>CM076460.1:2384755-3649755 GCA_038419695.1 Scomberomorus guttatus | reverse complement strand
TATAAAAACTGGACAAAGGACATTAGAATTAGTATAGTGTTGGCACGCTCTGGTAGCCTACTGTTTAAGATGCCACATAATTTGCTGTTTGATTCCAGCAGTGGACCTTTGTTGCATGTTATTCCATGACTCTCTCTCGTAAAACAAACAAAAAAACAACTAAGAATTAGTATAGTGTGCAAAGTATTGAACAAGGACAAGGAGTAATTTATGACCCTACCTAAATAATAACAATGTTCACAGTTGCAAAGTTACATGTACTATCTTATGTAAAAAGAAAACATAAAAAAATGTTTAATTTATTTGGGTTTATATTTTCCTTTCAGAAGAAATGATTAGAAATCTACAGCCACACTAGCAGCTCTGTGAGGCTGTATTTTGACACACAGTGGTACTTTGAGCAAAATACAAATGTCAGCATGCTAACATGCTCACAATGACAATGCTCACATGATGATGTTAAGCAGGTATAATGTTTACCACATTCACCATCTTAGTTTAGCATGTTAGCATGCTAACCTTTGCTTATTAGCGCTACTAAAGTCCAGCTGAGGATAATGGGGATGTCATTAGCTTTACTGGTTGTGGTGCAACAGTTATGGTGATATTTCACTCTAAAAATATCAACCTCGTGGTGGCGCTACAGATCAGGTGATCATCAAAGTCAGTAGGATTCATCTTCTTGGATCCAATTTCATGGAAATCCATCCAATATTTGTCAAAATATTTTAGCCTGGCCCAACATGGTGGACCATTCAATTGACACTGCCATAGACTTTTTTGATTTGATTGGTGATATACTGTATACAGTATTTTGCCTTTCTGGATTCCTGTTAATGCTTTCTCTGCATTTCCACTGATAATTGATTAAAATCTCAATGACATGTTTTCAGGTCCTGCTATTTTCCTCTGCATTGGGTTTTAAAAGCAGAGAAGATTTCAACTATGTACACCACTGATGGTATCATGGTGTTGACATCAGCAATGTTAAGCAACCACACAGAGAAATATTCATCATAGAAGAGGCTGAGATTCTTCTCCATGTCTCAACAGAACACCTCAGCTTCAGGCTTTGGTTCAGACCACCACAAACTGCAGAGACCAATCAATCAGAACAATCTTCCTGCAACTGGTGACCGATAAAGTCCAATAAAAGTAATAAAATACTTAAGACTGGATTGACTGGAGTGCTGATTGAGCATAAAAAATTCTGATTTATAAAAACAAATCCCCATGGTCATACTCATGAACATCCAATGAAACACAACCAATTAAGTATTGATTTTTCTTTTTCTTCTTATTATTTTCCCAAAAGACTCATGCAAAAAGATATGTGTTTTCTGTTGGACCTCTGGAGAATAGAGCAAGACATTCAAAAGTCCTGTGGCTATGTGAAATATTCATAACTGAAAACATCACGAGTACAGTAAAATAAAGAAGTCATGAAAAACTTTCAGAACAGAAACATGAGCAGAATAGAAGACAGAGAGTGTTCTTAAGCTTGAGATAGGCCAACTAACCAAGATGACCTCTGGCTAGTACTGTACACCCTTCCTTACCAGCAAGCTTAGTGCTGTCTCACACACATGCTGACCCTGGATTTTACAACATCCACACAATATATCCAGAGTTCAGAGGTTGAGAATCAGATAGCAAGGTACAGAGAAGAGTTTTTAAATGGAATAAAAAATATTTATGTTGTCAAAACTGTGGAAGGTACTCATGGAAAAGGAGTACAGGGTTAGATATCTACACCTTGTTGACTTTGGTCTGAACTATGGTTTAAAAGTTTACTTACATCTCACAAGGAGTTACTTGTTGGACAGGGTTTTGGCAAGTGAGTGAAAAATCCAATCACTCCAGTTTTTGTAACTTAACCTAAGCATTATGGACGTTTCAGCACACTGTGCCGTTCTGTTTTTAGAGCCATGCTAGCTGCGTGTCTCTAGGCATGTTGGTCTGCTGCAGCTTCACATTTGTAGTGTTGAATGAAATGTCTCAACAAATATTGGATAGGCCATGATATTCAGTGCACTCATTCATGTCTCCCTTAGGATTCATTTTAATCACATTGGCCTGCTCACTTTTACTTTACCATCAGTAAAATTGAAATTTTATTATGCTGTAGTATATGACTTAATACCTGCAAAATGAATGACATTCCCATCAGCCTCAGAATAACTTTGTGTCTAGTGTTAATAAGCAAATATCAGCGTACTAATGCACTAAATTAGGATGGTGAACATGGTAAACATGCCTGCTAAACATCAGCATGTTAGCACTGTCACTGTGAGCATTAGCCTGGAGTCAGGAGTCCTCTAGCTGATCTAAGTATATTTACTCCTAACAAACTGCATCTGGAGGAGGACTGAAACTCTCTTTCCTAGGTGTCTTAGTGCACTTATCTGATGCCACTCTTGTCCATGCATTCTCACCTGATGGGAATAAATGGAGTCAAGGCTTGGTCACAACAGATTTTGGACTGCAAACAATGTATTTCAGTGGTATTTAGTGGATTAGCTTGCAGAAACTACGCAAATGTTGACATTGCTTCCAGTTCAATTTTGGTGAACTTTAGAGTACAAATTGGAGGAAGCTATCATATTAGCTGTGTTGCACCATCCAATTTTATGTAACCCTGACTGAAACTAACCAACAGTAGTTCCTTCACACACTGCAAACAGTCATCAAGCTTGCAGCACCACCTATTTAACAGTAAAGTATGACTGAATTTCTCTGTGCCACTTTCTGGTGTGATCAGCCACTAAGGTTTCAGCATCCAGATAATGCAGATCCAGATCTTGGTGTGAATACATTCTTTCTTGCTGCATCACCAGCCCTATTTCTAGGCAGATGGTTCTGCCGATTTAAGTGTTTTTGCGCTCAACTGTTTCTGTTTGATGCTTCATCAGTTTCATTGATCTTAAGTGACACAAAGTGTAATAGAACAATACAGCCTCAAAAATGCAGCTAATCATTTAGCCTGGAATGGCCTGAAATTGTGCATTTCTTTGATTTTAGGGACGCTAGCCTTTAAAATAAGGCAAAGAAAATCTTTTATCCTTCTAACAGCATCTATGTATTCAGTCTCTGGTGTATGGAGCAACTCTCAGCTGCAGAGAGCAGATGTTTGCATGAATTAAATATTTGTTGAGGCTGAAGTAGAGCGGTGGGGCATCATTTCTGTCACCACTTAAAAAAATTCAATGAAAAGCACAAAAGCTGAAATACATGTCATGGACATGCTTTACATTATTTATCGCATAGGAATGCATTGCTCCAGGTCACAAGCATCACTGCCAGTGACAATTCACAGAGGAAAACACCAAATTATTGTGACATGTATCATCCATACAGCAAATGAATGAGAATAGGAAGTTACTTTTGCATGCAGCTACAGTGTGCAATTAACATTCATGGTGCAGGAAGAGAAACCGATTCACAGTGTTACAGCAGACTTCCTGCTGTGGTTGTACATAATTGATGTAGCAGAACCCTTATAATACACTGTGTTCAGACTCGAAGACACACTCGTGTCAGTTAGAGAACTGCAGTTAGCAGTTGTTGGTAATGTAGCGGACAGACCACAATGAGCTCAGTCCAAGGTCAAGACTTCTGGGGGATACGAAAATCAATAGGTTTGTCTTGTTTCTGGATAGATGCCACTGGAGGAACCTCTGCTGTTTGTGCACCTTGGAAAAGTCTGATGGCAGTGCAGTATAGCAAACAATTTGATTTGTCTTCAAAATCTTATAGATATTCAACCTAATCATCTCATTGGCTCTGAAAGAAAACAACATAAAATATATATTCAAAACACACAATCTTAAGATACAACATTTTATTATTGTCAGTCTTAAATATGAGCACACACTTTTCATCAAGAAAATACATATGAACCAACAATCCTTTACAATGCAGGGAGTCAAATAGCATGATGTCCCCCTCCACTTGGGAACATTTCCAATCTGAAGAGAGCCCTGTGAACTTGTAGCCAGGCAAAGGGCAGAATTTTATGTGAATCATCCAAAATAAATCGCAATAGATCATGAGACTACTTCATGCGTCTGCTGTGATGCTCCTGGCAGCTGAGACAAAGGTTTGATTTTTCATGTCTAACCAAAGTTCACATTCAAAAAATGATCTCTTCCAGACTCCAATGCAAATCACACGAATGTCACAAAACACCAAAAATGAATAGTACTACCTGGTAGGTGCAATACAAGCTCAGTCATTTGACTTAAATCTTCTTCAAAGACTGCTCTCTTGCCGTGCACATATGGAGACAAAGAAAAGAAATATACCCATAGCTTTTTTTTTTCTAACTCAGCCCATGTTCCAACATGTGCTGTGTGTTTGCTCGGGCTGAGAGAGAGAATGAGTCCTGCAATCACTTTGCAGTCTTCAAACAGACAATGGAATTGGTCATATCAACATAAATATGCAGCACTACTGCCAAAATATAAGCCTTCATGGGCTGTGATTCAGAATTGGCTGACTGAAGTCAGACAGAACCAGGAAAAGTTGTATTCAGGCCTGCTCAGTGCAGTTTCCGAGCTGAACTTTGGGGGTGGATGAGAAATATTTTACTAGTGTATTTCCAAGATCCTCTCCCTGGGTTGCTATGTTTTATCATTATAAGTTTGGCTTGAATGGGACTTACAGTGTGTCTTGCACATCTTTTTTAAAAGTCATGCTTGGTGGGAGTCTGGAACATTTGCATTTGCACTAATAAGACAGTGCAGAGGCTGACTTCTTTAATGTCATGCAGAAAGAAACTGCAGTACAATGGCCTACTGCTCCTCTGAGAGATGATGAATTACTTTCAATCACTGAAGTGGCTTATTTCCCAATGAAATAGGTATGTCATCACCTGCTGTGTTCAGTTTGCCTGATGGTGATGCATGTTATATGCAGCTGTGGGAAGCATATACTGCATGGGGAGAAACAATCAATGTTCACTTTTTAACTTTATTTAACTCCTGACGAGATTGCTTGCATAAACAGGCTGTTACCGTATTTAGCAAAAAGCTGCAATCATCACACTGTATGAGACTTACCTCCTCTTTTACAATAGAGGATATGGGTCCAGTTAACAACATGTTAACAACAGTTAACAACATGACAATATGAGGCCCGACTGAGAACTTATTATAGTTTTCTCAATTAAATGAGCCATAACATGGCAAATAGCTGTGCTGTGCAACACAAAACATCACACTATCCTACTAAATGTAATGTGATTGTGTTTATTTAACTGCTCTGCAAGCCAGCTTGTTTAACCTTGAGGCTACCAGTGCCCATAATGCATTGATAACACTGGTGCTAAGTAATACAAAAGGCCTCAGGTCAGAAAACAATTCAAATAAAGCCTTTAAAGAAGCAGTGTGTATAGGTTTTCTCTACATGCCTTCTCTTTTTACATGTTTGGAATAGCAGGGATTTGAGAACATGGAAATGAAAATGATTCTTTTCTTTAAGCTGCACACGACTCAGACCAAGGCCAAAACTTTGGGAAATGTGATCTAGCGGGATTTCCAGCAGTGATATGACAGCCACCGACTGTTTTCCACCTCCACTGAAAAGGCAGAATATCTCTTCAGATCACAGGTTGGATTGCTCTTTCCCTCTGTGCTGCTTCTTCAACTCAGTGCTTCACAGGTTTTTTATCAACATTTTGTCAATGACCACAGATCTCATCAGAGTTATTAAACTGTGCAGTTGTGTGACAATTAGCAGGGTTCCTCTTAATGATTCATGTAAAGTCAGAATATTAATGTGCACAGTTGAAGTCTATGCTGCTCAGTGCAGGCTGAACTCTGAATCGCTGCCATAGTGACCATGTGGCATTTCTATTATTAGGTGGATTATTAGGTTAACTCAGCTATACAACCAACATTTTTTTTCTTTTCATCAAGAGATATGTTATATTTTGACAGCAGTTCTGCTCATTGGTACAGATCTGTCAATGTTGTACAGGTAAGTGCTAACATGGGTTTGTCCTCAGTAATAGTGTGCTTGGCTTGAGAAATTATACTGTATTGCATTTGATATGACATCAAAAACAAACAATATCACAGTTATTAAGGGCAAAGCAATAAACTGCAATCACCCAGTTGTCTGCGCTGTCCTTAAAGAAATCTGTGATATTCCTGGAGAAACAATAATGACAATGCAGCAGTGTGGTACAGCAAGGCTTTCTGTGAACAAACCCTGGTTGCACATTCATGACCAGATCTAAATATTACTTTAAGGTGGCAATAATGCTGTGCCATTAAATAATTGGGCAAATTGCTGAACAACTGCTCAGAGGTAGTAAAAAAAATTGAATAAAGGACCCAGTTTTTACAATGTGTGCTTGGCTGTTCTACAAAAGAAATGTAGGCATGTAAATATACAATAAACTTCTTCCCTCAGTAGAATATGTGGCAGGTGTGTGTGTGTTTGTGTGTGAGAAAAAGAGATGGTGTGTGTGTTTTTGTTAATTGGTATCTCCAGGCGAACTGTTAAGTGAGGTGTTTTCACATCCAGCTCCATCTCAACCTTTCAAGTGAACTCAAAGCAATGAGGCTGTGATTGTTTGTGCAAATTGACAGCAACCACTTCACACAAACCCTTCTGAAGGGATCCCAGCACAGACCTCCTTGGGAGGTGATCTGACTTCAGTTCACCTTAAATGTGGTTAATCTTGTAGCAAAGTGACTGTGCAAAGTAGACGTGAGATCAGTAGAGCCATCCTTCAAGGCAGGACGGAATAATTATCGTGTCATTTCCAAACATCACTGTGCTGGAGATGAATAATAGTCTGCAGTGTCTGTCTCTCTCTCTTTTGTCTTGTGTGAAAACAAACCTTGATTAGCCTGTCAGATTCAGCTGATGATTACCCTGATCAATTTCAATAATGGCCTATCTGTTTCATGCCTTTTTAATTTGGATATTAGCTCTTTTTCTTCCTATCAAGGAGCACAAACCTTGCTATCCCCAAGAGCCACAGGGGGGGCTGAGTTCAAAAGAAAAATTGAGGTGTGCATGGATGATGGACTAGGACCTCACCAGAGCCGAGGCAAGCCAGGAAACAGAGCTGAAATTTCTTTTAGGAGAGGAAAAGGTGGATGAGAACAGAGCAGAGATAATTTGTTCAGTCTCAGTCTACTCCTTCTCGGTCTGAGCTCTCGTTAATATACAAATAATCATATGTTAAACACACTCAATCAGAGCAGTGAAATCACAAGACGCGCATCATTGCCCCACCACTAAACATACATTTAATTCACTGTTCCTGTTTGATGTCTTGTTAATGGAATCGTACAAATCCTTTAGTGCTGCACACAATCCACTGATGTCAAATGCAGCTTTCATAGAGACCAACAGTCAATATATATGGTTGTGTTTGAGGTATGTCCACAGACACAAACAGATGTCTTAAAAATCCTTTCTGCATTAGAAAACCAGTAGCCAAACACCAAATCTTGCTTTTTGTCATTGTCACTCAGCTCTTTTCCACTACTGGAGGGGAACCTGAGTGTGGTCTGGCTTTTGGTTTGAATTGCTTGCCAACAAAAGAGACATGAAAAAGATAAATGACCAGCTTTAATTCTTGCTGCCAAGTTGTAAGAGGTTTCTGATTGTTGCATAAAATCCTCATGCTCACAACAAAATCAGGTAACACTGCTGCTGCTCAAAATGCCAGTGGTACCGTCTGCACTGATCTTTCTCCAGTGTAACACACACAGATATGAGTTTCTTGTTTTCTCATATGTCCTGTCATTTGTGATAACGCAAGCTACAGTATATGTTGTGTGATAACAGCAGTTGTGGCCTTTTTGCTCAGACCTCTGATCAATTTTGATTTTTGGAATTGGCTCTCATACTGCACAGTAATCCTGTAATTCTTTTCTTTCCACAAGAGCTGGAAATGTCATGTTCACATTTCACTGTCATGACCCACATACACGTGTACATTTTGGTTTAAAGGTATCTACAGTATGATTTTAGATTTTTTTTTCCCCAGTTTACCCCTACCTATGTTAAAAGACAACATGTTTACTCTCTTTGTATGCTGTTTGTGACTCTTTGGGTTATTGGTATCTAAATACATGCAAAAAGTGTTTATTTTCTGTTAACATGAGTGGTCTCTAACCCTTCCAGTGCTGGTTTGGAACATGAACAGGGACATTTTCTCAAATAACTGTTGTGTATAAATGGTATGATTCAAACAAGTAGCAACAGCATTAATAAATTTGCATTACTTAAGTAAGATGTTGACTCCACACAAGTGGAGGAAACTCTCCCTCCAGTTCAAACTACTTCATTATAGCATAATTATTCTTGAAACCATTTTTGTGTACAAGTGAGTTGGTAAAGAAAAAGAAAAAGAAAAAAAAAACACAACAAATACATAAAATGAGGATATTTGTCCTAAATAATTACAACTTCATATTTTCCCTTCTAAAAATATTTAAAACTAAACAGAATTGAAAAAGATAAAATTAAAAGATTAGCATAACACAACTGCAAGTATACATCACTATAATGCTGAGAACAAAAATACTTGAAGGTCAAAAACAATTCTGCTTTTAACAACCAGACTGAATGATAATTATTATACATTAAAATATGATAATACCAGGCTTTCAGCCTCAGGGTAGCCTAAATTCCTTTCATTCACTGTCTCAGTTTGACTTTGAGGTATTTAACATTCACCTCGCATACTTGCTGTAAATTTGCCTTTTCCTGGAGTTGAGATGAATATGAAATGCGGTTAAAAATTAAGACAAACCCATTTGAATAATAGACACTACATTTAAAAAATCCTTTTTCCTGAAACATACATAAAAAGAGACAATCCAGAATAATATAATTTAGAGAAAATTATCTGACAAAATTCAATTAAATGTGAAACATTTGTTACATCCTTGAAATCTAAAAAAAACCCAACAGAAACTTTTGTTACGTACTTATTAAGTGGGTCAACATCATTACGTAGCAGGATACTTCATGCACTTGCTGTGCATCAGTTTATGTTTCCAGTTGAAAAAAAAAACACACGCACACACACGCACGCACACACACACACACACACACACACACACACACACAATACTCTTGTTCAAATCCATTCCTCTTCAAAATCTGAGCAGAAATGGCAGAAACACTATGAAGAGGAGACAGGTGTGTGAGTGCACTCCCATTGCGCCACCGCTGCCGTCCTGAACTGCTCTCGGTCCTGACAGGAGGAAAAATAAAGGAAGAAAAAATAAAACACTTGGGTAAGTTTCCCCACTGAAGATGTCTTTTTCCTTTGTGTTATAACTACAGGAATAAATTAACTTCCCATCTGCTGATAACAATTCAGTGGCTTAATACCCTTCCAGCATGATACTAAATGTGTGACTTTGTAATTACTGACTTGTACAGTGCAAAGCCTGTAGTTTTGTTTTTTATGAAAACGCAGGGTGACTACTTCACTCTGTATTTTCTACATGCAAACCAGTGTACATAATTAGTGATTACAGTTAAAACAGTGATAACACTTCACTGTTTAGAATTATTGGGGATTAGGAGGTTTTGGATTACATAGATTTATTAGTTACATTGAATTGGATTATATGTCAAAATATCTAAGCAGCTTTTCTTACTTTCTTTCCTGCTCTGCTGCTGTGATGCCGAACTGTATGTCACCACAGAGCTAAATTTTTCCCCTTAATAGCAAGTAGTACTATGACCTATGAAAGCTGTTACTGAATGTGGATGAAGCAACTCCTAGAAATTACATTCATATACTACTAATTTACTACAGCACACACATTTTGAAATGTGTGCCAAGAAATGTACTGTTGCCCAGATTACTTTTTGTAATTAGGAAACATTTTTAATGAACACATCTGACAAACTGCAAAAATATAAAAAATGTAAACCTGAAGACAGGACAAGTTTACTTAATTAATGTTAAACCGAAACCATTTTTCCTAACCTCAACCAAAGTACTTTTTCTGCTTAAACCTAAGCAATCAAGAACTGGACTCCGGTGTCTGGTGTCAAAGTCCTGACCTTTTACGGGCCCCTCATCCATTCCCAACTGCCTCCGTACAACATAATCCACCGAACAACTATATTTCCCGAAAAAATGTATTTGGTAAAACTAAGTAGTAGTAGGTGTTTGGATAAGGACATTGAGCTACCTTGCACAGCAACAATGTTTTGACAGAATTTTTTTTTCGGGGTGAAGTTGGTTAATTTTTAATTAAACCAATGCAGATGCCAAATAGAGACTACATTAGGGCTATATGGAGTACCTCAAGGTTCTATCCTGGTTCCTACTGTGTTTGCAATCTTAATGTCCCTAATATTAGCTTACGGTTCTGTGTAGCCAAAATGGCTTTATCTGTAATATAGTTTATTTCACAGCAACAGAAATCGGAAGTGAATCATGGCTATGGTTTAGTAACAGTCTAAATCACTAAACAGATTTATTCTTGATAAAGTAAACACATCTGTGATACAGTCAGTATATAACTGACAAGCATCATACTGTGAATTCTTATTTTTTCATGCAGACATGGCTGAATATGGATGTGTAAAAATGAAGGACTGTGTTATTTAATTGATAATGGTGGATGGAATCAGGAAACCAGAGGCCAGAAGCAATCTTTGTTGTGAACTACTGTATAAATAAATAGCGCATAAATTCACAATGTTATATACAGTAAAAGCATCCATTAGTGAGGCAGGAGGCGAACTATATTTAATGTTGCAGATAGCACCTGTTTTTGAGTGTGATGGTCAAAATGGCATGGTCTGCAGCATCAAATGCTGCACTAAGGTTTAAAAGGATTAAAACTGAACATTGCTCAGCATCTATTGCTTAAAGAAGGTCATCCTGTCTTTGACAAGGGCATTCTTGGGATTGAGAACTGCTCTAAAATCCCCAGGATTGTGTCAAAAGGATGCTTTGTGATGATTTCCAGGGTTGCTTTGGTCAATAATAATATACACATAGTGTAAAACATTTACAGTACATACAGTGTGAAAGCTAGTATTTTTCAGCATTTTAAGTGTGAGAAGAAAGTTCTTAATGAGGAGCCAGAAATTATCTTATGTGGATAAATCAATCTTTATAGTTTCATTTACCAAATAAAACTGGTTCACCAGATTCTTATTCATCAAGCTATAACCCTGGTACATTAAAATGCACAAGGGGGGGGGGGCAGAAATGATTTCCCTTAAATTTAAGTCAGTTCTATTTCAAGCCAGTGTCTCAGTAATTCACATCCAAATGTCAGCTTTATATTTTACTGTGTTATGCACCTGTGGTATTTGCAGTATATAAGTGTTTGCACAGTTATCAGAAGCACTGTATGAAATCCCCAGGATACTACTGCTAAAATAAAATACAGTTTTATGATGCAAATAAAACACATAATATTTTCATCATGCTCTTTCAAGGGATGAGGCAAATTCCATCTAAATGAATGCATTGTATAAGGATTGAGGACAAATTTGAACTTTTTACTTTGAAGCTTGTAACACAATGACTCCTCATTTCCCTTGGATTTCTATGAGTTCACCACAGTTTCCTTTGGGGCAACTCTCCAATTACCCTGCCACAGTGGATTATCCCTAATCCTGCATATGGCTAATTAGAATAATGACATTCACTCATAGTCAAAATCAAATCCATTAACACAATTCTGTTGTGTTAATGGTGTGGGTTTGTTTACAAGATGCTGCAACCACCAGTCACAAGGACACATTAAAAGACAAGATAGGTGAGGTGTTTATCATTTGTATAAGAGCCAGATCTAAGGCTCATCTACAACAGAAATCTACAATCTACAATCACTATTTGCAGAGTCAGAAGAAACATTCCAGCCTGCAGTGAGGTTCTGTTTGCTTTCACTATTTTGTAGGATGTACAGTTGAAAAAACTACAGGTACAGACAATCATACAAGCACAAATGATGATAATGAAAGATGATGAATACTTACATTGGAAAGAGAGCATGCAAAAAAATCAAAATGAAGCCATGTCACACAGAAAGGCGGTTAGGTTTGCAAAGGAAAAAGATGAAAGATGGTTAGCAAAACGGGATGCATTGACCATTTTCACAAATATTCACGTGACATTTGTATGACCCTTGGCTTTGCCATTCCTCTTCATCACAGATGCTGCTTGCCACAAAACAGCTCAAACATGTCAATTCATGAGGAAATTTAAATTTCCTAAAGTGCCGAGAAGTTTTTGTCAAATACAGCTTTTGTCAAAAACACTCTGTATGGCTCCGGTGACATAACAATTTGTGAAAATGGCAATGTTTGTCATGTGGCAGCATGCAGTTAAACTTTCCATCCACGACAGTTGAAGTGCATGCCTGTGCAGAGTACTAACCTTGCAATAGCGTTGAGCTAGTGGGCTCGATTACCACTACACCAGAGGAACAAATGGAACAGAACAACAAATCGGAAACAGAACAGCAACATTGACAACACTTGTGAAAGGCATGAAAAGTTGCCTGTTGAATGGACATTTGCATCGTGGCTGCACAGTTACACAGCTGAGAGTTCAAACTAATAATAGTGCCGAAAGCCATTCATCAAAGTATAAGTGGTGTCCAGTTCAAATCTGAAACACTACAGTATTTGAATTCTGACTACCACTCAGTGCTGGTAAAGTGATAATCCGCAAGATTATTGATTTTAGTAACATCTTTGGTGATAAGTGGACATTTCTTTAGTGTTTGAATAAAGCCCTCAGAAGGTGATTTTGGCATAGCAGCCACAGTTAACATTGCAGGTCTTCTGATGCACACTGCCCCAAAAAGACTTTCCCATACACAATCACTGCAAAGGAAACAACTGTAAATCAATTAATACATTTTCTGAGCTTCACAAACACTTAAAATCACTGTTTATATTAACATCATTTGAGTCATTAGATCCAATAAAAATTAAAAAAACTCAAAGAGCTGTATCAGTAAACTATTTTTATACCATTCATGTGTGCAGGGAGCCAGGAGGAAGTCAGACTCTAATGCTCATTCTCTACAGGCCAAGAAGCCTGAGAAAGCCTGAAAACCTTTTTTGAGCATGTTTCCTACTTTACTGAAAAGTTCATTCTCAGTGTATGTGCACTGAAGGCTTCAAGTTTCCACATCACACTTGTGTTGCATACTGGACCAGGATTGGCTTCCAAACTAGTTGTGATGTCACAAGTCATACTCATAGGGCCACCCCTTAAAATATGATTTTCAGTTGAGCACAGAGAAAATTTCCACTTTCATACCAACAGACTTTAGGCACAAATATACACCAATGTAATGATAAAGTCACATGAAGTAGACTGCGGCCATATATATTTACCACAAATTGTGGTTGGCTACACATACTGTAAGTGCATCATTTTCTCTGAAAAACAGGATTTGGAGTCAGAAATAGGGGCATGCTAGCCTGTTTAAATGTAAAAGCTTTCAGTAAATTAATAAAGGTTCAATCACATAAGACATATTGGAAAGTAACTAATTTCCAAAGTTGCAGATTATTACTTTTATTAAAACATATAACTAGCATATATATATATATATATATGTGTGTGTGTGTGTGTGTGTGTGTAACAGATTCCTGTACTCACCATACAGAAGGAAGCTTGTGTTTGAGCTCCCGAGTTTGTTGATGGCGACACAGGTGTAGTTGCCGTAATCTCCGTCAGACACATTAAAAAAAGTCAGTTTGGACAGTGATCCAGTATTCACAATCTCTGTGCCATCAAAGCCATTGACGATCCTAGATGGGAGAAAAACAATATTCATGGTTCATGTCAATTTTTTTTTTTTTTTTTAAAAGCCACTTGCAAAATTTCCCATAGGCTTGAGCAACCATAATAATTAATGTGATTAATTAGGACTAATTTGCAGTATGTATAGATTAACAAATCATACTGCTTGTATGACTGTCAGCTGATCAATAACTATGAAAACTGATGGCAGTAAACACACACACACACACACACACACATGTTTTTTCCATTTGCCTACTTAAAATGTAAATGTATAACCCATTACCTTCTGTCATCTTTATACCACTCAAAGTCTGCCTCAGGCACTGCATCAGCCTCACACTCCAGCACTCCTCTTTGGCCCAGAGTCACACCAACATCTCTGCCCTCTGACACAGTTGGAGCATCTAAAAACAGGCAGCAACACATAAGAGCACTGTGATCAGGACTACAAGGCAGCGCAAGTCAAGGATATCAGGAAAGGGGTTAAGGCATTCTTTCCTCTTTATGCATAATTTTCAAGCATAGCTGTGATCTACACATTGCCCAGAAGTGAACGGGAATCATGAGTTCAAATGATGCACAATATTTATCACACTGGTGAAATTGCATGGTGTCAGGATACGGTGAAAGGGAATTAACTGCTCAGGTTTTAATTTGATACAACATTCTCCTTCGACTGCAGCAAAGAAGCTGCACCTTATTAAATAGATTTTAGCTGTTTGAACAAAGTCTTTAAATGTAAATCAACTATTCAGTCAGTAGTCATGGTTCCCAAATTCTAACGTTTTTGTTCAGAGCTCTGTACGACTTGAAAAATGACCGTTGAGCCATAAACATTTTTACTAGTACTATATCAGCATCAGATTAGTTTTTCAGTTTATCATCAAATAAGCCAGAATAGAAAAGTAGCAAATTATTACAATTGAGAGGCTAGGTAACGTGTTCAATGTTCAGCATTGAAAAATTAGTTAAATGATGAATTGAATATCAAAATTGTTTCAGATTAATTTTATGTCCATCAGCTAATTGATTAATTGAGTAATAATCAAGTTTTATCTCTCCTATATATTATTAGATATGAAGTAAACTTGGTGCCAACTTTTTAAAATTACAATGTTAAAACTGAGGCATTTTACATGAAGGGGAACTTAAACTAATGCTCATACTAAACATATATGTTTTCAGTGTAAATTCATTCTGTACTCATTGACGGGTTACACAAATACAAAAGTAGATGATGCTCAGTTAACATTATATTAAATATACTGAAATAGTAAAATCTTCCTTAAGCTATCTCATTTCACTGCACTAAAGAAAATTGTTCAACCCCAATCAAAAACTAAACTCAGTCAATGGAAAAACGTTTTGAAGCTGCAATATTTCAATTCTAAAACTTAAATCAGCAGCTTAGTGATAGTATGTTAGCCTTTCTATGGTAGACATTTGAATGTCCATAGATGAATGTACCATTAATACTATGAATATTTTATTTATTATTATGGCTGCAACTTAATATTAATTTAAATATTGATTAATCACTATTTTTAAATTAATCAAATAATCACTGAAATGTCAGATCATAATGAAAATTGACAGTCCCTGACTCAAAGTTTCCATTTATATAAAACAGAGAAACTGGATACAGCAAATATTTGCCACTTTTGCTTGATAAATGATATACATTGGTGATGTATTTCTTCTGTCAGTTGATTGATTGATTAATTGGCTAAACATTTCAGCACTATTTATTGGTAAACTAAATGTTTAAATTCTTCAGCTAAAGCAGTGGACTCACAGTTGACGGTGATGTCTATGGTCTGGACATCTGTGTCGATATCGTTGACAGCTGTGCATTCGTAAGTCCCTGCTCTCTGTCTGGAGATGGATGGGATTTCCAGGTACTCATCATCTGATGCCAGGTCCCCTGTGAAAAATCACACAGAGAAAGTGGGAGAAAGTGGACACGGTCATTCAGAGTAAATGCGATGAGTCAACAGCTGTGGCCTCAACTCTCATTTCCACACTGTGTGTCCCTGCATTGTCTGTGGGGAAGTAATATCCACACAAGTGCTTGGAGGTGTTGATTGCAGGCTGATACAAACTTTTGCACATTTGCTTAAATTATAATAAGTTATTCAGATTTATGTTTGCTTTTGCAGTACAGTCAAAATGATTCAGATACAGTATTTGAAAAAAAAAGTATTAACTAAACAAAGAGAGAAGTTCAGTTGTAACCTCAAAACACAAATCAATTATTGAAGTTCAGCAGCTGCAGGGGTGGCGACAAATCCTGTTAATTCTTGTAGCAACCTGATCTGGTATGACATGTGAATTTCATGTTAAAAACTTACTCAAGTTAATATCATGACATGTGCCCAATTCTGTGTCTTTCTCTGACACTTCTCTATTGTTTCTTTCAGCACTTACAAAGACCGGTTCTTGAGCTTTACTGACATTTTACTGAGGATGTTACAACACTTGTGATTAGTGCTTTGTTTAGCTCATTATCACTTGTCTGTCAGAACTTTTATACTCTGCTTTGTTTTTTGTGTTTCTCTCAAGCCTGCGAGCACACCAGGACTACATTTGAGATATGAGAATATGAACGGGGGAAAATGCCAGCGCTGGTACTTTTTCTTGTATCAATTTGACACGCTTGACAGAGACACTTAATACAGCACTCAACATAAAGAACAAAAGACATAATTGACGTCAAGCCTCCTCCCAAGATGTTGGTAGGTGACAGTAATAAATTGCACATGGATTCACTTTGCTGGGTTTAGGTACATTACTGAATTGCACATGGGACAGTTGTTATGGAGAGGAGTCCTCACTGACACAATGATCACCTGACGAGGAGTATCAGGAGGACTCATAATGCAGGTGTGCAGGTTCCAGTCTGTTCCATTTCTGTGCCTCTTGTTCCTTTTCTGCTTTGCACTCTCTCTGAGGAGGATACTACATTCCACCAATAGAGACCGTAGTGTCAGTTATACCAGTACTGTAATCCTCTGAGGAGAGTTAATCAAGACAAGGCTGCCAGCTGATGCACAATCTCAAAGCACTTACATCAAGCATCAGTTTTATGGCAGGTAGCTTCACATTAGCAGTATACGCAGTTGTCCTCCAGACTGACATATGAAATCAATGATTCTCTATAGTTAATGGTCTCAAAATTAAATACATAAATAAAAAGAAAAGAAAATGACAATAATAGCTGTAACAAAGATAAAGGACACCTCAAACATGCCTACAATTAATGGTGAGGTTGTGTCTGATACATGCACACGTGGATGCTTGTCTAAATAATCATGTCATTGCTGGTATTCAAAGCATTGTTATATATCAGCATACCTGCAGTGCTTTATAGTTGAGGTGCAGCACTGCACCTGTGCTAACATAGAAATCATTTATTACACTTTTCTGAAACATAATATGAAGCTTTGAGGAAAATGTGCAGATGTCCTACATACAGTCAGAGAGCAAACGCCACATATATGTGAGTGAAGTGTTTGTTTAACCTGTCATCTAGTAACTAAATTGTTTAAGGTACAATACGTGTCAGGATTTCTCAGCTCAGCAGCTGATTGATCGATCACATCGCAGTGATTAATCAGAGACGAATGTCGCAATGTCAGAACACCAGTCAGAATGTCAGAACTTTTACCATGTTGTAAAAGTTGAGGCAAACAGCTCAATCACTCATATTCAGGGGAGAATTAGCAACCCAGTTCCATTCTGCATCCGATTCCAGCTTGGCAAAATTCACTAAGTTCCACGCAAATGGCAACTATCACAGCTTGAAGTTGAAGCCAATATGAAGTACCTTAAAGTGCAATACCACTGCTGGCTGCTAGATGCTCCAACTGACTCCGATTCAAAAGGCCTCAACTTCTCTCTAGAAATACTAAGTCATTAATTTTTTTCAGAGTCCTTATGGTCCCAATCTCTAAATTCAGACCCTCTAATAAATGTGCTGGTGGTCATTTTAGAAATTATTGCTCCATTAATAAGATTTGAAGACTTATAGTAGCTTTGATGTCTGCTGTGTGGGTGATGATTGACAGCTGTGATTGACAGTTGGCTCTCCTGCTGCTCTCCCTGGCTCTGGGACTCGCACTGAGTTTGACTATTGTGACCATATTTCACTAAGTTTAATGTTACTTGATTATGATATCTCCCCTGTTAGCACAATTTAACTAAAGTAGCTAACGTTAGCCCAAGTGTACACTGCTCAGTGTTCCCGGTAAGCTAGCGGGGTGTGTTTCCAGACTGTGAAAGGTGACACCCCGCACTCCTTTGGCTTCAAATGGAAAAGATGGTGCCGACCATAAGCTGCAACTCTGTGCTTCAAACCAGCTCCAATGAAAACCAACCTCACTATGTCCATCTTTATAAACAGTCTATGGTTCCACAGCAGACCACTCTCTTAACAAATCTTATATCTCTACTGCATTTCTATTAGCAAAGCACACTTCTCTTTTTTTTCTGGAACTTTCAGTTAATTTTGTCAGAAATGACAAATGTAACAGGCAGCACATTATATCAGCTGTGGTTGATTAACAGTAATTCTGTGAGTAAGCCAAAATTCTTCTGTTTAAGCCAGTGTGTGTAGAAAGAAACACCACTCTGTATGATTGCTGTACTTTTGCAGTTCAGCAAGACCAACATAGTGCATTGTGAGTCTTCTCTCCTGAAATCAAACTAATCAAGTCATCTTAATTTCAGTTGAAATCTCTCAATTAAAAATCATGCAGATACATGTTTAATCAACATTTCATACTTTATGCTGCATTTTTTGGTTGTAACAACAGGTTGTGAACATTAATGAATATCAGACTTCTCAGCCAACAAGTGATGAATACAGATCTTGAATCTGCACAAGCTGCACAAATTGAAGGCTTAACCTGAATAGATTCAATGAGGGATTTGAAAAGATCCAATGCTATAATGCTATCAGACCCCAACCCTACCACCAAACCTTTTACATTTTACGTCCATTTTTGAAACAAAGAAGTATATGAACAGTACTTTTGACCAATGTACAATACACATAGATGCATTAGCTTAACAGGTAATAATACTACTAATAATACAGCATACCCAAGATTGATTCTGTCAACAGAAGAAAATATGGGTTTTGACGAAGCTGACGTGAGCTACAGCTAAGGAACAATAATGTCACAACCAGATTCTTTTCAGATCACCTTTGTGTTTACAGTATAATAGCCATAAACAGTGAAAGATGAGAATTAAATTATTATTCAGTTTTTCATCATCAGTTAAATTCACAGGAGTTTACCTGACCATCTGTGGCACACATCAGTACACTATCTTCATCTACATTACACTTGAAGATTCTTTTGATCAGCTGGTGACCCTAGTGGTTATTTGAAGCCTAGAGGAATTAACTTATTTTCAACACAACTGGCTGAAAATCCTCAGTGTTTCAAGGTATCCTTGTTTTACATCACCAACCTATTACGTCTCCATAACCTTTTATCCAATCAGTATATTCCTGCATGCAGTTCCAAACCAGTCAATACAATTGCCTCTCTCACCATGGTTACTCCCAAATCATTCAACCAATCTCATTTAATTTTTTTTCCTGAAGCCACTCAGGAAAAATAACTCATGACCTATTTGTCAAACATACACCCCATCATCATCCTACTGTTGTCTTTCAGTGCGCACAATCCTCCTCCACCTCCACCTCCCCTTCACCACCACCCACCACCAGGGCCACCAGGGACTCCATGCTCTCATTTACATAAACTCACCTGCACCATCACTCATTTAAATGTATGTTGAAGCTAGTGCCAGGGTTTTTAGGCAAATTACCCTGCCTTATACATAAAGTAAGTGGTAACACTTTATTTTGCAGGTCCTTTAATTTCATACCAATTTCCTGGGAATTTTCTGAGTAATTTGCAGGTATTTAAGAGTTAATATTTAGGAGCACATTTCCCATATACTACGCTGTAACAAACTTCAAACTTGCATTTTACCATTTTTTTTACAGTGTCACTACCGTAATTTAAACAATTAAACAGTTAATTGCTGTAAAACCTATTACAGTATTCTACTGTAGAATGTGAGGTTTACAGTGTGATAATGTAGATAGGCCTGCAGTAATATACTGTATTTTTACAGTGTTGCTATTGTAATTTGCATGAACAGTTTCTTCTTATTAATAAAAACAACTATATATCGCAGACATATACTGTAAATAACAATGTGTCTTCAATCTTAATAGTCTAGTAATGAGATCAGCTCAGTTTTACATTTAAAAACACATAACCCTTAACATCAATCACAAAACAGGATGAGACAAGTGACAGCTTTATGGAACTGAGCATTTATTCTGAGGCTTTCAATCAAAAATCCCGAACAGGAACCACTTTGCAAACTACTATTTGAAAAAAAAAACACTAAACAATAAAACCACAAATAAATAGATTGCAAGATACACAGTTTGTAATGCCTTCAAATGTCCTCTGTTTTAATTGGCAGAAAGTCGGCATCCAGGCCTCCAGGCTCACAGCTCACTGAGTGACAAAGAAACAAGAATGAAAAGAATGACAGAAAGAGAAATGAAACAATTGAATGGCAGAGATAAACATTTTAAACAAGGACACCTAACTTACCTTTATGAAGTAATGTCAAGTTCTTCAGAAGAGTGGTGATGAGGAGTCACTGTGAGCTTGTTTGTCTTCTTAGGAATTATTTTCCCTGTCTGGCCTCTGTTCCCCTCTCAGAGTTAATCACAAAGAAGTAACTGAAAACAACATGTAACAAATCAGCTATTATGTCCCAGCTTTCAGTACAGCTTGGCAACAAACTACAGTATATTTGCAACAACCTAGCTACAGCTTAGAAACACACTTGGGTTGAGCTAAGATAGCTAATATAATCACTCTGTCTTCTGGGGCTCTTAATAAACTTCAATTGTTATATGCATTATGAAATGCAAGTGGGATAAATAAGGTGTAGGTATAGACCATGCTGGACTAACATTAGCATTCACTGATGTGTAATTCAAGAGAAGACAGTCATCCAAAAATAATCTTTAAACTAGACTTGCAAGCAGCAGTGAAAATAATGTTTAAATACCAGTAATTCAAACTGAAGAACACTACCTGAAAATGGTATCATGTGTCTGCCAGGTGCTTGCTAGGATTTTACCAGTTTAATGTTAGCAAAATTAAACGTAGTCACTAATTGGGTAACCAGCTGCACAAATGTAGTTCTGTCTTTTCAGTATGATGTTACTGACCTTTTGGTTTGATTCCACAAAAAATGATTGTCGGATATGATGGTTGCATGTGGCTTCTGTCCCTCCATTACTGTGGCAGCAAAAATGAAAATACTGTATTTTACAGTCAGATCTTACAGTAGTCTACTGTTAATATCCATTCTTGGTTTTGGTTCCAAAAAGCATCAAAATTTACAGTATTTACCGTATTTAGAAAGAACAGTACCTTACTGTTAGAATTTGGCTGTATTTTTACAGCAATTTATTACAGTGTACCAAATGACATAACCCTTTCAAAGAAATGTCCTAAGGATTAACAGTTACACAGCAGTTACTTTTAGAAAATTATTGAAAAAACCCTAATATACTAATGTTAGGTTTAGCACACAAAACTACATTCTGAAATTTTTTTGTTGTCAAAAGTCTATTTTATTAAAAAAAATTGAAAAATAACAACTACATAAGAACCCAAATAACTTATAATGAGTGAGTACTTACCAACTTAACACTTTTTCATTTTTTCTTATAATTTGTACCAAATTTCCTAAAAATTAACTGCTAGATTAAATGCAAATTACTCAAAAATTTTCCAGGAAATCAGTATAAAATTAGAGGGCCTGTAAAATACAGCATTACCAAGTAATTAATTGCTCTTATGATGTTGGACTGTCCTCTAATGGTTGCACTACTGAGCCTCTTCATGTGCTTCTGCTGCTTTCCTGTCCTGTCCTCCTCATCCCGTCACTTTCACCACCAGTCAGCCAACTGCGCAAGTGAAGCCACTGAAAGCAGCACGCACTGCATCCAAAGAATGAAGTTCCTCTTTATGTGTACTAAAGAGAGAACAAATGTTGTCTCTGTAGAAACAGAGTTCACAGGACACTTCAATTCAAACTACACAGCACTACCCAAGCTCCAGAAAATACCCAAAGAACACCTCATTATAGCATTCTTCCATTTTAATGGGCACGTGTTCACACAGAACAAATCATGTACAAATGTATTTCTTCAAGTTTCCACCTAGGATCCAGTACATATGTCTTACTCTACAAGTGAGCTGCCTTTCTAATTTCTGAGTCTTGTTAAAGAGGACTGCTGGGTTTGTGACCGAGTCATTACTGAGATAGTACTGTGTCCTGCACTGCCATCAAAGTGACATGTCGGGACATCTGGGAGACCACACAGGAGAAGCATCAGGAGTAGAAAGCAAAGAGAGCCAGGAAGTCTCGGGAGAGGCCGGCAGCAGATAATGTACCCTTTCTGTGTCCCCAAAATGCCATCCTCAAACTCAAGGGCAAAGAAAATGGGGTAGAAAATGGGAAGAGAGAAAGATATTTGTGTGCAGGGCAAGAGGAACAACTTTGCAGGAGAAAAAAAAGACAGGAGAGCAGATGCTTGAGGGATATAGGCATTTAAGGAGAGGGAGCGAAGGGATGTGGTGAGGTACGATTTAAATTGATGAATCCAAGAATGTTGGGGGGGTGGGGGGGGCAGAAGCAGAATGGCAGATAGGGGCTGTTAACAGACAGAAAAGCACACATAACCAAAGAGAGAGTGGGAGTGCGAGTGGAGATGTGGTTGCTGTTACCAGTGTTGTCTTGAGGGAAAGGTACTCGAGTGAAAATTTAAAAAAAGAAGCAACAAAGCTTTTGTTACAAATATTGAGAAGAAACCTTATTTAAAATATGTCCAAGAAGACAATAAAGGAGGGCAGCTGACTGCTGCTGCACTGTAGCTTGACTCTTACACTGTGCCTCTGTTAGTGCCACTGTGCGAGGTTAATATATAGATAGTTATTTTCCACTGATTATCAGCCTTCGGCATAAGGAATTTCTTAATGTGCCAGGCCTCCTTTGATCCATCATCCTCTTTGAAGGAAACAAACATAAAAGGGGTGAGCAGAAAAAAGAATCATAGTAGCTCTGGGTTCTATGTATTACCGCACTGCAATAAGGCAGCTTTATTTCTATTGAAGAGGTTTGCCAGCGAAGAGAATCTGTTGTGACAGTATGGTTTAGATTTGACCCGTCAATAGCATGCATATTTTTGAGCATACAAAGAAAAACGAAAAGCGTGGCTGCTACTAATCTCTCAGGCCACAAGTCCTTTTGTATCTCCGTTCGTACTATAGGAGAAGCAACCGTGTAAGTGAAGGATACAGTATATGAGTTAAAGCTACAGAGGATATACTGTATTTGAGTGAATGTGAAAGGATGATTCACGCTTGTGTTTCTGTTACTGCACACTAAAGAAACAAAAGAAAGAGGAAAAAAAGAATACAGTCCCTTTGAGTGCTGACAAATCCAATAAAAACCCAATCCAATTATTTGATCTGGTTAAATAGCATAAGATTGGTCCGTAAAACACCGATGATGATTCTATTATATAAACAATTAAAAGTTGTATTAATTGTATTTTTAAGTGTTTTTGTCTATCCGCCCACAGACAGCAGATGGAAATTTGCTGGTACCTAAATATGGTATGAAGCATCTCTAAAAAGATTTTGAACAAGAATTAGAAAAACCTCTTTCTAAAAAAAAAAACAAAAAACAAAAACAATTAATCCCAATTTTCCAAGTTTATATGTCAGTGTTGAATAATTCATTTACAGTCTTGCATGTAATTTACCAGATGGAATAACACTGACCAATCTATTGTCAAGTTACATCGATACTTTCATTATACATCCTATTTTTTTAAGAAGATATGACAAAGGAGCTTGGATTTTGGTGACAGGTATATGGATCATCCAAAAAAGTAGCATATCTCAATATAATAATATAATTTAGCTGATTGGAGTTGATTCACATATTACAGAGCTATCCAATATCACAGAGGACGGAGGCATTTTTTTAAAACTATATTTTTAAACAACCAATAACATAATACACAGTGACAGACAAAACATGATAACGCACATAAGGAGAAAAAACATTGATACAAAGTTAAAGTGACAAGAATAAGTAAAAATAATTAATCATTCAATAATTTAATAATTATACTTAATAACCTTGACAACAGTAATAATAATAATACTAATTATTATTATTATTATTATTATTATTATTATTTTTCCAGTATTTGAGGACTAATCTGAGCATTGAAACAATTCCCAATTTTAAATTCTAATTCTAATTAAATTGCTCAACCCTTCTGCCTGTGATCAGTCACATAACACACCTAGTCTTGGGGTCCTTGGTATTAGATTCTCAAGATTCTCAAGACTATCCTCCGTACACTGTAGGGCCCTGCCCCACAGTGGCTGTAGTACAGGACAGTCCCACAGAGCCTTGTGCCCCTTTACACGTCCAGCACCTCTTATCCTGGCTCAGCTCCTCCAGGTGTGTAGTAAACTCTGTACAAAACTTTAAATAGGATACCTCTTCCCCAAGCTTATGTTATATTCCTCCCATTATTTGATACAATATGTGATCATGTCTCTTTATCTCTTTCACATTTCAAGTCATTTTGCCATACAATTCTCAAGCTGTCACAAATAACACTATTCACTTTGCATCACATTTTACAACATACTGAAACTGTTTGCTTGATGTTAAGGCTGGAAAAAAGCTTCTCAATCACATTTGTTCCTTTGTGCATCTAAACGCCATACACTTAGTACGCATATACACATCAAAAGCCGGTTACACAGCTTTTGATGTGTATATGTGTACATGTATTTCCCAACATCCTTACAATTCAAATTATACTGAGCACACATCTCATCAAATGAAATATGTAATTCATCCTTGTGAAGATCTCCCAAAGTATGCACTCCCTCTTTTACCCATTTTTTCCAATAAACAGACTTCTTTCCCACACAAATCTCAGGATTATTCCGTACAGACGCATATCTCTGCATATAGGGAGATTCCTTCATCATCTTTTGTGTGCCATATGCCCAGCCTGTTCTCATTCCCAGGGCGTCAAATACCAATGCTTTGTCATGCCCATCGGTGTGTGATAATGACGCACAAGGCACCCTTTTTAGCATCTGTATGAGACGCACCAGGCTTTCAAGAGGGGCGGATCTACCAGGGTGGCATGGGGTGGCAGCAGCCACCCCTGAAAAAATGCCTTGCCACCCAGCTGCCACTCCAGTTTTTGACAGTCTAATTCAAAAATATATATATGAAAAGTTGTAGATGGTCGAAAATTTACAAGAGTGAAACTCAGATGTCCGAGTGCAAGTGAATGCAGCAAGAGATGAAGCCAGCTGCCGCTAGCCGTCCCCGTAGTGGGCAGCACTTCAATTTTCTCCTGGCCACGGCAGCTTTCTCTGCAGCCTCTCCCGGTCCCGGCCGCAAATAACAACTGCTGATGGATTTTTTTTCCTGCTAAATGTGTGCGTAGGGTTTCCAACTTCCACTAGTAGAGCTACAGAACGGCTGCAGATGGATAGTGGCGGGGTTATTTTGTTGAAGCGTGTTTTTTTTAGTAATAGTAACTTGTGTTTGATTGTGTGAAGGACGGAATAAACCTGACTAAACCTAAATATTCACCAGTGCTTATAAGTGTCTCCAGATTGCCTGCAGCTACCAACATCTCTTTAACTGCTCATTCTGCAGACAAACGTCCAAATTTCAGATCAGTCATGCAAGTGCAACATACAAAAGCACCCAGTTTAAAAAGCACTAAAATCACTCACTCCAAGCCCCAAACAAAAAGTCACATTGGTCAGCAATGCAGTGACAGTTCATTCAAAGCTTAGTACCTGAGAGCTGAGAGTTTGCACTTTCACCACATTTTCAAATTGACGCTCAGAGAAAAGGACTTTTGAAAAAAGACTTTTGCCATTTAATCAGCATTACTGGATGAACACTGGATATCTTGGATCATTGGCAACATAGGCTAAGTGACAGGTGTATGTGAAATTATTTTAAAAAATGATCTGGCCACATTTTAGGCTAAGTAATGGGCTTATATTATGTATTTGATAAAATGTCTGACAATTTGGAAATAAATCAATTTATTGATTTCTAATGCCACCTTTAGGTATTTCTATTCAATGCTTTACTCCTTACAATAATGTAATATTTTTGAGTTAAAATATCTTGGGGGCTCTTCCAAGCAAATATTGATATATATGATTGTTTACGATTAAATCAGTATTTATATATTTATGCTACCCCTTAAAGTCTCCATGCCACCCTTTTGCCACCCCATGAATATTGCTCTAGATCTGCCCCGGGCTTTCAACTAACTCCAATGTAAACGCATTGTCATTATTAGATGCCATGAGACCGATGACATCTATATAAGGTTATATTGCCCTTATTAGGAGGAGCAGGGGTGGGTGGATGTCTGAATAATTAGATGGCAAAAAGTGGACTTTGCTGCAAGAGACCACTGTTCGCCTTCTGCTTCCAACCGTGATTCAGGACAGTTTTTTGTCATGGCGTTTACTGTTGCCATGACAACACTTCAAGTAATCATTTTAACCCAAACCACGATCTTTCCCTAAACCTAACCAAGTGGTTTTGTGCCTAAACCTAACCAGGCCACACCAGTTGCTCTGAGTGTGTAATATTGCCACGGATGGGTCTACATTGGATTTAGTTGAAAGCCCGGTGCGTCACTATGCAGACGCCAAAGGGTGCCTTGTGACGTCTGCATGCGATGCCAGAGGGGCGTGCTGGCATTTGATGACCTGGGATGAGAACGGGTTGATATGATATGATATGATATCCTGGAGTGGTCGAAAATAGGATTGATGTCCTACACACCTAAATTTTTGTCTAATTTTTGAGATAAGACCTGCAATGGTTTAAATGGTGCTGTCATATAGTTACACCCATTTTGCCTTTTGTCCCTCCAGCTTCCAATGTTTAACCAATTCAAATGACATTTTATATAGTTTTATATGGAGAGAACTTGAACCCAAAAGGACATCCCCACATTATATGCATTTAAGTAGCATCTTATATTGCTTTTTGGTTTCTTTATAGTGCTCAAACATCAGTTGGTAAGGGATTTTCAGTGATTCTTTGTTGGCATCTTTTCATCTGTGCTCGATAAAATCTTTGAATTAACTTGTAATGTAGGAAGTAATGATTATCAATGCCAAACATGAGGGCAACATTATTCAGTATACTCTGCAGATTCAACATTCCATTCCATTCCAACATTCAGTTTGTCTTGTAGTCTTTTGATACAGGCAAACCAAGTTTTAACAAGAATTAACACAAGGAAGTTAACAAGGGAAACAACATATTAATAATGTTGCTATCCTCAAAGTCTTACTTGTAGAAATATTGTACTAAGGGTGGCACAAGAGGAAAGACCATGGAGTGTATTGAAATCCAAATGGTTTATCCTCTTAGTGTGTGGTGATTACATTGAGATGTTTCTTAGGTAAAAAGGGAATTTCTGGCCTAAAACAGTAGGATTCATTCTCTAAGGAGCATGACTATCCACAGCAAAGTTTATGGAAATCCTGGTACATTGTGGTGCATGAAAATAATGATGAAGGCAAGATTTTGACTAGTTGGTGGAGATACATGAAAGATCAGGGGGTTACCAAAATAATTAAGGGTCATCCTGTAAGAACCATGAACCAGTGTTAATTTAATCAACACAAATTATGAGGAAAGGTATTACACCTTTCGGCAACAAATTAACCAAACAATAATGTGAAAGGTGGACAAATGAACAAATGAACAAATTACTGTTTTCCTGAAAAGTCTTATTAAACAACCTGCATGCATCTGAGGAATCACATTTTATGCTCCTCCTTATGGTTTTAGTATCCTCCCCCACCCCGCACACAGTGGCTCTTCTTCAGAAGTTGATTTTGCTGCTTGACCTGTTGCATTAATAAGTAGCATCTTGCATTTCATAACATTAGTATGTCTCTGTCTCTAATATTAGCTAATATTAAGCTAACCAGCTAGCTATTGAGTTCTTAAAAGGAAAAGGTAACAGATTCATGGACTAAATTCAACTAAAGTCCCACTGAAAATGAGACAAAACAACAACAGCTCCATCAACCTACAAAAACAAGCAGGGCAGCAAACAACATTTATAAAAGAAAGTAAAGTTAATTTTAACCAAACATTATCATGTGGATGTAATGTTAATGTTATTAACAGTTGGCTATCTTTCATGTTTATAGGTAGTAGGGATGTCTAGATGGTCACTAAAGGAATATTAGCTACTGTGTTAATGTTATCCAACATCATTCACTGTAGTTACTCCTCTCAAGCTAAACCCAGACAAAGAACAGTATTTTACAAGTGAGTGAATAACCAATCAGCTGCTCTGAAGAGGAAAGCACAAGCAGCTGCAATAATGGCAAGTGAAGAAAAACAACATTGTGCTCTGTTCAGACTGCTCTGTTTGGGAAAGACAACTAGTAACGAGAGTCTGTCTGTTGTATAACTGTAGAGCAAAGTGCAGTCTGCTATAAACAGGTAAACAGTGTCTTTTCTGCTAACGTTGCAATAGATGAGAACAACACCATGGTAACTGTACACATCAAAGAGGGTGCCAAATCCAGCCTCAGAATGCATAGAAGACAAAAGAAATTTAAAAAATTCAAATTAAATATAATCAAATAACTGAAATGAAACTAAAACAAATACATTTTCATCAAAAGACTCAGACTAAAGCTAAATCAGGTGCCAAAATTAACACAAGAACATCCAAAATGGTATTGATATGATATACAGTTACAGCTTTCTGTCTTTCACCTTCATCAGGGTCAAGAAGGCACCAATCTACAACTACCAGCTTCATCAATTCCAACTTCAAATGAATCTTTCCAAGCTACCAGGCTGGTGCAAATCTGTAAAACTTTTATTGCTCCTAGGCCAAATTCAATCATGTGCATGTTCATTCTGGCTGTCTTAATGCACCAGGGCGTCGGCTGGCCGCCTAGGTTGACAAACTTTGCAGTCAGGTTGTGCGGTCTGTGGGAGATACCGAGGATCACTTCTGATCCGCCACAAGCCCCTAAAGCCATCTATCTATCAAAGGTGAGGGGGAGGTGGGTCATGGCTGCGTGAGAGCCCCGGCCTCAGCCTGAAATCATCAATCTTTATGCACACACACACACACACACACACAGGATCTTTATTTATTTAATTCACTCTTTTTAACACCCCGGAGTGCTTGCAATAGCTGGGCACACACTGAATGGCCCTGGGCTGGAGCAGAGTTGCTCTGCAGCTGGGAGATACTGGAACAGAAGTTTGGACTACAAGTACCGGGACATTTTCTGCTCTGATCTGCTGCTCTCTGTCTCTGAATCAGTGTGACAACTGTGCAGTGTAACTCTGTGTATGCTTACCAAGCTTTCTTATCAAGCCCTCAGTTGAATACTGGAGATGAAACTGATAAGAGAAAGGTAACAAAAAAATAGCAAGCATAATTCAGCACATTGAAAGTCAACCATCTGAGAGAAAAACACAACCAAAAGAAGAAAACAAAATAAAACAAAACAAAACAAAAAAACTGAAAAAGACTGAATCACTGTTGCCTTTTATCTTGCATGAGGAAAAACAGCAGTTTTTCAAGCTGAAGCTAGTCTATTTACATTTTTATCCCACACTAACCTAAAAGCCAATAGACATTCCTGAATTGTAGTTTTGTTGGTGCCTGCAAAAAAAACAAAAAAGATCTTCACTATGAATTTCAATGTACTTTCTCAGATATGGATTTTAAACAGATAAATAAATATAAGCAGCCCATCACTGCGTCCATTTTGATCATGAAGAGTGCTGGAATGAGCATGGAATAAAGAATGCCTCTGAACAGGGCTGCCAGGCTGTCGGAAAAATGGCTTGTTTTATATAAAGATTCTCAATCAGTTTGGTGTTGCTCTAAAAATTCAGACTTGGAGGAGGTGTACCCACATGCCGCACACACACACACACACGCACCCACCCACCCACCCACACACACACACACACACACACACACACACACACACACACACTTCTGCAGCTATCTTGCAGTGCACAGATGCACAGCAGAGATCAGAGTTTGTGATCTGAACTGTCTCTATAAAAGATTAGTTTTAAGGTCTTTGCTTTATTGGAAAACACACCATGGAAAAACATGAAAGATGCAGGAGAGATGCAAAGAAACCTGATTTGGACCATCGATGTAACAAATGCATGCACCCTAGGGTGATAAGTCACCAAGGCACCCTCTATAATTGCAGCTTGTAGTCCACATTTGTCAAGCGTTATAAACAACAGAGAGACTTTGCTATATTGACACCTCTCCTACATAAAACAGAAAAATCATCTATAGTCAGTACATTTTTTGTCTCTTCTAGAATGTCAGTCATACCACAAGAGGCAATTATTACCTTGGGCACCAAACATAAATATTTGTCCAGGAAAAAAATAAAAGGAGACAAAAATAAATTCTCCACCAAGACACAATTAAATGACATTTTCCTAACAGTAGTATAAAGACGTATTTATTTTCTTTTATTTATTTTTCTTATTTTTCTTTCTGACAACTCGAACAAAGCACTCAACATAATGAAGATATACATGCTATATAAATATATCTATGTTACATACAGTAAATATATAAAGATAAATCAAAAGTCTAGTTTTCCGCCCCAGGGTTGTGTACAGCAATAACAGTGACTGAATGACTCAGCTTTCTCAAACTCCTCCCAGATGAGTATGTATTTACAGACAATTATAATAGATTGCACCTTTAGGAGGTCTGAGGAGAAAACAGCTCCATTGTTCACATCAGAGCCAGGAAGTGAAGGCAGCTTACAAACCCAGCTGTTGGATCCAGTTAATGAGATTTCACAGCGATAGTTCCCAGATAGCTAAGTGGTTCAGTCCCACGCCTCGAAAACACGGGTCACCCCCTCTGGCCTTGCAGTCAATTCTGTCAGACCTTTACATGTCACTAATTTACTATTTGTCTAATTAGGACTAAAATTTACAAAAGGGTGAGGATACTGCTCACTCTCCTGTAAAACCTCTTTCAGGTGCAATTGTCCAATCCAGTCCATGATCATATTGAAATTGGATAAACACCCTCTGTTGCTTTCATAGGCTATTGATTGGGCTGTTCAAGAGAAAAAGCAAATGAGCAGTTTTTCCTACTTAGGCATTATTTGTACTTCCTTATACTCTCAGCTAGAACATCTGAGCACTGAAATGGAAAAACAGGACCATTTAAACTTCACGCTGCCATTCACGCTGTGTCAGTTTCACTAGACTGTGGGGCCATCGAATAGATCATCACTTGTTTTTTCTTGGTAAATATGAACCACTCATAATTTTCTCTCACTGTTCCTTTGCCACAGTCATTACATGAACGTTTTGAGGAATGGAGAGTGATGTGATCTGTGCCTTACTGCCTATGGATGTTCAAAGTAATGATAGTCAACTTTCAAACAATGACCACAAACTAATATGATGACGATATGGCAGGAAATTAAGGCGGAGGTACGCTGGTTGTCCGACTACATCAAAAGGCAAAGGTGTTCATGGCCACATTGTAATGTGTTGTCTACTGACAATGATGTAGGCCACATGCTGAAAAGTATTGGTCTAATAATTAAGTTGCTCTGTTAGACCATCTGACAAGCACTTGGGTTGGAGCATACTGACACCTTCATGGCCTTGCAGGAATCCCTAATGACAACCAGGCTTATCCAAAGTGCATAGTGTCTGGCACCAGCTAACCAATGACTGTATAGCCAGTGGGACATGACATAGATAAACATTTAGGGAATATGCTCCAAAAGAAAAGCAATGCACTGACACTGTGGACTATACTTACTTATACTTCCACAAATTGCAGCCTCCTGCAGAAAAGGATGGGTGCTGGTCAAGCTGCTGTCTTAGTGAGCTCCATCCAGTGCTTCACATCATAATCAGGTCAAGACACCAGAACTGAATGACCTAAAAGTCCTTGGTCAGGCTACTTCACAGTGCCAGCATGTGTCTGACAGCAACTCATAAAACTTTTGAGCCTTGGTCTCCAGAAAAAACAAGAACAAAACTCTGGAATTCACAACACCAATCATAGCTCCAGTGGGAGTTGATGGTTGCTAATGAATAAACTAATGTTATGTTTACCCACATAAAGCACCAACCCAAAATTCTCCAGAGACACAATGCATCGCCGCCTTTCAACGAGTCAGCGGATATCACTCCCTTTCCTCCCTGTTAATTCTTACAGCTGCTGTGTGAGTATACAACAGAACGTGATAATGAGATAAATGCCAAATCACTATCACACAGTAAAAATCAATGATATATGCACCTTCGTGCCAAAGAACAGCAGTAGTTGACTAGGTTATTGTATCCTTTCACAGCAACTGTCTCCTGGAATTGGCACTACTGTCTACAATGCTCGTAGACGTCTACCATAAGTCACCATAGGCTCAGATGGCACAGCCAACACCACCATTAAGTTGCCACATTCCCAGTGTGAGCTGTGATTGCTGCTCTGCTGGAGGACAGCAAAGGCAGTAGGGTTATCTCTTAAAGATCTTGCTCCTTAAGAAATGAGAGTCAAGGCATGACTGCCTCGACTCCGTGGCTTCTTGATTTGCTCAAATCCAGTACAGTTGGCCAGAAGAAAATAAATGCTAGGAAACACTACATTTGATACAGTGGAAAAGTCCAATTTTGCTAATGGCAACAACTATCATGATCCATTGGTCCTAAAGCTTCTAAATAATCCACAGACAGCAGAAGCAGTTGCAGTCACATAACCAATGTGTAATCGCAGGTAACTATATTTAGTGTAATTCAGTTTGGGCCATGGACGGCAGACTATGCAGGTTTAAATCTGTGATCTGCTGATGCCAGTGGCCTCATTTCTTCTAAATTGTCACTGAACCCATTTTGGACTGTCTTCTTGGACTTGAACAATGACTCTTTGCCTCTGAGGATGGGCCTTTGACTAATGGATGTCTTTTTATGGATAACTCATGAAACATTGCCTATAAGGTTGCAATGTTTTCATGAAGTGACAGGACAATGAACATATGTCTTCAACATCTTTTCATGCTGTAAGCCCAAGGACAGAGAATCCACAGTCTAGAGGGAGATGCAGTGGTTAGCGGTCTATCCCTGGCTCAGATAACAAAGCACAAAAAAACCTCTTTTTAAGATTTGAGATTTCAGCAATTTGAACTTGAATTGGACCAGAACATTCCAACTCCTGGCTGCATTGTTTCACTCATTTTCAATGAATGCCGAATGCAGATTAAAGTCTGTACTAAATCAACCTGCATTAATCATTTGCAAAAAAATAAACAACTGTAATTAGTAACTGTAGGTACAGTATGTTGGACAGATCCAATTTCATACCTGTTTAAAACTGGACTTTACAAACATTAGCTTCTCCATCCAGGGCCAAGCTTACAAGAGTAATTCTGCTACAATGCAAACTGACAATCTCAAGATCATCTCCAACTATGATCCATTCCATGAAATTTTTTCAGATATGCTTTGTTGAGGGCAGGTCATGCAGTTCACCTTTGGGGAAATGTAGTTTTGGAGCCATGGATTCACTTGTGTATTTCTCTCTAGTGGTGTGTCTGTAAGAGGAACAGAATATGTAACATCTTAAGATCTCTGCTATGTTTGGAAGCTTTTTAAAGAGACCTCAGTCCTGTTTTCTGCCATCAGTCCTTTATTGAGAAATAAGTTCAAGTGAGAAAGCCAAAGAGTGAAGGTTAAAAGCTCTAACAAAGGTTTAACCATGTTTGTATGGATGACAGCTGGACATTGATATGTGATAGAATATGAGGGAAAAGAAGTAGGAATAACGCTGGGGTTGCAGTAAAGTACATTTGTAGCCAATGATTTATTAGACTGTATATTGAAACAAATTTCTTACAAATAACGATTAGATTCATGCATTGCATTCAATATGGTGCTTTGAAACTGACTGACAGGAACAGGCTCGATTGATTTATGCGTAACAGTGGGCCAAAACTGAAAATAGAACTATTTTTCTTTCTCTTCTACATTTTAACAGTTGTAGTGTTTATATTGCAATACTTCTGAGGGTAACAAATTATGTTGTGGTTAAGACTCCAGCTTGTGTCAGGAGTCAGGAGTATTCTGCTGCTATGTTTGTATACTGCAAGAACTCTCTCTGTTAGATCTTCCCACCTCAGTCCAGCAAGTTTTCCAGCTGTCAAAAGGTACCACACCACAGGATGTGTACTGCATTCTCGGCTTAGTAACTAAGCATACAGCAGCAGTCTAGAAGCCTGAGACAGAGCTGAACAATATGCCCCAACACTCACTCATTAAACATAAAGTTTTATTGGATGCTAGACAATGTGTCACTCAAACCAGAGTGGGCAATGTCATTAACTTGTTGAACACAGAGAATTTATGATGTACAACAACATGGGCAGCATAAATATTAATGCTCATCTTGTGGACCTTGTGAATCCAGCCGAAAGCAAGTTACAGCAGGATGGGAGGTCTGACTCACTCTTCTGTTGTTCATACAGAAGCTGCAAGGCTCTGTTACTGATAAATGCTGCACAGATGACTGAGAAGCTTGTGGGACCAAAACCACAGAATGACAACATGAATCAACAACTCCAAACTCTACGACAGCCACATGAACAATGTCACATTGGTTGCTGATATCAAAGTCCCCATACCTTTGACACTTTGACCCAAAGAGCCTAACTGGTAGCAGGGATCTGCCTTGTCTACTTAAAACCAAAAACAAAGAAAAATATAGCTGCAGGCGGCAATAATCGGGGTCCAAGCAGATGCAGATTACTTGAGAGATTAGTGAGTTTGTATAATGACAGTGAGTGTCATTATACTGTACGTGCCTGAGTAGCAGGTGGAATTTGCAACACACCTTCCAATTTTTGGTGTTTCTAGATCTTATGTTTTTTGTTGCACAAACTCTTTAACAGAGAAAAATAATGTATCATTTCAAATCGGATTGACATATTGAAATTTCCTTGATAACTTTTGATCAGGGATGTTCATAAATGATACTCACAAAGTTTCTGGATGACTGGCCCGGTTTCTGATAAGTTCTCGAACATAAGTTTTTGAGAAAATTGAGAAAAAATTTAGAGTAGAAGACCATTGGAGCAAAGATGCAGATGAATTAAAAGATTAAATTGATGAAATAATTTTGACTCTAAGCCAAGCTGTTTTCGAGGTAATTGCAAAGATGTGAACTTGACTGTTACAGTGCCACCTTGAGGTCAGTGGGTGCCATTTGATGTGCCTGAGTAGTGGATGGAATTTGCAATCCACCTGCCAATTTTGGTGACTTTTTCTTACAGTTTCTGCTTCATGAACACTTTTAGCGGAGAAAAATAATAATAAGACGAAGAAATAAAGAAATAAAGAAAGACAAAGAAAGACAGAAAGAAAGAAAGAAAAGAAGAATAATGAGAACAAAAACAATAGGGCTCCAGCAGCGAGCTTTGGTGCTTGGACCCCTACCAAGAAGTCCAACAACACCCATCATTGCTTGTCTCTTTAACACAGTCTGCATGATAATGTATGCACATTGTACAATCATATTTTACAAATAGGAGCCAATGAGTGTCCCTTCTCCCTGCTTATCTCCTTACACAGGTCAGTCACACTTGTGTCATATTAACATTTCAATTCCCAGATCCCTGCTTCAATACAAAGAACAGCTCAGATGAAAGCACAAAAGCTCTGGCTTTTAAATGTAATTCATTATGAATGCAAGCATCTTGCATGGACACATTTGTGTACAAAAATAGCAACTAGCATTTGTTTCCCCTCAGTCTTGACTGAGAAAAGCAGAATAAATGCCATTGAACGTGTACAATAAAACTAACACGATTTTGGACATACTTGATGTGGCACGCTCCTATATGCATAAAGCTCCACACTGTGTTAATGTTCTCTGCATTAATCCTGTCATTCAAAGTGCCTCCACAACATTTACATCCATCCAATTATCCTAATTAATTAGTCCAATTACAACAAGGCCAGTTTATTTTCCTGCGAACAATTACGTTGTAATGATGATCTGGAAGCAGGTAATGATGGGTAATAAGTGAAGCGAGAAATCCACCAGGGGTCAAACAAAGTCAAAGATGGTGTAATAAACACAGAGGGGTGAGGGGAAGAGAGAAAGGCACAGGGAGGTACAGTGAGAAAAATGCAGTAGGAAGAACAGGAAGAAAAGTGATATATTTAAGAGGAAAATATCAATATAGCAGAAAAATGGTCTGTAGCTAATGTTTTTATTTACAGACAAACAATTTACCTGAAGGAGAGATGAGTTTCCAGCTGATGGAAGGCTCTGGTTTACCGTTGGCTTGGCACATCAGGGTGACATTGGAGCCTTCGTTTACCACAATATCTCTTGACAGGTTGATGATTTTTGGTGGTACTGTGAAAGGAAATGAAAAATGTGTAATTTCAATCAAGGGTGTCACTGATTTAAAGGGTTTTTACTTGTCATGAGAAGCAGTACTAGTTTGTGAAAATAGTTGTATTATGAATTTTCTTTTTTTTTTTTAACCTGTCACTTCCAAGTCCCCCAGCTTTAAGAAAGTCCATAAAAATCCTTTAAATTCTGCATAGCTATGACTACAATGCTGCTTGCAAGTTAGAAAAGGTCATATACAGTATATTAAGTTTAAATACTTTCCCAAAAATTGTTTCATTGTTTTATTATTGTGACTGTTTTCATGAGTTGAAAAAAAGAGAATTACATTTCCTGCACAGTTTGCAAGAGAGCGGCAGCAGAAGATAATAAATTTTAACAGATTGAAAAAAAAAATCATATTAAGGGTGAATTATTTTAAAATACATTAAAGGAAGAAGGTGTAATTTTATGAAGTGTATGCCATATCTCTTATAATAGACCTCTTTGCCTCCAGTCCACACTGGATGAACCATAGTTTTATTTCATTGCTATTGGTAGTATTTGTGGATGTTAGATCACTTTTACAAATTTTTAAAAAATATTTATCACTAGACACACTAAAAAAATGTATCTGTGCTTCCATTTGTTGACTCTGCTCTGTCAGTATCTGTATCTATACAGATATTGTATAGATACAGATATTGAGGGTAGAGAGGAGGTAGCGGAGGTGAGTGAGAGAGGTTCCAGGAGCTACTGTAGCTCCTCTGGGAAAGGTTTTGCCGCACAAGCTCAATTTTTGCTTATATTCTGTACAGATTAAAAGCCTCATGCCTATGTGTGTTGTGTAGAGGTGGAGTGATTCACATCTTGGTAGTGCAGTTAAAGCTTGGTATGAGGAGAAAATGTCAGTCGTATTCATTTATGAGACAGTCCCTACTCCTTTTCCCACTGACACATGCAGAACAGTTTCTGATGAATAATGCAAGCACTTCACCAGAGCAGTTGTTTTTGAACATAAAGATATGAATTATACCCTACAACAAAACACATTTCCTTCAGATCCTCTTTTGCAGAACAATCATTAAAGGGAAATTATGTTTATATGAAAATGGAATCACTGTCATGTTTAATTCAGTCTGCTTTGTGGAAGAGATGTTTAATTCCCCATGGGCAAGTAAAGCTTTTTATCACTGAGCTTTGAATCCAACACACAGGGAGAGTGAGATATTTACTTCCCTGCCTTACTCCAGTAAAAATGAAGTCAAAGCCATGAATTCACCTACAGTTGCTTTGCTAAGTAGTAAACAGATCGCACAATTATTATCTTCACTGGTATACGTGTATTAAATCCAAAAACTCAAACTCACTTAGATGCCATGAAAATGTGAAAGGTTTGTGTCACTTGGTAGCCTACAATGTAAATCTGGTAGCTAATAATGTAGTGTTTTGTGACTATATGGTAACCTCAAACTTTTCATACTTGAACCTGATGAGATATATTATTTTCCATCTTGTATCAACAACAGTGAAGATTAGGAAACGTGATGTGACGACCATGAGCTCCCCATGTCTGTCTGTCTGTCAAAGGAATAGTTTGACATTTCATGGAAATATGCACATTTCTTTTCTTGCTGAGGGTTGAGATAGATACCACTCTCATATCTGTCTGGTAAATATTAAGCTACAGCCAGGAGATGGTTAGCTTAGCTTACCATAAAGACTGGAAACCGGGGGAAGAAGCTAGCCTGGCTCTGTGTACTTTTTCTTTTTTTTTTGCTGGGAAAAGAGTGACTTCCTGGAGTCTTGTTATTGCTGTGAGGTTGCCAAGCAACAAGTGGAGAGTCCAGAGACTGACACATAATGGACGCATACAGTATGAGAGTGGTATCAATCTATTCACATTCAGGTAAAGATACAGATGAGTGACATGAACTAGAAGCTGTGAAATGCAAGGGCGAGCCAAGAGCTGAGAGTCAGGAGCTCATTTGGGATTGTAAGAGAATTTTACCAGTGCTTTCTAAACACTGGTGAGTGTCAGCAGTTTTTAAAAAGGGTGATTCTACAGCAGAATAGTGGCTGCAGCTATACCGCTTCTTAAGAAAAGCTTTTGTTTATTGGTGTTACTTCTTTTTAGCTTAAACAAGCATGATCGACAGCACTGCTAGCTCTGCCTGGAGGTTCCTAGATTTAAAATCACTCTGGTACACAGCCAAAATGAGGCTCTAATAAGTAAATCCAGAGCAATTCTGATGCCTGTGGAAGATGTTCAGAACCTGCGAACACAGCACAGCACATCTCATAAAGTTCTGATAACTGGAACATAAATCTGTAAGTCTTAAAAACTTGTTTTCCTTCAAACAAAGAATCTCTGAATGGGGTGATATAATTTCAAATGTTTCCAGTGCAGTTTCACTTGTTAAGAACTCCTGAGGATTACTGCAATCCATTGATTCAAAATAAACTCTTAAAGCAAGTTGAGTTGTATTGTAATTGCACTTTCTGCTGTATAAACCGAGGCTGCAAATATGTATTGATTTCTTAACAGCCAGACAATTTTATGGCTACCAGTCTTTTTCTCAAGGCAGACTGCTTAATCAAGCTGTCTTCTAAATGAACTGTTGGACAAAGATCCTCTCAGGCAACTATCTTAACTATTCACAGCACAAGAGGCCTGGTACTGTAAAGAACTGTACAGCAGGTGGTTAACAGATGCACTCATACAACAGCTAATGTCCCTGAAATACACTGTAAATGAACTGTTTCCTTTTCAGGTTCATAATGTCCACCTGCAACACTAATCCAGCAAAAGTAGAACCAGTTTCTAGAGTATTTCATGTAAATAAAAGCCATCTTTAAGGAAGCAAAATAATCAGAGTTATTTCAAGTACTGTAGGTGGTGTCAAACTATCTTTCAAAAAATCTCCCAGAGTGCTTAGTGCCACACTCCACACAGCAATCTTAAAGAAGCATAGAGCAAATTGCCTCTGAACAAGCAACGGATAGATCTATAATACAGGCAGGAAAGATATTACCAAGTCCATTGAGAGTCCTTTCCCAAGGTGAAGACAGATAGTTACAATTTTAAATGTAAAAATGCACGTGCGGATCACAGTCTTTATTATCCTTGCCATCTTTATAGATCACTCATAAGAACCACTGAAATGTTCTAATAATCAAATATCAAAGAGGTAGTCATTCGAAATGGAAAGAATCCACAGAGATGGCACCTACATCTTGTCAGGAAAAATAACATGGATAGAAGCCCATAGTAAGTCTGGAAAGGTAGCTTATAGTGTAGAACAGTTGATTCCAACAGTTGATTGCCAGATTGTAGCTGTAACTAATAATAATTATAATTTGAAGTAGTAATTTGAAGTAGTTACACATTGACCTCTAATTGACTTGACTCTTTATTTATTGATGGTACCACAGTGTAATGCATATGTTCATGCTCAGGGTGTCAGTTTTGGTTAATTTTGCTTTCAATAGATTAAATTTTTAAGAAAAACTGTGATGTAGCTTTCGTTTATGAGAGCTGTCTAGCAGTTGGTGGTCAGAGCTAGCTTGTCTGCCCTGGTTAGCTTGACTCGATGGTGTAACATACTAGGGCTTGAGGTACTGAACTAGCTCTTTCAATTCCTCACCCTCAACCACACTGACTGGCAGCGTGTTGGTCTCAAACATTCAACACACCAACTGTGTGATGGCTTAATAACAAAGTAACACCTATGTTGTTATTACAGATAGACCGTAGGATTAGTATGCTACGCCAACAGTCTGTCAACTGTGTGTGGACCTGGACCTCTGAGCTGACCTCTTTACCCAAGTGGGAGTTTGACAGTATGACACTGACCAAAGTTAAACACTGTGACAAAATGGATGTTAAACAGACCTCCTGAGAGGCCAGTTCTGGCCAATAACTAAATTATGGCCTGAACGAAAAGTATCAATGACCTTTGGGGTCATTTGAACCAGGAGAAAGGACCAACAACTCAATACACATGGAGAAAAGAAAACCCCTTTTCTTATCTTTCCAGACCAGAGTCATAAAACTCTCATATTCCTGGAGGACATTCATTGAGTCTCTCTGCAAATCTGAGCCAAATCTGAATTTGTGTGAATTAAATGTGTATATAAATCATGTAATGTTGTTTGTCATAGAAATACATGAAGAATTGTATTCTTTGAATGGTAACCTTGATAGCTGTGCGATAGTCTATTAAAAAGATATTATTATTATTATTATTATTACATTTTATTACATGTAACAATAGTGCCCTCTATTGATAAGGTTAGAACTTCATGTTGAATTTTTAAATGTCATTAGAGTTAATGAATGTTTATATGGTGACTATTAAATGGTATTTTAAAATCACCTAAGTGTTAAACTTTTGCTCTAATAACCATATAGACAATCATATTTTAATAGTTAAATTAGATAAGTAGTTGTATTGAAAGAATGAAGTTACTGAAGGAATATGAATGTAAAAATATAATGTTTGAAGAATTCCAGGTTGAACGTTGTTATATTATAGAGTAAGAGTTATGTTGAATCTATAGTTGAAATTATGTTTCTGAAAGTTTAATCTAGTCACATTATTGTTGCTTTAAACTTTTATTTCACTGCTAGACATGTAGATGGTTTGAGAAGGTTGAATCAATGAAGGCTGAATGTCTAAACATCATGAGAAGTGTTAATATAGATGTTAATGTTTGGTATGTTGAGAGGAAGGATTGACTCTTTATGAAATTAATGTATAATGATGAACTTTTTCTGAATGGTTTTACAATATATTGTTTACAATGTGACATGAAGTATTCAGACAATAGTGACTCTGAAGTGTGAATTTGCACTTAAAACTCAAAACTTAATTCCCCAGTGTAGGAATGTAATTTACCATCTCAAGTCAAAGTCAACCACACCTTAAAAGTCCCAAACAAAAACAATAAATATTGATCAGAACTTCGGTGCGAAAACGTTTAAAACACACCCAAAACTCTGCCTGTCTTGTCCAAACTTACAAAATCAAACCTCAGAGGGATGTTGAGCTGGTCTCCTCATGAGCCAAGACACAATTCTTCTTCATATTTTAATCTTTTATTGAAACAGGTCAGTTTGTTTTGTTTTATTTGTAACATTAAGTCTAATGTTTCCACATATAATATTTTGATTTTTGAAGTTACACCGACCCAAGTGAAGCCTTACCCAAGCCTAGATAAACACTGTGTAGTCAGATTAAACTTTATTCGGCATTAAACTAAGATTACAAGAAGCCAGCTAAAGCCTGAAACCTCAACTCAGACTAGCAATTTGCTCTGAAGAAGACAGCAACACTTGAACCAGATAGCCGGCTGCTTGCTGACAGCAGTGCGGCCAAACTGGGAGTTAAGCTGACAGAAAGACTCACAGCGCAGCCTGAAACAAGGCTGAATCGCTTCATCACTGGGCAAACACAGCTGCACCCACAAAGACTTACCCACAGTTCATAGCCTACCCCGGGTTGTGCTACTGCCTAAACCTCACTGGTGACTGGTGCAGCTAATTCTAGCTCAACCCAAAACAACGCCGGACCTTGCCGAGATGACATCTCTGCAGTGACAAATCTTCAACACAGTAGGCATAAAATTACTATATTTTAACTTCATTATGTAAATGAAGGAATGTCCTCATTTACTTTATCTTCAATATATTAATGATGTTTTTGTCAAATACACCTTTCCCCAATTCCTGTTTAATGGACTTAAGGACTGTCTGTCTGTCTGTCTGTCTGTCCTTCGCATATCTTGAGAACCGTTCATCCGATCTACTTCACACTTGGCGGGTGTATTGCTGAGGACCCAAGGAAGTGCAGTGTCGAATGTGAGCTCATTGTACGCATTCTAACCAAGAAATTATTGACAACTATTGAATTTTGACAGAGTGTTTTCTATTTTAACCGGCGCAGCTTTTCTAGCCTTTACGGTACTGGTTCAGCAGCCCAGGAAACTCACAGACCAATTGCATGTATTGTAAAACATCTCATGTGATGCTACTCAGTCAATCAAATCTGTGCATTACAATAAACACAGAGGGGAGAGACTGAGTGTCAGTTGGAGAAATAAGCAAGTCAGAGAAAAGTAATTTCACATGGCGTGCTCTAAAAAGCGAAAAGTAAACAGTGAAAACAGAGCTTTTAATCAAGAATGGACAGACTCTTACATCCATTTTCCCACAGGCAGTTCGAAACCAGCATGTCTCATATGCACCGAGACCGTGGTGATTGTGAAGTGCCACAACAAAGCACAAACCTTTTGAGCAAACATACCCACTCAAATCTGAACTGAAGCTACAGAAAATAAACAATCTAAGAGCCCAATATGATCGATCCACTTTATTTTAAGATGCACGTTTTATCAGAAGCTGTCTGTTATGTATTTTATTTTTAAATGCAGCCTTTATTTTACTTGAAATGAGAAAAGAACACCTGAACGTTAATTTTTTTCATGTTGTTGATGTATATAATCATTCACACCTCACATCAACTGTATTAATTATTCTATGCCTGTTCTGAACAGGCATGTTTTGATTAATGTCAGTTGTGACTACATTGCACAGAGAGAATCTGACCTCCATGCACTCCAAGGACATTAAAGTATAGTGTAACACAGATGAGCCAAGATCTCACAAAATTTTAAATGTTGAATCTGGCCATAACCTTATTTGCATTTAGAGGTTAAAATAAATCAGCCCGTAGCTGTGAACAGCTGAGGAAAATAAATCCTGTTCAAAGGACAGGTTGTGCTTTTTTCAAGTCTTTCTTAATATAACACACACATTTCCGTACTGTATGTATATATTTAAAGAGTTATTGGACAAGTTATTGGAGAGATTCCATCTGGGAGTGACTCCAATGAAAGCAATGAGGACAAAATCTACTGTCCTCATTTTGGGCAAAAATACATTCTAAACTTCAGCTGAAGCTACTATCCCTTTACTGCAACTCAGCAAGGAAACTGTGTCTGGACAAACACTAGAGTGAGTTTTGTTACTAACTTTGAATAATACCCACTTTGTACTTAATACTCAATTTGTTGAACTCATACTACTGAAGCCAAAACTGTGGATTATGTCCCCAATACCAATATCTGAGAGTTACAAAAATATTTTACATGAACACATGCATAAATTGATTGATTAGTATCCCTTACAACTCCTTCATGTACATCTGGTTATATGAGTGTTTTGACTTGAAAAATCTGAACTTAACCTTTAAGGAAAATGGCAATTATTATTTTATACTTTCACATAATTGTCTGAAATTATCTGTGTATTCTATTAATTACTTGATGAATTGATGATCAAATTAACATATTTAACATGTACACATGCAGTAAGTCTGCTATAGCTATTCAATGTCTGAAGCCTACTACTTGGAACATTCAGATGATAGCTGCCTTTGTACTTTGTGTAAGACTCATATTCAGCTACTATCATAAAAACATCTGAAGATGTCTCTGAGTGTCTCAAGACATATAAACATATCTCAGGACATCTGAAGACTTGCTTGATGGCTGCATATGACAGTAATCATTTCTTCTGGATGCTTCACACTTACTGGGATTTTATGAATAAATATCATTTTTGTATGTCTTTTTTCTTCCTGACAGATCTGTCCAAGCTGCCATTTCCATTTCAAAGTAACAAGGACACATCTCTATTTTAACATTTGAGAATCATCAACTAAAGGTGTATGAATAGAGTGTCACCAGTGCTGTAACATGTTTTAGTCACATCAGACTTGTTTGTAAGACAAAATCTCTATGAATAATTTATTGGATGTCAGCTTAATCCCAGTTTACGCTTTTTGAATAACAAAAGAATACAGCAAGCATGTGAGTGTTGCTTCGATTTAGCTGTGGTGCAAGAGGGCAAGGTTGGAGCTCTGTTTGTGGAATAAAAACGAGAGGTTTTTCAGATGAATTCAATAGCTGTCAGGGTTATAGAATTACTGAATATTTCTGTGGTGCTCTTGCTAATTCTGACACAGCCACTGTTGAAAAAGTGGAACCCTGTTCATCCTTGTTTACTCAGAGTGTGATGATTTTAAGTAAAATGTGTCTATTGAAAAACCAAAAGAAGTGAAAAATTATAAAGGCAATGATGATTATGTGTGCTGCAAACATTGTAGTAGAACTAGAAAAACTGAACACCAAACATTTCATGTGCCTTCCTGTGGCCTCCATTTCATATAAAGCATGTAAAATGTCTGTTTAATAGAGGTGTAACCTCACATCATCTTTGCGAGAATATTGCAGTGCTTTAAAGACTGACCCAAGTCAACTAGCAGGCTATTGTAATAAAATATATTATCCACCATGTGGGCTGTTGACTCCTACAGAATTTTGTCAAAATCAGTATATGGTAATCTGTAATGCAATAATGCAATTAAAACCAAACAATGCTTGGCATTTTGTCAGGCAGTGATGCATGTAGAACATGGTTAATAAACTTCTTTTTAACCTGTAGACTCTTGGATACCAGTGATTTAAAAAAATAAAAACTACCACTCATAAAAATAAACATAACACAAGAAATGCCCCCTTGTTCTGTTTTTCAATTGATATCTGGTTTTTAGGGAGGAGAGTGGTGCATGGGTCCACAAAACATGAGAGATCACTGTTCACTGCCTGTTTCCAAACCAAAGTCTACATTGTTTTTTTTTTTTAAAAAAACATCACCAGGGAGGTCATTCTAACCCGAACCTTGATCTTTCCCTAAACCTAACCAAGTTGTTTTTGTAGAGTTGTCACATCATAAAATATATTTATTATCCAACAGTGATTTGTAACGGTTTTGGAAGGCACAGAGAAATGATGTCATCCTGCTGATAGCAGGGTCAGATCAGAAAACACCTCTGTGTGTCATTCTTGAGTGTATGGACCAACATATTTTGTTGTTTCATTTGGAGGACGTTTTTTCTATTCTGCTTCAAGGTGAAATGATTGTTAGCACTAGTTAGTAATTACCATGCTTGTCACATGACAGCATTTTTATTAGCTAGAGTTGGAGCATTATTTTAGGGTTCATTAGTTTAATTCCCTTACCTTAGCTAAAATCAACTCATTACGGACTACGCAGTGCAGAGTTTACAGTTCCACAAAATCAACTCCTGAAGACCTTTGTGTGTATGTCTAAAATCTGGACTGAAAAATAGAAAGTTTTGTTATACAGCAACACTAAAGTACTAGTGAGTGATTTCTAAGTGATTTCTCTTGAGTATTTAATCTTAAATATTCGTAGAATAAACACAAGGACACATTTTCACTATAATATAAGATAAACAGAGAAACAGCTACTGTTACAGCTATCATCTATGAAAGGAGGTGAATGAGGGGCGTCAGAGTTTTATAGTGTAGTCATCAGGGAACTCATCTTCCAGAGTTCAAATCAATGTCACATCAGGCAACCACCTCACTGAGGTGTATTATAAATCCCTATCAGCTGCAGGGCTACTGCTCTGTTGCTGACCCTGACCTCTGACCACTCATAGATGGGTGAACTAAAAGAGAATTTCCCTACAGGGATGGATTGAGCATAACATATTAACAGTAGGGATTGAAACAGACACTATCCACATGGATCAGAGTTCATCCAAACAGCACAGCATGGACACTTTGCTGTGATTTTTAGGCAGCAGGATTAATGAGTAGCCTGGACGAAATGGGAATTTATCACTGCACTGGCCAAACATCTCTCTCATTATTTCACTGTACACCCAAAAAAGAATTTCTAACTGGACACAATTTAGTGTGTTGTGTCACTTTCAACAAAGGCTGGCTCTACAGACAAAATCACACAGTGGTGACAATCATGGCCCTATTTATTTTAATGAAGCTGTTGAGAGATTTTTACATTCAACACTGAAATAATATTGGAATTTCAGCAAAAAGTAAACAAAAAGTCTTTTGCTTAACTTAGAATTAGAGATATCATCCCTTACCAATGTACTACAAATGTAGAGGTGGGTGACACCTCTACATTTACCAAAATGTAATACCATTATTTTTCTAGCATGTGTTGCATTAGCACGCAATTGCATGACATGCAACATTTCATGAGGTCAGAAAACAAGCTAGCCCTTCTTTAAGGAAACACATACAAAACTGGAGTTCATTTCAATATGTTTTTAAGTAGTATAAGCTAGTTTAACAATGAACAAATCATATAAACTTAACCACCGTTTGTACAGATTTGTCTGATGTTAAAAAAAGGTGTGTGATCAGTTTTGGCCTCTCTTTGGTGATTTACCATTTACTTGTTCTCACTCACATACGTATATGTGCTCTGCTGAAAATACATTTCCAGTAATCTCTAGATATTTAGTTTGCCAGGCATTTGGTGGATATACATTATGTAAGACTATGTGAGAGAATTGGGGATACAGCCACAGCATTTGCTTTTAAAGATAGTAAACCTGTAGGCAAGAGTACAAGTGCTCAGCAAAGTCAGCTCAATCTGAGGAGATGATCTGCAACAACAGTAACAGAGCCTGAAAATGAAAATGACCGAAATGTTATCCTGTCTGTGAGGCAAAAACAGTGACCACCAAACACAATAAAGAATACACTTGAATGAATGAAGTGAATATACTGTGTGAGGATGAACTAATATAACCAACCATCTGAATCTCATGTTTTTGTCAAAAACAAAAGGGTATGTGTTTATTTTGATGGGGAAAATCAAATAATCTCAACTCAAGGTCCACTTACTGTCCCAGTTTTTCTTAGCTTTCAACCACATCACACAGTTTTCATCAGTAAAACCAGCTTTCATGGAAGCATTTTCCGATTTGTCAACATTGCATAGAGACATAAAATCCTGGTGAAAGTTGCTTTAACTAATGTGCTCCTTATAAAAAGCCTCAGTGTTATTCAGTGAAGATGAGAACAAAAATCAAAAAGATGAGTGTTACAATATGAAAGACTTAGATGGAACATCACATATTCTACACTTACAATTTTGCCATTCTTCCAGCTTGATCAGTTCTGGGGTTAAAAATGTTGACTTTGTCCTGACAGGTCATTAAAATCCAAATAATACATCTCCTCTGGAACATGAATGTGCTCAGATAATATAATGATCAACCTATTATCATATTCATATCATATTATTATATTACATGAATTTGAGTTATACATGGCGGTATAGTTTATCTTCAAACTGTGAATATATGTGCTTAATTAAAGTCTGATATTTCTTATATACAGTACAAGTGACACTTTTCGCCAGTTTCTTGAGTCAAGAACACATTATGAATCATCCTCTGGGGGCCATGAATATCTCTGACAAATTTCATGGCAATCTGTCCAGTAACTGATAGTTGATATCTTGCTTTGGTCCAATGTGTTGGATGAATAAACAGACTGGCATCTTTGGGTCCCACCTCAAGTGTGGCAAAAACACATTTTTGAATGCTCATAGCAGTAACATAAAAGTAAAGTGTTTTGATAACAAGCTTCCTATGTGGGGTGTAACAAAGGGGAAAAAAGAAAACTTGTAATAGACTATCCTAGAAGGCTTTTCTTTCTACACCATCAGCTACAAGGCCTGAAGACTGAAAGACAGGCTTCAGTCAGGTGGGAAATACTTTCATTCCCTGTGCTGTCTGGTAGAGAGTGGCACCAGCAACATATACCCCTCACATTGTATAGTGCCTGACCTTTACTGCTCAAGTATTTCTTTTCCACTAACGCAACAGTGAATTAAGACTTCTCATGTTCGGATTCCCAAACAAAGTTTAAGTTCATTCATTGTGCAGTATATAGTGGGAGGATCTTTACACATGCAGATGGAATAAAGCAACTTGTCTGCTTCTTCAGTGCATCCTGATACTTCAGAGAAGTGACCATGAAATCACCAGTTCAGTTTTGTTAACCGGTTTTTAAAATCTAAGGGCAGAGTGCAAAAGAAGCAACTCTGAAGGAGAACTCTGTCATTGAGTAAGTAATTTAATCACAAGTGCTCCAGAAAATAAGCATGATAAGCCATCCATAGAAAAAAAATATCAATTTAATAGTTAGTTGAAACAGAACCTCCAGTATTTGGATCAAGCTTGTGAAAAATAAAACGTGACAAATAACATCTGTTATGTATACAATTATGTTTACTTTGTATACTGAACATCTTTGGCACTAGCATTTCTTTCAGGATGAATCAAGTTCTATCCTATCTCATTTTCAGGTTGCTGTGTAGACTGCACTGGGCTGCTATGTCATTTAGGTAAATACACTCAATGGAGATACTCAATATTAAAAGACTTGGACTGGGATCATGCCAAAAAAAAGCTTGATTGGGATTGAGCAATACATCCCTGCATAGTCTACAAGTGGTCCAAAATGCTGCTGCAAAGCTTTTTACCAGCTCTTCAAAAAGGTTTAATGTAACTCATTACACTGGTTCTGCATCAAATTCAGGATGCAATTCAAGATTCTTGAGGTTACTTTTAGAGCTCTGCAGGGTCAGGCACCTGCCTGTATGAGAGATCTACAGCCTTACATCCCCAGCAGGTCTCTAAGTTCCTCTGATCAGGGCTTATTGGTTGTTCCTTGCTTCAGGCTGAAAACTTAATGAGACTGTGACTTTACTATTGTGGCTCCTAAACTTTAGATCTCTCTCCATTTTGTAAATTACGTTTATATTGTGTCTCTGTTTTATGTCTTTGACTTTTACAATGAATCATTTCATGATGTCTGCTTTATAAATGAACTTAACTTTCCGATTTACTTACTTATTGTGTTTTTTCCTTGCTAATGCTAATGACTGATTGCCTGGAACATGCATCCAAAAAACAAAAGTTTGCGAGTGAGGACACATCAGCAGAGTTTTCTTATTTTTCTCTTATTCTCTTTCTGAATATACTTAAGAGAAAAAGTAAGAAAACACTAATAAATGAGGTCCACAATTATGCAGGATAAAGGGACTTTTGTGGGTTAAACTGATGCACGTCTATTGTTTTCTTGAACAACACTGGGGGGATTTATGTGATCAGGCTTTAAACACTCCAGTTAAGGTTCTCTAAACTACTGTGGGTAACTCTCTACTGGGATCTTATGTCTTGTAAATAATGTATGAAGTCATCTGAATCAAACACCGCCGTTTGACATCAGATGAGTTATTGTGATTGGGCATGGTTCCAGGGACTGACTGCTCATGCTGGAGAGCCATCAAGACCTTCTGATCAATTATTCTAAAGGAGAGGGAGGAGAGCTCAGTTCTATATAATGAGCTCTTTGAAAAACCACAAACAAGTGCTTATCTCCTTCACACAACCTGACATCACTGTGCTCATGAAGCCAGTTTTACTGATCATATCATTAGAGCTGCTGGTTAATTTATACTTTGTAACAGCAAAATAATGTCTTTGCATAGAGCACTGACAGCCTTGTGGATTTCAATGACTATGCATACATAAATTCAGTAATCTAGTTAGTGTCTCAGTTTCAAGACAATGAAATCATGCTGAATATACATTAAAAAAAGATCCAAATGACTGTGACAAGTTTTTTCTTGTGAATTTTGAATAAATTACCATGTGGAAATTACATGTCTATAATGATAATCTGGTAATGACACTCCAGTGTCAGTTACATTACCGAATGAATTCTCAACTTCTCAGGTGCTCGTATAAATAACCCTCCAAAGAATATTGCAAGACAGAAAACTTGAATGTGTTCCCTCATTGTTGGAAGGAATGTGTTGTTTTATTGGATAGAATGCCGGCTGGATGATTAATGTCACGCAAACAATGATTGAATACATGAAGGTGCACTTCAAATTCCATCATTTATACAGTAGTCTTCCAATCATAATCAGCAGAGCATCTTGAGGCTTTGTTATGTGTTACTATGGCAATAGTGTTGAAGATAATGGTTTCTTCAGTTTCCAACTTTAGCTTTCTAAAAAAACTGAAGTGCTGAGAGATAGGTTTGAAAGATAAAGACATATAAAAAGAAGATAAAGAAATATAATCGTTCAGGACATTGGAGATCTGAGTAATAGTTTTCAGGCTGTCCTTAGCTTTAACATAATGTAAGTCACCCTCCCTAATGTAGATGAGAGCTGAGCTGCATGGTGGTTAAAGAGTCACTCCAGGATATCTTCATTTTGAACTGTATGACCCCTGTGTCCACACCAGTTAAAGTATTCTTCAGCAAGACATTCAAATCCTGAGGACATGTGCATCTGCTCACTCCTGCCCCTGTGACCTGACCTGCTTACTTACACTGCATATGTACAAAATTTGCATGAATAAAAAAAAAAAAAACAAAAAAAAAACAGAGTAACATTAGAAAGTGCACTGAAATTAAGATGTAGATAATATGTCATTACTCTTTGACTCTCGATTACTTTGTTTAGTGGTATTCTCTTTTCTGTTTAAGGCACAGAAACTCTTAATTTTCATCAAATTGAAAATGTTATTTAGTTATTTATTTGGATTATGTTATGTTACGTCATTACATTATTATGTCTGGAAGTACACTGCTATACATGGAATTGTAGACATGTAGACATGCCTCAAGAGATGATTAAAAATAAATTCATCCATTTTCAGAAGCAAGCTGTGGGGCGGCTGTGGCTCAGGAGGTAGATCTTTGCTAATCGGAAGATCGGCGGTTTGATTCCCGGCCCCTCCAGTCCAAGTGTTGAAGTGTCCTTGGGCAAGATACTGACTGGCCAGCACCCTGCATGGTAGTGTGTGAGTGTGTTTCCTCTGATGGGCAGGTTGGGACCTTGTATGGTAGCCCCTGTACCCATTCAGTGTATGAATTTGTGTGAATGGGTGAATTGACTCGTAGTGTTAAAAGCGCTTTGAGTGATGACTAGAAGGCGCTATACAAGTACAGTCCATTTGCCATACACCTGTGATGATGGGGGTGTGATTCATGGACAGAGTCAAGAGAGAGGCAGAGAAGGTTACAACAGCTTACCAATTAGTAAAAATAGAAAACTAATTCTCACCACTTAGTGAGAAATGTAGGCCTGTTTTCTTCATACATTTCTGCACAGTTCAGTACCATATCACAGTCTGGTATTTAATAATCACTGACCACTCTAATCTGACCAAATCCACACATAATAATTAGGCATCACATATCTATCATGCATAAAAAGACATCATGCCCTGTTAAATAAACAAATAAAATAAAAATTTAGATTATTACTAACTTACTGCTACTGCATTTATTTAGGTTTCGGTCTGCTCGACATTGATCAGTTATATATATATATATATATATATATATGTGTGTGTGTGTGTGTGTGTGTGTGTGTGTGCACAGTGTAAAGGAATATTACTAACTCCTTATTTTAGAGAGATGGTGTTTATATTTTTTGTAAGATGATATACAGTAGAATAGAAGAGCTTAATCTAGTTATCAGTTTCTTCAAAAGATACAGACCAGTGTACTGGTGTATGAAAAAGCCAGATTTTGTTAGACTATGAACTAACATGTACATTCTTCTCTGCTGTCTCAATTAAATGTGTTGCTTAAAAATTAGAGCAGCTGTCTATGTTCATCGTTGTCATAGGAATAAAAACAATCATCACATGACACGGTGGTGACAGCTTACTTTTATCAAAATAAAAGTAATTAGTTTTACTACTAACTACCAAAGTACAATAACAACTTTGGTTCAAGAAGAATCTTCAAAATACATTTTAGATGAGTTAGAATTAAATGGAAGCTTAAGACTAATTAATCAAATGTGAGAACATAAGAAATCCAGACCTGGCCAATATTATCTGGTTCTTTCTCTGTTATGAACTTGAGAGTGGCATCTTATGTGCAGCACTTTATGCTACACGGATCATTTGCATATCAAATCGGTAGCATTAAACTGTCCCATTATGCTACAGTATGTGTATACAGCACAGTGCACCTCGTTGCACACTGCATCTCTATCAGGACACTATCACGAGTCCACACCATCATTTTAGGCAAAGGATCTTAACATCTGGTATTCCCCATTAACCTCATCTAAGGTAGTGAATGAGGAACACTCTCTCCTCCCTCTCCTTGAGCAAGGCACTTAGTCCCTAATTGCTCCAGTGGAGCAATGAATGAGGAAATGAGATTCAAGAAAGAGAGCACACGTCTGTTTTTTTCTCCCTGGTTTGTTCTGTTCACTTATGCCCTCATGTGCTGTGCTCAGGAATAACACAGCCATCAATCATGTGTGTAGACCAGAACAAATTAAATAAACAAATAAAAATGAAATAAAAAGGAGTATATATAGGCAATAGGCAGTCTTACAATTTCAGATGAAACACCTATACTAAAGAAATAGCAGTTTTATAGAAAATGACTCAGAAATGTACTCAAGCTTCTTATTATTACTATTATTATTTAGTAGTACATTGGTATGTAGCAGCAGCAGCTGCAGTAGTAGTTTGAGTAGTTTTTCATTGTTATCTAGAGATCGTTTGTTACCTTGTACGAGGATGTGCACTAAGGTGGTTCTCGGTCGACTGCTTGTCTGGACGGCGCACACATACTGCCCCTCATCTGTCATGTCCACGTTTTCAATCTTGATGGTAAACTCCTCTTGATTAAGGGTCACCAAACTCACTCTGGGATCCACCGACCATTTTTCTTCTCCCGCGTACAGTATACTTGACCGGTTTAGCCATGCTGTGTGTGTGACAACGTCCCCCTGTGCACACCTGTGAAGAAATAAAAAAATAGTGTTGAAAATAGGGCTTTTACCAAAGTGGTCTAGGAGTTATTTTTAGATTATATGAACTACACATAGAATTTGTCAGGTTGACAAATCTGTAAAGCTCATATCTGGTATTCTTACTTGAGGGGAATGTATACAATCAAGCCAAGGAAATAATTAAAATGCCATGTTTGTCATACACAACAAACCCTCCTCTCCCTTACATAAGGATACTTCATTATTCATTGAACGTTTGAAAATGTTTTTCTGTCTAGCTGGGGTGGACAATCATCCCACTGATTAGCAAACCTTCAACCAGAGAGGAGGAACTAATCAGTGAAACCAGCTGGTGTAGTGTTTGGGTGAGATGAAAATATGCAGACTGTGGGCTCTCCATTGCACATGGCTTTTACCGCTGCTGTAAAAGTTCACTGAAACTTATAAAGGCTGAAAGTGTACAGGGACACAGTGCAGTGAATAGCAGGTGTATTCTGAGTAAGCATACTCTGCATAAAACAGATATTAATTGGCTTATTAAAATGACAAATATATTTCCCATAAGCCTTTTTTTTAATTTATTGGAAATGTGTTAATTTTGAAAAGCAGTAATAAGGGTCAGTATACAATATTGGCAGAATAATTGCAATTCCCAGTTGCCTTATTAAAAGGAGGACATTGAAATGTACACTAATACACTGATTTACAGCATAGAAATATAAATATTAGTGGCGTTTGCGCTATTAGCAATCATGTTAACAAACTTTCTTGGAATATTGACAATTTTTCAATAAGTGTGGTAACTAGACACATTGTACATATGCAAATGCAGCTCTCGAGCAGTCATCAGGTTTCTTTTGTTAATCTGCCCACACACTTGGTTCGTGACATTCAAAACTGATTGAGACAATGAGCCGAAACCGCACTGCTGTGAGCCGTTGCAATTACAACAGATTGGTTTCACCAGTCACAAAATGTTGCTTTGATACAATAGCTGGGTCACTGAACCTTAACTGTTTCCACCGAGCAACACATCTGCTATATTTTCATGACAAATCTTTGGATCCCACTGAGAAAGTACTGCCAAAGCTGCAGGAAAACAAAAAAAGTATAACTTTCAAGCCAATGGAAGCAGAAATTCATACTTTGTACAAAACTGCTTTTGACTGCCAAATGCATGTTTATCATCTGGGTTTGTTTTAACTTTCAGTGGCCTAATTTTCCTGCCGAAGTACATAAGAGCAGGGGATTTAAACATTAACAGTTTAAAATGGTGGCAATACAACAAGAGTTCAACACTTTGCAGCTAAAAGACTCTCAGCTCCATTTACGCTGTCACAGCTTTTGCTACGGCATCAGTCACTTCCACTTCAGTGGCAGCGGTAGGGTCAATGGCATCCTTGGGGCATTTGTGGTATTATGGTGAGGAAAGAAGACAAAAAAACTGGTGTGTGTGTGTTTGTGTGGAATCAATACACAGGAGCAATGGCTTTCAAACATAATAGATTGCGGTGTATGTGAGATAGTGAGGTTATACATTTACGATGACAAAGTGGATTCAAAGTAAGGTTTTCATTTATAATGGCTACAGTAAATGAATTCCTCTCAGCTGTAAATATATATTCACAGTGCAGACACACTGCTATATATTAACCTTTATAAATAACAAGATAGAAGTCCTGTAACTTTCCTCCAAATTGAATGTAATACCTGTGGTATGCTTGAAAACAGCAATGGTTTGTAGAGATTTTTTTAGGTCACCTGAAGACTTACAAGGACACATACTTCCATGAACATGGATGCTCACTCAAGTGTAAAAACTGAAGGCTGAACTCTTCTTGGAGGCGATCCAACACACAGCCTCTTCGGTGGGTGGCGTATCTACTGTACTTTGTAAGCCTCAATGTCCTTGCTAGGCTATTACCATATGAAGCATGTTCTCCCTCTAGGTACACAGAAGGGGAAACTATTTTTGATTGTTAATGAAGCAACATGTCCTTTTCCCACACTACTGTTAAAAGACAAGAAAGGGGGTAAATTCACTCATAAAAATTTCTAACCTCTTCCTTTTCAAACAAACAAAATGAAGGTGGAATCCAGCTGAAAGCAGGATTCAAATGTAATTCTAAAATTTTGTACGTTTTGATAATGGCTGTTAATTTTTGGGAGCAGGTAGAGCAGGTCGTCCATTAATCACAGGGTTGGTGGTTTGATTCCCTGCTCTGTCTTATCAAATATACTGAACCCCAGTTGCTCCTGATTGGTTAGGTAGCTCGCTCCCATTGCATTGGTGTGTGAGTGTGTGTAGCAGCAGGAATAGTATCCACAGGCTGAAGGACAGTTTATTGTTTGCAGCATCTACATACGTGGACTTGCACGTGGACACCTGATGGGCACGCGCTTCTACACATACTACAATCAGGGGTGTTGTGTATGCACTCTACACATGTGCACTAGAAAACTAGGTGGCAACCTCATGACAGCAAGAGGAAAAGTTGTTAGTTGTGTTTGGCAGAACTACAAGGAAAATTTGAAATAAGAAAATGCTGTGTGCATCTGCTTAATGAGAATAAAAGTACGGGGAATATAGTACACACTACACAAAACAAGCGTCCAGTTTGTTTTTCTGTGTGCTTGTAGTGCAGACAGCCCACACAGTAACAAATCTTGGGATGTGCAGACTCATACGCAGACGTCCGCACAGATAGCAAAATTTACATCACACAGACCCACGTGGACATGAAAACTGATTTGTCCTTAACAGGCTAACAAGCACTGACTCCACTGTCTGACTCTGGTGCATGAATGCATCTGGCAAGCTCCAAAGCCTCCAAGCAGTTTCTTCTTCTATTTTTCAGCATGGAGACAGCATTTCAGCACGTATGGGAAGTGTGGAGGGCAGTGAATATGACTCAGCACTGTTAGAGCGCTAAGTTAGTTGCCGAGTTAGCTTAACCACTCTGCTGTATTTGCGGTCCTTCTATGTTAATTGTATATGTTTTCTTCTTTCTGTCAGGGAGCCAAACAGCATGCACACACACCACCAGCTGATGTTATTTTTACTTTGTATATATTTTACCAGACATGGAGATGTTTTTCTTTGTTTTTGAATCAATTTTGTAGCTGATAGTTTAATTCATACCAGTCTAGCTATATAAACTGAGTCTAGCTGGTGTGGTTGCTATGGTAACGCTATAGCGCTGCATGCTATGTAGTTATAAGGTAACCAGACTTCTGTGTCGATCACTATTGTGATTTTCTATGTTTATAATTGTTACAGTAATGATATATGGGTCTTGGTCTTGGTTACTATTCTGTACTCTGTATGTAATTATAATTGATTATTTATTTATATGACAGTATCCATATTGTAATGTCATAGTCATGGTTTCTAGGTTTTGTTTTTGTTTAACTGTAACTTGGCAAGAGAGAGAGAGAGAGAGAGAGAGAGAGAGAGAGAGAGAGAGAGAGAGAGAGAAACTCTTTCCAACTGACAGAGAGGGGAGCCAAACAGACACACACACACACACACACACCACCAGCTGATGTTTTTTGTATATATTTTACCAGATCATTACTAAAGACCTGAGACCCAGTGCTGCCTCGTGCCTCTTAATTGAAAACACCAAGAACACAATGCAGAACATCATTTGTGTGTGTGACCCCGCTGGCTACACAGACACTTTCAGTTTATAATTGTAGCGTCTGTCATCCGACTAAGTATAGATTACATACTAATTTTACAAATTAGAGTTATTTATTTGATGAATGTGGGCACTGATTCACAAAAATCAACTAAATGGGTTTCATTTCTATTAAAAAAAAAAAAAAAAAAAGCAAAATGACTGTGGGAGCAGTGGGCAAGTAATATAACACCGGTAACACCGTGTAGTAATATCTTTCATTTATTACACAGATACTTTTTCATGATTTCATACCTAGATACACTGTTTGAATAGGAAATGTACTCTCAATACTTTGCACTTTGATGAATAAAGTCCCATGGTAGCTTCAACCAAAAAGCTTCCATGAAGATCCCTTGCCTCAATTCCCTAAACATATTCAAAAATAGAGGTAGAGGAAGAAGTCCATTCTCCTACGGAAAAGTACATTTTTCACAGATGTACCAGTGCAGACATACACTGTAATGAGCCCCAGATGTGCACCTCCTGATCCACAATAAAGGTACAAAATAGTTCTGAATACATTATTATACATATTTGTATGAATTCAAAACATTAAAGTGACACTCCACCAATTTTACAGTGCAGTTTACTCGCAATGACACAGACTCAACACAGAAAGCCTGCATTACAGATTGGAGGTGTGGAGATCTAATGAAAGACGATATCAAGTTGCATTATGGGAAATGTAGGAGTGTTTCTGGAGCTTGACTCATACTAGAGAATAAAAGTCAGGATATATTTTACCATTCTGTTTTCAAATCTGTTTCAAATTTGATGCCCCCAACTTTATGGAAGCACAATACTAAATTAGATACTTTAAAGTCAATAGCACAAATGGCAGTTTTCATGGGTGGGAAGCTGGTGAGGGATCATGGTTGGTCTGTGTACACCCTTCACAGGATAAGTTAGGCCAAGTAACAGTATATATGCTTTAAACATTCTGGTCACTAATGTAAAAAAGGTGAGGTTACAAAAATGGACTTGCATGTAAGGCTATCTTAATATAGTTGCTTATGGTACCTCCAAAGTAAGCCTTGCTCTCCAGAAGGTATAAAAAAATGAGGATTGAAGGAGATGTATTGTGAGAGTACTGTAAAGTTGTGAGCAGCAACAAAAACCTCACAGAAAATTCAAACATATTCAACATATGAACATGCCACTGAAGTTGTTGATGTTGTTGACAGCTGTCAAAATCCCTACATTCATAATTCAGGCGTCACCATATCTGACCAATGATCTTTCTGCCTCAGTTCCTGGACGCTGCTCTTTAAATGTCATTGCAATTCTGTCATTCTGTCTTTCAGACCTACTACTGCACAACCCACCTTCTCCCCATCACCACCATGACCTTCATGATGTTCAGGGAGACTCAACAGCAATACCCACTGGCTTTACTCCACCACCACCTGCATCTATACTGGTGGCATCCTGTCCTATTTCCTGTCTTCATATGGGCCTACATTTTATGAAGATGCTTCACATCGATGGAGTCTAAAATCATTTTATGTTGCAAATCTCAATAAATTTGGTTCACAGTTCCCACTGATCTCTCCTTATTGTCCTTATTGAAATGGAGATGGGCTATGTCAGGTTTGTTCACATGGTCTGAAAATATGAAATAGCTGAAACAGAGAACATCCTGAAAATGCTATGGCAAACTAACATATAAGTTGAGGCACATACAATCTTATTTACTAATTCTGTTGAATTTGTCACTGGTGTGTTTTGGTGCTCACATTACAATCCCTGGAAATTTCTTTCTCATATATAATATTATCTTAAAGATTTTTGTGTTTTTTTTCTGTTGTTTCTTTTTACTACTTTCAGCCTGTCTTCTATCTCCCCATGTTTGTCTTAAATAGTTTTAGTTTTTAAGGAAGCAAAGCAGTGCTGAGTTTAACCATGGCAACAGTACAAAATACTAAAGTAGGCCCACATATTTTTTTATTCTTTTTAAAAGTAAATTACATGCTTGAAAAGATTTTTTAAAAATACGAAGGGGTTAACTGTCCTGAAGTCACCATGCATCACTATTGAACACTGAGACAGGTAGACTTCTGATGTGGGCTACAGTGCAACAGAAAGTAGACTAAACTGGTGAACAATATTTAACAAAAAATCCTGATAATATGAATTTTAAAGAACTCAGTAATCCTCTGTTTACTTATCAGTCTTCAAGGTCAGGGTTATATCAGTGCATCCTGTGGAAACACAGCTTTCAGTGGTTTTCCTTTAATTTGTGAGGGTCAGTAGCACAGTTGAAGGTATCATGGCACTGTATTTACACTGCCCTCCAATTTTCAATTCATGAGAAACTCTGTGCAGTCATGTTGTGTGAGTGGGAGTACTGCCTCTGTGAGTGTGATTAAATAGTACAAAATAAGTCATAAGATATAAGATTGCAGTTGCTGGTCTTTCAATACTCATTAAATGCACTCCAGAGGAAAGAGCGAGTAAAAGTTTGTTGAGTTTGCCAGTGCATACTGCATTAGCAAAGTCTCTCACTGTACATGTGCACAAATTCTCATTCACATGTCTGCATGAATGCCAATACTTCTTTTTCTTTAGCAGTATACCTAAATCACCTGGTGTTACATCCTTGACACCAGATATTTTATACTCAAGTCAAAATGCTCAGAGGCTAATTGGAATGATCCTCTTTAATATATATTTTTAGACATTTATTGAAAATAAAATCTGGTTTGATTTAGGTTGTTATTGTAATAAAAACTATATGCCTCACCAGCTAAATCCCCCTAGAGAGCAACAAGAAGGAAAAATGAAGGGATAAATATTTTACATACCATATATTCTCTCCTTATCGCTTCTGCACAGATGGCAAACAAAATTTAATCCAAATAAATTGTCAATCCTCTCAAAACCATGAAAGGAGGAAGGGAAGGGGAGACGTGAGATCGGGAGGTGAAACTGTGACCGTAAGCAAACAGCTTCTCCACTTGCCCCGTGTGCTTTCTGACAGTAATGTGTGGATCATTAAAAATACATGACACTTGTTACTCCACAATTAGATGTTGCCAGTAGACTTTGTTTACACTGTGGATCAATTGCGTCAATGTTTAATGCTGTGTCATCAGTGGCTTTGCTTAGCAGAATACAGCCCTCATGTCTTTCAACATGCTGTAATTGAAGAGATTAACTGAAGATATTTGTGAAAGTGCTTTTTAAATACTACAACAAAAGAAAAGAAAAACTTTTCCCCATATTTCCTATTTAATGCATTTATTAATGAGCTTTAGGCTTGGCTCAGTGACTGGAAATTGTAGCTGTGTTTTCAAGAGGTTCATAATCTGAGTTAAAAGTTAATTACAATGTATGTGTAGAGTCAAACTAATCAGATTGTTCATGAATAAAGGCTTGTGAACAAATGTAATATGGGCTCACAAATTGTTATTTTCTTGGTTAGAGTTTTGTTAACCTGCCATCCCATTTTCCCTAGGTTTAGTCTGATTTAGTGTGATGATTATTAAGTATTAATGTGTTTTTCTTGTGAGTAGTAGGGAGTTTATTCATGTGCCTCTTTCTTGACACTTTTTTCAACCACTTCTCTCCTGCTCCTTGTTGCACTTGATAATTGCTGCCAGTGGAACTCTATCCTTTGACGCACATGATACACTATGGAAAACTACAATGTCTTGACAAACGTCCCATTGAAAATAAATAGGGGCAAACATTACTGTGTCACACAGCATTCAGGTGTACACCAGCTAAGTTATCTGACTTTGACAAGGAAACATTACTGTACATCAGTTTAACAGCAACACTTACGGTAGCAGCAACTGAAAACAGGGCTTACCTCAGGTTGTGCTACTTGCCGATTATGTGAAAGTGTTGTCAACTGCATCAACTACAGGTGTGTACATGATTTTCACTTTACATTAACATAGCTGTAACTACATGCAGTGCACCATTGGAAAAATGTGTACTGTTTGGGGGAAAAAATGACATCTAAAAAAACAGTTTAGATACAATGTGGTTCCTTTGACAGGTAACAATACAGATTATGTAAGTCAAAATTCAAGAAGCTCCAATTGCTGACAAGTGATTTCACAACTTTAATACACACAAAAATGTCTGTTTAGTCAGAAAACCGTTTCTCAACTCCACAAATATTGTATTTCTTTTTAAAATGAGCCGTGTGTTTTAATAATTTCAGAGCTCACCAAAATATGCTAAATGTCATATTTCTCTGTTTAGTTTTTTTTAAACCTGCAGTGCGGAACTTTTACACACAAATTAAGGTCCATTACATTTAAGCCCTTGCCAAACAAGTTCACACAATGCTGATTAGATAGGCTCTAATCTTTCTGTATTTCACAGTATACAGAGTTTTTAAATCTCACGTCAGGGGGGACATTCCCACACTGGCTGTTTGGCTGTTAATCGTACGACTCTTCTAGACTTTCCAAATAATTCTGATAGTGAAATGAATCATTTCACGGGGGTTGTATGACGCTCAAAACAATTTATCCACTGTTTTACAGCCGAAACAGTAGGTTATGGCCAGTGGTGCATTGGCTATCAGGCATACTGTTGGGACAAATCATGGTGGGCCGATGGACTGTCAAAAAATGTGTTTTTGGGCCGGTGGATCATCAAAACATATCCATTTTTACCGGTCCTCTCTGTGTGCCTGGCATTCGGGGTGCACATGAGAGTGTGCTGCATGTTTGTATCAGGCAATCACAGTCGAGGCGTCCCCCTTTACTCTCACTGCCAGAAAGGGGGAGACAAAAGTCCTGCACTCCAGCTTTAAAGAAACAATTACAAAAACCTGGTGAGCCACATCGTGGTCATGTCTGTAAATAACCCTAAACCTAAATATAATTACTGGTCTTGAACAGAGCATAGACATTCTATTATATGGGTAAAAAAAATCCAACACTACAGACTAATTAGCACAGTTCAAAATTACATATTGTAACAGTTCATCAGCACAGTTTTGCTCTCTTTCATTGTTAGAGGTTTCTATAGAAAACTATAGACCATTTCAGACACGCCCCTTGTTACATAAATGTAACAGCCATTAAAATGATGGTCTTAAGTCTGGACTGTCAGGTTTATGCAAAAGTCATAACAGCAATCTTAACAATGAACATGTTTGAATTGATTGCCGTCAGATTAACAAGGCAACAGCAACACAAGGTTCAAATTAAATGCATATGTTGTTCATCTAATTAAGAACACTCGATTATCATCACATTTGCAGAAAGACAAGAAAATGTCTTTTATAAACCACAAACACCACCATGAATGGGCCATTTTTAAGTTGCTAAGGAGAACTGAATACAATCACAGTAATAATCAGACCAACCGTCTTCTCATATTTTAGACTTTCATTCATGCCAATTATGAATATCTAAATAAGAATTGCTGTGAATTGCTGTGAGCCCCGACTTAACATCTTGCCGTTTTCTGCTTGTGTACTGTCAAATGTATCTAAGAAATGATGACATTGATGAGAAATGTATTGGGGGGATTCACTGTGAACAGAGAGGACACAACTTTTCATATAAACACTGCTCTTTCAAGCAAAAGGCAGCACAAGCAGCTCTTTCCATAAATGTCCTGTCATGACTAAAGAAACATTTATGTAAATGACAAAATGCAATCACGTAGATAATGCCAATATTATGTATTCCTGAAAAGTGTTAAGTTAGGTGCTCTACTCAGGTCTCTTAGCACATGCAGTAGAGTAGTTAGCATGATAGTGTATTGGACTTGGCATGCGCTTGGAGCACAGGGACCTTCTATTGAAATCATATAGTTTCCACACAGCTTTTTAGTGTCTTGCTGGCTGATATCGCCCATGCACATGAGTACAAACCATGAACTTTGTTAATAGCCATGTCCAGAAATTCAACAACACCACCAGAAATGTATGCATAACATATTTTGTTGACAAATAAAATATGTATTTGTTGATTACTACCAATAACTCAATCAGTACTTAACCAGGTTCTTTGAAAATCTAAACATACTGTATATCTATTTTGAAAACTTTATAGCTAATATATGACAGAAGCAGTTCTCAATCCCAGCCACTTTGTCTGAGAGTCCTGCAGGTTTCATCAGGTCAATTAAATGAACCCCATAGTAGGTTAGTGACATGGTTGCACTCTGGAAGTGAAGAACAGGACTGAGATCAACAGCTGAACAACACACCAAGGTTACTGTTTGCAACTTGAGCCAAAGCTTTGGTGCTTGGTGTCATAAAAATGTCAGATGCCTCATAGTCATATTCATGTTTCCATGTCAGAAAGTGTTTTGGATGTAAAGTGTAATGCCATTGAAGAATGAAATGTGATGGGATGATATCTGTTTTAGTTTATCATCTGTTTTCTAAATGTAACTATTCTTTTATGCAGCAGTAACCTCAGTCACAATATCTTGTAGTGAAATCAAAATAAATGAGGAATATATGGTGTGTTAAGTGTTGCGATGCTGTTTAAGAATGCAAAGTTTAGCCAGATTTTCCACAGCATTTCAGTGTGATTTTCAAGTATCCGTTTTTTTTTTTGTGTGTGTGTTTTGTTTTTTGTTTTTTTTCCCAGACTTGCAATTACTCTGCCATGAATATTTTTATAAATGTGAAAGGTGCAAATTTTATCTGAATACTACACTGAATTCAGTAAGAAAATGATAATGAGTGACCTCCAGTACCTTTTTTCAGACTGGGTATTGTGCACAAAATTAATTAAAAAGTTACTCATCACCAACGTGCATCTGTTTGGAGCAATGTTTGTGAATCTCAAAACACATAAATAATAAAAAAGCACAACTAAAATTGTGCTAAAATTAATCTATCATGTAGACACCGACCAACCCACAACTGCTCTTCTCATTATTTAAGTTCCACGTGATGAGTACAAATGAATCCTGTAGCCATAAACCTTGAATCAAGCTTCATATATTATCATTACTACAGAACTTTGAATTTTTCCGACCAGTGTACTATAATCCCTAAATAACATCATTACCTCCAAATCCACTTGTGACAGAAAATAATCATTTTTTTATGCAGTTCATCATGTCGTTCCTCATGAAAGGAACATTTCAGTGAAGAGCTGGTCTAAAATTGAGACCCGGTTAAACTCAAGTCCTACATTAATGAGAAGAAAAATCTATATATTAAGAGATACCTCTCAAGTGAATGACAAAATGTTGTGTTCAAAACACAACATGGCTTGTGTGGTCCCTAGTGAATTAATTCAAATCATTGCACAATAACAGACATATAAACATGTAAACCAACAACCACCACTTTGCCAGAATTTTTTTTTTTCATTGTTGGGAAAGATAAATTGTATTGTTCATAAGCAGAGTTAGTAAAACTGTTCTGACCCCAAGTCACTAATTCTAGAAACTAATAAATGCAAATATTACAACAAAGATGTGAGACTAACATTTATATAAGAAATGAATACAGTACTGGTATTCTGATTGTGGCAGGAAATAACCTGCTTTATATTTATCTTTGTCTTTTACAATTATGACATCTGTGGAAGCTGTAAGTGTATGCCCCTGTGCTATGAGTTAGTATTAATGTTTTCCATCTCTGTGTTGAACAAAACAGATAAACAAGCACTGTCACAACCTGATGTAAAAAGAGGCACTTGAGCTGCCTAATGTCCCAACATAATCACAATGATATATTAAGCATCACCAGTTATGCTGATGGGGCCATTAATTTACCCAATCCATGCATTCATTAGGAAACATTTCTGTGTCAACATACTTGTTTTAACATGTGGGTGGAATAAATCTGCACCCTGCATCTTCAAGCACTAGGAAGTCTATCATGCACTGTTTGAGTTATTATGTTCACATTACAATGTAGGGACAGAGCTGCCACTGTGACACCATAATGATATGCATTGCAGGGAGTATGATGGTGAGGGGACAGATCAGTAGAAAAGTTTAAGTGAAAAGTAATCACTGAGCCATTAGCCAAATTGATACATTTAAGGTTGGTGACTACCCCAAGGTTAACTGAAGATCGTACATACACAAGACTACCTGTTGTAGGAACATCTACATTTATTAATAAACCTCGTAATAGGAGCACTACCTCCCACGTTATTTTTCAGTTGTGCCAGGAGGAAACACTGAAACACTTTTAATCAGTCTCATGTCTGAAGTAGTGTGTTACGATACAGGGATCTAATTCTCTGCTTTAAATTGAAGCCACAGACAACAACATGCTAATAAATGCATATTTATTGAACTAAAATGGTTAACAAGTGAATAAATGAGGTATAACTGCAAAGAGATAAATGAATAATCAACCAGAATGAATGTAATATATTCTAAATGGCATATTAGGAGTTATGAATGACTATTGGTGAAATGTCTAAGGATAATAGCGGAGAGTTCAATTCAAACAACACCAACTCTTAATCATATAAGTAGACATGTTTGTTTATCCTACTTTGCATAGCGTTGTCTTTAGATCACCGGGTGACTCAGTGGGCTGTTTGCTGCATCAGGGTGGTGTGAAATCAGCTGTTTCAGCTCATGCGTCCCAGCGGATGTTTTCCGCTCGTGAGCGTTACAGGAACCTTAGGACAAAGTGTTGTTTTTATGGTTTCTTCAGGTCATTCACCGAATCACTAAAGTGTTTGACTGTTAGATATGTTTGTCTCCAGTAACAGCGTTGAAGATGTCTTGATTCTTGGAGAGAATGTGTCACTTTAGTTTGAAGTCTCCTGACTGACTATACTCACTTTCTTACTAAATAACTCGAAAAATAATTTTGCCGGGCCAAAACGATTCTCAGTTTACCTTTGAAGTAATTTCCAAACCGATGTACAATATACATCCATATTCTTGATTGAGCCCAGACCTTCTTTGGACTTTCACAGACATTGTCAGAAAACAAAAGAGAGGAGTACTAGTACACTGTGAAGCGGGGTTGTTGATTATTTCATACCTTTATTGCTCTTAAGGCAGAATCTGATCACAATATCCATCCATACATCCATTTTCCGTCATTATCTGGATCTGGGTCATGGTGAAAGCAAGCTAAGCAAGCATATGTCCTAGCTAAGTCCAGCTCCTCCTGGGAGATCCCAAGGTGTTCCCAGGCTAAACAGGATATGTACTCTAATCAGAACAACCTCAGCTGACACCTCTAAATGTGAAGGAGCTGTGGTTCTGCTTTTAACTCCCTCCAGATGTTTGAGCTCCCCACCCTATCTCTAAGGGTGAGTCCAGCCACCCTGTGAGGGGAACTCATTTTGACTGCCTGTATCTGGGATCTTATTCCTTACCGAGAGCTCATGACCATAGGTGAGGGTTGGAACATAAATCGATTGGTCTAATCAAGAGCTTTGCCTTCAGGCTCAGCTCCCTCTTCACTACAACAGTCTGGTATGGCTCAAATCCGCAGATCATCTGTGCTTCATTTTACCTCTATTCATGAACAAGACCGCAAGATACTTGAGCTCTGTTATTTGGGGCAGTGACTCACTCCCAACCTGAGGGGAGAAATCCACTGTTTTCCAACAGAGTTTCATGGCAGATCTGGGGATGCTGACTCTTATCCCTGTCACTTCACACTTGGCTGCACACCATCCCAGCATGTGCTGGACGTCAAGGTCTGAAGAAGCCAGCAGAACCATGTCATCTGCAAACAGCAGAGATGCAGTCCTCAGGTCCCTATACCAGACACTCTCCACACCTCTGCTGTGTCTCAAGATTATGTCCATGAAAATCAAAAACAGAATTGGTGACAAGGCACAACCCTGACAGAGCTCAATGCCTGATAGTAAGAAAGCACTTGCCTTCCTGTCAAGGAATGTGGACACAGCTCTTACTCAGGTTATACAAAGACTGAATGGCTCATAGTAACACCCCTGGTTCCCCATACTCCGCAATGAGACTTCTCCAAATCCATTGGAATCCACATTGCTCAATCCCAAAATGTCTTGAGCCTTCAGCATCTCAGGACAGTCTCAACCACCCTTGGCCCCTTGGGACTGTGGAACTCTTTGACAACCTCAGTGAACTCAGTACAATCCTGGACTTCCTGACTGTCAGAACTCAGGTGGGCAGTCACAGCTCCAACCCCCTGATATAACCTTTGGATTTTTCATTGGATTTTTATGCTTTATATTTATTTTTCTAATTCGTATACTAACACTTATGTGAAATTCCTATTTCACTACACAGATTATATGAGCATGTGACAAATAAAGCCATTGAACTCTTACTCTTACTTGACTTGTAACTAAAGGACAGTAGATAAAGACAGTCACATTCCATTTCATTCAACCTGCAGTTACATCACATAAACAAAGCATCACTTACAGTAATAAGATAAGGTCTTATGTTGTACAGTATAAAGCAGAGGAGCTAAAGTGAATTATATCATGGCATTCTGTGAAGGTCATGCAGTGTGAGATACATTAAAAAGATTGCTTAAATTGTCCCTGGCTTATCGCCATTCTCTTTAGCTGAGCTGTGGCTCACTGAATGAACAATGATGCGTTTGTTTTAGACTGCAGGCATCTGAACCACTGTCCAAATGGCAGAACAGCTAAGTCATGGTTTGGATGGAGGGAAGGACAGATGACAACCACTGGCAATGTTTTCTGTCTGTCAGATTAGAAGTCTACAAGTATATATAATGTTTAGTCATGCTGCTATAATATTCATAATCAAAATCTTGACACTATTTGCATGTAAAGAACACCTTCCCTTTGTCTTCTTGATCTTTATTTCAGTCTTCGAGTTTACCTAAATAAATGACATAATCCAGCCAAGGTTTATGTTTGATGATGCAACATGATTGGGAAAACAATTTTGCAGTATTTAAACATAATTTCTAAGAGACAGGGTTGAACTATGAGGCATGCCTTCCCAGGGGGGTGCAAGGGAGTTGAAGGGGGGGTGCGGAGGGAGAAACATGAGGCCTGAGGCACAATTTGCTTCAATACCCATCATCAGAAGAACTCCAGAACTTGCTGAGAATCAACACGTTTTCTAAGTTTTCTTCAGGATCACAGTGATAATTTTCAGTACATACATGGGTACATTGCAGACAGGAACTGCTAATAGCTAATTCAGCAGACTTTTGATGGTGCCAATTTTCCAAAATGTAAACAAATTTAGGCAAAAAAAAAAAAAAAGAACTCAGGCTCCATTATCCCACAGCTAGCTCCCTGGATTCTGGATTATACATTATGGGAACTGTAGTTCCAAACCTAAGAGCATGTTTACCCCCCAAATCGAAGTATGAAAATGACAAAAAAATGATAAATTGATTAATATGAACTTTTTTCATGTTGCGCTATTAATATTTTTACTGATGCTCAGAATCTTATTTATCTATCTTATTATTCCTGGAACACGGACACTGTCCTCTATAAATTCATATACAGATATTTGCCCTGTATTGAAAACCATTTGACATACACACAAAAAATTCTACCATCACCAGGGTTGTGACAATAGATGGGGGTGTTGGGGGGGGGTGCAGTTGTCGCAGTTTTGAAAACTTCTGCCTTGGTGAAATGTTATATTTCTGGCAGCACCACAAGTAGATCTTGGCAGTTAGTATAAGCAGTAGTAGTCACCATGGCTCCATGGCTGAATAAACAAAGAGGAGTGCCACTTCAAACTTTTCAAAAGAAAGAAAAAGGGAACATACTGGACATGATGCTTTGATTCATGAATGAATCTGGTAGGTGAAGTCCACAAAACCACAGCAATGAAGTAAACACCAATAGAAAAAAAAGAAAATCATATATTACTACTTTAAAAGACTCTCCTGGGTGTTTCAGGATTCAAAGCCTCCGCCTCATATTCAACACTTTACATTTCCATGATATAATGGCATCTTAATGTGTCAGAAACGATATTTTTACTGTCCTGGCCCACAGGAATAACATATGTGAACTCTTTAACTGAGTGGTAATTTCACTTTAAAAGCAGCAGCGGCTGCCTTGCAAGCAGGAAGTCTACTCTTTTATATATTTATTTAGTCTAGTCAGATGTGATTAAGAGCTGCACCACTTGAGAGCAATTCATAGTTGTAATATATAAGCTTGGATATCTTCCAGGGAGCATCACTCTTTCAAACAGTCAACTCATCACCGCTGCATTGCATCCTTGTACTGTAACTGCTGTGCCGTCTGTACAACTGCTGTGCTGCCCTGTATTGCCAGTTACTACAGATTTGTAGTTTGTTACTTCTGTCAGTTCAGCTAGAAGCAATGATAGAGCAAAGATGCAGGATGTGAAACAGCTATGTTGAACAAGGCTACAAGTTGAATATGTTTTGTTTGCATTATTTATTGTGGTCTCCATCATGATTTTTCCAGCATACAGGCATCAGAGAGGTGGACTGATAGACAACATGGTAAATACACTCATGTCCCCCAAAGGATGAACAATTATGACTATGAATTATGATCCTGTCCCCTAGCTCCATCATCAGGTCAAATTTGGAATTTGTCCAATACTTTAGTTCATGGCCAAATACCTGCAAAACTAATGACATTCCCATCAGCCTCAGCTGTAATTTGTGTTTAGTGCTAATTAGCAAATTTTAGCATGCTAACATGCTAAGATGGTGAACATGGTAAACATTATACCTGCTAACATCTGCATTTCAGCATTGTCACTGTGAGAATCATGCTGGCTTTAACATGCAGCTCAAAGCACCACTGTGCCAAAGTACAGTCTCAAAGAGATGCTAGCATGGCTGTAGACTCTTAGTCTACTGGTTCTATTACAAACAAACCAGTGCCACTGCTAATGAAAGTTTAGCATGCATCACTTCCTTTGTGCCATAATAGTGGACAGTGGAGAAGCTCGCAACCTAGAGTAGTAATAACCTGACATATTTTAATACTTTCATTTATTTCTATGTCTATACTGTGTTGGTGTACCTTTCAAAACTGAGACTTAATAAAAATTCATATTTACACACAGGTTCAGAAAATGTACAGAGCAGATGCTTTTTTCTTTCCAGCAAGCCTTAGTAATTATTGCATCAGTTGGAAAATGGCTTTTTCTTTTACAATTATAATGTAAATTTTAATTTAGAATTTGCAATACACAACCTCTACAGCAATCTAAGACACCATCTGAATAATATAATAGGGATCAAATGAACATGCAAGGTGACATAAAAGTGCAAACAGTACACTAAAAGTGCCATGTAACTTTCATAAAGCTCCACAGCTGTCAAGTAAAGTATTACCTTGTCATTCAACTACTTTAAGAGCAGTTGTGGGGGCGGATGAGCTAAAAGGTCAATACTCAGAGAGTCCTTATAACAATAAAGTGAAGATACTATAGGAGCACTAACTTGAAAACACTAAGGGACAATTAATGTCTGCATGTCTGCATTACAGTAAAGCCCTCACTTCTGATGAAAAGCAACAGAAATACAAGCAGAGGGGTGATACGTGTGGACATTGTCTGCATCTGCAAATGGATGTGACAGATCATTATATTTAAAGCAATAGATGAGCTCTCCACATAGCTGTAGCATAATGGAAACTGTGAAATTACACTTATTTTTTGTGTTTTAGATGCAATGATTGAATGTGTAGTACTATGCATGCATTTAGAAATGTTGCAATTTAAAAACTAGTAAAAGGTTTACTCCAGCAGTTTAGTATTGCAGTTCCATAAAGTTTGTAGGAGAGAATGATTAGAAATCAGAGCAGCAGAAGCAAAATATCCTAACTTCCCTAGTATAGGTCAAGGTCTAGAAACACTGAATCCTATATGTCCCATAATGCAGCTGGATGCCATCTTTAATTAGCCCATACCTGCCTGATGACATCACTATGACATCATCAGAGTTATTTTATCAGAGAAGGTCCCTCCAGAGCCACAGAAGAAATTACACAATTGTTTTTAGAATTTGAGTTAACTGACCTTCATGTGTAAAAGCAGTGTCCCTTTAATATTCAAAACATTAAATAGTTTCTTCTGTTGCATTGACAAAATTATGAATACTGGAAAACAGAAAGAACAAACAAACTGTTCCTACCTGCCTCCACCCACTTTCAACATAAATTAACCACTTGCCAGATTTGTTGTGGTGGACTTGGATGCTGTATTGCGTTAAAATCTCAATGAATCATCTTTTTTTTCCTCATCACGTAAGTAGCCTTCAGACTTCACTGAGTTCAACTGAGTTGAGTTTTTAATCATCACAGTCATGTGATTTAGTGATTATTTCAGTCAAAATCTAGTGACCTTTCCTTTTAATGACACCATGCAATATGGGCTGTCTGATTCTGTTTAAAGAATGAAAGACGTGTCGTCACTTAACCAAAAATGTTTGCCCATTCAAATACAACACATGCAACCTGTGAGATAATAACCTATATTGTGTTGTACTGTGTCACTTGCACCCTCATACTGTACAAAAAATCTCTGTCGTAGTATGTAGATATTTTGATTTTGCACAAATAAAGACATGCACTTTTTAATTGCAGATGACACTGCTTAGCAAGTCTATTACCATCTTCTTGTAAATGAAGCTTGTGTGAGCTCATTTCCATTTCTGTTTATACAGTACAGTTGGCTCAGTATGCTTTTTTACAGCAACACCCTATTTACAGTTCCACTGAAAAAACAGACACTAATACAGATAAAGGGGACAGGGAAAGATAGAATGAATAATATTAGAGGACTGTTACCCAGTTTATTAAAGCTTGCAGCCTCTCTCAACAGTGGGCTTGAGGTAAAGATTAACCAGTGCTATGTAAGGTTATTCTATTGTTTCTGTGTCTCATAAATCTGTCATTATGACTATGTAGGTTACATGTTCATAAAATAAACTAAAGTTATATTGTTTCTTTTTCACAATTATTCAATCTGGTTGGATGGTGAAGGCTCTCCAGACATTGGTGTTGCTAGTGGGAAAATAAACTTGTCTAGAGCTGCAACAATTATTTGATTAATCGATTAGTTGCCAACTATTAAATTAACCAACAACTATTTTGACAATGGATTAATCACTTTGAGTCATATTTCAAGAAAAAAATTCTCTGATTCCAGCTTCTCAAATGTGAATATTTTCTGGTTTCTATGACAGTAAACTGAATATCTTTGGATTGTGGACTGTTGGTCAGGACAAAACAAGACATTTGAAGACATCACCTTGGCCTCTTGGAAACAGTGACTGATGTTTTTCTCCATTTTTTCTGACATTATAGTGACTAAACCACTAATCGATTAATCGAGAAAATAATTGGTAATGAAAATAATAGTAGTTGCAGCCCTGAACTTGTCAATCTAAAAAGTTATTGTCCTCTTCACATTTTTGCAATTGTAATTACTGTTATTGTATCACTATTGGCCACAAGAAACAGATAATTTTCGGTTATCAGTTTCCATTATCAGCCCTGAAATTCTATATTGATCACCTGTGAGTGTAATAAAGAGTGTAATTTAATGCAATGTAGTTTTAATTACATTGCACACTTTAAAATATAACAAAATCTTTCACAAGATTCATGAGGGATAAAATAAATATAGGTGAAGTAAACATCATAAAGACGATCACAAATTAAAATAAAATGCAATATAACTTAAATGTAACCAGATATTCACTCACATTTGCATAGTTATAGTGAATAAAATTAGGAGATAAGAGTTCATCTTGTGGAGCTTTCATGATCTTGACAGCAAACAAAGACATAAAGGTCTTGAACTTACATTGACCTACAGTGGATGATTTTGCACGGACCAAAATGTAGGAAAAAATGCGAGTAGGAGGTGCCTTTTAGGCATCCATCCATGCCCAGGGGCCCATTGTCTGATAATTCGTCCATGACCACATAGCTGCCAGTTTATCTCCCCCTAGCTTGGAGAGGTCACTCATGGGTCATGTGGCAGAGTCAGATTTTGCTTGTTCTTCTCCTCTGGGGGACCCTTAAATAAGACAAGGAAACACTTGTTTGGGGAGTACAAGATTTGTCCCAGAAGGAATTTGAGCAGGCTCAGAGCAATTGACATAGCCAAGAAATATCCACACACAGGCACCCAGTGTTTCCTGCTGTGTCCCAAACTGACATATGAAAATAGGCCAGTTAGACCCCCGCCACCTCCACCACCACCTCCTCCCCACCCTCTGTTTTCAAAGAGCTAAATGAGAGAGAGGACACAAGCTGGTGGGATGTAGCCAGAAGCTCCTCTGATGATAATCGAGGCTCAGTGTCTGAGAAAGTGTATGAGCTTTGCTTAATTGAGCTGGACACAAAGCTAAGCCAGGGATAAAAGTGCCCCTGTGAATAATATTAACACTTTCACATCTCTACACATCAGGCCAAATTTGCTGGAGCACTCAATTCCACTCTTCTAGTATAAATGTTGTCGCACAGCATATAGTAAATGCAATAAATCAAATGCCACAGACCAGAGGAGTCCTGCGTTTCCATTCCCCCCAGCAACAAAACTATAGGAAATTAAAGGGACTAATTTATAGTATTAAGTTCGCTAATGGCTTGGACATGTCAGACATTTTTCAGTCTCGGGAGATTCAGCGAGTAGCCGGCCCATTTGCAGGAATCATCTGGTTCATTTATCAGCCCGCTCTGGCCAAAATTCATTAAAGGCCGTGATGCTTATCTCTCTGATAGCTCGGTCTTGTCTGATGAAAATGAACAAAACTTTCAAAAATGTGAGACGTGAGACAAGAGTCTTACAATGTCATCAAGAAAAACATCCTCCTGCTGCAAAGGCAGTTAATTGAATTTACAGCAGACAATACCCAATAGGATTTTATAACTTCTGAAAGAACTTTTCATTTTTTGAGTTCACAACTCTTACTCTGACGTATCAGGAGAGTAACTTTTGTCTTTTGATAATATCACAGAATCTTTGTTCTCTGGTTTATAGCTTCAGGAGACAAAGTCATGTTCACATATACTGACTGAACTGCCTGCACTATGATCAGAGGAATAACAAAGGTTACAATATTGCAACCCTAGTTCTATTAGCATGGCGGAACCATCTACTGGACACTTTGGGTAATACTCTCCCCCAATCACATGCATGCAATCGCCCACTGAAATTTGCATGTACGTAGCCGGCCAATTAGGACAAACCAATTACATGTGTCTCACACAGTATATAAGGTGGCATCTTGCTGCTGCTCACATCCAGAAACTACTTCAGGACAAAATGCCTCCAGCTGAATAGTTCTCGACCTGAATGAACTCCTTATGTTCTTGGGAACAAAGGAGGGGTTCGGTCTGAGAGTAGCACCACTGTGGTTACCACAAAGCAGCAGACTCCCAGGGTGAACCAACAGGGTGCACAACTCACTCACTCTCTTAGCTGAAGTCAGCGCAAGCAGCAAAGCTGTCTTGAAGGACAACACCTTCAGAGAGGAGCACTCCAGAGGCTCATAGAAATTACTCACTAGAGCCTCAAGCACCAACAGTAGTTCCCACTGTGGGGTGGAGACACGCATCACCAGGTGCTGTTTCCTAACCCCCTGTAAGAAACGTTTCATGAGGGAGTGGGCGAAGACAGGTCGCCAAAACACTCATGACAGGAGGAAACAGCTGCTGCATACACTTTAATAGTGGCATGAGACAACCCCTTTTCCACCAGATATTGTAGGAAGGCGAAAAGCTCTCCCACTGCACATATCAGGGGGTCCAGTCTACTTTCCACGCACCAGCATTGGAATCCCAACCACTTAGCTTTGTAGCAAGCATTGGTAGATCCTGATCTGTGGCGCCGAATGACAGTCGGGGGCTATCAGAATGACCAACAGCCACTCTTGTCTCACTCTCTCCTCTCTCCAGTTGAGGGGGAATCAGACGAAGAGGAGGAAAGGTGTAGAGCAACCTCCTTGGCCATGGAGCGTGTGCAACCGCGTCCACCCCCAGGGGTGGATCATCTTGTGGTGTCAGGGAGAACCAGAGCAGGCAGTGGGTGTTGTTTCAACTGGCGAATAGGTCCACTTCCGCTTTCCCTAACCGGTTCCAAATCTGCTGCACCACCTCGGTGCAGCACCCACTTGTCTGCCAGAGGCCGCCTCTCAACATGAGATCAGCGCTCCTGTTTTCCAGACCCGGAATGTGTAGGGCTCAGAGACAGGAGATGAGGCCCACAACAACAGGTTCTCCGCCATCTTCAACAGGGCAGTGGACCGAATTCCGCCCTGCCAGTTGATACAGCACAGGCTGGTGAACCACCTTTGCAGGCACCGCGTGTGCAGGAGCCCCAGTGGAACCACTGAATGGCCCGCCACCATGAGCCCCAACACCTGCATCACTGCTCTCTGCCACAGTCTTAGAACTGCCTGCTGCAGGGCCATCTGCCTGGGTTGTGGGGAAACTAGCTAAAATCACATTTCTTCCATATCTGTAGGTAGGTATGCATGTGGTGTACTTTGGAAATAATTTCAAGTTGTAGAAAACAAATGGTATGGGTATTACAATTATATGCAAATAAAGTCAAGAAGAGCACAGAAATATGGCATGGGTGGCATAGGTTGCCATGGTAATACACAAACATTGCACACAGTGCAGTAGGTAGTGCAAAGAGGAATCTCACAGCCATAAACTGTATGTTTTATTGAGATGAGAGAGAGCAGCTTCACCAAGTCAGCCCAACAAGAAACCAAATGGAAAGTTTGTTTGTGCTGAACACTGGCAGAGTATCCATCCACCTGAGACCAGATTATGCTCATGCATCAGCAATGCAACAGCTGTAACAGCAAACTATATGTAAAAAAAAACTCACCTGTTACTGAGACCCACAAAGTCCCAACAACAGAGCTGCCACACAGTCTCCTGAACTTAACTATTTGTAGCTATTTGTGGTTCATTGCTAGGCATGTATGTACATATCTGAAGTCATAATGCATTTATCTTGTGTCATATAAGGTGCCATTGGTCCAGTTATCCATATGAGCTATATGCCATATTGACAACTTACAACACAGAGGCTATACGGTGAGTCACACAGGAGGGTAAGTTCACACATGCAGTGCAAAGTGACAGTTTAACGGCTTTGAGATATATTCTTACCATACTATAACTACTCCCAGCAGGAGAATGTTTGCTTTAGCATCACTGCTTGTCAAAATAATGTCTTGTCTGTCTCTTTTCCTGTTTGGGCAAATGTCATTTAGCTATGTAATTTCATCAAAATCCTTGAATAAATCAAAATCAACTGACCTGAAAGCTGTAAAAAAATAAACTGCTAGGTCTTTTGCAAATAACGCCCACCGGTTCTTCAACAACCAATTAAGTCACAGAGTTCAATGAGGGTTGTGGGGCCGGTATAAAAAAGAAACAAAATGAAGTATAGTGCAGCTCACTTGTCATGCTCGGGCACTATAGACCTTCAAAGTTTCCTTATGGACCGGGTCATATAGTATGTCAAGAGCACATGTCAAATAACATTGAGCTCAACTGTGACTGCTGATGACTGTACTACATACTGTTGTCCTCAGCTCCATGTGCATTTACCAAAAGTCCTGAAGACCTGGACAAATTATTTTTCTAATACTTCTGGACTTTCCGGGCCCTGTGTGAAAACCATGCATAAGGAATCGTGTATGAATGGTATAGGGATAATGCAGTATATTGTGAAATGGAAACAGCATGCCCTTATAATCTGTTTGCTCCAGAACATCTTGTCAAAAGGGTGAAGAAATATAGATATTCCAAAAAAAGAAAACTCCTCATTTTGAATTAATGTGAATCAAACAAACCAATCATTTAATTTGATTTTTTTTTTAAGTGCAAGATTTTTGATGATGTTCAATGATGTTATTTATTCAAATGTTTAAATTATGTCAAATATTTTTCTTCAATGTTCATCAGTTTACATGGTAGGGGAACAGTAATTCATCTTCAAAATAGTAGTATCACTGAGGTATAACAACAAACTGTCTGCTTTTCCACAGAAAAACAGAACATACTTATAGCTCTGGTGGAGCTTAGGATTGTTAAACTTGGAATATGTGTGTGACATTGTACCATTTTACCGGTCTGATGTTTAGAAAAACACTGAACATTAATTCCTGTTAGATCCTGACTGATCCTGTAGCTGTGTCAGGAGATTTTATTAATTCATGTTCATGTTCAATTCATGTTACTGCTGCTGTGCCACGTGTGTAAAAATGTGCACAGTGCTTCTCTGAATTTGGACACACTCATATCATTCCTGCTGCTGGGTGGTGACTGCAGGTATTTAATAAACTCAAAGGAAACAGTTGTGGGCGACAAGCAGACCATCAGTACTGTTAAAACTCTGGATTGCATTCAGTGACATGTGAACAACATGTCACAAATCTAATACATCAAAGACTCTGCTTTAATGATTTTAAAAGTTGTAATTTCAGGGACATTTCAATCTGTGATCCACATGAAATGTAGAGAAAAGCAAAAGAGGAAAAACACAACATATACAGTATGAAAGCTTTGGTGCACCTACACCACTGTATTGTTATGGACCAATATCAGTGGTGAAATGTGGAAAATGCTGCTGTTTATACTTTGTCTTGTCTTGTGTGTGGAGGTAGCCTATAAAACCTGTGTTCATCTTTATCAAAGAATGGTTTTGTCACTTCCTCTTACTTAGCATGACCTTTGTTTAGGCAGCCAGAGACAGAGCCTGAAAGCGCAACCATGGATGCTTGTTAATAAAGTTCAGAGAAGTCATCTTTGTTTCAGTACATAGTCTCAGTATACAGAGAGAGACACACACACATACACACACACACACAAGCACACACATGCTAAAACTGACTAGAAATCCCATGCAGGATCTCAGTTACTGGCATTTGTCTTAAAACAAGTCATCTATTTATTTCTATTTATGGGATGGAGATAGACACATTTAAAACACAGTTTTGTAGAGGCACTCTGCCTCACCTGAAAGAAAGACAGCCTCCACTGAGATCAGATTCATTATTACATTTTTTTATGTAATATAATATTAGGCTTAATAAGCTTAAAGAAAGACTAGCAGCGAGTGACTGTTTAAACAACCATCCATTTTCTACATTGATAATGAGCTGATGTGTCAGGATCTCACACTGTACGTTCACATTGTGGTAATTAATCAGAGCAGGGTAGCCTACTGGCCACTCATTCGGGGTGTGTTCACACGTGTGGTTACTTGGTGCTAAACAATACATGATTTTGCTTTTAGTTTAATTGGTAGTCCCACTGCCAAATTTCAAATGAGCAGGGGTTTTCTCGATCAGGTAAATTTCAGATAGAACCTTCTAACTCGGAACTAATTTTTCACTTGGAATTAAGTTCTATCTGCTGAGGCTTCACAGAAAGTGATGATTTTGTTGAAAACAGGCAGATTAGTCTTGTATGCAGTGTTCAATGTATGAACAATTTAAAGGAGTTATGATTTAAGATATATGGGCACTGACAACAATTTAGCAGCATGTTCTAAATTTAGACATAACTACATTTGTTTTTTTACTGGCAGATTTGAACTGATATTACAATCCATAAAGTTTTGCAACAACAAAACTGAAGACAGTTAGAAAGAACATTCAGAAATGTTTCTCCATTAATTTGCTGATATTTCCTCTCCTTGCTCTGCTTTGTTATGTTGTGTTTTTGCTGCTGTCTGTCTGTTGCTCTTCATTTCAGAATGTTTTTTTCTGTTCCCAAAACTTTTTTTTAAACTTTTTTTTTTGACAAACTAGTCTTTGTCAGTGTCTGAGCTCTGAATGTCTCTGTCATCACTGTCTGCTGCAGGATTCAAGTTATAATGTTAAACACACATGAACCCAGTTAGCAGCAAGTAGCATTAGCACCAGCAGCTAGCAGTTAGCAGCCTGAATGTCTCTCATATTCTTACATATTAACATTTTGGCTTTCATTGCAGTCATCTTTTAAATAGTCAGAGTAACTTCAGTCACGTATAACAACATTAATTAATGCTAACTGTGCTAACTGTGTAATTAAAGGTAGCTGACTAGCATGGTAGCTAAAGGTAAAAAAAAACTGCTTTTCACTGAGTTCAAACAAGATAAAAAACCTGACTTTTAACTCAGTTGCTGTTTGTATTAGAGTCATTCAAAATGATTCTGATAAAATAATCAATTTTGAGGTTTCAAAAGCTACCACACTCACAGAGCAGTGAGGTGACTCAGTAAAGAGACAGGGACCTGATTGGTCCTCCTGTCTACATTCTGAGCACTGATTGGTGCTTTGCAGTTGGAACCTTATAGCACCAAGTCTGAAACTGATTTTTGAGATAGAAAAAAAAATACACAAAATGTCAGTAACTTGTCAAATAATAGTTTCATATGAATAACTATTTTTTGACAAAAATGTCAGCAAATCAAATCACACTTTATTCAAGTGTGTGACATCATGTTGCACTTCAAATGCACTCAGACATATTGATCCTCTCATATTGATCTGCTCAGGTCAGCAAAGATCTAACAAAGAAATAGCTGGATATGAGCTTTAGTTGAGACTGCAGGGATTCAATCACCATAAATTTTTAGGTTGGATGAGGTTGGATTTTAAACACAGAACTGCAGAATTCATCATAAAATGATGGTCATTCAAATTTTCTGACTTTATTCTTCAGCCAACTGTATGTGGTAGTAGAACAACAACAAATCTTCTTAACTTTATTAGTTTTAATAAAGTGATTCCATAGTGATTACAAGTACTGTATGATCATCTTTATAGGGCTGACTTGAGGTTATTACTGCATGGAATTATACTGATAATTACACTGGACTGGCATTTTGTTTCATATTATGATTATTACTATTATTATTATTACTATTATGCACGGGGATGGAGCCTACACCCTGCATGTGTGTTGAGGACAGATGAACTGTTTGCATAGTTTGGTATGGTATTGGTATTCCTACACATATTTTTCCCACAACTGTATTTCCCAGGAAATAGATCTCAATTCCCATAAAGGGTGCAAGAGGGCAAAAAAACACAGGAGAAAATAATTCTGTAAAATTATCATTCTTTGACTCTAAATAAACCTTTTTCAATTTCATGAAAAAAGGAAAAAAAACGAAAATGAGAAGAGAGCGTATTAGCAGATCATTCATAAACACCTTCTGCAATATCTTAATAGAGGTCATCACAACAGTACATTAGTGTGCATGTCAACAAATACCTCTGAAAATGGGATGCTATATTTAATATGTATTGTACATTTGTATTGTATTTCTGTTTACAAGAGACCACATTGCACCTTAGCTCTGCCACCTTTTTTTGTCTGTGCCTCAACAAACCTTTATGCAAAAACCCAAATTTGCGTTACGGCCCTAGTGCCATTGGTTGTTTTGTGTGTGTGGGTGTGTGGGTGTGTGTGTGTGTTGCTCTCTTCTCTCTTGTGCCTCAGGTACTGTCCCTCCTCCTGTGGAGCAGGTTAATCACGCGCAGCTGACTCCATTCACTCGTCAACAGGTGTACAAAGGTGGAGAGAGAGAGCTCGGCCAGAGCCATTTGGCCACATGGCAGCTTGTGTGTTCTGTGTTTGTGTACTGGGTTTTGGTTTACTCCTTTTGAAGGGAGGGTGAAGGTTGTTTTTTAACTTTGGTCTAACTTGGGTTAACTTCATTTGTTGTGCTCTGTTGTAGGTACCGGCCTCCCCCCTTTTTGGGGTTGTAACAGCAAGCATGCATGTCTGCAACGTTTGCTGTACAGTAAACGTTGGTTTTACATCACTGCGTGTGGTTTGTCAATGGTGTGCAACTGCCTGCTGCAAAATCCAGGTGAGTTTGCTGTTTGATCGTAGGCGCTGGAGCCCAGAGTAAATTTAGTGTGGATGGAGATAAATGAAAAGAATGATTCCTACAATATGGGCTGGCTAGCCATCCTCAATCTCCAATTCTCTCTAGTCTGGCACACAGAAACAGTCAGTGGCAAAGGCTAAGTGGGTAGTTGGGTCTAATGGCCTGGTGATCCTATAAATAATAGCTACACTGTTTCCTCCCCATTGATCACAGAGCCTTGGCTGACTGATACTGGAGGTTGGTGTATGTTGGATAGAGCTGACCTAAGAGCATGCTTGGCTGCCTTTCCCTCCACATGCTTCTGGTGCATGATCTATCAAACTGGGGGTCTGTACACCTCGAGAAATGACACAGCCTAATTGGCTGCTATGAGAGGCCCATCACTTAAGGCTAGCGTGGAAGTAGGGGAAAGGACTGACTCTGGACAAGGTTAACTAACTCCAAAGCTAAATCGCTGGCCTTGAAAAGTTTCTTGGCTTTAAAAAAAGACCACAATGTGAGTAAAGTGTATTTCAGAGTGAAGGTTTGATGCATTTGGAGCAACAAAAAAGCCCCTCAGATTATTACTATCTGGCTCTTATTTAACTGGTTAGATGATTTGTTAATCAAAGGTAGCTTTAGTGTTTTCTTTTGCAGATCTGACATCTTAATTTGCTCACGCAGGTCAGGTGTCAGGGTCAGAGGCCATTGCACGGATCAATCCGAGGTCTGCTGATTTCCATTTTAAAATTGCCGGGATTGAGGAGACAGAAGTGCAAAGGCTACATAGTCGTCTTAAGTACCACAGTGTGTGTCTCAGTGGGGAGAAACTAGCAGGGCATGACTGCGGAGAAGATTTCACACTGAAAGAAAGTGGAATATTAATTTGGTTTATCTGCTTTTCTGTGTCACACATCACAGCGGAAGGTAGGTTTTGACTTTAAAATATTACACTTTTTTTTATGCTTGATCATCCATTGAGATTCTTCTGTTGCATAACACTTACAGTAAGTAGTTGGAGGACCCAGCTGTGTTTATTTCAATTATTTTCTTAGTGTTTGTACAGTATATTTTCCTTTGCTCTCTTTCTCACAACTGTAATTACATTAAAAGCAATTTTTCATAGCACAATAAATCTATAAGTCTTCCTGTGGGTGAAAGCTAAACTATGTAGTTGGCAAAACAGGTGATGGCTCATACTGGATATAACTTAAGAATGAAAAGATTAACTGATACATAAAACATGTATAAGAGTCAGAGATAAAGCTATACATTGCCACACAACCACAGATTCAAATCAAATTGTGTGAATTAAATCAAAAAGTGGTATAACTGTCAATCTTGCTAAGTAACTATTTCTCTTCAGGTGCTCTTGTTCCTCTATTTGTCTGTGCATGTGTGTGTCAAAGAAACACACACATGCAAACACACTTTGACATTCATGCACCCGAATGTCAAAGTGTGTGACCCACCTTTCTCCTGCAAGCTAGCTAGGTTCCTAAATCATATCTACTTTGAGCTATGAAAAGTCAGACTCTGCAGTGTCCAACGATGCCTGAATTTTTTACGTTCTGTGCAATCTTCAAAATACTGTTTTGTAAAATATGTCGGTGGCACCATAAACCTTGCTACTCATTTTAGAAGACATTAACATTAAAGTTTCTGACAGGAGAAGAAATCAATCATAAGTGAGTAACACTGGAGTTAGCACCACCTGGATGCTCATAGTCAAGTGAAACATGCAGGGTTTCTGCAGTGTTCAACAAATCAAATTCAAGACTTTTTGCACACAGAATGCAATATAACTTTTTTCACAGTCATATTAAAGTATGGTGGTAAAACAGACAGACAATAAGGCCTACAATTATTAAGGACATGAATGTATTGATATATCACATTCTGTCATTGTTTCCAAGCTGTATACAACAATAAGTCCTAGTAATATAATTAATTAACGTGACCTGGACCCAAATTAGTGGCGGAAAACTGACGAATGGATTAAACGATTACAAAACAATTAATTCATTTAGGTTTTTGCTGAAATTGACACTTGCCCACTCTGAGTAGATGAGCTTCCTAGACTTTTCAAGACATGCAGATACCCTGAACATGACATTAAGAGACAAAATCGGTCACGTGTGACTGGCAACTCTGCATGTCTGTTGATGTTCACAATAAGACAACTTGTAACAAGTAATCAACTGTTTTGGTTCTTGTGTTAAACATCAAGCTCCACCCCTACAGTCATAAATCAGTAACTATTTAATAAGCAGCAATACTGAATGAAATATGCAAGGCTGTCAACTAACAATGTTATTTAGTACAGAAAACTCACATTCAACATGCAACTACAGTTCTTGCAGGACATATATTGTGAAACTTTTCTCTCTTAGGAAAAAGGTCCAAATGTCCACCCTGCTCTGTTTAGGGGGCATTTCAGTGCTGTGAAATTATATGTTGATACTAATAAGGATGAGTGACCACAAGCTAACACTGATTAGATGTGGATTATAACACACTCTGCGTGCTGTACACTGACTGTACATGACTGTAGTGCTCCAGCTGGAAGGTACCAACTACCCTGTCCAGAGAGGCAGGTTTTGTTTACCAGGCAGAGTCAGACACAGAGAAAACAGATTTTTGTTTCTGAATTGAAAGTTGAAGTTAAAAGTTGAAATGTGGAGATATGAAGATTTGTAGTTAGTGGCCTTTGGAGGGCATCTGCTCCCCTCCATGTGAGGAGAATCTAAATCTAAGTATTGTGACCAAAAGGTTTCACTGAAGGCTCCATTAAATAGAAAAGCAGTCTGTTGTGTACAGCGTCATTTTATGAGCATTATTAAAACAGTGCTGGTTTCTTGCAGATTCATCAGTGATATGCGTAGGCTTTGCTTTCACCTACAGTGCATCTGTTTATAAGGGAGGAAGTTTAAAAACAAAATATTTCACCAAATATGAGACTCACTGTTATTACTGTTATACTCACTATTATTCTTCCCCAGAAGGCATTCTTAAGACTTTAACATTATGCAGCTCACAAACAATAGATGAGTGAAAGACAGTTTTAAAAAATAACTGCTTTTTATTTGCTTTCCATGCTAAGTCATTTTTGTAACATACTGCTTGTGTAGTAGCCAGTTAAGTCTAAGTCAGAGGTAAGTCTAAACTGTGTGTGTGTGTGTGTGTGTGTGTGTGTGTGATATCAAAAGACAACAAGAAAAGATGGTTCACCGTGTCCATTTTCTCCTACCTATTTTAGCCTGACAAGAAAACATTGAAAGAGGACATCAGAGGGGGGCCTGGCTTTATAATCCCAAAAGAACTTTCAAAGCTGCTCGCAAGAAAAGGTGTTCGTTGAAGTCAAGGGTACAGTCAGTTTAGAAAAGGAAGCCAAAGCCACTTTTATGTGTATTTTTTTTTAAAAAAGATGCTGTATCTAATAAATGTACTGTGACTTGTTTAAATTAAAAATTGCAATAACAAACATGCCAATTTGGTAACACTTTACTTGAAGCCACTTAAGCTACCTAATTAAAGCAGGACTTGGGGACTTGACAGAGGCAGAACAAGAGGAGCAGAGGGACAGAGAGCACAAGGCTGGAAGGAGCTGGGCAAAGAGACGTTGAAAAGACCACCTACATTCAGGAAGGTACTTTAATGAATTAACTGTTCAAATGGAAGAAGACACCTTAAAAGCTTAAAACTGTCACTTTATGCAATTTTTTTTTTTTTTTTTTTTTTTAGCTCTATTGAGTTTTTAAATATTTTATGATTTTTATCCTCTGGGATGTTTTAAGTTGGTACCTGAGTTAATAAAATACTTACTGGAGAAAAAAAAATCAACTACTTTTTGAACCTTCTATTTGTGCCTATTTTTTTCAGTTATATTGCACTTCCCCACCCTAGCATTACAGTGATAACTCCTGCTTCCTGAGTTGCATGTGCTTTAGGTGTCTGGAAATTTAAAAAGTGTAAAGGGCAGGTGACGTACAATAATGTTGGTGTTGAGATGGGAAACATTCATACTATTAGCAAACTATAAAGTTAATTGTAAAAATTGAAGAAATATATAACAGCTTGCATTTAAAAATATGAGAACTGCTCATACCAGATCGCTTATGGAAGATACAAGAATCTGCCAAATCACGTGTGCAACGTAGAATAAAAGGTATTGTTACAGTAGGTGGCATCTCCTTAGAAATCATTATTATTCACTTATCAGTTATGTGACCTCGTGATAATTTGTTTCACCTTTCCAACTTTAAATCAGACAGGAAAAACTTGGCAGACAAAAAAAAAAAAAAAAAGATGAGAGAGGCATTAAAGGTAGTGCAATAGGCCAGTGGATAAGTGGTAGTGGAAGGTTTAAAGAGGATTATGAGCAACGTAGAGCCTTCGGATCTAAAATTGCAGCCTCATTCAGTGTGGTAATTGCCATCAAGCATTCTTCTCTGACTAACACATTTAGGATAGAAACTGTAGCTCTGCAGTCAACTTAAAATGTACACGAGTGATGTTTTTCTTTCCCAAAAAGCAAGTGTTGCAACAAGCCTACCAACAACTCTGTTGACTAAATGTAGGGAAACATGTCATTTCTCCCCCTCCTCTCAGTTTGTCAAGCTGTTTTGAGTAACAACAAAAAATATCAAGAATTGGGGAAAAAAAAGAATTTTTTTTCAAAAAGTCAAAATATTGACTACCCTATCATAAGAAGCCCGGGGATGACACACACACAAAAACACTTCTGGTCTTCATTCATCCTTATGTTTTACATCATGACCTCATTACCCAACAGTCCATTATGGAGGAAGAGTTCAAACAAACAAGCAAACGAGCAAACAAAAGAGCTGCTGGCAAATCTTATCGTCAGGGATTCCACAACTCCCTGTTGTAATTACCCAGCGTTCAGCTGCCTCTCACACACTGTCCCGCCTATCCGTTGCTCCGACGAATGCTTGCTGAATAGTAATACTGAATCTGGGTCAGTACCAGGTATTGATAATGCCATATGCAGTTTAAATTAGTCTGGGTGGATGCTAATCAATAGTGCACAGTTGTCAGGCCTTTAGTCACCTCTGGCCCCGACTGATGAACATCGATTCAGACTTAAGTGGACCTAAAAGAGAAGAGCAATGGTATCTGGGGCGGGTAAATAAAACTCCCAGAGAATAAACATGGCAGGATGGGGAAGAGTCCGTGTATTTATCTGTCTTACACCAGCGTGTTCCATTATTACAAGAATCAAAGGGAAGCAGACAGCTGCAGGGATGGGCAGGAGGCAGCTTTCTAGGCCACGGCAGAGACACAAAAGAAGTGGGTGGCTTTGTTTAGTGTTTTTATAAATTCAGTTTATTTGTTACCTTATCTGGTAAAGATGGATACAGATGCAGTGGCAATTGGTGCATGTCAGTGGTGAAAGCCAGGATGAAATGGGAGATATACAATGGAAGTAAGTAATACTTAGTATCACAGAGCTGATACTCATGGTATCAGCTCTTTAAATGTGCCACCCAACATTTGTACTCTGAAGGCCACATTAATGAAGAGGCTCACACTACCAAAAATTTGTTTTAGGGCCTTTATTATCAGAGCATTGGCTCACCCAAACCGCACAAAAAGCAAATACATATTTTCTGGTATCTAGCCATGCAAATAGTTTGTATTGTATTTGTCCAGGTCTAGAGATATCTGTCTCTGAGATTTCTGCCTTCACCCCAATACAATGGTGGTGGTGCTCACAGTATTGAAAGAATCATAAAGATTCTACATCTTTCAGAAACCATGTCCCTGTTATAATCCATAGACCTTACTGTGAAAACAGTTTACATGGCATTCTGTGGAGTTACTGGGACAGTATTTCTGGAAAGAAAGCTTGCTATTGAATTTTTGAAATTAGATTTTTTTCAATGCTGTGAGCACAACACATGAATCATTTGTACTGGGGTGGAGGAGGAGCTGCAGTAGCTGTTGTGGGGCATGTGATCCTGTAATTGTCAACATTTAGGCTCGGTCCCTTTCTTTTTGAAAACATTCTATAACCACTTGGAGTGTCAGAAGCTGGACATTTCAACCATTTATCCATGACTTTAAGTGTCCATTTTGAGCTCACTTGTTAACTATTTTTCATGTCCTCTCAGTCTCAACATTTGTTGTTAGGGTGTTTCAACTGTGGGGAAACTGAGGCGTGTCCTGTGCTGTAGCTTGGAGGTTATTGGCTATTTAAGGTCAATTAATGGTCAATTAAGATCACACCAAATTGTAACCATAATGTTGTATTAATTTCCTTCCTTATAGATATATTATATTAAAATCATGATTTTTTTTTCCTTTGTTTTTTGTTTTTTCATATTAGCTGAGCTACGCCACAATCTTTCAGGTACCACCTGACAACTGCAGAAGTGTGGATGTTTTGGAATTTAGGTAGTTCAAATCAAATCAGATACAATTCTACAAGTAAATCATATGTGAAACAAGAACATAATTACAAATTTCAATTGTTTTATGTAACATAAACATAAGTAATCTTACATTGGCTGTCAGCTGGATGTAGCCTACTGAACTGACTTTGGCTCTTGTGGCTTCATATGAGATTTTAAGTGACTCTAATCTACAGGCAGTGGTGTAGCATAACACTTATCTTGTTTGTCCACTTGAGTGACTGAGTCTATGTGGTACACTAACTGCAAGTGTGATGGCTGAGTGTGGCTCTTGCCATCTTACCGTCTCAAAGTTGAAGAAAAAAATTGCTTGTCTGGAAGCCAGGCTCAGAGAGAAAGACAAGCTCATCCTGGAGTTTTTCACTGTCACTGAACGTGACCAGCCCATCTCACTCCCCTGACTGCCCCACTCCAGTAACAATGATCCTACTCTTCCATGGCCTGGCTCCATCACCACAGGAGTTCCAGAGCCTGAGGCTGTTTCAGCCCAGCCTGAAGAACCATGGAGCAAAGCCCAAAGCAACGGCCAGTTCTACTCCCTGTCATGTCCCAGTAGAGGCATGGTCACTCGTTAGCAGGGGTAAAGTGAAGGCCCCGGTGAGTTTGACTCCACATCAACCAGAGCACTGGTCTGTAGCCCAGAAGGATAAAGATGGTGCAAAGCGCCCAACTCCCCCCCCTTCACCTTTGGACTTCCCGCTGGCCAACAGGTTTGATATCCTGGATTTGCAGGAATTTCCTCCACTGGAGGGACGCTCCCACCTTCCACCGTCCCTTCTGCCTCAAACTGGCCCTGGCACTTAGGCAGTCAGAAATTTTAAAACACGGTTTTATCCGTCTTCTTAACTTACTCAAAGACTGTGAGAAGGATGTTTTTATATCTGGTCCCTTCCCCTCTTTTAACAAAGGCACGGGGCATTTTAGCTGGCTGCTTAGCCTCCACACCTGGCTGCCAGTCAGCCTGCATTTCGCAGAACTTTGTGTTTATTGACAATTTTAACTTGTTCTGGGGGTGCAAGTCCTTTTTAACAGACAGAATCCACCCCAGCTTTGAGGGCACATGTGCACTGTCAGTGAACATCCTTCATACTATCAACACTGCCCCGCGCATGCGGCTAACTAATAAGCTCACATGCTTAATGTCAACAATACACTCATTTGAGATGAGCCAGGCCTGAGCAGAATCGATCACTGGCGATCACTGCACAACGCATGCCGGTTAGATTTGGGTCCGACTTGCTCTGATGTCATGCATGTGCGGAAAACGATAACCTCATGAGATCAAGGTGGCCGCAGTTTTTAGAACCAGGCACCGCAGCTGCTCTCCAATGACTGCTAGACCCAGGACATGATGGGAAACACCTGGTTGTCACCTGGTCAAAGAGATGATTGGCTCAGGTGTTGGATCAACAACATGACGTGTTATAGAAACTCTTCGTTTTTAGTATGATTGTAAAGATTTTGATTTTATTAGTCTGATTGTGTACTAAGTATTTAGATGTGTTGATGACAACTTTTACCAACCAAAGAGACAAACCTTCAGTAACCAAATATTACAGATAGCAACAATATGGACATTACATAATCATGTAATTCTTGTCAGCATTATGAACTGAAATAACATAAATCTTTTGGTAACAAGTGGACCATGAAGATTCTCCTCTGTACAGATGTGAAGCCCTGACAGTCTGAATATTTGATAGATAAAGAATATAATGTCTATTTCTGCTCCTGTCCCTTGCATTTTGAGTATCGATAAGTGTTTTACTTTATTTCTTTAATTGTTTGCACATCATAAAATACATTTTTAATAAAATATTTAAGGATTTGATATGCACACAAAGACATTCCAATGTTACAAAAACAAACACCTGCACTCTCCTGCAGTCTGCCAAGGGGTAGATCGCTAGTGATGTGCAAAGCAGTTCTTTTCTGTGTACTGAATCACCAGAATCAGTTAAGTAAAAAAAAAAAAAAAAATTCCTCACAGAATTGTGCAGTGCTTGACTGGAGCTCTGACTGTGTAGTCCCACTCACTGAACTGAAACTCCCCCGAACAGTGTATATTCCTCAAGATCCCTGGTGCTAGCAGAGCTAACAACTAAGTTAACGGCTAGTGGAGCTAACGGCTAACCTCCACTCTAGAGAAACCTCCCCTAAACCTATATTGTATGATATCGTATTTTGTGAAGCACCTTGTAACTCTGGTTTGAAGGTAACCCTAAACCTTTGTGCAAATCTTTATGCACTCACACATTGGAAATTATTTGTGAAAATCTTTTTGATTTGTTCACAAAATGTCATGCGCAACTACAGATCTCCTTATGGATTCACAAATTAAATCCACAGATACTGTGTTTTTTACACATTCAAACATTTGAATTATTTTGATCAAAATGTTTGTACACATTCATACATTTGAATGTATTCATACAATGTTTTCACACATTCAGATATGGTGATACACAGCTACAATATTTATGACCATAATTTTATTCCATAAACTTGGCCATCCCTGGTTTTATTACATCTTCTGTTGCTGAGGTCAAAAACCTTGGTGCAACTCTAGACTCCACCCTCCCTCCCCACCTTTTCACACAAATATCAAAACCATCCCAAAATGACCTTCTTTCATCTGAAGAATATCTCCAGACTACGCCTGTCTCTTTCCCACTCTGTTGTAGAGACTCTCATTCATATTACATCCCAACTCGACTACTGTAATGCCCTCCTCGTGGGCGTACCCACTCGGGGGTTAAATAGACTACAGTATGTCCAGAATTCGCTGCAAGAGTTCTCTGCCACACGCAGTCCTGGGAGTACATCACCCTTACCCTTCAGCTACTGCACTGGGTCCCAGTTAAATACATTTGTTTGAAAGAACTTCTTGTTTACACATCTCTCCATGGCTTGGCGCTTCCCTACGTACCTATCTGATCTTCTCCATCCCTAAACACCTACTCACTCACTATGGTCTCCTAATGCCCAATTTGTGCAAAATAACTGTGTACACACAAGTCTAGTAGTTTATCGAAACAAACAATTTGACGCATGCACCACTGCAACGTTCAGTAAATACAATCCATAGTGGTTGTTTGATTGCTAGCTGCTGGTGTTACTCATTTAACCAGTACAACGGAGTACCAGCTGCTCCTTCATGAATCACTTTGGCAAGCAGAAGCTTGACAATTGGCAGGACCATTTATATTGTAAACATGACTAATTTCTTGATCTGTTTTCAATATGCCAAAGCTTTGCCCTTTGAGAGGTGAACAATTTGTTATTGTGTGTTGTCCGCTAAGTAAAAGCCAACATTTATCTGAACTCCATATCCCAAGTGTCCTAGGGCACTGCTATCACCGTGAAGGATTGATTATGATATGGCGACAAGTTGCACTCTGTGCCTTAGGGTCATTGGATCCACCCATGAAGAGAAAGCTGTTGTTCTGGACATTGAGATTGGGACAGGGATGGTCTACAGGGCTAAAGTGTGCAGACAACTGATAGTGTGCACCACAGGGAGAATGGAAACAAACAACAACAAAAAAAACAACAACAAAAACAATGCCATCAATGAACTAAATGCACTACAACATCCAAAACAAAATATATTATCAACAAGTTCTAATACAATAGTATACATACATTTTTTCTTTATACAAATGATATAAGGGTTGACATACCCTATCTAATAGCTTTTAACTCACTCAACTACTATAACAGTAATGCTTCTAAAAAACAAGACTACATTTCCCATAAACCTTGTTGAATACCGTCACACACAGGATGTCACTACTTCCCCTATATCTTTGAAAGTACACCTGGACCTCTTCTTAATTCTTTCTACTAAACAATAAAAAGAAGCTGGCATTATAACTGAGTACCATTTATTTAACACATGCACTCCCATCTCTTGACTGTTAAAATAAGTTTTATTACAAATAGATGTCAGTCACACCTTCATGGTTTCTGTTATCTCATTCCATCTGCGAGGTGTTTTAGGGAACCTAGTGACTTTATCAAAGTTTTACTGCTGCGTCTGCCATGTTTACTGAAGTCAAAGTGTGCCCACTCAACTGACGTGGCATCTGTTGTTCTGTAACAGCTATTCTTCATCTGCATTTGCTCCCAGTTGACATTTCACTCACTTTCTCCCCAAAGTGCCAGGGCTCTAGACCGGACACACATTAATTATACATTAATTATGGCTATCAGTTAGTCATAATGTCGCTTTTAGTAAAATTTCTGAGCCGTCTAATTATATCTGTGCTTCATAATCAATAAAAAAACATTTTTAACCTAAGAGCATAATTCAGATATGCTCATCATACACCTGCTCGTCCTGAATTGTTTTCCCGAGCTTGAGTCACATCATCAATCACATCGTGCAGTGAGTAATAAAGCACTCCTCTCTTCACTCTGCTCCATTTTCAGATGGAACGCTGGCTGACCGCAGAGTGGCTGACAAGAAGTCCTTTAAAGTTTGGCTTCAAGTGAAGGCTAACATTGCTAAATGAAAAGCACACAGATAAATGATTTCCTGAGAGGCAGACCACACCCCAGAAATGACAAAGCATTTGTTCCAGCAGAGAAGGCTGCTGTGCTTTATGACAGATCCCAGTCACTCACACACCTGAGCGTGGCTTGTTCCTAGATTAAAGGGCTGGTATTGTGGAACACAAGAAAAAATGATTTCTGGGATGGATTAGGGTGATGGTAGGGCCTTCTGTGTTCTAAACTTACTCAATTCTATCTCCTCAGTCTTTTTAATTATTTGAAATTTTGAAATTTCTGAAGAGCTAGCAGTGTTGAGGCAGTATGCGTTGCGACGTTACACCAGAAATTCAAATCAAATATGCAGGAAGCTTTAGCACGAACCCACCCCTGCTGTTACTTCTGTAGTCGGAGTTTGCATTTCAGTTGGATGAGCAGGACACTGGAAATGTTGCTGGTTGTTCAATAGCTAGAAAGTCTTTACAGCCTTCCAGGGGATGGAAATTTACGTCAGGAATGGTTAGAATTCATTTTTGTCATTATTTTTTCTTCATTATTTTCATCTTCCCTGTGTTATCAGCGAGTGGCTGTGTTTGTGTGTTCGGCACATTTTACAGCCGACTGTCTGCTTAACTAGACTCAGTATACTGCAGGATTTTCAACTTTTTCATCTTCAATATTTGGATGAAGTTTTAAAACATTGTTTCTTTCTGTTACTCAGCTAAAGGAATATAATATATCTGTGCTAAAGCTAAGGTAGCCACTTCTATGTTTGAAAAAATTATTTTACTTTGTGAGGAAACTTAGACACGATCTTAATGTTCTGAAACATCCTGTTTAAATCTTCTTCCCTTCATTCAGGATCAGACTCCATTTCATAGACTGCTATATACTGTTTTACATCTCCAGCCTCTTCTCACAGCTCTGACTAAAATCATTTTTTTGCTCTAATTCAGCATTATTTGCAACTAAATCGCTACATATATTCCACAGGTACATTATTTCAGCTATACCTTCCCTTAGTCTCCCTCTTCTGTGCACCCTAAGAATGTGACACCATACTATAAAATAAGAATAAGAATAATGATAAGAATGATTTATTGTAGATCTTAATTTGTTCTAGATCAGAGATTTTTTTTTTTTTTTTTATTTATTTGAGAATATATTTTCTTAGAAGGACAGGAATATAAAATAGGTACAGTAACTCTCCTGCCCTTTCATGAAACAGTGAAATTTAAAGTGCAATTTAAAAGGTAATGGTTTCCACAGTGGAGTGGAGTCAGAGTCATCCAAAAAAAAAGCCTCCAACAGTTCACAATTTAGAACTGCTACTCTAACACTGTTAGAGTGTTTTGATTTGTTAACTGATATAAACATGATGATGTCAAATTTGATAACTTCCCCATCTCCTCTGGCAGCAGCGGGGCTCATATGAATGAATGGATGTTCACCATAAGCACAAATTAAACTGGAGGCCAAAACACATGAGGTGATGTCTTGTTTTATTTATTATTTTATATTAGCCCACATCACACTGATCAAAGTTTGTATGCTGTCTGTGGAGGCTCTTTGAAAAATCCTGAATGTCAACATTATACATAATACACAACTGCCCCTGTCACTGAAATTACTGTTATTAAATGCTCTCTGCCGACAGTAAACTCTACAAACAAATTTACATTCACTGCTGCAGGATGGAATCCTTGTATCTCCACAAATGTTAACTTTTTAAGAACTAGCAAACAGCAGCCTTTACAGCTTGACAACCATTTTTCAGTCAATCCACTGGGTTTTTGAAGGTTTTTATAAATCCGAGGGGTTGGAGAACTTTCTGAACCCAAAGAGGGCCTGCAAGCGTGGAAGCTTGAGTCATGTTTTCTGCTGACAGCAACAATGCACTATTCTTTAACCTTACTGCATAGAGGAATACAGCAGCAGCTCAACAGGGAAACACTGTCCGAGGAAACACAAAGAGGGAATTTGATGCTAAAAAGACTGTAAATGTGTCAGATATCCACTTGATATGACTAACTCAGACTGCTGAAGCCTCATATAAGCTTCAGACAAATATTTGCACAAAATGACTGTGTGGACACACTGTGGATTTTGGCCTCTATCACTTACATTGAAAGCATTAAAGGGGATATTTTAATAACCAGTATGAACGGGAGGAATGATTACAGTGAGGAAAACCTCTTTCACTGTTCATATGGACACCTGACTGTTGTTTTAAGACAGACTTGAAAAATTATGAACCTATCCTTTAAGAGACAAAAGCACAAATGAGTAGGCTACATAAGGTCAATATGAAGTGCCTTAAGCACTTCTTTGTAAATGTTTTCTGTAATGTGTGATTTTCTTTTTCTTCAAGAACACTTGAATGTATCTTAAGATTTTCCTCTTGACCATTATCTTTTTGGACAGAAAAAATACCGCTTCCCATATAACCACCATCCAACCACCCATAAAATTCCACCATCATCTCCCATTAAAACTATATGTAAAACCAGCAGACTCTTATTGTGGCTTATCCTAAAGTCCAACACCTTATTGTCACAGTCAACATATATTGGAGGAAGTTGTGATTAAAGTAATTTGTTCATGAATTGTGATACACTGTGCAAAGCTCAGTACAAAATTACACAGTATGTTCAACTGTACACAGTGTCCCAGACACAGTTATAAATCTTTATAAGTGGCATGCAACACTGATATCTACTGATTTAGTGAGATGTCAGGTAGAATGCAATGTCTCACTGTAGAGAAAATAGAGTGTGTAACTTGGATGCCAACAAGAACTCAGCCGACACTGATATTTCTATGCTAGTCTGGTTATATGAGAAAACCCTGCTTTATTTTTTATGAGGTGGTTGTGTAACTACAGCAAGATAGCTGACAGCAGCTGTAAAATAAGATAAAGAGAGAGAGGAGAACTTGTGGGTAGAGACAGCCAAGAAAGACATTTTACAACCTGCACTTAAGATATTGCATTACTGATGTTCTTATTGATGTGCAAGACTGAGCCTCTGACATTCTCCCATCAAGGAGTTTTGGTGCTATGTACTATAATGGCACAGAGTGTGTTAACTCTTCCTCTCTTTGACCTAGCACTGCCAGCAACATATTATTATTATTATTATTATTATTATATCTCTTAGAAACATCACCACCTAAAACTGCATGATTTTTCTGTTCCTTAGTGCATGGAGCTATCTGCTGTTGAATTTCAGGAAAAGTGTAATGCAAAACAAGACAGTTGTCACACATTGATGTACGAGCTGTGCAGGGTTTTCTGTTTCCCTGGTGATTGTTAAGATTAAGGAAGATAGAACCGATGCTTGTAAATTGTCGTGTTTATGAGCTCCTGAATGGCTTTTATCATTCAGGAGCTCCCCCGCCATGGCCGTAATTGAATTGCTACCCTTTTTGTCATGTGTATGGTCCATCTGCCTGTGGGGAAACACAGCTCTGACATCTATTTCGCTACATCTACTTGCCATTGTCTGATTGTGGGATTAAATTAAGACATAATTAAATTATGATTGGTGGTGTACTAAACTCACAAACCTCAGCAAATCATTTCTCACGCAGACACAGAGGAAGGTAGCACTGTGGTGCGATTTCACTCATCTGCAATTAATATTTTTTTTTAGGAACATATAAAAATGATGCAGGCATGGAATTTTCTTGTGAGGGCTGGTCTTTTTTTCTCAACCCCCGCATTATGTAGCCTATTCAATAGATCATATTAGCCACAGTGACACTGCTGGTGAAATCCGTAATAGCAGGTAGCAGTTGCCATCACAACTGAAACTGAAAGTATCTAGCACTCGTTAAAAGTATCTAGCACTCGTTAAAAGTATCTAGCACTCGTTGCCGAAACATGGATAGAAAGAGAAAACCCGTGGCCGGCGCTGCAGAGAAAGTGCGCCAAAAAAAAAAAAAAAAAGGCTTTGCTGGTTGACGCCATAAAGTGTGCTAAGATAACAGATTTATTTAAGCAGTCTGCAGGTGATGATGAGGACAGTGGCGAAGAGGCAGAAACATCAAAGAGGAGTGAGCAGGGAGCAGGTACTTTGTCATGCTTGTATGTTATGTGCTGTGATCTAAAGCTAAATGAATTAACTAAAGAACAAAATGTTTTTGTTAACCTTCAAATGGTCATCAACTTCGACTAAATGGGTAAAATAAACATGCAAATTTGATAATTTTCTTCTAGACTACTCATCATTTTTTTTCACATTATTGCCTATAAGGCATATAATATTTGATAGCCAACCCAGCAATAAAATAATGATTTGTTAAGTCTTTACTCTACAAGCTAAACAAATTGGTGAACATGGCTTTGAAGAAGAAAGGGAAAGGAGGGAGCAGGAACCAGCACAGATTCAATTAGAGGTGCGTGCACTATTGAATGTTATTGTGTGACTGTGAAGTAAATTAGAGCACAATACATCATTCATATGATCAGGTTGGACTACTTCATTCAAGTTATTTTATTGTTGCATTACAAGAAATAGAATGAATGGCATGTATGTTGTATAATACACCACATATGTATTTGCCTATGTCGAGGTTGGACTATTCATCATGAATTTAATGAATACAGCAATATTTGATGCTCATGTCAGACAGTCCAAATGATGTCTGTTTTAGGGGACCTATTATGCTGTTCCTTAATTTCACACATATATATAATGTCACAATGTTGGATCTTCATGTTAAAAGTGGCCGACATGTCAAATAATGAGGTAAACGTATGAAGAAGTAATTCCTGTGAGCAAAAAGCACCTACTTCGGACTGCTCTGAATGCTCGGTTTCCAGCGTTTTTTTCTACTTCCAGCCTAAGCCGACGTCGGCTTGTGACAGATTTCTTTATATGGTTATCTGCTCCACGCACAGCGCGCCAGTTCACTGCTCAGCCCCACTAACATTATGGCATTTTTCCATTGATTTGGGGGTAGTCACGCTGAGCCATGACTCCATTACACAGCAGGGAAAAGTAAAATAAGTAGTTGGAGGTGTGCTGGTCATCTGCAGCTCTTCATCAAGCATCATCATCACTGTGGCTGTTTCTGCTTGTACGATTCCTCCCTGCATTATTTCTAACTGATCCGCTGAACAAAGAGCTCCAAATATCTTCATATCTTGTTGTGTCGACCAGTTTTTAGCACCGCTAATGAAGCTCTGCTAACTAGTGAGGAACATGTTTCACTTCCTGTAAATTCTTCACAATAAAAGTCTCCCGTTGTTTAGTAATTTAAAGGTTTTTAATCGCCGATAACTTAGAACAACTCTGATATGGCTGTCGCTCGGCAGGCTTCTAGAAAGCTGGCCAATCAGAACAGATTGGGCTCATCGGGAAGGAGGCCTTAAAGAGACAGGAGCTAAGACTGCCTGTTAGAGACGGAGGCTGAACTGAGGGGCTGCATAAAGGACCAGTGTAAGATGAATAAGGAGTTTTTTGAACTGTGAATCATGCAAAACTACTCTAGTGGAGAAAAATAAAAATTATAGCTGGAAATGAGTAAAAAAAAATAGGTCCTCTTTAATTCCTGAATTTTTGCTTTCTGTACACAAACATGGGGAGGAAGACCTTGGAACAATTTGTTTAATTGTTTTACATATTAGCCTAAAACAAACAATACAAATTAACAGACTGTGTGTTGTTTTGTTTTTTATTTAATTAATGATTTGTTGATCAACAAACATGTTGTGTCGGTTTGGTGTATCAAATTAGGGCCGCTTGACAACAAATTCCCAGTCTGCTTTGTGTTGCCAGTCCGCCACTGAAATGATGTCTCCCGCCTTTAAGTGGCATTACAGTGAGCCATGTGGCAAGTCATCTGTATTCAGTCAGGTACCTTTGGCTGTAGATATTATGATGTTAAGGATAGCCACATTAATGATGATAGCTGATTTTAACATTTGCATGTTTGCTGCTTCAATCATATTGAGCACAGTTCACAGCTTGTGATTTACGCACTCTGCAGAGCAAGCCAAGGTGTCATCTCTTTCTGCTGCTCCACTCCACAGTGCAGCGCTCTGTGTCCCAGCAGTTCCAGTTCAGTCAAGCACCACTAATGTTTCAGAATTCTTACTGTCTGATAGTTAAAGCAGGACTGTCCCCACTGCTGTTATTCCCCCTCCCCACGTCAGTGACAGGCTTCAAATTATGTATGGTAAATTAAATATGCTATCACAATATTGACATTTTTGATTGAGAGAACATGATTTGACTCGGCTTAAATCATGTCATACACCTACAGCAGACAAATCTCTGGCAGTAATCAAAAGCTGCCTGACAAATTAAAGCTTCTGAATAGCGCTTTGATTTCTTCTCCAATCCCACACACGCAATCTAGCATGTAAACTGTGGGCTGAACATTTAGCTCAAGTGACAGCACAACTGGATGTGCATTCCACTTACGTCGCAATGCAAGCCAATGTTAATATTGCTGTCAATTCTGATTTGTGGTTTGGGAAATTTTACTAGACATTTTTAACATGTGTTCCAGTTGCATGCTGCCACATGTGGCTAGTTCCTGCATTTACTTTTGTTCTCAGACACTTATAATAACAATCTGAGCCTGTCAGTGGAAAAAATAAGCACTTTTAGTGGACGTACTTTAACAGGCACAATTGCCCCCAAGGATTACATTACAGCCCATTTTGCAGCTGCCGGCTGAAACAATCTCACTCAATACTGGACCAATTCCAAATATTTTTGTCCCTGTTAGTCACTTAGACCCCAAATGATGGGAAAATAGGTTCCAGGTTGAAAAATACCAGAATTACCCTTTAATGTCTGAGGAAAAACATTGTTAAATTTGAAAATGGCAGAGTCAGTGTGACTGACATCCGTTGGTGCATGCTTTGTATTCTGTCTCTTGATGGTAATGGTGAAATACTTTTATCAATATTAACTGCAGAAGATATGTACATTATTAGTGCTGCTACTTTTTGTGAGCGCTGATGCACACAGGTGTTGGCAAATAAGACAGTGGCCTATCCTGATGCATTCACGAGTCACCACCATTGTGTGGGCTTACGGAGAAAACAATAGATGTTTTAATGCAAGAGCCACCAGAGTGCACTGCACTTCACAGAAAAAAACTAAATCCAAAACTTTAAGAACACAAAGTGTGATGTGTAACCTTAATGGCAATTAATCACTGACTATACAGAAGCAGAATACATTATAACAACTAAACACATTTCATTTAAATATGATATTCACTATACCCAAGCTGCCAACACAAGACTTTTAACATATTTCTAAAATACTGTCACTAACCAGAAGTGCTGTCATGATTGTCATGATGACAAGCAGAACATGCGACAGGGTAACAGTTATGTATGAAGCTGACACAAAGCCCAACATAATCAACAACAATCTCACTCTCTCATTTACATTAGATACTTCCTGTAATGTCCTCTGGCTTCATTTGTAAACTGGATACTGCTTTCAATGTGATCTTAGGATCATTTTTCGAGTTGTGTAATAGACCTGACTGCCTCAGGCTTTAAACACACCTCACATCTTTAATGCAAAGACCATAACTATTTGGAGTTTGATATTCTGCTTCCATAACATTATGGCTGAGAGGAGTAACAGTCACAGAAAGGTGATGATGAGTGCAAGCTGTCAGCTTTCATTTTGATGATCCTTACACACACAAAGGATAAACACAACTACAGAACAATTTGCTCATGGTCCCTCAGGGGTTCTCCAAAGTATTTTAAAAGATAAATATCACCTTCAATGAAATAGTCATATCTCATATGTAGCTGAACATTCAGAGATGGAGACAGTTGTAAAATCTAACGAGATTCACATCCTTTAAAATGATCAATATGTTATGCTGGACAATGCTAATTTAAAATGCTTTAAGTCTATGTGGATCTTATTATCTTAAAAGTCAAGAACTTCAGTAGTTGAAGATGAATAAACCCTTCTATTATAAATGACACCAGTCTAATTGTCACAGATCAGAGCTTTCCTGTGCTATGATTAAATTACTCTGGTCCAAGGTTTTATTACTGTTGTTATTTTTGGCTGCAGATAATAAAAGTGCCTCACACCTTTATCAGATTAGAAACTTACAAGCTGATATAAAGTTTGGAACATTCTGACTGACTGTGTTTGGCAAAGAGCCTAAATAAATACTAAGGAAAGTTTCCAGATGTAATGTTTTCAGATGTAATAACATCTTGAACCTGCAAGGGATCTTCATCTGTCTACTGACGTTATCAATAAATATCATAATCTCAACATGAGAGAAGACAGTAAGGTGTCTGTTTGAATAAATAATTACAAAGTTTAGTACCACCAATTAAATCACCAAATGAAAATCTAAAAAGTTTGTTTAAACTTTACTCACTTACAGGATGAAGAAAACTGTACATTTTCTTAATCTGACACTTCAATGGGATTGAAATGTGGTCACACTTTACTTTACTTACTTACTTTAATGTTTCAAACTGATCTTTTGCCAAAAAGTGCAGAAAATGCCCAAATCTAGTTTTAGAAAAACTTCATTCAGCCAACTTTTGGTAACGTGAGCTTACCATGAACATCAAAAATGTCAAAAATTCCAGTTTGACAGTAAAGATCTACCACTGTCTTCATATTAAAATACATGTATTGTGAAGCATGTGTGGGAAGTAGCGCGGTATTAGCAGTATAGCTTGACACATAATTTGCTCACCATAGCAAATGTAGAAAACAGAAAACTATATTTAATGGACTGACTATGCGTCAGTCAGATGTTACTGATCCTGGATGACATGACATACATTCTGTAATGCATTTTCAACAGTGTGTGATGCTCACACTGTTTTCTTGAGGTAGAATAAATAGTTATGGCAAACACTGCCCACATCAATGTGCTCTGCACCAGGTAGGTGTATGATGGAGAAAATAATGCTGATTTTCTTATGGAAATACTGTATTTCACTTATAGATGGACTCCTGCATTCTTAATTAAACAAACATTAAACACTCTAATTACACATGTAGTTGATTAACATACAAACATTTTATGGGCTAATTCTGGATTAAAAACTCATTGATTTGGTTCTCACACCAAGTATTTAATATAACCTTGTTTAAAGAGTAACTTAACATGCCCTTTTGCTGACCTTCAGTGTTTCAATTTCTCACCTTGCAGCACTGATGCACAGGTGCACACCAGGACACTGTGACATTACTGTTGGGTGTGGTTACAGGTGAGAAGGGAGCGCTCCAAAACCTGACCAGCACAGTGGTGGTTTGTGCTGGTTGTCAACAGCTCTGTGCAGCCAATAAACAAAATACCACCTGTACCAACAGCACTGTAAACAATATAGACTAATAAAAAACATATTTTGCACAGCTGGAATCTGATTAATAAAAGCTACTGTCTTTGCCAACACTTGATGAAATTCTACCACCTGCTCTACCACCTCTCTTTCAGCTGATAGTGTCATTTAACCATGTCTCTTTAACTTTTTTATGATTTATATGAATAATATCCTAAATCTATTTGATATTGTCAACATACTGAAACTGTAAAGGGAAAGATCTTCTATAAACTGTCTTCTTGCAGTTGCATATTAACTACTTTGCCCCTGCTAGGAATGTTTTGACTCATAAGTCAAAATAAATTTAAGACCATTTCTTAGACGTTTTATACATACCAGCCCTAGTCGTAGCTGACCCACAGCCCAATGTGTAAGAAAAACCAGACAAAACCAGCAGCAGAGCATTGCAAGAGTTTGACTACGAGAGGAGAGCATCAGCAGCGAGTCCATCTTTAAACATATCCAGCTCATACTGAAGATTCTATGCTGGTTGACAACAAGCCTGCTACAATTGTTTTAGTTGTAGTAATGAAAAACAGTGTATTTTTTTCTTGTTCAAGGGATTCATATCAAAGATTAATTAGCCAACATATCATCCACAATAAAGTTTGGCAAGCTGAATATGATTATATCATGTGCATATCACATAACAAGTCACTTTAGCAAAGTGAAATTTAAAGGGTTATTAAAACATCAAACATGCAGAAGTATAATACAAAACTGTGTGTTCAACATGGCCCCAGGCTAGCACACAGTCTCTCCATTCACCACCCTGAAAGTAAAGCCCATACACTAAAAGCACAGCTTTTCTAAAAGCAGTTTGCCAAGTGCATTAGCAAGCACAGCTGGTAGTGTGATGTTTTGTGCCTGTGAGTTTGGGAGAGGAATAGATTTCCCTCCATCTCTAAATTATACAAATCACTTTATTTAGAAATATTATATGGTAGATTTAGTGCTCACTTTGCCCTTGCAACTCTTTTGAGAATAGTCAACTATCCTAAATTAAAAGATTTTTCACATTACACATGAGAAATGATGGCTTGTCTGATTTTGCGATGATTACAAGGGGTTCAAAAGTGAGTGATGGGTTAATTAAGGCTCTGGGGAAAGAGGTAAACAGAGTGAATCTGCTTGACACGGTGCGTGTTGGTAGGTAACTTCAGCTGCCCTCGTCTGCAGTAATTTCATAGAGGATTGTCTCCACATGCTAATCCTACCCTTTAATACTTCTCCCTCAGTTTCATCCTTATTTTTAATAAGCTTGAAATTAAAACGGCAGCACATGCTGGCCCATTTTACAGGAGAAATGATAAGGCCCAACAATGTGGAGAAAAAGCGAGTCAGGGGGTTACATCAAACAACAGGCGCATCAAAGCAGAAGGTATAAAGGCACATACTGTGGGTGTGAGGACTGAGCCAGAGGTTAACGAGATGCTGATTTCATCATTCCCTGGTCCAAAGCATTGTTTCATTGCATTTATGTTTCACTGTGGCACAGCATCTTACGGTACAGTATACCAGCACACTGCCCAGGACTTGCATTCATTTTTAAAACCTGCACAATTTGGACGTGTACCAGCAGTGGGAGTGCAATATGTATAATCAGTCAACTCCACATGAGATAAATAACACATACACACTGAATATATAGCAGGTAAAGCTGTATCAGCCCAGTTAGGCTCTTGTGTACAATTATTCTGGACAAAAGAGAAACACTTACCTTGAGGTCTATAGATTCACACCATCACATTTTCAAACCTGAAATCAATTATTAAATATTACAATAACAGAACTTCACTACAAAAGGTCAAAACACTGCTATGTCAGTTGTTTTGACTTTATATGGCATCCCCTCACACCAAGGAAAATAATGAATGAGCATATAAACAGCTGTCTGCAGAACACCTATAGACTGAGAGCTGGCAATCAACATGGTAAATATACAGTATACTGTAAGGATCATGGGTGTTAATGTTAATTGAGACTATAAGGCAATAAGTAAACTGCTATTGACCCTTCGCAAAGTCATTCTTATCATTTCTAGTAAATTACAGCTATTTTGTTTCCCATTATATTTATCAAGTTCTGTAGCTTGACAGTTGAAAAAAGCTACTATTGTTCCGTTACAGATAATTTTGTTTGACTTGAGCATTCTGTGTAAACAGCGATAATGCTCCAAAGTAACTTGATAGCCTCGTTTTCTGAGGCAATTTGGACTTTTTGTGCAGTGCTCAAGTTTATTTCAAGTTTTAGAAAATTCTTTGTTATTTCAGCTCGTGACTCTAGCCAACTTATCCATTTGGAGGCTTCTCTGACGAATTACTTTGACCACAGAACTCTGCAAATTGTGATAACAGTGATAAAAAACAATTTGATATCATTGTAAAGTTGTTTTCACTCCCGCTGCAGTTTTCATACAACCCACTGTCCACAGGCTATCAGGCCATGTGTGGACCCTTATCACAATGCTGTCATCCACTAAACTTGTAATAATGGCATACCATTACTACTATGAAATAAGACAATAATGGATACTGTTGTAAAGGAATTTTTATTCAGTGGATATGAACACGCTAGGTTGGAGTTGCGTTGTGGAGCTCAGGTAAACCTTGAAATGTTTCTCAAGATAAAATAATATTTTACTAAATCTATATTAACACCGCCAAAAGGCATATTAGCTTTGGTGACCTTGAGTGGTGCTCGATGATTCCATGTACCGTATATTACCATAAGCAATCAATTATTTAGAGTGCTGTGACATTAATTTGAAGCACCAAGATGAGATTGAATAAATTAGACAAACTGAATAAAACTGAAAATTTGGCCTCCAGCCTGCTGTAAAAGCTGTGTTAGGGGGAAATTACTAAGGTACAAAATAGGCAAACATAGAGTGATGAGAAGCACAGGAAGCTGCTAAAAAAATTATTTGTAATGGATGGGTGTACATTTCATGCATGGCATTATAAGTATAAAGCAGCACAGTGATGTGTATTTAAGATGGGACACTGCAGGCCACAGTGAGGAGTAGTTGTTTCTAAATCACAACTGATCAGTTTCTGAATACTGAAGGGATGGTCAGGGTGTGATGATTGGCAGAGGGAATCCAGCACTGTAATAAGCAGCAGCTGAAAACAGGATTTGCAGCTCCGAGGAAAAACTGTGCAAGACGGCTATCAGGGATAATTTTTGTAATTTTGTGTGACCGCTCCAAAGCTTCTTTTCTATGTAAGAGAGACAGGAGGTTAATGAAAAACTCCTAATCTTTTCCCTATATAATTGAAAGAGCGGAAGGTATCACTTCTAATAAAGTATGATAATGGAGAACTGGACATGCAGCTGAGTCCCAGATGACGTTCTTACCACTCTGTTTTTATCATCTGCACTGTGGTTAAGGTTACAACATTTGTGCACCAGCAAGAGCAGCTCAACCCTGTTATTGGCCTCTCTGCACAGCCTGTCAGCAGCAGACTGTCACCGCCTGAGAAATATGTGACCCACCCCTGGCTGCGTTGTTTATTACTGTCATGAACTCCCAAGAAATTAAAATGTTAATACTCTTTGTATGCCATCCTTCATATTCCAGTACTCTGCCTTCACCTCTTGAACTCGTGGCACCATCAGACTTACAATAATCAGACTCATCAGGCTCAGACTATAAGGCTTGCATGCAGCAATGCCAAGTTGTCCTTGTGAAAGAAGATCTTACTTGTCTTGAAAAATAAAAAAGAAAAGAACAAGCCAAACTGATGAGACATACTGTCCGCTCCACATTACTCTAATTTTAATTTTATTGCACTGATCGTATTGTTTGAGAACTGATTTTAAAATTATTACCTACAGGGCACTACATGCCAAAGCCCTGAAGTACATTGGTGGTTTTATAAAACGATACTTCTTCACCTTGTCTGCTGTCATAAGAAGCGTGTATGGCATTTAATTAGCCTCAATACCTGTGCGCCTAAAAACCAGGTGCATGCACGTGACAGAACAGTAAGTAACGAGTGGAAAATCATCCTCGCAAGGAAGCATTTCTACTCCACATGCACAAATGTGGTCCCGCGAGCACGGGGCTGTGACTAGCGCAAGCTGGACCCTCCCTATGTGCTCGCAATTGCTCAACACTCACTTGCTCGTCAAGTTGACTTTTGAGACTTTGGAGGCGGGGATGTAATAGACAGTGACTGATGTCTCTGCTCCTTTGATTGGTCACTTTGAATACTGACAATGACCTTTGATTAGCTGTTTTGTTTGATCACTGACACAATCAAAGACAGACAGTTGTCATTCTAGCTCTAAGCTGGATACAAGAAGTCAAACCAATCAAAGTTTTTATAGGTTATGATTCCAGTAGTGCACTAACAAGTATTAAATACATGCAAGCAGATAGAAGGCAAGACATAGTACTTGACATAACTCAAACAATATTCAGAATTAAGAGGGCAGGAATAGAAATTAAATTCATGTGGATTGCTGCACATATTGGTGTGGATAGAAATGAGTTGGCAGATAAATATGCAAAGGGAGCAACAAGGAAAAGAGGAATCACTATGGTCGTAAAATATAGCAAGGCTGAGGTTAAAAGTATAATCGAATCAGAAATTAAAAAGAAATGGCAGGAAGAGTGGGGGAAATAAAGGCCAATACTACTACAGCATTCAAAGAAACGTAGGATAAATGAGAGGAAGCAATAGAAATAGAAAGGATGAGGTTTGGTCACACCAGTCTGAACAGCACATTAAACATCATGAATAAGCAGCTACCGGGTAGATTTGAACATTGCAGACTACAGGAAATGGTGGTGCATGTATTTTTATACTGTCCTAGATATCAACAAGAGAGACAGACACTTAAAATTATACTTCAAAGGAATCACATGACACTAGATATTAGAGAAATGTTTCAGATGACTTCAGGTGATACACAGATGTACAGAGCTATTTTCAGATTTTGAGAAAACACAGGGATTAAGATAATTTAATGGAATAGTATAGTAACTGTTCTGATCCACACTCCAGTCCAGAAGGTGATAATCGTAATGCACTTAAAGCTGTTTGCCAACTGCCATTAAAGGCACAGTTCATCCGAAAATACATATTTTCCCTTTTACCCATAGTGCTATTTATCCATCTAGATCGTTTTGGTGTAAGATGCCGAGTTTTGGAGATATCTGCCATAGAGATGTCTACCTTCTCTCAACTGGATGGCACTTGGCTTGTCGTGCTCACAGCGGCAAAAAAATACCTTTGAAAAACTCAACAGCAATGTTTCAAGAAATCATGACCTGGTTACTCCATAATCCACAGACCTTGTTGTGAGCAGTTTTATGTAGGAACTATTTTCTTTCTACCAAATTACACCCACCAACCATGAGTAGATGCACACTTCCTTCTGCATGGTGAGACGGTTGGCAGGTGTAGCTCAGTAAGTGGTAATATGCTGGAAGAATGCATATTTATAGTTTGACATTTAAGTTCTTGAACTGAGTCTTTTTTTCACCACCATTTTTCTATAGTTATGGCATCATCACTACATGTTCCAGACATGATATATTATTCTGACATGTTATGCTTCTCAGAAATGCCTAATCCCTATAAATGTTCTAGGATGCTTTCAAAAAAGTCATTTTCACTTTGCATGAAGAGACTAAGTAAAATGTCCAACACTCCACCACCAATAAATAGCAAATAAGCCCAGAGAGGATTACGCTGGCATTGTGTTTGTCATGGAAATTTTGCCTGTAAGCACTCTGGACTCAGGAATGAAACACACAGACACACACAGAACACTTTTGACAGGAATTGAATTATAATTACAAAATGCAATGACATTACATTTGGAGAGAGCATTATCTGAGATTACCTTCTCTCTCTTGTCTAGTTACAGATCCATTCACAATTTATGCTTCACAGCATGACACACACCTTTTTAGAAAGAACTGTTTTAAGACAGCATGATACTGTCCACCCAAGCTACCAGCCTATCTGGATATAGCACATATGTACGGCACTCATCATTACATAAGGTCATGTAGGATACTAAACCTTCTTTTCTTTAATTCCATGGGATGAAACAACCTTTCTTTGATTCAGAGACATGGAGGTGAGTGCAGTCACCCAAGGATGTGCACTGACCCTCCCCAAACTGACGTGGGGGTCTGACAAGTTAAACACTGTGACAAAATGGATGTTAAATAGACCTCCTAAGAGACCATTTCCAGCCAAAAACTATGGCCTGAACGAAAAGCATAAATGACCTTTGGGGTCATTTGAACCAGTAGAAAGGACCGACAACGCAGAAAAATGGACAGAAAACCCCTTTTCTTATCTCTCCAGACCAGAGTCATAAAACTATCACATTCCTGGAGGACATTCACTGAATCTCTCTGCAAATCTGAGCCAAATCTGAATTTGTGTGAATTAAATGTCTAATCATATAAATCATGTAATGTTGTTTGTCATAGAATGATATAATTTTGATAGCTGTGCAATAGTCTATTAAAAATATATTAAGCTTTAATTTTATTATATTTTATTACATGTGACAATAGTGCCCTCTATTTATAAGGTTAGAACTTCATGTTGAATTTTTAAATGTCATTAGAGTTAATGAATGTTTATATGGTGACTATTAAATGGTATTTTAAAATCACCTAAGTGTTAAACTTTTGCTCTAATAACCATATAGACAATCATATTTTAATAGTTAAATTAGATAAGAATGAAGTTACTGAAGGAATAGGAGTGTAAAAATATAATGTTTGAAGAATTCCAGGTTGAACGTTGTTATATTATAGAGTAAGAGTTATGTTGAATTTATAGTTGAAATTATGTTTCTGAAAGTTTAATCTAGTCACATTATTGTTGCTTTAAACTTTTATTTCACTGCTAGACATGTAGATGGTTTGAGAAGGTTGAATCAATGAAGGCTGAATGTCTAAACATCATGAGAAGTGTTAATATAGATGTTAATGTTTGGTATGTTGAGAGGAAGGATTGACTCTTTATGAAATTAATGTATAATGATGAACTTTTTCTGAATGGTTTCACAATATATTGTTTATAATGTGACATGAAGTATTCAGACAATAGTGACTCTGAAGTGTGAATTTGCATTGAAAACTCAAAACTGAATTCCCCAGTGTCGAAAAGTAATTCGTCACTCTAAAGCCAAAAGTATCAGCCACACCTTAAAAGTCCTAAACAAAGAAACTAAATATTCATCAGAACTCAGAACACCCAAAACTCCGCCTGTCTTGTCCAAGCTTATAAAAGCAAACTTCAGAGGAATCTTTCTTTGAGCTGGTCTCCAGTAACTCATGAGCCAATTCAGTTCTTCTGTTAAGACATCTCTTTTCTTTCTTTTCGGCCAAGTATGTGGGCATGTTAATCTTTTATTGAAACTTCAGTTTGTTTTTGTTTTATTTGTAACATTAAGTCTCTTGTTTTCATATTTCACTTTTGAAGTTTACACCGACCCATGTGAAGTTTTATCCGCTACTAAATAAAGATTGAGTATATCCAGTTAAGTTTATTTGGCACTCAACTAAGATTACAACACGCCAGAAAAAGCTTGAATCCTCATCTCAGACTAGCATGTTGCTCTGAAGAAGACAGCGACACTTGAACCAGATACCCGGCTGCTTGCTGACAGCAGTGCGGCCAAACTGGGAGTTGAGCTGACAGAAAGACTCTTTCACGGTGCAGCCTGAAACAAGGCTGAATCCCATCACCGGTGGGCAAACACAGCTGCACCCACAAAGACTTACCCAAGTCCATAGCCTGCCCCGGGTTGTGCTACTGCCTAAACCTCACAGGTGACTCAACACTGCAGCTAACTCCAGCTCAACCCAAAACAACGCCGGACCTGCCGAGACGACATCTCTGCAGTGACAAATCTTCAGCACATTCACACACGAATGGCTTTTGTGATCAAGGGTTGATGTCGAATAACGTTAAAATTAAGAAGACAATTTCTTTAGAGAAGTTAAGTTAGCTTTCCCTTAGCATTCCCCATTGCAATACGTTAGCCTCGAGTCACACACTTCGAGCCCCTATTTCTACGATTTCAACGATTTTTAAAATTTTATTTCTAGTATCATTTACAGGCCTTATTATTCTTTTTATTATTCTGTGCTTTATCATGTACTTTAGCTATAAATAAATGTCTTCAATGATCCTAAGAAGTCGTTGTTGTTATTTCTTTGTGCACAGCAGACAGAGGTCACTGTTTTGAAAAGAACTTACAGTTATGAGGCTGATTAATTGAGAATTAAGTTCAAGCTTTAATGTTTCCTCCAAACATTAAAGATTCCTTATAGGAGGCGGTGCCCATCAAACAAGGTTTTATATTAAATAAATGTAGATTATCCTACAATCATTATATATGTTACTTCATGTGACATAGTTCAACATGTTTTTCACAATGAACCTATCAGAGAACAGCATATACCACAGAATCAGCTCTTTTGCTTACTCCTTGCCTTGTTCCTAGGTCAGTGACCTCTTTACACATGGGAGCATGAAATAAAAGTCCAGCATACGCGTATAATGCATGCAGTCTGATGGAGGTTAATGTATGACAGAGTCATGTAATATTTCACAGTTAAGAAATCACAACAGAATTAAAAATGCTCCCCCGGAGAAAAATTTTGGCTGTAAAAGCCCAAATCTGGTGGCACATTTTAATGTCACTAATCCATCATATACACTGATCTTAATTATTGCATATTTTAATGAGTTTGCCTACCCAATTGTAAACATGCAGTGAATTATTGTAAAGGATAATTAAGCTTCTTGTGCGTTTTAGCCCACATAGTCTGTAAATAGCTATTTATATTTAAAACTATGCCTATTCTTCACTGATCAGAACTTTTGTAATTAAGAATCATTAGACCTTTTTTTAAAAAAAAATATTGACATTTTCACTGTGAGGTTCAAAAAATGCCACAATGGTTAATGTATGTTTTACCAGAAACATAAATGCACTCTTATTATATCTAAAAATTAACAAGGTTATTTTAAGGGGGAACATGTTTTTAACCCTGTCTCATATCTAGCCTATGTATTGGTTTTAAATTAAATTATTTCCAAAATAAACCTATGCCAAAATAACTCTAAAATAACAAAACATGTGAATCTCCTGAATCAATTCAACTTCTAGTCATCTTTGTCTTCATTTTCATCTTCACCATCATCCTGAGTGTGTCCTACAGTTTCCTCATATGACACAGGCCTGTTACTTTGACAACATTGCCTGTTTTAGCGTGTGTTTGTAATGCATCTTAGAGATGGCTCTGCTGTAAAAAGCGCAATGTCCATAAAGATAATAACCTTTTTTTTCATCCCTACACAATAAGTGTCTGAATAGAAGTCAAAGTAGTGTCTCATGTCTGTGCAGGAAATTAAATTGTAAACACATGTACTGTTCCCAACATAGTGTTAATCAAAGCTAAATATACATGAAACAACCTGTAGCCTTGGATAGAATGTAATCTACATTTGTCATGGAAAAATGAGGCAGTGCATTTATCAAAGAGAGGCATAACGAAGCATAACACTTCTCATTTATAATTATTTGATTATCTCTCTGGCTGCTTCATCAGTGTTATGCACCGCTGGGCTCTTACACAGCCGCTACAGCAGAAAATACTGGAATTCAGACAGGTGCAATTAATGATATTCCTCTGAAAATACTGTGATTCAATAGTTCTTCAGACGTAACCAGACACCAAAGTTCAATAACAAGATCAATAGAGATTTATTTTAATTGTTGTGCGGCTGAGAAAACATCACCTTGTCTGTTAGTGTCTAAATTCATTCACCCAGGGAATGTGGTTCTAAAACTGGCTCTGAGGCTGACTCATTGAAGGGAACAGAAAAGCTGCTGTTGCCAAACTTCCAAATAAGTCAGTCCTTTTAGGCTACAGTACACTCCAAATGCATTCAGACTCCCGATGAAAAAACAAGTAGTGTGTAAAAAGCACAGGCCAAAAGCATGCATTACTCCAAAAGCATATGACTTAGAAGCACAGAGTTCCCTAAAATAACGAACACACCTCCAATTTAACCTGCCCAGTGGAGAGTAATCAGGTGCTTTAAATGGGGTGCTGTCTAAAATACCATCTGGAAAAATCATCTGAGTGTGTTTGGAAAATTGCTTTGACATCTGCTTGCCTGTTGTAGTAGTCAGCCCCATTAAGAAAGCCAACTGCTCCAAATAAGCACTTTTATTAGGTTTAACTTCTTTAAATATACAGTATATGGATAAAATATATGGGTAAAAAAAGCGCTATTTCGCTCCTGATGAGCAGGTTGGCACCTTGCATGGTAGCCTCTGCCATCAGTGTATGAATGTGTGTGTGAATGTGTGAATGTTGGCATGTGCTGTAAAGCACTTTGAGTGGTCGGTCCATTTAAATGTTAATTAAAATACAGATTCTTTAATATGTTGACAGTTACACTTTTTACTTGAATTAGGTGAAGTAATTGAAATACATGTAGGCTCTGTATTGATTGCTGACAGCTAACACCTGTTGAGGCGTGTAGGTGGTCTATAGCTGATTTCTTGTCTGGTGTTTGTTTCATTTGACACTGACGACACTGGCAGATTCTGTGCTTATTTAGTGGCCTATTTTAAGGATATAATAACAATAATAATAATAAGCTTGGCATAATATGTGATGGTTTTATAGCTTTCATTAAAAAGTGTTTCCTGCCGCAGTCATCCCACACATGTTGTATGAAGAATATAATAATATCTTTAAGGTTATTCAATCTTCAATCTGAAGTGATTGCAGTTTTAGGAACATTTGTTTTACTGTGTAAACTTTGCAGAATAATACTGTTTTGTAGTTCCGGATGTGGATAGAAACCTCGAGTTGAACCTGACCCAATTAAAGCTGCTTTTTGAGTCACACAGAAATGTACATCAAAATGTGAGTCATGTATGAAGATGTGAACCGCATAAAATATGCCTCCATCCAGGATAAGTTCAACTTCTGAGTTACTGAGATTTTTTATTTTCTTGCTGGAGGACTTGGAGACCTATTTTTTCCTACAGTGCCACAAAATTATGACAGTAGGCACCGTGAGTAGTGCAAGAAGTAAGAACGCCAAGACAGCAGATCAGCACAGAAAACATGAGGCTAGTCTTTACCTTCTTCTTTATAAAACCTTTTTGTTGCTCAGCAGGAGGAGGAGACTGGGATTGGTGGTTCAGAAATGGCATGTGCAAAGTAAAAACTGTGAATAACAATGCTATGGTTAATTTATTTAAGTCAGTACTTTAATTATTACTTCCTCAGAGGGGAATGAAGACCAATGTAAAATATGCAGGACTGCCTGTGTTCACATACAGCATCTACTATGGTTTTCAGGTGATTTAACGTGTTTACTGTGTGTGTGTGTGTGTGTGTGTGTGTGTGTATCTGACTGTATGTAGCCTTGTAGCCTAGTGTATTCAACAATCAGATAAAAGGATGGCAGGCAATCAGAAATTAATGAACACCTTCAGATTTTGTTTTGAAGAGATTTTGTAAACTAGGACACATTTTGATCCCAGGTGTGGAAAGTTTGGGCACCAAATTAGCAGTATTTGTCAGGTTTGAAAGGCAGTTGTAAAGAGCATACATGGGCAATTTTTCTCCCATGCTCACATCTTGCCTTTCTGTTTTACAGTACAATTAGGAGGAATACCACAATCAATAGATTTGTCTTTCTTTATCATCTTTTGCATGATACAAGAAGTGAGTTAGCGATACAATCTGAGCAGGTTAGAATGAAGTCTTGTGGGATGCAGGATGCTCTCACTTGTAGTGGTTAGTCAGTGATTACCACTATAAGAATTTGGAATTGCAAAAGTGCAATCGCAATGAATGATCAGTGACATCAAAGGCATTGTAAGATCTTTCTAACCGCATACTGAAAGCAGTGGTAGGAGTGGGAGATATGGATAAAATCCTCTATAACAGTACACATATTTTTATACCATGATATCAACAATATAATGATCTATTGTTATATAGTTGTTGTTTTTTTTTTGTTTGTTTTTTTTCAATTCAAAGACTGTTTATCAATAAAATAACCAAGGTAAGAACAAGGAACCTCTGTGTACTTTTCCTGATTTCTGTATTTCTGAGGCAAATGTATTGGCGGTCATACTTTTTACAAGCTGTTAACCGTTATTTGTGGTCGATCCTGAAGAATTGACTGTTTCAGCCAAGACTTCAACCTCAGGCTGTATTACAGCAATGCACACCTCAGCAGATGAAGTAAAGTTTCTACATTCTTTTCACATTGTATTTTTAAACAAACTGCTTTGTGTTTAATTCTAATCTTAACATTGTGAATAATACATTTTCTTTTTTTTAATGGAATTAATTACTTTCTTACTTATTTTTGTTTTTGTAGGCCACCGACAAAAAAGTAAAAGCTCAGGAAAATGAATAATCTATGGGGTAATTCTAGAGAAATGCTACTGTGGAGACAATGGGATGTGGGAAAAATTCCTCAACCTGAAAATATACAGCTGCAGAGGCCTTAAATAACTTCAGAGAGAACACTAGGTTAATTCTTCAATTTAGTCAACGTCTGCTCCGACTAACAAAAGCTCTCATGAGACATCCAGAACAATAAAGCACTCACTATGTCAGCTGAAATGACTTCCCAAAGAAAGAAAGAAAGAAAGAAAGAAAATCAGAATTTGAGAATCTGAGCCAGCAGTCTTAATTGTTAGACTCACAAACAAAGATAAGGATCCATGAGTAAGTCAGAAATATTTTTTTCCCCCACACCTATGCCTCAAGCCTCATTAACTTATGTCCTTATGAGTGTGAGTGTGTGTGATAATACATGTTTGACAAACAACAACTTTGCACCATGCAGAGATGAAGATTTATAAACAGATTTCAGGCTGTTTTTTTTTTTTTTTAAGTAATTAAATTTGGCTTTACAAAAATTCTTGATTGTTTAAATGATTGTTTTTTTTAAGACATGAAGGACAGCTTTTCTCTTTCATTAATTTGTTGCCCTCCAGACAGACTTAGTTTTGTAATGATATTTAAGCAGACATAGGATTTCTAAGAGTATGCAGGTTTTCCTTCCTGACAGTTTAATTTGACTAAACACTAGTTGCTGCCTATCTTTAGTTGAAAGTGTGCTCATAAGTGAAATCCAGCCCGTCCTCACAAGAAAGACGACAGTTTAGGTCTAAAATTCCAGCCAGCAAAACGACCTATAGTTATATTCATGCCATCTTGTGGCCACAGTAATTATGACCTGGGGAAGTGACACAGGTCAGATGAAGCCATTATAAGGTGACTTGAGATAATTTTTGCCTTGTTAGGAGGAGGTGGGTTGGGTGGATGGCTAGATAGATAGATGGACCCTGCTGCAGGAAACCACTATTCGCCTCCCACCTCCAACCATAAGTCAGGATGTTTTTTTTTTTTTAATCGTAACGTGCAGGAGACCGCTGTTTGCCTCCCGCTTCCAACTGCGAGTTGGGACTTTAAAAAAAAAAAAACATAACGTTGTGTTGTTTACTGTTGCCATGACGAGGAAGGTTGTGTAACTTTAAGGAAGTAGAAACCACCTTACAAGTGATTACCGCAGCATTGTGACATCATACAACATCATTACAGTGATTTGTAACGGTTTTGGAAAGCCAGAGTGCATTACTACGGCCGCTATTTAGACCTATACCGTTGTTTGTTATGAGGATGTGTTGGTGAAATCACCTGGTTTAGTTAATAGTTTGAAGGGAAACATGCATATTTTTGCCCTCTACTGTTAAACATGTCAGTCAGTCAGCCTGAGTCAATGTACAGTAATACAGCAGCAATGTCAATACTATTAGTACAGAATAGAAAAAAAATATCAGCAGTATAAACTCTGAGTAGTAAACATGTATAAAGGAAGTATAAAAAGATAGCACAAGGAACAGAATACATGTTTATCACAGATATGAAGGAGTAATATAGGGATGCTGGAAAAGTGATGTGGAGTGAAGTATGCATGGATTATGTAGGAGTAGGTGAGCATAAATGTGTAAAAAATGCAGTGAGTTCAGATGGACGATGACTCTGGGGAAGAGAGATACTCTTGAGCCCCGGTGGTGCGGACTAAAACACACCCATGCCTCCTCACAGATGTGAGGTGAGAAAAGCCAAGGCAACTTAATTTGTCACGCACATTTCAGACGAGAGCATTATTTGAAGGTTTTTACAAAAGTCAGAGAGAGTAATGGAACAAAAAATCCTACCTTGAATTTAAGCAGCAACAGCAGAATAATAAGGTTCAGAACAGCTTCACCATATTTGGATCAGTGTTAAGATAGCAATATGGTGGTGACCATGAGTCTGTCGTTTTCCCTGCCCTCTTCTGACCAAAATATTATTGATGCAGCTTTAAGTATAAGCCTGGTGATATTCTAGTTTTTTCATATTGTAAAAAAAATACCAAAATTAACAATGAATTGATCCAGCTAACAAGTAATGTCTGATACATTTTTTCCCTCTGTGCCATAGAGCTCCATTGTTGTGCAGAAACTATTAAACTATTATTATGTTATTGGGTGACATGTCCCTTCACTATCATGAACCCAGCCACTGCAGTTTATTTTGAGGCAGTCCCATATACACCGTCCTGCTTCTAGAAATACTTACTAGAGCACCAAATGTGTATTAATCCACTGCTGACAACAGTTCCCAACAAATGCACTATTTCCTCCTGTTTGAGTAACGTTTGAAAAAGCTACATCGCCCAACCATTGCAGGAAATTATTGAGCCTTTTTATAAAATAAAAACATATATATCTATGAGTCAATGGACTTGGGGCTGAGCGCTACAGACAGCAAAGGAAAGTCAGACAGTACTGAGAGAAAAACTGTTGGTTTTGGTCTTTCATGGAATTTTCTGACAATAGGAACAATATAAAATAACACCAACAGCTAATGTTTATATCACCAAAAAGAGCTGTTAGCCTGTTCAGTATCACCAAGGCATCGTGTGATGTGTTAAGCTGGCTTAAGACTGTTCTCACCAGAAAAATTACAACATAAACACTTCACATGACCTACATTTATGTTTTCCTGACAAGTGACTACAGTTGTGTGAAAAATGACTGTCCCTGCATTACAAAAGGCAGAAGTCATTTGACATTATACAACTTGAAAATTTTCTTAGGGAGGAGGAAGGGGTTCACAACATGGACCCTACAGTTAAACTTAAGGTCTGTAGCAGATGATCTACAGAGAAGTGGTGCCTTATTGTGACAGGGCCTAATGCCATGCTGGAGCATTTACAGGCTCAAAATGTCACAATGAGCAACCCACAGCCTTCACAAATGACTACTTTGCACTGATGCTTTCCAGGTTCACTAAATCCATACTGTTCTCAACTACTCTGCCCACCACATTCACCAGTGGGTGGTCTTTTTCTGGAATTGACATCTGGAACCAGCAGTTCAAAGTACAGCTGAACATCACTGTTGCCATTCACATCCAGGGAGACACACTGCCAGTGGACTCTGATGGAACTATTAATAAATTCATCTCAGGGAGGTGCTGAGAGGAGAAACATATTATATTAATATGTAATATGTAATATTGAAATATAAGAGAAGAAACTACAGGCACATTTACTGTATAATGTAGGTTAACACAAATGCTTTTGATCAAGCTCAGAGTTTCCCGCAGCATGTGACAGTGAAGGCCCCCCACTCACCTAAAATAAAGAGCTCCTCTGCAAACGTCAGAAATAATTACATTTTCACAAATGTAATATTAGACTTATTAAAAAGCCCACTGCTGTGCATGTAAAGATAATAACAGTGATTGCAAAATCTACTTTTTTACTTATTAAAACTCTATATGTAGAAAAGTATTGGAAGTGGTAACCCTTTCCTTTGCCACTAACTGGGTGCACACATTTGATGAAACAAAATACAGAAATTATCAAGTTATTACACCAAATAAAGAAATAGTTTGTTGTTTATGTGTTTATGTTTTATACATGAAAAGTCATTCACAGACAAATAAATGTACAGTATTTCATCTGACATAGTGATGTTAGTTTGGGGTCAATTTAAAACTAGACCTCTGTCCCTGCTGGACCTCTTATGAACAAACTGTCATAAAACTCCAATAACAGAAATCCAATTGGACTTCTCTTGGATTTGGGAGGTCTGTTACCGTGTAAAAGTAGAGTGAACATTAGTCATATACAGACCACCAATATATTTAACCCTGCTTTACAGCTGGAGTCTAAGAGACGTAGACATAGAAGTAAGGAGTAATTTTCTATAACTTGTCATCACTTTAAAATCATGTTTATAAGCAATTCTCATAAAATCAGTAAGGCTTTACCACCACCGCTAACAAATTCCCCGAAGGAAACCTTGAAGATCTTAATTTTCTTAGCTTCAATCAAGTTGAATTGAAATATAAACAGCAGGTGTTTATGGAAAGTATGACATTAAGATTTGTATATGTTTTTAATCTAAAGATATACACATACTTAACACTAAAGTTAATTAACAGATAGGTATTAATTAAAATCTAGGTTGAAGTAGCTCAGCAGGTTTGCGTAACATGTATGCTACAAACAAGAAGAGTGAGAAAAATTCCCTAACTACTAAGCTACTACACTAAACTATATGTCCTGTATTTAAAAAAAACAAACCAACATATTAGTTTTTGTGTGATGGAACTATGTGAGAAATAATGGAAATATCACAAGAGCACATCCCACTGAAAAACAGACATTAGCATGAAGCTAGCACTTGACCTTGTGGATGAGATCAGGTATAGCTCACATGAAAATGCCGACATGCTTGACTTCGTTGCCTGCCAACCAGTCCTGCTGACGATGAATAATTCCCACCGGGGATCCAGATGTACACTTTGAGCTTGCCTGCCTGAATTACACTTTCCAACTGATAAATGGCTCCAGTGTGAAGAACTGCAAACTGCACCTTGGTGAAGCAGAGGGAAAAATGATTCCCCACAAAGACAGATGCCTCATACATATTTAAATACAGGTAGAGCTAACCCTCCGGTGGATCCCAGATTATACCAACTAATATAAGCCTGCTCAGAAAATATTTAGATAATGGAACATGTAGGAGGATGGAGGAGCAGTTACAGCTGAAAGAAAGAAACCAGGAATACTTACTGATAGTCTGTGAGTGAGCAGACTTTCACAACTATCTACAGCAAAGTCCTCTCTAGCTCCTGTCTAGCACTGACCTAATGTACCTTTGAACTGCCTCACTGGCTTGATAGTGTAGGAGAATGAATACATTTATTAATACAAAATCCTCATTTGGGCACCACCTCCTTGAAGGGAAAGCTTTAATATCTGGAGGGAACAATAAGCCCTGAATTCAATTTGATCAATTAATCAGTCTCTGTAAGTTCTTACTCCGTAAGTAACCGTAAGTTCTTTTCAAAACAGTGACCTCTATCTACTGCTCTCCCAAAGAAACAACTTCTTAGGATAAATGGAGATATTTATTAATAGCTAAACGTCTTGAAGATACATGAAAGACATAAGATAATAAAGAAAAAGAATAATAAGGCCTTTAAATGATAATAGAAATAAAATTTTAAAAAATTGCTTAGAAGTGTGTGACTAGAAGCTGACGTATTATAACGGGGAATCCTAAGGGAAAGCTAACTCAACTACTCTAAAGAAGTTATCTTCTTAATTTCAACATTATTCGACATCAACCCTTGATCACAAAGCCCTGTTATGCCTTACTGTTGATGAGTTTTGTTGTAGTTGGTGTCATCTCAGCAGGTCCAGGTTTGTGTTGGTTGAGCTGTAGTTAGCTGCAGTGTTGATCCACCAGTGAGGATTAGTTGGGGCACAGCAGGATCAAGCCTGTGGGCTGTGGGCAAGTCTTTGTGGATGCAGCGGTGACGAATCACTGGTGAAGCGGGTCAGCCTTGTTTCAGACTGACCGGGAAAGAGTCTTTGCTGTTGGCTTGTCCAGGCGGGATGATAGCCAGTCATTTTGTCCATACTGCTACCAGGAAGCTGGCTGAGATCCAATTCAGATGCTGGTGTCTTCTTCAAAGCGATGTTTCAGTTTGAATTGAGGATTCAGGCTTCCGCTGGCTTCTTGTAATCTTAGTTTAATGCCCAATAAAGTTTAATCTGACTAAACTCAAATTTCTATTCGGGATTGAATAAAACTTCGGCGTGACTTCAAAAATGAAATACTATACGTGAAAACACAAGACTTAATGTTACAAATAAAATAAAAACAAACTGAACTTGTTTCAATAAATAGTTAAAATATGTGCATACTTAAAAGAAAGAAAAGAGACGCTTACGAGAAGAATTGTGTCTTAGCTGATGAGTTATTGGAGACCAGCTCAAATGACTTTTGATTTTTTGATTTGATTTTACAAGTTTGGACGAGAAGTTCACACACATTGTAAACAATATATTGTAAAACCATTCAGAAAAAGTTCATCATTATACATTAATTTCATAAAGAGTCAATCCTTCCTCTCAACATACCAAACATTAACATCTATATTAACACTTCTCATGATGTTTAGACATTCAGCCTTCATTGATTCAACCTTCTCAAACCATCTACATGTCTAGCAGTGAAATAAAAGTTTAAAGCAACAATAATGTGACTAGATTAAACTTTCAGAAACATAATTTCAACTATAAATTCAACATAACTCTTACTCTATAATATAACAACGTTCAACCTGGAATTCTTCAAACATTATATTTTTACATTCCTATTCCTTCAGTAACTTAAAAAAAAGCTTAATATCTTTTTAATAGACTATCGCACAGCTAAGTTATACCATTCTTCATGTATTTAACAAGACTACATTATTTATATCATGATTAGACATTTAATTTACACAAATTCATGTTTGGCTCAGATTTGCTCAATGAATGTCCTTCAAGAATGTGAGTTAGAGTTTATGACAGTGGTCTGGGGAGTTTTCTGTCCGTGATCTGGTTCAAATGACCCCAAAGGTCATTTATGCTTTTAGTTCAGGCCACAATTTAGTTATTGGTCAGAACTGGCCTCTCAGGAGATCTGTTCAATCTCCATTTTGTTATAGTTTTTAACCTTGATGAGTATCATGCTGTCAGACCCTCACGTGGCAAAGAGGTCAGTTTGGGGAGGGTCGGTGCACATCCTTGGGCGTCTGAACTCACCTCCATGTCTCTGAATCAAAGAAAGGTTGTTTTATCCCATGGAATTAAAGAAAAGCAGGGTTTGGTGTCCTAAAATAGCCACTTTCATCTGAATACCATGGTCTGCTCATCCTTGTTTAGGTTTCTTGTCACTAGTCAGCCACTAATTACCAACCCCTCTGGTATCAGGAAATATTTCACACATGAATATCAGTCATGTCCCTTGCAGTGGTAGAGGAAGTATTCCCATTTACTTAAAGGACCAGTGTGTAGGATTTAGTGGCATCTAGTGGTGAGGTTGCAGATTGCAACCAACTGAATACCCCTCGCCTCCTCCTCCCCTTCCAAGTGTGTAGGAGAACCTACGGTGGCTGCAAAACCCGCAAAGGCCCTCTCTAGAGCCAGGGTTTGTCCATTCTGGGCTACTGTAGAAACATGACGGTGCAACATGGTGGGCTCTGTGGAAGAGGACCTGCTCCCTATGTAGATATAAAGGTAACAAAAACACAATGATTCTTATTTTCAGGTGATTATACACTAATTAAAACATATTATAAATGAATATTATAAATATAAAACAAATATTATTTTCCATTTCTGCCAAGTTCCTCTAAAGGCCACTTTTTTTTCACCATTTTCTGACATTTTCCAGACCAAACAACTAATCGATCAATTGAGAAAATAATTAACAGATTAATTGATAATGAAAATAGTCGTTAGTTCCAGCCCTAAATGTATAAAAAAGACTATAAAGTTTTTCCATTAGCCCAGGTCGGTCCAACCCATGTGTGTGTGTGCTGGAGACCAGAGAGAAAGCTGTTTTTAAAAGTCTCTGTGTTCAGCTCTCAGTAATTTTGTGGCCTCTGAATTATTTTTTGTGGTTTAAAGTTTAGTTTCTCTCCTGTGTTCCTGTTTGTACTTTCAGATGTTTATTTAATGTTTCCTGATCACTTTCAGCCATATTGGAGCTGTGTCACCGCTAATGAAAACCCAACATTTCCTGCTTTTGGTGCTTCATATTAAAAGCTTTTAAATGACAAAATAACAGGAGACTTTTATTGTGAAGAATTTATAGAAAATGAAATGTGTTTATCACTGAAATAGCGGATAAATAAAACAGGTCTCCACAACAAGATGTGGAGATATTTGGAGCTATTTGGTCAGTAAATCAGTTATAAATCATGCTAAGAGGAAGAGTACAAGCAGAAACAGACACAGTGAGACTTTAGATTAAGAGCTGTAGACAACAGGCTCTTAATGCGTTTTCTGCAAACAGCACACCTCCAACAGGTAAACAACTTCTTTACCTTGCTGTGCTGTGTAATAGAAAAACTCTCACAGCGTGTAAGCTCAACTCAAGTGCTCCTGGCATGGCTCAGCGTGACTACCCCAAAAACAATGGAAAAAATGCCCTTAGAAGCCTTGACAGTACACGCCTTTTTTTTCAAATAGTTGCAACAAAGTGTTTTTGTTTAATTGTACTGAGTAATAATGAATACAAAAACAACTGAGTATAAAGAAAATAAAATTAAAATGCAGGTATGAAACTTAAAATGCATAATAAAAAAGCAAAACTTAGTAAATATGACCAGAAGATTGGGTTTTACCTTAAAGATACTGGTAAATCATATTCTATAAGCTCATCATAGATGAAAAATTGGTAAAGTAACAAGTAACCATAGCCATCAGATAAATGTAGTGGAGTAAACAGTACAATATTTCTCTCTGAATAGTAGTGGAGTAAAATTATAAAGTGGCATGAAATGGAAATAGTCCAGTAAAGTACATATGCCTGAAATTTGTAGGCTCCAGTACTTGAACAAACCAACTGTTTCCTCTTATAGGCCACTTCCACCCATCCTTGCATGGTATGACAGCTCCACAAAACACCCAACCCACTGTGTTTCTGACCACAACACATGATTTGGTCTTAGATTAGTGGTGGTTACTCCCTGAGGAGCAATGAGCTTTTTTTATTAAATCTACTGTCATATTCAGGTCCCTCCCTGGTGGACCATGTCAGCTAGTCTCTTCTCTTCTTTCAGCAGATCTTTTATTTTCTGATTTCTTTTTGAATTTTCCTACATTGCATCTGTGATATCAAACTCAACTGGATGCATGTGAAATACTGCAAGGTCAGCAGGTTGATTGTTTTTCATGAATCTCCCAAGAATAGTTATGTAGGAGGAGAAACTCCATGTAATAAACAGTTAATGCTGCAAATGAAAAAGTGCAGAGTTTGCAGAGGTGAAATGTTCTGACAGTGACAAGGATGGCCTTTTACCACAAGGTAACAAGGACAGACTAGTCAGCCCTTCACTTGTCAGCCCGTCAATTATTAGAAGCGTTCTGCTGGGGCATCTGGGCCCTCATCATCATCTTCATCAGACACTCTGTGTGTTTAGCTGCTGTCTCAAGAGCTTCTGTGATGTGGAAATTCCAAGATTGATTTTTTTAGCTTGTCAACTCTCCCTTTTACTGCCACCTCCTTGAAAGATGCTTGACACAACAAAAGACTTGCATGGTAGTTAGATTTGAGGACCTCATTTGCACAGAGTGTCAATAAAGACATACTTAACCAATTGTTTTGGGAATCATGAAGTTAATCTGAGGTGCCTGCGCTCTTGACAAACTTTACTGACTTTCATAAACTTAATGAAACTGTATAGTACATTTTACATGTAAATGATTTCAGATCATATAACTGCTGAATTTATCAAAGTGATGGTAGGCACATGATATGTAAATTATTAGGGCTGTTTGGGTGGTGGATTAGTTTTGCCATATGGAATGTGAAAATTCCACAGCTATCTTACACTAATTTGATTAGTTCAACATGTATACATCATTACAGTTAAAGCATGATGGTTTACTCACAGCAAAAACTATATTTATTTATTTATTTATTTATTTATTTATTATGAAGACTGTGAGACCTTAGAGACATTCTACAGGTGGTACAGTAGCTCAGGAAGAACTACTTATAATATATATACGGCCTGCTTTAAGTAGAGGATATAACTTAGATAATCTTATAATTCTTTTTATGTGCTTACAGCCAAATTGCGTTTGTTGTTGTTCACTAAATGACCACACCAAAGACAAAATGTAAGGAAAGCGGCTCCTCTGAAAATTGTTTGTGTTTATGCAATACGTATTTTAGGGAGCTGCTGTTCTGAGGCAAAAAATATGTGTGTCCAATATGTTTATCAGACACACACAGAAGGGGAGGCTGTAGCTGGGCAGTCTGATGAGATGTGACTGAAGCAGCCAGTAATAGGTCTTATAGTTAATTTGCCACATTGATTTTTCATAACTCAATCAATCACTGTTTGTAGAGCTGATGACATTAAGCTATTCCATTAATATTACCTCACATACTCCTCTTGCAAAATGAATACATGCTTGCAGTTCTGAAAGTGTCTTCCCTTCAACCAACATTCCAAGTTCAGCAGCAGAAGACTTTCTTTTACATGCCACTCTACTTTCTAGACATGCTAAACATGTGTCAAAACAGTCTGCCATCACATCTGATTTAGCTGCACTTTATGCAAATCAGTTAAAGTGTGGCTGGGCTCATTTACATCTGCAGTCTCTACAAAATATACTTCAGGATATTCAAACAAATACAGCAGAGTAGAAATTGTCTATTGTGGGCGAAACATATTAAATGAAATATATATATAAATATACATATATACATATAAAATATATATATGAAATTAAGAGTCCTAAAATGATCTGCTGTATGTGCATGGATAAAGCGGCCAAAATTTGATCTAGCTAGATTATTTGTAAAAACCAAATTTGCTCAAATGCAAAACTCTCTTTCTGTTCCCCAACACCTACACTACACTACAAGAAAACACCAACACATTTAGGCAAATCAACCAGGGAAACTAGTTGTGTACTCTGACTCTCCATAACCAACTCTTCCTCCTGCAAGTTAGCTACACCAGACACATTTACAGCATCGTGTTTGTAATATCAGTAAAGCTGCAAGGATCTAATAATTTAGTTGATCAAAAGAATCAACAGAATTAATCGCCAACTATTTTGATAATCGATCATTTTGAGTCTTTTTCTTAAGAAAAATCTTTTATAGGTCCTCTATGATAGTAAACAACTGATTAATCAATAATAAAAATAATCGTTAGTTGCAGCCCTATTATCAGTGATGCTTTTAACTGCTTGAGCTAATTAGCTATAGTTGCACATCATCCTGCTATGTTGTCTTTTTACCTCTCAACCCCTGAAGTGATTCCACTTGAACTACAGTTAGCAGTGATGTATTAACACAGTGCTCCTGAAATAGGTTTTATTACTGGCTAAATGGTCAGGATTTGGTTGACGCAGCGCAGAATTTTAGCAGAGCGGCTGCATTTCAATCCCTTATCCTGAAAAACCCTGTAAACTGTTATTGAGAATAAGTTCACTCAACATTTTTTTATCATGCAAGTAACTCATCTACCTTCAGATCCACCATTGATCAAAATAGATTATAAGAATTCATTTAAAATCATGTCACAGTTAACTGGATATGTTGCAGTCAAGTATGTTGCAATAAACTGTAAACTGTCATAAGAAAGAAAGAAAAAATCATCCTTTCAACATAATGTTCTGTTTGATCTAAAATTAGTTTAATAATTTCCATTTTATGTACTATAAAAAAACCTTGTGCTAGCGTAATTGCGGAAGATAACATTTTCTTAAGTACAAAATGATAGACTCGACTTTGAAAAAAAAATTTTTCCAGCCTTCTCAAACAGATTATAATAGCACTCAAATTCCATTCAAGAGGAGCACTGACAAAAAACACAAGGAACAAAACTTCTAAGTTACCTTTTCTATGTGTCTCACTCTATCTCATATACACACACACACACACACACACACACAGACAGGTACAGCCATCAGAGACATGCCTCCACTCCATTGACATTGACAGCTTGTCAAACTGTGGACAGGGGTCTGAGAGGACACACCTTGCAATCAGCCCAGCATGCAAAAGTGATGAATCAGAATGCATTATGGGAGACAGCACTGACACAGACACTGAGCTGGTCCCTGATATACCCTGCGGACTATATCAGTTATTAATATATTAATTATAAATATGAAGCACTGCATGCCGCGGTGCTTCTATCAACATGTAACAGCCTGCACTTTGCATTTCCTGTCTGTTTCTACTGTGAAGCACTGAATAATATCTGCCTTTTGTACCACCAAATCAAAAGTGCATCCATTTCAAATACAGCATGTTTTGTTGAATCTATCAAAGCTACAGAGGTATCAACTAAGATACCCCTGAGTAGTTTGAGTGTTTTTTTTAACTCTTTGCAGGTCAGCTTAGGTTACTGGGTGCACATAACCAGTTGAAATAAACTGCCTGATCAAAGACAATCTGAATGAGCCACTGGGGTTTAATACAGACTTGTTTTTCTTTGTCATCCCTTAAATATTTCTTTAGGATAACAGATTGTTTTTGTTTTTTTCTTTGTGTGCACAGATTGTTAATTTGAGGGACATTTTTTTCCAGTGTATAAATGACAAATTTATGCACATAAATTATCATAAAACTGACCTTATACATGTCAGAACCCTAATGAGATTATCTACACTATAGGAGGAACATGTGTACGTCTGTGATCTACAATACGTGCCATCATGATGACATAATGGTGCTGGGACATACAGTGTATAAATACAAAATATAATAAGCAGTATTAAAATTATCATCAAAGATATTATGCGGGAAAGGCTACAGGGTGTTCACCATACCATCATTGTATGTTCCCGCCCATAGCTTCACAGACAGAAAACTACCTACTAGATTCACAAATACTGAAAACCACAAATGACAGACTGTATCCTGTAAAATTAGGCAAAAGAAGGCTGCATTTCTCTGCTGCATTTGAAGGAGTTTTTGAAGCTTTGTTGACCCATTAGGACATATTTTGTTTTAGGGGGGACTTTAAAGGAAGCAGCACCTGAAATGGGACACATCTATCTCTAATTGTGGGCACTATAATAAGCCAATAATAAATGCAATGCAAAGTCCTCTAATGTCTGAACTCATACAGAGGTGAAACTTTGATTTCATAAGATTGATTTGTCTTCATCTCGGCATGTTTGAGATTTGTATAAAAAGAATCCAGTTTAAATTCTGTTGCGCTTCACAAAAACAAGACAACTTTGTTCATCATTCAGAGAACTCACTGTGTTCTTTGTCATGCTGTGGTAACCTGTTCTTTGCTGCCATATGTGTTACTTTGGCTGTTTTCCAAAAAAAAAAAACAATAAACAAAAACAAAAAAAACCTGAAGATAGATATTTTTCAAGGAATCAAGTAGAACTAAATGCTGCACTCTAGGACTCTGTATTTCATTTCATACTATATTACAGGGATGAATAGAAACACCAGGACTGAATCTCTCTCTGAATGAAGAGAAAGCTGCTGCAGCTCTATACCTGTACCAGTATATTGTGTTCCACTGATACAGAGGCTCTCAGACATGAGGGAAGAGTCTGTGAACAAAAGTAGTGGTGAGCAGGAACATCCCTGCCTTGCCTCCTCTTTAAAGCTTCCTGGTGCATTAACGATGAAGAATTCCTTAATCTCTAGTACACTAGATCTCTGCTCCCACTATAGAATCAGACATCTGAGTGCTTTAGGTAAGTGAGGTGAACCGCTGCTCAGGGGAAGATAATCTGCTTTGAATACCACCTGATTTCACTTTATCCTTAGGAAGATACCTAGCATTGCCTCTCTATTTGGTTAATGGAGCAGGGATGCCCAGGAGAAATAGAAAGTATTCATGTTGCAGACTGACTTGCAGCTTGGAAAGAAACCATTGACTTATGAACTGCCCTAAATATAATAAGGCCTGGGACATTGTACATAAATGGTATGTGTGCATATACAAGATGCATCTGTGACAGGCATGGCATTTGGGAGCAATCAATTCAAAAAGGGAAAAAAAAGGAAAATAGATATTTTTAGGTTATTATTCACTGAACGTTGAGCAACACAAAACACATACTGTACAGCACTCACACCTCCCATTACCCTTAACGTTCATCCTCCCTGAAGTTTAAGAATACTCTTTCTAATTGTAGACAGATTACATTTCATTTATTAATTCATTTCATTTCAAGTCTAAAACCCTGTTTGTGCAAAGTTCATTATAAACTACAATACTGATTTGTAGTTTGTTTCAACAAGTGTTGAACGGAAACATGTGGCTGATATATTTTAAGAGCCTTTCATTCATAGATAGCCATTCTGTCCTCAAGTTGGTGCTAGAGGAAAGATAATCAAAATCAAAAGAGCTAAAACCTAAATGTCACCTGTGCTAAGTAAACTTTGTGGCTATCTATTATATTGTGTATGAGATATTTCCTGTGCAAAGTTTATATTTTGACTAGGGATGCACAATAATACCAGCACGTGATCAGTATCGGCCGACAATGGCTTTGAAATGAAATATCGGCATCGGGATGAAATGAATATTTCTGGCTGTGCTTCCCTCTGCGGACTGTTTCACCCTGATGGTCCCGGTGCTCCACATCACTCAGCTGCATGACAGACCCGCTGCTTCTTCCCACTTTAACCTGAATAACAAACCAGGGCTCGGTGCTCCGGTTCATGCTTTAACTGGTCCACACGGAGAGCTGGAGCTAGCTGGGAGGCTAGTGCAGGCTAGCTGGCTGTACTTCCCTCCGACCATGCTGCAGCTAACGCTCCGCTAGCTACGGGGCTAGCTAGAAAGGCTAGCTGATCATTCCTCGCTCATCGCTCCTCACCTGACCTTGAAATTTATAATGAAGTCCACCATCATGAAGGACATTCCAATGCTTTTATTTCTTTTCAGAGGAGCGAGTTGGCATCCTTGAGGAGGCTTGAGCGAGGATACACAAAACCAACCTTCACTGAAGTCTTTTAACAGACTGTTTATTAGAAATCTGTTGGTGATTTGACTCTGCACATCATCAGTGCAGTTTTATACCAACACAAAATAATCTTACTTTTTTTGTTTGTTTGTTTTCTGATTCAACATCCATTGCCATCCAATCATATGATTGATGCTAAAAATCCCTGTGCAACAGGTAGAAACAACATATTTGAGACTTTACATAATTTCCATTTCCCTAAAACATTTTGTTCACTAAATGATTTGTACAAATGATGAAACATTCCCATTGCTGGATTATTAAATTATGAATTTAGGAACAAGATATCAATAAATGCACATGCAAATAATTACGTGTTGGTGCCAAAATAGTGATCCTTCAGTGTTTGAGCAGGCTGCTTGCAAACAGTGGGTTGTACACAGTGTACACACAGAATACATGCAGACTAATATAATATTTCTGTTTGTTTTTATATATGGGTATATCAGTGAAAAACTCGTCATCGCCATTGTTGCCGTCATCAGAAACTGACGTAGCTTCAGATGACGCCTGAGGAAGAGTCATTGCATTAAAACCGCGTTTCCTCGTTCCTCTTTCCTCGGAAATATGGATGCAATTAAGAAAACTGAGATGTGCCCCATACTATATTTTTTATGAACCCAAAGTGTTGGTCCAAAGCAGATTTTGAGCTAATCGTGGCACTAGACTAAATGGCCAACAAATTCGAAAGAGTCTATAAAATCATCCAATAGAGACTATAAAGAGACATAGAGATTATTTAAGTGTAATTTAGTTTAGTTTAGTTTATAAGCCACACATATCTGCATAATGTCAAGGATAACACAAAGAAGTCAAAGACTTCTTTGATTTAGTACACTGAGTATATTACATGTTTATGCATCCATAGTTGAATTGCCTGTCAAATAAATCAAGCTGTTTTATGATGGTATATAACACTTGGTACCTCTTGTTGACCTTTCCTCCCCTCCCACCAACACACTCACTCCTATCCACTCTTCCCATCACCCATAACCCTGTGCAGTGACTTCATCACATCCAATCTCTCCCTTGACCTCTGCAGTAAAATTAAACAGGAAGTGCTCACTGCATGAGAATGTGACCACATGCAGCAACATTTTCACTGAAAACTTATAAATTGACCACACCTTAAAGAAAACCCCTGAGAGGCTGATAGTTTGAGAGGGCAGGCTTTTGTTTTTGATGTATAAAAAGATTAAATGATTCTGAAAATAAATGATTATTTTACTGCACACTAAAATTCAAGAAAAAGGTCAGGGAGTAACCAGTACACTGTAATTTTGCCAAAGCATGTGGTGTAATTTAACTGTCATCGCCAATTATTATAGTTATTACAGTTCTGGCCACTAAAGTTAAATAATCCCTATAATTCTGAACACAAGTCCTAATGCTAAAATATTTTTACTTTGCCAACAAATACAACATAAAGGTTAACCTAATTCTAATTAAATTTGAACCAAATATTAATACCACATTTAAACTAACCCCATGTAGAAATGACATGTCAGTCTATTGGATTTGCATCACTTGTGTATCCTTGTGAGGACATACTTCTACATAAGCATGGAGATAGAAACAGCACCAGCACACACACACATACATACAGACACAGGCAGACAGTTTCTGATCAGCCATGAAGGGTGTGTTAGAGTTTTAGCCCGGAGCCCTGCCTGTTCTCACTTCACTCTCCCCGTCTCTCCACTTTGAAGTGTAAAGTCAGTAAAAACTTACTTTAGCCAGAGGAGAAGTTTGTTGGGCTCAATTACAGCTGAAAATAAATAAAGCTGTTTGTTTTCCACCTAAATGCCAGCTGGCCTGGAGCGAAAGCAGAGGTAAGGTATTCACATCGATCGGATGCGCTCATTCGATCACTCATTTGTTCTCACCAATCACTCATGAGAGGGAGATGCCAGATCCTGCAGCTACAGTGTATGTTTACTACTGATGCTGCAGTTTATCATCCGATGATACATTTTATGGAACCCTTCACAGATGCAAGGACATATGCATCTAGAAGAGCAACTCCCCCCACCCACCCAATGTGTCTGCAAGACTGTTCATTTTCTGAACTTCCATCACTTTATGTATATATACCATATGTATATGTCTAATAATAGCCAGATCATCACAAACAGTGGCTATGGATACCAGTTCCGAGGTTGAACAACCATCTGTCCCACAGGCAAATGGGAACCATGAGGAGACCGCAAGGAAGTCAGCCACAGCCAAATACCTACACAGGTACATATATATATATATATATATATATATATATATATATATATATATATATATATATATATATATATATATATATATATATATATATATATATATATATATATATGCAGCAGAGCTGAGTATGTGGGTTGCACCCATGAAAGATTTGCCAAATCTTCTCTGCCAATGCCAAACAGCTTATTCTGCCATTGACTCGTTTGGTGTTTGGTGGATTGGATGATTGAAGTTTGAAGAAACAAGACATGAAGGTCAGTCAGTCCGGAACATTGCAAAAACTTTAAATGTGTCCCCAAGTGGAGTCGCAAAAACCATCAAACGCTACAACAAAACTGGCACACATGAGGACCGACCCAGGAAAGGAAGACCAAGTCACCTCTGCTTCTGAGGACAAGTTCATCCAAGTCACCAGCCTCAGAAATCGCAAGTTAACAGCAGCTCAGATCAGAGACCAGATGAATGCCACACAGAGTTCTAGCAGCAGACACATCTCTAGAACAACTGTTAAGAGGAGACTGTGCGAATCAGGCCTTCATGGTCAAATAGCTGCTAGGAAACCACTGCTAAGGAGAGGCAACAAGCAGAAGAGATTTGTTTGGGCCAAGAAACACAAGGAATGGACATTAGACCAGTGGAAATCTGTGCTTTGGTCTGATGAGTCCAAATTTGAGATCTTTGGTTCCAACCGCTGTGTCTTTGTGAGACACAGAAAAGGTGAACGGATGGATTCCACATGCCTGGTTCCCACTGTGAAGCATGGAGGAGGAGGTGTGATGGTGTGGGGGTGTTTTGCTGGTGACACTGTTGGGGATGTATTCAAAATTGAAGGCACACTGAACCAGCATGGCTACCACAGCATCCTGCAGCGACATGCCATTCCATCCAGTTTGCGTTTAGTTGGGTGATCATTTATTTTTCAACAGGACAATGACCCCAAACACACCTTCAGGCTGTGTAAGGGCTATTTGACCAAGAAGCAGAGTGATGGAGTGCTGCGGCAGATGACCTGGCCTCCACAGTCACCGGACCTGAACCCAATCGAGATGGTTTGGGGTGAGCTGGACCGCAGAGTGAAGGCAAAGGGGCCAACAAGTGCTAAACACCTCTGGGAACTCCTTCAAGACTGTTGGAAAACCATTTCAGGTGACTACCTCTTGAAGCTCATCGAGAGAATGCCAAGAGTGTGCAAAGCAGTAATCAGAGCAAAGGGTGGCTATTTTGAAGAAACTAGAATATAAAACATGTTTTCAGTTATTTCACCTTTTTTTGTTAAGTACATAACTCCACGTGTTCATTCATAGTTTTGATGCCTTCAGTGAGAATCTACAATGTAAATAGTCATGAAAATAAAGAAAACACATTGAATGAGAAGGTGTGTCCAAACTTTTGGCCTGTACTGTATATATATATGTGTATATATATAACAGTGGAGGATGATGGCTTTCACCTGGATTCATCCCTGATATGTTCGGTGTGTATACTGTGTGGCTATGTATTCAGTGGAACAAAGGCCCAACATGCACCTATAGGTTGGGTTTGTCCATTTTTAAATTGTCCTTCATGTTTAAAGCATTACTTATCTTTGTGTCTCTGGTGTAATTAATGTGAATCGTGGTCCAGCATTTCCAGACTATTGCTCAAACTCTACTAGCTTTTCCCAAAAGTACTGTTTGTCCATACTTTGCAAGATGTGGACCTTTTCTCCCAATTATGTTTCATACCTTTGCAAATTTTATGACCTCTGCGGGAACTCTGTATATTGCACTGTGCCTGGTCCACCCAAGCAATGGTGAGGTATATCCATAACTAATCCTTGTGTTGGTAAACAGCATGTGTGTGTGTGCGCGCACTGTGCCCTGCAGTATTGATATCTTGGTGCTGAAGGAGAGGTGGAGCTGAGAATCTTTTTAAGCACATAATCCTTAGCACTCCACCTCTCCCCCACCCATCTCCTCTTCTAATACCCAGACAGGACTGGAGCCCTGCTGAAGTTTACTAGACACTGCTCCACTCATGCTGCCCATGGGTCAGTCAAACTCTCACACTGTTTACTGCAATCACACACCAAAGTCAGTCTTAGTTTAAACCCATGCTGGTGGCACAGGCACATGGAGTGTTCAACATTAAATAAATACAACATTATAACATAAATACTGATATGAATAATTAGAATAAAAAATATAAGGACCAGGAAAAAACAATAAAATAAAAATAAATTATTAAAACTCACGTCATTATTATAAAATGTTATTTCATCTTTATTTTTTCTATGATAGAGTTTTGTTGGAGTTAATTTTTATTTCATTAAATAATAGTTTTATTTCAAAATACCATTTTTTTGTGTTTTTATAATGGAGGCTGTCACCATTGAGTTAACCAACTAGCGGCTGCTGCTAACACTTAATCTTCATTTTGATTCTGAGTAATAAACCAATCTCACTGGCCAACCCATTTTGTAAGGTGGCTCAGTAGTTAGCATGTGAAGCATTGTTAGGTTAAGTAAAAGGAGAGGTTAGTTGTGTCAGTTCTGAGGGCACATGTGATTGGCCGAAAGGTGAGGGGGCAGGCACTTCACAAGTAATTGGTTGATTAATTTAAGATGGTATATAGGCAGACTTTTTCAGAAAAAGCTTGAAAATGACAGCAGTAACTGTCGTTGAAGCTGAACAGTTTATTTGCAGTACAATTTTGTACTTGAGTTGTTTGAAATGACTGAAACATCAGCCTCAGCTTGGATATTTGGGAAACAGCCATATCAGAAGATTATCAACTTTATTGGTACTAGAAAGCTTCAAATTGCTGGGGGTTAAGGCTATAAAAAGCAATCTGTGCAATCCAACCTGCCCAGTACATATTTCAAAATTCCTGGATAGCTGAAAAATTAATGTTCACAGAAGGGCACTTGTCCAATCAGCCACACTTCATTACAGTGGCTTTGTAATTTCCTGGACAGCATTCAAGGCGGAATTAAATCACTTCAAAGCAAGACAAGTATGAGAGGGGAGAGCGAGAGAGAAAAAAAAAAAAGATATCTTCCAGAAATTACTAACGATGAACTGCCGCTGTTCAACAGTTCAGCAAGTCCTCACTCTGTAATCCACTGGAGATATGAGATTATTCTCATCAACAATACAGAGAGCCTGTAAATGTAGGCCAAGCTGTTTCCCAGAGCATCTGCATGAGTTACTGTCATGAAATCCAACACCAGACAACTACTTCTTGGTTTTATTCGATTAAAATTTCTGGATGAAATGTGTGATTGCAGCACCTGATATGACCTTACAGCTTCCAGTGTGCTGCCTTATAGCTGTTGGATATCTAATTATACAAGCTTAATTTGGTACTTCAAATCACATTGAAATTAATGACCTTTTCAACTTTCTTTAAATTGCTTTAAGTTGAAAAACAGTACATTTAATGATGACTGCAACATGATCCAGCTCCAATTAAGTATACCATCACACATTCTGGAACAATCTTGCCTTTCCCCATCAAATAAAACTCATTTCCCTCACTAATTGATGTCCTATTGGTTTCATATGTATGCTGTGCGATCGTCATAATCACATCTCAACCTGAGGCAAGATGATACCAAAATATCATTTGATTGGGGCTCCGAATGACAGAAGACATGTTCCATGAATGGCTTTCTTGGCAATCAGTCATCAACTAGACTTCACGCTGTCATTTCACACCATTTCCTGCATGAGCAGCATGCAACAGCTTCAGTCCTCCTTAATTCTTCAAGAGGCATTAACAGCATTCAGCAAAAGATATTCCCTCATTTGGTGTTTGGATGATGGCAGTGGTGAGCACATGTTGCTCCAAAACTGAACACCTATGGGTTGGGCATAGCCTACATACACAGCTGATAGGCCCATATACTTGAAATACAATTAATTAAATGTAAGGTAAGCTTATTCCATAGTCAGATCATTGTTTTGAAGACGATACATCTGCCAAAAAAAGTTGTCAGAACCACAGACAGGGAGGGAGAGAGAGACTTAGTAAGGCCACCTCTATTACCAAATATAACAAAAGGAAATAAAAAAAAATTAAACTCACCACTTAGTGAGACTTAGTGAGTGGGCTGGTTACTACATGAGGCCATTGTGTAGAAAAATTGGTATGGGAGGGGGTCTCCTACATCCATTCTACTACGAAATGTATGTGTTTACAGTGCAGCCGAACAAACTCCTGTTGTTTTGAAAAAGAAATCAGTCAATAATAACTGCAACCACAATCTGATTTCATGCTGCACACAGTGCATGTATTTTGTCACACACAGCAGGACACAATAAAGAGTTGGTAATCTTGCTGAGGAGTTGGAGGTGTGCAGCTCTTCATCTAACAGCTCACTGTGGCTGCTGCTTCTTGTTCCATTACTACTTGCAATATCTGCTGTCAAAAAATGCCTGAAATGACTGTTGTCTTGTTTTATAGAAGTACCTCTGATAACTGATGACATTACATTGTGTTTTTTGTAAATACAATAAAAAGACAATAAAAGCCACCCTGTGTTTCGCCAGTTGAATGCTGTTAATGTGAAGCAGTACCAGTAGGATATTCTGTTTGCATTAGCAGTAACTTAACACTGCTCTGATACAGTGTAAAGAGAGTCAACAGCAAACAATGAGGCTGTTATCAATTAGATCAAATTGTCCTGGATTACATGCTGCATTGTTTTCCTGTGAATCCCTCCTGCTTAGGTGGGCAGTCTGAATGCAGTGCGGGAATGGTGGACTCCACCACATGCAATAAAAACTACAATATGGAGAGGTAATTATTCAATGTAAATTCACTGAATGACCATTGCAGAAAAAATGCTGACCAAAAATAGAATCAAAAATGGGGTTTGGTTTAATGAAAGTATAAAGGATTATAACTTATAATATCCCTCCAATCTGTACTAATAATAGAAATCTAATAGACAGTACAGCATTAAGTTAGGAACTTGGTTAGATAGTAGAATGTCTTATAAAACTTGCTGAATGCCTCACTCAGAAACTAAATATGCTCATTCCCCTGATACACTTTTCACTTTTCATACACTTTTCATAATTTGTGAAAGTTTTAATTAATGTAAGTATGTTGCGTGAGTATGTGTGTGATGTCTGTGTTACTAAATTGTCTTTTTTGTGATGTTGCTTATAAGTAGAGCTGCAATGATTAGTTGATTAATCAATTAGTTGCCAACTATTAAATTAATCATCAAGATAATCAATTAGTCATTTTAAGTCATTAAGTCAGTCAGAAAAAAATATATATATCCAAATTCTCTGATTCCAGCTTCTTAAATATGAATGCTTTCTGGTTTCTTTAGTCTTATATGACAGTAAACTGAATAATAATTTAAAAACATCACCTTGGGCTTTGGGAAACAGTGATCAACATTTTATAGACGAAACAACTAATCAATTAATCAAGAAAATAATTGACAGATTAATTGATAATAATCGTTACATATAAATAGATATTGTAGAGTGAGAATCTCATGATTCAATAGGATTCAGATTCTTGGTGTCATGATTCGATTCAGAATTGATTCTTAACTCAAGACTGATTCTCGACTGAATGAATAGAAAAGGTGGCACTATGTTTAGTCTCTTACTCCAGTACACAGTGTGCCAAACCATTCACTGGTGTCCTTAGTCCACTGAAATGCAATATGAAACAGAACTGGCAGTTATAATAAATGGTTTTGATGAAGGCCACTGTCAGCAGAGAAAAGTGTGTGAGACTATGTAGCTTTTTGATCACTGGTTAAATGTTTAAATGTGAAAACAGAAGCTGGTGTGTTTGCTCTGCAGTAAGGGAAGGGTGAGGCGGAGTGCTCTGCTGTGTTGTTAACATTATGTCTCCAGTGAGCAGCCTCAGGTAAAGCCATCGTTGTCCAACACACTGAACAGGTGCAGGGTTTCTGAGGTGAAACAGACCGAGCACCACGTCATTTTCTTCACCTCAGAGTTGGTCTAAGTATTTTAAGTGCTGCAGTGTGTGTTGGTCAGCCGGTCTTGTTTATTACTGCTGGATTTTGCTGCTCTGCTCCTCTAACGTTAGTCTCTGAGTGATGGCGTAGAAAGTATTCACAATATACTTCACAATTATTTGATCATTAAATCAAAAATGCACCCTAACACTTACCTTTTTTGAAGATGAATTACAAGATAACACTAGCATATGCTCGCTGTAGACTCCGGGTGCTGCACTGCCTCACAGTTCAGTTCCATTTTTTCATTCTGTTAAACATTTAAAAGATTTTTTGGCATTTTGTGAATCAGTTCAGAATCATGAAAGATAAGAATCGTGATTCTTATGTGAAACGATTGTATCACCCAGGTTTCTCTTGTAAAAAAGATCTTGATCCCACTGAGATTTTGAATAAATAAATCTAAACTAAACTCATTTATTCAGGTTTTTCTGTTCTGTATCTGCACATCCTCTGTGTGTCAAAATTGTTTTGTGCTATTTAGCTGAGAACATACTGTGAGAGAAAAACAAAGTCAGAACTCTCCAAATATCTCAGGAAGATTACAAACTGCACCACACATCTGCAGTATGTTGTGCTGAACTCCACAAGCTACACACAGCCAAAACAACCATAGTGCACTCTGCTATCATCCCCTCACACTGAATGACAGAAATAACAGAGAAGACATTTATGATTTATGTGTGCATGTTTATGCTCATTCCACTGCTCCTCCTGAATGATAACACATACTGACTTCACTCTTTGCCACTTAGGCTAAGTGATAACAACTAGAAAGACATAGAGAAAAAGAAATCCATCTACCAGTGCTTAACTAAATGAGAAAAATGCTTTTGGCTATATTACAACTCTATTAGAAAGGACTTTATAAAATCTTGTTAACTGATGAAATTGTATGGTGATCCTATTCTGCTGCCATTCTCGCTATGCAAGCCATTTATTTTGCCGGTGAAACCCCTTTCTGGCACAGTAATGCTGAAGACAATAAGTGAAAACATGGGACTGATGGATGAAAGCCTGGCTAGACAATGCAAGGTGAAAGAAAATGGAATTACAGAGGGAATCGTTAGCATCCCTCTGTGAAATCAAATTATCAGCTTTCCAATCTTGGCCCATGGCATGTGAGGAATGAAATGAATGTCCTCTTAAAAAGAGACCTGCTTTAACTCCTAACACGGACTGGATAAAAAATCCTCACGGCTGACAGCAAAGCTTGGTTCCATTCACAACACCAATGCACCAAATGAGCTGAAAGCCACATGTAAGAATACATATTCATACATGTGTCGAGCATGCAAACAAAATATCAAGGCAACTAAAAGCTTCTCCCTGTTTGGAATACAGCCTCTTCCCTGAAACATTTAACCTGAATCCTGAATGCCTCCATTAGGAAGCCTGGAGAGAAAGGAATAAATGTTAACACGATGTGGCTCTGAGACCAGCGCGGTGTGCGCAGGTAGATAAGTGTCTCACGGGCTTGTCGGCCCACCTCGGCCACCGTGGTGACATTCAATAATCGCAGTCTCAGGAGGCGGCTTGTCTCTTTTTATGTCCACTTGAGTGGGCAGCGCCTTGGGAAATTAATGTGCCTCTTATTTAGTCCAGTAATAGTCTGTTTTATGTAAAGCACAGTGCTACCAATAGGCTAACACACAGTACATGTTAACAGCTTTTTTGACAAAAAGCGTAGTTCAACTGTTTGAAAATAAATGTTGAGGAATATAAATGCTGCTCAATCTCATTTGTAAAGAAAACTTTATTATACTCAGTATCAGTGCATTTAACTGCTATCCTTACATTTCATGGAGAAATATAACAGCCTATTGCACATAAGGAGAATCAGAAAATCTTTCAAATTTTGAGCCAAAGACCTGGCTGTTTTCATATTTCTCTTTATTGTTGTGGTTTGAAAGGCTATATGAACAGATAATGCCTCATTCAATTTCCAACATATCTTTTACTGTTAGAAAAAGCTAGGAGTACATCACAGTTCACCATTTCAGCCAGGTTTATATTAAATGTTTTGTTTTTTTTTTCTATTTTTACTGAAGCTAAATATGGTTGCACTAAATTTCAACAAAGCATATTTACAGTACATAATGGAGAGCTACAGTCACTAATTGAAAATGGTTAATCGTTTTTGCAGTGAATCAGACATAAACACTTCTCTCGTCTAGTTCTGGGCAATCAAACTGCATCACAGTTTGGTAAACGTCATCTCTAGACACAGGCTGCTTCTGGTTATGCATAATCAATAAAAGTTGGTAAAGTTGCATTTTTGCACATTTTGTCAGAAAATTCAAAATCTTCTTCCTCATGCCTTGGATGCCTTATATATTAATTATTTATTTTTACAATATTTCATATAACTCACATTGTTGTATAACTATTGGTTTTATACAGTATGTGCCTATGTTATGTCAGGCTGGAATACTGCTGTTTTGATGTTACTGTATTCTCTCCACAGGAGGTTTTAGCAGTGGGGAGTCAGAGCTCAGATCAAATTGAGATAATTAGCATTATTTATACATCATCTCCACAAATCCGGCCACAGCACTGAAAACAACGCAAACACAACGGAAAATGTCAGATCTGACTCTAATTTAAATGTGATACCAGCCTCAGTTTTGGCAGTTGTCAAAAAGGGCAATGGGGAGCTTGTTAGCACAGAGCACAGCATGGGTGGTACATCCCATGTCTATAACATTATTTGTGCCAGAGAAACACAGTACATCCAAATTTCCACGGGACTATAAAGGTAATACAAATTGGCTCAGCTACTTGATGGAGGATGGCCTACCTGCATCACATATGCTACTGCTAATACTTTGTGCTTTTAAACTTGCTCTTATTTCCCATGTGCCTTAAATGTGCAATTGAATGTCCATGCTCTGTCTCACTACCCTGTAACAACTTTAGTGATCACAGTTTTGGGTTTTAAAGCTCTATATAAAGAAGGCTGACTTAAAGGTCACTGTAGTTGTCACCCAGGATGTAGTTGACAATATATTACCAGGGTGTAAAGAAGTCGACACTGAATTGTAAAGTAAAGCTTATTAGAAGCTGCCCTGGGTGGGAGCTGGAAAAGAACCCAGTCTTGACTGGCTGGCATGCAGCCTGATCACACCTTTTGGATAGTCCACTGCCCCACTTAAAATGCTGGCTTCAGCACGTCTCGGGAGTATATGGAATAATGAGGGAAAAGCAAAACTTTTAATGGTAGTTTATTTTTATAAAACCTTTAAATTGTCAACCTATCAGTGCTGCTGAAAATGTCATCAGTCTTGCCCTGCAGTCAAATGCCATGCATAAATGATCTGTACTATTATTGACATCAAAATCAGACACACCCCTAAACTAAAAAAAGTATGATAAAACTCTGCACACTTCAGGCATTACAGTCCCCTGCTTACTCAATAACTGCAGTTATTATCCAGTGTCCTTCCATCTTTGATAATAAAAGAGCCTGACTTCAATGGCAAATCATGAGCTGCAGAAAACTGAGTTTATTTGGAAGCAGCCACTATAGACAGCTGGACAATATTACAAGTTGAGCATGCAGCCTCACAACAGCATGCGCTTTAGATTACAATGTCTTTTCAACCAATGTGACTACGTGCAAGTGGGCACTCAGCACCAAGATGAAAGCAAAGTACAGCCACAGAATGTGTGAATCAATTTAAGAGTGAAACAGCCATTACTGCTCAGCCTGGAGGATTGATGTACATCATGGCAAGCTCAGACTTGCCAGTCCCATTGACCTGTGCAGGGCTGAGCACTGGAGTAATAACGGCACTGCATTACACTTTTGAGGAGCAAAATTGCCAAGTGTTTTCCATCTACAATACAAGTAGAGGTTTACATACTTGATCAGAAAAAATAATGAGCTTTGACAGTGGAACATAGAGCAGAAACATGGCATTGTTACTAACTAGTTCTCTGACTGCTAACACTTGCAGCCTGCAATTAAAGACTTGGCAGTGTGCTGTCCGTGGTGCTGAAGGAGGTCAGCAGTGAAGGCTGAAAGTCAGGACAGTACAGCACCTGAGTGGAGCTGTCAAGCACTTCAACAAGAGTGGTTCATAATGTGCACAGAATTAGGAATGTGCTCATTAAAAATCTCTTTAAAAAAAAAATTTTGATATGTTATTTTCAAAAAAGCCTCATTAAGAGAGGTGAGAATAAATTACACAGACTTTCATTCAAATGCAGCTTCTTTCTGTCACCCACCCTCTGCAGGGTCTTTAAGATACTTCAAAATACGTCTGGAATTATCACTTTAGGTCTTTATAACCACTGGATATTTTAATTGATTTTAACTCACCCATGAGAGGGCCTTTTCAATACATTGCATTTATCATCCAAATCAGCCCGTCAACCTGACAGAGGTACGTAAAAGACCGCAGATCAGCACAGAACAGACCCCAGTCTGATAAAGTTTTTTGCTTGTATCACCTGTCTCAGGGGTTTATTTTGTCTTGCTGTAGCTGCAATCCTAAACAGTCCCCCTATCTCATCCCCTCACTGCGTGAGTTTACAGTAAATGAAGCAACAGCCTCACCTTGCTGATGAAGTGCTAGAACCCAAAGGACCCCCAGGGCTCCCTGGAGGCCAGTTTGTGAATCAGTGTGAAGTGAAAAAAATTCCAAATGTGGAGCTTCTAGATAAGAACTTGTTGAACAATAAAGTGCATTTGGTCAGAAATGAAAAGAAAGACCTTGTGTAGAAATTAGGCCTTATAGTCTCTTGGTTGATCGTTGCAGCACAGTGAGGGAGCAGTGTAACTGCTAACTAACATTGTTGTATGATGCTGCAATAATGCTGTGAGGGATAGAAACATGTATCATAAAACCACCTACACATAAAAACACCAGGCACATCAGCTTCCAGGATACAAAAGCTGTTCAGGAAATCATATTTGATCAGATTTTGTGCACAGTCATCAGTTTGGCTGATGTGTTACATTTAGACATCACAAGCAAGGAAATGCATGCGGATAACTAAAGGTAGTGAGGTACTCATGTAAAATAAAATCATCAAAATACGAATGAATCAGCTGAGAAGGCCTCAAAGGCACTTCCCTGTAACACGTGCCTACAGTTACATCCATACAGTGTGAATGCAGTGCAACAACACTGTTAACAATGCCTCCACATCACACCAGGACAACTTTGGTATCACTTTGGCCACTATAATTATTGCTCATGTTAGATTCACACAGACATTCCCGACAGCACTTGAAAGCAACATAAATCCCTCTATATGTCCAGTAAGCCTCTGAGGGCGCAGAGGAGGGGAAAGGTCACCACAGACAATCTCCCATCTTGAGGAATTGCTGGTGAACCCATTCCTCTGCCCAGTATGTAGCCTACAGTATGTGTTTTTTTCTTTTTTTCACCTGCAACATTCTCCCTCAGTCGTCCTTCCAGACGACTGAGGGAGAATGTTGCTTCCTCTTTCCTCTCCTTCCAGAAACACACTTTTCCCCTCCACCTTTAGTTCTGCACCGTCACACAACAATTAAAAGCGCTAGGCTAAGTCTCTGGTTAACAGCTGCTAAAGATTAGCAGAGTATCGCTTCTGAATTGAGTGTTTTCCAGAGACTAATCCTTCGAAATCCCTCCTATTTTTTTTTCAACGGCGGGAACATGATAAAACAGACAACACTTCAATCATGTTTCTGTCTGTCCCCTCACTAAACAACCTGCAGGCAGCGCTCAGCTTTGGGGATACAGTTGAGAAGCAGCAGCGGCAGGAGGAACGTGTAGACTATAAAAAGAGAAATGTGTTGACTCACCTGAGAAGGACCGTCTCTCCTTGTCGGACGGTGATATTGTCCATCACTTTGTTGTCGGATTGAGAATCCCCTTGGCTGCGGACCGGCAACCCTGCAGGCACAAGAAGCAAAATCCTCAGAGAGAGAAGAACTGTGCATTTGGAAAAAGCGACAAAGTATCCCCGGACAGACATCGTCTTCAGCCTTCAGTGGTGTACAAAAAAAAAAGAAAAAAAATCCCACAGCGAGAAAATGAGTCGGGTTTTCGCCGCGTAAACGGTCCCGTGGAGATTATTTACCCCCAGTTCATTAGTCTTAATCCAGATCTTCTCGCCAGGTAGCCGCGCTGTGCCGAGGAGGAGACACTCGACCCTATCTGGCTGCACTGTAAAACATCCACTGTTTATTGTTTTCAAACAGGAAAAGAAAAAGAATCCCTCCTCACTGACAGTCCGGCGCTGCTGCTGTCCCTATTCCTTTCCCAAGTCTTTTTTTTTTACATAATAAGTAATAAAAAAAAATAGCAAAACACGTTTGTAAGTATTAAAACACCTCATCTGCTGCCTAAAAATGCCTAAATAGTAGGCGAACAAGTAAAAGACACGCGACTCATATTCAAAAGAAAAGAAGGTTGCCAAGTTTGAGATTTGCATCGGCTGTCAACGAGTTGTCTCTCTGTCGGTGCACTTTATTATGAGCCCTTTCTGTCTGGCGACGTCAGAGACAGACAGTTGGAGTAATCGTGAAAGCAACATGGATTTGCATCAAATGCCCTCATGAGAAAAAACAACAGTATAAATCCTGTAGGCAGTGGTAGCGAGTTTTTACAGTGATTTTGTGGATTATTAGGAATTTAACTGTGCCTCTGGTACTTAAACAGTGAGTTTAGTTATTATAATTTTATAGTTATCATAATGGTCATTTTTATCACTTATGGTAGGCTATACCAATTATATACTCATTCAAGGATGCTGCAAATGCAGATCCACTAAATATACATATGGTTATTTCTTTATCATAAAAAAGTACCAAATAAACGATGCAAAAACCTACAGAAAATGGCCGAGAAGCATCTATAGTAGGGATCCAACCAACAGTTATTTTCATTACGTTTGTTTGGTTGATTATTCTCAATTCATCATTTAAATGTCAGACATTTAGTAAAAAAATGCCCATCACCATTTCCAAAAGGTCATGTAGACATATTCAACTTGCTTGTTTTTACTGATCAACAGTCCAAAACCCCACAAAATATTTAGTTTAATATCTTTGACCAAGAAAACCAGAAAATATTCACACCGGAGAACCTGGAACCACAGAATTTTTGGCATTTTTGCTCAAAACATGACTTATACACTTAATCGATTATTAGAATAGTTGTTGATTAAAAGTACTAGTTTTAAGTGCTTAAAAGTAGAGAATAAAATAAACAACCTAAGAATGAGTAACACACTCCACAAATGCAGTATGCAAACTGCTCCTCCAAATGCACAAACACTGTGGAATTATTTTCTTATGGCTAATGTGCAGCCTGTATGATGTGAAAACCAGAACAATCACAATGACTAAAGCAAGACTGTATGTAACTTCAGCAAGAAGAAATGACACATACCTTCTCTTACAAATGAAAATTTAAATTCATAAGCAATAGAACACACTGTCACTCAACACAATAATTTTTGACCACACAAACTCTATACACCTACAAACACATTGTTAAAGGTACTCTGTGAGGTTTCTTGTAAACAAACAAAAGTTATGTTTTTGAATGCATTTTCTTCCCCATATAACATTTGCAAAGCCAAGTATTTTAAGCATTGTCCACATCCATGTTTACTAGCTTTCAGTCATCGTCTTCACTGGCTTTGCAAACACATAGCTGTGTTTCTTGGTGCATTACATCCACCTGTAGATCAGTGGAATAGTCTGAAACCACTGGCAGGACTGTGTATCATGTCGTGTGTGTACCAGACAAAACAGTGACCCACTCATTTAAAAAAATACTCCACAGGGTACCTTTAACTGCCATTACCAGCTACCAGTTTTCTGACTTGACGACTTCACTCCACCTGGGCAGCTGCTGCGTTTTAGCATTTACCCAGAACACCCACAGCAGCTGTGCAGCAAAAGTTATAGTCTTAATTCAAGGTCTGTCGTTTTGAAAGCTTTCAGCAGCCTACATAAAAACTAACCATGTGACAGTGTTGATCTATGGTGAGGTTTGAGAATGACACAAACCAACCTCATCAAACCATGTGACCAGACAAACAAGTTTCCTGAAGGCACAGCATATTTTGGGTTGCTAAATGTTACGTCACAGACAACGACTGAAACAATAAAGTGTCATCAGAATGTAGGGTAAGCACATTGTATAGTGTAACTTATGTGTGCCACCAAGAAACACTTAATGTCAGCACTGTATAAATGTGTCCCTTAGGTAAAGCATATAATCATGTCTTTATCAGCTACTTTATGATGAGTGGTAGTTAAATCAAAGCTACCACTGTCGAGTCAGAGAGCTCTGTCAAGGACAACATGACCCAAGCAGTACTGTTGCAGACAGCGCTGCCATTAAACACTGTCATTAAATATCTATACTGTTAAATCAAATCTCATTTTTTTATACTGAGCAACAAATTACAATGCAATAGAAAATATGTATACAGATGTTGAGTGGCTGCAATTCTCTGGCTTTGTCTCATCTAACACACACCATGCATATTATGTTTTATAATTCTCACTATTCATCTCCAATTCCTATTCAATTTATTTTCAATCTGAAGCCATGCTGCTTGTAATAGAAGCAGCTGCTAGCCTGAAATGAATATGTGCAAACGTTAACTGAGTATTTCAGCATTTGTACGCCTTTGCTTAACATTTACAGATTCATGTTGTGATGTGTCTCCTTTTATATCTGCTGGGCGTCTGCAGTGTGCATTGTGCATCAGGCCCACTCTGGCTCTTTCAGTACAATCAATGCTTGATTACTCTGATTTCATTTGAACAATCTCTGAGGAGTCTGTCATATACAGTGTATGAAGTAAGCAAAAAAAAAAAAAAAAAGTAATTCCACAGACTTGTTACATGAAATGAAATGAAATGCATAAGCAGAACCTTTTTCTTGAAACAACTGGATCATAATACCATTTTTAGTATGGTTGTGGATGTCAAAGTGGATGACACAGGACCCAGAAGGACAATATTTTGGCATGAAACCAGGCAATGTGAAGAACAGAGCTTCATGCTCATGACCTCTGTGACAAGAACACACATTTCAGGCCTTCTCACAGGCTCACACAACATGGCAACAGAGCAACATCAGCACCAGCTTTGATTTCTCTTTAAAAAAATAAATGCACCTGGATACATTTACCAATGGAATAAAAGCATACTCTGAACAGGTGTAAGCCATATGTCAAGATGATGGTGCGAAAAGGGAGAAAGAGACAAAATGGTTGTCATGGCAGCACCTGGGATTTGCACCAGAGAAGTGAGGTGATGTACTTACAGTAATTATACCTTAGTAACCAGCGTCCATGGTGAATTGTTAATTATGTGGTAAATGTCATGAGTAACAATGCATGGTTCAGAAGCATAGTTTGCCTCAATGCCAGTTTCAGCCACAAGTAACTGCGCTGGCCTGAAGGTTAAAGGCTAATGTATGGTTTCAGCACTATGCATTTCACACATGTACCCTAGAAAACAAGAGGAAAAGTTAAATGTGTTTGTTGTATTTGGCAGAACAACAAGAAAGAGAAAATGGTGTGTGACAGCTTAATCACAATAGCACCAAGGATGGGCAATACAGTACACACTACACAAAATAAGCATTGTTTGCTTTTCGAATGCATGCACAGTGGGCACACTTATAGTGTGTATAGTTTGCACAGTCAAAAATTTTGGGCGGATGACAAAATTTACATCACATGGACCCTTGTGCACGTGGAAACTATGAAATGGCCTTAATAGTATCTAGATGTGCAATATTCAATCACGTCTGGCAACAAAGCACTGTCTGACTATTAACTGTCATGTAAATAGTATTTTTTAAGCCAAATTTATTTCAGCCATCCACATACAAGTAAAAAAAAAAAAAAATCAGAGGAGTGACTCCATGCAACACAAAGGGTGTCATTTACTTATTAACTGTGGAAAGGGATATGTAGGACAAACACAGAGAGAACTCAAAAAAAGAATAGAGGAACATAAAAATACCACAAGATGCAAAAAAAGAGATCTAGTCCAGTCAATCCAGTCGCAGCACATTTTATGGAAATGAATCATCCGGTCTCTTCCATCAAATATCTGTGAATTGAGAGGGTATGTTTGTCTAAGAGAGGGGGAGATTTGGAGAAATTGCTTCTTAAGAGGGAGGCACTCTGGTTTTCTAGGCTGGGCACTTCAAGGCCGAGAGGGTTAAATGAGGAATTAGATTTGAAGCCATTTTTATAGAGTTTACTGGATAATATGTGTTCTCCAATAAAAAGAATAAAATGATTTTTGGGAATAATTGGAAATTTTGTTCACAGATGGATATATTGAGTTCAATATGCAGATGGCATTTGGAATTGGTTGGGGCTATTCATAAACATTAAATAATGTGAATTATCTAAATGCACTTTGTCTTGAAAGATGAATCTTAATGATGAGGCTTAAAGAATACAGTTTGTTTTCCTTAACTGAAAGATGGATATTTTACTCATTGATGACCTAAGATGAAAGTGTAAACTTTCTGGAGAATATTGTGAAAATATAATTGTAAGGGTCAAAAGTTCTTGACAGCTTAACACTCAAAATCTCTGATTTTAATTCTTGTGTCTATACATGTATGTATGTATGTCTATATACTTATATGTATTTATATTTTGCATCATTCTTATCTGCTCAAATGGTAATAACTGCAGTCTCTGTCTCTCCATATTGTTTATCTGCATCAGCCTATTTTGCACAGTTTTCATACCTCTCAGGTTGATCTATTTATCTTGTTTTTTTTGTGTTAGCTTTATAATAACCTATACTTATTGTAAATACTTTATGGAGCCACATCCAGTTAGCTGACTGGCAACGACAGTTTTGCACTAGTAGCTACTTGGTTTTTATTTTCTTTGATCTAGTTTTCTCTAACATTGCTTTATTACATGTTGTTTATTATCTCTTGGTTGTAAGGTGCTGCTTCGACATGTGAATTTTCCTAGATAAAGATCTATCTATCTATCTAACTATCAATCAATCTATCTACGTATATATCTATCTATATTGCATTTGATTCAAATGCTGGTAAACTCTGATTGGTGCAAAGAAATGCATGACATCACCTTTTCTAAGTGAGCCCTTGCATTTTAAATCAGTGAGAAAAGAAAGGACAAAAAGCCAAGTATAGAAATCTCTCGTGAAATATCAAAACACTTTGACTGGAAACTGTGTGTTCATGTAGGACCTTGTCTCTCATTAGAAGTTAAATAACATACAGTGTATAACATCCATAACATCATATTTAGTATGTTCAAATGACAAGATTTAGACAACTGGTTTCATCAGGATCTGAGAAAAACAATGCCTTTTAAATGGTAGAGGGTCTCATACCTGCATGGTTTTGAGCTTTTTCTTGTGCTGTTTGTGAGACATCTTAAGTGTTTGCACTGCTGAGTCACAATGATGTTCAGAAGACTGAGATTTTGTTTTCACAAGATAATGAATTCACTGCCGATGAAATAAATACCAGAACTGACTTTGGATTATTTGAAGGTTTATCCTCATACCGTTTATTGCCACTATGCTTAAGCATTAGCACACACTGGACAGAGCTATCTTGAGAAAAGAGTCACTACTGTATACCCGATACCCAGTACCCAATGGACACGTACACACTTTACCTAAGCCCTCTTGTCATAATGTCTCCAATGGCTGCTTTTTGCTCATTTTAAGAATAATAAAAATCCAAGTATTTTAAAGCAAAGCTACATGGGGAGCACCTGGTAGTAGACCTTCAATAACTACAGTTAATTTAATCAAAAAACATGCATCACATTATGACAGAGGTGATTCTGCTTTAGTAGATCCATACGCACAATGCCTGATGGATTAACTATGGAAGGACAGAGAGGCTGCTTCTATAATAATCACTAAAATTCATGCTTGCTCGGTTTAGCCTAATTACTGTAGGTTCTCTATTTGTCAGCAGCCTCATAGCAGTCTCCTCTGCCTATTCCCATTCATAGCACGACATGTGACAACCTCTCTGAAAAAGAAAAAAAAAGTCAACATTCAATTATTCAGCCCTGTGCTCACAACTGCTCTCACTCATTTAATACCAGCATTCACCAGTGCTTTTCAATACCTGATATTTTGCCTCTCAGCACTTTTACCTCAATTTGTCACACTGTAGAGTGCAGGTAATGAAGTCATAAAATGTGAATCACAAGAGCCGCAATTGAAAACGTATTACTGGTGAATATACACTTTTTATGCTATATTATTTTTATGATTTGCAATTTTTTCTTCAATTTGACTGTCATTAAAATCTGAAATGATTTACTTTATGTCAAGGTTTCCTAATCTTCGGGTTGAGGTGTTCACACAGAGGAATGATAATAAGTTTTAATTAGTTTGACCAAGGTGCAAGTTAGTCATTTGTGTCTGTGCCTGAAAGGCCTTGAGAAGCTCTGCCTTATACATTTAAAAAATGACAACCTGCAATCATTACTGGATGGAATTCAAAGCACATTGGGTACTTTTTCTCAGTCTGCAGAGCTTTATTTAGCAGAAAACTATCATGTGTTCTCTCAACTGCAGATGTGAAATGTGAACAAAAACATGTCGCACTTAGTTTGTAGTAATACTATATGGATACTATACTGTATCAATTGCCTCCCCGCCAGCTCTAAGCATTATGTTATGAGGCTAGAGGAAGTTGGTGTGATTCAGGCTTGACAGCAGCAAAGCTATTTTATAGTCCAGATCTTGAAGGGGAGAGAATGAGATGTCACCATCCAAAACAACGAGCCTCCAGGCAGCACATTCCTGGGAAGCTATACAGTCATGTCACTTGACTTGCTTGGAGCGCTGCAGCTCATAATTGAGGCCCCACCTCCACACAGACTATAAATGCCACTGCTCTGCACCATCCTCCATCTCACCTGAAGGAAGGTGTCTAGTAAATGAATGAACGAAGTAAAGCCTCCATCTGATAGGAACACCTGTTTAGTCCCTCACTATCACCATTTGGATCAACGATGCTAAGTCAGTAAACTAGGAATGACATGTTGCCTAAACAAATGAAAGAAAAGGCGGACAGCAATTAGCTAGATTTTATTGTCTACAATTTTTTGATTCCAACAAAAAAGCCTGCTATTAAAGGTACTGTAGGGCTGCAGCACAAGCACAATTGTGCTTACTTGATAAAGTGATATTAAAGCTGCATTAATCAATATTTTAATGTTAATAATGGATCAGATTATTGCTGTTATTTAAAAGGTGTCACTCATAGTGATGAACCTGACAAATATAGCAACTAGCTGGTAAACATAGTGGAGCACATGTGTGCTGGGTGTGTAAATAAGCAACTGCTTGTCAAAAAGCCATATAAACTTTAATGAATCATAATACATGAATGTGCTCTGCTGCTTTAAAGAAGTTTTAAAGACTTGTTTTTTTGGGGTTTTATTTGATTTCCCTGGAATGTCTGATATTACCTTTGTCTTTAATTACCAATTACAACCTGTGAATGCTGAACTTGAAAATAGAGTTGCAGCAGAGAAACCTTATTCAAAATATCTTTGGAGATGGGATGCATAGACTTATTCAATATTTAAAGGTATTTAAAGGTTGAGGTCCAGACTTCTAGTTGCTCTATTGAGCAGTTTTTTATGGGTGAACCCTGGTTGTTTGTCTCGTGATGAGATGATGACACAGAATGCAAACTCCCAGTATTTGGTGTCAAAGTCATGTGCTTTGTACTCTCAACCATGCAGCCTATATGACTGCTGGCACCACATTGATATCTGGTTTCCCTGGTTTCAACAGAAAAGTTGCCAAAGGAAAATTGGCAAAGGAAAAGTAATGTTTAAACATACTTTGTAAGAGAAAAAATACAATGACTAATAAATAGAGATACTGTGACAGGTGTGTCTGTAGTAGCTGTGCCAAAAAGTAATGAAGTGCTAATTGTGCGGTAAACAAAGACCATAAGGAAAGAAAGACAACGCAAGAGAAAACAAGACCCCATCTACTTGATGATGATGTCTAGCTAAACTAATGGTAATCATGCAGGCCTAATTGGGTGGTTTGAATCAGAGGACCACAGGGAGAAGCTGAGTGAAGACAGTCAGTGACACTCTTGCTTCAAATACTGTCAAGATGTCACTGAGCAAGGTGCTTAACCTCCAACTACTCCACTGGAGCAGACTGGACAGCTTCCTGGCATGACCGAGTGTGAAGCTGTGTGTCTCTAAAAAAACATATTTACTCAACACAGCCTCACTTCTCTACCTGGAGGTACAGTAAACTGACATTTCTTTGGTGAAGCAGATTTTGTATCTTTCAAAAACACAAGATTCCCAATGTGCCTGAAGGCAACAAAGGCATTTTATATGTTAATTGGAATGAATGACAGTGAAAAAGACTGACATGAAGAACTTAAGTGAGAAAGACTGACAGATGAATGTCATGGATACATAGTGTGTCATGATGTCACTGCTCATCAGTTCTCTATAAGACTGACTCACTAATCATCGTAATCAGTTTAATGACCACTATTAGGCAATCCTCCACACATGTCAATCAAACTGTAGATGGTAAATAAAAAAGAATTCTCAGCAGAGAACAAGTGATAGGGTCAGCGTGATGCTACACAGCAATCAAATCCATTAGTGGAAATCATGGAAATCAGCCAGACTGACCACAAATGAAGTACAGTAGACATACTGTAGGTGATCATACTGTATTTCAAGTATGCTTTCAAATCAAAATGGTTGCCAGTCTCTGCCTGAGAAATTAAAGGACATGATGCATTAATGCTGACACTGGTGTTTTTTAAATGTTGCCTGATACATTTATGACTGCAAAATATTTGTAGGGAAGTGCACCTGAGGCTAAAATGTTGATTAGTTTAATTGATTTCATTTGATGAATAAAATGCATTATTATTCTGCACTGACATAGTTACAACAAAACACAATGAGGTGCTACAACGTGACAGACAACACAATAATGTTGAACATGCCGACATGTGAAGCTGAAATGCACTCCAAACTGCAAGTCAAAGCTTCAACTGACTCCCATTAAGACAGTAAAAACTTGTGCTGCTGGTTGCAGCTGAAAATGAACACCATGTTCTATTTTTTTTTTTTTTTGATCTGTGTTGTAATGTGACTAGTCAATCACAACAACCCACGACAGTTCCTTCTTGAATTTGAGAATACTGGTTTGACAAAATAATCTTAACCCAGGGTGCTTTTAAAAGCATCTCACTGTCTTTATCAGCAGATGGCGTTTACGCAGTTGTCATGGAGATGGCTCAGTTGTGATCACGTTCAAAGATGGTTAAACATGTCTTTAGTGATCTTTCTCTGACCTTCCATTAACTCGTGTTTGATGATTTTGACACCTTCCAAGTTGATGATGTTTTGGTCTGGTGAAAACAGACAACTGAGGCTTGATTTAAGATTAGTTTATTAAAAAACTGGTGGTGTTTTTGAAAAAGTAAAATACTCTGAAGGTTGAACATTTTTATTTGCAGTTATCTGTGTTTCAGTCGCAAGTGTCCGCACAGGACCGGGCTTCACATCTGGAGTCCAGTGTGCTTAGTTTTAGGCAACAAATGCACTTTGGTTAAGATTAGGGAAAGATCCTGGTATCAGTTGAATGACATCCTGTCTCATACTTCAAGTCAATTTTTCAATATTATATACAGACCACATTTTTTCATGAACCTTAACTAAATGCTTTGAGTGCCTAAACATAACCATAAAAAACATTAATCATGCTTTAGTTGCTACAAGTGGATATTGTAGACTGCATCAAACGTGTTGTCTGTGAACATTTTGAAAATTGCCAGATACGTTCATTAACAACGTTTCCTCATTATGTTGATGATTAAAAAAAAGTTATCTGCAAGACATTACATTTCTCTCATATGCCGTTGTAAATTGGTAGTATATGTAGAAGTAATTTCTAGGAGGGGTGGCGCATGGTGTATGTAGTATAGTTGATTATATCATGATAACTGGATTATGTGATTTAGATGTAGAGTGGGAGATTGAGGGATGAGAGTGTACAGGAATGAAAAGGTGGACAATAAAGCGAGTTGAAATAAAGATTACTTCTTTATTGGATGAAACTACATTTATGGCAACAAGGATAAAGGAATAGAACTGCAACAAGATCAAAGCAAGACATGTGAACAAAATGGATAACAGGTTCAAAGTTTATGAGTTGTTAGCATCAGGACCATGGCAGCCTCTCGTGCCCAACTATCCCCGCTTATGCCGTTGAACCTTGAAGCAATGGATTTGTACACAGAATATAAAATGTGGAAGGAATCGTAAACATTTTTTGAAATAGCCAGCAGATCTATGGATGCACAAGATGCGGTAAGGAGGGCTACACCCGTAGGATTTTTGCTAATCTCCCAGGAGAAAAAGGTGCATTTACTGAGGCAGTAGCCGCCCTTGACACATATTTCATGCCACAGGTTTAGACAGAGAACTCAGTAGCCTGAGGAATCTGTCAATGCTTTTGTTAATGCTTTGAGAGAACTGGCAAAATCATGTGAATGTGGCACACTAGAAGAGTGTGCTGAGAGATCAAATAGTGGAAAAGTGTGCAATGAAAAAACAAGAATATGTCACTCTTTAAAGGACTAGGACAGATTAATGGTTACAGTCACAGAGTAACAGTCGATGAGAAAATCCCACTGGTAGCTCAGAGTCTGAGGAGAGTCCCTTATCTACTGATAGAAGCTGTAAACCAGGAACTGAACAAAATGCTTGATGATGGTATCATCGAAAAGGTGAATGAAGGATCTGATTGGTTTTCTAATATTCTACTTACATTCTACACAAGAAAGACACAAAAGAAGTGAGACTATGTAGAGATCTTAGAGAATTAAACAAAGCTGTAATCCGAGAGAGACATCCAGTACCAACCATAGACAGTATACTGCAAGCCATGCAAAGAGCAAAAATATTTGCTAAACTGGATGCAAGAAAATGATTCTGGCAAGTAGAATTAGCTGCAGAGTCAAGACACCTGAATACTTTCATCACACACAGAGGGTGCTACCGTTTCAGCTTCCCTTTGGACTATCAAGTGCACTGGAGGTCTATCAGAAGGCTATTGACTCAATGCTAGCAGGGCTGCCAGGTGTCACTTGCGACATGGGTGACGTGATAGTACATGCTGAAAATTAAGAAGAACTGGAACAGAAACTGAGAAAAGTATTTCAGAAATTCAAGGACAGAGGTCTAACCCTGAACAAAGACAAATGTGAGATGCTAGGACATGTGCCTTCAGCTGAAGGAATAAAACCAGACCCCCTAAAAATAGAAGCAGTTTGTAATGCACCAAGAACTGATAATGTGCAGCAGCTGAGCTTGTTCATAGGCACGTGTGGATTTCTGATGAAATTCATACCGGACTACGCAAACATCTCAGAGCCACTCAGGAGACACAGAAACACAGAAAGGACATAGCATACTACAAGATCAATTTCGAAGATTTTGAAGAAACATCAGTACTGATGTTCTGTTTGTTGCCCAATGCTGGCTGTGTGTCACATCTGTCGCAACTGAAACGATAAGTGCATCTCCAAACTGAGAAAGAGCCTCCCCAAACTGTTTTTGCAACGAGTCTTATTTGCATAGAAAGGGGCCAATTTTGCGCTGAATGTATTAATACTACCTAATTTACATACATGCAAATAGAACAGGTGCACCATGACGCTATTTACTTGGCAGTGCAGTTTGCGGTGCATTTCACCCTTTGCAGGTGCTTTGTGAATTCTACACTATGTTTTTGTCTCATTTGCACATTTTGCAAACAGCTGATGACAACAGTGGAAACAGGAAAATGGCCAAACGATTCCAGAAGACCTACAGCCATACAACAGATGCTTGGGTGAGTTGTTGACATATGGTGGGCTGATACTAAGAGGAGACAGGATTGTGTTACCAAAACAGAAAGTGAAACAAACACTGAAAATCGCACACAAGACCCACCAAGGAGTGGTTCCCACAAAACAGTATTGAGTAGCAAATTCTGTTGGCCTAGCATGGACTTAAAGGTTGAAAGGCTGATCAGAAACTGTTCTCCCTGTGTGCTCAACCAGCTGCTGCATGAAGATCAACCTCTTCGACCACTCAAACTGCCGCCCAGACCCCGGACAAAGTTAGGCGTTGTCATAAATGACATATCTTCAGCCACAGTCATTAAGGAGTTGACAAAAGTATTTGCTCAGTTTGGATATCCTCTAGAGGTTGTCACAGACAATGGCAAGCAGTTTGTACAGCTATTTAAATCTTTCCTGACAAAATGTGGAATCAAGCACATATGCGCATCACCAAACCTACCCAAGATCAAATGGGAAAATAGAACAGTTTCACAGATACCTGAAGAAAGCCTTCAGGGTAGCTGAAAGTAAAGGAAAGAAATGGAGAGAGGAACTCCCAAACATTCTCCTAGCATATTGCTCAACACCCCACAGAGCATCAGGAGAAACTTATGTTTGGACGAGACATCTGTACCAAGTTACCAAATCTGGTGGGGGAAGAGGAAAAGACAGAAGACATTCAAAAACACCACAAACAATACACAGACAGAATGACTATGCTGACAAGACAAACAGAGCAAAAGGAACACAACTTCCAAGTTGGAAACTTGGTGTACATTGCCAGTACAGACAACAGTAAACTGGATTCTAAATTCAGAGACCTTCGTTACTTTGAGAAACACCTCTGACAAGTCCTTTGAACTAGTAAACACCGAAGATGGATCCAGGATCACAAGGAATGTAAAACATCTTTGCCACACTCACTGGTGGTAATGGACCTTGATGTTGATGTGTCAACAAAAGCACTTGAGGTCACCAGAGACATGAAAGATGCTCAGAGCAGAATGTCTACAACTAACCACAATAAAGTGAGTTGAAATAAAGATTGCTTCTTTATTGGATAACACTACAGTGTAACAGCAGCTTTTGTGTATGGTAGACTGACATTTAAGTGTTATCTGCCTGTTTATTCAATCCCTGTCTCCCTTCAGATATGCCTCCTCTTGAGAAAATAGTGGATATTTGTCATAAATGTTGCTTAATTAGACTATGATGCCTCACAGACAGCAGGATGTTTTCTTTTCTAACCATTTTTTCCCCTACAAACCTATCATTTAGAATTTTATATATCAAGTGTCCTCTTTTTTTTCACTACCAGTCTGACATCATAACAGTGATTCACACACATACCATAGTTATGTAACAGGTCTGCCTCTTTTCAAATAGCACATACCATAGATAACTAAACTAGCTGAACACCCCATAGATGACATTGTCATTGGTTGCCTTGACAAAAAAATTTGTGCAAAGTGGAAGAAGTTGTTAGATCGTCTAGAATAAAATCCACATGCAGTTGATGCTGGGAAAATGACAGGAATAAAGTCAACAAAGCATCACACGACAACATGCAGCACCCCCCGTTCAGCTGCAGTTGGCAATACCATTCAATGTGTCATTTTTATTTGGGAGCCACTGGCCAGATGTGCATGAAATGGATCATGCTGGTGCTCTGGACAGTGAGTTAAACAGTTATCTCTACTGCTCTGCACTGTGATCCCTTTTGATGACTTCCAGATGGTCATCCTCCATCTTTAAGACTCTCTTTGTCCACAAGGGAACCTCAGGTAATGAGGTCTTAGTCGTTGGCATTAATGAAATATCACCTTGCAGACTGTAGGGAACAATGTGGCGGGAGGATCTCAGTGAGGAAGTCAGCTGGACATCTCGACCTACTGCGCTGAAACGCAGAGAATACCCCTGGAAAATCATGATGATTTAAAGCGCATTGTAAATCTTTCACACATTAATCACACACTTTTCTCCCAGTGTAAAATTAAGCTCACAGTATAATTGGATCTCAAGAGAGCCTGGTGAAAAAAATGTGAATGTGTTTTTATGAGATTTCCCAATTGTATGCAAGTGATTGCATGTCCAAGTAATTGTGCTGGAGCACTTGCAGATGCACAGACAGGAAGCACTTGACTTGGGGTTTAGGCTCTTGGAGAAAAACAATAATTAAGAGTGAACAAACAGTGGTGATAACAGCTGTGGGACAGTCACTGTGGTTGAGTGGCTGTGAGGACGGGTGGTTGTGGTCTGGGAAAGGCTTCCAATTGGCACCAAATGAGGACAATCGCGCCTGGGATTCGTGCTCCACTCCACCCCTCATTCCCAACATTCACCAACAGCAAGCATTTGCCAAGATCTTAATCATGGTGGGCTCAAACAATCAATACCAAAGTGGCCCTTTAGGTGTTAGACATCCCAGAGTGGAAGTGACCATTACTTTCTAATAAAGAGATTGATGCCCCTTAGCAATGGCTTCCAGACTGTGAGGCATGTTGAGTGCACTTTGCAGTGACACATCCTCAGCTATCAGTCCCTGCTTTCCTCATCTGAAGGAGGAAAAACACATTCCATTCAGTGACGCCTTGCCACAGTGGCAGCAGCATTTTCACAAGCATCTCATTTTGTCATTTGCCTCCGTATGGGAACTGTGTGGGGAAGGGAAATGAATTTGAGGCCATATATCATACAGCAGCATATCCATGTAAACAACTAGATGTGGTCACCCAGAGTAAAGTTAAAAAATCTCGCTTCAGGCGATCGACTTACTAATTCACACAGGTCAAAGCGATGTAAGGCATAAACGCACAATATGAAAAAAAAAGCACCTCTTCCTCAGATGTCTTAATAATCTGGGGAGCTGGGGAGCAGCTCAGTAATTATTAATGACAATGGTATGGGCTTGTTTGTTTATTCATCTCAGCAGTTTTTTCGCACACACACACACTGATACAACAGCTGTTTTAAAATAGCTGCCCCACCCCTCCCTCCACAACACACACACACACACACACACACACACAGTTTCCCTTGATTAGAGGCACTTTAATACACATTTTTTTGCTGCTCTATGGAGTTTTTTCAGTAAAGCTTTATAAAAGTGTCAGCTTAAGGCGGGAATGTGCACACATCTAATTATTATGTGGTTATATTCTTTTTGTTGACAAAATCAAGCCTCTACTAGCTCTCCTACAGGAATGGAAAAAGGAGCTTACTGTGACTAATAATACATTAACCAAAGAAATATGCAAAGCCTCTCGGCCACCCAAACTTGGTGACTTTTTTAGGCAGAGGGTTTTAATGCATATTCAAGAAGAAAATGTTATTGAAATGTGTGTGAAAATTACTGTAGGAGCTGTGACTTTAAAATATTGCATGCTTTTGGTTATAATATAATAAGGCTCTGTACTCGGTTAGCATATAGAGCCAGAAGTGCAGGATTAATCAATGACATGGTTTATTACAGTTTGCAGATATTCTGTTATTAGTTTTGTGGATGTGAATGTGCTTAAAGGATAATTCTGGTTCATTATAAATTGGGTCTTATTTTCATTCCTAGCAGTTATGATGGGATAGTTAGACAGATAGTTAGTTATTTAAACCACTTTACTTGGCAAAAAAAAAAAAAAAAAAAGTGAACGTACCTAAAATGTTGGTAATAATACCTCATTGCACAGGAAAACTGTGTGCACATGAGTATAGTAGCTCATGTAAGTTATGGTAAATTCAACCAGCTCTATAAAGTAAACAATGATTCCCAAAACTAAGAGTTTTAAAAGAGCTTTAACCATACATAATCAGATGTCTCCAGTAGCTTGCTGTACATGTGAATAAAAAGTTAAATTTATGTCACACTATTTTTGTTATTAACAGCCAAGACACTGTCTAAATACCTTATAACTGGTTATTCATAAATTAGAAAGCAAACAAACAAACAAAAAACTTTAATTCCACGCACACATGCTTGATTGTGGTTTGAGTTGTTCATAAATATTTAAATTAACATTTTTAATTTAACAATTTTACAGGGTATATATGATTACATGACATTGTGCTACACTATCAAACATACATTAACTGTTTATACACCACTAACGGCTGCTTCATAGGAGGACTTATAATTGTTGATAAATATATTTAAATCTGAGAGTGTCACTATTTTGCACCACCTTAATCTGAGATTGATCAAATACTGTCACGATGCCAGTGACCTTGACTACAGTTCATATAACACACTGTGTGCTATTAATGCCTGCCCCTCACATGATATATTTGATTGTTTATCTTCTGCAGCATCACACTGAAGACTGGGTCGACGTCCCTGAAACCTGCTGTCCAGTTGCAGCAGAAATGATGAACTGCAAATGCAATGTGCCATCAAAACAAAACAAAATAAATAGACCTAAACTGCCTCTTGAGCCAATACAGAGTGTGTAATGCTTCACGGAAACAGCTACCTTGTTTACTATAAGATGATGTAACGTCAGCTCAGGTAGTCTCAGAATCACCCCTGCTTTGTCAAGCGTTCAACCTGCATGAGCAAATAACACATATGCAGAGACTGCATGGAATTTATACATTATAGTGAAACGAGAAGAGAAGGGTAAATGACCTACAATTTTTCTTTCATATAATTATATCATTGCATTTTATATCATATATTAAAAAAATACAACACTATCCATGTGCTGAACCTGCAATCTGTCACTTTAACTAAATGTACAGAAAAAAAAAAAGTGTGACATGCTCTGCTTGATCTCTCTCATCTTTGTCATCATCTCTTTATTTTAATATTGGTAAAGGTGGAAGCAAGCACAAGAACAATAAGAGGCATCCTGAGCACTACAACACCTGGCTCACCTTGGACGGTGTGGCTATCCTTGTTGAAACCTGCCCTCCAAATTACAATTTCTTCCACTCAGTTAGACAGGGTAAACGAGGAGGTGGAAATGCCACTATCTTTTCAAATAAATATGGTTCTTGTGTTCTAGTGTATTTGGTGATTTCTCCTCATTTGAGTATATTGCCTTCACTCTGAAGGCTGAACCAGCTATACTCCTACTAACATAATGCCGCCCTTCTAATCTATAGGCAGGTTTTCTTGACCAGTTTTATGAACTTATGTCGCTCATCATCACGAGTTATGATCGGATAATTCTTAATGGCAACTTCAATATCGATGTGAATAAGAAGACTGATGTCAAAGCCATAAAGTTTCTTCATATTTTAAACAGCCTAGAGCTCAAGCAGCATGTTACTGAGTCTACCCACAACCTTGGTAACACTCTTGACCTAGTCATCTCCAGAGGGATAAATGTCACTGATCTACTGGTGAACGATATTGTGTCTAATGTCCTATTAAATGCCTGAAACTACAATTAAAACATAGCACCTGGAGAGAGCAGAGCAGCAGTTTGCTGAGCTAGCAGATTCCATAGATCCAAACATTTTTAATTATTCTATTAACGAAATGGTGGATGCCTTCAACATTGAACTGAATGTCATGCTTGACAGAGTAGCTCTTGTAATGACTAAAAAAAAATCTTGTAGCAAAGTGACGCCTTGGATGAACAAAAATGACCTAAAAAGATCCTGTAGGAAAACTGAAAGAACATGGAGGAAACTAAGCTACAAGTTCACGGTGCCATTGTAAAAGGAAAAAAAAAAAAAATTATTTATAATAAAACTGTTTGAAGTGAGAAAAGGACCCATTTCTCTAAAATGATTACAGAGAATAGTGGAAACTCTAGGGTTTGTTCTCTTCCATTGATAGACTACTAAATCCAACCCCCTTTTGACACACAGGCATCTCCTTTAAAATGTTGAAAAGCTTCTTACAAGACAAGATCAGCTCTATAAGGGTGGGCATTGCTAATACGGCTAATAACTTTGGTGACACACCCAAAAACAGTCCCCCCGAAATTGAGATGTTTTAGCAATATTACACAACCTGAACTCAGCAAAATTGTAACTCAGACCAGCTCCTCAACATGTGCTCTGGATCCAGTCCCTGGTAAATTCCTCAAGAACGTATATGATAGTTTGGTTCCCTTTAATCTTAAGGTAATTAATACCTCACTGGAAACAGGTATATGTTCTACTGCTGTAGTGAAACCTCTACTTAGAAAATTGAATCTAGATAACACTATCCTTAGTAATTACAGGCCTATATCTAACCCACCCTTCATGAGCAAAGTACTTGAAAAAGTGGTTTTTAATCAGCTTTATACACCCCTCACTGAAAACAGCATCCTATAGAAATTCCAATCAGGTTTTACATCCAATCACATCATAGAAACAGCCTTAGTCAAAATAGTAAATTATCTCAGACTTGCTACTGACTTAAACCAAGTGTTAATCCTTGTACTTTTAGGTGTAAGTGCAGCATTAGACACCATTGATCACAACATTTCAATTCACCCAGTGTGTTAAACTGGTTTCAAACCTACATTACTGGGAGAGAATTTTATGTTAGCTTAGAGGATCATGTGTCTGTAAAACATGATCTACCTTTCGGTGCTGCCCAAGGGAGGTGTCTTGGTCCCTTACTATTTTCCCTGTATTTGCTTCCATTAGGTAACATCACCAGTCAACATAATGTTAATTTCCACAGCTACACAGATGATACCCAACTATACATTTCTGTTGAGCTAACAAACCCACACAGCCTTTGCTCCATGGCTGCCTGTTTGGCCTCCATAAATCAGTGGATGAGTGACAACTTTTTAAAGCTGAATGAGGATAAAACAGAAATACTTTTACTTGGACCAAAATCAAAGACAGACACACATTTTAGTAAGCCTGGGAGCCTGGCTCACCAGACTAAATCACAAGTTAAAAGCCTAGGTGTCAATTTTAGATTCGGATTTAGGTTTTGAACCCCATATTAATAAAATGACCCAGACAGCTTTCTTCTATCTGAGAAATGTACAGCCATTTTTAACACAACAGGATGATGAGAAACTAATTCATGCTTTTATCACTAGTAGGTCAGACTGCTGACATGCACTTTTTAGTGCAGTTTTTATTTTATTAAATATATATCGACTAATTTGTTTTTTGTCTATGCTGTTATATTTATTTGTTCTTGCTATATTTATTTGCTCTTGTTTTAATGCTTAAAATGTAAAGCACTTTGAGCTGCATTTTATGTATGAAAGATGCTATACAAATGAAGTTTATTATTATTATTATTATTATTATTATTATTATTATTATTATTATTATTATTATTATTATTATTATTATTATTATTATTATTATATTACCTTCACACCTCTAGGTCTAGGTCATGGATTCATTGTGCCTCATGACTTGGATTAGCACTCTGAACTGTCTTTTCTGCTCCAGCTTGAACAGTTGCAGAGATGTTTTGATAGACTGGTGACAGCTGGACAAAACATGAACACATGTGCCCAAACAGCAGTGACAAACTCTACAAACCGCTGTGTACACTGGATGTAAAAAGAAAAGGAAGTGCCAAGTGAGAAACTGGGAACGAGATGATAGTAGGAGCATGGCAGTAGCATTAGACCACACACACACACACACACACACACACAAAACCTGGACACTTCTAGGTTACCCATCAATTCTGCTCTCCTATCTAAAGATGATTCAGCTGCTGTGTTACTTGCATCTTGTGCCATGGCAGAGGGGTCATTGAGATTAAATGCCAACCTCAGACCTGTCTCTTAGTTGATGAGGCCTGTCAAGGCAGTGGGAGAGTGAGGGATTGTGCTGAAATAGGAGCACAAGTGTGTCAGATCCCCTCAGCATGCCAACAAATACTATGGCTTTGTAGTGTGGAGTCAGGGCAGATGTTGCTCCAGCACATTAGGCTTTGCAGCATGCTGGACATAGGTGCTCAGTAGGATTAAGTGGTTAATTAAATCTGAGGTATTGTGGTTAAGGGGCTTTAAATCAACAAGTGTCTTTAATCAAAACCCTATCGATGCAATATATTTTCAGTTCTGATTTATACCCACAAATTGTAATTCTGCAATGAAATGTGGCAACATTGTTTTATTTAATAATATTACAAATGTCATATTTTTCTTTGTGGTAACAAACTGCTTCTACAACTTCAGTTAGAGTTAGGACAGTTTTGGAAGATTTAGATAAAATTGAGTGCAGGTCTCAGGCACAGGTCAAGGTAACCTCACATATTTAAATGGACAATTACAGTATGGAATGGTGAAAACATTCTTATTGCTCACCTAAAATACCTTAATTCAGCAGTGACATAAGATTGATTACAGTTGAAATCTGGGGCACAGTTCCTTTACACGTTGAGACAGTCATGCTCCCTCCACAATATTTAAAGATTGTCATTCCTCCCCCACTTTTTGCTGTGTCAGCCAGCTGTCACCATATAACTCCCCCTGAACACCCCCGGAAATAATCCTCTTGCTCAGTCAAGCAATGAAGGGCACCCGGACACCTCCCAGACAGTCAAGTCAGGATGCACATATGTAGTGCATTACTTGTGTGGTTGTGCAGAGAAATGTGCATTTGACCTTCCCCACCCTGAAGAAAAAACTTTACCCAGTCAGGAGAAGGACCTCAAGGTATTGCATTTTCTAGGAAAGCAAGGGAAACTGACATGGTCATGTCATGATCACAAGAGACTAAAACCATAGTGGTTATGTGAGGCTGTACTTTGTGACAATGCTTACATGCTGATGTTTAGCAGGTAAGCATTGTCACAAAGTACAGCCTCACATAACCAGCATGCTAACAGGTTACACGCTAGCATTTGCTAATTAGCACTAAACACAAAGTAAGGTGAATGTCATGATCGCAGTTATTTAGTCGTACTACAAAATATTGGGCAAATAGAAATTTTGACCAGATGGTGGAGCTAGGGGGAGATATTGAGATATCAGAAGGGATAATAAGATATTTCAGTCTGGACCGACAAACCATCATTGCCATCCATAATACTATATATTGTCTGATGTAGGTTCGTTTCCCACGTTTACATTGGCAATGCCATCATTTCATTCAATTAATTGCAACCTCAAGCTTTAACTCCCTGTCCTGGAATGTGTACACATATGAATGGATGTATGGAAATATTGCCTATTTTAAAGCTGTATTTATACAGACTACTGCATGTATATTTCTAAACCATAAAGCAAAGCAACATTATGTCCATATGTTGTTCCATCATCAGAATGTTCATAAAAAAGGTTAGTGTTTCAATTGAAAACAATAAGCTTCAAATTAAAACCTACAACATTATTTGCACATGAATATATGACTCCCCAGCTTCTGTGACATTTAGATTATAAATTGAAAGTGCAGTTTTATTGCTACCAGACGTTATCAGTGGAGCCAAAACAAGAGAAAGGACAGCGTTTGGATTGGTGACATTTTCTTTCAAACTCGCCAAAGATGATTAAAGAAGGGCCCAGTTCCTGCTGATAGCGCTGTCGTTAAAAATATACAAGCGATGTGCTCTATATAATTAAATTAGCCCCCAGAAAAGCAATCTGTTTTATGCTTTCTGTCACACATAAAGCCTTTTCTATACTACATGACTACAATAGAAGTTAATATTCTCAAATTTTGTATTATTATTCTTTTAGGGCAATACTTACCATTTACAAATGAAAGGAAACACTGTCCTCTCTATAATTGCAAATAACAACAAGCTGCCGAGATTATTTAAAGATGTATAGATTCTAGGATTTTGGTGCTTGAACAATGCTCCAACAGAAAATCTTCAATTTGTAGATAAGCAATTTTATAAACAACTACCAGTGAAGAGGTCAAGGGTGAGAGGCACAGCACCCAGACAATACTCCTGTATTCAGCACACTTAGATATGTGGAAGGAAATAAGTAAGAGCCAAGCAGAGATTAAGAATAGACAACAGGAGTTTATTGGAGAGATAAACAAAACAATAGGCTACAGTAATTGCCTGATTCACTGCTACTGCTTATTGACTTCTCTACTTTTGACACACTATAGTGGTTTATGTTTAGCTGTGGCAGCTATCTCAATGCTTTCAGCCCCTTTAAATGTATTCTCTTTAGTCATCTTTAATGGACTCTAAATTTATCTGTGCTGTGTGGTGTCCTTGGGTGTTCACATGCCATCTGTGTGGAATAACATAGTGTGAGCGCTTCAAATGAAAAAAAAAAAGAAATCAACACCAGTTTATCCAACTGTTACACTTCTACACCCTCACAGCTTAAATTTATTTTCTTAACGAGGCAGCAGTAAACATGCCATACCCTGAAAATGATGCTGTCTCCTTCAGTAACAAATGTTGTCTTTAACCCATAATTTTGTGCCCCCATCAGGTCAATCTGTGTAATTGTTTGTATTGCCAAGATATCCTTCTTGACGTGAATATATGAATGAATGAACAAATAAAGGAGTGTTGTAGTTCCACCTGTATTTTCTTATTTTGAAAATGTCACATCACAGAACTGTGACACATTATTCCCCTTAGCTTTGTTAAAATGGAATTATCAGGCTAAGAGATACTGTGTGGATCTGGATAGACAAATAAAAAAAAAAAAACATCTACATAAGAACAACATTAATTCCACTGTAAGTGAATAAAGTAAACAAATTCCTTGTATTGGCTCTTCAACAGCCTGTGCAAGCAGACATTTCTCAAAGTCCAACTCATCTGTAGTGCCTGAAGTAGAAATCAGAACCAGAGAAGGTACATTGTTTAAAATTCTAATGATACTTGCACCCGCACTACCCCTCTCCTTTTCTCATATCTCTTTCGATCTGCCCTGATTACTATAGACAGTGTGGAGAGTTGTGACCCAGTTGAAATTGCTCTGTATCTAGCTGGTGTAAGCCCTACCATCAGTGCAATGCATGTAATATATGTAATATCCTATGTCTAGGAGGAGTGCTCAAAAGATCATTTTTAAGCTTCAGTGGAGTTAATATCAATTCTCAGATGAAAATGGTAAATAATAGAGCTGCTAAAACTAAACTTGTCTGTTTAAATATTTTCATACTGCAAATGTTTTACACATCCTATTAAAAGCAGGAGCATTTTACAATGAGTCATCCCTCACCTACAAATATGTAGTTCATATTTAAGGATCAGTTAATTAACATCACTTAAAACTAGCAGTATTTAGCCAAGCAGATAGTTTTGATTTATTCTGCCAAGGTGAATGGAAATTACTTTGCAGCGCTCAAAGCATTAAAAGATTTCATTTAACACTTGTGTGGTATTCACTTTTTGGACCTATCACTGGAATTTGCTGGGTCAAATTGACCTGGGACACACTTGGCATTTTAAATCAATAGAGAAATAAACAACACCCTCCCCTGGCTAAAGTATTACACTCAATCATTGAAACAATAGTGCAGAAAATTGGAACGAAAATGGAAGGTAACTAAGTCTGCAGTTACCCACAATACTCTTAAGGAATGTATGACAAACTACCAGAAGATCAACAGCAAGATCAACATATTGTTCTAACATAATATCTAAAAACAATCACAATGATATTCCCCCTGTGGGTCATTTTATTCTTTTAATTATTAACAGTTCTCTAACCTCTGATAATTTTCCCATTTGTTTTAAACATGCAATCATTCAACCATCATTGAAAAAGCCTAATTTGGATCCCCTATTACTCAATGATTACAGACCAATTTTTAAAATATAATTTTTATCGAAGGTGCTTGAGAAAGTTATTTCAACTCAATATCTTTTATGAATAGTAATGATACTTTTAATAGTTTGTCATAGGAAATGCTTGTTCCTCTGTCCTCTGTTTCTCTGTTCCTCTCCCATTTTGATTGTGGTGTTCCTCAAAGCTCTGTCCTTGGCCCACTGCTGTTTTCAATAGATATGGTTCCTCTCAGCCAGATCATTCAGAACCATAGTATCTCCCACCACAGTTACATAGATGACATGCAATTATATGTCCCTCTTCAAACCAACAGCCCCCAGCAGCTTTGATCATTTGTTTGCCTACCTCAGTGGCGTTAAATGTTGGCTGCCCCAAAACCTTTGAAAATTCAATGACAATAAGTCTGAGGTCATAGTCGTTGGTCCCACAAATTCTACCAGCCTTCTTCACAGTAGGCTTGGTCTCTTGACCAAAAACATTAAGTAATCCGCTAGAAATCTTTAATGCAGATCTCTGTTTTGATGCCCAAGTGAAAAATGTTGTCCAGTCATACTTTTGTCAACTAAAAAAAATCAAGATCATTCCTGTCTTCTACTGATTTACATAAATTCATACATGCATTTATTTTCTCCCACCTCAACTACTGCAATGCACTTTATGCCAGCATCAGTCACAGCTCCCTTCACCAACTCCAACTGGTACAGAACGCTGCTGCCCAGATTTTAACTGGCACTAAGAGATATTACTCCAGTACTTGCCAACTTACACTGGCTGCCTGTTACATTTCACATTGATTTTAAAAATCTACTTATCACTTTTAAAGCATTAAATGGCCTAGCTCCAAATTACATCAAGGACTTATTGACCCCCTGTGTTCCTGGGTGTTCACTTAGATTGGTGGATGGGGCTCTGCTAGTTATTAGAGTACCCAAATTGTGGAAGTCTGCCTACCAAGATCAGACAGACAAAATCTTTAGTGTCTTTTAAATCTCTTCTTAAAACATTCTTTTATCAGAAAGCTTTTATGAATGTTTGATATGTTGCTGTTTTATTATCCCACTTCTGATAGTTTATATTTTTGTGTAATTTCATTTTATTCCCCTCTGTTTCATATTTGTTTTTTTTTGTTTTTAATTGTTGTTTTTTAATTCCTTTTTTTCTCTTTGTTAAGCACTTGTTACGCACTTTTTAAGAAAAGCTATATAAATAAGGTTTATTATTATATATTATTATATGACTTTATTTATTATAAAATACTAATATATTAGAAATATTTAAATACATATGACATTTTATACAAGGTTTTATACTTGGTCAAATAACCTGGTCATACTAATAATACATTAAAGCTTATTATGACATTTTCTGATGTGATTATTATGTAAATATAATGTCATTATACTGTATGTTTTATAGTAATAAGTATGCAAGCAAAGTGTTATGAATAGAGAATCCACAGCACAGATGGTAAAAAATTTGCAGTTACTAATTTTATTGTGGAGAAGAGAAAAATAAATCAACAATAACTAAAATGTGCTGTATTTTTTCTAATAACTTACACAACCTTTGTGTTTTTGCCTATTTGAAGGCGACTTGGCGGCCCTAAATTATGTGGTAGGAAATGTTCCCCAGCAAAAAGCCACAGCAACGCCTCCTCTTTAGCTCTCTGCCTAATCAGTGAGACCCTCGACAGTGGAGCATAGAAATGCTCGACTTTAACGAGCTACCACTGTAACATTTGCAGCTTCCACTTATACAGGCTTGTCATCAAAGATATTCTCCCAGACAATTTGGAAACTAAACATATCTCAGCATTATCGCTCCCTAAACAAAATGTGATGACAGTAATTATCCTGTTTCATTTGCATCGCCTTTCTGGCTTTCTTTTACCCTTTACGGATTGCTTTTGACATGCAGCCCCCTCCATCCACACATACACACACACACACGCACGCACAAATACATACACTCATACAATCCTAAACAATTCCTACTGAGGGAGTTTTGAAATGCTCATTATAAATTTGCCATGCTGGAAGGAAAACAAAGTAAAAGCAGCCAGTTTGATCACTTTCCACTGTACACATTATCGTGATGCATGTACAGCATCAGCTCTTTTATTCTTCTTGATAACACACAGCAGATTTGCAGGGGAATGCCAAATGTTGTTCACTAAGGATGTGTAGGAGGAGGAAGAGGACATTCCTAACTGCTGGAATTTCATCTTATCTTACTGGTATAGGCTATATATAGAAACTGGGCTAACCCATGTGAAACAGTATAATGATAGAATCATGTGATTGGCAGGCAGTACTGTAAAACACAGACATCCGCCCTGGAACATCCTTACAAACAGTCTGAGACCTGAAAAAGGGACAGATATGCATGTAGGGCTGATGAACTGGGGGGACTTTTAGTACAGCATGTAATTAAATTCTTCCAGTGCAAAATAAAGATAAGGATTCCATTAGCCCCTTAAAACATTCTGGGATAATGGATTTTTGTGGTTGATGGAGCACCTCATGTGGGACAGGTGGGATTTACTCCCAGGCTCGACTCGGCAGTGCAGCATGCAGGCAGGGAGGCACTGCACCCAACCACAGGAGCCAGTGACGATATTTGATGCACCATTGGCACCAGAGGCAAATGAGATTACAGCAGGGGGAATGGAATTGACTCTCTCCTTGACAGATTTACAGATCCCCACTGGATAGAATACAGGCAAAAAGGCTGTAAAACCCATCATCTGTGGGGTGAATTACACACGGCTTGGAACAACTTGTTTGGTTTAGGAAATCCACACACCAGCCACTTTTGATTTACCTGCACCCCCAGCCCTTCACCCACCCACCCTTAGCTCCCCACCCATCTTCCTGGAAGCGTGCATGGGTGGCGGTGTGTTGCTCAGGCTGTGATTCAGGGATCTCATCTTTTCATCAGCTGCACTGAGCTGTCCTTGGCCTTTTGATCTATTAACTGCTTACAATAGAATAATTCCACACTACATTAATAACTGTACATCCCAAGACTTGTAAGACCATCGATTTCTCTGTTGGCCAAACAGATACAATCTGAATATGAGCGTCTAAGTCCACAGGCATCTCTTGGTCCCTGAGCAATAACATGTGGAGGTCAAATATAGCTGCACAGTCGATTCCACAATAAAAGTGTCTTCACTCCACTTTGGGAAATGTGAGACAAACTATAAAGGCGGTATATTAAATATTTAACCATCTCTCAGCTCATGTTGCAGTCAATCCATTACCTTGATCTATGTTATATTGATACACACAAGCAGAGTCTGTATATTGAAACCATCTACTGTGTCTGTGTGGAGAAGATGCTAAGCTCATGCACCCAAAATCTTCTCAACACCCCAGACAGGCAGAACTGAAACATTCCAGTTCTCTCTCAGCAGTGAGCTGTACACAGATGATTTCAGCTGCATTCACAGCCCAGTCAGTGCAGATCATAAAAAGTCATGATGTTGTATAGTAGTAGATTTGTAGTTATGGTATAATATGTCTTTGAGGTCTGCTCTACACATAAGAACTAGCTGACTGGAAGAAAACTACTGATCTCAAACTTATGCTACATTGATGATTACCACATTCACAAACTATTTACAGAGGCATGAATCATGTTTACCTTGATCATTTGATAAAAGGAAAAATAGTCATATTAGTTGAATTAATTGAACAAAAAGTGAAATAAACTCCATCACAAAGCATCCAGGAGTCATCCCTGAGTGTATTATTAATGACACTGATTAAAAAAATGTTTTTGCTTCAGTTTGTTCAAGCAATCTGAATGCTTAAATGAGTGTGAGGTTTTTCATCAAAAATACTGGAAAAATAAAAGGTAGAACACAGAGGAAGCAGCAGCAGCAATCAACTAAACAATGACAGATTGTTGCCATTGTCAATGACTATGGAATTCATTATAATTCACAGAATGCATAATTCATATGCATATGTTCATTATAATTATATTCCAATCAAATACCCTTGATTCAGGAGATTTTCAACAAAGAGCCACATGCTTTCTGAAATGTTGTCTTGCCTAAACAAATTTCAAATGTGAAAGAACAATCTTTTTGTAATTCATGGAATACGGTCAACTAATTAAAAGCTGCAACAGGAAACTTTACAGGCTGGGCGCTCAAACACCTTTACTGCAAAAGCAATATTTGTATATATGTGTGATAATCTAGATTTAAAATCTAGTCTGACCTGTTTTGAGTATGGATTGAGTTATCTAGTGCTGACTAAGAAAGACTGTTTTGGCATTGTTTTAATCAGCAGTTCATTTTATTTGGGGTTATCTTTTTAGATGGATACAAAATGATGTTTCTTACACATACTAATGTAACACCTATTTGAAGTCTTGAAGTTTCAAGATGATGCTATCAACTTGCTGTTGGGTGAAAATATCTAATTTCAAGGTTTAGTCTTAACTAGTTCTGCACAAGTTGTTTTTTCATCTGTCACATTTAATAACAACTGTGCTTCAGAAGGTGTGCATCCCATTCAGTTATACAAAGACCAAAACTCTACAGTCTCAGAACAATCTTTAGACCAAACACGCTTTGGTGATAAATGAAAGTATCACCATCCTGGATAGAGACGTTAACAGGCTGTTCAAGAGACAGAACCCCCTCAAAGCAGCCAATCCAGACTCTGTCTCTGTTTTTAGTTTGTTTGGTTTACTGTGCACAGTGTACTGTACACTAATGTTGTCTAGTCCTTTGGGTCATTTGGTTTTACTCGTATGTTATTTGACTTATCTTTGAAGGATGTTCTTGCATTCTTAGTTAGATTGTATTGTCGTGTACTTGAGTTTTGTATTCTGAGAGTTTGATTTATGCTGGGTTGTTATTGATTGGTGTATTTTCCAGGTTTTGGTTTTCTGTTTGCTCAGTGTTTCCCTCCTGTGTTACTGTACTCCTCTCCAGCCTGTTTTTCCCTCCACACCCTGCATCAAGCTTGTTAGCCCTGCCCTACTCTCAGTGTTTTTCCCCAGGCTGCTGTTACCTTCATACCTGCCCTGTATCAGTCTCATCAGCCCTGCCCTGCTCCCTATGTTTCCCTCAGCCTATCAGCTCCCAGCCTGCCCTTGTGTCCCATCACCTGTTCCGCATTTGCTCATTAGTTCAGTGTTTATTTTAGCCCTCCTTTTCTGTTCAGTCTTTGTTGGATCCTCTGTTTCGTTCTGGTTTGTTCTGTCCTGCTCAGTCTTGTTCAGTTAAGTTCTGCTTCACCAGCTATATGGAATAAAGAGAATAAAGAGTCTGGAATAAAGAGTATTCTCGATTACCTATTGCCTCCAGTGTTTTGTATTTGGGTCCACCTCCTGCTACTTTCATGGCACACAGGACTTAATGACTACACACCCGTCACCCTGACCTCTGTGGTCATGGAGTCCTTTGAGCGCCTTGTGCTGTTCCACCTCAAAGCCATCACAGACCCACTCCTGGACCCCCTGCAGTTCGCCTACAGAGCCAACAGGTCTGTAGATGACGCAGTCAACAAGGCCCTCCACTACATCATTCAGCACCTGGAATGTTCAGGAACCTATGCCAGGATCCTGTTTGTGGACTTCAGCTCTGCCTTCAACACAATCATACTGGTTCTCCTGCAGGACAAGCGTTCCCAACTGAATGTACCTGACTCTACCTGCAGGAGGATCACAGACTTCCTGTCTGACAGGAAGCAGCACGTGAAGCTGGGGAAGAACATCTCTGACTCCCTGATCATCAGCACCATTTCCTCTTAAGGCTGTGTCTTTTCTTCACTTCTCTTCTCCCTGTACACCAACAGTCGCGCCTCCAGCCATCAGTCCATCAAGCTCCTGAAGTTCGTGGATGACACCATGCTCACTGGGCTCATCTCTGGTGGGGATGAGACCGCCTACAGGTGGGAGGTTGACCACCTGGTGACTTGGTGTGGTCAAAACAACTTGGAGCTCAACTTGAAGTTCTGTGTGACTCCCCACTCGATACTGTGGAGTCCTTCTGCTTCCTGGGAACAATTATCACCCAGGACCTCAAGTGGGAGCAGAACATCAGCTACCTCACCAAGAAGGCTCAGCAGAGGATGTACTTCCTGTGACAGCTGAAGTTCAACCTGCCAAAGTCAATGATGGTGCACTTCTACACTGGCTTCACTGAGTCCATCCTCACCTCCACCATCACCATCTGGTCATCCACTCTGCTGAAAAGGTGATCAGCTGCAATCTGCCATCCCTCCAGGACCTGCACGCCTCCATGACACTGAGGTGAGCAGGTAAGATTATGGTAGACCCCTCCCACCCCAGACAAAAACTTTTCGCAAAAACTCCCCTCCAGCAAGAGGCTGATGTCTATCAAGACCAAAACCTCACACCACAGTTTCTTCCCATCTGCAGCTGCCTCATCAACAAGGCCTGGGACCCCCACTGACATAGCCCCCTATCCCCCTGATGGACACTACACGTTATATTAACGTAAAATGCCATAATCTTTTATTTGCACATCTGTAATTTTAGATCTAACATGGCACGTTACACTAACACAATTTGTATTATTATTATTAATTGCACACTGCATATACTGTTGACACTATGAACATTTGTACATTCCTGATCAGTATTTTGTACATTTCATTTCATTCTCTTCAATTTAACATTTTTTATATTTGAAACTGTAGCGGCTCTTCTCATTAGAATATTCTTTTACATTTTTTACTGTAAATGTCTTTCTTTTTTATATTATTTAGGATTATTTAATTTTGTGTATATTTTTGACTGGTATGCACCACAACACCAAGGCAAATTTCTTATATGTGCAAACTTACTTGGCAATAAACCTGATTCTGATTCTGATTTGGAAGTATTGGACAAACTGAAATTTCGACCTGAAAACAAAGTCAGTGGTTCACCAAAATCGTTGATTCATCCTCTGGGGACAATAAATATTTGCACTAAATATCACTCAAACCCTAAAATGTTGACCTCATGGATGCACTAGAGGAAAAGTCAGGAGAAAAGTTATTATGAATGCCTGTGAAAATGTTCATGTCACAAGCCATCTTGCTTTCATTTATGAACAATACTAAATCTGCAGCAGCTGCAGTTTACCTTGTTTTGTACCACCAGGCCTACAATAAATATAAGAGAGTATAAAAATCCTCACAGTATTAGTTTTTGCTAACATTGCTTAGCTGCATATATTGGATACTTTTGCAGTGTCAATTCAAAAAACAGAAGTACTGTAAGGTTTTCTTAATACGTTTCACTCAGGCCTGGCCGGCCTCTGCTTTCCTTTGGTATAAAGAATCAAAGTGGTGAGAGAAATCCAGTAATGGTTAGTCTAGTTTTCTCTGTGGAGAGTTTGCTCAAGCTGTTACAGTTCACGCTAGAAACGTTGCTCCTCTCTTCTGCAGTCTCTTAATAGTCTTCACATCACTGCCTGAAAATAGTGAGGGCAGCCAAGTCTACATTTTCATAGTGTCATCTAATGTGGCAGTATGTCTTTTCTGCATTTGTTTTCTGTTTTTTCTTCCCTCACATGCTCTTAACCATTCACCATCTAAGAGCTTTTCTTCCTGTCTCAAAAAGGATTTTGCTTCTTAGGTCAAAGATTTTCTCCATGGCTTTTCTGAAGAAGAGGTTGTTGTAGAAGTTGTGCTCAAGTTCCAAGCAATTTTCGATCCTTCCGCCAGCTGCCAGTGCTATAAATTTTGACAGATTTAGCTCCATTTACAGTACAAGAACAGCACTGTTTTCAGGTTTAGTGCCATTAAGCAATTTAGCAGAATTTCATTTGACATTTAACCAAGCGGGACACAACGAAAAATCTGTGTAGAGGCTGAATAGGCCACCAATCTCAGCAATCAATGTTTGCTTGTTTATAATGATCATATGAACAATGAGTTAGTGATTTTTAAAATGCCACTTTAAGTAATAAATAGCTTGCAGGAACTACAAAATTATGTCATAATTGGATATTTTTCATGAAGCAATAATAAAGGAAGGTTTTGTGTTCACATAGGTTAAAAGCAAAGCGCCACCATCAAAAAGACATCCAGGTTTTATCGGCAGACATGAAACAATAGGCCAAAAACACCTATCAGCGCTTTCAAACAGTAGAGTGCTGCTAAATTACTTTCCTGCAGTTAAACAAACACATAATTACTAGTCTGATATGTCAACAGAGCTGCTACCCATTTTTACTGTCATTACTTCATTGATCCAGGGCTCTCTAGCTGAACATGAACCTAACATTTTACCTGCATTCCATTGATTTGAACCACCGAACCGTCAGCTGTTGGCAATCACCTCTCATTTGTAGACAGTTTCACATCAGCAATATAAACACATCTCCCACATGATAATGGGACTGATGATTGCTAAAGAATAGCAGTCAGTATTAAAGACTAATCTAACCTTTTTCAAACTGAATGCTTTGAGTAAAATAAGCAGATGCTGTATAACTACAAGGTTTGCACTGAAAGGGGAAATGAACACTCAGCTCTCAGACAGCAATCAAGGTAGGTGGAGGTATACGTTGCACTCCCACGGTGATAATATTAATTCTTGCTAAGAAATATTAGAACTTATGTACTTTTATCATCATGACAACTACATTTCATGATGGGAGTTAACCATTTAAATGATGCAACAGTCACTGCTCAGATAGAGATGCAGTCTTTTGAATCGGCTCTGGCAGTAAAGAAGATGTTGATCGTGCACACAGGATTGGAGACCAAAGAGAGAGACTTACCCTGACATAGAACTATAGTCCTAGCTAACATGAGTGATTGCAAGAAAGACACAAACAAACGCTATGCTCAAATGTTTGACGGTGGCAGTTAAGTCAGTTTTGGCACAAAAAATAGCAAAGCAGCTGCAGCCTGAGAATTGCGGTCTGTCGTAACACATTTAAGTGGGTCTAACACTTGAGAAAGAAAAAGAGAAAAGAGACTTTGTCACCATTCATATACTCAATTATTAAGTGCAGATTGTAGCAGTTTCCCCAAAGAAATGGTCCTTTTAGGTGTTGAAGGAAAAGAGCTAAAAGCACTAAAGGGGCATTAGTCTTAGAAATAAGGCCAAGCTAATGAGGGTTAGTCAAATATCACTGAGTCCCCAATAAAAGACCTTGGTATAAAAGTTTGAAAGTGCAATGTTCCCTTGGGATATTCCTGTCAAATATACATGTGGAGATGGAAAATGAGGTTGCCATCAGTGGGATGAATAAGGCCAGCTTAAACATGAATTACAAACTCATTTTAACCTGCAGAGAGGACACTGCAACACAGGGGTAGACTGGCTGTCTGGCAGACCAAGTACTTTCCCGGTGGGCCGACATGCCTTTTTGGCTGACACAACTGTCTGTTTTGTTTTTTTTTTGTTTTTTTTTGTCTGACCAGACCATAAAGCAGGGGCAGCAGCCCATTGGTTTATTTTCTATGACACTAGGCTGGCCCAATCACATCTCTTACTGGGCCAGCCCCAACCCTCCCCCTCTGCCCTCTCTGTTTCTTGTGTCAGATGCTGTGGCTCAGAGCAGAGGTGGATTTACCATTAGGCAAAGATCGGCAAACAGCCATAGATTTGTTATGATGTTTAGATATGAAACATATAAAATTATGTTACTATTCTAAAAAAACTAAACCCCGAAATTATGTACAAACAAGCACACCTTTGATTAAATTGTCCTATCACATACAGTCTATTACTCCTCTCTGAACATTAATATAAAACAAAAAAGTGATCTATGAACTGTGTAAACACCATATGCAACAGTCATCATTAATATTTGGATACTTGAAATCTGTATGAACTAAATAGTTAGACAGTATCTAATAAAGTAAGATGGAACAGCTATATGCATTAATTGAAAAAACTATTTGGTCATTACCAGTATGGTATTCTTTAAATGGCACAGATTTTTGCACATCTCTGTCTGGGGATTCAGTGGAAGAGGAACAAGAACCTATAGACTACTTTGCCCATCCTGAGCGTGCTTCGATGCAGGTGATTTTTAAATCACCACCCCAAGCAAGATGCTAAAAACCCTGTGGCGAAGAAGGTGTTCACCAATAAAGCCACCTCTGATCACCAGGGAGTCAGTCAAGAGTGAGTGAGTACACTGGTCAACTTGCACTGGTACACTTGTCCACAGCACTTACTACCCTGCTCTGTAGTGGTTTAAGGGAACAGTACAGTACACATATTTAAGGGGACCTCAAGGATCGTGTACTGGTAGGTGGTGTTCGACCAGCTGTGAGGGGCCAGTCTGGGCTAAAAATGCCAGGGCTGATTTCGTCCCTGTCCAGCCCTGCTGCAACATGAACCCTGAATCACAACACAGTAGGAATTTTATAATGTACCAAAACCAAACCATGACTGTGTGCTCTAATTTGACTAATTTGACTAATATCCACACTTTTTATTTTTTTTTATTTCACTATCTCTTTAGAATAAGTTAATTGAAGGACAGACTTTACTTGTATTTCTACAATGAGACAGACTTATGTCCTCAAAGACTTAAACCTGCAATGACAAGTTAATCCCCCAAATTTACTGTACAGGAGTTTCTTTTGTATAGATTACACAATATACTTATAATTAAGTATTATAATAGCTAAATTGAACAATTGTGTTGAAATAATGAAAGTGAAAGACAGATCTATTGTGCTACAGAGACTGTCTACAGATCCCGACAATCCCTGTGCCTCTCTTCCTTCTCACCTACCTCCTTCATATTAATTAACTGAGCAAACAAGAATTGACTGGACAAACACATGCAGGCATATTAGTTAAATGACAAATACCAGAGACATGCACTTGTAAAGTGACGCAAAGTGCTGCATGTAAGAGCACACCAAATCAATCCTCATTAAAAATGCCTTTTCAGGTTTTTTTGCCAAAAGTGGCATCTCAGGAGACCATCTTTAGATCCCTGTGAGGCAGCGAGAGCAGGTAAACCTTAATGCATATCTCTGTTTAAAGTTCAAACAAAGCATCTGAGTCCCCCTGACCTCCTGCTGGATTCCACTATATTCTGATGAATCACAGAGCTTCACAATGAGATGCTAACCTTGGTTTTGTAGCACAGAAGGTAAATGCTGATGTGCTGAGTTCTGCCAGTGTACTTACTGCAAAGCTTGGGTCAAGGCTAGGCATTTTCATTGAGCAGCAGAATGGCTACTAGCTGAATATGAGAGCATTCAAGGCCTCAAGACTAAAATCAGAGATACTGGCACAACACTGCAGCATTATATTGTGTCAAAAAGGTATGACCTACCAACAACAGTGTGAATGGCTATATTCGTCTAAACATACAGCGATGCAGCAAAGAAATGTTAGCTAAAAGTAATAGTCTGATGATTTTTATACTCTTTGGAATAATTATTATATGCCTGATGGTAAAAACAAGATAAATTGCAGCTGCTGCAGATTTAGTATTGTTCATAAATGAAAGCAAGATGGCTTGTGACAACCTCCCCAACAAAAGAACCCTCCCACCCCTCCCTCTTCCCCAATTCCACCAGTAACAAGCTGTCATTTCAAACCAGAGTCCACCATATTACACAGGGGCCACTGGGGTCAGCAGTGCCTGTCTTGCTCTATTGCCCGTTGTTGATAAGCAGTTTCAAATATCTCTAGTAGGGAGAAATGTTCCCCTTGCTTTTTCCTACTTCTGCTTGAATTGATCTGGCGGCACAAGTTGGCAGGATGATCAACTGGCTCGTTAAGCAGAAGAAGAATTAGGTCTGAGTGTGTCAGATAGGAGAAAGTCGTGGCTGCCCTGGGGGCATCTGTGTGGTTTCCCATTGCATGACACCTGTGCTCTCTGAAGGAGCTGTGATTGTTCCTGCTACACCAGCAACCATCTTTTCTCAAAGGCAACCGGGACGAGGAGTGGGTATTCATTCCATATTTTGTGTGGAGCAGAGAAAATTGAGCTCTTCACCTTAAGACATATACTGTACGCTTGGAAAAAGGTCAGTTTTTGCATGAGAAAATATGCAAAAGTCCTACAGGGAGAACAGACTCATTTAAAAAGACACCTTTAACATAGTGGCATAATATCCTGCACTACTGAATGTTATTTTCTGCTCCATCTACATTTGTTTCCCAAGAAACTCTTAAGGGTTAAAAGGGAAACAGAAATGTGGAGGGGAGGGGGGAATAATACAAGATTAATACCAGGCTACACTACAGGTCACAGGTCTCCAGCATCCTCGGTAAGACTGGCTGAACTCGATTTAAAGGAGAGAGCTTGTCTGCAGGTAGTCCCGCTCAACAAGGCAACATCCATTATTTCTCCTCCTGCTGTTATTGCTAACATTAACTGTGTGGTCTATACTTGTCTGCTATCTCCAAACAAGGATACTGAAGCTAATTCTCTCTGCAATAAAAACCTCACCAAGACTTTTAGTGCAACAATTGCCAGACCAATAGCACCACTGTGTTACCTGGAGAAACAAGACATTATGTTGTTGAAGAAATGCTGCATAGGAAAGCTATCTCGCCCAATATTCTCCACTGTGTATTTGGAGAAAAATTATTCTGTTCACTTTTTGAGCTGGAGGGCCAAAGCTGCACTGTAAATACACTTGCTATATAATTGCCCTTCTTGAAAAGGAATATTTCTGACAAATAAACACATTGGTTTCTCTTTGAAGCAAGCCTGATTTGGCGGAAAATGTGACACACATACACACACAAGAGAAAAAGAGGTGGCCAGACAGCGAGGACAACAATCCTGGAGTGTTCTTCCAGCTATCTGCCCTCAGATATGGACACAGAGGCAAGGCATGGCCAGCAGAGCTGGTGCACAGCCATTCTCATTCTGACAATATGTCAGATGTCGGCCTAAGATGCACAAAGAGTGGAGGGGCTCAAAACCTCAACAGATGGAGAAAATCCATCTTTCACAAAGCAATGGCTGCTTACAGCAAATCAAGTTTTACAGAAGTTATGCAATTGAATAACTAAGAGACCATAGACACCAACATCATCTGGATGGCTCAATAATCTGTGCTAGCATTTTAGCACACACTACATTGAATAATACTTTCTTTTTATAACATTTTTGATTGATCGCCAACACAAAACTAATCAACTTGTTGCTTGAGATAATAATTTTGTGTTAGGGGTGCTCCAAGTTCTCAGATTCTCATGTTTGAATTAAAGCTAGGCTTATTTAAGCAGAGTTACTCTGTCACATAGTGCTCCGCACACAAACCTTGGGAGGAAAATCAAAGCATTATTTTTTACCTGTTATCCAGCAGTGGGTTGTATCTTCAAAGGTATTTTCATGATCTCACAGATGTCTACAGTCTGCACAGAATGATAAAATATTTGCCTGATGCCCGACCAGTGTTTAAATCCAACATCTCCATAGACTGTGTCGCTCTGCTCCGCTTCTCTTCACTGCTGTCGTGCTTGCTATTGCAGGTCAAGTCAATGGCCAGCACAGCCTATGCAAATGTGAGATTTAAACAACGGTTTTGCCCCTGGCACACATTTTACTGCTGGATCACTGGTAAAAAATAACATTTTGACTTTTTCTCTGAAGTTAGCATATGGAATACTATGTGAAAAAAACACAGTTAAACATACTGAGCCTCTATTATGATAGTAGCATGGAGCCTACACCCAACATACTGTATAGTGAGTACTAGCATGAGGCAGATGATTTTAATGGCTGTTTTGCCAATTTGGCTGATATAGTTGTTTATTCCATAATATTATTATTATTCCATAGAGAAAATGCAGCTGCTTGAGTCTACCATGACGTACTGCTGTACATGAGCAATTTAGCCTTTAAACTCTGCTTCTATTTGATCCTAGCATTTGATTGTCTTTTGTTAATTTCATTTCACTTTAAAAATGTAAAAATGTACAATGCCTACTTTGGTTAATTTCAATGTGGGCCTTTCAGTTCTCATTCACTCAGCTCACCATGTTGCCACATTCAGTTGCTGAATGGACCCTATTCTTTGTCTGGTGGAGTATTATTCTGCAGACCTGTACTCATAATTAAAGCTGTGAGAAAGCCTGATAATGGTGCAATGAATTAACAACTTTTAATAACCCACTGGAACTGGATATGCCGTTTGGGAATGGCCTTGAGAATGATTTTTTAAAAGGTTACTAGAGAGTTCTGACATAGAAAATTAGAATATTCAGCAGATTTGAGGAATTCATCACATAAGATCTACTGTAAGCACTGTAGCCTGAAAATTCACGATGGAAGTTATATACACAGTCTTTGTAATGCAAAAAATAAGGTATTCCCACATTACTTATGGACTGAAAATAATAAAAACCCTAGCACATAGCCCCAACAGGAAGAGTCAAAAATAAATGCAATATTTCATTCTAAACCATATTCTCTTCAGAATTCAGCATGGCACACAGCATGCCAGTTTCCTTTATCATTGTAAAAGTCTATGAATTTCACTGCATGGGGTAACCACTTAATCTCTGTAGATGGGAAATGATGAGAGCCAAATGAGCCATTTTACTTCATAATGGTTGTAACCAAGAGCATATCAACATCATGACTGCTGAGATTATCTGCTTGACAAGGACTAATGACACAGTCCAAGGGCAGTGCAATTAAAATTACATTATAAAGAGTTACAGGTATCTATGTCATGTTTGAGTAAGCATGTATAGTATGCAAATATGATTCTGCAAAGAACTTATTAAAAGAACACGGGAATAAGACGTATGTAGGGGAATTTGAGCCATCCTCCTCCAAGCATCCTGATGTTATTTAAAGCTCACTAACATATACTCACTAAATTACTCATTACCAAGGACTTAAAATTCCTCCGAAAACCAATAAACTCAACCCATTATGCATTAAATGAGGGCGAGAAAGAGGGGGGAAAAAGGGATCAAGTCTGTCCATAATTTGGCATACATGTGCTGAACTATCAAGGATGGATTTCAATACCCCAAACGTACACATCATCAGTAGTCATTACAGGGTGAATTTCCTGGGGGAGGTCACACATGTTGCAGAGATAACAAGCTCTCCTCGCTGTCCCCAGCAGTAATAATGCATAAACCACAGCGCATCTACCTCTGGGTACTGCAACTAATACCCGACACTGGGGTTTTTATTTCCAGCTTTAGAGGAGAAAAAGACACCGCAATCCGTGTTTGACAAGGAAACTAGCTTTGGCTGTCAAAGCTCAATGGCAAAGCACACATAACATCTATCTTTTATTACTTGCAGTCGCAAGGAAGGAGAATCATTTTTCTTTTCTCTACATTCTCAATACGCTAAATACATGCCCCTTTTCCCATAACCTTGGCCCAATTTATTTCTCTCTTCTGCTTTGCTGGCTCCTGGCATTTCCAGCAGGGTGAGTGAGGTCATGGTGGTGCTCAATTAAAAATATGAAGTCATGTGCAATCTCTGCAATGGATCCAAAAACAAAGTCAGCTCAAGGTGACGTCTGACACCCTGCAGTTGTGTATCATAATCAGGCTGGAGTTTTCTGAGCTGATCACAGCTCCTTCCAAATCAGTGAGGTGGCATGACCCCTGACAGCATTGTCAATGAGGGGGGGGGGGGGTGTGTCTTGATGGCAATTGTTAAACAATTCAATATCTTATACTCTGTTTAGTGAGAGCCCATTTAACCTTCATGTTTTTTCTTAAAACATCTTTTCATCATTTTTACTATTTTATAAAATGTTTTGCAGACCTGCACTTGTATTTTTTGCTCTACATTACTGAAAACCATTTGAATCTGTTGCATAGTGGGGTGTGTTGAGGGTTTCTTTGAAGAGATCAAAGAAAAATATGTCATCAGCATGAGAGATGTGGCCCAGTACAAGTTACAAGGTGGTTGAGCATGGTAAGCCTTGGATCCCTGATGGATCAGAGGGGCCGAGGTGAGCGTTTGTCCCCTCCAGACACATCCCAACACCACAGCCGCTGCCGCACTAATTGAATTTGATGTTCCTTCCTTGGTAAAGGTTTCCCGCCGCTGATAGATACCAGTCCTGCCTCTTCCTCATCTAAGCTCAGAGCAGGAGCACATTTACATGAAACAGTTCCCCCGAACGTGGTTATTAGACGATCTGCAGAATAGGGATGGCTAAGTCAAGGTGACACAGAGAGAATTATAAATTCAAGGTGCATAGCAACACAGGCGGCCATTTCGCAGATGAAGAACTTCTTGTATGTCAGGAAGTCATCAGGGGCTGTTGCTGCTGCTGTAGCAATGGATGGCTGAGTGCAGCCATGCAGAGGAAAGTCACCTGCACTAAGTAACAACTCCTGGAGCTGCAAAGGTCAGTGGGACTAAGTGCACACGGGTAAGGACAGATGGATGTAATACTGAGGTTTATTACCTTATCATTAAATGAGTGTTGGGCTCTGATGAAAAAAGGTTGGAAAAAGGCAGCAGTTAAAAAGGATTAATTATGACAGTGTAGTGAGTGTAGACAGAGTGAAACGTGAAGATCTCATACAGTTTCCTGATGTAGAGGTCTGCTCTATGTAATACATCTTTCAGAATGTTAAATGCTGCTGGAAATGTTGATATAATCCAGTACACAGTGTGCTGTGAGCTCTTCATGTGTTGAAATATTTCACTTTTGGCTTTGAAATCAAGATGATGTCTCACTTCTCCGTTCCAAAAATGCTAGATTAACATATTAATACTCCGTGACATTTGCTCTATTCCTGTTTTGCCAATAGCAGATCACTTTGTTCCACTATTCAACCGTAATTACTGTAAAACCATTCTGTTACATGAAAGAAAGAGCCCTGAGGCATGGTGCCTTCGTTCAACATTTACATAACAGCTCCTCATTACAATCTCCAACTTTAAATCAGAAATTCCTCATGTCTACACAGACCACAGCTACTGCAGAATCCATCAATACCCTGTAGCTTGTTGTGCTTAGAATTTTGATTTTAAACAAATATTCAATTATGGAATGAGACACACCATATGGCACAGTGGGCTGTGGAATGTCTGCCCCATGACATTTTTGCCTATGATCACCATGTACACACCATGTTTTATTCATGAATCCTCAAGGTCCACCGGCCTACTATGGGACACTTGGGTTGCTCTAAACTAAAGGGTGGCTTAGGTTATCCCCATCAAACAGTGATTGACCATCGAACTGGTTTTCTTGAAAGTGTCCTGTGTTGTTGGCATGATCATGCTATGTTTAACTGGTCTTGACAAGCAGATTTATTTTAGCAGTGAACCAATTTCTTTGTACACAGAAACCTGGATTTACTAACAATGGGTCAAGCTGTTGCCAAAGATCTTCAACAGCCACTAACCAGTCTGAGGTTGTTTCATGGCTATAAAGATTGTCAGTATTAAAGTGTCATTCTGGTTGATTACATCTGGGATATCATTCGTGTTTTGTCATTGATAACTTCACTGCTAAGATCTTGAAATATGGCAGCATTGTTAAAAAGTCAAACTGAGCATGAAGCACAATATCCATCACAGTTAACAGACAGACTTCCTAGTTCAGTTTTGAGCTGCTATATTGATACATACTGTAGTTTTTCAGTGCAATGACAGATTTTCGGATATGCTCACCAATTAGAGTGGTTTAGAAAATCTGGCTAAACGGCTGTCTTATTTTAGCCCAGTATCCAAGCTATATCCAGTGCCAACATTCAGAATCAATGCGGTAAGTAGTGAACTATATATGTAACACTATACTGTATGTAGTGAAGTGGAAAGTAAGGGTGTGGAGGTCAGGGGGATGGATAGGTGTGTAGCTTGTTGGATATTCATGTAGGAGAGCAGAGTTAGCATCCTATCACAGACCTGCGATTAACATTTGCCCTCTTATTAATCATAACTACAAACTCCCCCCAGGCTTAACAATACCGTATTTGCTGTGCACAGATATTGCAATTTGAGAACTTTGTCTGGCACTAAAATTGTTTGTTTACAACATGTCTGATTGTCTGACTGCTTGTATTTCTTGCCATATAGGACTTTGTTGGCACAGTGTAGGCATTTTCCCAGATCACAACAATTTGTGTGGTGATATTATCATATATCATATTATCATAACCCGATAAAAATGGCGAAAACTACAGCTGAATAAGACCAAAGCTGTAGTAAATCTTAAGTACCCTTTAAAATTAACAAGACAGACATTTATTTATGAAATTATTAGACCTTTTGATAAGGTGCTATGTGGGTATCTGGGGAGTTTATCCCAGAACATGCCAATGTTAGATAGTGCCTTGAAAAGGCCATGAAAACTAACCTGACAGGTAAACACAGAAATACAGTTTCTCTTTGCCCGAACCACAACACACAAAGTCATACAGCACACACACAAAACACATTTCTACAGCTCACAGTCGGCATTGGTGCCGGACGTCTCGGTTCCATATAGTGTTTGTGACAGTGACATGACAGCATTCTTTTATGACTCCCTTATATTCCCCTACAGTGACAGCAGGGGAATGGAGAGAGCTGCCAGGAATCATGGAGAGGAATCCCTGTCAAGCGTTACCCTGAGGCTTCCCCTCCCTCATGTCAAGACAGATAACCACTAGAACCTCATGGGAAGCAGAGACAGATGGAAAGAGAGATACAAAGAGAGAGAAAAACAGAGACAGACAAAAACGTGCCACACACACACACACACACACACACACACAAAACTTGCTTTTTAGGAATGCTAGATTATGTCATTTCTTCTATGCCAAATGTCTTTTTTTTTCGACACAAATGCACAAAAATAAGTTGGATTTTATTGGAGAGGACAATGGATATAATGGAGATATGAATGTTGAATTTGTACTTTGTGTTGCTAGCAACAGTTAATAGTAATGGAGTTTTTTTTTAAATATCTGTCAGCATGTCCTTAACTATGTATTTAGAATTATGTCCCCTGTCATATAAATTAAAGCTATAATCTTTTAAGTGAATGAGAGACTGCAAAAAAAGATGTGTAAAAAAAGCAATGTGTAAAAAAAGACATTGTATCATTCTGCCTTTTTGTTTTGTTTTGTTTTTTCTTACATTGGACTGGAATGCAGTATTGCTTTTTGATTAGGCATTCTCAGATTTCCAAGCTAAAAATGCATCTTTATTTATGATCTGCAAATTTGATTACAGCATGATTTCATGCACATAACCAGGGTAAATTACTGCCTTTGTTTTTTTGTGTGTTTAACTTGTAAAGTCAGCTTGATGCTACAGGGTGGAAAGACAAGAGAACTAATCCATAATTCTTTTGAAATTACCTGAATCAACAATGTGGTCTTACATTGCTGGGAGAATATGTTTTAACCCAAAATTTAAGAGAAGATGATAGAACTGCACATCAATACACTCAATTCATTAAGCATTACTGCTGGCAGACATTTGCTGATATGTGTATGGCCATTATCAGACAACCAAACTATCAATTTCAGTTACATTATCCTCAGTGCTGAAGTGCCATCTAAATATCACATGGAAAAACAGGAACTATCCTTTCAGTTTGCCTCTGTCCTTGTTGCCAAACAGCAAACGGGTCAATAACCCATCATTATAGAGCTTCACACTTCGCTGGCTGCAAATTGACTGCCTGAAGGATTAAGGAGAAAGGCAATGATGCCAATGCTGGAGATGAGACAACATTGCTCATCTTCTCTACCTACTAAAAAACCTGGGGTGCTCTGAAAATACTGGAGCTCGGCTAAAGAAAGAGAAGGCAGCGTGACAGCACATAATCCTGTCACTCTGGGTATTGTTGGTAAAATGGGAGGGCATATACTTACTTGGATCGATGTTCTGTCAATGTACAGGGGCACAATGGAAAGTAGAGCAAAGTAGTACATGGGTCAAAGTCAAATATTGGACAAAGTTACTTTCTTGAATTGTGAGTGTTGATTGTCCTCAGCAAGATCATTTCAGGTAAACTGTTTTATTCTTTTTGGGAATAAGTTATTCTGCAAGCTCCACTGCAGATTTTTATATTTCCTATGATTAAGAATGAATTCAGCACTTCCAATGGTCTTCAGTACATGACACTAACTTTACAGTTATTACAAGCGCATTTTATAAGAAATCCAGTATAATACTCCATATTTTACATTTGATGAGAAACCAGGTGTGACTTCCAATAAAGCAATGTGGAGTTCAATGAATACAAATAACTTAATTCTAGAGAGGATTTCTGCCATACACAAATATCCTGCTTTTTAATTTAACCTCCAAATATAAAGACTTACTGAACACTTTCAAACAGTTACTAGGGGTTACAGATGAGATGTCGGCCAGTTATGTGTGTGACCACAGCTAATACAGTTCATTTTCTTTGTATATTGAATTTATTTCTTTAGTTATGTTTAGATTTTTTTAAAAAAATAAAACTTAATTCCCCCCTCTTCAATTAAATCTGTTAATCCATTTCCCTGCAATTAAATGAGAGTGATGGGTCATCCTGCCTCACAGAGCTGGCAAACCCTTCATAAGAATGAATATATTATTTTTCTAAAATGAGAAAAATAATATCTATGAACTTATATTGTTATATTTGTATACTATCAATATATTCTGCTATACAAATGAATGATTATGAAAAAATATATAATTAAATACTTACAACATGAATTATTTAAGTTTTTCTTTTGCATATGAATAGATTTGCATAATGTAATGTATAGCAGTGGAACACATCTCATTATTTTATTTTTGCATACCTTGCTATATTGTAATGTATATTGACTTATTAACCTTTATTTTATCATTTATAGAATATTATGTATTTGTTTAAGCATCAGCTATTAGACATTCATATCTGCCCTAACAAAATAGTGTCAGCCAATACCTTCTGACACTATTCCACAGGACCCAAAGCACTCATATGTGCTCATGATTACAGAAATTGTGTTCATTACATCCTGGAATGAAGAGGCAACCCGTCATCACAGTGTCATAGTGCAGCTGGCAGTTATCTGTTGATGTCTGTGCAACCCCTATGATTATAAATCTAAAGCTCATGTCTTTTACTTTCCTTTTTTATTTTTTATTTCTTTCTACAGATCCAAAGAAAAGAGGCTAATGTGTGGGGGGAAAAGGAGTTGGAAAAAGCAGAAATATTTCATTTGGCGGAGAAAATGTGAAAGGACAGAAGAGAAAAGTAATGTCAGTCAATGCAGCTTTAATACAGCAGCATATCCCATGGGAAGTCGGAGGGAGTGACAGCGGTTGGAGGGAGATGGGACCTGTTTCTGATTCGCTGATACGGTTTTATTATCTCTTTGAGTACCGAACAAGGTGCTGGCTGGCTGGCTGGGCTTCCTGACGGTATAGCTGGGCTGATGGGGCTAATGGAATTCGAATGCTGGGGCCTCATCTCTCAGTTGTGATGGCTGGGTGACAGGCCCTGATGGATCGCTGGAGCTGAAGGCTCGCCTGACAGTCACGCTCGGCTGATGAATTGTGAAATGAGACAGACATACAAAAGCTGTGGGCAGCCCAGACCTGGACTGACCACCCCCCTCACTCACACACACACACACACACACACACACACACATTCATTCTGTTCAACTGGTATGCTCTGTACAACGCTCGCATCCATCTTCCACCCTGACTGGTTGCTGGGGTAATGTGGGCGGCTCTGCTGGGCGCCATGGAGACACATCACCCAGCCTTGGGACCCGGCCAAGTTTTGAAGTCTTTTAATGACGGACTGAGGACATCTATCATGATGACATTTCTCCTGAATGTAGTCCTTGCACTATATCCACTTAAAGGAAGTTCTGACAGGAATGTATGAGCTACTTCACATCTGCATTAACATCAGGGGGTGAGGTAAAATGGCTTCAAATTAATTCTGTTCAGTCGACCTACAACTGTTACAGGAAATGGCATTTTAGAAGAGTGTTGTAGTTGCGAGAGCAGACTACTAAGCAAAAACCAACTAGAGTAATGAAATTTACAAGGCCTAAATTTCAACAAGACACGAAACAGGTCTCTCCTCTTGTAAAGAGAATGTTGAAGAAAATGGTGGACAAGGAGATGAAGAGGGCTGAAAAATAATAGTAATTAAGAAAAAAAAAACAGGCAGAGAGTGAGAGTCCACCAGAGGGCTGTCTACAGCAATAATTAGAGTCTCCCCATCATAATCATAAAAAGGCATAATTTAACAGTTTGATGGTGTTGCTTTTATTAGCCAATCTGAGCAGATGGCAGTTGAAGCATCCTGGATGTTTTTTTCAGACTGAGGACTGAGGATTAATGGAAATAAGCAGAGAGCTGGGGGATGTCAAGAAAACTGCTGCCTGTGGACATTAAAATGACTTATTACATGTTTATGTGAAGGCATATTTCTTTCTGTTTAATCACTGCTCTCTCTCCCTTCCTTTGCCTCTCTCTATGGAAATCTGCCCACTGCCACCTTTGGGTGATTACATGACCTGTAATTGTGGTCAAGTTCAGTGAGGGACTCAGTGGATACTACACCTCTCAAACGCACTCCCGATGTGAAGAGCTCTCCCTCTGAGTGTTTACCTTGTGCCCTTCTGCCTGGCAGTCTATGCTTCACATCTGGCATTTATTTTGACTGAGTTTTTCTCCCAGCCAATGTTTCAGTTTGCATTTCTGTTCTAATTTTCCTTGTTTGATTTATCCACATAATCACTGTTCTCATTTGCGTGATTTCTAAGAGACTATGATAATGATCATGTTGTCTATTACCCACTAGAGAGGTTGATATCAAAGAGCACAGAGTTATAAGTAAACAGTTGAATAGATGAATAGGAGCACTCAAACATAGCCTACCTTCGAAGTTTGATAAAGCTCTTTCATAAAGTGAAATCCCAAGGTTCATTCTCATTATGGAACATCAGGGAAGAATACATGTTTTAAAGTTAACCTTGATTTTGCTTTTCTGTCTACAGTGAATGCACGCTGTGATGAAATAAAGTCATTTTAAAACTGAACTGAACTTCATTTTGTGCTGGAACATTTGGCAGCACTTGTGTATGAAAAGTCAAATCACTGATGAAAGATCTTTTTCTTTTGTCATTTGAGTTGAGTTATGAGTTGCGTACCTGCAGCATGTCATTTATACGCATTCAGTGTTTTGTCATTAGGTGAAGTTACACAATGGTTCATATATGTGCACGAGTAGATATGTTTAAGTTAAATAAACTGACATATTTAGTTTGTTGCTGAAAGCTCTGTGTTTTTATGTCACTTACACCACTTTGTAATATTATAAGAATGTAAAATATATAAGGACCTGCAACAGAATCAGGCATTAAGGGTCTGATACAAACTTTGAATACAAAGCATTGTTTATTCACAATACAATACATAAATATATTCATTTTCAGCAACTTTCAGCAGCTTTGTTTTGGATCTTAACAATGTCTCCTGGACTGTCAGTGCCTTTAAAAAAAGAGTAAACAAAGAGGAATTATGTTCTTATGCACTGGTTTATGCTTTATTGGTTTTTGAGACTCTGGTTGCTTGAAAGAGGAGTTTTTTGAAGTGTAGCTTTCTGACAGAGGAGTCCGTTTCCAATCAAAGACCACATACTGTATGACTTCACACACAGTTGCAGCAACGTTGACCTCTGACCTCAGTGTACATTGCAACATAAATCTGTTCAGAAACTGTCAAAAGTCATGATGTTCTTTTAGTTTAAGGAAATGACTGAACAGTGAAGCCACTAAACAAAAGTTTTGCCCACCGGAAGGCGTACTCATTTTTGATAGAGATGAGATCACAGGTGCACATTAATCTACAGTTTAACAACCGCACCATTAGAAATATGTTTATTCAAGGATACAGCATGTAGTACAGACAGGAGGATAGTGCTGCTATACTGACTCCCTCTTAGCTGAACAGAAATACAATTCCTTGACACTGAATATTTTCCAGGGGAATTCACATTCTGCCTTCGCATCATGATGTTATCACACTAAATTGATCTACCACAGCAGCAGCTAGTGAATCTGTTACCTTGAGGTGTCATCCACGCTCAGATCCCACAATATAGAACAGCTGTGATCTGTGTGAGGCATCAGTAACTGAGCAGCAGAATTGGGTTTAAACGGCAGGAAGTGCCTAAAAAACAGGTGGGCTGTCATTTGCCCGCATTTAAAGGTTGAGTGCCTTGATCTCCCTTGAACTGCTTTTTCATCAACGTGCAGCTTTCATCTGATAAAACATGGCTGTAGATCTTGTTCGCTGTCAGCGAAGTCTTCAGCACCGTTCAAGTTAGCTGAGTAAATGAAGACAGGAAATAACTCCCTGCTTGAGCTGATGAAAATTTCATGAAATATATAAGAGAAGGGAATACTAGGAGAGAACTGGGGAATACAGCAGTTTTGGACGACAGTTCAATTATTGTAGTTGATGGGATGGCAACCTGACCCCTCATCTGCATGCCGGCGAGACGATATTAACTCTGATCGCCATACCTCATGTGTCAGGTCCCGGCGAAAATGCTCAGCAAAGGATATTCATCATTTATTACAACTCATCCTCAGCGTCTGTCCTAGTTTCATGGCGGCGGCGGCGGCGGCAGCACCTGATCAATGCCGTGTGCAAATAAGGAAGGACGAATCAGGTATTGATGTCTGATGAGGACAGGGCCCAGGTTGGGATGCTGGGAGAATGATATATTTATAAGAGGATTTGTCAGATTGGGTTTCTCAGTGCGAGGACAGGACATGAGAGGCTGCAAAGACACATGCCCTCTATCCAGACGCCTTTAATGAGGATCATCAGCTCTCGAAGAGTCCGGGGACAGGGATGAGGACATTTAATACCCCAAAAGGATACTGAGAGTTTAAAGGCTCCGATGTTGAGTCATACTGGGGAAAGAGGGCACACACACATGCACTCTCACCCACGAACAAATACCCTTCTGCACACACTGTAGACAGATCACACAACACGAGGAAATGATTCAGACATCTGAGTCTTTTCCCACAAATTGCCTTATACCCAAATCTTGATGAAAGCTGGACATGGCTCTTACCAGAAGTTGCTAGAATCGTGTAGTCTGTTTCATTTCCTGCATTAACGGATAGGCTCACAATTTTTTAAGTCTGTCCTAAAACAACATTCAGGAGCCAAAATGAACATTGAAACATGGTGTCTTGCTGTAATCATTCCTCCTGTTCATACTGACCATTAGAAGATCCCTTCATAATGCAATTACAATGTAAGTGATGGAGGACAAAATCCACAGTCCTCCTTCTGTGCAAAAATATATTTAAAAGTTTATCTGAAGCTAATATGAAGCTTCAGCATCCAAATGAGTCAAATCAAGTGGATATCTTTCAACATTACAGTCTTTTTAGTGCCAAAGTCCCTCTTTGTTACTATACTTCCACCACAGCTCAACAGGGAAACACAAAGAGGGAATTTGATGCTAAAAAGATTTTGTGGATTTTGGCCTCCATCACTTACATTGAAAGCACATTTGAAGGGGATCTTTTAATAGCCAGTATGAACAGGAGGAATGATTACAGTGAGGAAAACCTCTTTCACTGTTCATATAAATACCTGACTGTTGTTTTAAGACAGACTTGAAAAATTGTGAACTCGTCCTTTAAATTGTTTTCCAACACCATTCATACTCCTCATAAATACAGTCTATCTATATGCTTAGCTGCTAATAAATTAATAATAGTTAACCATTTACCTGAATTAATCAAACAATAAAATATGATTTGTATTATGTATTTAATATGTATTTGAACCCCATCTTAAGAAAAAAGTCAATCTAAACTGAGTCTGAATAAAAGTGATGTAACTGTTATTGGTGCAAGGTAGAAATCGAAATACTGTGGAGATAGAAAGGGAGGCCAAAAGTCCAAAATGTAGTGGGCCATATAGCAGAGGTGGGGTATACACAGTAATGGGAGTAAACGGATGAATACAAATTTGATTTGAAGTATCTATGATAAAAATGAGAAAGCTGTTGATGAAAAAACTGGCCACATTGTGTGTGTGTTTTAAAGGAGGTTGCACATGCAGTGGGACGAGGTCCAGATGAAAGTTAAAAAATGAGAAAGCATTGAGAGGATTGACAAAAAGCTTCCTTGGCTCATTTCATGCACTTTTATGATGGTCCTTAACTTCAGCTGGGTCAGTTTCCTGTCTTCTGTCAAGCCACTGAGGTGCCATGCAGACTTCAATATCTGATCATGAAGTAAAAATAACCTGTGGAATATCAGTCAAGTTTTATCCTGCACTGCACAACCAATCTGGTGAAAACTGATGAGAAGATAAAGATGAACCTGGCTGTCTGAATATTGAACTTGAACTATAGCCTGTACCCTATTCGTTTACATTTCAGCAAATCTACACCATTGAACATCATGCTGCTTTGCCTAGTGGCAGCTCCTGTTCACACTGTACTAACACTTGCCTGGATTACCTTGATAGTTTTGATTTAGAAAAAGTCAGAATCTGATAATTATGAGCCAAAATTGGAGTTTTGTATATGATTTCTAAATGGATTTATGGACAGATTTATAGTGCCACTATTGTAAAGAATGCTTTCCACTGAAGCAGTGTGTGTGTGTGTGTGTGTGGGGGGGGGGGGGGGGGGGGGGGGGGGGATTAATATGACTGAAAATAAAAATTTGTTCAGAGCTCATTATCGGTTCATATTTGAATAATGTACAGTATTTGTTTTAGTTTATGTGCAAACGATAACCGGGATACTCCAAAAGACCCTTTGTACACAGGTTACTATCGTGCATGTACACAAACTCTATGTCCGCCTCTCATCTCCTGTGCTTACACTACTCAGATAACTGTAAAAACATCCCGTCCTCTGCAGTGTGGAAGACACCAGTATCCAAAACCAATTAATGCTGCCTGGAGCTAGGTATTCAAAACACTGTGTTTGCTTAGAAATTGCAGGATCGAGGTTCATACCATTGTGTACCTAAGTCTCCCCCTACTGTGTGAATCCCACCCCAGAGGGATCAATTAAAAACTTGATGCATAATCTGTTTGAGCATAGGAAGAAGAAACACAGAACATTCTGGATATTCATGAAGGGAACTGGAGTGGGTGGCGGTGTTGACGGTGATGATGGTGGGTGGTAGCAGGGTGACGAAAGCTTGTCGTGTCTCTTTTGCCTCTCTGTGTCTTATTGAGACCCAGTGAAGTGGTACCTTTTACAGAAATGCTAAGCGGGGGCAAAGGAGCACAAACAACACTGCTGATTGATGTAAACACACTGCTACAATTCCTTAAAAATGGGCTTGTTCCACACAGGTGAGCTCCATGCTAAATTGTGACAAAATCATTTTTATCCAACACATTGGGAGAATTGATACCCTGACATTCCAACTTAAATAGCAAGCTTCTTTTTAGTTGCACTCTATATGTTGACCCTTTCAAAAGACCTCAAACACTCACCTCGATGTTAGCTTTGCTCTGTCCAAGAAGCATATCCATGAAAACTTTTGGCAATTGCTGCTATCAAACTGAAGGCTCTGAAGGATTCACTTAGTTCTGCATTCCTTATGAAAGAAATGGCTATCCACATTCAGTAGCAGTGATGGATGCAACACATGAGCAGCTTTTGTGATTTCACAGTTTTTTCAGATAAGTGAGTGGAAATCCACACAAACTATCACACCTTGCACACTATTTGACGATGTTGCAGTTGGTCTGTTTGCAGGCCCTTTCTAGACAAATTTGCCTCTAGCAAACAATAACACAATGCAGAGGTGTGACTCATTTCAGAAATCAAACCTGCTGATTCCGGTGTATACGGACAAACAGTGAGCCCAGAGTGGACATTTCCAGGAGAGAGAGAGAGAGAAGGTGAAAAGATTTTGGTGGAGAGTGTGTGCTACAGTCAAGCACCTGGTCTGATGAATCAGTTTTCATTTTGAGTGGATGCAGACGATGCTGGTGGTCGAAGAAAACTACTCCAATTCAATATGTCTGTGAAGATTCTCAGTCATCCAGGTCATTGTACATCCAGAAGGGTTGAGTCAACCAGTTGCTCCAGTTCAACACACTGAACTTTGCTATACAATAACAGTCAGCACGTCAGCTTGGCCTCTGGACATGTGGCCAAGTGAAGATGTGTCTTGTGCAAGGAAAGCTACGTCAAATGGGACAAGCATCACAAAGAAATTAAAGGTCCTGAAAAAGGCTTTTTTTTCAATGACATTAAATATTGATGACCAAATAACCAACAATCAAAGTTTAAGTTAAGTATAATTCATCAAGAGTTTAACTGTCAACACTGTGTGTTTTGGGTGTACTTTGATCCGGTTTGATTGACAGCAGCCTGGCAACATAAGAAAACAACAAAACAGCTGCTGCTAGATTCTGATTCCAATGTTGCTAAATTCTGTTTGGTGCACATTTTTTTCCCAGAAATCTTTCATGTGAAATAACTAAAACTGTTATTTGAAGGTTGGCAGATTGTTGTGTTTTGTATTGTTCCCATCACTCATACGGTACAAAAGCTGATTGAAAATAGGTTGCCAGCACCTTTAAGATCTATCCAATGTGTGCCTTTTTAGACGTGTCATAAACACTAAATACTACATTCTCAACTGTCACAGCCATCATCCTCCCATAGTCATAGTAAATAAAACATAGCATGCCATTAACTTGATTAGTGCATTAATTAGCACATATTTCAATGCCAGCACCCCTGTCTTCTTATGTGGGGTATTAATATAAATGCCATGTCTTAAAACATCAAGCAGATATGGTGGTTTCATGAAGGTATATTTTTTTCCTAATTTAGATGCTAACTAATGCAGTAAGGTGCTTCAAAATACACCTATGTAGGAGGAAACTAATATAAATATGTTTCCGTCAACTTCTCCTTCTTGAACTATTGTATTCATACAAACAGACTGACTCACTTCAGTTATATACCATGCACCATGTTGTCATCATAACACTAGTTTAATATACCTTTTCAATATGGCCATATGTTACTCCTGTTATTGCTGTGTGGGTGAGAAGCAGCACGAGGCAGCACAGTCTGCCACCCACATTTTCCTTTAAAAATGTGAAAAATGTGCTATTAACAGGAAGCATGGTTAAATAGGGCAAATGAAAGAAACTTATTATATATGTGCACTGAACCTTATCATCATTCTGCAAACAAATATGTTGACAAAGGCATGGATGTAACAAAATAATATTAAAGTGATTTTATTAGCAATATGTAATTTTAAAATATTGGTTTTGTTTTAATTAACTGTAATATGAGGAGCAAGACAAATTGGCTTTCATCCCAAATAACAACCCAAAAATCAGTCAAATATGAAGAAAAACTATGCGGCCTACCTTTCTGCTTTGCTTCCTGTAATGTGGCTCTTAATAACTCAACTAGAAAGCTCAAACTTTGCCAAAAAATGTTTTTCAACCTCTACTGTTCATTATAAACAAAGCCTTAAAACACTGATCCCAACCTCAAACTTATAAAAACAATATTATAGAATCCAGTTGTTGCTGACTTTTCAGCTTGATTCTGTTTTTGTACACCAGTGCATGGGCAGAATGATACAAACACAGAATACAGGTACTGTTTCAGTAAACTGCATAGTCAGGCATATGTTGGCCATTCCCCCAAGAACCCATGTGGATTCTCAGGAGTTCTGTCAGGCTGATCTGCTGTATGAGCGTAGCCACTGAGGCTTAGCCCTATGTGTTGATGTCATCAAAGAGAATGCCCTGGTGACACCTGATGTACCACACAGAGATTGAACAAACCAGCACAATCATTTCATCCCAACATTAGCGTGTCCTAGAAAATATGCTGGGGGACTATAACATGCAACACATGACGCCTTGAGATAAAAGATAAGATAAGACTTGCTATAAAGACGTGCTCAGACTACAGATCAAATGCTAGAGATTGTACACAAAGTCAATTGAAAAATGCAAATGGGCATGAACAGACAATATTTCTGCCTATGCAGTGTAAATTTAGACAAAGATGTGCCAATGAAAGCTAAAAATGCTTCAACTCTATGCCTAACAGTCCCCACCTATCCCCAGTCTGTATGACTGGCAAGAGGAAAAAGGACAGAACAGAACAGAAAGAATTGGATGTCCTGAGTTCTGAGATTATTTTTACTGATTTTACACTTAGTCAGTTCATGTGTCTTGGGCAGCTCGGATAGCTAACCGGTCTTAAAAATGTTAAATGTAACTGCATCCAAGTAGCATTCAAAACAGCTGAAATCTGTCCAATCCACCTCAGGAGGTGGTCTGAGGCTCATTCTAGCCAGATGTTGTAAAGGTGTAAATGCATCCATCTCTCCAAGACGTAATCTTTACTCCCCCCAAGTGTGACTTTGTGAGTAAACAATCTGTGGAAATAGCCTGTCTCTGTCCTGTCTGTCCCCTGTGATAATGGCAGCTAAAGTGACTCTGAAATTATACCGAAATTGGCCATCTTTTTGTCTGTCACATTAAACAAGAGGACAAAAGCTGCTCAAAGCTTTCAACACATAGTTATACATATGAGTGTAACATTGTAGCATTTATCTGATGCTTGATCAATGCAACCTCATCAATGTAAGTCAACTAAGTCTTGTTTTCAGTTTATGCTTCATGTTGTTTGGTGGTTAAACTGTTAACTTGACTGACAAAGTTATTCTTTTTTTTAGCTGTTAAAAAACAGCTTCAGGAGCATTAGCACCACCCTGTGGACTGGAGAGGGGCTTATGCTGATTTTCATGTAGTCAAGGAAAACTGTTGCGGCCTCACAGGCTAGACCACATGTTTCTCACTCAGGGGAGTCCTTAAGAGACTCAGTCTCCCAGAATTCCCCAGGTACTTCACACCTGGATAATAACTCTGCCCATGGATCCAGCTCTGAACTACTATTGGTCACTGTGGCATGTGACCCATGATGTCATCAGGTTAACAAAACCAGAGTTCCCCCTCTCCACTTTCTCTTTCTCCCCATTGCTGCTCCAGGGAGCAGCAGGAATTGCTCCTCTGTTTCTCCCACTGCCACAACTGCAACTGCTCTCTTTCTCCTGGACACTGCCTGCAGGGTCTCTGAGGCATGCAGCTGTGCTTCCCCCTGCTGTGAAGCTCTTAGTGTGGCCTGCTAACAGAGCAAACACACCAAACTTTTCTTAAAAGCAGCAACGCGAGGGCCTGCTTAAGATCAACTAAGATTAAGATTCAGTAAACAAGTTTATTTACCACGAGCACAGATGAACTCCTCAGCAACACAGAAGCAAGCCGCAAGACCAGCCTGCATCCTGCTAGGAAGCACACAAGCCTGCAGCTTGCTGGACTGAACTAAGGAGCAACCACACTGAAGCCGACCTGCACAGCAAGACTGCATTTCAGCCTCAGAGCCACAGCTCTTCCCCAGCCTGGTTTACCCACTGGACTCAACAAAGCAGCAGGCACCTCTCTCCCTCCAAAAACTGGTAACAACTGGGTATAACTTAGCCTAGCATAGCATGGAATGGCACATGGCTAAAGCACAGGACTGTTTAATTATTCAGTGTCGATGTACATGTTTTGATTTGATTTAAGATTGTTCATTGAGCTCTACTGTTGTGATGTCTGTTTATAATTAGGTTATTCTATAGCCTGATTTCAATAATAAATAATTATCAAAGATAATTATTTATTATTGAAGCCCCAACAAAACCAAGATGGACTGCAGTCAGGTTTGATTGATCTGGTGAATGGAGACGCATTCGCACAAGAAACAAAGCAAAATTCTGCTTTGTATTCAGTCAGAACAGTTAGTCCCTTCAGACACAGTAGTGTACTGTAGTCAACATCTACAGCATATTCTTCTTTTTTAAAAACCTGAGTTTCATTATCTGAAGTTATTAATTGCCTCTTGATTCTCAGCAGTCAAATTACTGTAGAAAAAAAAAAAAAGCTGTGTTGCTGCTCACTGCACGTCTGAATGCTGACCTAGGCGTATGTTACACCATCCAACAGAGGAGGGGATTTAGCTGCTACACTTGTGCTCAGCAATGTGTCCATCACAAGCTTTATTTATATAAATACATGTAGGCACAAAGACCCAGCAGTGTGTCTCCACAGTCCCCACTGAGTGTCTCAGAAACATTATTAGGCTTGAGAGAGGTAAATGTCCTCAGCTAGTCTGAGGGCCTTTTGGCCAGCAGACTCCTGCTGTCACTGTTTGGTATGCACGGGCTGAGATGCATGTTGTTCGTCTGATGCTCCCTCACTGGCTGGAAAGCTCTCATCTGTTTCACTCTCTCTCCCCAGGCTAATTGACTGTAATGAAATTGCCGGAGACAATCTTGAGAGCAGACTTAACTGATAAAGGGAATGAGAAAAAAAAAAAAAAAAAAAAAAAACAGAAAAGAAGGTAACAGAATGTGGAGGCTTTTGGAGAGTCCTGATGACATTTCCCTCTATCTCTGTGAAAATAATTGCGTCTGCCTTTGTGCATATGAGATCGGAGGCGTTGAAGGTGGCGAGGGGGATAGTGGTGCTGTCTGTAGGGGTAGTGATGGTGTATGTGTATCCCCTAAAATCTTCTTCAGGAAACAGCAAGCATTTTAAGCAAACAACTATATGAGAATGACAGCTGTTTAAATTTTACCAGATCCTCTAACCCCACCATCATTAGATACATTTTAAAAAATTATCTCGGCTCATTGTCAAGTGTTTATCATGGGGATCATGCTGTGAAAAACAGATTTTCAAGCTCACATGCAGTGCAGACTGTGTGAGGATACAGCACAAGGACCCTCTGCTGTTACTGTAAGACATATGCTGTGTTTGCACATATGATATTGTATTAGGAGACTTATTTACCAATTACTCTCTGAGATGTGATTGCAAAGACAGTGAAGTGCTGAGAAGGTATCATGTCTTGCTGCACCAGTCTGGTAGTCACATGTAGTGCTGATGCAATTGCTTCAGTGTTTCCCAACCTGGGGGTCCAGGTTCCCACATGGGATCACAAGAAAAAAAAAGAAAGTTCCAGAGGAGTTGCTGTCCCAGGAATAAGCTCCTGAATACATCTCAAACTAAAAACGGAAAGAACTATAAAGAAGAGGTAATAGCATTGATCAGCAAGAACAGAAGAGAAAATATCTATTTGGATATATTTTTCAAATCAGAACAACTAGCTGTCAACTGCTAACTGCTAACTTCCACTGTTACCAACATTCCAAAGGAGAAACTGCACTGAAGAAGCCAACAGAAGAGTTATTTTATGAAGACAAGAAGAAAAATTAAAGGATCCTTGTTGGTAACGCAATCCACGTATGTTGGAGCCTCTCTACACACCCCGGAAAGGCATGGACCTTTCCAGTCGCTTCTCTGTCAGCCCTGCTAAATTTGAGCACTTTTGTGAACTTTTTGTGAATAATATTGGACAATATTGGACAATAATAACATATGACTACGAGTCACTCATCAGGATAGGCAAATGGTCAACTCAAATGTAAACATCGGAGTAAACATCGAGTAAAAGGTGGAGAAGATAAACACCAGCTGTGATCCCGACCACATAGACAAGCAAGACCATCTCAGCATCAGAAAAAACACTGGGGTAAATAAGGAGGGATTAAACGCCTGCTCTGTGCCGGCTTCTGAGGATCCCAACCGCCCAGATGGCGGCCTTTTCTCCCTGGTGCAGTCGAGAGGAGGTGCCGGGTGCACTGTGCCAACGCTGAGGGACTCAGGAGGAGCTTCTACCCTTGGGCCACTGGGATCCTGGATGGAGTGACTGCCTAGGACTTTTTTTAAAATTATTTTTCTCTAATATTTGAAAAAGTCAAACATTTGGCTTTTCTCTGTTATATCAGTCATTTTTGACTGTTAGTTGGATAAAAAAAGCAATTTAAAAACATTGGGCTATGGGATATTAGTATGGTAATTTTTCTATATTTTCTGACATTTAATAATTTACTAAACATAGCCTATACACCATACCAACCCAATGGCAGGAATTAAATGTTGGCATTGTATGTTTCTGAAAACCACAGATACATTGAATGTCTACGTTTCAGTGTTGGCCATTATCAGTTGAATAATGATGTTTTATGATGTGACAATACTGTGGTTAAGGTCTGGTTAGGTTTAGGCACAAAAAGCACTTGGTTAGGGTTTGGGAAAGATCATGGTTTGGGTTAAAAAAAATAAAAAAATAAAAAAACACCTGCTTTTGTCAGTTGAAAGAGGAAGCAAGCAGTGGTCTGGAGGTAGTCTCAAACAGTGCTCTCTGCTGCTTTGGTGCTTTTCCAACTTTCTTCCAAGTTTCCAGCCAACCACCCGACCCCTCCTCCTTCTAATAAGAAAGTCAGCTTATATAGATGTCATCTGAACTATGTCACTTTAGAAATGTTGATATGATACGTATTAAATGTATTCAAATATACAGATTCAACGTATCCATGGTTTACAGAAAGGTACAATGCCAACATTTTATTCTGGCAACTGGGCTGAACATAAATAATTAACTGCAGCTCTATCACATACTTTATACATAATTTATGCGTCAACTATGTGAGGTGACTTGCTGATTCACGCAGTTGCTAGTTTGGGAGGTAGGACAGTTTGTCAGCTTAGCCACAGAGAACACAATGATCCCAATCCCTTGCAGATCAATTGAAAGGACCATATAATAGAAAGTACTAACAACTTCACTAGAAAAAGGTCATGCACCTGTCAATTGCTATGGCTACTATCACCCGACATATGCTAATGTGTTAGAATTGAGCAACAGAGCGAACACATGGATCTTTTTGGTGTCTGTGTTTTCTTCACTTCCCCTAGCCCAACAATCTAATCTCCCATAAACTCAGCATATTCCTTTAACAGGTTCACTGATGGCTGCAACATTCCACTTTCCACCCATGGCTGGCTGTGCTTGTGAATACTGTAAGGTCAACACAAAGCGCTAGATGCTGCCAATGTGGCGGCTGCACGAACATCTGTGGTGGGGCGCTGCCGCAGTTGGCAGGAGCTGCTGCCAGCTGTGTAGACCCAAGGATCTGCCTGTCCCACTGGAGCACCGGGCCACAATACTATGCCGCACAACAGAACTGCAAAGCGAGCTGACTGTCATCTCATCAAAATATCACTTTGCTGCCATGCAAGCTGCTCACTGCCAACACCTGGGCTCCTCAGTGCTCAGGGAATAAAGGGAAGAAAAACACAACTGCAGCAGCCAATGGAAGGTTTTAACTAGCCAAGTGGACTTGAGAAAAGTTTGGAATACTGCTCTGTATTGTTAACTGAAGCACAACTGAATGTAAGCTGCTATGTGACAAAGAAAGTGTATGGTTTTGTTAGCGGTTATTAAGGCTGAAAGCTCAGACAAATGATGGATTTTGCGCATCCTGATAAGCACTCAAATGTAATTACATACTACGAAGTCTGCTGGTGCTCCAATGAGCTCTTTCTATGTTCAAATGCAATTTTTACTTTGAAGAAAAAAATATCTTAATAGTGACCAGAGTGTGTGCTGAGATACAGCCCTTGTTCTTTCAACAAATGCAAAGAAACATCACCACTGCAAAATCAACTCTTCTTATACCTCATGGCCTCACTGAGAGTAAAGGTTGATAGCTCACCTTAAGGGCCGTTACATGCAGTAAGTGATTGTCACCCGGAAGTCATTCATTTTCAACAAGAAATGAACAGGCAGGCAAAAAGCTGCAGGCAGTCTGGTAGTCAGAGCAGGGCTCTCTCATTAAACAGAAACAGTCACACTGTGGAGTTATTATAAAGGACTTTACTTGACCGCTAAAAATGACAGCTCTGATTTTTCAGGTGGGAGAGAAAAGTGGAATCTTGCTGTGTGGTTTCCATGAATTATAGCACAGACATTTTATAGGAAAGCAGCTGCATGGCAAAGTAAACAAGTTGATACATTTAGCCATGTTAAATGTATAGTGGGGGTTTTTTGATCGAAATGGGCGTTCAATTTCAACCTTCGAAATCAAAAGTAGGATTGTCACTTCTACCAGTATTTTATTTTTCTCCACCCCTCCCACCCCTAATTTCACCAAAGTGAGCCATCCTCCAACCTGGACAAATAAATTGGTCATTTTATAATGTTAACACAGGGAAGCATGTTACTATTATCCTGCCATTACATTGGTTGCCTGTCAGGCTTAGAGTTGATGCCAAGATTATACTGATAACTCTGACGCCTGGTCCAGGCCTTGCTCTGAGCTACTGTATACCTCAGGTATACAGTAGCTGTATACTGTAACCCATCAGGAGCCAGAGCAGCAGTGCTCTGTTGGCTGTTCATAAGTAGAGACTAAAGACAACAGGTGACGTGGCCTCACCTGTGAGGGCCCCAAGGCTTCAGATCGACCTGCCTGAGGTGAGAAATCCTGGACCAGTATAGCAGTTAAGTAACTTCTCAAGACCAATGTGAACAGACAGGGCTTATCACTTTACTTTACTTGAGTGTCTTATACATTGAATATGTTTTTGTTTCACACACTGCGCATATGTATCAGTACTGTGATGACCTGTCAATATGTCTATATGACACACACAACTTTTTGGTACAAGGGGTATATTTCACTCATGAGTGAGCTTTTATAGAAATAAAACAAATAATGTTTTTGTAAAAATATGCAACAAGGTAAAGGTTATAAAAATAGAAGTCATAATATCTGGGACAGGTGAAAAAAATCTAAGCTCTGCAGACTCATTATCACAAAGGAAACAAGAAGAAACAATGTCCTGGTGAGTGTGGGACCCATAGTGCGTCTTTACACTGCAAGAAGAATTAAGCCTCCTCAGTTTGATGAGACAAGTCATCAGATGTGCTTAGAGTGGATGCAGTCCTCAGATGCAGATAAGAGAGAGAGACTCTTCAACTCTTAAGTTGAGAAGATTTTAAACAAGCAGCTGGATCTAAAACGAATTGTGCATGCTTGATTGTAAAACCAAGATGAGGCAAGAACAATAGCATCTCTTAATGTCTATCCACTGCCACGGTTACAGCAGTTAGCTGAGTAGCCACATGTGGTAAAACAGTGGGGCTGTAAACTGAAATGATCATCATCCAGTAATGCATGACACTGTGATCCCAGATGTGACTCTGCTGGGTGGCAATGAGCAAGTGGGTCAAAGGTAAGGGGGTGTGACGATAAGATACTGTGAGAAGTAAATGAGACAAGTTCAGACATTGGCCTGTTCCACTGGGTACTTTTGAAATAAGGAGGGGAGGAGTGTTCAAGGATGCTAGTTAGAGTGATGGAAATGGCTCTGTGATCCTCCATTATCTGTCTTCCTTTCCTCATAATGTACCTTTCCCTCTGCCCCATCGATTGCGGCCACTGGATGTTGTCATTAAATCAATTCTTCCCAGAAGAGAAATGGTTTGTGTATGAACAGTCCTTGCCCTTACTATCAATGACAGCACCAGCAGCAGCATTGAAATGGATAAGGATGAAACCAGAGACAACTGGAGTACATGGAGCAGGACATTTATTTTCTGCTTGCGAGCCATTCTATTAGGCATGCATGTTTGTCTGCAAATAGGAGGGCTTGCCAAATACATGTGGGCCGCCAAACACAATATTTCCTGACAGTCACTTATTCTTCCCCTTTTCAAGGATGAAAGTAATTTCAGAAACATTGTATCCCCCAAACATAAAATCCACTGAGGTAGGGCTTTTTTGTTTGCAAAACAACAAAGAATAACTTTGAAGTGCCTCAACAATATGACACCAGGAGGAGATGTGGAATCTTGATGGGTGACATAGTTCATAAGCCTAATAATTTCCTCCTTCCTTTTCACTGTGGCCTAAATGGCTGCTGCTTTATGATCAAAATGCTTTTAACGTATGACACACATTACTTGTGGCTTCCAGTAATGGAGGAATACTTTTAACCCTGCTGGGAGCCATTGCTGCAATCATGCTGTAGCTGCAGTCTTGTGGTCTTCAAGTCCTTTATGTATTTGCTATTATGCTCACTTCAAAGGTAACATTAGATTTAGCTGCAGCACTTCAGGTACCTTAAGGATTATATTAAGAACTAATACTAACAATGATCCAGATAGCAGCAGCCACATTACTGTATACAGAATACCTCTCAGTTCACCTGTAAAGATGTCATTCAAGGTAGCATTGGCTCAACAGTTTTCTATTTTCTCTTGTCATGAAGTCCCAATAGGAATATTTCATTGTCTTCCTCCGTAATACATCATCAACTTACCTGACATACAGAAAACAGCAGAGTGGGCACGTCAATCTGTACAGAACCGGTGTGATACTCATGACATCTGCAACTGATTTCCTGTGTCTTCATACTTCACCGTTACAGTTCTGAAGTTCTTTTTTTTCCCTTGCATAGGGAGGGGACAGGGAGATGTGTCTGCTGTATACAGTAGAACTCTTCTGCCACCAAGTGGGCAATGACATTCAAGCTCCGTTTTAAAAATGCACATTCACACACATGTGCCTTTGATACACACACATGGAAAAATGTAATTTGGCAGGATCATTGTGCGAAGTCACCCTTTTTAAGTCTTAATATGGCCAGTGGTAAGAAATACCTGCAATACCCTGCTAAGGTGCATCAGGGCAGACACAAAGCCTAACACAGAAGGGAGTCAGATTAGCCAGGCTTTTGTTTCACCACGAAAACTTAAAGTTTCACTGACTGTGTCCAATTTGCCCACTCTGACACCCCCCTTTGCTTTTAATTAGCGCGTCTCAGGGGTACCCTTATCAGTAATGGACTATGCTCTTAATGAGGCTGTTATTAAGTCGTCTTCCTCTAGGCTGATAGACTCGCAGCCACCTATGGCATGTAGGCTGATAATACTGAACCTCAGTTAATTCCAATTCCCACCCTAAAGGTGCACTCAGAGGGTTTAATCCCCCGGCCAAACACCACACACAGATAGTCACACTGTTAGAAGAATGGGGAGGTGTGGGGGGAAAATCCTGATGAAGATTAGGTGAGGAAGAGTAATGGGTTTTCCTTCCCTCACTCTGCTCTTTTGCAGAGTGAGGTCTTGTTCTAATAACTGAAGGAGAGGATGCTGAGGATCGCTCCCTTGGCCTTTCAGAGACCTGGCTGGCTGGCTCGCAGGGTGGTATGATCTGCTTTAATGAATTGGACTTGAAGTGAATGGGTGCTTTCAGGGATGGAGGAGAGGCAATCTAGGGTGGGAGGGTTCTGCCTCAGGGCTAACGTGGTGGGGAGGCCATTTGGTGCCTGTGGATCATGCTCAGAATTTGAGATTTAAAGAGTGGATATCTGTGCTGAGAGGTTCTGACTAATATATCACGGATGTTTGAACTTTTGTGGCACTAAACGGTCTCAGTGTGACCTCCTTTATTTCTAAGTCAAGGTAAGAACTTCAGTCTTCAAAAGTTGCCTTCACAGCTGTAGCTGTCTTTAAACACAATTCAATTTATGACCATTAATTTTCAGATGCTGTGAATGCTGTGTCACTGATAACAACGATGAAAGAACTAGAAGATGCTTTGAGAAAATCAGGATCACAATGAATAGAATAATATCTACTTTATCTGATTGTTCTCTGGCCTGAAAAGTCTGAGAGAAAGATACATTTTAAAATGTGTAGCTGTATTCTTTGGTTCTGGCAAACATTTCACAAATGTTTAGCAATGTATTAGCAACATTTCCTTCACTAATGGAGTCAAAATAGTAGTTAGAGCGACATGTTTTATAAAGCAGTGAATTCATTAAAATATATAACAATGATAATAATAATAATAATAACAACAACAATAATAATAATAAATCAATTATAATACAAATAATTAAAGGTATATATTCTACATATAAAATATTATATACTCAAATATATAGTAGTAATAGTATGTATCCCACATTAGTAGTGTTTGCTGAATTTAATGATTTTTTTTCTGTCTCTGTGTGTTGTTGTCATGTTATTCTGGGGGAAGTACATGTACACTATGACCTTGAGACTCACCTCGCTAATTTATCAGACTTTCACAAAACTAAATACAGATGTAATTAAAGCTGTACTTGGTACTTATTTTCTGTGAGAAGCTTTAAAGGCCAAAATCAGGATCAGCTTGAAACTGAGTGGACAGAACTTAACAACAACAACAACAATACACAGGCTAGTGTTAGTGACGACTGGATGACGCTACAGGCACTGAGGGCTTCGGCTTTACACACTCACAATGTTGTTGTGTAGCTTGGTGCACTAGGTGTTGGTAGGTATATATATATATATATATATATATATATATATATATATATACATTGAATGTACATTAATTCCAGCATTATAAAAATATTTTCTTGACTTGCTTTAAATGATATGGTTGGCAAAAAGTGCAGAGCCAAACAAACAATGAACTCATCCTTCTTACAAGTATTGTGTGGGTTTCCAAAGACACATGCTGTAGACCTCCATTGTTGTCCAAAAAACACGTCAATGAGCCACACCACTGCACTGGGTGACGGTGGCTACCGTAGCTTGTGTAGAAACAGCTCCAGAGTAAAAACAAAAGTAAAAGCAGCAATAATAGACAGAACATGGTTCTGTTTACAGAGCTTCACTAGCGTGTTGTGCATTTCATATCACAATCTTTGTACTATATTATGCATTTCTCAAAGAACTTCAGTACATGAGATTTGTTGACAATAAGAAAAGTATAGAAAATCACCAGCCAAATCCTGTAAGGCTTACTGCTTCCATGACAATTACAGCAATACAAATATGCAATAGTTCATATAAAAAGTGGCAACAGCCTAAAGTTTAGACAGCCTAGTAACTTTATCCTACACGGGCAACACAAAAAAGCTGAATAAAGTTGGAGTTCAAACTACTGCAATGTGTGCTTCTAACACAAATATTAGACCTAATTAGTGGTCCAAGCTGTGAAGCTCCCTCCTGGAGCCCTGTTGATTTTGTTCTCATAATTCTTCTTCTCCACTAAAAGTGTTCGTGCAGCAAAAACGGTAAGACCAAAAGTCACCAAAATTGGCAGGTGGGTTGCAAATTCCACCCACTACTCAAGGCTTGATCCCACTGGGTGCATCTGCTCTGTTCCGGCTCTGACGGAGCCACCGGAGCTGATCGCAGCCACTCTAGTCAGTGCTTGTGATCCTATCAGATGCGCCGCAGCGCATTTCAGAAGCATCCCAGAAGCGACTCTCCAATGATCTTCTGCTCCAAAAATGTCAAAATTTGCGACTTTTTCTCAATTTTCTCAAAATCTTATTTTCGACAACTCATCAGAAACCATTGGGGCAATTGTCAGGATCTTAGTCAGGATCATCTATGGACTTCGCTGATCTAAAATCATCAAGGAAATTTCGATACGTCAATCCGTTTTGAAATTATACATTTTTAAACCTGTGTTTTTATGTTCAATTTTACATAAACGCTCATAAATCAACATTGGCTTAAGCGATTGTAACCAAACTTGGTGCACGTGTTCGGATGCTAGGTCCAAGTTTCGCTACACAGTCTTGGGATATTTTGCTACTAGGGGGCGCCACAAATGTAAAAAGTGTATATCTCATAATCAGCTACACAGATTCATACAAAATTCGGCTGGCACGATCGAGGGTCATGACTCAGTCGATGCATAAAATTTGGTAATGACTGATTAAAGTGGATGTGGCTTATTACGACAAATCTAAATTTCTAGACATTTCACATTCCAAACTTAAAAAAATAAAATAAATCACCTGTACGTCCTACAGAGCTGAATATATTTATTTATAAAATATTTTGGTGAATATTTTAACTTCAGCTGTATTAATTTCCATAGACCTCCATTGTATTAAACTTTGAGGTTGTGACTGGGAGTTAAAAGTATAAGAGGCTGCTATAATAACTCACCATCTTACAAAATCACTATTATCAAAATCACACTACTCCCAAAAACGTGAAACTCCCTCTCTAGAGTCAGTCAAGTCCGTTCTGCTAGATGCCACTAAATTCTGCACACTGCACCTTTAAGTTATTCACTCTCATTGACTTCAATGCAGTACTTTACTAAGTGTACGCAGAACTAAATTAATGTGTACTGTCCACTGCTGTCAGTGACAGCTGTGTTGTACTGATGGTCTAATGGTCTAAACACATACCCTGTCACTGTAACATCACTTGTTCAAATCCACCTGGCACCAAGGTGTGTGTATCCTCCTCTTTCTGCCCATCTGTTATGAAATCTTGTGGTTTAAAAGTTAAACAATACATGTATGTCAAATTATGTGCTTGTGGCAGGCCTGGCTTATTACAACAAATCTAAATTTCTAGACATTTCACATTCCAAACTAAAATCAATTTTAAAAAAATCACCCATATGTCCTACAGAGCTGAAACATTTTCAGCACATCCACTTAGTACTGTGTGCACAACATTTTCAAATGTTTGATCAAACTTCACCAAAGTATTTGACAATACACCCAAAACCAGCAGAATGATGTGTGATTTTTTTCTCAGAATTTTATCAGCAACATTTTGACTGTTGTAAGCGTTTTAAGTTTAAATAGACAAAAATACTCCAGTACAGTTTTGCACGTGATGTCATTGCTTCAACTTGTGAGAAGGTGTGTGGAAACCAGTCCCCAGTGGCACAGTCAGTAAGTCACCTTCTCTGGGGATACCAAGGTCCATGGTTGCCATTGTTTGAATCCCCTGGTGGCCAAGTCCTACTTAAGGCTATATTTTAATAGTGTATTTCCTAAAAAAAGTGGAACCGAATGGCTAAAAGTCTCTGCCTCTGACAATAAGATACAATTATTGATAGTGTGAGAAATGCAAACAGGGACAGCCTCTCTTGTGCGGGCTCTCAATTGGCTAATGTTCTGCACCCTTTTTACACCCAGTTGCATGTATTAGATGGAGGTAGAATCAGGAGGAAGCCTGGTGGGGGAGGTATGCTAGGTTACATAGAAGGCAGAGGTTAATAGTAGAACTAATTGATATTAGCACATTATTTGGGCACACTATGAAACAAGAGTAAATGCAATGCATGCAAACATCTTTCAGGGCCAGCACTCTGCTGGAAACTAACAAACTGCAGCTTTCACACCAACTACAGGTACAGTCTATCAAATCAATGAGGCAGTGATTTAAAAAATAAAGCAACTATGATTAAGGGGTTTGATAGTTGGGTCTAATAAATCATTCTTTACAATGTCGAGCTTATTTAACTTAGAAATGGTTTCTGTAAAGAAAAGTACCCAAGCTGTCTGTCATCACATACAGTACATGTGTGGGTGGAAACTCCATGCCCTCACCACATAATGGTGAACAATTTTATACAATTATGATATGGACTGCATCTCCCTCTTTCTTCTGGGGCTTCTAATATTTCACAAAACAAAACAACTTCTGACTTCCTCGCCTCCATTTGCATCTGCTGAGTGTTGTAAACATATCCTTTAACAGCCACAAAGCACTTGATAATTATGTGCCATACAAACACACACATTTCAACCATTGCAATCAAGGAACAACCAAAAACAAAAGCTGAGGAATCATACAAGTTTTTCACAGCGCTTCTAGGCAAGCTTTAACTGTCATTGCCTCTGAAAATCTACCACTAGTGTTTTACATATTAACCACTGGAGCATTCTAATGACTTGGTTGGGACTCAGTGTGTTGCCACCCAGAACTGTCCGCACTCACTGTATGCTCAGCTGCTATCACTAAGATGGTTGTTGTGCTTGTTAAAAAAGCACGAGGTTAGCAGAGGAGGACACAGCCACAGTAAACAAGGCTTTGAGCTAGAGAAAGAGCAGAGAAATTCCCATTACTGTGAGCTAACAGGCCACTGGATGAAGCTGAAGATGGATCCACAGGGTCTGATTAGCTGATGCTGAAACTGGGACTAAGTGCTGTGCTGGCAGAGGATAAACTGAGCGCTCCATCTCAATTAATGTGGATATGATCGGTCCTTTCTACATTTAAAAAAAAAAGCACTAAAAATGATTTGATTTGTTTTTTTTTTTGAGTTTGGCTTAATCACATGGTGTCAGCTGAGTGATTAAAATTTAAATTAGATGTTTGAATTAGAATAACCATATCACTATCCAAATGCTACAACACTGACAATGAGACAAAGAAAGCCTGACATAAAAGGGATTTTTTTTTACCCTGTCTGTCGCTATTCTGCCAATCATTAAATATGAAAATGTCTCCTAGATCCCAAAGAGAGAGAGAGAGAGAGAGAGAGAGAGAGAGAATCTGACTAAGACTTTGTAGAGAGAGAAGGCTTTGATGATGTGTTAGCTAGTCCCAGGCCTGATGGATGCTAACTAACTAACTGGGCCTCCAGTAGTTTCTTTCTGCAGAAAAGTAGCTGGCAGTCTGGGAAAACTTAAATTGTTTCAGATCTATTCACTGTGATAATGCACGAGTTTCAAGTGCTGCAAACTTTTTAATGCCTCCTACAATGTCAAACCAGCATACATCTTTATAACCACAAGCTCTTATTTCAGGCTTTGGCTGCTCACATGAACAAGCAGTTTATTTAGCGAGTGGAAAGCAAGGTGAGTAAATCTTGTATTCAGCTCATCACACTCATGCTGCAGGAAATATCCATCAGAAGAATTCATTTCTTTCTTTCTCAGTTTTTCAATTTTCATTGCGGAAACTCATTCTGGTAAAGATTCCACTTATTTCCAAATCATTTACATAAGGATATCTTACATGAACTGACCATCTTGAAACTAGAGCACTGGAAAGCACTTTATTGGGGGTTTTTGGGAAACTAAAGCTCTTATTTGATTTTGTTTTAAAGTATACCTTTAAATATGAAGTTCTGCCACTAAACCATATCTTATTGCAATCAAACTAATAATAATAATGGTTACAGTTCATGAATGGTTTTTTAAACACACTATAATGTAGTAGTAGTGTTTTAATAGTGTATTTGTCTACAACTATAACTCCTCCTGTGGGTACCCGTAAGTGGATACTGCTGTATAAACAGATAATGAATGACAATATAGTAAAACACAGTTGTAATAATATAACTATACATATAATCCTATACTTCATAGGAGAAGTTGTAATTGTTGACAAATATGGTACATTAATAAATACTTATAAATGTGCTTATATCTGCTAACAATTACATTATAGTGTGTCATAGTGTGTTATTGTATGTTTATATACTGATTAAAAATGCTAAACAGGGGGACTTAAAGTTACCAATAAAACTAATATTACTTATAATATTAGCCTCTTTTATTGTGTCATCTTTCAAAAACAAATTTACAAAGTGTTGTACAGATGTAAGAGCAGGTAGCGATAATGACAGATTACAGAAAATATAAAATACATCATTTATAAGAGTATAAAACATGAAATAAAATAGAGAATGACAGCAGCTGTAAAACGAATGAAAACCCAATTTGAATAAATAACTCTTTCACGGAGTGACAACGTGACCATTCCAGCATCAGCTCAGGGATTCAAACCAATCACTGTAATCAAGTCCTCATACGACATGCAGGCCTGGCTTAACTGTTCAGTAATCATGAGAATTACTGGGGAGACTGGGACTGTCCTCACTGAAAACCTTGATATCAACAAATCAGCGCACCAAATCATGCCACTGCACGTTCAGGTAATGCTACATTAATTCTGAGGCTGACAGACCTCACATCCAGCTGATTTCTTTCCACATCCACACAAATGCCTGCAAACATATGATCCACAATCATGTCAGAGAGCCTGGGTGAAATGATACTGTAATGATCAGTCATTGATTAATGGAATATGCAAACCAAACTGACACCAAAATAACCCTCATTTTTCCTGCTTCATTCTCAGACAGGCCTGTTTGTGTTCATGTGATGAAGATAAATAGCACTGTCTTTGCCTGGCAGAGACAGAAGATGGGGCTGGTGCTCTACAAGAAATATCCTCCAGTTTGCCGAGCATGCTTCTACCTGCTTTCCTGTGGAGTTTGCAATAGTATGTAATAGTTTTTTTGTTGTTTTTTTTTTTTTTTTGGGGGGGGGGGGGCATAGCATTCAATCAAAGCCTATCAGACACTCTGACAGGCAATAAGAGTCTACACAGTATAGCTGACGGCCAAATTCAGGCTTGTTTTTGCAAAAAAGGATGCCTGGATCTCCCTATCATATGATAATTGGACTTGGAAAAACTGTATTTATTCGGCGGTGTCAGATAGCTGCAGGGGAGCAGAGAGTGCTGTCTAATCCAACAGCAAGCATCCTCCATGTATGGACATTATGAATAAAAGAAAGGGTGCATGCACATATTTTTATTGGACGAGGGAAGGCAAACAGCATTTATTAACATAAAATTCAACTTACAAAACTGTGCCCCAAAGGAAGTGGTAAGTAAATATCCCAATAAACAGACACTTTGAAGTTTTGAATGTGTGGAGACATGCGGGGTGTGCTGCAGAAGAGAGAGAGGATGGAGACTTAGGGTTGAATTGTATTTTTCAAACGTGGGGCATCAGACGTGCACCCAGCATGGTATGTTCAAATAAAACATGCAGGGAGAGCAACACCTGCAGATGTTCATTTCTTTAAATTATATATTAAAACACATGCAACTGCTCCTCAAGTGCTTTATTCTCATGTGTATTGCTAATGCGACTCAAAGCTTCCTGATCACTGACAGAAATCTACAGAGTTGTTCTAGTCTCAAGTCTTGTAACAGCAAGTTTCAAGTTGAGTCTTAGGTCCTAAAGGACAAGTCTGAGTCAAGTCTGTCAGGGCAAGTCTTGAGTCATTTTAGACTAGTCCAAGTCAAGTCTCTAGTAATTTGAGGCAAGTTACACAAAGTGTCAAGTGTTGCAAGTCTGAAGTCTCAAGAAGTCTCAAGTCATTTGAGTCAAGTTCAAGTAATAATAACTTTTGTAATTAAAAGTTCAGATCAGGTCTTAAGTCATTAGAGACTAGTTTAAGTCAAGTCTGAAATGTTGTAAGAATAAGTCTCAAGTTTAATTCAGGTCTAAAGTTAGAGTAAGTCTCAAATCAGGTTTCTTTTTAGGACAAGTCTTTATATGACATGACATGACATGACAACATGTTCCTTTCACAGCTGTTATGGTGTTCTCTCTTATTTTTTTATTGTTCTGTGATTTGACCAAGTCAAAACTTTGTTTTCAGGTATCCAGTCAAGTCTCAAGTTCTAATTTTGTGACGAGTCAGTCCTGAGTCTACAGATCTGAAATGAAAGCCTTCAGCACAGTCAGGAAGTTTTTTTTCCATCCACTGACAAAACCTTTTAATGAAATCCAGTCCACTATTGTACTTTTTTTATTATGCAATGTAATGTAACATTACACTATTTTATATTGGTGACACTCACAGCTACAGTATATGCAATTGTGTGAACGATTTGTTTATTGAAGGGAATTCCAACTCGACAGAAAGTCTGCCAAAAGTAATCCAAGCATTCAGTACATATCCACCTCCAATCCCAATCCATCCCCTTTAGCCCAACTACAGGGCTACATTCAAAATGACCCTTTTTTTCTTTAATGGTTCTGAGTTATTCGAATGGATATAAATGTTTTTGCTGCACCATTGAGCAGAGTGAAAAGCGGTGATGGAAATGGCTTTAAAAAAAGAAAATTTTATTGATGCCTCTGGCAAAACTAGCTGTGCTCTCCACTGTCTTTTATCACCTGTACGCCGGTCAGTCAGAACAGCCCTTTGGCAGCCATTTGAGGGCGTGTATATCTTTATACATGGAGTTGTATCAACATGACTTAAAAGTACCTTGTGCACCTTGGACTGCACTGTGGGATTGACCTCATTACCATTCCTACAAATGTGGCCCATGGAAAAATTTACACCTGGTGGCAATAAAAGCTCTGGTAAATGTAAATTACTGCAGTGAAAAAGAACTTTACTCCAACATTTGTATCAAAAATTTGCATGTCACTCTTTGTTTCCCTGTTGGTGAATAAACCCATTGGGAGCAGAGAAATGTTTTCAACATGACAGATTAGTGCGCAATCCAGAAAGATAAAAATGTAAATTTTCGGACACAAACAATACACCACACAACGGGGCGGTTTTGGTACTTTTGTTCACAAGTCAAACCGATTATCCTCAGTTCACAAAGGCCTGCTTCTCTGGTGGGAGCTTCTGCCATACCAAACACTGCATGCTGTGCATCCTCTCCTGTCTTTCAAATGTCTTAATGATGGATTACTTCAGAAAGATGCACACCTTTCTAAAGTAATACAGGGTTTCTAATGCTAATACATCTGACTTTTCACGCTCATGTCTCCAAAGCAGATGATGATACAAGAGGATGATGGATTTTTAAAAAGTCAAAATCAGACAATTATGGAAACTGGAAGTTTCACTGGATGTGATTTACTCTGGGAAGTAGGCAAAGCCAGTCTAGATTACCTGCTGGACCTGATACATATAAATGAATAAGAAGTGTGTGCTCTGCATTCACTGCTCAGCAAAATGATGTTCCAGTCTTATCAAAAGTCTACTGCTGGAGGTACAAATAAGTCTTGCTTTGGAGTTACAGGACTACACAGCGTTGGGTCGTTTGATGTTACGTTAAATGCCACCAGGCTTATAAACAATTTAAACCAAAAGCTTAATATCTTTTTTTATATATAATTGCTGAGAAGAGTGAAATGGATTTATGTGTTTGTGATCATTCTAGCATTGCCCCTACACGCCTTTCCCGCTCAGCCGCATTTCTGCCCATATTCACACACAGCTACAGAGCACACCGCTGCCTTCGATTCAACTCCTGCTGATCTCACTGCTTATCAACACACTCAAGATTTACCAAATAATTTCAAGAGGCATATCGCTGCCTTCCACAGGATTGAAGGCCATGCTCTGGCTCAGTGACCAGGTTTGTGCTGTGTTGAGCAAACGCGGTGGAGCTAAATGCAATTGCACAACACATTATCAATATTTTCTTGAATTAAATCACACACTACTTGAGAAGTGATAATAGAATGCAAAAACAAAGATTTTGTCCACTATGAATCTAACACAATGTGAATTTGGTTTTGGTTTTCATTAAATATAACAGAGATATTGTGTGTTTCTATCTTATGTTCGCTTTTGTAAGAGAATTGAAAAGACCACTCCACAGACATCACAACACTATTTTTATGTCCCATTTGCAGGTAGAAGAATCACTGCCAGACACAAAGAGAAAAACAGCATCAGGAAGAAGGACAATTTATTGATTGTTGCAGAACAATAGTATCCTCCCAGAGATATACATACATTTTATAGCTGAGAAGTGGTGGAATGTAGTAGAATGAATGAAGTACATTTACTCAAATACAATGCTTAAAGGTATAATGTGTAAGAATTGTCCAAACTTTAGTTTAAAACATTCCCAAATTAACTAAAATTATCAACAGATTGTGGAGAAATAACAGTTTTGACGTCATGTCATTTTGCCAACCAGCTAGCTTCAGCCCATACTGTCTCGTAGCGTCCAGTCTGCCCTCAGTCCAACATGAGGGGAAGAAGTAGCACTGGCAGTAATGGTGGAGCCAGGCTGGATGCTGTTGAAATTTTTACTGTAGGTCTGTTAATATGCTGATCATGTCAGCTGATCCAAAGAACTGCATGAGCCATTTGGCATGGTAGCATATCGTAGTACGCTGGATTGATATTGAAATATCATATTAATAAATTGGGTCTCTCCTGGATTACTGTTGTAAAATGGCAGCAATTACTGAAAAAATGATGCTATGTCGCAGAAAAACTGCTGTTTTACCATCAGTGAGTTCTGTGAAATGTTATGATTTACACCTACTCTAAGGACATGTTTGGTTATTTGTTTGGATCAGGTGGCCAATTCTTAGAGAAGAACAGATTTTTTTTTTTTTTGCACATTCAGCTGACATCTTTAGTTATTTTTCCATTTAAGATTTTTAATAAAAAAACATATGACCAGCTCCTAAAATAATGCATGCAATGATGTATTGTTTTTTTTTTTAAGTCTATAATTTAGTCTTTAAAGTCTTTAAAAAGGTGAAAACTTCTGTGTGCAGGAACAATATTCGGTTTATTTTGGGTATTTATAATTTAGTTCAATTTCTTCATAAATCTAGTGCAGCACCCTGCCTTATTGTTTTTTGTTTCTGGTTGAAATATTCTTACTGCACTGACAGATTTAGTCACTTTTTAATAAAGGATATTTTTAGACAGATGTTTTCATGAGATTGGGGGTTTTACTGATGAAACTGCAACAGTATGTAGAGAGGTTATCCCCACTGCGACCAATACAACAGTAAAAAGCAACTTACACGTTAATGCATCAGTAAGAATAATCCAAAAAATATTGTTCTATCACTGAAATTGAGGAATTTAATATCAGTAATATCAGTAAATTAATTACTACATTGCTGAGACATCCCCCTAAAAATTGTATTCCATATTGACCCACTGTGTCTTCCAGAAAATCTGATGTATTGATTTATGGCACAAAGTGTGATTGCTTTACAGAATCAAAATAGGAAGAGGACATTGTTTTTCCAGTACAAACAGAGCTGCAGTTGCCACAGTTTCTTGTTGGAAGGTGGAAGGAATGAAAGGACAGATGAAAAATCATTTCCAACATGTTTATCTTCTTCCATTCAGACTGGAGTAATGACTCCCGGGGAGGTGGGTTGATTTTAACGTTACCTGTCCTGGTCAGTGATTTGAATCCAGTCTGGAGCTCATATGTGGGTTATTTTTCAGCCTCAACCCACTAATAATTACAGCTGTAATGAGCTACTATTTTTCAGTGAACTCACTAGTCCTCCTGTAATCTTGAAGAAAACTTTAAAATGTGATGATTCTCAGGGCTTTTTTTCCCCAATTATTTCTAAGCAGATTTATGGAGGTTTATTCATGATGGACATCCTTGGGATGTGTAAGTCACCCTGAATGAATGAGAAATATTTATGGGAAACATGGTATATATTAGGATAAACACTGATATTAATAATAGTGCTGGCATGAAACAGATGCTTATAGCTGTATTGAGCTTGGTCAAGCTTGTAAAATAATAATAAGGTATTATGTATTATATTATGTAGAGACAATAACCTATGCTCACAAACACTAGTATCTTTAATATAATTGACTTTTTCAAAAGCAAAACCATTCCCTCTATCTATCAACAGTAACTGTTATTACCGTTTATTATTTGTTGTTGAAATGTTATATATAATCAATAATTGTTAAAGTGCTATACAGTAAAATGCTCCAAACTAACCTGCAACAACAAAACTAATCTGAAGCAAACTTGATTGCACAGAAAAAGTTGGCTGATCTATGAACCTGAAAACACACCGTTGACAGGTGATAATAGAAAAAAAGAAAAACTTGATTTTTGTGTTTTTTTTTTTTCTTTTTAGTCCAATTTTCTTATCAATTTAGTCATTGCAGACTCCCACTGTGAGCCACAGTCGCTATCATTTCCAACCCCACTTTTGACCTGTAGACCTCAGCCTCGTCCTGTGGATAATGTAGATCACTATGTACCCCCTGATACACATAGAGCTGCCGGTAGAGTGTAATACATGCAGAGGTTCACCCCACTAAGCAGGTACCCTGACCAAATGGCAGCAGTTCCTACTGCAGCATCAAGAACAAGGTCTCACACCGACTGCTCACCTGCAAACACAGCAAATTGCCAGATGTACCACTGCTGAGAACCTCTGCAGTGGTGGGTGATTGCTTTTCCTTCTCCAAATGCCTTAAGAGAAGTCATTTTGTCACTAGGAAACCACTCCCTCCTCATGCAGTAAATTACCAAACATAGATATCACAGTGGCTAGTGGCTTTGACAGGACAAAATTGTGTCACCTATCACCTATCCAAGGCATACCCAAAGTTAATTGGAAGCTGTTCTTCAACCATTTGGAGTACATGCATGGTTTTGGTTTCTTTTGAAAGGTAATACTCTGAGGTTTATTACCCAACAGTCAGAATCACAGTAAGTGCTACTGGCACTAATAGAAGTTTGAACACACTGAAGGTTTTTTATTTCCGCCTCAATATTTTTTGCGAACAGATGCAGATGACATATAGCTGGGACTTGTTAGCTGGAAAACACAATGGGACCACAGCATTTAGCCTTACCTAGTCCAAGTTCAAATTTGCTGTGGACAGGACATGGAAGCTCCTATTAGATCCAGTGAGGTGTCAATGGAAAAGTCAAAATGCAGTCGCCATTTTGATACTGAGATGTGGCTAATATTTACATGCTAACTCAAGTTATGACGGGAAATACGTGGAAGATTAGGACATCTGCTGGCTATTTGAAATGATGCAACAGTGGCCCATGGGCATTTATTGATGTATTTATTGATGTGTTTTGGACTAAATGTTTTACTGGATTGGATCAACTGGACCTTTGCCTATGTAACAAGGTCATTTTTGTCAGAGTTGTATCAGTCAGTGGAATAATATGAGGCTTCATAGGTGAGTAGCGTGAATTTTCTAATTGTTTGTTTGATTGTTGGTGGTCTGACAGAAGCATTGATTTTACCTGCTGTTCTGATTGTATCTTGAAATGGTTTGCACCAATCAAATCACAAGAATCTTAGCTTTCCAAAGATGTGTCGCATGAGTATCCACTTAAACACAGGAGTTGTGTACATAGCACAGTTGTGTATGCTATGTACACAACTCCTATGCCCCTTAACAATGTGACAATTAAGTGGTTTAAAAACAAAAAAAAAACAAAAAAAACTGTAGTCTGTGTCTACCTGAAATTGCAGCAGTAAGTGTTTGTTAACACTATGAATATAACAACTTCCAATCTCCCAAATGACATGTGCTATTTAGCAGCAGGGGCAAAAACAATGAGATGTGGGCTAAATTTAAATAGGCCACAGGGAAATTACAGGTTGCACCTCTGTGGTATGAAAAGTCAACTTTTCTTTCCTGATTGCTAAACAAATGCTCGCTTCTCCAACAATAAACTGTCAGCAGTACTAAAGGCCATGCTCATATTTGTATTTGCTCACTGACAGGATGATGTATGTGTCATTAAGACAGAACTACACAATTAAACTGTGTCAAATTAGAGAGACAATAACAATGGGAGGCATGTGGGAGCAAGAGACTTACATGCTGGTCCATTAACCCTCCCTCCTCTATCCTGCAGCTCCGCGCCACTTACCCACACTGTTGCTAAGCTACAAAGGCTACCAGAGCAGGGGAGAGTCTTTGTGGCAGGGACGGTAAGGAGCATTGTTCTGTAAAGTCTCATCCATTGATCTGTCAGGGAATTTAAAAATATACTGTACATACTGTATATACAATGTGGATTACTGCAAAGCTGTGGAAAGATAAAAGTTTTATAGAGTGATGGAGCTGATGTTTGAAGCAGAAGTGGAAGAAAAAAGAATTCTCAGATGCAAAAAAGCAAAACAAGAAACATGACCTGTGAGGTATGATTGCAGAGACATTTTCACCAAGCTACTGCAGAAGATACTGAACATGTTTAATGAGATTCTCAACACTACATACCTCGCCAGATATCGGGGATTGTGTTGACCCCTGCCAATGAGAATTCAGCCAAGCTCAGAGACAAGAGCAAGACTGTGATGACAAGTGTAGGATTATACAAAGTGAATTACACTTGAATTCTCTTGATCCCTAACTACCAGGACAGCATCCTGTTCAAAACACTAAAATGTTAATTAAAGCGCCAAAACATGAAAACATCATCATCAATCGAAGTCTACAATCCAAACAGGTCTGACTCAGACCAAACAGACTCAACACTCTTGAGTTCATGCTATAATACTTTACCCAATAATCCACAGTTTGTGCTATGTCATGTTTCAGGAGTTTAGATTTTTTAACAGTCATTACCCTGAAAGGCTCATGTTTCCTCAAATCATAAAGGAGGATGTACTCCATTGGTTAAGTGAAGTAAACAAAACTGGAGTTAGTATGTGTCAACAGAGATAAGCTTTGCATACACACAATCCCCAAATCCTGGCCATAAAAAAAAAAAAAAAAAAACTTTTCAAAATGGAATGCATGTTCATGCAAATGTACTTCTTTAGCCAAAATTTTAATTAATGTCTTATATGTATACTCAGTAGTGTAGTATCTGTGTCACTCTCAATAAAGCACACAGACCCTACAGAACTTGTTTACTGCTCCATTTATCTACTGTACATCTGCTACCGCATCCATCACACACTGTCTTTGCAATGACCTGCGGCCTCGACTGCAGTTGATCAAGTTACAGTGCTTTGTAATCTTAGATGCTGCAACTCATATTTATGACAGCTCCAAATATAACACGTTGTGACTGCCCCTTTATACCACTATCCTTTAAAAGAAAGAAGTAGACATTAATTTGCATGTGGATTTTCTTAGCTGTCTATATTCATTATCCACGGCAACACTACATCAAATCCATGCCACATTTCATTATAGGCAGACTTAGTAGTTCTATTTTTTGTATATTGAAAGAAGGTTGGACATGCTCACAGTAATGTCGCTTAATTCTATTAGTGTGTAGCTGTGATTCCCATCAGCATTCAAAGCAAACATATTGCATGTACAGGCATTGTGTGGGAAACTTCAGTTTTTTTTCAACCTGGACCCTATTTCCCCATCTTTTTGTGTGTAAGTGACTAATGGGGACAACAATATTTGAAATTGGTCCAGTGAACAATTGAGTCCAGAGAGTGCTTTAGCCAGCAGCTGTGAAATGGGCTGCAATGTAATCCTTTGGGGCAGCGTCAATGTACGTCCACTAAAAGCACTGTTTTTGCCACTGACAGGCTCAGATTGTTATTTTAAGTGTCTGACAACATTATGGAAAGGACCATACAGAGAAATAAAACTTTTTTTCTTTACCTTCGCTTGATCCGCTCTGTTTGTTATTGTGTCGTGTTGACAAAGTCTCGCTCAAGGAGAAGAGTTGAGTGACAACGGTGAAAACATGAGTGAGAGTTGGAGAGAGGAGTGCGGGGAAGACTTTGTTGTGTTGGAGTACAGAAAGCATAGCTAAGTGTTATCTAAAAGTTTTTCAATGTCACGACTGAACATTTAGCTGATTATTTAGTGGTCTTCCTGCAACAAGTCACATCTCGCGAGATTTCGGAGCGAGACTTGGTTAGACACATTAACAAACAGACCGAATCAAGCCAAAGGTAAAGAAAAAAGTTTTATTTCTCTGTAGGGTCCTTTCCATAATGTTGTCAGACACTTATAATAACAATCTGAGCCTGTGGATGTACATTGACGGTGCACAATTGTCCCACAGGATTACATTACAGCCCATTTTGCAGCTGCTGGCTGCAGCGCTCTTGCTCAATACTGGACCAATTTCAAAAATTGCTGTCATCATTAGTCACTTAGACACAAAAAAAGGGGAATAGAAGAAAAAAGGGGAAAATAGGGTCCAGGTTGAAAGATACCAAAGTTTCCCTTTAAGGTACCATATTCTTATGAACATGCAAAATACCTCCATGGCTCCACACACCACAGGCTAATATCTGTTAACTGTTGAAAAAAGCCTCACTATGGGCCTTTGGCATCAAAATGTTTTAGATGTCCAAGTGTCTGAAATGTTTTTTTTTAAGATTCTCCAAAGTTTGAGCAACACGGTGCAGCTTGTCCACATCAACAATCCAGGCAAGGAATACCCAGCTAGCATTTTGTACAAAGCAGCATGCTGGAACCAACCAATCCTGACAGTAATTCATTCAACATACAGTAGGCTTACAGTTCATATAAAGTAATGTTTAGAAATAGATATAGGTGCCACTTTCACAAAAAGATTCAGGCAACAGCTTCAAACAACTATGGATGTCAGCTGTTCTCACCCTGCATTTAAATGTGTTTTCACTGGTGTACAGTCTGTTGTGTCAGCATCAAGGTCAAACCACATGAATTGTATTAATTTTAATCTGTGTGCTTTAGGCATCAAAAAAGGGGGAGTGGTTGCAGGCATCTTAAATTTACACAGCGGCTTGCATAGACAGCAAACACACTATTAACAAACACTGTATTACTTCCACAAAAATGCACAGGCAAGTGGTTGCCACCTTACATCTATCACAACAGAGCTTCTCAAAAAGGTCAGTGAGTTCTGCTTTCTGCTCAAGTAAACACAGACATGAAATAGCTTGAACATTCAGACATGATAAAATACAGATGGATGGAGCAGATATATCAAAACTTCAAGCCTCAGTGTGTGCAGAGGGCCTGAGGTGATCAATGAGTCATGTTGTACATATCCTGTGAAATTTGTATCCACACATCTCACCCTGTATGTGTTGTCTGACAGAAATGCCTAAAAAATGGAATAAAGGGAGGTGTAATGAAAACTTTGAAATAAAGGAAAGGGAAGGAGTAAGTTTTCAGGGCGTAGTCATTCTGTCCCTCCCCATCTCCTCTGTGAACGTCCTTGAGCTGTCATACAGTTCTGCTTTTGCAGACACTGCGGAGGAGGTGAGCTGTGATGTGCTTCATTTTCCTCTAGAGGACAGTAGAGCTGCAAATAATTCAGTGGCTAAAACCGTTGAGCTCAAGAGTGTGCTATCAAGTGGCTATCGCTGGTCTCTTCCTTTGTTTCCTCACCCCCACATGGTACATTTACCCATGTTAGAATTTGCTTTCCAAACTGAACATCAGGAAGACTGAGCTTGCGTATTTCTTTCTGTATTTATTTGAATTTTTCTGTCGTTCCTTCTTCATTGACATTGAGGATGCATGAGAAATCGGCCCACCCACGAAGCGGCTAATTCCACAACCCCAAGTCATGCTGGCTGAGTGTGTGAGAAGATCAAAAGAAACAAAGAAGACAGAGAATGACTCATTTTCACAACAGCTTCTGAGAGTCTGTGTCATTTCCTATTCATGGCAACATACTCGACAGCATTAGGCTGGCTGCTGATGTTGTGCTACCAGTTTTCTATTAATCCACCCCACAATAGGAGGGCAAGGGTGCCAGTCTTAATTCTTCCTGATTCTGAGCCTCTGCCCTCCACAAACGGAGAGGATTAATGCAGTGCTCAGCAAAGGTTCACTCAACACCAAACCACAGAAAAGGTGTCAACACAGAAGGACGGAATAGAAAAAAAAAAAAGTCTGCCAGTCAGTTTTATTCCTTCTAAAGTCAAGAAAATGGGAAAGCTCAAAGGACGCATTTGTTCAGTGACAGTGGAGAGAGACAAGAAGACGCTGCCAGGCAAGGGGATCAATTTTCTCCCCTAGGGCTTGTGTGGTTTCCCAAAGCTAAATGCAGAAAGATTGGTAGAGTGGAAGGGCGGAATAGCTGTATTTTACTATTTGAAAGAGGGCTAGATGGAAGGGATGGTGGTGGCTTAAGTATATTCACCACAAAAGCAGAAGCAGAGCTTAATTTGTGCTGGACGCAGCCAGAAGGAGAATCTTACATCTTTCTGCTCTTTTCAGGCCAACACTTTTCTCTTCTCGTGTATATCTGCCTATTCCCTCTCTGCATTATGCTGATAGACTGCTAACAGCCTATTTAGGAAAAGTTGCCAACTAATTCAACTGGACTGTTGTGTAATGGATAGGTAAACCACTTCACACTCTCGTAGTGAAGTTGATTTAAGGAGTTATGTCTGTAACAAAAGACATAACTCTTACTTACTTACTAAAGACTGGTTCAAAACATCATGTACGGCTATTTTCACACAAAGTACTTACTTGTCAATTTACTTAAGATCCACAAATGTAAACTGACATCCCCTTTTCTTCTGCAGCAGCAGCACAAGCGCAGTGTTGTGTCAAAAATAACACTGTCCTGCCTATGCATTGGCACGAGGCACAGGCTCTGAGACTCTAATCTTTGACATGGCACATCAACACAAAGATTATCTATATCTGATGCCCTCATGTTAAACAGCGATCTCACAAGTGTTCTGAGACCTGCACTCTGCTTCTTCTCCCAGTGGATTATCCAGCAGCACCACATGATTTAATTAAGCATAGAACACAATATGCAGATTTGCAAGTATGACACATAAAGGAAAGTAAGGATGCTTGTTGGCAGTTGAAGGAGTACACATGTTTTAAGAGCATGTGGCTTACTCTTTTAGCATATAGTTAGTAAGTGTAGATGACAGGTTAACTAATGATATGCACCTGGCAGGTCATTCATAATAATATTCAGTAGTTTGATTGACATTCTATTTTCAAAAATTGTCTGTCAACATAAAGTAAAAAAAGTGTGGTAGAAAATAGTTACTTACAGAATAAGTCTGGTTATATTCTATATTACCGTCATCGATCTCATGAAAAGACAAAAACCAACAATGAATTGATCTACTAACAAGTACTGTGTGTGTATCCAAAGTCTGATATATCTTATTCCTCTGTGTCACAAAGCTCCATTAATGTGCAAAAAACTATTAAAAACACATCAGTGACCCACACTGCTGCACTGGGTGACATGTTCCTTTACTATCATGAACACACACACTGTAGTTTATTTTGACTCAAATCCACACACACCGTCCTGCTGCCACAAATACTCACTAGAGCACCAAATGTGGATTCATCGGCTGCTGAAAATAGTCCCCAACAAATGCATTATTTCCTCCTGTTTGAGTAATGTTTGCCAAAAACTACAATGACCACCTATTTTAAGAAATTACTCGGCCTTTTTAAAAATATTTGTGAGGCCTTTTGAAAGATTTACATCCTCAGGAGGAACCAGTGGGCTTCGGGCTGAGAGCCACAGACAGAGTAGGGAAGTCAGAAAGTGTTGAGAGATGGACACATTGTTGGTTTGGGTCCTCATATGGGATTTGTTGACAATAAAAAAAAAAAAAATTAAAAAAAACATACAACACAGTATCGGCCTTATCCATGAATCTCTGAGGTGACATTTTCAAGTGTTTGCAGTTTACACGGAATAAACAGAGAAGCAGGTGCATCAGATATTCCATAAGGCGACCTTGAATATTTCAATCATGTGAAGGCAATTAAACACTCAATCAAACAAGGGTGTGCTATAAAGAGTGCATACTGTAAATGCCAAATGTTTGTTTAATCAACATACAAGCTGCTTTGCCTTTGAAACATGTTTGATTGCATACATTCACAATGTTTTCTGTGGACCTTGATAAATGAATCCCATTGTGACTGTTCTGTGTATCTACATGGAGAGTGGGGGACTGCACCACTCTATTATAGGCTTACAGTACTTCAGCCTTATTAATATAATGGAACTAAAAGGAATTGCAGTTTATGTAAGCACCAAGCAAGAAAATATTATTCAAGACTATAAAGAAGATTGACTACAGTGTATTTTATTGTGCCTTAATCTAAAAATGTTATCATGAGTGAAGTACCTTTAATTAGCTTATTATGCTAAGCACTGTGCAATTGAAATGGAGTGTCTGGTGTAAACACTTACTGAATTTCAAGTACAATGGAAAGGAGTGGTGACAGTTGGCTGCAAAGCATGTTATAGATCTAAGAGTGAGAACACTGCATCCTGAAGGCCAAGCAGCAAAGATCAGCTCATTCAGATGAAAGTTGGTACTCATCTAAACATTGAATATGCTATAAATATAATGAAAGTCAGTGGAGCCTATTGACCTCTATGCATTTTAGTAATCACAGACTGCAAATGTTGCCATGATGAGCCCCACTTGATATGACAGGTTTTGGATAAATCTTGCTGAAAGACATGACAGTCTTGTACACAGGTAGTAAAACACTTATCATCATGAGCAACTGCAGATGTCTTATGTTAACACTGAGCCAGTTAGATAATGAAAGAATATATATTTATAGTATATTTATAACACAAAAACTTCAAATGCTGTCATAATGATTACCTGTGACTGTGACTGATCTGTCATATGAAGTTTATTTTGTTTCTCAATCAAATGTCTATTAAGAATAGTTCCTGCATTTAATTTCTGTTATTCAGTGCACATTGACATACCAGATGCCTAACAGTTTAACCAAAGAGGTCTAAATAAGCGTCCTTTCACTGTTGACAATAACAGATTTGAAAGAGAAACTGTCTCCTGAAACAGTCACACAGTAGACAGACCTCTGACTTCTTAACAGTATATAGAGAGTGAAAAGGAGTATATAACTGATTCCAGCACTGCTATATAAGTGAGGAGGACAGACATTTGGCATTTCTAAAGAGACTGGAAGCCAGTGAATATTTATTCACAGCATCGCAACAGCACAGATGTTTCTAAGTAACTAAGGGCCAAATTAGCATCAACCTATTACAGAAATGACAAATTTACAGTCCCTTTCTCACTAAATATTAAAAAACCCATTTAGATTGCCTCCAGTATGTGAAGTATCTACAACAAGAGACAGTTCTATCTAAGTTCATTCCTATGAGAAGCTCTTTGTTTCACTGTAGGAGCAGTGAGTACTGGACCTGTTTGTCAATCTACGTCCTTCTGGGAGCTGCCAGTAACATAAACCTGTTTAAATGTTTCAAATGTACAAGACTCCTCTGCAACAATATGTCTTGTCAGGTTATATAAGATAATGAATGCTAAGAGTTGTATCACACCCACTCAATGCATGGCAAATGAAATAACTCGAGAGCTGCAGCATCCTCCTGCAAGGAAACAGAGAGGGATCATTACATCAATCAAAATCTGTGGGAAGACAGATTGTTGGTGACAGCTGTGGAAATCTGTCACAGTGTGTCAGGGAACACCACAGCCCTGGCCAAGCGAGCCATGGGAACACGGCGCGAGAGGGAAAAATCTATTTATTTGTGTTATTCCCCCTTGGGGTGGACAGAGTCACCTCCAACAGAGCTGCTGCTACAGCCAAACATATCTGCAGCGAGATGGCCATCCCCAGTGATGCACCTTCAATCAATTCCACATCCATCGCTCAGGTGGGTTAAACATCAATTGATTTTTGGTTGGAGATTTTCTTTTCCTCTTTTTTCCTCCCTTTTCCGTCTAGATAGTCTGCAGGCAGGGAAGCTGAAAAACTAGTCAGTTTCAGGGGTATGTTTAATTTTTCATATCCAAGGCAGTCTTTAAGTACAGGCAACCTAGAAATGCTTTTTCAGTAGAAACGATAAGTTAAATGAAGTCCTTTGATAAGTAAAGAACATTCCACCATGTGGCAGTGCTTTTTTTGCCTATCATGCAGAGATTCAAGACCCCAGGAAGCAAATCACATTATACTCGCCTCTCAATTATACTATCTCTAACATTGTGAGATGTGTGTTTTCAGAGAAACATTGTCAAAGGCTGTGTGATGTGTGTGTGTTCACTAACCTACACACACACACACAAACACACCTTATATGTAGGTATGCACATTCTCCTATGCTGTTCTCTGTATTGAGTATTAATGTATACATGGGTTTAGGTGTAAGGTATAGGACAGTAGTTGATGCAGTGACTTACTTGGAATGAACAGGAGCAGTGGAGACTGACACTGGACTGGTGACACATAAGCAGTAAATGAGCACCTCATCTGATATTGTCATTTATCAGGACACCTCACAGTGTATTATCACATTTATACACGTAGTTTAATACCGGGCATACTAGATGCTTAAATTCACAAAATTCCACTTGTCTTCATTAATTGGAGCTAGATCAGTACAGATTTTGGAGGACCAATAAAGAATCATCAAAATGATTAGTTGACTATTAAACACGGAGCTATGCTCAGGTTTTTTGGGTGGATGCTCTGTAATACAGTAGGTAACAATGACAAAAGACACAGGGAACCAGCCAGGGCATGGACTAAACATCTGGATTACCGAGAGGTTTCACCGTGAGCCACTACACAGATTGGGCCAGTGCAATGAAAAAAACATTTACATATTGTAAGCATCTTAGAATTGTTTATAATTAAATAGCTCTGTTTTCTCTTCTGGCTTCATGAGAAATTCTAATATTTAGCATAGTAGGATCACCACACTACTCAAGTGTTTTATTTGTGTGATTAGCTCATTTATTTGCTACACAGGGATTCAGTGAAGAAAGAAAAGCTACTAAAATGCACTCTGTTCATGCTGTTTTGCTGCTGTACTTTCCTGTTTAAATTCAAATACTGTACTAATACTTGTAGTTAATATATCCCTACAGTCAGAGCAACATAAAAATACTGTTACAGTACCTGTATAATGTATTATAATGCAAAACAAACTTCAATAAATATCCTTATTCTTACCTTACAGTACTTATTGATGTTCAGTTGTTGTTGATGCTACTACTTTAGTTGTCTGTGTGCTGACTCAATTATATGGTAATATTAGAGAATCTGATCTGACATAGTGGAAATGACAATATAATCAGCTATATGATTATGAATATTAGATATATCATTATATAATAATGTACAGGAATTTATAGTATCTTGTCCCTGAGTTATGTCAATGGGCTATATGGATAGTGGTATATCTTAAAGTGGGTTTTGGTGAGCTGATCAAGGACTCATTTTATTCCAAGTATGATTTGGGTGGCACATGAATAACTAAACGGGAATCGGGCAAGATGGAAACAAAATGTCACTGTCACTTTACTCTGTAGTGAGCAGTGATAGATGCCAAGCCATGTTTCATCAATGGAAAATTTAAGAAAGTACACACATTACTGTTTGACTGACTAATGATCTCAGATACAAACACACATAAAATAAAATTTTAAAAAAGCACATGTACAACAAAAATGACTTTGAGAATTACCACTTGATGCGGTACCTGAACTAAAGACCTGCAAGTAGATTCATTCTTTTTGTAGTGTATGACTGGCATAAAATGCTTGCAGTGCTAATATTGTAAGTATTAGATTAACTGTGTTCTCAAGTCAAATTGTGAGTTTTCTTTTTTTATTTAGTGTTACTAAAAACAAAAGTAACTTCCCCTCTATTGTATCTGATGCAAAACATTGTTTGGAAGATTGGATGAGCTGTGTGTGTGGTAGTGTGAAGCTGACCAAGCCAGTGTGCATAAAAGGTTCTCAGGTAGTTAAAACAACTTTTAAAGAGGGAAGATACCAAATCACAACTAGCTGCAGTTTTCATAGCCTGTAAAAGTAATCAAAGGACAAATGAGACAAACAAAAACTGGAGAGAAAAAGACACAGTGACCTATAACAGTTAAGTTAATCAGAGCACACACACAGTTGCATCACTTGATGCATCACTGATGAGACTGTGTTCCTGTCAAACATGGCTGCATGGCCCTCTGTAACAGTAACGCCTTCATTCCACCAGCACAGCTGTGTCACGTTCCGGCTGTGACACGGCTTTAGTCCATCCTCTGCATGGTGCCACACCCCACCGCGAGCCACTCCGGCAGCACCAGAGCACCCCTTTACCTGGAGTGAAAGCCATGGACCGGGGCAGTCATGGAAGCAGTGGTGTCATAAAATCTTTTTTGTGATTTTCCACTTCCAAGATGAACCTCTCGTTGTCCATGGTGACAAATATCCTCTGACCGGTTGACATCTGGCCTGGTGCTACCAGTTATAACATAATTTTGATGTAGTGATGTGATATACGATCTGGAGTCCACACAGGGTGTTTTACTTTGATAATTGACTGGATGCTCTATGCCGTTCCTGTGTCTGACTTTCTGTCCAGCTCGATCTGCTCTGTGCAGCTTGATGTGGCTTCTGTCAAAAATAGACTGCGTCTGGTGGGATCACAAGCATTAACTAGAGTGGCCGCGATTAGCTCTGGCAGCCGCGTCACAGCTGGAACACGACGCAGACGCGCCTGGTAGAATCAAGCTGTAAAACTTTGATACTGTGTGGGTGGGCAAAAAGGAAAAATAAGGAATATACACATAATGGCAAGATAAATAGAGGGCTGAGGACATATAAAGCAGAAACATTTTCTCATGAAGAAAAATAAAGCATCAAGGATAAGTTCAGGACCTTATTCATGGTGATAACACCTTATTTTATTTTCAGGTAAAATGTTTATCTTTTAATATATTCCAGGAAGTCATGGCGGCAAATGCACATAGTCAGGCTCTACTTTGGATCTGTTTTCTTCCAAGTTGACCAAGGTGCAACTGGGCTGTTCCAGCAAACATGCACAACCACATAAAACCTTACATGGACACACAAGGAAATGTATACACTCAATCACATGTACAGTAAACACTGGGGATAAGGTTATAAACTGGACCGATTTTGCCTGTTTATTAAAAAACCAATAGTAGCCAGTCAATACCATCTCAGAAGCGGTGGCCGTCTGTACAACTCTCCATGAAACATGTCTCTTCCTGCCTTAAGGGAATACAAAGGAAGAATTTATGCTAGTATATTCATGGGACACCAGAGCAAATGATCTCCTGGGGATGCATGGATGATTTTATTGTCTTTGTTCTTATCCAACCATGTCTCCCATAAAAATGACATACTCATATACTGACTAATTTCAATTGGCTAATGTTTTGTAGGAAAAGTAATGTCTGTCAGATTCTTTTTTTTTTTTTTTTTTTTTTTGAACATATCCTGAAGCAGTAAAACTAATCATCATTTACGAAAGGACACATTAAAAAAACATAGAATTTTTGCAGCAAATTATTATTTTTTATTTTAATATTCAATTCAGTTCACAATGAAATAAATGTTACACAATGTGTTTTTCAAACATTGTTTAACAAATATTGTGACTTTTTGCCACAATTACCTTTTGTCAGCAAATCATGGCAAATGTCGCCCTCATTTGCATAAAGATCAACATTTTCAACTTTATGCAAATAACATTTTTTATTTCACTGATCAGTCCCACATTGCCTGGAATCCCACAATGCCTTGCAAAGTAAATTTCTCTCTTCCCATAGAAAATGAAGAGTGGTGAAAGACTAATGTTCAGTTGGCCTTTATTGTTTGAAACTTGTAAACACACTGATGTGTTACTTTATGGAACCCACAGGCTTCAGGGAGGAGTTTTGGTTTTCCATAATAGCTGTTCAAATATATTTTTCATCCTGTCAAATGTTAAATTCTAGGTGAAACACTAAATCCTTGTGTTTACTTTGTAAAGATAACACACAGCAGAAAATATCTGCATCTACAATGCAAAACATTGGTATCTGTTACCCATGTAGGTTTAAACACAAGCGCACAGCAATTGATGTACTGTACATTCTTTGCCTGTTGATGGCAAGTCTTCTGTCTGCCCTGGATAACAGTGTGTGTGATATTCAGGAAAATCACATGGTGAGTGTCTGAGTGCCTGAGGGCCCACTGACCTTGGGAAACGAGCTGTGGAAGCACAGTGCCTCTGATGACTCTATTGAACCTAATCAAGGCGGAGGGAGATGCTCTTTAGAGGGCCGACTGGCCAGCTGCTGCTGAATATCACACAAACAGGGTGCACAGCAATAAAGACACCCAGAGCCACTTTATCCATAACCTGTCATGAGCAGAGCTTTGACTATTACCCTCAGGTAACGTAGGTGCGGTATGAGCAACGGAAGGAAATACACACGCTTTTTCAAATAGTCTCTTTGACAGTTTTGCTTTTTTTTTTTTGGCACGCCAAAATTTCAAAGTGATGGTAGAGTGACAGCGCCCTCTTTTTTCCCAACAATTGCCAACAGTTTATCCCAAAATAACAACTGTGCTTTTGAAGCTACCCAGTGTGCATCCTGTGCTGTTGCATGGCAGCTGAATATATTCAACTGTAATACTTTTCTTGTGCTAGATTTAGAAACATAGATCAATACTGTATGTCCTTGTCAGGCAGATGAAATTTTGAGCGTGAGTAGAGAAATGCTATTTGCCCTGTGAAAGCTATTGGAGAATCCATCCAAGGTAACAGAGAGAAAAAGAAATGATAGCACGCACACCCTCACATCATCAGTAGGCATATTTTTGGTATAACACATTGGCTTGATCATTAAAACAAAACTTTAAATGGTACATGAGCAGATGAGATTTTCTACAATGCTGGCTATTCATGGTTTATTCAGGTTGACATGCATCATGCTGGAATTAAGTTACTTTGATGCGTGCAGAGGCGAGCTAGATAAAACATAAGAACTAATGGAATATAATCTCCCACTGCTACAATACCACTCTGCTCCCCCCATCAGAATAAAGCAATCTGCGTATAATGGAGCGTGCTGGAGCCAACAGCATTAGCGATAATTTGATTCCTATTGGAGACTTTTTCGATCATCCACAATCCACATTGTCCATTGCTCTTTTCGACTCCCTAGCTTCTTCTTATGTTCTGTTTATTGCTGTGTCCTTATAGTTAGATGAAGGACTCAACCAGACTTCCTTTGAGTAGTTGGATAAAGGTTAATAAACTGAAAATAGCCTTCTTAAGCCAATGGTAAAGAAGGTGAAAGAGAACAGGGTGCACACGTTGCCGTTATCATCTGTTTATACTGATATTAGTTTTGAATTGGTTTGACCTTTAAAGATAAAAAAGCTATATCTGTTCAGACACACTGCTCATCTTTATTGATTACTAGACACTGAAAATTATATGAACTAACCTCTGAGCAGTAGCCAAAACAAGTAACACAGACCTAAATCCACAATGAATTAGTGTCTCACACGTTAATGAATATTTGAAGGTGAGAACAAGCAATAATCCAGTATAGCAGGCCATTTGTTTCACAAAAATTAGCAAAACACAAGCATTCATTTCTCCCCGTGATCATTTCATACACTTCATAGATCCAAATCACATGTACAACCTACTTCATGCTTTGCAATTACCCACAATTTGTGCAAAAAAAAACAACCCTAAAGGATGAGATGAGGTGTACCTCAGTAGAGAAGGTGCTGCCTCATTCATTAGCATCACCTACAGCAGCCAAGATTCATCACTGAACAGGAAAAATGAGCACCAAATTTCTCCTTAATTAATCTTCCGCTAAAGAATGTATACCCCGATTTGGACCACACCGACGGGACAGACAAATGAGTCCAATTCATTCCCATTAACTGTGCTTTATGGTGGGGGGCGGTGTCTGTGCCATATGGCAGTCGGGTATATAGTGGAATGAAGCACACAGCTGTTCAAGTAAGGCAGACGGATACCTGGCTGCTTTCCCCTAATGGTTACATGTATGTGTTCCATTTGCTTCAAAATGCAAGTGTGTGCACTGGGTGTGTCATTTGGGTGTGCTCAGATGTTTGGGTGCCTTTCAAATGTTTGGGTGCCTTTCAAATGTTTGGGTGTGTTTCATTTGTTTGGGTGTGCTCAGATATTTGTGTGTTCAGTATGTGAGATGTTTAGATGTATTTCAGAGCTTTAAGTGTGTCTAGATTTTTGGATGTGCACAATTATCTGTTTTTTAAAAATGTGTCTATTTGTTCATTTTAACTGTGTGTTATGTCTGGTAAAAAAAAATAAAAAATCATATTTTATTATTCATTCCATTATTGTCTGTTGGCCTAGACCTGTACTTATTTATTGGCTATAAAATAGATGACAGTTATAGACTCAGTTTACATGAATATGGTCATTTTCAAATTAAAATGTAACTTTATGCCCCCCTTCAGAAGTATAAAAAATGAATGTCCCACCCCTCTATTTATGTATTAATAATTGTTTTATTATTATTATATATTTATTAATAAATAAAACAAAACTAGTAAAGTTGAATGTGATTTTATTGAAATAATTAGTATTACATATCCATCTTGCAGATACTGTGGTAGTAGTTGCTACAATAGGACCAAATAACATTTTCATGACAATCAAAGAAATGTGCAGATTTAAGATTTTTATTTCTGCAGGTCAAGTTACAGGATCCTGTGCAGCTGTGATCTCCTCCGCGCTTGTCGCTTTTTTGTGGCCATTTTTCTGCTGCTATTTTTCATGGTAGTAGTCATTCTTCTGGCCCTGGCACCAGATTCTTAAACCCGCCTACAAAGCTCTGATTGGCTTGGGACCAGGAACCCAGCTGTCAGTGAACACAAAACCAGACCTAAACAGACTGAAAGATATGGGCTGCGATTCTGGGGCAGCGAGTCTGGAACGTGTTTGTTTATTGTTCCCATGTGAAATATATTCATTCAACATTAAATCTGCCCCACATTCTGCTTCCCCCCCGCCCCCCCAACCCTAACCCCTCAGTCATACACATCCCAACTGCAAGCTGTCTATGCCCCACTGAGGTTTGGGAAGTTTGGACTCTTGCAAAACATCACAGGAACACCTTTTCCAGTGTAACATAACACAAAATAATAACGTTGGTGATCTGGTTATGTTTATTTTCTTAAGGTCATAATGACAAAACAGCCAAGCTGCCAGCAATAGTGCTTTTAGTTTATGCTTGCATCAATGATTGTGGCATCTAGAGTTCTTTCCAGAGAAAACTGCCTGCTTGCAATTTACCTTCCTTTAATAGGTTCCTTTTTAATTCCAACCCGCCAAATATACATATTTAATTCTGTTTATTGCCCATTTTCAAATTTCAATTAGTGCCTCTTAAATTGCAATACGAGATATTCTCAAACAGTGTACTTTCATGCCTTTTGCTGTTAAGTCAGCAAATGCCTGCTCAAGAATGCCTAATAAAGTGTTATGTGCCTCAGCAGAAATCCCAGAACAGGAAAACACTGCTTTTCTGTGAATTTCTTTAATACTCTGACATCTCACACACTCAGACAAGTGTGTGGTGCATGAAATAGACCGAGGAGGCTGAGAGTCAGTGAGCCTGGGATGCATCTGTGACCGCATTCAAGATGATGAGATGCAGAACATTAACAGACTTTGTCATCTCCTTTGATTCACTGTTGCCTACGTGAGACACGTCCACTCACTTTCTCTTTAGCTTTGACCTTAACAAATCTTCCACTAACACACACTCACTCACTGTGTGTGTGTGTGTGTGTGTGTGTGTGTGTGTGTGTGTGTGTGTGACAATTTATGCCTATAAGTGCTAAGGCAAAAAAAGGAAAAGAGCCCCTCACATAATTTGCCAGGAGTACCTGCTTTGGTTGTTATCTGTGATTGGAAAGGAGGCTCACACGGCGCCCCTAGGACGATAGATTGCTCTGATGGAGTCACGGTGGCAGCCGTGCCGGTTGTTTAAAGGGCCATTCGGATGCAATCTGAGAGATTTCAGGCTGGATTTATGCCTCCCCTATTGCCAGGGCTCCTCACTCTGGAGCTATGGTAAACGGGAATGAATTGTTGTGTCAGGAAGCAGACTTCCCCCTCTCCCTCCCAGCCAACGAGGCCCTGAGCTAAGCAGTCTGGCTTGTGCTGTGCATTTCATTAGCACTCTGCAGCACTTCACCTGCAAGTGTGAAGCCTATTAACACTGTCATTAGAGGAGCTCGGGTTCATGTCATGTTGAGGCCAGAGATGTCCCCTTGCTGAGAAAAAACAAAGCCAGATTTATTCAACAGCCATGCTGAGAATGGTACAAACTGTTCCATGTGCCAAATGCTAGCTATTTTTTTTTTTAAATGACAGCTTGACTGGTCACTTTTCAATTAAGGCTGCATCTTAATATATGTGATGAGTAATTGTCATGTTATCTATTAAATCGGTTAGATATAGATCTAGACATAGACATTTTTTAAAAAATGAAAAAAACTGGGCCCACAGTTACTCCAACTGCAGTGTCAAAACTCACAGCATACAGTATGTTTCAAATGGAAATACAGTAAGATAAATAAAACAATAGGAGTGACAAAATCCATTGAACTTCTTTTTTTTTAACGTTTGCTTTACACTGTCAGTGTACTTGTTGAACACACTAAGACGTCAGAATATCCCATCACCATTGTTCTTATAGCCCTGGAACACATTTACATCTATAAACATAAAATATAGTATATACATTTGCAGTCTGTTGAAATCATGGACATACAGGAAAAAATTCTGCCTTATCCAAAAAATAAAATTATAGGGCCTGTCTAGTTAAGACATGTAGTGAGTGGCATGCATTAGCCTGTAAATAAATGAGTTAGAACCAGCCTAGGGTTTAAAGGGCATCATCAGGACATTTTGTGAGTTAGAATTCCTTTAATCCATAAGGTGTCAGGTTCAAGGGCATGGGTACCCAGCCAACAGAAATGTTATGCAGATACAGAACTAGATGCCAAATAACCATTGTGCATCTTTCAGATCTGTACCTGTGATTGTGATGTGAGTCAGCTCTCCAGCAGTGCTCACTGGATATACAGTCAGGCTCAAACAGCAGAAAAAAAACACAGCAATCATAAATCCCAGCAAAGAAACTCGCTTTTCTTTCAAATCCTTGTTAAAACAAGACCACACACAACAAGACTGCAAACTGAAAATGACACAGGAATCATTTCTGTGCTGTCAATAAAAATCGATATGTTTTTCCAGAAACATTCGGCTTTAATTTAGGTGATCTCAGCTATAGACTCATCATATCTGGGACAAAGTAAACTCAGACGATAAAGAAGCTTACAGAATGTTTATGGTAGCACAAAAACTGTGTTTGAGAATAAAGCTGCAGTGGAGATGAAAATGGAACTGATGTTTTCTTCAGAACACGTTTGTCTTTTCACCCTTTCTTCAAGAACCCCCCTCAAGAACAAATAAATATTGCATGATTAAAATGCCACTGTAGAGCAATTAATATAGTTGAGCTGCTGGCATGTCATCTTAAGAATGATAAAATAAATACCTGGACACTGAGGAACCTTTCAGGGATTTCAGATTTGCAACTGACAGCATCCACACTCTTTGTCATATGCTTGTTTTTTTTTTTTTTTAAAAAAAAGAAAGAAAGAATGGGGCCCATGTTTAGTACTCCCACTGCACTGTGGTTTTTTCACACCATTTTAATCCTTAATCAACTACAGAGTGGGGTTTACAATGAGTGTTGTTTGTTTCCACTTCAAAAAGACTACCTGACATACCTACTGCAGATAATCACGCAACACCTCAGCATTATAGCTGAGAGCCATTCACTCGGGAACAAATTATAGCTTGTATGCATCAACTGAATTCTGTGTTGGAACAAATTTCAACACCTTTAATTAATAGCTGTCTGTGCACACCTTTTCCTGGCACTGCATCTCAACAACAGCAACAGCATGCCTACATCACGCATTAGGAAATCACCAATTTGAAAAAGTTAAATTGGTCTCATTGCACTGTTTTGTGTGTGAAAATGATGTGTTGGATTCATCTAATAATCTGAGGTGGGATTAGACACAGCACTCCTCATTACATGGGTGGTAACCTTTGAATACATCATCAGTTCTGGATCTCATCTGCTTATTTGTGATATTGTTAGTTGTTTTTTTACAGATGCAGTGAAAAACAAAAGACGACACTTTTTAATCTATCTGTGTTCATGACACCAAGTAGCCCACCTATAGCTCTTCATTATCTGACTCAAATTGAGAATGAAATACATTTGAGCATTGCATCCCAGGAAATAGCCCTTGAAATAGCCCTTGTCAGTGACGTTTAAGAAAGAAAAAATATGATAGCTCTGGTGGGCTAAGCTCTGCCAAAGAGACAAGTATTTATAATATTGTTGCTAACAGCCAAAATGTGTTCAGAAATGGATTCAGATGTCCACACTGCGCTAAAGGCTTTGCTCACAGACCACACAAGGTGCTATGAAAATAATGTTTGCTGAAGTGAGATCATAAAATGGCAGTGTGCACCACTCCACAATCACTCCATCTCCTCCAATAAAGCAGCAATGTCAACACAAAGCTAAGTGAAGGACACACCTGCTGAGAATCCAATGCCTCTTGCTCCACTGTGTTTCACTTTAAAGTGGCACATTTAGGAACCCTAAAGGGGGTCACCTTATTTTTATGGCATGTATATGTGGGTACATTTACGACCTTAACCTTCAGCCCCACAGCTTTGGTAAGGCTATTGACTTATTGTATATGTGAGGATGTCTCATAAACTCTAATGTCCCTCCTCAGCCAGTATCGAGCCCACTTTACGCCAGAGGAAAAAATGGATTCGCTTCTTGCCTGTGGCACTTCTATTTTCCATTCAATAGATTTTTGGGCATGTGTGTGTTTTATGTGTGTGCCTGCTGCATGCTGCAGACATAGAGAGAGAATTATCTGAATACCAGTATGGAAACATGATATATATTCCTGGAGATGAAATCATCTAAAGCGTTCCAACACTGCAAGTCTCATTAGAAGACGGTAATTAATCACATGTTACCATGGTTGTTCGGAATAATGAGACTCCAAAAAAGTGCAATTCATGAATCTGAGTGGGGCTAAGCACTCTGTTTATTATAGATCACTGACAAAACTCGATGATCACCCCCAGAGCAATCCCTACAGATGGTAAAATGGCTAAAAATGACATTTTCCTTCACTCTTCCCTCTTAAGAATTCCCCGTTTTAGCACACTTCCCAAAAAAAGAACTCTACTTTGTTGTCTTTGTTTTCCCCCATGCGTGCACCAAGCTTTAAGTGCACGCTAAGCATTATGAAATATTAATTAAGCTGCAGCTGATAAAACAATATGTTGATATCACATCATCAAATAGCATATGCTAATTGCGTATTCCCGGACTTCATTATAAACTCTGCTACAGTAATTCCAATCAAAGTTATGCCAGTGCTTCATCAGGGCAGCTTCCTAAGGGGCTGGGTGTAATTGTATCATCAACTGCAGCAAGTCATCTTATCCAAAGTTTCACTCCACCACATGGAGAGCACTTCAAGCTCCACTCTGATAAGAGCGAGCCTCATCCTGAATGAAGCTGTTGAGGAACACTGATGTAGAACAGTTGTGGAATAAAGCAGCTAAGCAGTTCAGTCTCCATACAAGTATACCGAGTAAAATGAAGACTATGCCCATAAATTTCATCACCATCTTTTATCTTGTAATTATTGTGGCAAATCATTTAAATGGTAAAAAAGTAAGATTTGTACTGCCCTTAGGAAAAAAAAAGTCATCATAGATACTAAAATGCTTAGTGTGTTATTGATGGTCAATGTTGCACAAAGGAAACAGAGGAGGCAAAAAAACAACAACCACGACAACAAAAAAACAATTAAACCTTGGTAAAACATGTTGCTATGTGAAGTTTAATTTGCAGTAGCATTCCAAAGTCACTGTTTGATTGACATGCATCTGCACATATATTTGATCACTTCTTGTTAGTATAACATGGTTAAGTATGTTAATTTTTTTGGTATACTAACTGGGATACACTTCCAGTCTTAAAACAGGAATCTTGTTCTATATAATCACAGTAGAGGCCATAAATTACTTAGAATTTTAACTCAAGGAAATTCCCAAATCTCATATTTTTTCATCAGTGGATGATGTTATGTTATGAAATGTTACCCTCTATCCAATTTACAGTAGAAACCCTAGAGGTTAATGCATAAACAGATAAGTTCTACAGCATCACTGACACAACCTGTATTCCTTCAGGTGATATTTTGAAAAATGCTAACAAGCTGTTGACAGTGTGTGGGACAGTAACTGTTAGTTTAATTGTTTCTGGGTAATCAGATGCTATTTCCTTCTTATTCAGCTCATATATGTATTCAGTGAACCATTAACATTTATGAGCTGTTGTTGGGAAGCCATACTATTGGCTGGAGGCATTCTTAAGGAGTGAGATAGTGTTACTGCATTAAAGAGAGTATAAGGTGTTAGGTTATGTTCTCATTTGAACCCATTGTTCTTCCTTTAAAACTGACTGCAAAACCATCACACCCTATAGATACGCTACTGAAAGCAGTGTTTACCTTCCATGCTGAGCAAACTCTGAATCCAGTTCAATTTATAAACTTATTGACTTTATTGTCTTCTGCCACAATACCTGGGATTTGCGGCTCAAGATAAGAATTATGAATCATGGTAAACAATAAATCACAGTCACCTGACATTGCTTGGAGGTGAAGCTTAAATGTAGGGCTTGTGAATCTTTATTTACAACTATCAGCCTGGATGGCAAAATCTGCGTGGGCTGCCATTAAAGGTGTTTCAATATGCTGTTTACCCCATTTCCCTGTTTAATTAACTGTTATTGATTTGTGTTGACTAGGTGCAGTTTATGTACCTTTTCTTCTATTATAATTTCACCATGTTTCCACTCTGAGTGATTGGTGCTGCGAAGATGCATACCCAAATTAATCTTGCATTTACAGTAAGAGCCATTCTTTCCCCCAGCAGAATGCAATTGCTTAGATTTATTCTGTTTTCCACCAGGCTCAGCCTGGGCCAATGCAAACTACAAATCATTTTCATTAGCAACACCCAGTTTGCATGTGTGCGCTCTCGTGCCCTGTTGATTGGATATCTTATTAAAATTAAGTTAATGGATTGCTCGTGATTCATCAATGCCTTCCAATGCCCAGATTTTTTAACAGAAAAGGAGGAGTAATCTGAATTTCCATTTAGTTGGCTGCTAAAAGTAGGAAATGTGTAATTTGGAGGAAAATTAACCATTATCAGTATGAGACCATCGTGAACTGACTCAAAAGGCCACAAAAAGAGTCTGACAGCCCAGAAACTTCTGACAAGCCAGCTGAGAAAATGTCAGCAGTGCCCCACTGCAGGATATGGACCTACATTATTTTTTCTCCTTTCTCACCTTTAATTACCCAGGAACTGTTCAGAAAACCCAATCTTTTCCAGGAAACACGGCTCGCTCTCTACACAGTAGTAGAAGTACAACTGTGATTTTAGTACAGTTAAAGCAGAAGTAAGAGTCACCACCATATATACTGTATGTCTACTTCTGCTTTTTGTCAAACTAACTAGTAACATCTGTGCAGAATTTTCATTTTACTCTACTCACATCAATTAACAGTAGTTGGAGGAGACGTAACAAATAAGGTTTACAGATTAGTTTTAACTGATCCAGTGACTGGATGATATCTATTCCAAAGCTTCATCCTCATTCTTAAAGGTGTCCTGTACAGTTTTCTTGGAAACAAAAGTTATGTTTACATTCACTGTAACTCACTAAAACTCATTGTGTGTATCCTTGTGATCTACAAATGTGTTGAATCCATTTCCTTCCTCATAAAAACATTTGCAAAGCTGATTTTATTTTAAATGCTGCATTGTTTACATCTGTGTTTACTGGCTTGCAGTCTTCTTCTCTGCCTTGCCTCTACATTGCTGTTTTTCTTGACACATTACAGCCATCTGTAGAGCAGTGAAATAGTGTGAAACAAGTGTGCAAAAACGGTGAGGCGTGAACAAAATGGGGACCCACTCACAAAAAACTGCTCCACAGCGCTACTAGAGGTCAAAACCTCCACAGGGAACATATAACCATGAAAATCCTTCAAACTAATTAATATTCCTTATCCTTTTTTAGTGGAGACTTAAATTCCCATAATTCTCTGAATTGTGTGTAAGTGAAGCTACTTTTCTCGTGTCAATAGGATTGCTAAGTAGATGTGTAGGCTTAAGGAATCATGTAAACAGCTTGGTATCATTGTTTAGAATCACCATTAACAGCTGGATCATCGTGTACATGTGGATGATGGCATCTGCTGTCCCTTCTGCCCATAGCCTCATAAATAGGAGAGCCACTCAAGTCTGGAATAAACAGTCTTCTGTGGCCATCAAGTTCAAGGGAGCTTTAGAAGTGGGATGAGGCAGTAGAAGTTGTCCTGTACAGTCTCTGCTCCCTATTGTTGCTACAGTGACGCTTTGCTCAAGGACACAATGGCAGCAGCTGTTAAATAAAAGCAGAGCATTTCTGTCACTTCTCGTTCACCTTCTTTACAGTGATTATTTCCTGCTCAGATGAGCTTTTTTGGAATCATTAGCAGGTTTCAGTAACCTTTAGGCTAAATCCACAGAATACGTGATATGTTACATTTCGATGCTGTAGAGATTTCTCATTATTTTTAATGTCATCCTGTGCTGCCAAGTACTTCTCTCATGCCTGTCATTATGTCTGGGAGTGACAAACATATTTACATGTAATAGGTGTGGAAACTATGATGAGTGGAGGAAAAAGACCATCAGTTATAAAATTAGGTCTGAATTTTGTGAAATAATAAAGTTAAAATATGATATATAAAGCAATGCACTATACACAAAATTGCATTCAAAAATCCATTGCAATAGTATAGACTAAAAGACTGCAATAGACTTCATATAAAATAATAAAGGTTGGTAATATTGATCTGACTGAGAATAACCACATAATTTTGCATTTGAGTCAAGTCAAGCAGCAATTTATCACTGCTGTGTGTTACAGTTTTGAAAAAGACCCACAGCTGAGGGATGGCTGGTAAAGAGATAAGAAAGGCTCATTTTCTTCATCGTCAAATATTATATTCCTCCCTGCATTACATTAGTATAGAGGTTAGGCATTGTATGTACAGTATAATTAGATAATTATAACAATTATATAATACAATTAGATATATTAATTATAATTAGATAATATATAATGGTATTAGAATATGTAATACTATCAAAAAGTAATTCTGAAAATATAGAAACAATATAGAATATAATGTTCTGCATTCAGTGGCCATTTACTATCCATTCCTATTTATTTGGTTACCCTGAATTTTGCATTAAACTGAAAGCTTTCTTGACACGACTTAATAACTAGACCTATCAATGCTGATGTGCCAAATCTGCTGGAGCTCCCACCTAATGCCTGTCAAATGTGGACCACCTGCCCGCACGTAGTCATTCTTGTAAGAAGTCATTTGATTCGAAACCATGATACAGTCAAAAAATAATCCTTCATTACCTGCAGATAAAAACCGAACCTGTCAACCGCTGTCTTTTGTATTTTCCTTTACTTGGACATTTTTTTAAATATGACTTTTTTTACAGGAGGATCTATTCATCAAGAGATTAGAAGTTCTCAGAAATGCATATAACAAATGAGTACAGTATGTGGATGACTTCTGTTATGTGTGCGTGTTACATAAATCAGTGGCCTTCCTACATTGCACTGTGCTTTGTTGCTGAGCACAAGCGGCTGATTCAGAGCCTCACATGGGCCAAAGGCAAAAAAAAAAGGGCTTGTTACTCAGCAGCCATCACTCCCACCAAGCTATGAATACAAAGATGGCATACATGCATGTAGATGGAGCTTTGCATAGACAGTCTGAAGACTGAGTGTGTGGCATGATGATGAGCTGGAAATCCACATGACATTCCATTATGCTGTGATTATGAATAGATTGACATGCTTTTCCGCCTATGCAGTACTCTTTTTGTCAACACCATCCATTAGATGAATAAATTAGATCAAATCAAGGCATTAACTATCTACAACACATAGATAATACAGTGCAAATTGCCACTTAGGAACTGTAAAAAACCTATTGGGGTAGGGAGGGGCATTAAGAATTTTAGTACATTTTTCCAATACACCAACAATATGCCCACGACATGTAAAATTAACAATTACCAAATTATTGATTGCAAGAGCAGAGTTGATTTGATTTTATGCATAAAGTGATATATTCAAACAAAGCTTTCAGTGTCTTGGTTACAGATTGGCTGTGGAAGAAGCAACAATAAAGTGTATGTACTCAGATCACTTGCAGAACTGATCATATTAGTAACGCTGTAAACAGTCTCAGTCAACAATTTTCACTGATTAGTGGAAAACTGTGATGCTAAACTTGCATCATATTATAGGCTGAGTTTATGACGTTACTTTACTGCAGTAATATAAAATAAAGGAGCAACTGTAGGCTGTATAGGCTAGTGAAAAAATGAAGCACCCTTTACTAGATGTCGTATCACTAATGACTAATTAGATCTGCATGTGTTTTGCTTCTCAAAATGGACATATTTGAGATTTTATAGAGAAATGTGAATGTCTGTTTTCCCAGGAACACCTGGAATTTATATCCATTGTAATTACCTGGTATGCATCTTCGACAACTAGTCAACAGGGATGAACTTTTTCTGTACTTAGAGTCATTGTTAAAGGTCAGACTGAAGACTTGTCTGCGGGGGACAACTATCGGATGTCAGCGATTGTTGAGTGCAGAGCTCCTCTGTGTTCTTAATTCCATGCATATCTGCCACATCTGCAACCCAGTATCTCAATAATTTGAAAATACAAGTGTCTTTTATTTTGATGGATTACTTTATTTTTTCCCATCCTTGTTTTAGGTTGTGAATAACAAAAGCTGCAGTGGAAATTATTAATGAGAGCATTTTGGGAGCAGATTCATGGCTCATCTAGCCTCTAAGCACGGAGACCTATTCAGAGAAAGAGCAAACTGAAAAAAGTAAATTGGTAAATTTGAGTAAAACACAGACTAAACTCTAATACTGAGCAAATACATTGAACAATACACACAGGGAACTAAATTCCCAAATGTCCTCCAGTGTAGAAAGGACTTAATTCCTGTCTCTGCTTACTTTTGCCTCAGTGGTATCTAACCCATGTACAGCCATGCAAGGAATACAGTATATGAGAGACTGAAATTACTGATACTGAAAGCAAGCATTAAAATGTAATAAGTAAGAAAAAGGTAAGCTGTGATGCCTATATATTGTTTTGTTGGCATGCAGACAACTACTGCACACACACACGCACACACACACACACACACACACACACACACACACACACACACACACCCAAGTCATTAAAGCTCATTCTTGTTACACTGTGCTCACCTCAGAAATCGTCAGCACTTTTGCAGTAAACCTGTATCAGCTGTGGCTTGTTTTTCACTTCTCCTCGCAGCTAAATTGATCCATTATTGTAACCAATTGTTCGGAGAGTGCACTCATTCACTTTTCTGGTCTGCAGCAGGTACTGTTTCAAGGAGTGGAAAAGGCAACGGAATAAACATCACTCCACACTCTGCGGACCACACTAACTCATTCTGGCATCTTGTATTTTGTCTTGCATATAAACTGCACCAAATTCTGTCGAGTGTATCTGGTCAAAATTGAAGGCACATTACCTTGAATTGGGTCCTGTGAGCTACAAAGCACTTTCCTCTGGCGATGCATGATATTAGTTTAATATCCAGCATAATACATCACTGGAGAAGAGTAGGAGAGGTAATTCAGAGCAGCTTGTGACAGGGTGACTAAACTGCAGAACAAGAAGGCCACATTTTTCAGTTAAAGCTCAATAACTCTTTCACCAAGTGTTTCTGACCCCATAAACTTTGAATTTGACCTAAAATGATAAAATGATTCCTCAGCATACAATATTGGAAATTCTAAGAGGTATTTGACAAAGTCATCATAAAAGCAGGAAGTATAGAAATAGGGCAGATCAGTGTTCAAATAAGTGCATTGACATTTGATTTGTAGTGAAGGACTTTAGTAAAATAGGAGCAGGGAGGAATGAGAAGTACAACATGGAGAACAACAGTAAAAACTAAACAAATGAACATGAAGTGCAGGAAGATCATCCATATTCATGCAGCAGACTTTGCAATGTTGCATTTCATTAACATCTAAACTGAAAATGAATTTGTGATCAAACTGCAACACTGATTCCATGGTGGAAGAGGCTCTACTCATACCTATTCCTGTGTAAGGTAGACATAGCGACTCACAAAGAAAAAAAAATCTTATTTTGTGCTCCCCTTGATAATAGTTAGAATGTGACAGCTTTTATTATGGCAAGACAGGTGGAATCAAAGCCCAGTAAAGATTCTGACATTGAACCGATGTGACGGCTCGCACTAGCATTGAAATCCTGTGTAAATAAAGCATGAAAATGAAAGCAGAGAGGGTCTCTGTAGCTGTTGCCTGCATGAGGCTGTGAAAGAGGAATGGATAATGTATTTATGTAATGAGTTCACAAAGAGTTGGAAGAGTTTAAGTGGTAGAAATGATGATTTTCCAAAAGTTATCAAAATCATACACAGGCACGTTTTTAGGTAGTTATAGAAATTGGCCACTTCCTGCACATGAATCAGAATGCTTTCTGGGAAGGCACACAAGGATTATAGTCAAGAGGAATAATGAAACTACCTAGTGTGCATGTAGCAAATTCAAAAGGCATGCACAGTTGCAGTCATGAGGACAATATTGTATATTTTTTATCTTATGAATCTGTCCAAGTAGTCAAACTCTGTAGCACTTCTTTCACTCAAAAACGTTACCTTATGTTATTAAGTAATACATAAACATAATTTATAGACAGGGTTGAAGTAGCACATGATGATTCAGGCCTTGCTGATACACCACTCATACTGATAAAATGGCAGAAACAGTAAAACTATTGTAATAAAAGTGGTTTCAAGAATAAAAAGCCACAGCATTACAGTACAGTGGTATACTGCTGGCTGTGTTTCAGGGCTCCTCAGTATGGAAAAGTTGTTGCTACAATTTAAATTACAAAATCTGCGTTGTTGTCGATAAGCAATGTTTGCTATCATGTCCAGATTTGTAATAAATTGAATTAATCTCATCTTTATCTGGCCAGCACTGCCTCCACTCACCCCGCTAAGAAACACTGAGGCAGCTGCAGTCTCTTGAGACACAAGGTCAGTCCATGGGTGTATCAGGCAGAGATTATCTAAATTATAATGAAAATGGTTAATAAACTGTTTATCCAGAAAAGGTGTTCTATAGAGGAACCTATGAAGGAGATGATGGACAAATTCAGTCAAACCTAAAAGCACATAATTTAAAAAATATATACATTAGGAATATAACAAAATGATTCAGATAGCAGCCACAGTCAACTGCAAAAGACATCTCAAATGTCATTTTGGTGCTGTATTTACACAGGTTTCCTGGGCTGGTGTTGGCTGTTATATCAACTAGTCAAAGTGTAAATGTTTGATAGGTAGACTATGATCTGTTATACTGGCACACAAAGAACCTAGTTCACCTGGCACAGTATACTCAGTTACCTCAACACTGCCTCACTTGTGTCTTGCGTCTATGTTTGTAATGTGGGCACAAAGTGGACATTTTGGAAGTGTCTTTTTTAAAATTGCTAAAGTTGCTGTTAGGTGAAACTTCTTTTTTCTATGTTGTTTTTTTATTTCTTTTTGCTCAGTATTGATGTACTCTCAATACTCTCTGGGATGTTTTATAAGGACAGATGATATTTGCAGACTGCCAGCTTGCCTTCAGAGAAGACTAAGCATAATTTGATCTGGTTACCAAATGCAATTATGCTTGATCTTATTTTGGAAGGATACAGGCTAGAGTGTAAATCAATTTAGTATATCTGGAGAGGTACACAGCACACTGGTACACAGGTCAGCAGGTAGCTCTGTTATATGTTAGCACTAGGATCTTTATTTCATTGCCTTATCATTTAAGTGACAGAATTCTTTATTTACATGCCAGGGGCCAGATGTATAAAACTCTGTGTGGATTCATGACTAAACCTGTGTGTACGCACAAAGCCAGAAATATGCATACACATCCTTTTCCATCAGATTTATAAAGCTGTGTGTACACATGGTTCTGTTTTATCAATCTCAGTCATTGTGAAACTGGGCACACGTGCACAAGCTGCCTGCTCCGCCAGTCTGTACAGTCAGTGAAACAAACGGGAAAGAAGCAGTGCAGTTTCACCAATTGTGTTACACCGGCAAGGTTTTCCAACAGCAGAACAGCTGTCATTACACGTTATGCACGGCTGCACAGCTCTTTATAGCGTCCATATCTTTAATTCATTACATGGACCTGTAAACCATCGTCAGCAGTGATATCTCAGAAATGTAATCAGTGATTAGTTTGTAGCTCTCATACCTAAACTGACTTTAGAAGGTGTGTCACAACTAACGATAAAATAAAAAGAATATTAAGAGCAAAATAAAATGTTGATTCCTATGCAAATTAAAAGAATGATAAAAGTAATCACACAAAAGTAATTAATCAGTATCACGTTTATAAATGTGCCTTTGATGGCATTTTACAAATCTCTGTGTAAACGCAAAAAAATAAAAAATAAAAAATCACACAATCAATGCAGCCGGTTATCAACCTAAACAAACAATGTTTTACTGGAAGATTCTCACCTTATATTTCATCTCCACCTCATCACATGTGTACGCCTGGTCTGCAGAATGCATGAGGTGCACACATTCTCACTGCACATTCTGTGTTTATAAATACCAGTTTATGTGCAGGAAATGGCGTATGCATGGTATTTCTTTATGCATCTGGCCCCAGGTGTTTGCTAAAAAGCTAAATGTAACCATGTTGCTCACATATCAAATGTCAATTAAACTTGTTATTCTTAATGTACCCACTACTGCAATCAAATGTTTGGCCTGTCTTTTTGCTCATTGTTAACTGGTTTGATATCAAATGCATGCTGAAAAGCTGATGGGTCTACGATCCCATGATATGGGTTAATACTCAGCTCTGCTTGACTGAAGGTTATTCTTTCCTCTCATGTAAACAGACATCTCAAGCAAATCTTTTTCTCTCTCTCCCCATTCTAAATTGATGTGCCTATGCACTCTGCCCTCTCAGCTGCATACTGGAATACGGGTTTGAATAGACAGTGATTGAAAAGATGATTTAACCATATCGTCTTAAACACAGGAGTCCTCACAAATGAAATTGCTTAGCTCTGCTGTCATAAAATAAGCGGCCTGTACTGATCCTCTGGCTCTCATGTCAGGTTGCACAGCTCTCTCATCTGCTGCTTTTTAACCCTCTGGGGTCTGAGTCATTTTTTTCCTATTACTGGTGCCTCGACTCTCTTAATATATAAACATTTGTATAAATTCAGTACTGTAAGTTACAAGCAAGTAATTGATATCATTTTTTTCATATATATGCTGCAGTGGTATCACATGACATAATAAAAAGTTATAAGACCAAGAAGACAAAAGAAAAAGTAAAATGGAATTTGAATTTTTCAACATTTTATACATTTTCCACAAAAATAAACTATGTGCAAATGATTACAATCTTCACATTTGTAGCCTTGATAAAAAAAATTCAATTGCACAGAAAAAACTGAGCTATTTACATTTTTATCAAAATTGTACATATTTGTTTCTTGGTGTGTTTTTATAGGTGTTTTTTTAAATGGAAAACGGAATTTTTGCCTGCCACGCCAATTCCACCAGGGTGATCTTGTTTTCCTCAATTTATGTTAAGTAATAAAATGTTTGCAAACAGAATAAAACACCAAACAGAATAAAAACACACATTTCACTATATGTGTAATGTGCACATGCTCCAATGGTCAAAGTGTGCACAGAGGTAAGAACATGCCTTTACATGTTGTAGCTCAATACACTTCTTGACACATTATTTACTCTATTAAGGTTGCTTCCGTGTTTCAGTACATTTCTAAATGCTCAGGACAGAGCATACATCTCTCCAATGACATTGTAAATCAGCAATAGGCCATTTTGCAACCGTCATTGGTTCAGCTCTTTGTGTGCAGTTCACCACCTACTAACACAACTTGTGATTGGAAGAGAGAGAGTCAACATGGCTGCCAGCAATGTCATCCACCAAAACAGTTTGAGTTATTTGTACATTTGATATTAGGTAAATAAGTACATAAAACATAAAATTGTTGCTTTTACAATTGAAAGTATCTAAAAGTAACATAGTGGTTCCTTGATGGATTATCAAACACCTGGATGAACAAGAACAAGTGATGGCTCGTTGTAATGGCTGAACGGTATGCTGCAGGGCAGTTTTTAAAGTAAGTCTCTAGCATGCAGCGTTCCAGAGATATTCTAAAAATAGTAATTGGAGTACTTTTATGTCGTATACATCGTCAACCCCAGAGGGTTAATGGGGTATCTGGAGAATCGTTTGAAAAATGTCTCTACATCCTGTAGTCTGCAGGTACCATTTAATTTCTAAATTAATGTTTTGCACAATTGAGCGCCGTCCTTGTCATTAGAAAGCATTCTTGCGACTAACTCGTGAACGGACTCAATAACAGGCCATGTGTGTCTAACAAAGCTGTGTCATTTCAAGGTCGGCTAACATAGGCTCCCAGGAACTCTAGTTCTACAATAACACTTGACGAGGAGGAAGGGGGCACATTTAATAACAAGTAAAAATGTGTTATGCTCAAAGTTAAAAGTAATAATAGATTTAAATTATTGGTGTAGTGTGACAAATTAATGAGTACAGCTTTACATATTATATTATGAAACAGCAGTATGAGGAACAGTCTCAAATAATTCCTGGGAACACAATTTAGATTACACATTTGTAATTATACTTAGAAACCACAGGGCTCGACTTCTTCACCTCCTGCCATGACACTGCTATGACAATAAACCACATTAGAAACTGGATGAACTGTAGACCATGATGCAACAGGTCAGCCAGAAACAACTTGCCTCTCTGCTACACATTGCAAAGTGAGCAGAAGGTGTAGGACAGTGCTCTCCCTCTTTAACCTTCCTGTCAACACACAAGATGGCCCTAGCACCTCAAAACTCCCTGTACACAAAAACCTCACACTCAATGATTCTCTGCTCAAGACATACTGAGTAAGTATAACTAATGAACAGACACAGGACACAATGCTGCTGCACAGACAACCTCCACATATAGTAGTAAACAGTATATCCAGCTGAATAAGGCCACACATACTGTACTTTGCCTTAAGATAAGCTCCCACAAATCCAAGAGGCGAAGACGTGAAGTTAGATGCTAAAAAATGTCTTTCTGAAGTAATGTACTCTGTGATGGGTGGCAGTCATGTGATTAGATGAGAATATTATAGTCTATAGGTGATGTTACACTGTCAGCTGTAACACACGATGATACTGGACAGAGAGCTGCAGAGAGACACAGAGGCAGCTGTCAGAGTGAGAGAAATATCCTAGAAACTACTAAAATGTAAAAGTTGCTGTGCCAAATATGGCCATAAAAATCATACAAATCTAAAAAAAAACTTTTAAATAAATTGGCAGCCATGATGATGAAAACATGGTAAACAGAATATAATTTTTTGCATTAGGTTTGTGTGTATACATATATATATATATATATATATATATATATATATATATATATATATAAATATATATATATATATATATATATAGTTTTCTTAATTTCAGTATCACATTTAAATTCAAAATGAATTCAGATTAGGGCAATAGAATTGTAAGTGTTTCTCCCCAGTGAAAAAAGGCAGAGATGATCTATTCATGACAGGTATGACAGGTCTGGACCACTCATAAATTTTGTTTGTACCTAAGAGAAAATTCAAAGTATGAAAAAAATTGATGAATGCCACAAATAACAAATCTGTTCGTACAAGTGCTTCTTGCATGAGGTCCATTGTACATACAATGACGATGTGGAGAGACATCATTTGTCTCCATTTGTCATTGTTAACTTTCTAGTGCTCATCTTATTACTGCAAAATGACCAAGGTTGTATTGGTTAAGTGTTGAGAATCATGTGAAGTTGAGACAGGGAGATCTAAACCATCATTTTACAAGGTGAAGTTTTGAATAAGAACATCATGTGAAAGAGTGAACAGAAGGCGGAACCTCAAGGGAGAGCACAAAGCGAAGAAATGCGGAAGTGAACAAAGGTCATTTAGAAGTGTTAATTAATGGTGTGTCACTCAGTGACAGCAAGTTCTTTTGCAAATAGCATGAGGAATATACATGACTAAACATGACTAACAGTCTAGACAATCTGCAAGACAAGGCTTTGAGCTAAATGCTAACATCAGCATGCTAAAATGCTAACAAGCGAATGTTTAGCAAAACCACAAATGCCAACTTTGTGGTGGTGTTAGTGGTAAAGTTAGGTGATCATCAAGTCAGTAGGGTAAAACCTCTTGGGGCAATCCATTTGGGAGACATTAATCCAAAAATCTGTTCAGTGGTTTAATATTGTTAGTAATCACAATAAAATATATTCAGTATTTTATCTATCATTGTATGATACATTTCTGGCAAGGTGAAGTTTCATTTTTACTACACCTTTAAACCTTCCTTTAACGCCTGATATTAGCCTCCTGAAGCAGCTTCGTAAAATGTATCTGACAGCTTTACTTTCATAGTGATGGATTACCAGCTGTTTGAAGTTTAAGTCTGTAAACTGCACACATGGAGCTCATGTTTACCAGCCTGGCTGGTCTGTGATACTTTACACCAAAGGGAGAAGAGAGGCCAAAGATCTGGTGAGTCCAGCTTTTCTCTGGATGGAACCCTCATCCACTGCTGTTCAGGAGAGTTTATACAGTATTTAAATGTCAACTTGTCACTTCCTGTGAGGCATAAAGTGCCTGTACCTAACAAGAGAATTTCACTGGGGCAAATAGGTTGATTATACATGGTCACTTTTAATAAGGAAGGGACACTTTTCTCATCTGTTGTTATTAGAGCTTCACTGAGAATTAGGCTGGAAAAAATGGCTGCATTTTTATATAAAAATCTTACCTGATGCAGCTGGATGATTTTTCCTTTTTTTGCCACAGCATACTATACAATATCAGGATTGCCAAGCAAATGGGTGGGGTTTGAAAATGAGAATACAGGACCACTCATACATTTACATTACCTGCTAGGATATTTGTACGAGGGCAACAGATCATGCCCTAGGAGCTGCGGGGACGTAAAGGACAATTCCAGCATGGCTTGAGTTTTGTTCATGTTTTACAGTTTCTTATATGTGACAGTTTTTACATGCATAATTATTACAAATATTCAGGTTTGCTACGCCTCTCTGGCCCATTCACTCCCATTCAGTTCCAGACAGCATAGATAACAACCCTTGAGACTAGTAATTCAGTCAGTAATCTATCACAGTAAACGAGAAGCTGACAATTGCGGAGATGAATCAGAGCAGTAATATCAGGTTATAAACTTTTAAAATCTGAATGACGCTCATCGTTTCATATTAATATGCACATTTGGGAATACCTTAACCAGATGATATGAGGGGTGTCTCAGTATTCCAGGCTTTCAGTGTGGTGTCTGGCTCCTGTGACAACCAGATAAAATATTTCAGTGTGGGAATTTGCAGCTTTCACTTGCTTGTTTCAACTGTGATGGCAGCAGTCCTCTAGCTGTCAGACTTTGATATTGCTGCATTCATACCGCTCATGACTAAAATTTTGTGTGATTTCAGCAGAAAATGTGAACTTTCACTGCATTGTGTTTTACTTGGCTGAACCTTACCTATTGCATTCCACTGAAGCTAATGTATCCATTCCCCTGCTCAGACCCCGGTGAGTTACACAGGCCTGTTGTGTCAGCCGCTGTGGTGAAACACATGGCTGACTCCTTATTACATTAGAGACATATTTGTGGAGTCAGTATAGGGCTGACTTTATGTCTTCTATTTCACACTGAGTGACAGCACAGGGATAGAAGTATGCTAATGTGACATTATCCAGGGTGTACTCTCTCTACACACCCACTCACACATACACACACACACGTCTAGAGAAGGCAGGTAACTGTTACTGATAAATCAACGCGGCTCTGTTACAACAAGCATAAAGGCTCCTGTGTAAATGAGTTACTTATTACAGTAAAGTCTGTGGCATTTGCTTGACACACTGCGTATCCTCTTGAAGCAAAAATCATCAGTATCATCTGTCATCGTGCCATCTTTGCAAATGCCATTGGCTTGGGTAGTATTCCTTAAGGATCTACCACTTTCTGTGTGTGAGTGACTCGACTAAAAGACTCACTAGATTTTAACTGTTGTGCTATATTGCTGTTCATAGAGCTGATCAGTATTCATGTTTCTTTTTTTGTCACCTCCCAGTCAATTCCACTCTAAGATTTTGCCTGTCTCAGAGCAGTGAGCACCTGTGTAACGTCGCGGCTCTAAATGGAGTGCCTGTCATAGGTGAAGTGCAGTCACCCTTCTTGTAGACACCTCTGTGTGCATTTGTGCAAGCGAGTGTGTGTTTTTGCGAGTACATTTGTACCTGTGTATGTATGTTCACATCTGACTGAGGCTTTTGGCGGACGATTAACCACGTCTGGTAATTTGGCAAGAATTCACTCAATTAGTTTCTTCCCATTACGCTAACGAATCATTTCAACAGCATCGCCTTGCGCATTAGCATAATGGCAGTGCCAATGGAGCATACTGTATTAGAATGGAAAGATTGTCTTTGTGCACTGAAATACCCGCTTCTTGTTTTTTTTTTTTTTTATTTAAATCCACATTCAAATCCACATCGAATCAGCAAGTAAGGATTTTCAGCGCAAGACCCCCAGACACAATATTTACCGCTCTGGTAAGAACAATAAAGCAGGGGTTACAATGCTTCCTTTGTGCTCCGCAGCAGAGGCGTCTGACTCACGGCTCATCATATTCTGATGCAAAACAAAGTGCCCTTATTATATGGCCAGAAGCAGAGCCAACGCAGCCTCTTTGACGGAGGAGGTCATAATGCCTGAGAGAAAACAGAAGTGCAAAAACAGTACAGAGCTGATAAAAGGCAGATGGATGAGGAAAAGTGAAATGCTGAAATGTTTTCCACCGCAAACACATATTCTGATTCTCCCTGGCTATCACATTTTCATGTTCAGTAGTCTGTGTTAATGTGACATATTTAATACAATATTTTTTATTTAGTGATGTGACAGTTACAATAGCCCTGTGCAAAGAACTTATAATGCTAAATTGAAAAAATCCATAAAGTATACTGCATATATAGAAATCTAAAAGGAAAGTATAGTAAGGATTTTAGTCCACAAACAACACTGATCCATTTGTTTCTATCACAGTGGCAGTGGTAAAACTGGCCAGTGCCTGATGTTGACCACCAGTCCACAAAAAGTGAAATAGGCATCACTAACTGACAGTTTGTCAAACAGTGCGATGTGATAATGGCAGCGGTATACAAAGAACAAAGGGCTCAGGTAATGAGAAAGTCACAATTTTTTTATCTCTCAGAACCGTTTACGAATCGTCTAACGTCACTACAAATCAGAGCAATTACTATGATGGAACCAATTTTGGTATTTCCAAAAAATGGTGGGCCAAAATCCAATGTAAAATTAGACATAAAAGCTTAATAGAGAGTAAAGAACTGAACTGGAGATTAAGCTACTGAATGTACACAATATAATGCTACTATGCCAACCTTCATCATTTTACATTTAGCCTGTTGAAGTAGACACTGTTTGTTAAACACTTCTGCATTTCTTATTCACTCCAGCTGCTTCTTTTTGCCTGATCATTTTCTACTGACTCAACAGGGCTGCAAACGCACCTACACCTCTGATGTTTTTGCCTTGCCTGGGAGAGCCACGGTTGCTTTTTGACATGTGGATGCCGATGTTTGACAACTACTGCTGCTGGTGATTAATGCAAATGCTTGGCCTGAAGGTCCCACGAAAGCTACTTCATTCCATTTCCTGGGAGCCGAGGGACAACAGATCTTCTACTCATTGCCAGATACAGATCTGCTGTTACTGCTGTAGAAAAACATTTCACACCCAAAGTTCAGAAAGGGAACATATGCACCCAGTGAGACTATTGCACAGTATGTGGCTTGCGTGACCTTGCTAAATGATAACACTGATAAAACAATCCATGACCAGCTAACTGAACATGTGACTAAGCCCACCATTAGAGAGCAGCTTTTGACACTGGATAAATCAGTTACAACTGGAACAATAGAGGAATCTGCTATTCAACAAGCTAAAACCATGACAGCAGACAGCAGTGTCCCAGTGAAAGCTGTACAGCCCTGTTCATGTCCTGCCCAATGCCATTTCTACACCTGGATTCAGTTGTGGTTCATCCACGACCAGTGTTGAGCATGACCTACAGCTAACCTAAGCTTTACCTGAGAGGCCTTTGTCATACACTAAAGAAACTATAAGCACCTGCTTCTCTTGCCCATGAGCTTGAACTAGTTGTGGATACAGGCTCTAAAGTGTGCATTTTGCCATGCTACATGCCTTACTGACACACCACTGCCCCCACCTATTCTTTAAAGTCTGCAAACTCAAATAACAAAATATGTTGTTAGTCTGTGCCTTCCAAAACCGTTACAAATCACTGTTAAAAATAATGATGTTTTATGATGTTACAATGCTATGGTTAAGGTCTGGCTAGGTTTAGACACAAAACCACTTGGTTATGTTTAGAAAAGGGTAATACTTTGGGTTAGGAGACCTTCATCATTACAATAATAACCACATGGTTAAGGTTAGGGGACAATTGTGGTAATCTTTTAAAAAACAGTGTTGACAAACAGTGATTCCCTTAGTAAAAGTCTAATGTTTTGTTGAGCCACCTATCCACCCTGACCTCCTCCCTCAGAGAACCTTATTACTATATAATAACATGCCCTCCTTTCCTGATTTGCTTCATAATTACAACAGCTACTAGAGGGCTTCTGTCACTTCAACATAAATATATGTTGTTTTGGAGCACTTGCTGAAGTCGTTTTTTTTTTGAGAGGACAAAGTGGTTATAAGATGGAAACCTGGTGGAATGCAGCTGTGTGCAGACCTCCTGCAGCTCAAACCAGTTTTGAGAATGTCTAGCACTTGTTCTGTTTGATCCTTCTCTCTGTGCCTGATGGCACAGAGAAGCATAATTTGTCATGCCATATTTGTAAAAATATGAAAGCTAGAAGCTAGAAATAGACTGTTTAAGAAAATATAAATAAAATCAGAGGAAATCACCACAAACGAGTCAGCGCATCATGTAAGCCACACATTACTGTCACATGAGCATGTTACAGAGGGTAAGAAAAATGATTAACAGCATTAAATATGGGTCTCTAGTGAATAAAGACTAGGAGCCCTATTTTAACCACACAAGTGCAACAACAAGCACATGGTGGTCTGTCTTATGCGCATGGACTGTGTGGGCGTCTCCATGCACACCTGCTATTGTGGTTCATGTATGTGCAGCAGCACATCGTGCAAAAGGGCTGAGTGAAGGTGAATATAGATCATTGGGTGGTGTGATTATTAAATACTCTCTCAGACAGTCACATCACTGTTGTCATAGCTGTGAAACAGTTGAGCCAATCACAGTTAAACGTGATAATGACAGCTCAACAAACAGAAAGCTTTTCTTCAGGAAATGTCTGGATGATTCAGAGCATCATGACGTGAACACACATCAGTTAGTTAGTTACTATAATAATGACAGAAATAAAAAATAAAGAAATTGATTTGGTGAAGCTGTTTATATGATTATATTGGACAGATGCTATTTCAGCAATAATTATAATGTATCTCATCTTGTACATGGTCACATAGTTTAGTAATTAATGTTACATAACAGCGTTTGCACTGCAATGTGTTTCAAGGATAAAACATGAAGAAGCTATGATGAGCCCTGCTGACCATACTTCACCGACTGACCGTCCTTCATAAAAAGCAGAACATCGAGTTATATCAGTGTGTGTGGTTATACTGTAGCAGCCTAGTGTCATGTTCAGGTGATTTAATGAAGGTAAACAGTGAACGGCTGTGCGTAACGGCACTGCGCTCTGACGCAGCACTTCTCTGAGGCTGCGGATTTATCAGTGTATCAGTCCTGCTGCCTTCAGATGCTGCAGGGATTTAATGAACTGAAGGAGAAACTTTTCACACAGTATAAACAGCTGTGGAGAGCTGGTACTGTAAGAATCAACCATATTCATTTATCAATGCAGACTGATTTACTGACTCTCTTGCTTTAACCACAAAATGCTATTTTCTGTGCCGATTTGGGTTGGAGAGAGTTTAATTGAAATAAACTATTTATATTTTAATCATTAATACGTTGTTGCAGCACGTCTGCAGCAAGTATTTAATTTGATCCTGTTGATAAAATCACAAAGCAGCAGCGGATTGACATTGCACAACAATTAGACGTGGTTCGGAGACGTCTGTTTTCAGGGCAACGTCTAGGACCAAATTTCAACCAAAATACAATAACTGTCTTTTCGCTGCTTCATTTGAATGAACCTCCCACCTGCCTGCATCTCTCCTCCCACCTGTGCAGTGTGCTCAGACACGCAAACCGAGTTTCAAGGTCAGAAAAATACCAAACAGTCAGACCAGCGCTGCTTGTGCTGGTCGTTGTGCCTTTACCAAAATATGGCCCTAGGAATGCATGAAATGTCATCAGGATATCCAAATCACATCCTGTTATGTGGTATGTAATTAAAAATGCTAGGATTTTAGAAAAATACTGTACCGTGCCAGGTGCAGCACAGTCAGTGCTGGATACAGAGCTGTTTTCTGAGTTGACTGCTGACTAGTTAACCAGTACCAGTTCTTGATTGAAGAATTTGCAGGACTAATGATTTTATTTGTATCTGTACCACCACTGCTGTCAATATACATGCAAATACACAAATACAATATCCATGAATCCTCAACAGCTTAACTTTCAAATATTGTTACTTATCTTAAAGTAACAATATTGCTTCCATTGTATCTGCACATGCAATTATATTATACCATTTTGAAACTCATTATTTACTCATTATTTCTTCCAAGTACCACTAAATCATTTCTAAATAATGCTTTTTTTTAAAATAAATAAAATAAACAGGATGCAGATGCATTGACTGTAATCAATTTGGTGGAAAATACTGAGTAGACCAAGCCATACCTCTGTCAGCCATGAGCATGACCAATCTGAGGAGAGTCATCGTGTGACTGTATGGGTGCTTAGGTATTAATGACTGAAGACTGGGAAGATTTGTCTAGTCCGTGCCCTCACAAGACACACTCCAATCCTTCATTAATTGCACTGATTGGTAGCTCAAATTCAATTTGAACTCAATTATGCTGCATGACACACAGCCAGAAGGAGTCAAACACAAATGCAGCGACTTCACCTCAGGGCCAGTGGCTGCAATGCCGACTGAGAGATGACTGTGCTGATGCGGCAAAGTCACAAGCCATGATAGGTTGCCATTTGAAGCAAAGCAGTTAGAAGGCTACAAAAGGAGAGAGCCTGATCATAATGAAGAGGTACAGCATTACTGCAGGAAGTTATAGTGATACTTTGTCCATCACAAAATAAATTATTAAACAATTAAGGCAACTTGCGCTTCTAGATGTTTTGGCAAAGTGCGTCTCAACCATTAGAAAATAGCCCAAGTTCGTTACAAGTCTGCTCATTTTAATAAAGGTCCCATTTTGTTGTCAGGATTTGAGATGGTTATTACACAGATGAACTCTGTCAAACATAAATACATAAACAAAACACATACATGCTTAAAAAAAACATATTATATTAACTGTTAAAATATTTTTTTTTTCCTGAGGACTCAAAGTATCAATTGCTAATGTGGAGCTGAGTGAAAACTGTTCATTTTAGTGACATTTATCCTGAGGACAGAGATTATGCTGCAATACGATAATATGAAAAAAAGACAATCCTGGGATACAATATTCTCAAAGACTGGCCTGTGATCTTATGCCTTCACATTACTTTCATCTGTACGTTTTCATATGCAGTTCAAACTGTGTAGGTGATTCTCTCTTGTAAAACTGGCCCTTACACTGAATTTGGTCTCTCTTTGTGAATTCAAATTATTGCTGCAGAAACTGTGAGCTCTCTCTTCTGGCTGTCAATGTTTTCTGGTATTTTATAATCTAGTTATTTTTATGGTTTTAAACAGCTCTTGGGTTGTTTTAAGGGACATATCTTGTGTTCTGTCTCATGTTGTTTGTCTGTAACTCATTTGGTATTTCTGTCTTTCTTGCCCAGCACACTATAGAAAAAGAGATTTTTAATTTAAATTAGGCCTTCCAGTGCATACACCTGCATAGCACTTTTTCTTCTTCTTCTTCTTCTGCACAAATAAGTAGCACTAGTTCTTATTGTGTACCACTCCCTCCAGGTATGCACAGGTTTCTGACTAAAAATATAACAGTGCCTATGGAAAAAAAAAAAAAAAAAAAAAAAAAACCTAACTAAACCTAACTGAATTCAGTTGCTGCTGCGACTTCAATTGTTCGCTACAATACAAATCACACTGAGGCTATAGGTGGCACCACTAGTGGTAAGACAGAGCCACACCCCTCCCTCATGGTCGCACACTACGACAATGACAATTCATTTACCTTCACAGTTGGAAGCAAAGTCCCAAACATCCTGACCTTGTCTTTAGTGGCAGGCTTTCTCATTTTAATCACTGTTTAGGCCACATATTTTGTCTGCATCTTTGCAAAAACACATCTATGCAAACTCTGAACAAATGCATTCGACATTAAAATTTGCAAAGAAATGAATTCTACTTTTTAAAAAAGACTGTATACACTGATAAAACAAAAAGTGGCATAAAAAGGTGTCAACAGGTCAAACAGCACATGAGAAGATTATGAAAAAACAGAAAAAGAACAAAAAGAAAAGAAACAAAAAGAACACAACTGTTCAAGTTGTCAGGGGGGTTATAGGCTGATCCTAATTATCTGTAATGTTGAGATAAGTTTTATTGTACACACAATGTCCCTCAATGTGTGTGTGTGTGTCTGTGTGTGTGTGTGTGTGTTTGTGTGTGCATGCAAGAAGAATGGATATGACATGATTGTTATGTGTGGAACTTGCTCCTCATGAATTTACATATAGTAGTAGTTGTACCAGGACATATCAAGATACTATAAAAGTTAAATGCCATGCAACTGCTGGTTCAAACTGCAACTATTTTGTTCCAATCCAAGCACTGCATAGAATCACAACAAAACTGCAGATATGTATGCCATCTACGGAAAACTGTTTAAGCCTCAGTACTTCAACAAAGGACAAATCCAATGCACTCTCCCATCAAAAACCTCTCCAAACACTGGTGTACTTTCACAGCCACCCTACTATTGTAATCAAGATGTGTGACATTCAGCCATTTGATTTTCAGTCAGTGTGTGTGTGTGCTAATTGAGAGAAGCAAAGGCTTCATCAGTGTGAAGGCTGGGTACTGTACCAGAGCTGGGTGTGTTGTTCAATGTGATACCCCAAGGCAGTCCACTTTCAATCAGCCTGAGCAATTTGTTTCACTTACCTAGAGAGAGAGGAAGAAAAGACAAAAAAACAAACAATTACATCACGCATTCAGAGTGTATGCTGCATTAGCACAAGGAGCAGATTCATTCATTCGTTCATTGTGCGCTGCCTTGGCACTGACTGGCCAAAGGGGACTCACAATTTGATTAAATTGAAATATCATTCAGGATGTGATAGTATGTGACACAGCTATTTGAGCCTGAATAAACTGTACTGTAGTGGTAGCCTGCTTGTTTAAAATGCAACGCAGCAAGCAGGAGGTTGCAATATACCGTGTGTCCTCCAACACGGTATAGTCAAGGTCATGAATTAATTTATCAGCAATAATATCAAAGGTAAAGTTAATCATTTAATTTCAAACTGAAATCTATATCACTGTTGCATTACAGTAGATAAGCAGGATGAACCAAGTGCTGGATGCAACACAAGTTTGACTGTGCTTCAGAGTTTAGAATGCACCCGTCCTATTGGGGGTTTTATTTTCCTGCATTTAGCAGCCGAAGATTTTGTACAACAGATGACTGACAGTTTTCTTGCTGTACACTGCAAAATAGTGCAAAAGTATTCTTACATCATCCACAGTCTGGTACAACAGTTCAGACAATCAAACCCACAAAAGACTTCAGCAGACTGTCAATACACAAGTCATCCAAAATCATTGAGAAAAACTGTGAAAAGAGCAAAGAACATTATCTCACATCCCTTTCACTCAGCTCCCCACCTGTTCCAGCCGTTACCTTCTAGGAGGCTATAAATCACGTTCCACCATTTTTTTTTCCACTGTTCCACCATTTTTTCCCCCACTGCAATATGGACCCTGAACTCCTTAGCTTCTTAAGCCACTTTTCCACCACATGGTACAGCTTGACTTGACTCGACTCTACTCGCCTTTTTTGTTTTCCATCAGACAAAAGTTGGATAGTACCTGGTACCTGGTACTTTTTTTAGTATCACCTCCGTCGAGGTTCCAAGCAAGCTGAGCCAATACTAAAAGGTGACGTAAAAACATTGCAGACCACTGATTGGTCAGAGGGACATCATGCACAGACTTGCAATGAGAGCATCTGTCTCCACAGTAAATCATCTGATGGTTATTTATTTGTGCTTTAGAACATATCCACCGTGAAACAATCAGAAAATAATGTTTTTTTTTTCTCTCATTCACTGGCTTTGTTCTCGCTACTGCCACTCCCCCTCTTTGATTCACTCTCTAGCTCACTCAACCACCGCTGCTCTCTCCTGCTCGCTCGCGCTCTCAGCTTGCTCGCGCTAAATTCAAATTCGCTTTACTGCCATGAATGTCTCAACAATACTGCCAAAGCATCAAGAGTCAATGAAACATTAGCATAACATTAAGATAGATATATATTAATTATATTTAGTATATCTATTTATGTATATATACAGTGTATCCTATGAATGTATTTTTGTGTGTGTGTGTGTGTGTGTGTGTGTGTGTGTCTAGGTCATTCACTGTCCCTCATGTTGTAGCATGTTAATACATATTGGGCAGCAAGATATGCCCTGTCTCCTCTTCTCTAGGAGTATTTTTAATTTGAGAGGTCTTTAAGCTCTTTGAAATCTGAAATTACAGAATTGTACTTGTTAAAGTAAATGTTCTTTATTTTATTGAATGTTTTACACTGTAGGAGGAAGTGCATCTCTGTCTGAACCTCACCTGTCGAACAGTGACCACATATTCTCTTTTCTTTTGGTTGATGATTTTTTTGTGTCATCCTTTTTCAGTTGCCAATTTGTGGTCACTGAGCCTGTACTTGTTTAGGATCTGTCTCTACTTTCTACCTCTGACAGTACAGAGATATTCTGCCAATTCATAATCTCTTTTTAGAGCCAGATAACATTCTGATCTACTTTGGCTTTTAGTTTCTTCTTTCCAATGTTCCAGATCTATCTGGTATCTCGCTCTCTTTTTCTCTCATCTTTTTTAAAATGAGTCGGGAAGCTGACAACAAAGCCTAACTTTACTTTTAACATTATCAAACAAAGAGAAATGTCCTCTCCTCATTCCTAAATCGATACTAGAGTACTTCCTTGTTTTATGAATGAAGCGGAACACAAGTTAAAGCAGCCACGCTATGTGTGTTTGACCAATCAGCGATGTCATCCCTGCAAACCCCACCCTCATTGAGGGGGCACTATCTGCAGTGGAAAACAAAATCAAAAGTGCCTGGTACCAAAGGCAAGTAGAGCCGAGCCGAGTCGGTACCATGTAATGGAAACACGGCTTTAGTCATCTGTTGTGATTTGCACTATGTGGTAAATGTTGTGCTGTGTGTATTGATATGTTGTTGGATATTTAAATGCAAATTGTATCCAAGTGCTTGTGTCCGTGTAATGATATTGATGGAACACTGTACCAATAAAAAATTCCACCAGCAATGCTGTGTGGTCTTTAAAGTGAACACAGTTGAATTGTTCTCTCAGATATCAACATGAATTTGTTCCTGCGCCTGATTGCATCATGCACCCCTTGCTAGGCTGCTTTCAAAAAATAGCTCCTTTAATCTGTATTTTTATATAAACAATGGATCAAATGTGAAAGAGGTCGTTAGTGACAAACACACATTATTATTACTCGACCCTCAGCTCTTTCAGTGTCTTTTAGCTTACTGTTTTGGTTTCACACCCCTCAATTGCACTGATGTGAATACTGGATGTCAGGTTGCCAGAAACATGACTTCAAATGAATGCCAGTGTTGTTCCCTATCTGCTGGATGTGTAATAAGCAACTGTTTGTTAATAAGCTTGCCATAACAGCTCAAAAGGTGATAATGTGAGTGTTTACAGCTTGTTTCTGCTGGCCTTCAGATTTAAACATTTGCATATTTCTCCTTAATTATCCCACAAAATCATTTTTTTGAAGAAAATAGATCTGGCAGAATGTTACAGAATAAGGCATCACATGCTGTAGATTTGCACTACTAACCCTTTTTACAGAGTTTGGAACTTTTCCAGGTGGGGAAGCTTAGCCAGAGTGAAGGTGTCAGGAGGCAGACAAATACTTGATCAATGACTTGAATGAATGAAAAAAGTGATTTATTCAATCCTGTGTAACCAAAACAAGTGTCTCAAAAAAAACAACAAAAAAAACCAAACAAAACAATTAACCATAGCTTAATCAGGTTTAACTCAGGAAGTCTCAACACAACAAATTTAGGCATGATCACATGCACATAGCTACACAGACATCCTCTTTCCTTTCTGCTCCCTCAAACCAACAACTCTCTCTATAGCCTCTTAAACTCCACAAGGACACCGGCATCCTCGGCCGACAATTCTGTCTTTCAGAGGCTGTAGTGGTTTTAAAGCTATGTTGTTCCTGTGTCTGATTTCCTGCCCAGCTTGATCTGCTCTGTGCAGCTTGACAGTAGTGCCCTTGGCTTACGAAAGTCGGAACAAACTTTTAAATTAGGCCTTGTAGATCTAATATGAGTGAAGATTCAGCAACTGGATTGCTTATTATTAACAGATTTTGGTGGGCTGCTAAGGTGAATACGTGAAAGTTTACACAGTTGACTGCAGTTGGACTCTTCTCCAGGGCTGCACGCTGTTTGGAGTAGCAGGATGGTGTCCTGCGTACAGAGAATGATTGACATCCTAACTGAAGACATACCTTGATGAGAGAACTGACAGATTGCATTTTCATTTTCATTTTGGCCCCAAAAGAGCGAGGTAACATGTAAATGTAAATGCAATAGACCGGGGGCGCTGTTTCTCTTATTGCATTTGAATATTGTAACACTGTACAGCAGGGTACAACTCTGAAAATTAAATGTCAAACAGCTTTTCCATTTTCATTTTAATATAGTCATAGAATGCCTATGGATGGATTATTGCATTTTCATTTTCATTTTTACTCAAATAACACATACATATGTGGAAAATTATAATGCTATTGTGGAATTACATTTTCATTTTCAAGTTTACATTATCATTTTAATATAGTCCCCTATAGGCTTCCATATTTCTGACTTAATCTTAACTGAGCTTGTGAGATATAGTCTTTGGCTTTGTGAGGCTAAGACTTTGCCATGAGGATAAGTTGATTTCACAATACATTTAAATGTTATTCACCCCCTTGACTTTATCTGTTCTCAGCATGAGCTCTTATTTTATTTTATTTTATTCTATTTTTTTGTGTATTTGCCTGGGCAATGTCTGTACAAGCCTGTGTATTATTTTGTATTGTCTGTGGTATACACATACACTCACACTAGCTAGAACTGTAATGGTTACCTAATCCGTCATGGGGTCATGCTCCAGGCAACCCTGCAGCTTTGTAGTGTTATGTGTGTGTGTGTGTGTGTGTGTGTATTGCTATTTTTAACATTTATAGTGGTGCAGCTTCAGTGTGCTGCAATAAGCAGTTTTCCTCGGTCACACTGCACAGGTGGCTTTTGAAACCAGTGTGGCTGGCTTCAAGCACTGCTTTAAAACTACTGTTTGACTTGTTCATTTCTGTCTAGAAAAGGCTGTGGCCACACTGTTGTTTGAACAAAAATTCTAATGAACACAATAAATTTCAAGCAGTGACTGCTTTGGATTGAGCCGCACTTGAGCATAAATTAGGACGTCTATAGTCAATCAGTGATCCATTGATTTGCTTGTGACAGAGCTGAAAGAATGAACAAACACCACTGATTTTTTTGCTCTTTGAGATTAAATTAAACTCTTCAAATCGACCTGCATTGTTGGCACTGATGGAAATTGGACATCACCCTGATATAAGAACTCAAAAGTCAAATACACTGTTGGCTGGGTCCTTGAAATTGTCAGATTACAGAAGCAGTCCTCGACTACTTGACAGTTTTGTCGAATGTGTATGGGGAAAAAAACCTTCCCACCTTCTGCTGTTTCACATAATCAGTGGGGAGCGGGCTGTGATGAGGTGAGTCAGAGGTAAAATTATTATGATGCAGACAGTATTAACAAATGCAGCTCTTTCACATAATTACAGTGTTGGATTATTATATTATATTTATTTATATATGTATTTGCCATAGCTGATTCTATTGTTACCAACAGGCTTCGAGTGCATTTTTAATGTTCATATCGCCGAGGTCACCAATTGATGATTACATAACAAATTATATTCTCTAACTGTCTGAATGCATTACAGTCATAAAGGTGATACGGTTTGCAGAGATGAAATTTGGAGGGTCAGACAAAACCCTTAGTGCTCAATTAAAGAAATGTTGTGGGCTGTAACAATGCACATGAGATAATGACAATGGCAGCGTATGATATTACATTTCCACACACAGTATGGTGGCCCATGAGTGGATGCTATATCATGTGCATTGATACAAGCATTTTAAATTCCTCCATCTGTTCTTTGTTGACATTAACCCACTTGAGTAAATATTGTTTATGCTGATTACACTTGGACCATATGTCTCTATAAAGGCAGCATGTGTAATTGCGTAGACAATCTGCAGACTATAAGAACAGGTGTTATAGATCTCATCCTAAACACTTCAGGTAATTTAGGCATGTAAAATCATTACCAGGATGAAACTACAATGGCTAGACATTGCAATGTAGCTGCATTCCACTTGTTCTGCAGCTCTAAGGTAAGGAAGTGAAGACATAAGAGTGGCAGCCGCATCTAAAGCAGAGAGTGCAGCTAGATGCTGAGAGTGTAGAGCAGACAGCAGGTGCTGCTGTTTGCATCATACGGTCAGAAATTGGTTTTCTAGACTAAACCGTCAGCAGCAAAAGTACCAGTCTTTCAACACACTTTTAAAATTCAAGACATGGAGGATCACATTATCACCAATTGTGTGAAGCAGCAGCATGTGATCACTTTGTCTAAAAGGCATTATGATTTTGAACAGGGAAAAAAAAACAGATGAAGCTTGTGCTGCAAAGACTGATGTCACATAATTTAGGTTTTCAGTAGATCTTTCTCATGGTGGACACTTTATCATAATGGCTAGACCCCATTTCGGTGTGTCACTGCCAGGTCCTGGTATTGTGCATGCTGGCACACCCACAGTAAATGGAGCAGAACCATCATTAATGTCATTAGTTACACGTGTGCCTTTCCTGCTAGTCAAAATGTCTGCCGTTAGAAAAGTCTATGGATCTGCTTGTTACATTTAAATAAAAGCTTTTCATTTTCTCAACATTGCAACGTGCTGCTCTGATTAATTACAGCAAAGTGAATGTATGATATGATCAATCAATCACCTGCTGAGCTGAATCAGACAGATGCTGATGCACCTCATCTCGTCATCAATGTAGTCATTAGATAACAGTTCAAACAGTCTCCTCACTCCTTAAATACATGGTTTCCTGTGTGCTGAAGCGCCACTGCTCGTTTTTCCTGTAGTTAAATAAGGCTTATTTTATATTTTATAGAAATGTATTCTTTTCTTCTGATGTTAGCAGAGGTGCTCTTTATTTCAGGTAAGGAGACTCCACTTTAAAACACTGCACTAACACTTTGGACTAACACTTTTACATATACGAGCAATCCTAAGCAAACATACATCTGGGTTTGAATCCTTGTCACAGTGCCCCTCTTTGGGTGAGACCCTAATGCAAGTGTATGAACACGTGTGTATGAGCAACACATCTTGCTTTGAAGGTGTAGATGTCAAATTAAAGATGATTGTTGTTGGTAATTCTGAGGAGTGTACCCATTAACAAATTCCACTTAAGGACCCCAAAAGGGCAGAAAGAGTAGAGATAAGGACTTCTAATAAGGTCTTCTAATTACTCATGCTCTTCAGGCTCAGTCTAAAAGGGCCTTGACAGCTGTGAAATATTAAGCTTTGAGACAGGGAGAAGGCAGGTACTGTAGGTTGAGAGACAGTTTAGATGGAGGAATGGATGAGGAGGAGGAGGGAGGATAAACAGCAGAGAGGGGAAAGAGATGAGTGATGAGAGTGACAGAGAGCTCTGGCAGTTGCAGTTAAATGTTCAGCCTGCTAAAAAAAACCAACCATTCCTGAATAATTGGGGAGCCATTTCAACTATTAAATAAAATTACTTCATAAAAAATATGAATCTGAACAATTTGGTTGGGTTTAAGTGAATTGTGCTTGGCCAATTTGTTCTCCATCAAATCCTTGTAATTACAGCCACCTAAAGAAAGCAACAGCAAATTAGTCGGCCCTCGCGAATGATGTAGCTCTCAATGAGTAACAGATTCCTTATTCCAGTGTTCATTTCTCTGACATATATTGTGACACATATGCATCAAGCATTTCTCTTTGACTAAAATGAGACACTGATAAGATGAAATGGATGTTAGAAAATGAAAAACTGCGACTCCATCTCAATGTCAGTGTTTAGATAAGATGAGACAACAATCGATGTGTGAGAATACAAGCTGACCAAATCTCATCATATCATTGTTGGTAAAAAAGAAAAAAAAAAAAAAAAAAGATGAGATAAAAATACATACATTGTTTCCCATCTTTATCTTGACCTCTCCCATCACAGCACTAAAGACATTCTGCTCTCAGCCTCGCTCATTCTTTCATCATTTACAAGAGCTCTCTGCCACTGCAATGTCCTGTGCTGTGCCCACTTTCTCATACAGAGATCATACAATGTGTTTGTGTGTAGCCAATCCAAGTTGTAGTTTAAGCCTCTGAATTAATACATCAGTGGCTAATGCTGCACACTAAAAATCACTAACATTTTGAATCAGTTTGGGTCAATAGCATTGACACAGTACTGAGTTAACTAAGTACCAACTTACTAACTTACTTTTATTTTATTGTTGGGTTATTTACTCAAACTAAAATATGGTTATTTTGACCCATTGTTAGACAGAACAAGCTCAAGTTTTAGCTTACAAAACTGTCACAATTGTATTGTTAATTATACAAAACAATGTGACGTTCAAAACTGCAAAAACAGCAGTCAAAACAAACCACGACAAGTAAGTTCAGTATTATTACATAACAACACTAAAATGAGTCAAAACAACCCTTTGTCTGGGTGGTTTTCTATTCATGGCTACCCAGTATTGTGTTGGTGCTATATTGACCCAAATTGGGTAAATTTTGACCCAGTGATTTTAGTCTGTAGATTAAAATATTTTGCCAACTACTACTAAAAATGTATGCAAAAAAAATATGCAGACAATTCATCCTTTAAAAATCAAACAGAAAACTGATTTCTAACTGTCTTAATAATAGATTTTTTGTTTAAGTCATGAAGTCAGTTGCGGCCCTGGGCCAAAACTCAAATGGACTGAATGTAAAATAGCTGCCAAAATAATCTTTAGCATCAATATATTTTCCACTGACTGAAATGCTCAAATCTAATCAGCAGTGTCTGTGATACTGGACGGAGGAACAAATGAAGGAGCATATGGATGCTGAGGTGTAGTCCTGCAGCAATCTGGCCAACCTGCAGCACAACACACACACACACACATTCAAATAGATACACACACACAGAAAGAAAGGGGGAGTCTACCTCGTCGTTACAACCACACGTGTACATCAAAAGGAGAACCTCTCTGATGGAGATGTACAACAACACCAGCCGATTTTGAAAGACAAATCAAGTGACAGATCCCCACTGCAGATGACAGATCCTGACTACAATGGGTATTGGCTTTATTACACAAGCCCCTGTTGAAACGCAGTCTGGAAATTAATTTTATGCCTGATTTAGTACATGTTGGCGCTTGAATGCACCTATGGCTGATATCATCAACATCCGAGCCACTTCATCTCGCACTGAGTCTCAAGATGTGAAAGAGGAAATAACAGTTTTTTCTTAAGGTGACAGGGAGTCACATGCTTAACCGAGTGGCGGGTTCAGCCTCATGAGCCTTTTCTTGCACGGTAATTTTTCATAACGGGACATGAGGCTTCCTGTGTATGTCATCAGTGTACTTTTTTTTTTTTGGGTGAGTGGGTAGTGTGTCAAAAATGGGTGCTGGACTGCTTGGCCATTTTCATATTTGTGTAATTGGGGATGGAATATTTGTCCTGTTAAAGGTCAGCAGCTTGGCTTCCATCTTTTTAATGAAAAGACATTAAATGCTTGGGCTCCCTTTATTGTGGACACTGAAAATTGATGGGTGTGTGTGAACAGACAGGAAAACACACAACAATGTTTAATGGTAGTTTGAAGGTGCAACTTTACAAGGATTTGCCAAAATAACCAACCAGGATAAAAACGATAAAAAAAAAAAATTGGTAGGTGCAATTTTTAGCTCATCATTGCAGCATACTTTCATTTGCACCTTCAGATCTCTTTGCAGTAAGTAGGAATTTCTTTTCTGCATATTAATGTTATTTAATAGAGAAAAGACACCTTTTCAGTATAAACTATGTGCATAAAAATAAAGCTTAGGTTTTAAGTGAGAAATGGAGCAATATGCATATGCTTTACACTTCTAATATTCATGTCAGAAAATGTTTGAATTTCAGCAGCTGTGTTAGCTTTTTGTCACTATATCATTCTTAGAGTTTACACATTGAAATTCAAATGAAAGTATATCATTCCCTGAATTAGGGGATCTGAGCCATAAATAAAAGCGTTCAGTCTCATGGGAATTCAAAGCAGTTCATAACAGACTCAGGTTGAGTTTCACAAACCATTTGCAGTCAGTCAAGCAAATCTCTAGATGAAAGGTTAAATTATGACAGGTATCTTTCCCGCTTTGATTCCTTATAGCTCCAGTCAGCAGAAGAAGTATAAAGGTCTTCTGTGTGAATTCAGATTGGAAATTTGCTTTGAGCTTATCAGTTTCAGATATATCCAGGGCAGATTTTGGGGCAAGATGATTAAAATAATGTTTGTTTTTTTTTTGTTTTTTTTATCAGCTTCTAGGGCTTGGCAGTAGAATACAGGTTTATATACATGCAATGTTCACAATTAGTTTTCCCTTAGATACTAATTATCTGGCCTTTTAGCTGTATGTGCCTATTTATGTCCTTCAAACTTACAGGACGTAGTATTTTTTACACCTTCTGGTCTGTATGTTAGCAGGATATCTCAAAACGTTTTTCATATTTGGCTGAAATGTATCTATGATGGTGATCCAGAGATCATTACCAAAATAAATTTGTCATTAAGTCGCTGCCATGTGATGATTAGCATTTTCTGTAGCATAAACATTATGTGTTCATGAACATGACAGAAAAGCGGGACTTGTTGGCTACTCAACAGAATACCTTTTCCTTTCTCTTATGACACAAAATCCATGTTAATATTCATCCAGTTCAGTATACAGTTCTGATCAGCCTTCAAGTAAAACTTGAAATCCAGGCATCCAAGAAGAGTAAAGCAAGATTGCATGTTTTTGCTTAATTTGATAACTATCTGGGGGGGTAATGTTAGCTGTGTCTTTGTCTAGGCTGCATTTTGAATAACAACATATTACAAATTTAAATCAGCAAATAACCCGGTGAGAATACACCCACTGATCCCAGATGTATTCATCCTGCCGCAGCCTGACAAAGCAGTGAGCAGCCTTTTGCCCATCATATCACTTGTTCAGGAATGTAAGTGAACAACACACAAGAGTTTCCTCTGTTCTCCTCACAGCCAAGGTTAAACTGACTGGAACATCCACTGCAGGTGATTAATGCATGGAATAAATGCCAAGCTAACTTATTAGCCAGTCAGGGAATAATATGAACCCTTAATATGAAGGATGAGCCCATTCAGCTAATCCTACATATAGAGGCTAATGTATGAGCCCCGTACCACTGACTGTTAAAGATTCATGGGAAAAACTTTTTTATTTTAATTTCCCTCTTTATGTGTGAACAAGTGATATGTTTTCAGCACAAAAATGATTTTATAGTTTAAAGTGTAACAAATAAGTACCTCATGGCATTCATATTTTACTTTGCAGTAAAAACCTCCTTAGCACATACTCCAACCAGAGGCCATCTTCTTCACAACCCATGACCTTGTTGTTTATTCTCCTGATCCGCAACTTTAACGTCAACCCATATTTTATTTATATTTGATAAATAATATTTCCCTTCAGAAACACCAATGCACAAGGTGACTTTTACAATCAAGTAAAAATTGAATAAGTCTGTCATATTTTAGTTATTTTTCTCATTGAGAGAAACACAAACAATGAGATATGCTGATGACAAGTCAAATCAGACTAAAATGCAACTGATGCACAATGGCAGGAAGCTGCAGCATTGTCTGTGTTTATTGTGATGTACAGGTGGAAGGAGACAGTGTTCAGACCGCTGAAGAATATCTTCCTTTAGCTGAGATGCAGTTCCTTCTGCTTCCCTCTGGCTAAATTTTATTCATGCTAGATCTACTGTACTTTATTCAGGCAATTATACTACTATTGTAATTGAGTGCATTCAATTAGCCTACACCCTAGCAGTCTAAATTTGACCTAATACAGCCTTTCAGATCCTGCAGCGAATTGTCTAAAGCTGTCATCTGTGGGTGTCTCAAAGTGAAGTCACAGCTACCCATAATCCTTTAAGTCAAAACCATCTCTCTACTGCAGTGGCAGATTATATCAAACAATTAGAATATTCAAGAATCTTTTGATATTATCCTTTCAATCCTGTTCCACCATAACATTTGGTGCTACTTAATATCATGTCCCCAGGGGAGCAAAATTAACTTCTATTAGAGACTATTAGTGCTTTAATATGCAATTGCTCATTACGAATTAAAAGTCAATTTCACAAAGAGGGTACCAACATGCCTGCAATCTGTGCCTCCATATATTCAGAGCTGTAACTGCTCAGTGTGCTGTTATCCCATCTCAGTCAGCAAATGTGGGCTTTTCAAGTCATAGCCCAGCAGCTAAATCGATCTTTTGAATTTAACCATTCTAACAAGGTCACACAGCACTTTGAGATCTTTGTTTATCTTTGTAAATTAAGAGCTCAACAAGCAACTTACTTTTTAATAAAACCTACTCATCCAAATTCTCAGAGAGTGAATCTAGCCGGACAAAATTTGTCACAGGGTCAAATCAAAGACAGAATAAAGTTTTCTTTTTCTCCTTTCAGGTTGATTTGGTTTAATAGACAGGGCTTTAGCTTTGCACAAATACAAACAGATTGCACAGCATAGTCTAAACATGTACTAATTCTGTTCAGTAGTACCTGTGGTGTACGGCAAAGGAGTTCATAGTGGATTTTTCACCATCCTCTATTATGGAGTGAACACTTTCAAAATGGATAGTACAAGCCTTTACAGTCATAGTTACATATTGTGTGTGTTTTATTACTGTGTGTGCTAATTTCACTGGTAATTATACAGTCGGGGAAAGCAAATGTTGTGCTTCTGATATTAATTGGAAACTTGATACATGATATTGCACATTGATATTGAGCAGTGTTAATTGGGGGGTGATCAAAATGAAAGTTACAACTGGTTTAAAATCTGACTTATTAAGCAGTATTTGTCCATGACTCCACAGTTGCAGCCTTTAGACAAATACCTTGTAAACATTCATCAAGGATTTTCCCGCTTTCAGTGCAATGTGAATCATACTGACACACTCTAATACACCCTATATTTTCAGTCAAAACCATTAATTCACGTTACAACAAGCTTCTGACAAAACTACAAAATACCTGTCACGGAAATTTAGAGATGAATTCACAGAGCAAATTGTCTTTCGGAGTTTTATTGCAATATTTAGTGAATCATTTGCAAATGGACCTCTGAGCTTGTTGGGCTAAGAGATCTGTCATGTAGTTCAATGAAGGTATTTGTACATACAGGCGTGCGTCACATAACATCCCATATTCCTCATCCTAACAGGTGCCTTATAATAAATGCACAATGTTCCTTCTATTATTATCTAATATCTATTCATAGCTTTATCTATCTTTCTTCCTTAGGGGGTTTTCTTCTCTGCCTCTGTCTACTGAGAAGTAAAAGTTGAAGCCGAATCCCACATCTCGCTTTTGTTAACATATCCACATCTGTCAGGAACCGGCAGTGGAACATGCTCACATGAGAGGCAGAGAAGTATGCTACATTTTGACAACATGGCCCACATATAAATACAGGTAAAAAAGCTTCCTGCATTCCTGCCCTGAAATTACAGAACCCTATCATATTTTTTTCACATTATGATATGGATGAAAAGCTAATTTTCAGTCAATTGATGCGCTGACCTGGCTTAATAAGTCAAAAGAGACAGATTTGCTAACTCACTACTGCCTGGACTCTTCTAATTACCCTGCTTTCACACACATTAGCTGCATGATTCATTGGAATTCAGTCAACTTTGCGCTAAACTTTGAGGGTCATACTTGGAGGCAGGGTTACTTCACATCACTTATCTGCATGGAGTGGGGTTTGGTTGTGTCTGCATTTCATACTGGCTTGCTTGAGTTCCTTACTGCTGACATTCATTTGATTGGCAGTAAAAAAAAAAAAAAAAAAGAACAGTAAAGACTCAGGGTGGCACAGTCACATATTCTTATTCCCTGCACGCAGTGCTGCATTAGGATACTTTGTGACCAGTCCCCTGTAGCAGAAATACTTACACTAACTGCCATTGCATAATCTAGCAAACTACTTTGAATTTATTTTGAAGAGGCTTGAATAAGCCTCAGAATCACTACCAGAACATAATCAAGCCGCTACAGTCTATGCTGACACGTCACCACAGTGGAATGACTGGAGAAAAACACAGTAAAACATGGGCATACTGTATGTGACATCACCAACAGGTTTCTGAATGGTTGTTTGAAGCTTGGATTTGGATCCACAGCACACTACCATCTTGCCAGATACTGAAAACAGAATATCCAAAATTAGGGAACGAGGGGAAGCTTCTAAGGAGCTACAACAACCAGTGAGATGTGTAAATCTGTCAAGATGAATAGGCCCCCAAATCATCCCAGTGTCCTAGGAACTGCATCTTTATTGAGCAATTCTCATGGACAGGAATTATTGTGTCCTTTGTGTAATAAGGTGGAAAGTAAACGAGTGTAGAGGTCAGGGTGCTGGATGTGTGTCTAGCAAACCAGACTTTCATGAAGGAGAGTTCAAACAGACCTGCAATTACTGTTCACCTCTTTAGTAACAATAACCAAAGTTCTTTCTTAGCCTTTACCATACCATAGTTGCCATGTGCAGATACTGTAGAAAGTTAGAATTTTAAACATGTTTCCATTGAATGTAATATCTGGGGTTTCACAAAATTGAAAGTCCTCTCTGGTGATAGGATTGCCTGAAATATATAACTTAAACCTGCTATTACTGATTTTTGGGCCACTTGGGGGCAGTGGATGACATATTATCAACTTGACATGGCAAACCTGTTAGCAAACTGTTACACATCCAGCTGTTACAGAGCAACACAAGTGTCCACCTGGTGAATGTAAGCCCAATATTCACTTTTAGCTTTGTTTTGATATATCTGAAATATGTGTCTTTAGCTAAATGCTCCACTGTGTTCGCCAACTGACAGCTAACTTTGCCTGTCTTTTGCTTTGTGCTGGACAAGTAACAGAAAGTGAGTTTTTGGAGCTTTATCGCTGAAAACAGCTGTCTTTTACATCTGAAAACAATGTTAATTAGAGCGGTGAGACTGAACCAGAACAGTAAAGTCGCTGGGTTGAAAATCTAAACAATGTGTTGAAAGTTGCTAAAAAGCTCTGTAGAGCTGAGGGGAACTGCAGTCAGATGATAATGCTGTAGGTTTATCACAGAGCTATAAATTTCACATAAGTAGTAATGGTCCAATGTTAAAATAAAAAAAATAAAAAAGATTACAGCTGCTTTAACATATTCTCAATGACAAAGATATATAAGTGCAATACGCTTCTTATAGGAAAATGATCTTTGTACATAAAGGGGAAAGGGAATTCATAGCTGAAATAAACAACAAACCAAATCTCTACTCACTGAAAACAATAGATAAAGAAAAATCACAGGGAGAAAGTGTAAGACATTCACTGTGCCATGGTACAGAGTAACTACAGTATATCTGTAAGGATTGATGGGGTTGTTTGTCAATACCACTGATTCAACTATTATATATTCAGCTGCTGAAATCGGAGATTTCCGCCTTTCAAAACTGACTTTCCAGCCTGTGCTCTGCTTTGAGTACAAAAAAAAAAAAACTTCAGCCACTGACTGGCATTTTCAGCTGCTCGGGAGTGGTGGGTTGTGCACCAGAGACCCATCAGAGCGGCTGCAGTTGCTACTGTTTGCTGACAGAGGTCTACAGAAGTCATGCATTACTTAATGCATCTTTAAAGTGCATGAGAAGTGTTGCATGTCATTTCCTCTCATACACAGAGGCAGCCTTGTTGACCCCATCATTTTTTTATTTTTCCTCTCATATGAGTTCTCTCCATTTCACTGTGAAGAGGCAAAAATGAGAATGGACATGGAGAAAGTGAGGCAATGATAACATTGATGTTTTCACAATCACCCTGCATGTCAGGCTGGAAAATAATGGAGTGGAACCAGTCACATTAAGACTGCTCTGACCTGAAGCCCAGCTTATAAGACACACAGTCACATAATTTAGTTTATTTGAATTGGAAGCATATTCTCACTTTCATGTTACTGTGCATTACCATTGTTTTCTCTTTATCAATGCATATGTAGGCTTATCTGGAAGGTGTAACATGGGTTTAACTGCTTTAACTGAGGCCTGGCTCAGAAAAGCGGTGCTTACTGTGAAAAGACAGTCCCAAGTGAGTCTAATAAACAAGGAGGAATATTACTATTTTTCTATAATCATATTACTCATGACAGTGTGTCAACTGTTTAAAAGAATTATAAACATTATAGAAGAAAAAGTAGACAAAGTTGCAAAAATAAATGTTTTTATGATTCACATATAAAGATCATTTTGTATATTGTGTATGAGCATGAGTGATGTTTGCTCAGTTTGTTGCAGTGCTCTAAATAGCTGTAGTCATGTAGATTCAAGTCCAGTGTGAGTAATGTGAATTTTCTTTGTACTGTAAGGGCTGAAACTTAATTTACAATATATATAAGATGCAACATGACAGTAAACACCTTTGAAGACTCAAATATAACCCCAGCCTCATCAGCAAGAAAATAAGATAATTAGCATTTCCTTTAAACTAAAGCTCAGTTGCACTTGGCTACTTGGTATGAACAAGCTATAAAAATTCCTTCAGACTGACTATCTGCCCGTGTCTGTTTGTGTCTATTTCTTATATTTTATATTAGTAGAATTCAAAGAGAGAAGAAATGGTGAAAATGCTTCTCATGAGGTGACAGCCATGAATCAAAGTTATTTATCTTTTTTTTAAGTGCAGTGCAGTAAAAAGCATATCTGTCCATTAGTATACTGTGAAGACAATAATGAATGAGATATGAGCTCAATTTTTAACTATGCAATAAGTGTAGTTCATGTCAAAATGTGATAAATTTGACACAAACCACAGACTGACTCGTGTTTACAGTGTAATAATTAAAGCCTGTGTAAAGGTTGTTAGAAAATAATTGCTGAAAACATGTGAAAAGACTGTGAACTATGTAGTACTGAATTGTGGAGTTAGAGCGTTAAACTGTTTTTCACCATTTCTGTGTTCAGGATATTTTGGGCAGGCCTGAAATGGTGGCTCGATGACGTAGAGGGGTTACTAGCATGACCCCTCCCCACTATATTAACACTAGAGTGCACATAATCATACTTAGTATTTTTACACTGGGTAGTTTTACAAACTTTCATTGAAGACAACTTAGATTCACTTCGGATAATCTGCTGATACTGGTGAATAGGGATTTTGGTCAATGTCAGCGCTCAAGGAGCTATTTTAAACCCAGCTGAAGTATCCATTGATGGTGGAGCTGCCAGCGGCTTTAGCTTCAGCAGCGGCTGTTTGGCTGGGAGGACAGGTAAAGTCAGTGGACGCAGTGCCGGCAGCCGCCACCACCGGCTGTGCTTTCAGCACCTTCAGTGGACATGTCCCCAGCTATCATAGCAGATTTTTTAATCATTCAAATTTGGCTGGGTGGTTAATTACACATGTTTCTGTGGTGTGACAAACTCAGAACACATATATATATCATTGCTTTACACAGACTTTAAGAGAAACCGTAGAGGAGGAATTCTGGAGAAATTCTGGACAGATTGATTGAAACACTGGTCCAGCATGAAGTGAAACTAAGCCTGACCAGGAACAGGCCTATCTGGAGGGATAAGTTTCTATGGTGACTAAATCAGACTTATTTCGGCCTCCATTATGAAACTAAATTTCCTGAAAATAAGCCTGATTTACTGAAATAAGCCTGGTTGAACTGGTAATCTTGCTTCATGAAACACCCCAGCTCTTTGTGGTTTGGCAGAGGTATTTATTATTAATACTACTACTGTTCAATATCCTGTATATTAAGTCATCTGAAAAATGACACCTTTAATGTAAAATGTATCAATTCTCAGTCATGATTATGCATAGAAAAGAAAAGAAAAGAAAAGAGTACACAAATCCAAACATATCAGATATTAGTTTGTTTGGAAGTATTTCATTAATATATGAACCAAAACACGAATAAGCATCCAGTATCTGACATACATGACAACACACACAACTGTATCATAAACATTTAAAAATGTTTTTCACACATAATATTCAGAAAGTCATTGTTTCTTAATTAAGGCTTGATTGCAAGCTTGTGGATTTTATCTCAAACCTCCATTTATTTCCCAAGCCCACAGAAAATTACCTGAGTTCATTACAGCTGATTTCTTATCCCATATCTCATACAACTGTTCCAATGTTGTAAGATTAAAAGCAACAGTGTCTGTATTCTTATGCTAATCAGCTTCAGACGACGGCATCATTATTCTCTTGTCATCCAAGGAAACACATTTTCACATACAGGGGGTCAAGAGAATATCACAAACACCTTGCAATACTGTCTGATGCAATTCAACATAATAGCTCTGTAATGTATACCACTGATAAGCATATAAATAAGACTGTGACTTAGTTAGTCAATTCTTATTTTGAACACGTACAAATAAAAAACAGATAAAAACAAGAATAATAAAATGAAATAAACAATAAACCTATACAACAAACTCAATGAACAAATTCTCATAAACAACACAAATTAAATATTACATGTTTGAAGAGGAGTAGGAAGAAGTATATACTTATTTATTCCTGCCCCTTTCTCAGCTACTCATCCATAATTTCATATATACAATTCAGGTGTAGATTCAGCTCTGTGTGTAAACCTTAGTGTTGGTGAGGGTCTCCTTGTAATCTTTACCTATTTTAGCCACATCAGCTGTGTTTGACATGATTTGTGGGACATTGTTACTGTGTTTGCAACTGATGCACCAGCATTGGGGAAGGCTCTCTGGCCATTCTGTACATCTGTTGGTTTCTTTATGTCACCCTAACAATATATACTGTTTGACCTCTGTTAAAGCTGATGCATCCCGCAAACTGGTAACTTCATATTGCTATGCCAGGCCTTCAGGCCTGTGACCCCCCTGTCACCCCCCCTCAGTCTTCTGCTGAACAGGTGTGGATGTGCTAGACTAGGGTATTTCTGTGTTCATCTTTCTGTTCCTCTGTAGCTTCTACCTGAATCTCTGTGGTTAGTTTCACTCCTTTGTCCTTGTTTGTTCTGTTAAGTGATTGCTTTCAGCCATGTCAGAGCTGTGCTAAATTACCAATGATGCAAATAAACATTTCCTGCTGCTTCACATTAAAAGCTTTCCACCAGTGAACCAGCAGCTTTTATTGTGAAGCAGCTATAAGAAATGCCATGTGTTTATCACTGAATTAGAATGTTATTAGTGGTGCAATTCTACAATAAAATTCTTTACAGCAGTAGATCAGTTTTAAATATTGCAGGGAGGGACAGTACAGTCTAACAGCCGCAGTGTGCTGTTAGATGAACAGCTGCAGATGGTGGTGCAAGTGAAAAACCCTCACACTATGTCAGCACAACTTGAATGGACGCAGTTGCTCACAAGTCAGCTCGGCAGCCACACCATACTGTACATCACAGCTACAAAAGCAGGCTACATAAATGAATCCTCAAAACTCATGACAACATAATGCCAAACACAGACAAATTGCAGGAATTGCAGTGGTCACAAGTAGACCTTCACCAACACTGACTGAAGGACACTTTACAGCTTGTTGTGCTTCACTACAGCCTCAATACCACATTACTGAATCAACCTCCCACACAGTCTCAACAAAATCTAAAAACAGTATGGCCTTCACAAAGGTAGACTTGACTTGACTTGCTTACTTTGCACCATAAATTATACTGCTGTTACATACTGTAAGTACTTCACATTTACTTTCTTTCAAACCTTTACAGAAAATGCTGCAGCATCTCTTCAACTATCGGTCAGCATTCAAAATAGTGCCTGACCTTTTCGCTGTTCATACACAGATAAGAAAAATTTCAGCTGGTTTTAATGAGCCGGGGTGGAGCTAAATTAATGCTTTCTGGTTGCTGGGACAAAAAAGTTGATGTATCTCTGCTTTAATGCCCGATGGCAATCGTGGCCCAGCTGGCTCCTGGGTGATTGCATTCATTCAGAGCACCTTAATCACATACCCCAGAGGATACTCACCTCCTTGCCTCACACTAAATAAGCCTTGCTGTACAGCCACTGCAAACTAACAGCTAAACAGAAAGGTGACATCGCCCCCGGGCAGAAAAAAATGACTGCTCTTTTTTGAGAACCTGCCGTGGTAATCTGTCTTCCCAGCATTGCAAATCCACACCCCAGGGGGAAGAGAATTGGTGCTGCTATGTCTCCACACCTACAGGACTGATATCATCGACCAATCAGCACGTACAGTCTTTCTTTCCTGCTAGCTGTGGTTGCACATGTCCCTTTGATTAAGTCTTTGTCACACCTTGCAACAGTGCACATACTGCACTGTACCACATATAGTATGACGTATTAAAAGTTTCAAGGCTTCATGTAGTTGGTGCATTCCCCTTTAGAGACTATTCTTTATCTCAGGTACTGTATATCTCCACAGTACCTTATGCAGCACTGACAATGAGTGGAAAATGAATGAGCTTCCTCTCACAGTTAAGATGCATAAATACTCCTATCCAATTTCCTGAATCTTTCATGCGCATAGATATTATTGCAAGGAGAGAATTGTGACAAAGTGAAAGTTAAAGAGCTTTCTGCAACAGTAAGTTGGGTAAGGGATGTGCCAAATGTAAAATGCACTGAATGCTTCACAGTTTTTGTGCCCTGCATGCAACTAGCCACAATTGTTGTTTGTAAAGTCATGTATAAAATATAATTAACCAGTCAGTAGGGGGTGGGAATGTCGATCTATTATTAGCCAAGATGGGTTGGAAAAACAACTTGACATTTATCTATCCAAATCAGCTAAGTCCTCAGCTCTGTTACATTAGTCACATTAGTATTCAGCTGTTTTTCTAAACAGCTCAAATTTAGCATTTCTGTGGCATAAAACTGGAAAGAAATTAGAGATGTGCTGCTTAACAATTATTTACAATTTGTAACGATTTATTTTCAGGTGAAGAGGACAGCGTTTAACTGTAAAACCACTAATTTCTAGAAATATGCAGAAGACTAGAAAAAAAAGTCTGTCTAATCTTAAACACATTCAGATTAGGTAATTTCATTTTTTAAACCTTCTTTCAGAGAGTGAGGTGAGAAGATAGGTACCAATCTCATGTCTCATGCACTGTGCATTCTTGTTATATGGGATGGAAGGCATTGATGGGAAAGAGTCCCATGTTAAAGACTTGTGAGCGTTCATGTCATCAGACAACTGAAGATGGCTAAAAATATTGTACATTGACAATAAAACACTGTCTCCATTAAATTTGGGTTTAATTAACTTGAACAATGGACTTAGACTGATGTGATCTGTCCATGTTTGTTTGGTTTTAAGGCTGCCCCATATTATTAGGCTTAACATTGGAATATCAGATTTGAGTTTCCCAGTGGTTATTAAGATTTGACATAGACAATAATTACACATCACAAACTAGTAATATACTTTAACGTCCCACATCAATTAAAGCCCCCCTCTACTTAAAAATGTGTTTTGCTTATTGTTACTACACTTGGATGTTTGACCTTCACTGTGCAGAATGATGCATGTGCAGAGTTTGACACTAAATGATGTTTTCACAGGGGTTATGTGTTTGTCAGGAAACAACCGTGGCAACCTCACCACAAGACTTCAAGAAGCTGTCAGTCACTGTGCCCGGGTGTTGTTTGTCAAAGAAATAGTTCCAACAACTTTCGCTAAAACCACAAATAATCATTTTTACATTTTCTACTTATGTACCAGGGATTGACCAATGTGTTAATCAGTTAGCTTTAGAGGTGTTGGTAGTTATACTTTTGAATTTTGGAAAGGGCCAGGCAAGCTTCTAGTCTTTATGCTAAGCTAAGCTAAACTCAGCATGACTCCTGCTCCACACTAAGCACAAAGCCATGAGGCCGATATCTTTATTCTTATAATAATAATAATAATAATAATAATAATAACTTTATTTGTATAGCACCTTTCATACAAGCAAGTGGTGCTATTCTTATGTCACTCTCAGAAAGAAAGTGAATCAACTGATTTTCCAAATGTTGAATTATTCCTTTAACTTTAGCAAATAAAGTGTGAATAAAGCAGGATTATTGTTAATCCCACTGTGAGACTAAGAGGAAACCTGTAGTTTTCAAGACCATACATTTTGGACCATAATACAGTGAATTAATTGCTCTTGTGCAGGGTAGGAAACATAGTGTTGTGGGCTGACGGCTTTGAAAACATTCCTTTGGGACTCAATTCAGACCTTCAATGGTGTACCACGTTTTCGGTTGACTGACTCCACAGCGTGGTCAACCTCTAGTCCTGTCCCAGCTTTGTCTCCACATCATTAAAACTGATAGTGAGCGGCCATAACAGCTGGCCAAAGAAAAGCAATCAAAGTTAGTGGAGCAAGAAAAAGCTTCACATTTTGCACTACGCTTTAAAGAAATAATGCATAGAGTGTGAGTGTAATTTATTTCAAATCCTCAGGCTCTGTGCTCTGACGATAACAATAGAGACTATATATAAACGACAGTTTGCAAGTTGTTTAACATCCTCCTGCGTCCCTGCCTGTAAAATATCACACCTCTTCCTCTACAACAAATGTAAAAGCAGCAGCAAGATGAAAACCCTCTGCAAATCAGACCACGTGTGAGTCTGCTCCTATTATTCATGATGATTGCAGCTTTGACCCGTTGCTCATCTCGTGCTGAAAGCCACCTTATTCTAACTTCACTGTTACTGATCTTAAAGCCCACCTCGGTTGAGAGCAGGCTGAACGTAACACTGATGATTCAATTAAAAAGAGGCTCAGAGTAGCACGTAGCCTGACCAAATCTAATGAATTTTTAAGAGACCCGGCTCAGCATGACAATGTTTGGTGAGCAAAATTCTTTTTTTAATTTGTGGCACAAATCCAGATTCTAGAAGAGCCTGATCAATAATTAAACAGAACTAAAATCCCTTACTAATTGCTCTTTATTGATCATATTCCAAACCTAGTAATTATCTTGTAAGATATTTGCCAGAAGACATCTTGAGGTTCATGCTGAAATGATGAAAAGCAAAAATGCATAATTGCACAGGCTTAATTACCAGCCTTTTTAAAGAGGAACGGCTCTTACATTCATCATAATTTTGTTATTTCCGTGATTACAAAGAAAAAAATTGAGTGTATTACATGACAGAAACAACCGATTGCAGGGCAGTCCCAGAAGGGCAAGAAACATTTTTCACTGAGTGTCTCAGTCTAAAGGTTTAAGCCTCTGAGGTGAGGTATCAGACTAGATAAGACCAGAGTTTAAAACAGCATGATTTTAGCCTGGTACAAGCCCCTGCCTAATTCAGGATTGAGGATGCAGGTTGCTTTTCAAAATATATAAAATTATTGTTTCCTGCAAACTTGAAATTGTGACACGACTTCTGTTAAATTTGGACTAATTTCATGCTGTTAACCAGTGTCTTTGCCTGCAAAGGCCATGTCTGAGGCCACATGGCTACAGGCTTAAAGTGTTTCAAAGTTCAGATTTACACCAGGGTCTCTGTATGGTAGATGAGACTGAGCACTGACCCATCTTCACTACTAGCCCAGTTATTGCCTGGCAAGCCATCACTGACCTTAGTAGTAACAGGTCTTAGCTAAACAATGAATGATAACTCAATTTCCCCTTTGAAGGGGCATAAACATCGCGACAGGGATGTGACCTTCAAGCCAGTGAGATAATACTGAATTTTTCAAAAACTGCTTCAATTATTCATGACACTTTGCTCTCAAACATTTCCTTCACCAGCTTTTCTTTCCTTTTTCTGCTCTGCTAGTGCTATGTAGCTAAGCTTATTGGAAGCCCCTTTTATGAACTTGTTGTATTATTCATCAGAGGGTGTCCCCATCCCCATTCTAATGCTGCTGAACGCAGCCCCAATGCAATTACATGACAAATATCTTAATATGTACTTGGCATAGCTCAGACTACATGCCCAGATGTGTGCACATTTGCTCTCTCTGACACACACACACACACACACACACATAATCATATGCATATGTAAATGTTATGCATGTACAACACACACATGCTTTATGCAACCCGTCAGGGAAATATAGAGCTATTATGCTTTGACAACCCTTGTGAAACTGCAAGGGCATGGCTATACAAAGAAACACATGCATGCATATATTTCTTCATCTTGAATACACAAGTGCTACACTGTCATACAGTCACATTGCAGTTGCCACCTCTTCAGTTTCCTCTGTTGCTTTTTATTTCAAGCTTACCTTGAGCTTTGGGAAATTTATTGTCATTCTCTAGCAGATATAAAGCCATCACAGACAAGCAATATCATTGTTTCTTTTAAGCTGTCACCACATTTGATGGTAAGCTGTCATTGCTGTGGTATTTTTGTGTTGCACTTCCAAGAGCAGTCAAATATGTCCACTGATGTAACGCTGTATTTCTTGGATTTTCTTTGTTTCTTTTTGTATATGCAGTCTCTAATATTGCTGTACGCGCTAACCACACAGTTCTTTTTTATTCTAAATAAACCAGAAATATAAGTGCATGCAGTATACAAGAACATCCGTTTTTTTTTCCCTTTCGTATGTTGTTACTGATACAAACGAACTCTCCTGCACCAAGGTTGGCGGGGTGGCACCGGTGATGTTTTGTTCAGATCAAGTAGCTTAGGACGATTTTGGTATTCATCTTTCTGTAGTATGCGTTTCATCTGCTCAGATCACATCTAAATACAAACATAAGTGCAAAGAATAACTTTGAAGTCAGCACACACTGACCTCTCCCAAATCACAAAGATCACTTTCACTTTTGCGTCTCTTACTTTGATTAAAAAAAGACAAAATATCTAGTAGAAGAATTGAAATGCACATAAGAGCTTAATTTTAAAATGTGATTAATACAGAGGTTGCACTGTTAGATTAATGGGTGATTCTTACAAATAATGTCATCCACAGCTGCTTGAGGGATGTATAAGGTCATTTTCTTTCTCAATTGCTTTGGCACATTTCTTGAAACATTTTTAAAGTTCTCAGCATTGAAGATGCATCTCCCTAAACAGCTCATACATGCAGCAAAACACTATAGTTAACCTGTAAAGGCTGTAACTCACCCAAAACCTTTAATTCATGTTTCAAAATTAAGTTATTGTGTCAATGAATAAGTCATTGCCACCAAAATGGCATGTTCCTTTGACACCCTGTAAAACCAAGGTGGTCAAAATGTTTAGATGTTTTGTCAGAATGACAGTGGACCCTGGAAGTGTGTTCCTCATCTACTAATTTCCAAACAGTCTTGTCCTACATGTTTTCACTGACACTGAATGCCTACTGTACCAGACTGTTACTTTTCTGAAGCTAACTGACTGCTATTGTGTATGTAGTGAATACTCAATACAAATGTTGATTTCAAGACTACAAGCTTTCACATTCCACTTTGCATGTAATGTGAGGAAAACTATTCTATTTCTCCTGTCTGTTTGGCCACATCGAGCTCACACCTAATGCTCTTCCTTGAATGCAAAGGGGGAAGAATCATGTTGTATGCAGCAACCATCCTCTGCACACTTCTGCTGTTATGTCATCACAAGCAGCATCCACTGCAGCAAGCAAAGACATTTGATTTTGTGGTCGATGATAGTTTACTTTACACCTCCACTTTACACCCTGTTGCCCCCGTCCAATGTTCATCTGAGCAGGCTCCTCCATGTTCACAAATTGTACTAACTCTATTACCTTCAAGCTCTATAAATGTATTTTACTATACCCATACCCATGACTTACACCTGTAAGCTAACTGGACAGCATGTGCCATTGGTTGATCTAAGATGTGAGAAAAATTTGATTTAGCAGACTTTACAACCTCTCCATATCAATGCAATTTATGAAACATGGGCTCTGCAGATTTTGACAATTAAATGGACTATTCTGACTTACACAATAAAAGAATTCTAACATACTGTACTTTATTTTTGAGAGTAAAACTATTCAACTGAGAATAAAAATAATCTATTTTGATCACAGACATATAATATACAACCAATAATTGTTCAGATTGTAGACAATTGTACTTAGTCATTTGCCTAAATGTGCTAAAATGGTAACGAATGAGAAATGCTCGTTCTGTTAGTAAGAAAATGTTGTGAAGTATTTCACATATTGACGACTTCAACTGTCGAGAACTGAGTCAAAGCAACTGAGAAAAACTGTAAGCAGGGATGAATTTGCCAACCTATAGCTTCATTATTCCCCACACTGCTCTAAGATGGTGTTTGCTCCTCTGGTCACCAAATTTTACAGTAAAAACCTGGTAGTGTATACCCTTGTGTGCCCTCGGTTTCACAAAAATAAGTGTTTTGAAGAAAATGTTTAATAGTTTTGATGATCTGGCTATACAGTACGAATCACAGTTTTGTCACATCCATTAAATAGAGGCTCTCTTATATAACCTTGAGAATATTAAAAAAAGTGTTATTGCTGTAAATCAATCTGCTAGCTACAATAAGAAATGAAAATAAAAAGTACTATTGACTAGCGAGAGTATGTGCACAGACAGGCTATCAGCGGAACACTTCTCAAACACATCTGCTCCTCAAATCCCACTCTCACACAGGATCTTGGCTTTCTCATGTGGCCACATGATAGTTAACATCATGCAGCACACACAGCAGCAGTTTCAGTCCTCTATCAGTGTCACAGTACACAGTGGCACAGTACTGTGTGTAGGTCAGCCATGTTTTGGCAGCGCTCATAACCCAACATATAATCATTGCAGCTACATGTCTAAAAAACTGAAGAAAACAGACTTGAAGCATAGAAATACACTTCAGGGCATGACTAGCGAGGGAAACGTGACCCATCTTGCAGCTTGTGTAGCTGTATTGAGTTACACAGAAGCATATCTGTTCTGTAAGATGTGTGTGAGACAGACGACTGAAAAACACGGCTGTAGACTAACGTTGTACAGTAAAGGCAGATGTCTTCATACAACAAATCTTTTCAAGAGGTAATTAAACTTTTTTTATGGAAAAAACAATATCAGACACAAATTATTATTCAAAGCAGAGCATTTTATTATGTATTATTATATATATTTAAACATGGCTGGAGGGGATCCACAACTGCTTGAGGGATGTGTGGCGGCCCCTGTCTACTGGTGTGTGCTGTGTCAGTTAATGTGTCTATCCACGCTGTCTTTGAGGTGCCACAGGAGCTGACTGCAGTATCCAGCCAGATGTGGAGCACCTGGGCCCAGTGCTCCACAGGATATAAAAGTCCCAGCTTCCAGCGTGGCTCGCTCTCCTCGCCGCCTGCACCCATGCCTTTTTGTTTCGCTTAGCCTTTGTTTGACTTTTACTCCACAAAACCTTACTCCACACCATCCACACACATCCACATGAACATTACTGATGCCACTGACTAACACACCTTATACCTGCAGTTACTTTACAGTTTATTTTCTTTGCTACAATAAATAACTTGTTGGCATTTGGGGTCTTTTCCCGCTTTTGGCCTATGGGCTGGGTTATGACAGATGTATACGGTCATTTCCTATGAGTCAGTTATATAAAGACGAAGGAAATGTGCATTCCAACACAAAAGCCTCATGCACTAGGATTTTGTTTACATCTCTGGTTACCAAAATTTCACCTCCATCATGTGCCCCCAGTTTCACAAAAATAGAGCCCAAAGGTGTCCTGAAGACAATATTTAATAGCTTTGATGACCTGGCTATACAGTAGGAAACACCGTTTTGTCACATCCATTAAACAGAGGCTAGCAAAAGAGATTTTTTACAAGGAAAAAACACTTTAAGACCTATAAATAAAACACAGGTTTTTCATTATTCAAGTTGTTCTGCTTTTGCTTAAAATGTAATCAGAGAAGTACTATTGACTACCGTGAGCATGTGACAAGCCTGTATATGTAGAAAGACCATCAGTGTAAGACATTTTCTTCTCACATTCCTCTCTCACACAGCACCCTGGCTTCCTCACACAGACTTCTCAGAGCAGGAAGACACTCTCTCTGAGGCTGTTTTGAAGCAGTCTACATTGCCTGAGCCACTGATTGCCAACTGAGGAGATCCTTGTCTCAATACTCCCCATCAACTAGATCAAACGAGTAAATATTCTCATTTCAAGGCTCTCTCTATCCTTCCTCCCGCCCAGAGCACTCCGCCATCAGTCAGCCCAGGGCCATTCGGCATCTAACGTTTGACATAATAAGCTTCATCGCTGGTATGGTTCCTGTGATCATGACAATGATAATGCCGTTGGTAATATGGTTTTATGAGGCCTCTCATCCTCCCATCTGCTCTGCTCTCCTCCACAGCTCTGGCTGCCCAGGACTCCATCTGAACTCCCTCCCTCCGCCATCTGGCCTCTTCTGCTAATCCCTCCTTCAATCCTTCTTCCTGTTGTTCCCCATTAACTATCCCCATTACTGCTATCTTTTGATTGATTACTTCATTGACGTGTGTTTACTGGAGGGATGGATAGATGGATAGATAAAAATGAAGTCAATTTAAGTGCATAATAGTCATCATACTAGATGTGGGTGATGCTGACTGGTGGATGCAATATCTTTTTTAATTAAATTTGAGTAATGGTTTGATATAATTGTTAGAAAAGAAGAAAGTCTGTTTGTATGGATCCCTTCAGAAACCAATGTTACAAAGTGCTTTATACACCTCAAAAATAAAAACAAATGCATTGATCTGAACTTCTGTGTTAGTATCTGGGGACTGAATCAAGAGAAGCACAAACCCCAGCAGGACTGACCTTGAATCAATAGAATAAAAAATAAAAAAATCCAGAAATTCATACTAAGCGTAGAGTAGGAGAACTGCTACTATTAGTCTCTCACCTCAGTACACAAACACTATTTACACCTTGCCTGTTTAATGTTTTAAAGTTGTTGCTTTTCCTTTTGTTTGTTTGTTTGTTTTTTGTTGGATTATAATTTTTTGGGTCTGTTTTCCTGCATTTGCTTGGAAATGTATTTACTGCAGCAATACCAATTCAGCTGTGGCAGTGGAGGTTTTAATGAGCAACTTGCTTTGGTGGGGGGTGGGGGGGGGGCATGCCCTGTTATGGATGGTAAGTCATGTATAGAATGACTTCATTAAGCGCTGAGCAGTCGCCAAGTTACAGGAGCAAAAGTTCGTTAATGTCTTTAATGAGAGTGGAAATAGACATCCAACGGTATTGACATGTGGAGTGATTGGTGCTCCCGTTGGAGAGGAAGTGGAGTATCTTAAAGTGACGGTGGACACTCGCAGGATGCAGAGGCATTTTGCTGCAGGGTGAGGTGAACTAGAGAAAGAAGTTTGTTGGAGAAAATCAACAGACATCCCTGCACTTATGGTTTGCATTAAGGAAAAACTGGTCTAAGTACAGATATTAAATATCATTAGTCTACATAATCAACTCCCTAGTTTTCTGATTATGCCTATAAATTGGCCAAAATAGCAATTTCCTGTTTTTTTCCAAAATGAAAAGGACTAAAAACTTATTGGTAATCAAAGTGCATCACGTCAATACATGACTTCTGAGTCTATGTTTGGAAAAGAGCCATGTTTTTAAAATGCAAAGCTTCCTTTTCACCGTTTTCTCTTGATTTAGAATGTGAAAGGTATCCTCAGATAATCTTGTAGCAGCTTCCTTTTGTAAAAAGTCTACATCAACTGTTTGCTAGACAAGCCGCTGTCACAAACAGTCTCAGAGCGTAAGCCACACAAACAAATCCCATATGACTAAATATATTTCAAAGCAAATGAAAGTGTTTGCCAAATACTGTAGATGTTATTTTTCCATCTCTCATATGAGACACTAAATAAACACTTAAATGCTTGTCAGCTATGTGCACATAGCCAACATGAAACTGATCAGCATGCATGATATGACTGTACCAAGCTGCATGAATCACACATTAATATTGTATGTGCTAATATCACAGTGAATAGGGTTTTCAGTTTTACACAGAAGAGATTAGATAAACAGAATGGACGGAGGTTAAAAAGGCAAAAGATGGTCGTTTTTTGTCATTTTTATTATTATTATCATTATTCATTTTGAACAATAATAAGAGCTAATAGATTTGTCCTCTTCATATGGAGTGTCAGGGTTTAGGAACAGAGCAGAAACATTAGCCTGCAGTGCCATGTCCATCAAAAGGCAAATTCAGGTTGGTTAGTCAGAGGTGAGACTCTTCACTTCTCAGTGTCTGTGTGCTGTTAAAGATCATTATGGTGTAGAGCACTTGAGCGAAATCACATCATTACGGAATGCAAATTCAGAAAATATAAGTCAGAACTGTGAATTGTTACAGGCAGACTGGACAGTCTGTACTTATTTCTTTAGCAGTCCAGATGAACCAGAGAAAGATATGTTAGCACATCATTTCAACTTTGATTATAAACCCTGCGACAAAAATAAAAAAGACACACCAACAACTGGAGCTGAACGAGTGGAGCAACCAGAGCACGATTACAGCAGCGATTACTGCAGCGATTACAGCAGCGATTACAGCAGCGATTACTGCAGCGATTACTGCAGCGATTACTGCAGCGATTATAGCAGCGATTACAGCGTTCCCACTATCACGACAGTTCATGAAATAGTCATAAAATTTAATTATAGATTTGTGTACATGGACACGAATTTTCCTTTTTTTTTTCGTGACACTCAGCACGACTTTTAACTAATGTATTTCAATTGGAAGTATCTTTTCTGTCAGTCGGAACTCAGGAGCACAAAAGCTGTATTGTTTTTTATCATTTGTTATCATCAACTATAACCACTACATTACTTAACATTTAATTACAAGATTTTATCCTTGTTTTTATTTCTTTATTTTATTTTATCAGTACAGTCAATGGTCCGCGTCAGTCCGGTAGGCGGACCCGCTGACAAGAAGTATTTTCCTCACTGTTGATTTTAATGATATCCTCAACATTTCTCAACTCAAAAACATGAGTGTCCTTGATAACTCAACAATACGATAGGTTAATGGATTCACCTTCGATTCTGAGTAATTAAAGGTTGTTTGTCAGTTTTTGATAGCAGAAGCCGCTACATTACCCATGATCCTTATCGACCGTTTTGTGTTATGTTACAAAATTTTTATTTACTATTAAGTGTGCTATTTTCTTTTAATTACTGAATTTATTTTAAACTGATTTTTGTGTGTAGCTGGTTCACTGAGTCCCCCCCCTTCACACACACACACACACACACACACACACACACACACACACACACACACCTACACATTCACACACACACAATGCTGGAGTACTTTATTGGATGACATGGCTCAAAGGGAAGTAAGGACGCGTCTGTCATCAGTGGGCTTCATTCCATTTCAAATTGCTGCTCGTCGGCCGCAACCTGAATCCAAACACCACTATCTGTGTTAAGAAAAGGCGGAGGTGGCTACATTACCCATGAGCCTCATGGACCCTTACTATGGAGACAAAGACAGTCCGCTTTGTGTTATGTTACAAACATTTTATTCACTGTTATATCTGCTATTTACTTTTAATTACTGAATTTATTCCAAACTGATTAAGATGTTTGTCTGCAACTGGTTCAGGTTGAGTCTCTCTCACACTCACATTCACTCACACACACACACACACACACACACACACACACCATTAGCTGAACAAACATTTTGAATCCATAATAGTCCAGGTGATATGTGAAAATGAGGTTCACTTTTTCATAAAAGCATTAAACTTGATACACTTGAACAGTTTTCACTCAATGAACCAGCTACTCACAAAAATCAGTTTGAAATAAATTCAGTCATTAAAAGAAAATAGAAAATACACATAATAGTAAATAAAAGTTTTGTAACGCAACGCAAATCAGACTGTCTTCATCTCCATAGTAACGGTCAATGAGGCTCATGGGTATTGGTAGGTAAAACCTTGATTACTCAGAATCGAAGGTGAAATAATTAAAACTGATGGCCTTAACATTAACCTATCGTATTGTTGAGTTATCAAGGACACTTTCGTGTTCTCGTGTTGAGAAATGTTGAGGATATCATTAAAATCGACAGTGAGGAAAATACTTTGCTCCTGAGTCCCGACTGACACTTAAGATACCTTCAATTTAAATACATTAGTTTGAAATTCGTGCTGAGTGTCACGAAAAAAAAGGAAAATTCGTGTGTATGTACATGAATCTGTAGATTAAATTTCATGACTATTTCACGAACTGCCATTATAATGGGTTGTTACGTGACATTTCAGTGTCACTCATGGTGTCACACGAAAACCTTTCCTGAGCAGTTAAGTCAGATTAAACAGACAGAAACTTCAACCACGTTAATCCTCTCCATGAAATAAAAAACACTCCCATTAACCCAAACATGATAAAAGGGATAAAAGCTCTGAACAAGCAGCCTCTGAGCCTCCCCAAAAAACTTTGTGCTATTTTATGACAGGTAAAGTAGGAAATTAAATGTGCAAGATCAGTGCTGCTTGGAAGACTGATGATGAACAACAGATGTGGTGAAACATGGTGAGTGTGTTGCTAAAATGTAGATAGGCAGCTGAAAGCCTAGAAATAAGCTACACAAATATGCCCTGAATAAAGCAATAAACAACATAATGTTTGTTCAACGACTTGATCAAAGCTGCAGGCCGACATGTTAGCCCTTATTTACTCAGTAGTCTAATAATAGAGCAGTCACTATAATGTCTGCTTGCCTTAAGCCAGTAAAATGTATTTTTCACTCTGCCTCTTCTACTCTGCCGTGTCTCTATCGGTTAGACACCTTTTTCCCCCTCTCCTCTTTTATTTAAACACAATTATCCCTTTTTTATTATTACATTTTACTAAAGAGCAACCCACGTCTCTGATGGATGTCATAGTAACTTTCTGCTGCTGTAGTGCTAAAAGCATAAAATGCTTGAAAGTTTGAATTTTATGAACTTTGACATTTTTTGTTGCTGTACTTAATCAGAAATTACTGGTTACATGTTTACCAGTTCTGTTTAAAAGGATCTAAAGGGACTGAAATAATGAAAATACAAACCAATTCTGCAGGTGTAACAACTTAAAAGAGCCAGTAATTAAAAGCATGTTGTGGAAATTATAAGGCTATAATTTAATATGAACAGAGAGCAAGCATACCATGAGATCCAGATAGAAGTGTGGCAGGCACTGAGACATGACTGTGTCTATGTATCTCTTTGCATCAGTTTGGGTTTCTTTCCCTCCCTCTGAATTCGTATTTTTCTCATTCAGTTCTTCTCCATATCACAATTCTCTTTCTCCCATTTCCTAATCTCTTCTGTCTATAGGTTTGTTGCCTTCTGTCTCTCACTCTGCTCTCCTGTCCCAGCTTTTCCCCATACATAATCTTCAACAGTTTTTACCAGAGCTTTTTAGTCCTTCCTTTTCATTTTCTGTCAGCAGGCAAACCCAGCATCCTTACCTACAGAGGTCAAGATTTAAAGATCTCTGGTTAAAATCTATGCTTTGCTTTGTCAGAGCATGAGGTTAATAAACTACATGAGCGTTGCCTGACCTGGGCATGCAGGGCTGTAGCCGCTACACTTTTAGCGGTTTGTTACTAAAGAAGACCGCAGTGTTGTAATTTTGTATCAAGAACGATACTTTCCACTCATATCTTGGAATGTTTGATTTAATTTTAATTATAACTATTATAATTATCTTGTAACACCCTCTGCTATTTCATCTGTTTCTATCTATAGATGTCTGTAAACATATGGTCTCATCCATTTGTTTAAGTAGAATTAGCATGCTAGGCTAATAGTCCAGCAGTTGTGTGACTTGTCACCTGCCCAGCATGGTGCTGTTAAACCGGAGACACTGCGGCTACACCTTATTATTATACAGTCTATGGGATACACACTGCAAGGCTAACTAGCTGTTAGCCACCAGGCTGGTAAAATGGATCTGTCACGTCTCTTTATATCTGCAGGTTGGTGCTCCTGTCAGTGTCGGAGCCTCCAAGTGAGATGCTTCGGTTGGTAAATGTGTGTTTTTATGAAACTGTTCATTCCGATTAATAGATTAAAAGAGCAACAGCCAATTGGGAAACTCCAACACTGGGACGGCTTCACCAATGGTGTATGTTCATCACTCAGTCACTCAGTCAGTCAGTGATAGACAGACATTCGGGGTTATAGGGCTGGTCTGTGGCTGGTCCAGCCAAAAATAAATAAATACATCTGCATCTGAAACCAAATGTGTGCTCAGCTCAGCTAATATGTGAGTGCAGAAATGAAAGAGTATGATTCCATTAACTATATGAGGCTTGAAGCTATTGCTGTACACTTGTGCTGCAGTGATGCTGACTAAACCTTTATCTATGTATTGTTTTTTTCTGCAGGTGTCACCTTCATCAAGGTTAATGGGTCAACAGTATTCACTGACATTATCATAATAGGTAAGCACTTTTGCACAGTTTGCACTTTATTGTCAATTCTATATCACTGTTTCTTTGTTGTAAATTTTAAATGTGTCATTCAATAAAGCTTTTGAAAAAAAAAGTAAAGGAGGCTGCATGTTGTGTAAAGGTCATCAGAAACAGCCCCGTCCCTTACTGTTATTTATGAAGCGTTCCTGGACCCTCTCTCATATGAAAACCTTTCACAGAGAGTGTGAGGATTCAGGAAGCATCCACTCATTGTCTTTACCCGCATATTCCCTCTCATCAGGGACTGGAGCCCATCACTGCATAAAGTGCATGGTAGGCAGGCAGACATCTTGTTGACAAGTTGCCAGTCCATCACAGTGCTAACGCAGATGGACAGACACATTCTGATCTATGGGCTATAAATGTCATTGCTAAAGCCAAAGAAATACACTAAATCCACACTGAAAAAACAACAAAAGCAATACAATTCTACAAAAATGTGGTGTTATGTATGTATGTATGTATGTATGTGTATATATATATATATATATATATATATATATAACATAAAATACTAGGCTATGTTGTATTTTATCAGCCTGTGCCTCTGAGTGACCCAGTGTGCGCAACCCTGTTTGCCTGAAATTGTCTTTTCATTGATTCAAGAGATACCACTTGCGCTGGAGGTGGCCAGCTGTGAGCTCTGTTGTGGCTAACAAGCACAGCAACAGCAGCAGAAAGCCTCTTAATTAGACATTTCTCTGTTCCCATTGTCTCCTCTTCCAATGCTGAATGGAGAGCTAGAGGACAGTGCTGGGGCAAGAGCGCTTGGGCTACGCTGCTTGCCCTTTTGCCACTGCAACATTGACTAGGATAAGTAACTTGAAAATGGACAAACCAATAGAAGAGATGTGGTGAATGTGAGTAGTTGATTTACAAGCTTGTGAGAAAGGGATGCTTAAACCAACATGTGAACTGACAAACTATAGACTCATCCATTTGTCTATAGTACCACACTTTGCAACTATAGAGTTGCAAAGTGTGGCTTTACTCTATCAATGCTAAGTGTAGGAACTTAAGTGACTAGATTTTCTATCTGGTTTGTGTTGCTGCTGTGGAAGAAAAACACAAACACAGTAGCACACACACTGTAGCTTAATTCCCCCATCTTCCAGCTGCTAGGCTGCAAGGTGAATCTAGATGACAGGGCAAGTGATTTCCCTTTATTCAGCTGGCACCAGGGAGCCCACGGTTGCCTTCAAACCAAAGGTTTACAAAGGAAAGAGCAACATAGAAAAGGTAAGGGATCCCCAAGAGTGTTTTGCACTTTGGAGCACTGTGCACAAGAAGTGCTGCTTGTCTTTGTTCATGCATTTAATATTTATGTGTGGTTCGATGAGAATGCGTCTATCATTTCATCTTGAAGAGTGAAAGCCAGTGTGGTCTGGTCTGGGGTGTTACAGAAACGTGGGCATGAATATCCATTGGACACTTTTTTTTCTACAGGTGCATTGTGATTTTCCTTTAGAACACCGCAGTCAACTGAGAGCCATTATGATTGTAATGGTTGTATAAGGCTTACAAGGTAATGTTAGCACGGTGTGTTTGCCAGATTTACCATGTTTTCCAAAGAAACGCCTGCTTTTTGTTGAAAAGAGCTCCTCCTCATCATTTCTTATATGTTCATAAGCGCCAATGAAGCTCTTAATACATACATACATATATGTATACAGTCCCCGGCCACTTTATTAGGAACACCTGTGCAATCTAATGCAATCCAATACAACAGTTCTGCCATAAATTCTACATTTACAAAGCTTATACATTTTTATTGACATTGTCAGAAAGGTGATAATTCTACTATGTGTTTATTATTGAGGTCGTAGTGGGTGGTGGTGGTGTACTGGAGTGCATTATATTGAATGGTGTTCCTAATATTTTGTCCACTTCATTAACATAGAGGAGGGCAAAATATTAGGTAAAATATAATATATAATATATAATAATAATAATAATAATTCATATTGAGTGTTTGAAACATTTCCCATAAAATTCTAACTTAACTTTGATTTGATTATTATTGACAAAATGATCATTTGAATATTGAATCCATTCTTTTCTTTTTTTTTCTTTTTGGCTTTTCGTAATGATGTGACATACTTATTTAAAGAGCAACTCATAGCCTCAAAGATGTCCAGATAATAAGAGTCATAGAGAATATTACACACGTTTTAACCACTGGTCTCACACTATTCTGACATGGAGCAGGCATATAGTAGCCAACAAAAAGCCTGAACAGCCTAGAACTATTTCATATAACACTGAAAACTAGATTTGACAAAAATTGAAGACTGAACAAGCTTTTTGCCTCGGTAAACACCAATACTATGAGACCAGTTTTATAAATGGAAATCAAAATGGCCTAACCATGTCCAGGCCTTAAAGATACATCAAATACCTCATACAGGCTGAAACTAAAGAAATAAATAGAACAACAACAAAACATCTAATCTACTCTACTATCATAGCATCATACAGTAACAGGAAGATCATGCTGAAGACTCTAAACTAAAGGATACATTCATATCTTTTCATGTGTATCTTTAAACAATACTGATACCTGAGATTACATATTTGTGCTTCCATGAACAGTGTTTCCTTCCTCTGGGGATAGGGATTGTAACACAGAGCAGGAATTTGTGCTAGGAAGATTGCAACTTCGGAAGATACCCACTTGATTTGACTAAGTCAGCCCACTGATGCCTAGTATTAGTTTCAGTTGAACTTCCTAATGATCATTTTTGCACAGAACAAGGACTGTGGATTTAGTCCCTCACCACTTCATTGAAATTGTAAAAGGAAAGAATTTCTTTACAGCCAGTATGGACAGGAAGAACAGGGTTAGGGTTAGTAGGTGAGTATTGTTTAAACATAAACTTGAAACAATGTAAACATTTAATTTAATAAAATAATGGATATTATTTGCAGTAGCTCTTAATTTGTTGGCACTGAAAATCACTGAGATCACACACAGTGTCACTGTCATATGAACAATTTACAGTCCAATTCCAACGTTTAAACATTCTTGCACTACAATATTTGTATACTACATTATTGTTAAGGTTAGGGAAAGATTGTGGTTATTGCAATTAAACTATGCTTTAATCAATATTTTGATATTATTGTAGCAAAGTGACAGATGGCTATGTGTGTGAAAGATGTGACTTGTGTAAAACGCACAAACTCTGCAGTTCCCCCAAGCTCTAATGCGTTGGAATGTCTTTCAGCAAGTAAGTAAGTTGGTGACTGGTTGGTGAACATAGTGGAGCATTTAGCAGCTTAAGAGCCAGATATTTCCCTGCAGTTGGTGAAAAGTAAAGCAGGGCTAAAAGGAGAATAAATGCAGGTAGACTGCATTCATCAGGTGGCCAGAAACACGACTCCAAAGGAATGCTAATATTGCTCCGTGTCTCTGAACAACTGTCTGCTAACAGGTTGCCATATCAACTTTGGCTGTATCCAGACCAAATCAGGCGTTGCAGTAAAAACGCCAGTCGTCCCATTTATTTGAATGGGGGTAGTGTGTTTAGGCTGCGGGGGTTTTGGCTGCAGTGGTGCCACATCGGCCTGTGGCGGGAAAGTTAATCCAGAGTCAACTTTTGGAGAAATGCAACACGACATCACGCTGTACTGGCCAATCACAGCCGGCGATCAGACAGATCAGAGCTAAACCCTGCCATGAGGGGGGACAAAGGCGTTACTAGGAGGAGGGGAGGACATTTCTATTGAACGTTTGATAACGTTAAAACTAAAGTTAGACTTTGCTGTCGGCCTCCTGATTCATTTTAAAAAAGACAAGAGAAAAAAAGGGAGAGAGAGAGAGCAGCTGTGGTTGAGCGAGCTAGAGAGTGAATGAAGAGAGGGAGCAGTGGTAGCAAGAAAGCCAGTGAATCAGATCAATAAAACGTTATTTTCTGATTGTTTCACAGCAGTTACATTCTGGAGCACAAACACATTCACACCCCCACACACCTCTGCTCAACCCTGCAGTGGTGCGCTGCAACACCTGTTTTGGTCTGAACACGGCTTTTATAACATGATGTCAGTGTTTGAGCCTGTTTCTGCTGCCCCCCAGTAGCCAAAAAGTCAGTCAGTGCAGGTTTAACGTATGAGTTAGGCAACTACGTTGGTGGCAACTACATGTTTTTTCTGGCAACTGGTTTTTCTGGACATGGTTGTGGTCCTAGGCGCTGATAAATTCTGAAAATTCCGATAAATAAGTATACATGGGTTCATTTATTATAAATAAATAAATTAATTTCTTAAATTACCACCACTGACATAAGAACATAAAGATCAAATGGGCTTTATTTTCCATCTTATGTCACATCAATTATGGCATTCTATCCTTGTTCTTACTATATTCTTCTTCTTTCTTTCTTTTTATTCCATTTATTATTATTATTATTATTATTATTATTATTATTATTATATGGGCTACATGAAAATCCAACCTGACCTCCACACCCTTACTTACCATCTCGCTACATAAAGGATAAATTACCTCCTGCATTGGCATTGAAAGTTAACACTGGACGCAAATCATGAGGTGCAGAGGCATCCAGCATGGACATAATTGCTCGGATTTCTGGGATGCATGTAAACTTTAAAATGTAGCAATTGGATGTACATGGATCTACTTTTTCAGGACAGCAAAGGTAGGTGGTCTTCTCAGTGATTATCCTAAAATTAATGTAACTAGTTTAAGAGGACAGGAGGGAGAAAATCAGCTAATGTAAAACCTGAGTTATGAAAAGCAGACCTACTTGTTGCTTAACTTGTTGAACTTTACAAAACACTCCTCCAGTTCATCTTGTTCTATTCCATTACAAACCAGTACCCTGTAATCATTTTCCCTTTAATAGAAGCCATGCGATTGTACAGTCCCCCTGACCCAGTTTCCTGACAATTTCTAAAGAAGGCACAGCATGAGCTCTGTCTCCCATGAATTTTTCCTCAAATGCAATTTTATCATATACACTCAGGCTGCCATGGTTGGTTACATTTGAGAACCAGCCTGCAGCCACTGAACTCTTTTGACAGAGATCCCTTTAAGAACTGCTTTGGCCCAAAAGCAGAGGCCAGTGTACCCCAGAGGAAATGGATAAGACAGATGCATTGTTCATCACTGAATGCCTTTGAATGTGCTGTCAATTCTACACGTGGAGCTGACGGTGGTGTACCCGGGTATGACACAGGCATTTTGCCAAGGAACTTTGGCCCACTTGGACTTCAGCTGTTGTTCAGAGCACTGTACTGAGTTGTGTACTTCTGAGTACTATGAAAACTTTTGACTAAAGCCTACATCACAAGATTGGCAGAACAAGAGATGAAGAAACAAAGTATTTAAATGTGGATTGTTGATGCCTCAGGGGCTATTACATCACACATTTAAATAAAAAACTGAATCAAAAGTGTCAAAAATCAACTCTTTGAAAATCGTTTCCTCTAAATAAAAGCAGAACATGTGTAATGAAGTCATTACAAACCTACAACATCACAGATAAAGACAACCTTTTGCACCTTGAGCTTTGGAATGAGACGGGTGGAATAATAAGACTTGTGCTTATGGTGTTTGTTGGTTAACAGCAAAGATTTTTGACAGTTTAAACACATCAGCAATTAGGTTGCATAAAGTTTTCAACAGGCGTGAACAATTCGAGAATGAATTAAAACGACCTTTAAACCAGCCAAGCACATACGCTAACTGACCTGCGTTTTTAGTATTTTAAAGAGCATGAATAATTAATGTTTGTTATTTACAATGCAAGGCTGTATTTTTTATTCCAACACCTTCCACTCAGAGCGGCAGTTACTATGAGAGTGTGAAGAAATGTATTATTACAGTTTATTTGTATTCAGTGCCTCTGGCTTTAATGAGTGTTGTGCCAGAGCAAAGAGCTTACTATTAATAAGCACTTATGCATTTCCTCCAGTATATCACTTATCTGTAGCCATCCACTCACTACAGCAGGACTTGTTGCTGTCCACTAAAAAACAGCAACCAAGGCCTTTAAATATCAGAAATGAGTCATTTTCATAATTTATGAAGACTGAATCATATCAATATGACACACTGTAGCATCAGTATATGTACACTTGACTGTATTTTAAACACTAAGGGGCAAGTTCACAAAGAATGGATTGAAGCTACTGACAGCACCATGAATTGCACATCATTACAACCGCTATCTGCCCTGTCTCAAAGTCCGATTCACAAGATATTGTGCTAATGATATGCGCAAAAACGCCCATAAGGTTTTGCAGCTGAGTGCAATTTGCCCTTGCTTTGCCTCTGATTGAGTTTTCTCCACATTTCAGCTAGGGGTGTCACAATATACCGGTATTGACGATAATAATATTTAAAAAATGAAATATTTATATCATGTTAATAATACACATATGATAATATGGTGTAAATAATCCAGCGTCACTTAAAACCCCTTAACGGTCCGACGGCCCGTCCATGGGCTGTCACACCGTTAAGTACACAACTGTGCTATGTACACAACTCCTGTCTTTAAGTGGGTACTCATGCCACACATCTTTGGAAAGCTAAGATTCTTGTGATTCATAACAGCAGGTATAATCAATGCTTCCGTCAGACCTCCTACAAACAAACAAACAATGCCAAAATTCACGCTACTCACCTATGAAGCCTCATATTACTCCACTGACTGACACAACTCAGTCAGCGACAGTCTTGTTACATTGGTAAAGGTCCAGTCAATCCAATCCAGTAAAACATTTAGCCTACAACACAGTATTACATTAATAAATATCCATGAATGGCTGTTGCATCACTTCAAATTAGCCGGCAGTTGTCCTAATCTTCCAAGGTATACGCCATCATATCTCGAGTTAGCATGTAAACACTAGCCACATCTTGGTATCAAAATGGTTGAGCTTTCGATTGAAACCTCACTTGACCCAATAGAAGCTTCCATGTCCTGACCACAGCCTACAATAGCCAACAAGAGTCCTAGTTGAAAGGAGGTGCCTGCCCCTCTCCTTTCGTGTAAAGATCGAGCCAATAGGAACAGATTCTGCCGATGAGTGGCGCTTCAAATAGCCAATGAAATTCCGAAAATTACAATATCCTGCGTAATTGCTTTTTATAAAGCCACAGTAAGGGAATTATGTAAATATAAATAGTTTGCTGTGATTGACTTTTAATATGAACTGCTTTTCTACCATAGCATTTGTTTGACTCATATTCACACAGTTTAGTTTCAACAGGGGAACAAAGCATTATAATGTGTTTATGCTTCAGTTACTCTGAAGCAGGGGTTATTTGATATCTCTTTTGGTATCTTTTTTTGGAAGACGCCTAAACATACCCTTAGACACACGTGTAAATTATTCATTTTCTGTGACATTGTTATTGAATTTGAATTTGGACGAGGTAAGGCTCCATGCTGTGGTCCCATTGTGTTTTCCAGCTAATAAGTCACAGCTATAGGTCATCTGCAGGTATCTGTTTGCAAAAAAAAAATTCAGGCGGAAATAAAACCTTATACTTCAATGTTCAAACTTCTTTCAAACTATGTACAGTTATGGTTACCGACTCTCTTTCCACCTCCCTATACTCGTATTTGAGTGCAATTCATTTGCCAGAAAAGAGGCAAACAAAATTAAAGATGATTTGACTGATAGCATTTTTTTAAAAATCTCTATTGATATCGCACAAATATCATTATCGTGAATTATTTTGACCACAATAATCATGTTGTGAAAATTTGATGTGGTGACAGCCCTAATTTCAGCACAAATTGGGCCATAATGAAAACTGCAGAGAGCACAAAAGCGCAGTGCACACACAGAGCTCTCCACAATCACAAACCAACTTTTATGTATTTTGCTTCTTTTACTTCTCTAGTATTTTGCATCTAAACATAATCTACTGAAATGTCAAATGTCAAAATGCAGCAATTAATGTGACTCAGGCAGGTCTGAAATGTGTTAGATTAATGTCTGAATCTTACAATAATCTTACAATAAACAGAACGTATCCGGGATTTCGCAGAAACATCAGTACTGATGTTCTGTTTGTTGCCCACAGCTGGCTGTGTGTCACAGGAACTGAAACGATAAGTGCGTCTCTGAACTGAGAAAGAGGCTGTGCGCATTTACGCACGCGGCACAGCAGTGGTAACTTCATTAACAATGGATCAGTCAGGATCTGACGGTAATTAATGTTCTGTGTTCTGCTACACACCTACACAGGTCAGCTGTTACACACAGAGACTCCAGGTTTTGAATTGTTTGTAATAAAGCAGACCCTTACTTTATGGATGAATCCTGAGTTCCATCAGAGCTGTCAGGACATTTTTATTTTTAAGTAGCTGAAAGTCCGAGATAAGCCTACCACCCCATACACACTTAATCCTCCCCAATGTCTGACTGAAGATTTCGCCCTTGATATCATTCAATGCCTCACAAGCTTGAAGATTTGGAGAGAGAGAGAGTGAATGAGTGCGCTTCAGTTACCACCAGCTCTCTGAAGATACTATGGGCCAAATCCACAAAAGGATTGCATGGCTTTTGCAGCCGCTAAACTTGTGCAAATGAGACAAAAAGATAGTGTGTAATTCACAAAGCACCCGCAAAGGGTGAAATGCACCGCAAACTGCACTGCCAAGCAAATAGCATCATGGTGCACCTGTTCCATTTGCATGTATGTAAATTAGGTAAATTAGGTATTCATACATTCCGCACAAAATTGACCCCTTTCTATGCAAATAAGCCTTGTTGCAAAAACAGTCTAATTCAAGAAGACCAACGCTAATTGTCATATGTAGTTATGCATGGAGTTATTAGCATCTTTAGATAGTTGATGTTAACAGTGCGCACACTCACTCCTTACTCGCTCTCTCTGTCTCTCTCTCTCTTTAAATCTTCAAGCTTGTGAGGCATTAAATGATATTGAATTGATACTGAATGGTATCAAGGGCGAAATCTAGCAGGTGCAATCCATTCTTTGTGGATTTGACCCCTAATAATTTCACTCTAACTGCATGTGGCTATTAGCACTGGTGTTTGTGAATTGGACTGTTTTTGCACTGAGGCTCATTTGCATAGAAAGGGCCCAATTTTGCACCAAATGTATGCATATTATCTCAATTACATACGTGCAAATAGCAAAGGAGCACCAAGACACTATTTGCTTGGCAGCGCAGTTTGCGGTGCATTTCACCCTTTGCGGGTGCTTTGTGAATTACATGGTTTCTTTTTGTCTCATTTGCGCAGGTTTAGTGGCCACAAAAGCTGCGCAATCCTTTTGTGAATTCGCCCCTAAGGGTTTTATTGTGCAGAAAAAAAAGTATTTAACAAATGTCAACAGACTTGATGTGCAAAAAAGGGGAAAAAATGCTTTTAAAGTTTATTAGTTGAGGAGAAACACCTGTGCAAATAGCTTGTTATCACATAACACTGCATTACCTGCTAGAATGCCTTCACATGCATGGGGGACACAGGTTCCTTGTTTAGGCTTCATTGTCAACTCATCTGAATGTGGTTTTGTTTATATCAAAGCTATAAGTGAAAGGTTATATGAAATAAAACAATTGTCTGTGTAGCTAGTCAGCTGCACCCAATAAACCTCACCACACTCCTCATCTAGTACACTGTTAAACAAGTTTTTAATATGGAGCTCATATACTGACTGATCTATATGCACTGATATAACTTATAAAAATAAAAGCCCACATTTAGCCAGTGATGAACATAATTTTCGCTCAGACATGCCTGAACATAACTATATTCATCTAGTGTGAAATGACCCCTCTCATTACCAGCTCAGCCTGTACAAGTGAAATAACTATACTATAGCCTGCTAATACTGGAGCACGGCCCAAGCAAAGTGCCTCTTGCTCCCAGTGCAGCTGATTGGAAGGTTTTTCTACGAAAAACTTGGCCACACCGAAAACCACTTCAACTCTAACGCTTTGTTAGCAACTCGGAAATGTAACAGACGGAGGCAAAAAAATGAGGGCCTCACCACTGTTGGGGCTTCACCCAGAGAGATGCAGTGACTGTAACTGGCAAGCCACTCAGGAAATTCGTATGTAAAACAATCCTCGGACAGGACCAAATATAAATCCAGGGAGCTGAGGAGATTTGAGTGTGGGAGGTGAGAGACAGAGACAGAGGGAGATATTATAGCTGGATGGCTAGATGGACGGATAGACAGATGGGATAAAGAAAAGGAGGAGGAGGAGGGGTGAGGGAACCTATTTCCGGAGGGCTGCAGAGCTTTTTAATTCCGGCTTTTCTGACTTTTCTGTGAGAGCGCCTCTCGCTTCTTGCTCATCACTTAAAGCCATCTTTCAGTGGGGATTTGGACAGCGATGCCTCTTGGCAGGCCCAGTAAACCCTGGCTAAACTGCGACCGGCGCTGAGCTTGCCATGTGTTTCACATGACCCTGAACACAGAAGTTGGGTTTCGACTTCCATCTATGTGACACACTGCAACGGCACACGTTAAGACACAGCGGACATGATTGGCTACATATTCTGTTTAGCCCTCTGACACATAGCAGTAACTACAAAGGAATTCCTTCAATGTGTTCACATCAAACAACACAACATAATGCTTCTTGAATGTGAATAGAGGCTGTGTCTTCACAAACTAAAATCATCACACAGTAGTCAGAAAGAGTGAACCCAACACAAACCATTGACTCCAATTTGAAGTGACCACAACAAAGCTTTCATTTGTATTTTCATTTAGAGGGGTGAAGATGAAGCCCTTACTATTATTTCCCTTGATTTGCACCTGGCACCTACATTACCCACAATGCAACTTGACCACCAACAGCTCGGTAAGAAATTGTGGTGTGTTGTGCTAGTAGTGACTAATGTAGCCTGGAGCTGCAGCCTTCAGCAGAGAGGGCTACAGAGAAATTCCACATCACCATATTCTTTTTAAAAAAAAAATGTCATTTTCAAACTTGTAGTCTTCAGCTCCAACCGACACTGACTCAAGTAATATCACTTGAGGTAATTTATCAGATCTCACACAGCTTCTTCTGGAGGCAAAAAGCCTTTACTACTTGTTTTACATATGCAGTAGCACTCCCAAACACCTGGAAACACATTTTGATGTGGAAAGTCAATGGGGTTCACCTTTAATATTTTCTTTGCGAGAGAGTGTGAAGGTTTTTTAGATGTCTAGATCACATGTAACCATTGTTTCAACAGCATTTAAATACAAACATTTGAGTATGAAGCAGGTCCAGACTACAAAATCAAATACAGATCTTGAAATGTGGAAACAGTTATATTTAACCAACACATCTAGAAACACATTAACCAAACCTAGATGCCTAAACCAGCCCAAACTTGGACAATTCCTCACCTTAAGACCAATGCCAGAGTTCAGCATCACTGCAGGAGATTGTGTGTCTTACAAGTAGCAAGGCACAAGGGGGTGTATAGCCAGTCTAACTTTCATGTGAGGTCTTTGTGTCACGTCACAGACCTTTAATTACCAGTCTTACACAATCTTTCCCTAAACTTAACCATATAGTCTAACCTTAACCAAACAATCTTTAGAATCAATCAATGTCAGTGTTCTTTTCTGGCAGTGGGGATGGTCTAAATATACTGACCTGCTAATCACCAAAACACACTGGGAGCCTGTTAACTAGGTGATGAAAAAGTATGCAGAAATTACTTGATAAAGCCTATAGCTAAAAAACACACACAAAAAAAACTTTACAGACACCAGGCAATTATTTAAACTTGAAATGTGAATGTTATACTTAATTTCTATTTTTTGACCTTACATAACATTAGAATACGGTCTCTGTCTCAGCTGAGAGACACATAGACAAACCAACACGAGCAAAACATACCTTCCTAGGTGGTAAACTGAAAGAGTCGGTACATTTTGCTCAACATAAAAGCTTACAACTACAGTACAAATACTATAGTTTGAGCTTCACAAAATCTGATGACATCTGTAGAACAGTATACAGAATAGACATTGCATCAGCATCACATCCTGTATACATACAGTATAAGCAAATGACAGAAAGGAATTGCTACTGCCCTGAACTTATAGTTAACATCCCCCACAAGAGTTTAGTGATGTGCCCCCTTATGACGTTTTTTGCAGTGATACAACCACCTCACCACCTTGTGTCTCCTCCAGCTTGTAGGAGGAACCTTCAAGTTTGTTTGCAAATGTAAAAAAAATGACAAGGCTGTACCATGGCACAGCTTGTGCCTGTGAATATTTACATTTTAATTTTAACAAATTGTGAGATGTGAGTTTGCTCAAGCTATGCCCAGCTACACATGGGGCACAGTAATGTGTCACACCATCTGGTCTCCTCTCAGCTGAAATCGATGCAGTGGATGAAAGCTTCCTGCGCCTCTAAACTCGAAGGTTTCTCTTTTTGTCAATCTTTCACCATACATCTTTTCCCGCATAGGGTTTAACCTGCAGATGACTTATTTTCAACTTTCCACCCTATGGAATTCATTTGAAAGGATAAGCATTAGATATGCTTGAGTGGGTCCTGAAGAATCAGTATCAACCTTAAGGTTTTGGAGCTGAAGGTTTTGAAACAGCTGTACTAAAATGAGTAAGAGGGAATCTGACTCAAAGAATGTTTAGTGAAAAGGAATGAACAAAAGGGGTTTGCCATAATTCCAGCCTGACATTCCCTGAAATGTCAACATTGATTGGAAAGCAGTTCCAGTTCTGTTTTGTTTTAAACATTATAATACTCCCTATCCCCATCACTCCCCAAATACAGGTTCAAAACACATGTGCAAGCTATGTTTTGTTGTTTTCTACATGTTGTCAGGCTTTGTACTACACTATTACATAAATTTCAGTCTTACAAAAATTAATTAAAGAAATGACTACACAAGCTTGATATTCACTGAGATGCAATAGGTTTGAGATACTGTATCTTTCTCTGACACTCTCTCTGATTGTTTGTCTGTGTAATGTTTACAAATATTGTGCTAATTATTAATGCAATGCATGAAAAAGACAACAGAAAGTCAAGCTTAAGTATTTTCAACCTGATTAGGAAAGGAATTTTTTAAAGTTATTTAATAAAGTGCTTTTTTGCATGCAAAAAAGATACTAGTGGCTATCGACATGTGTATGTGTGTATATGTGTGTGTGGATTGTGTGTGTGTGTGGGGGGGGGATCAATACTGGTGCAGATGATGTTATTTGTTGTGACTGCGTCAGAGATAGCAATAGATAAAAAAAATAAAAACTAAAATTACACAACTCGAAGGACTGCAAGTAAAAAATCTCGATACGGCACTGAGAAACTGAGAAGGCAGGAGGATCTATGTACTTTGAAGGCTTTGAACACGTAGTCACCACACTCTAATGGAAATCAAAGAACAAGAAAATCTTGCCTAAAGCTGTATAGTATGTGCATTTCCCTAAGGCAACTGGAAAAATAACACAAATACAAAAAATTGCGTTCTGAAACTATTGACAAGGGAAAGATATAACATGCAAAGAGCTGGAACCCAAACTGCTTTGGACCCTTTTAGGCTTCTTAAAATCAATATAATAAAAGACTAAACTCCTCTATGACTGTAAATTGTTGTAAGGCTAGAATGTGTTTCAAACTCCAAACTAATGCAAAACTAAAAATCAAATGGAGGAAGGACAGCCCTTGAGCCAAAGAAAAGCTATGATTTCTATGATTTCTCTCATGGAATAATGCAAAATGTGGACCTTTCTAAACAGGAAAATGAGACAAGGCAAGGGCAATTACAAAAAGGGGCTTTGCGTCCTTTCCTTGAGACACTGAATTTCTGAAGTGTAACTACTGAAAATTACTTATTTTCCGTTCCATAGCACTAAATTCGACCAATTTTCACGGGGAGGCATTCAGTATATTCTCATAGGTAATAATCCATTATGGATTACACAGCTTTCTGTCATTTTTGGAAACATGAGTCTTCAGTGGAAATGTTTGATCTTCATTCCCTGCATCAGTGGGAATGTTTGCCAAATATTCTGTTTCAAGAAGTAAAAAATACTTATTTAATTGAAAGTTTTCCATTAATAACGCCAAGATACAAAGAAAAAGAAAATTAGTTGGGTAGTGGAGAAACTGGTAGATGGTTCCCGAGGTCCTGTGTCAAAGGCATTCAGCTATAAGCATTTTTCAGCGGCAAAGGTAAATGGGAGGCAGGCTTTGAACTTGAATTGTCAAAAAACAAATGGTGAAAGAGCAGCTAAAAGACCATGAGAGATTTGAGCTGTGAACAGACTGAAGGAGAAGGTGGAAGACGGCCCACTTGTATGTAATACACGTTTATGCTCCTACGCTGAAAATCTACGATCTGTGCATGTGGAATCTTCAAAAACCAGAACATTAAAAGCCTTGAGGTGAGGAAGGCACGCTCTCATGGAACAAGTGCTTCACCTATAACCGACCTGCACTGCTCTGAATTTAGTCTTAGTGGAATCATAGCCGCTGGGAAAGGAAGGTGTGGAGCTGTACATCTGACTACTCACATGGCAAAGTGAGGCTAAATACATTCCAGATAGGAGGTGACTGGGGACAGAGGAGCAATAAAGATGACTTGGTAGCACTGCACAAGGTGGTTGGTGGCAGAGTTACAACTAAATTGTATTTAACAGTGTGAAGAATCCACAAGAAGCAATGTAGAGAGTGTGTTTTACCCTCTGAGCATGTGTAAAGTCACAATATCTCACTTGAAACATTCCAAATTGGACTAAATTCACATCACTGTAACAAAACTTAGAGGATTGACGTAAAATGCAAGATGGAAATTGCAGACCTGTTCTTTCACAGACAGCGCTACATATAGCATTTTAAAGCCTGAGAAAATGTATTTTCCTTGAGACTCTTGAGAATATACATCCCCATTCTTGCCTGTCAATCCATCAAGACACTGGATAATAATTTGACCAGGAGGGTTGTGATTTTAGGCTCCCAGCAAAGCAAACAAAAAGCAGAGGGGAAAAAAAAGAAAACATCACAAACTCTGGTTTATGAAATGCTGCAGAAACCTAATATTCAAGATGGAGCATATGAGGCATATGAGCTCACCCTGGTTCAGATGAGTTAATTTGTCATTGGGAATTTTCTGACAGCTGTGTGGTAAGAGATTTCCTCTGACAATCTCAGACTAAAAATAATATGAATCTGAGACCTGTCAAGAGACCAGACAAGAGATGGCTTCATTTGAAAGAATTAAAAACAAGACAGGTTGGAGGCTGCTCAGGGTCCCATAATGAGACCACTGCAATGTTTTCTATATCATGTTTGGGGAACATCACTTTGTCCATGTTACAGAAATGCTGCATTTACTGTCATCTGTTACAGTGAAGTTGTTTCTCATTCTCGTCTCACTATTTGGTTTTTCAGTAAATGTATGCTTTTATGAAGCCTAAACCTACGTTGGGAAGGTCAGAGAGCTAATTGGGTTATAAATTGAACAAATAAACAGCTAACACATTTGACAGTGTGTGTTTTTATGCTTGCCATATGGGCAATAATCTCCATGTATTAATGCCACAGAGGGACTGCAAAGTTTTTATTGGGTGATGGTTGACTTGCCATCCCAGCACACCAATTAAATTATATTTCCACAGTGAGGTAAACAGTCTAATCACATGACCAAAGTGTCATTGTCACAACTACAAAAATAACATTTTAGCACTCACCAACATGATTTTCTGGAGGTGAGCGTTGGGGTTAACCCTATCCCTGCTGGTTGCCTAAATATTGTGGTAATGTCATAGGTAAGGGATCTGTGGTACTCCATGGCCAACATGGCCGAGGCTTTGTCACAGCTCTATAAACCACTACAGTTTACACAAAACTGCTAACATGAGTTGTTACAGAATAAATCAGTTATGTTCAAATTGTGTTCCCAAACTGCAGACAACACTGACTACAGTTTGAAACCAAAGAGACGCATTTATCACATTTCCATAAAAAACAGCCAGTAGCTGGCCTCAAACCGCCTCCACAAACAGTCAGCAGCTGAGTCAATCACCTGGAGATAGACAGAACCTGGAAGGTGAGAGATTTATTCTAAAATCTGTTTAAAATGTCTCAAAAAATGAAAGAAAACACTGTACATTTTGGAAAATAAGTACGTGTTCTGTTAATACACAACACATTCCTCCTCAGATGTGCTTGTCATCATCAACAATAATTTAGTTTTGAAATATTTGATCTTTGTTTTATTCCCATTAGTTTAAATGTTACTTGAGTATTCATAATAAACCTGAACGCAGCCTGATATTAATTCATGTGCTGATAAATGTTGAACATTAGGTACTGGAGGTGGAACAATTACCATAGAATGTTCTACTGAAAAGTCATGAAAGTGACAGTAGGTGACACCTTTAACCATTGTGTGTTAACAGATGTGTCTGTGAAGCCTGTGGTAGTAACCCTTATATTACAGCAGATGGTCGCAGCTGCTCCTGCAGTAGCTATCAGTGCCATTCCACTGGAAAATAGATTTTTCCTTTCCACATTTGTGTGCAGCTCAAACTGCCCTGGAAACATTTGTTTGACAGAAGTCTCCCTGTTTGCTGATAGAGCGGTTTTGTGATTTTGCATGGTGTTATTTAGGTTCCCATACTGGTGGACTTCTTCTGGCCTTGGCCCTTTTTCTGAGGATGGAATGCTACTGCAGTGTTTTCTCTCTCTCTCTCTCTCTCTCTCTCTCTCTCTGAGTGTTTAGAGCAATCATTATCTATATTTTTCTTTTCAAAAGAAGTTGAAAACATGGCATTTTGTTTTTTTGTGCATGTGTTTGTCAGTCTTGTTACCAGCAGTGGTCACCATGTTTGCTGTTTGGGCCTTGTTTATCAAAATGCTAGGATTAAGCCAGTTTTCTTTGCCATTTTTTTAATAACTCCATACCAACATTCCCCTACCGTAAAGACAGGTGATCTCATGCATTTGTTTCACCTATAAGAGACAGTGTTCCCATCAACCATGAACAAAGCTTCAAAGCTAAATGCATCACAGGCAACTAAAGGAAGACAAACTCGATAGCTTATTCTCTAGAGCTCACTTCAGGGTCAAGCCTGCGGTTAAAGAACAACCACTACTGCATTGACAAACTCATATAAGAGAGCTCCAAGCCGCACCTCACAACTGCTTCCAAGATGAGATTTTGCAATCTAATCAGCACTGGCAGTGCATTCCACTGTTATTTTGGGAGTAAACCTCTGCATGTCAGCAGACAACAACAATCTTCCAGTGTTATTGACCAGAGAGCAGAGCTGTGTCACACAGGGTCATATGTTACAAGGCAGCCGACAAGTAATTTGTAATATATGGCTGCAATTTAATCCATTTCCAGGTGAGGACCATGCATTGACCTCATTTACCGGGAGGGTCCTCAGAATGGCATACAATACCCGTTACACATCAAATAGGGAATGTAAGATGTCCAGAATAATAATAAGGCCTGAGGCACATTGACAAAAGAAATAAGGTCCTTGCTATCAGCTAGCAAATGACTAACGATTAGTTTATAATTGCCTTGTACCTGGAAAAGTTTCAAAAGGGCAGAGCAAAAACGTACTTCAGCTAAGATCCTTGAAATATATTCAACTGAGTAACTTATTAGCATCAGTCATGTTCAGACAGAACAAAGTTTGGCTTACCAAGTTTGAAATCTCACTAGTGTGAATTTCCCAATGGAAATACGGGAAGGATTTATTAAAAATGATAATCCTTTGCATTACCCAAGTGACCTGCTCATCCTGATTACTTAATATCCAGAATATTTGATATTCCTTGCAAAGTCATAATATTTGGTGATGCTGTTGTAGTGATTTTCACCTGACCCTAACATTCCTGCACATTACATCTCTTACAGAAGTCAGAACTCTTACTTTCTTCTTTTCTTCCCAAATACCTGCACTGACTATGGATTAGAGTGGCTAATGAAGTATGTCAAACACTGTTTGCATCAGGTATAAAGTTCTCATAAAAGAAGCTCTTCAGGCTTTTTTGCATAATCAGCAGAACTGAGAGCTAGGGTTTGTTCCTTGAAACAGTTTGTTGTGGTGTTACTGTAGTTCATTGATGTGCTCACCTAATTCATTCTAGCAGGTCAATTCTCAGTTGGATCATTAAGATGGAAAGGGAAAGTAATCTGCACAACACTAATGGCAATTCAATCATGAAGATGGAGACAAAGAGTGATCTATATGCTACAATATGTTTCTCACTGCTGTGGGAGAGAGCTTTAATGACACAGAGGAAACCCTATTGAGAAATGAGGCCAGCCTGACCCTAAATGTACTAGATCCTAATGAAAAAGAAAAAAATGTGTCCTTTGTACAATACGTAGTGGAAATGTGGGAGTGAGTCTCCTTGTACGGTTCCCAAAAGCTGATCGTCAGGAAGGTTTTCTGCATTTTGTGTGCACGCCTACATGAACACAAGCATTGTCCTTACACGCAAAAAGGTCAAGTTAATTTTACAAACAGCGTCCTGATAGATCCACTGCTGGTCATGCTTCAACTGTTCCTTTTCCTCTGTCTTCCCACACAGCTGCACACAATAGAAAATGAGAGGGATCGTGATTGTCATTGCATTCTTGGTCGATGTGCTTTTCTGTCCGTTCCTTTCAAAGCTGCCTCACAGGCACAACAGCACAAGGTAGCCTGTGTTTCCAGACTACTTTCATATGTTTCCAGAATTGGTTCAGTGGGTTTATTTAGACTCTTTGAAATCCATTGCTGCTTTCATACTGTAAACATCCAAAGCAATAGGTGCGTGTAGTATGATTTCTACTGTGTATGTTAGTTCACTGAAACCTAAAGGCCAGCAGTAGAAGAACAGTTTGATCCTTTACTTAAGTAAAAGTAGTAAAAATACACTGTTACAATTATAGCGATGCAATCAAGATTTTAGTTCAGTAAAACTATTATCAGATAACAAGTACATCCACACAAAAAACAACAGCAAAAGAAAAGAAAAAAAAATCAGAAATGTGGCCCTTGTCCCAGACTTGAGTAACCTTAATGCTGGAGTACAAACCAGGATCTTGTTGCATGTAAAGACCATACCCAGGATTTGTATCACTAACTGCTATCTGAGCAAATGCCTCATCAACCCTTATTAGTAGTAGTCAGCAAACAAAAAAGTATGATGAAAAACGATGCAATGCAAATGATGATGTTGAAATGTTGAAATGAAAGTGGAACTCTTGACAACAGTAATGCAGAGGAAGCACTTCTGCACTTGCTATACTTGTTTTACTGGTAATCAGATGCATGAGCCAAGACTAGTCAAGCGGTAAACACAGAAGTGTCCAGGCAACCAGAAATCAAAATGTATTCATCCTCAACTGTAGAGGTAATTCAATCAGAAATGACAAAGCGTGGCTGAATGTGGAGGAGTTGAAACGAGGCCTGCACTAATGCAGATGATCAGAAACTGGGATACAGTTATGGGTGAGCATAAATGAGAAGTTTCTCATGTTACAGCAGCTTAAACCACTGGTTCCCAAATGGTTTTAAACCACAGCACACCTTAAAAATGACTTTTTCTTTTTTTTTTCCATGGTACCCAACATGCCAACCCACATAACACGCACACACTTGCACCCTTTTCAGCAAACAATTACACCATGGATGTTGATTATAATAATTTATTATAGCAAACCAGCAACACTGATGCAAAATAAGTGACATTTATGAAATAACTGCAATATTAAGTGAAATACTGTAATATAAGCTTATTCTCAATTTTAATAAAGCTGCAGCATAACTGAACATTCAACAGGGTTTTTAAGGTTAAGTTTAATAGGTAATTATTGATTTTTTTTTAAGGCATTTTTGCCTTTAATTGATTGAGGAAAGTGCGGACAGACAGGAGACGGGGGGGGGGGGGGGGGTAGAGGGGGGTATGACATGCAACAAAGGTCCATTGCTGGAATTGAACTGTGGTTGTCGTGGTTACGTGGTATGCGTCTTTACCAATATTCATATTTTTGAAAATAATAACACATGTAGTTATTGTAAATGTCACTTAGTATGTGGCGAAACATTACATTTATATTCAAAATATATTTAAAAAATGGAAATGAACAAAGCTTACAGTATTCCATTCTTAAGGAATTTTGTGTAACATGTCTGCACATCCCTGCTATGACTTCTTTGTGAAAATATAAGCTGTTCTGTACATGCACCTGCTCAAAAACATAATATTTGGGCAGCTGACTATTTGAATAACAACAGATTAATGATTTACATTTGAAGCTACTCAATAAGGTGGTGAGCAGAGACACAAATGAACCAAAGCAGAATTATTTTTGAACTGTTTTCCTCAACGCATGTATATGTTCATCTTTGATATTAGCACATACACATCTGCCAAAAGTGAGTGTATAATCCACTTAGAGACTCCAAACTCAACCTGACATCCATTAAGGTCTGTGATCACACACCACAGGAATCACCTCTGTCAATATGTGTGCATATGTACCTCACGCAGGGAGTGATATCTACCATGCGGATTAAGACAAATTAGCCAGCACTCCGTTATTTCTCAAATGCTTATGTCTGGAGCCGAGATAATTCCTCTGAAAAGTGCTTCATCCCCTGCCGTTGAGAAAACATTGGCTGCATAATTTTCAGCTGTAGAAAATCCCCATCTGCATGACAGGGTTTCAAGTGAAACTTCAACTTTCACTTTGTGTTTTCTTATTGCATGCAAATGATTTAAGGCAGCAGGGATCCTTTCATCCAGACACTGTTTACTCATAAAATAAGTGTGCCACTGCGCGTGCTGTATTGTTTTCTTGATGCATCCTCCCGCCACTAAAGCTCATTGATTGAGACTGAGGTCTTGGAAATTCTTCGAGAGGGGACCAGGCACTAGAGAGATGCAGTGGGGTAACAATGAATAACGATCAGGTGGCTCACAGAGCAGCTTGCTCAATGCCAGTCAAATAATTGGTGGTGCTTGAGAGGAAGAGGGGAAAGAGTGAAGACAGAAAAAGAGTGTAATAGGAACAGTGTATTACAGTGGTTATTTGAAATCCCCCTATGAGTTCCATTCTGTAAAGATGAAAAAATGCTGAGGGGAAGGCACATTGTTTGTTATGCCCTGCAATATCCCAGTAGGCCCCACACAATGCATATTAACATCGCTTTCAAACAGAATGGCAGACGAGAAAATAGGAGGAGTCTTTCATCTGCTGGAAGCTCAGCCAGGCTGTGTACATAAGCTATGAGCCACATTATCTGTGCCACTGTCCCGGTGACAGAGGCACTGGCCCAGTTTGGAGCAACAATACACTGGTTTCTTTTGTTTGTTTTTTTTTTGCTTTAACCTCAGAGGTCAAGAGAACATTTACTAATTACAAAAAAAGTGACTGAGTCAATGGATGGTTAATTTGAAAACAAGAGGAGGCACAACAAGGATCCAGTGATCCCTACCTTCTAAATTCACCACTCACAGCAACATTGCATGTTTTTTCTAAGTGACACAGCTGTTCGGTGTTCTTTCTGCAGCACTATCACAGCATGAGCTATAAAACTAGCACAGCTACATTTGGAGCATGTTCCTGTATGCTGGGCCAGGGTCAAGACGCAATAGAGTGAGTTGGTCTAATTTTTCTGTAAGATTGTTTTTGTAAATCTTATTGAGATGTGTGGTATTCTAAGCCAACATGGTAAACTGTAGGTTTCAAAAAGGTTGTCTTAAAAAATAATAACATGGAAAATCTCACTCTCTTCCTCCAACCCATTTGCCTCAAAAACCAACCAGTTATTTACACTTGAATACCACCTTGCTCCAGGTTCTCTGCCTCGCTTAGTTTGTGATTTTTTTGATGGTCTGTGATTAACAAACCTAACAAACTTCATATAAGGTAAGAACGTAAGAGAAAACACAAATACCTATACAAAGTAAGGTACTTGTGTACTCTTACCTTCTATTTTTTTTTTTTATGCATCACAACACCAAAGCAAATTCCTTGTGCAGATGTCACTAGTGTCAATAGACGTGATTACCGTGGTAATGCTGTAGCAGCATTGAAGGGGAGTGAAATAATTTATCCAGAAGTAGCTGCCACACCAACAAACACTAGGTGGCACATGTGAGCAGTCCAGATGCAGTGTCTGTCTGTCCCTCTGTAGGGTAGCCAATACAAAATGCCGACCATGCTCAGCAAGCCGACGCAACGGGGGAACAGAGAAACACTGTGAAACTGTTTGGGAATGAGTCACAGCACTTATATTTTCTGCTGGGCCTGTATAGTGTTGCACAGACTGTATACTGTACACTATACAGTCTTAATTTCATAATGGACATTTGTGTTATGATATTTAAACCAACCATCCGTCAACACCTCAATGTATGAAACATGGAAATTTGTCCCCCTGAATATTTGTAATTGTTTCTGCAGCTGTCTCCAGTGTTTATGACGATAAGCGTGTCTTTAAATTGAGAGTGATGTGCGTGTTTACTGTATGCACATGCCACAGCAGCAATTTTAAGTAGCTAAAAGTCCCAGATAAGCCTACCACCCCATACCCACTTGTTCCCCCCCAATATCTGACTGAAGATTTCACCCTTGATTTTGAGTTTTTAATGTTTCACCACATTAAAAAAATTGGCGACATTTACATTAACTAGCCTACGTTTTTTGTTACGTCTTCTAACATAACAAAACAGAAGAAATAAGCAATAAATATCAAAATCTCCATATTAAAAACTCTATTTAATATGGAGGTAGTCGCAGCTGACATGACAACTCACGGTTGCGTGTTGTCATAGTAACACAACACGCTTTCCGGCTTGGGAGTTTTGCAGGGGCTCAGCATAAAAAAATAATGGAAAGATTTGAGACAGCTCAAATCAATGCTGAAACATCTCAGCACAGAGACGACTGAATCTGAGCCGACCAACAAAACTACACAGCTAACAGCTTAACGGACAGGTTTTGGCTGCTTGTGGAAAATGAATATCATTGTTTGCGCATTCACTGTGGTCTATTTTTCTTATTTTCTTGTAATTTCTCTATGCTTATATATATTTCTCTTCTAGAATGTAAGCAACTGTAACATAACCCTATTTCCCCTCAGGATCAAGAAATATTTCTGATTCTTGTTCTAATTACTACAATTAATTAATTAAATTCTCAATTGTCTCTTAGTTCTCATTTATGGCTAATGCTCATGCTACCTTCTCATATACAGCTTCAGTTGGACATTTAAGAGAAATAAATCAGACAAGGAGAAAACATTAATAAGATCTCTGATCATACTTCTCAGATTTGTCTCATGAAAGTCTCAGACTCATCTCACGTTCTTCTCTTTACTAAAACCAACAGCCCTACTTTAAGGGGTTACTACCACAGTCCCCCACAACCCCCGCTACCACAGCTAGAGAAGTCAGCTTTCAGATGGAAATGATAATGCTGTACAAATGCAAAAAAGCCAAATAAAGTAGTAGTAAAGTATTTCCTGTTCTACATTTAAGAGCTTCAAATATTTCAAATGTGGAAAACCAAAAGTACAGTTTACTAATTTAATTTGGTTAGTTTTTTTTTTTTTTAATTATCAGACACTGATAATGTTTATTACCTGACAAAACTCACTTTTTATATATTACTGAGGTCTTCTGCTAAGTTCAGCGTCATGTTTCACTCAGTAGAACTCCGATTTAATAAATCAGCAGTTATAAAAATGTGTAAACTGTGTCGTTAAGGCAGACGAGCATTATCTGGGAAACATCACATTTATTCACTTTACATGGAGGTAAAATTAATACTGAATTATGTTAAACGTTTGCAGAATGAGTTAGTGTCTGTTTATGAGAAATCATAAATGACCTTTTAGAAGGAGTAGATGTTTACTGGTAAGCTCGGCTCTGTTAAATTTAACGATATGTTAACAGAGGTTTTCCTCTGACAGGAAACAGTTGAAAACTTTATCTGATATTTCAACTACATTTAACCAATAAAAATGTTTACTGTTACATATATTTTGAATGCAGAGCTTGTAGTTTAATAAAGTTATTTCACAACATGACACTTAACATCACAAGCTGAACTGGCTGACGGGACACTTAGCATTATGCTAACAACATATTAATACAATGGGAATTCCCATAGAAAAATGGCAAAGCTAGCAGAGTTAGTGTTACACTATTTAACTTAAAACTATTACTAGATGTGTACACAAAACAGTCTTTATGAACCCATAATGTAACAGGAGCGTTTCCAAACAAACTACATGACAAGGGAGCCTTGAATTAAGACATGACGAACATAAAGTGCTACACACAACTACAGCATGTGCGGTGCTAAGCTACAAGAAAGATAGCTCATTGCAGTCAGTCAGTTTCTTCTGCAGTTGCTTCACTTCCAGTGGAGTTAGCAAGTGGAAATACAGACAGTACCACTCTGCCATTATAACTACATTGTGGTCAGAGGGGGTATTATCCTAAAATACTGTCAGCAGGATTCAAGCATTCTGTTGCCACCTAGTGTCTACAATTATCTAGTGCAGACCCCTCTTTTACCGCAGCACCAAGGTACCGCAGCAGTAAAGCAGACAAATGAAACGAGTGACATCTGTATGTGCAAACCTACTTGGCAATAAACCTGTTTCTGATATTGAACTTTATGTAAGCATATCAACTGAAATACTAAATGTTTTGAAACCTCCTCTAAAGGCTCCTCTAAAAGACGGTGCCTCAGGATTGCGAAAAAACTACATGAGCTGAGGATAAGGCTGTTAATATTCCATATTTTTCTTATTTTCAACAAATCTCATGAAAAGACTAAAGTCTTTAAATCTTTAAAAACACCTCACAAATATAAAGTTTAATTTGGTAACACTTTATTTTAATTCTTAATTTTATACTAATTTGTTGGAACCTTTCTGAGTAACTTGCAGGTATTTAATGGTTAATTTAGAACATATTATAGAAAGGTTTGATTAGAGTTGACACAAATTAAAAGAAAAATAATAATAATCTTAATAAATTGGGCCATTTTTTTACATTTCAGTTCAATTTCAGGGATTTGCAATACATTTTTGCAACTTATCGTCATACAGTAAATATAGAATTTTTTTAGGGCTCCTGAGGGTCTGGGGCCCTGGGGTGCTGGGGCCACCATCTTTGCCTGCCTTGTCTCCTTTGTCTGCTCTGTCTGTTTCATAATCCAGCTTTAGCTCTATGTTAATTGAATGTTAATAATATGCAATGTAAATTCTTGCATGATTGTAATATGCAATAAAATGTTAGTTTGATACGTACACTGGTTCTTAAAACACAAGCAGCTTTTTTCATTCTTCACCCAGAAGATTGCGTCAAAGACTTTTATCTGCATGAGAAAACCTTCCACATGTGATTAATTGGCAGCACACTCATAATGTTTGCTTTCATTATTACCAGCAAATGATTACAAACCTGAAGCGGCACTATAGGAAATGAATAGAAGAGTAATTTTAAGGACTCCTAGTACATCCAAGGAGCTTCATGTCATTGCACTGAACCAGAGATGGCTCCATATGATGGGCTGGACAGCTGGGATCTAGTAAGTGCAGCAGCTCCAGTCTGTATACATGTGCTGTACTGTAGATAATGTCATACATCTCAACAATAGCAATATTTTTTCTTCTTTATAGCTTTGTAAAGCAATAGAAATAATGTATTTGAATTTGAATGTATTTTTTATGATATGCATAATTACAGCCCTTTGAAATTGACTTCTCTCATAACTGCTGATCATTTCATAGAGCAGTTATGTATTGTGCTGAACAAAATTGCCTTACTGTATTATACAGCACCTGTAAAGACATCATTTTCAAACTACCAATAAATGTAAATCATCCATGTGTTTGTTTGTTGACTTTTTTAAACTTGTGTTTGTTTATTACCTTCACCCTCATCCATTTGGAAGATGTTTTGGCTGTTTATGACAATGAGCTTTTTGGCTTGGTGCTCAAAGAGAAATTTAATCTTGTATGGATTTCCGACATTAATGCTCTTTTGAAAAAAAATAATGTGAGGATTAAATGCATTATGATAAATTACCCATGCTCTCCAACCTATTCTGTGTCGTCATCTCTGTGCAGCTTTTCATATTGAGCTGTTGTGTACAAGAAGAGCACATCTGTTGCTTGTTGAACATCTGGGATAATTTGCATATTAATGAATAATTATGTTAATTTGATTGCCATTGGCCCCTGCAATGCGAAAGACTGAAGATCTACCCAAGCAAGAAAAAAAAACAGTGTCTTCTATTACTAAGAATGCTTTTGGCTCTCTTATTTAACATAATAGGTTTCATGAAAGGAAGAAAACAATTGGAGGTCCTGTGATGTGAGTGATTTTAGGAGCATCAGCATAATAAGCAGATATGAAAATTCAAATTGCACTGTCTTTTCAGTGAGGAAACAGGTCCTTTGGAATATAGACTCAGTTAAGGAGCACACATTAGTTACTTCTGGTCTTCCTAACTGTACACACAGTGGCACATGGTTGAGTATGGATGAATATTACTCTCCCTAACATGGATAGCTCCAATACTCATTGGAGAAAGGCATGTGATACGGACACCCGCAGCAAACACCTGATGCAGAAGATGCAGCCAATACTGGTAGCAAATGTGATCATTTGTGCCCAGTTTGTGGGCTTACACTGAAAACAAACGGTTGAGTGTTTTGATGCATGTCATGCATGCATCACTATGTGTGTTGCTATTGATCCTGTTACCTGTGCCTTAAATATTTTCTTCAAATCGTTTAGAAAACATATAATTAACAATAGTTCACTTACTGTAGAATGAAATGCACTTGCTACTGACTGGAAACAGTACAAGCAGCTCAGTGTTCTGGGAATTACTTTCATATTGGACAGTTCCACACCTCATGATTTACATCAAGTGTTCAATGTTCAGTATCAATGCAGGAAATACTGTGTCCAGCATGAGCCTCCAAGTTAGCCATACTATACAACTTCTACCACTTAACTTGTTTTGTTTGTTTGCATTCTGTGTCCTGCATGATGCAGCATCTCATTGCTCAAGCACAATCCAAAACAAAAGAATGCAAAGATGGAGAACAGATACAAATGTCAGAAGTTTACCTGCAGGGATTGCTGCAGATACATCAAACGTTGACTTGGCCAACATGAACACATGGGAAGCTCCATGAGAAGCCCCAGCATTCAATCCAAGAAAAATACATTACAGCCAAACTAGGTTATAGTCTATAGCACGGAGCCATCCAAAACAGATGGGAATATAAACAGCTGTGAGTCTTAATTGATCACATGCTACTTCAAGCACACAGTTCATCATAAAACAGCAATCTTGGAATGTACGATATGTTTGGCCTGTATTTCTCTGGCTCTGCCAATTGATATTTAACTCAACCAATAAGATTATTTCTGCCACAAGGGAAGCTCTGCCCAGAATAATTTTATGAGTAAAACACCAGTCTCCAATCAAATCTTTCCCTAACTTTGGACTCCCTTGATAAAATTTGCATTAAATTTGGTTTTATAATGTTCAGCAAATTTGCCTTAAGTTATAATCCATTATGTGATACACAGCACACAGCACATGAAGCACCCTGGTCATGAATCAAAGGTTATGTTATATTGGCATAAAGATGTGGCCCAGGACCAGGTTTGCTGTTTCACTGATCCCTTTCAAGAGTAAGAAAGATGAATGGACCAATAGAGAAAAAAAGTCTGATCTCCCTTTGGGTAGACCAAGGATGGAAGGAGTCCATATACACGTGGTGGTTTACGGTTCTACTATTACTACTACAGACCTCCCTGCTGCCCCTCAGGCAGCAAACTGCAAGCCTCTAATTTGTTCATTGATTGTAACTGAGAAAATAGATGCACACTAAAAATCACTGGGTTAATATTTAACCCAGTTTGGATCAATAGAGCACCAACAAAGTACTGGGTTAATGTTACCCAGAAAGCCACTCAAGACCCAGTTTTACTGTTATTTTTTATTTTACTGTTGGGTTATTTACCCAAACTAAAGCTTGTTATAATCTACTCTACTTTTTTAAAACTTATATGTCATGGTTTGTTATTGATTGTTAATAACTTGTGTATCTTTTGAATGTCATATGCGCATCGTTCTGTAAAAGAAACAATACATTTGTGACAGTTTTTTAGCTAAAGCCTGTGTGTAACACTGGGTCAAAATAACAGATTGCTACTGGGTAAAGTTAACCCAATGTTGTATTTGTGCTATATTGACGCAAACTGGGTAAAAATTTAAGTGATTTTTAGTGTGTAGTATCCATTCATTCATTCATAGAGAAAATATAGAGTAGTCATTGATAGTAGATTTTGAGAAACGGCAAGTAATAATATGATTAAGATAGGGGAGTAATATGAAAGCAGTAATGTATACATTATCCATTTTACCCAAACTCAAAGATTGAATAATAATACTGTAAGTTTATTTATAAAGCAACATTAAGTTACTTTCAGAATCATACATTTGGAAAAAAAATTACAGATTCTCAATACAGATGAGTCACTAAACAAAGTTATGGTGTAACCAATTTCCTGTTATCACTGATGGCAGTGATGATATCACTTGTTATTTTTAGCTGACTGAAGGAGGAAAAAAAGAGCTCTTACATTACTGAACTGATTGTCACCTTTATTGGACAGTGGGCAGCAAAGAGGCAGGAAAGAAGGGAGAGAGATTCCTGGCTGGAATCAAAACAGGGATGTTGCAGTTCAGTGGCATGCGCAGTAACCATTCACCTACTGGAGCACTCCCGTTACCAACTGTTTCTGTGAGTAAAATACCATCTAGTGTTGTCACTGAAAACAATATTTAATACTAGTATCATTTCACTAACATGTTACATGTTGCTGATTTGATTTACAGCCACTTGCAGGCTCTTGGTGAGAAGTGATTGTACAGGCGTCTTCGCAAGTCCTAATCAGTTCTCCAAAGGTTATATTCATTTTTTGTTGGCTTGTTAGCACAAAAACACGCACACTCTTCCATTTGTTCTGGAGGCTTCCTAGACAGAAAATGTATTTTATTATTTATTTTATTATTTTGGAGCTGCCCAATATACAGTATATACATTCTTCAACCAGTTAGCCACTGCTCGGCTCCACCAGAGAATTTGTGGGTTAAATGCTTAAAGGCATTTACTGACTTATTTCTCCCACCTACATTTTCCTGACTGTTGCTGTGGGCAAAAGTTACATCATAATGTAAAGCTTCAATTATTTATCTAGTATTAATGTTACATGCCGTATAGAACTGCTTCTACTGAGATGCTCAGTGCCGACAGTAGAAGCCTGTCTTTTACTGGGCAACTCCTGGCAGCCTGTGAGTTTAACTGGGGGTACACATAGTGCTAATGACTATTCATTCCCCTGGACACCTTTCCTCAAATGTGTGTTTATAAAAAATTCAAATTAAAAAATACTACATTTTTCACACTGCTCTGGTATTGTTTGCAAACTTGTACTGTACAGTACAGCAGCTATTGTGATATCTGAGAACATCTAGAATATGTAGGAATACAATTGGCTCATTTATTTCTGTGCAAGCTAAAAGGAGGATGGAACAAATTGACTTTTGAATATAATTATGACATACATCTAGCCCTGTAATGGTAACTGATTAGTAAACAAAATGTGGCTCTGTTGACACTGATGTTTTCCGGGAGTAGCGCTGGTAGGGAGAAGAGTTAAGTGGGAGAGGGTCTAGAGTCAAACAGGGTCCATAATTCCTTGCTACAGCCCTGTGTGGAAGTGCGAAGCAGGGCGATGTTGAAAAAGAGCCTAGTCTACTCTAAAACCTCTACTCAGCGTTCCCTGGATAAATAAGGCTGAAAAAGAAATCGCTGTATGCATTTATTTGCTGCTCTCTTGGGGTAGAAAGTAATGGGAAGCAATAAAGATCTCATTCATTCATTTATCACTGGTGGGAAGATTGACCTCGTTGCTTTGCACTGGGGGCTCTGGGGTGTGGACCTAGTCGAATGGAAGCACTGATGCAGATTTCACTCTGTGAAGTTTTTGGTTTGGTCTTCAGACTCACAAAACTCACAAAATCCAAATAAAGTTCAACATCTGTTGTGATTTCTGCTGTTTGTTAAGAGCACATGTGAAAGACAAGATTTCAGATCTCCACCAAAAGAGAATTATTGTTTAAATGGAGAAGTTTTGTTCAAGGTAGTTCTGGCTGTTCAGCATGATGCAAGTCACACCGCTTAATGAAGTCAGCTGCAGCTGCTATTCCTCAAACCCTCTCAGACAGGACTTTAATAGTGCCACATGTTGTGGGAAGGCATAAGAATATGACAAGAATGAAAATATAACTGACATCTTTTTCTCTGCGCTTGGATCTGGACAGTGGATTAAGATAATGTCACATCTATAAGACAAATCCCTTCCCCCTCAGTGCTGTGGCATGGCAATGCAATTTGAACTTTCTTTAATGGTGAAAGAACATTTTCCTCTCCCTCAAGCACTGTTCTGGGAACAGAGCAGCTGTCGATACGGAGATGAACGTTGAAGGTTTTCATTTCCAAATCCTACAAAATCTATTTTGTAAAACTCAAAAAAAAGGCTATCTGATATTCACTGCTCTCTGCTTCCAAGATACTACTGTGTCCATAATTTAATCTATTAGTGTTTCATAAACAAAGGTGTCAGTTCAGTATAACTCAGAATTGTTGATGTCTAAAAAATTGACTTAGGGTGTCTGTGTGTGTGTCTGAGTATATATTTGTGTGCTTGTGAGCGTGTTGCCATCAATGCACTGAGCGAGTTTCCTGTGATCATGTATACTAAGGACCAAATTTTCATTGTTTGCATTTGTTTCCATTGTTGGCAGGATATCAAAGCTTTCTTAGTGTGATACAAAGCTTTTTTAAGGGCAGCCACAGTGGACTACAGAAATAACCAAGACACACTTTAAACCATAAAAATAAAGAGAAAGGAAGAGAAATCTAATTTTCTTATGTGAAATGATGCCTGTCACTAAGAAAAGTAATTTTTTTTTGCATTCTTTGGTCTTGACATTAGGAGGTTAGGCTTTGGGTAAACAAGCTTGGTTTATTTTCTGCACGGACTGATACCATAAATTCAGCTGCATTGAATTTCCAATGTGTCCCACAGATCTCACGCTGCATTTATCAACAGCACACTAGAGAGAGAGGCCACCAGTGTTTTGTGAGTCACTCTATGATACCAAGAGACCTCAGGGTCATTCTGTAAAAACAAGCAAAGAAATGAACCTGAAGGGGACCTGGAGTACTATGAAGCCTCTGAGGTGGAACATCATTCGTCAGAACAGGAGCCTTCCTTTGCTGTTCATTTTTTCCCCCCATTTTTGTTGTCTTCCATTTAGCCAGTGATGCTGTATTCCTTTCAAACTCTGTTGTCAGAGAGACAGAAAACACAGACTTCCAACATGTGCTCACTCATCTCTCCTCTAGGCTCTCTGTCACTCAGCCCTGCCACAGACACTTTCATCCATTCGATTGGGTGTGTGTTCAATAGAACCAGGGAGCATGTGCGTGTGTTCGCATGACATTGTAGCATGTGCATCAGCCGGTGCCCGATCTCATTTGGCATGATGTGCAGCAGCCTAATCTCCTTCTTAACACCCTTGCAGTGTGATGGCAACCCCTCCCGCCACCACCACCGCCGCCACTTTAAACCTAGATAAGTGTATCAGCGCAGCCAGGAGGATGAATCCCCAGCCTGCCAAGAACACAAGCTTGCCTTTCTCATCAATCAATTTGACAAGGCCAGCCACAGAGCGGAGCCTTCCGGCAACCTGCCCCTCCCTTCACCCTCCACCCCGCAAGCCCCCCACAACCCCCACCCCACCCTTTCTCGGATCCATTTCTGAAAATACTGCACCATACTGTAGCAGAACAAACATGGTGAAGGAGAAGGAAAACAGGAAGGGCAGATGGAAAAAGATACTCAGAGAGCTCCATGAGTAAGAGTTTACACGGCTTTCATAAAGTGGATGTCACTGACCTCGCAGGAAGTGAAGGGACGAGAAGGTTAAAGATTTGAGGAGCCATGAAAAATGGCCTGTTAACAGAGCCCATGTTGACACTGTTGCATGCTGGGGACGGATGAGCGTGCCTCTCAGCTTGTGAAGTGTGCTGTCGCAGGATGCTGTTTCCATGTTTGATGGAGTGGGGTGGGATGGGAGTGGGGGGCATGTGTGTGGTGACAGAAAGGGAGACAGCCCAAACTGAGAGCGATAACAAGACATGCTGACTAGAACGGCACAGGCAGACTGTATCTGATCCTCTTCTTTACCCCTTTGTGGAGGAGCGAGGTTTTTTTTTTTCTGGACAGGCGCTGGCATTCTATCAGCAATTCTGTGATATTTGCTCAAGTAGAGACATCACAGATGTGTGCACCTATGGATAGATATGATTCCAGGATAAAACTGGTATCAGATTGCATTAGATCCGGTTTATTTATTTTGACTGGTGCAGGAGTAGAGCTAGTAAAACTCTAGGGGTGTATGAAATGAGAGTACACCTCTGTAGCAGTAGAAAATGTATCACACAGAAGAGACTGCTGGCAAGCCTGTGTGCCCTGATGCCCCGTGTTGCAGATAATTCAAAGCATGTGGCTGAAGCAGGAACAGCGGAGGAGGTATCTAACAAACAAACAGAGAGTGAGCATTGTCCTGGGAGATTTGGGTCTGTGAAAGGATCAGCAAGTAACGTGGAATCTACATAATAACAAACACACGGACAGATTCTCCCTCACACACAGAATGAGCAAACTTGAAGACGAATTACAAAGTTGAAACTGTAATTCATACACAGACAAGCATGAAAAGCCGAATGTAAACATACCATAGAGATCCGTGTGTCTGCCAAGTGCAGCATTCACTGCCTGGCAGCCCAACTAATATTATAATCCCTACACAGGCAAATGGGCACTAATCTGCCAATCACAGTTGCAGCCAGTTGACAGCACAATGCACAACTAATAATCCTCTGCTAATGTGTTTGTGTATTAATAATTCACAGTCATTCCTGGGGGCTGCAGAGTAATTTTTATTGCAGCCACTGTCTCAACTAAGCACAAGTCCGAGCTTAAATTAAATTAAACTGTTAAATCATTCCACAACCAGAAACCATGGATTACCAGAACCATCTGGGATGCCATAAACACATGCACTGCAGGATACAATTTAGGGCTGCAGTCTGGAAACATGGACAATTATAAAGCAGCAGCCTACAATGTAAGAAGAGGAAGAAGCAGGAAAGGAACTACACCTCCCTTAATATAAACGGGTCCTCAGTGGGGAGGGTCGACAGCTTCAAGTACTCTGGTGTCTACATCAACGACCTGGGCGCTGGATACTGACTCAGAGAAAGGCAAGGCAGAGGCTGTCCACCTCAGACACTTGAGGAAATTCCAGGTATCCCCTGAATATTGAGGAATTCCTACTCCTGCACCATCGAGAGCTTCCTGAAGGGGAACATCACTGCCTGCCTGAGAGTGGTTCATTCAGCTGAACATACAATTGGCGGCGGTGCTTTACCCTGCCTAAAGGATATTTACACCAGGCACTGCAAGAATAAGGCTAGGAGAATCATTAAGGATCCCAACCACCTGGATAACAGCCTTTTCTCCCTGCTGCAATCGGGAAGAAGGTACCGGATACACCAGCCCAGCACTGAGAGGCTCAGGAAGAGCTTCTACCCTCAGGCCACTAGGATCCTGAATGAGGTCACTGCATAAGACTGCCCCCCCCCCGCCCCACCTCCAATCATACACATATATTTAATTATTATAGTACTATTCCTATTCCACTTAAACTCGCATTGAAGGAACTGGTGGAATTTCATTTCACTGTGATTGTACCTTAGATGATTATATGTGGCAAATAAACTTGATTGATTAATTAACTCTTCTTCTGAAACAGAATATAATGGCAGCTGCAAGTCAGTGGAGAAAAGTCACTAGCTCTTGTTAGATTAAAAAATATATACATATATTGAAATAGAAGATTTTGTTGAGGACAACAAGGGTGAAATCACAAACATTTGGTCATGTCATGTTTAATTTGGAGGACTTGTTGGACTATCAGCCATTTGCTTATCCTCTCTGCCCTGCTTTTGGTAGCAATTATATCATAGTAAATGGACAGCACTTGAATAGTACTTTTCTACAAAGCAATCCACAATTTGTGTCTCATTTACCCATTCACACTCACACACCAGTGTTGGCAGAACTACCATGCAAGTCACTGGCCTGGCCATTTACATTAACTACATTTTATGTTACATTTTCAAACATCAAAATGGAAGAAATTAGCAATAATAAAAATCACCTTATTAAAAGCTCTGCTAAATATGCAGTTACACCACATCAGTATGTAATAAATTGACATGAAGAAGAAAAGTCCTATGCCATAAACCTGTGGTTTAGACCACACATCAAATGGACAGAAAGCAGACATAGCAGACACCAAACCTGAGTTCAAACAAACTTTCACCCCCTTTTTTGCCTAGTACTATCAGAATCCAGTTTAAATATGTCATAAAGTTAGATTCTTAGATCCTAAGAGTGAATGTTTTAAAAGTCAAATCAAATAGTGCACTGATAAATCCACAAGCGCAGCAATTACTGTAAGTACAGAGAAGTAATACAAATCCATCTAGACATAGACAGTTCTGGGTGTATTTTTGATTTATAGACATTGAAATTCAGAGTATGGTTCCATTTTTGAAGGCAATTTCTCAGAGTTTCACACGATGATGGAATTCTCTGATGGCAAGGCTGCAGATGTGCCAGAGAGAAGTTGTTTCATATGGAAAAACATTGATTTTTCTGTTCTGGAGGGTATAAACTTTGAAAATGCTCCAAGTCAAGTATTGTACCTTGCCTGGAATGCTATGGATATATGCATCATTTTAAACAATTCCCCATTCTTCTCTCATGCATCTTCTTACATGTGATGAGTTTGGATGAATTTAGGCTTTATATAATATCTGCCACAACAAACTGCACTTTACTACATCTTTTGAGCTCTGCTCACCTAAATCCTTCAGCAGTTTGCGTTTGGGTAGAGTATTAACATAATTACACTGAGAGACACTAAGCTAGATCAAGAAAGTTGTATGAATTATTGATAATGTGAATTGTGATTTTTTTTTTTTGAAAGAGCTAGTAAAACAAAGCAACATGTGCTTTACATTCTAATTTCTAACTGTGTATGCCTTCACATGCTTAGAACTTACTTTCAAATTACAAATCACTCCCACTGCTCAAGTGCACATTTGTCAATGTGTGCTACACAGCAGTGATGCTAATGTTAGAGCAATATCACCAGGAACTCAGGAGAGGTATGTCTAACATTACAGCTGACAGTCAAACAAATTACTTTGATGACATGCTGGGAAGTTGCAATAATCATTCATTCTGGCCTGAGAAAGGAAATAACTGCACTGTGTCTCGCAATGCACCGGGGCAGGGGTATTTGTGAAAAGCAGCCAGAAAATATAATATGTGTTTGAGAGAGTCCCAGCTGGGCAAATAACAGTGTATTGTGTTAAACAAGTACTTCGGTGGTTGCTGAAACCCCCCAGTGGATATGTTGGAGCTTGTCCTCCTAAGAAAAAACAACACAATAGGTCATAATGAAAGTCGCCAAAAACAACCTATGGTTACATTTGAGTGACAGACGCTATCTAGTGGCTGTAGTAATTATGATATAATTATGATATGCGGTTCAGATGACATCTATATAAAGAAACAAATTTCCATATTCGGGGGTGGTGGGTTGGGTGGCTGGTTAGATCATAACTTGCAAAAAGTGGACTTAGTGGACTTTGCTGCAGGAGACTGCTGTTTGTTTCTCGCTTCCTACCACGAGTGTCACGTTTCCAACCGCCAGTTGGGACAGTTTTTTAAAAAGCGTAACTATGATTGTCGTGATGTTTACTGTTGCCATGACGACAAAGGTTGCTTTGTCTTTTAAGAAGGTAGTAACTTTAACCTACACCATGTTTCAAGTGATCATTTTAACCCAAACCATGATCTTTCCATAAACCTAACCAAGAGGTTTTTGTGCTTAAACATAACCAGATCTTAACCACAGTGTTGTTACACCATAAAACATCATTATTTTTAATAGTTATTTGACAAATCCTGCCAATTACTGTTGATAGAGGTGCCTGATTAAAACGCGCTCCCATGGTCAAACGACCTATGTGGTCTTTTAATCTGGAGGACATGTTGATATGTTGACATTGATTTGGTGCGGTACCTTCATTGACCCCTTAACCAGGCATTTGTGACTATTCAGCACACAGCTCACACTGCGGAACAACTCTCAGCAATGTGGGGGAACCAGATGACAATACACATATAGAGGGGAAATGAACAGGTACAGTATCATGTTGACTGACCCTAACATAAAAAATAGACAAAAACAATTGGAGGACAACCAAACACATACATACTGAGTTGCCTTCGTGGTAATTCTTCCTTTATGAGATTGATGCATTTTGTGCCATGTTGTGGCTTCTGAATGTGGTGGAGTGTCTCTACAAGCCAACTTTTCACAAAGATTAAACTGTCTAGTTTGTATGTGAAGGTTTGGCAAGGAAGATAAAGGAAAAAAAGGCTGCCAGAGGGTTGCAGTCAACAAAGAAAATGCTGGTTTATCTTTTATATGCGTCAGCTTAAAAATAATGGTTTGAATGTAAAATCACAAGATCTTAAGAAGCATCATGAGAAAATATTCAAAAAGGGAGGAGGAAAGAAAGATTGGCAGACATACCACATAAATATCCATTTTATGGACAAATGTGAAAATACTGAGTAGAAAGACTGTCACTTCTAGTGATACATTCCATTTCAACAGATCTACTGTAAATATCTGATACCTCACTACATTTCTGTCAAAAGAGGAGAAAAATGCAGCACTGTAGATCTTTGAGTCAATTCTACCAGGCGAGGCTGCAAATGGTGCATTACTCTGGCACTTAGACCAATTTTAAAGCTGAGCTTGCGAGTGAATTTAGACAGATGTAACCAATGTGCTTTTGGTTAGAACAAGTGATGTTTGAGGAGGAGGGAGGGAGGAGACACAGGAGCACAAAAGTGATGGACACAAAGTGAGGGACAAAAGATGGAAAGAAAGAAAAAATATGGAGAAAGTGGCTGATCGATGGCAACCTATGAGTGCTGTTAGAATTCCCCTCAATGAGACTGTGACTTGCAGCAGCCAAGATGTATCTTTGCACCCTCCACCATTGGAACTGACTGCATCCAGTCAACAAGTTATTATTCCTGCGTAAAAGGACATTTTAAACCTGCTAGATAAAGGTTTTGTTTTTTGTAATTTGGGGACAGATGTAATAACAGACAAGTCAGCATATGGCAGTGACACATAGGAGGTGTGCACTGGTGTTGGTGGGCAGTGGGTGGTTTTCTGGCTCATAACTAAAAATAACACGGCTAAGAATCACTGTTATACTTATGAGTGAATCATTTAATTAAGAGTCAAGTGCAAATTAAGTTTAATTTAAACTTCTTCAATCATCTCTCCACTGAATCCAGTAATTCAAGTGAAACACATTTCACATTTCATTCATTTTCATCACAGCATTTTCAGGCACGACCACACACACACACACACACATACACACATGCACACATGCACACATGCACACACAAAAGTCTATTTAAAGCAAAATGTTTCTCATTTTGATATCAATTATCAATGCAGAAATACAATAACACTTTGTTTGCAGCCAGCAGAATAGGCAGCCAATCAAGAGCCTTTTTTATTCAGAGTCATAGTTTTGTTTTGCTGTGATTGGCTCACAATCAGAGGCTGTAGCAGTGGTCAGCGGGGAGAAAGTTTAAGAACAAGACCAAGAGCCCTAAGGCCAAAAACTTAAAATCACTCACGCATTCTAATGAAAAAAAAAAAGTTTGAAAAAACAGCAGAAACAGTTACAAGTGTGGCAGGTGACACTATTGATTTATCTGCCAAAGACAAGTTTTGTCGACATTTGGCAAGTGCTGATTTCAGTCTCTGGTGGAGAGTGTGTGGCAGGACACTTTTAGAAAGTTATGGCTGCAATGTAGAAATCCTGAAAACATCATGAGGCCACAGCTCGCTGCTCTCTTTATGCCTTTGGGTTCCCCACAACCCCACTCCCCACCCCTCCCCTCTCCTTCTCCATCCTGTGCAACCCTTCCACCTCTACTGTTATTTTGCCCAGCAGGGCTCTTAATACTTAATGTCGATGCACCGGTCAGACTCCTGGGAACATTGCAGGCCTGAGAGAGGGTGCACACACATATATATACAGTATACACACACACACACACACACACACAGGCTACATCTCTTGCTGAGCAAATAAAAGTGTTCTGGAGCCTCTCTCTCAAACGACAGGTGACAGTGCTATCCAGGGGGGACGCAGCCTGTGACATTGTCCCTTTTGTCCCCAAGCCAAGTGAATAGGATGAAAGGTAGGAGGAGGAGGAGTGAGTTACATCCACAGGCGATACATGCAGAGGCTGCTTAAACCAACGGGGCCACTGCTTGGTACAAAGAGGACAGGCTGACATGGGCGGGGACATGCACAAGGTTTGCATTTTAATCTCTCAATTTAATTTAAGCAAATGATTAAAAGTATATGTCCTTAGAGTGTTCTCAATGCCTTTTTTTCTTTTGGTAGAAGTGCTCTGATATCATATTTTCAGATCTTGTGGAAAGTCATTAAGAGGCCACTCTGTAATTTTGGTAAACAGCAGCTTCCATGCAAATGTGCCCTTCAGATTTGTGCTTTGTGCTTTGGTTGGATGTGTGGGTTGGAGTTGAACGTATGGCAAGAAAGAAAACACTTATACTGCATTAGAATACTGAGTGACTGAAAAAGTTGTCTAAGAAAGATGTTATCATGTTTCTATATCGCCAGGGTAATGCATTTTGTTTTTTAACGATCATGGTAACATTTTTAATAAAGAAAAGGGAAGCTAATGTCATATCAAATAACCTTGGGGTATGGGCAGGCTAGTTCAATGCATTATTTATTAACCTTCTGTGTTCATATGGAGAAGCTTTTTTAAACTCTTTCCATTAAAGATTATAATTGGTGTGAGAATAAAAAACATACAAATAAATATATCTTTATCATCAAAGCGGTCTATTTACCAAAAAATCTATCATAAACAGTCCGAGAAAAATGGGAAGACATTGTGTTTCATCTCTGTCTATAATAAACAAAATAACACACAGTACTTAATACAACTATGGACTCCTACATATGATTTTTAAATATGATTTTAGTTTTTTTTTTAAATAATCAAGCATGTCAGAGATAATTTGTGTTGGAAAAATATTTATTTTTAACATAAAAGTGAAACATGACGTACAAAGCATTGTAAACCTAAGACAAAGACAAACCGATGACAAGTACATGCCAAATGCAGTGAGGTTGAGAAATGTAACTGAAAGGACACTGATATAGTACTGTACTTACAGTAAAAGCACTATGGTGGAGTTCCTCTTCTTCTGTTCCTTATTAATGGTAAAATGGACTGCACTTATATAGCGCCTTTCTAGTCTTCTGACCACTCAAAGCACTTTTACACTACAAACCGCATTCACCCATTCACACACTCACACTGCACCAATGGTGGCAAGCTACCACACAGCCATCGGGAGCAATTTGGGGTTTGGTATCTTGCCCAAGGAGCTTGCTGACATGTGGACTGGAGGAACCGACCCGCTGTACCTCCTGAGCCACAGCCACCCCTAAATTTAGAGTTGAGATCAGGCTCAGACATTCAGTAAGTCTCTCTGACAGGTGGGTGTAGTACAGAGGATACAGCAGGCTAACTAACTAATGTACTTTATCAGCTATTCTTTTATGACATTTGCCAATCCATTGATTTCTGTGTAAAATTGGTAACATGGGGTAACATTTTGGTAATGCAGAGCATGACACTGATGGTTTACAAGGACTGGGGATCACAAAAATTCTCATGACGTGCTTCAGATAAGTGCTGTCCATTTGGGAAAGGATGTTAGTCTCTGTCTAACACACTGCACTAAGCCCTCTCCTGTGCTGGGTCAAAAAATTAGCACAGAGGTTGTTGCTTTCCACAATTACAGATGTGATGTTTAGGTAGACTGGCTAATCTATGAACTAATCATTTTTGCTACATAGTATTAAAAATGAAAGATTTTTTTTTTTTTAATATTTGATCATATCAAGATTTTTTGTACAACAATCTGCCACCAAAAAGATCAACACTTGTGATAAAAAGGCAAAGCTTCATTCTGAGCTTTTATTTGATCACACCCTCATGTGACCTGTGGTGAGTAGGGAGACCACCCGCAGAGCTGACAACCTGGGAGCCCAGCAACAAGAAAGTGTTACTGAGCCTCACCTCCTGGTGAGACCCAGCAATACTTGCTCCAGAATACTAGTATGGTACTTGTATTTTCTCCCCCTTCTGCCTGATCAACCAGTCAGGCTGCTTTCTTTGATCTAGCAACCCCCTGTGGTAGCTAACCAGCCACCCAAAAACTCCTGAACTCTTCCCCCCTGCTGGCCGACCGGCTGAAGCTGGTTCATATTTTGTTCTGGTAACACCCTACAGGCATGGAAGGCTCTGCACATCAAATGCTATAACAACCAGCTTTCTCATCTGAGCTAACCAGGCATCCCAGTTCGTTGGTGCCAGATCTCAAAACTGGATAAATAGTTATGGATGTTTTCTTGGAATTGGCATGTCGCAAACAGCAGGTGGTCAGCAGGCCTGTAATGCACTATTTCACCATGAGTGAGAAACTGAAAAAATAATATGAATTTAATATCCAAGTTACACAAAAGTCCTTTTCAGACATGGAATACACAACATCCCTGGCTTCATCTATTCATTCAGACAGAGGTGTCTTTTAAATTAATGTTTCTTACAGCTTTATTCAGACATTTTGGAAAGAGCAGCATGCTTGTGTGAAATATGGCACCCAGTGAGAGAGCAGCGTTACTTTGTAACGCGTTACAGTAATATTATATATAGTAATATAGTAATATATTACTTTTCAGTAACAAGAAGTGTAAGGGATTACAATTTGAAATTCAGTAATCACATTACACCTACTAATCACAGTAACGCTTTGTTACTTTTACACTTGATGATGACTTGTTGATATCATGGTCTTTGCGATCAGCTGACAGACGCTCCAGAGAAGAGGAAATGTTGTCTTATTCACATGTGTTCTTAGCTGGCTTGCTAACTTTAGCCACGGGTTCGCCTGCATTCAAGAGTCACCTGACGCTAGTTTAGTTCAGAGTTGGAGGGTGTGTGGATCGTGCAGCTAAGGTCAGGACTTCTGGAGTGCTGTGTGCAGTCACTGAGGCTATGCTAACTCTAGCTGTTGGATGGTCAGTAAATCCTTCCAAGCTGTTTCCTGCCTGCTTGTTAAACCACAGACATCTTATTTTCTATTTATACATGTGTTAAATACAAAAGATGCAGCGTGTGTGTGTTGAAGATTCTGAGTCAGTTAAAGGAAACTTTGACAGTGCTGACGGCTGAGTAACGAAAGTGAAGTAATGAGTGATGTAATGCGTTTGCTGCTGGGTAATGAGTGAAGTCATGTAATTATCTTTACAATGAGTAATGTGTAATAGGTAATTACAATTACAATTTTCAAGTAACTTGCCCAACACTGCTACTAATACATCTTTGTATCAGTTTCATCATTTAAACTTATTAGATACTATAGTGAATTCCGCTGGCTCTTTTATAGTCTTTTAAGTCCAACATGTACAAGACAAAGCTGTATGTAAAGCTGAATATATATAATATGAATTTATTAATCAGTTGGCATGAATGAAAATTGAGAATACAGAGGAATATCACTTTGTTTAGACACTACTACTTCAGGCGCTGATTCTCTGGGATGACTGGGAGACTGGGTTCCTTGCTGGAATCTTACAACTAAAAAAGGCGAGGGGCCATACTGTTATCAACTGGTCAAAGTTTTCATCTGTTGCTATATGTTCTTATTGCATAAAAGGTGATTTAATAGTCCATTTGGCTCTCTCTTCTCTGCAGTGTTATGACCCTGTCCATAGCGCTGACAGATGCTCATTGTAACAACGGAGTCACCTGAATGAACAAGTACTGAAGAACTATACCCTTAGATCTGACTCAACTGCAAAAAATATACAATATGAAATTTCCTTCATTTATTCTTCTTTTTTTGTTGAAAATTGATATGTGAGAAAATGACATTGTACCCTTGTTCCAATGGAGCTACAGTATCTGCCAGTTAGTTGAGTGCTTGTTGACATGTACTTACATTGTTTGATTTTTGTATTTATCTGCATGACATGTAGACCATTGAACTCCAGACCATCAGCTTGTTGATGGGTAATGTTTTTTCATACCATAAATACCTATCTAAATAAGGTTATAATAGGTTAAAAGATAAAATCAGCTGATTGAGAAAAGTTAGAACAGTGCTGCAGCATAGGTTTAATAAAACAGAATGACAATTAGTGTGCAGAGCCGAGTCTCCTCTTTTAAACCAAAGCTGTTCTATCTATAAAACTTAGCTAATAGCAGCATTTCACGTCTGGACAATTTTGTCCTTCTGCCAGCAAAGTTTCATGCCGTGCCAAGATGTATGCCATTAAAGCATCAGTACTGGGACAGCTTCATATTCCCATCCTAAAAGTGCTTAGGAGCTGGATCTGCACCCATCCTGATTCTACAGCTACTGTTGGTGCACCTCTCAGTGGCCCTAACAGTCAGTCAAAATGTCGGGTACTCTATGGGGCGAATAAATTGTCTCTCCAACTGAAATGTTAAACCAATGTTCCTTCTGAGTTTCTGTATTGAGTCAATTTATCTTGCCCTTTGGGCTTTCACAGAACATCAGGCTTTTGGGGGCTTCTTTGCCACTATAGAGATGTCCTAATCTGGTGCTAAGAGTTCAAGCAGTCTTAATCATGCTCATGAAATTACATAACTTTTCATTTGAGGCAGAAAATCACCCACGTGCCTCCCTAGAGGGTCTGGGCCCCAGATACACACCAGTTGATTATTTAGATAATGAACAGCCTTGCACATGTCTCCGTGGAAGAAGGATCTTTGAAGAGGTAATAGAATATGGAGTGAATAGCCAAGCAATACCACTGAGATATGAAACAATGAACAAGGAGAGATAAAGGGCTTTATACATAAGGCTGTCTGAGTTGAATTCCCAGAAGAATTTATAAAATGAGTGTAATTTAAAATAAAAAAAATATTAGAAAAAACAAATAGCAATGTCTTGTTTTGTTATTTAATAATTCCATTTATGTTTTGTTTGCATGAAGCAATCCTACTGAGATTTAGTTCCAAACCTGATCATCACATACAGTATGTGTAAGCCAAAAGTTATAAAAACATGAGTGCATGAAAGGAAAAAATCACCCACACCCACACCCACCCACACACACACACACACACACACACACACACACACACCCACACACATACACACAATTAGGGCTGTGCAATATGACGATATATATCGTGTGACGAGAGAAAAATGTCTATTGTTTCATATTATGTTCTATTATTTATTTTGTTGTGACACAAATCATACTCTTTATGGCGATATTTTTTGTCATGTTTGTCCATGTTTTGCGCAGATTATGTTGATGAATTATTCTTCTTGGCTTTTTACTTGGAAAGCTTTTATTGCACTTGCATGGACCAACTATTTATTCATTGAATTAAAATGTGCTATATTGGGATAGGTATCGTTATGGGGATATAAAATGACCTATATTGGGATATTAAATTTTGGTCATATCACCCAGCCCTACACACAAGTTTACTTAGGTCACTTTTGGGGACAGTACATAGACTTACATTCATTTCCTGGAGAAATACCCTAACCCTTACCTTGCAAGGCAGCTGGATTCGCAAGATCACAACATCATGACATCATGCGGGGCTTCAAGTTATGCGCTTGCATCCAAAGCACTGATGGATTCTTGTGTGATCTTGCGTATCCAGCTGTCTCACAAGGTAAAACGGTGATAGATGGTGATAGACAGATGGTTCATTCAGTTACCTGCCAAGTATTTTTTTGAAAGTGCCTGCCCTTTTCCAAACAGTTTCCAAGGACAACTTCTCAGACGGTTCTGTGTAACAAACCATCTGACATGTCAGGTTACTCTAACCCTAACCATAACCACTACTTGCCTAATACTAACCCTTACCCTAACCTTAAAGTGGGACTATTAGGCTCATTTCCAGCTCTATATTTTCATTCTGGGACTCCACTAGAGCAGCTTTGCATGTTTCACAGTTCAAAAAACAACTTATTTATCATATACTGGCCCTTTATGCAGCCCCTCAGTTCAGCCTCTGTCTCTACCAGGCAGTCTTAGCTCCTGTCTCTTTAAGGCCCCCCTCCTTATGAGCCCACTCTGTTCTGATTGGCCAGTTTTCTGGAAGCCTGCCAAGGGGCAGCCATATCAGAGTCGTGTTAAGTTACTGCTAATGCAAACCCAACATTTCCTGATTTACTGCTTCATATTAATAGCTTTTAAATGATTAAATATCAGGAGACTTTTATAGTGAAGAATTTACCGTAAATTAAACATTCTTCACTGAATTAGCAGAGTTTCATTAGCAGCTAACAGGGATTACTTCTATATATGTTTACATCACTATTTGACACTTTGGCCATGTTTAATATGAACATCTGACATTGTAACATTATAGATATATGACTGAAAATAAGGAAAAACATAATAGGTCCCCTTTGACCTAACCCTAGCCTTAACCACTGACTGACTGTCCCCAATTGGACAAGCCGTCCCGAAACCAATTAACTGGTTTTGACTCTGAAACATGTCAGTGAAAGTAGGTTAAGGCTGTATTCAGACCACATCAGGTGGTGCAGCAAAAACGCCAGTCCTCCCATTCATTTGAATGGGGGTAGTGCATTAAAAGTAAAGTTAGACTTTGCTGTCGGCTTTCTGACTCATTTTAAAAAAGACGAGAGAAAAAGAGAGAGAGAGAAAGAGAGAGAGAGAGAGCACCAGTGAGAGAGAGAGCAGCTGTAGTCGAGTGAGCTAGAGAGTGAATGAAGAGAGGGAGCGGTGGTGGCGAGAAAGCTGGTGGATCAGATCAATAAAACGTTATTTTCTGATTGTTTCACAGCAGTTACGTTCTAGAGCACAAACACAACCACACCCCCACACACCTCTGCTCAACCCTACAGTGATGCGCTGCAACAGACCACGCACACACACACACATGCACCCGACCACAAGCAGCATCTCGTGTGGTTATGTTGGCTGAATCACTTTCATGTTTTATTTATTATTTGTGTCTCAGTCAAAGTCCTGTCACTTCACACTAAGATGTTTGTTTTTAACCATTTCATCAATTGAAACATTCAAAAAGATTCAATGGATTTAGACTCTTGAATCTAAAAAAATGGTAAAAAGTATTTTAAAAATCACATATACATCACATCTTGAAATTGCAGACTATCAAACCGGTTCTCCTTTAAACCAATGCTCCTCTTAGGGTGTATACCAATATATGTGTGTATGTATAGATCTTTACTAAGTGTGTGTTGACAGCCCTACAAGCATGAAATGTGCAAGAATCAGTTCTTGATGATGAAAGGACTCCTACCACAGACTCAATTTTGTCCAAAAAAAAAAAAGAGTACTTATTCAAAGAAAAAAAACATTCTTCTTTAAACCACTGTTCTATGAATGCAGGGCAAGGGACCATTTGGTAAATCTGGCAAATGTGTTTCCAGCTAAAGAAAAACCATCTCTGTGTTACATTAAACTGGAAAAAATGAAACATTGTGAGGGTCATGCTCATGCTCATGCCAGCAGGGACACAGTAAATGGCAAACACTAAATACACACAGGTGAAATGCTGTGAGGTGAGAAGAATTAAAAGAATGGTTTGGAGAGGAGAGGGTACACACTGTTGTTGAGGCAGAGGCACCAGAGATTAAAAGGTTGATTTACAAAGTAGATTTCCAGTCAGGTTAGTTGAATTGTGAGGCCACTACCCTGATGGGGTTTTCAGTCTCTACAGACACAGTGCAGGAACAAGACTGATGACATGCAGAACCAAGGCAGAATGTGCTTGTTGAAATCTTAGTTTTGGATCATGAACGTTCAATGTAAGTCTAAGAAAACAACACAAAAAAGAGAGAAAATATACAGGAAGAGTAAAGAAGCCAGGGAGTTCTTCCCCAAATGGTGCCTGACAGTTAGTCTTACTGTAGATTACCTGAGGTTGCATTGGATTACCTCTTACAAACAAAGTATGTATTAGCGCTCTCTGCCCACACACAAACACATACACTCCTTCCATTTTTCAGTGGAAGGACAGCTGCAGGTAATATTGAACACACATTTTGATAGAACACAGCACAACAGAATCAGTATTTGAACTGTCTGCCAGAAATCACAACAACACAGACAACCAGTTAGATGCAGTGAATGGTCTCCATAATCAGTGGATGTTTGTTTGAGGACAAAGGATGAAACACAAAGTAATCAAAGCTTATTTCCATTGGGCAGTTCAAGCCTTCACTGTACATGTTCAAGTGTGTACCCAACTATGAGCCACTAAAGATAGCTATGAAAGGCTCAGGGGCCTGTACTACAAAGCGAGATTAGTAGGTTAGCCAGCTATCTTTGGGCTTGGGTTTTTCGGTATCACGAAGCTGGCTCACTTTTAACTGGGATAAATCGCCGTGGCAACTTATGCTGAACAGCTAACCTGCTGCAGAGCAGGTTAACTTCACAGGATCGGATCACAGCCTGTCAACACCCCGACCACTGACAAATCAGATCGCTGGAAAAAAAAGTCTTCATCCCTACAGGATCCTGACATGGACAAAAGTCCTGAGTTTACAATAAAGTGACAAGTAAAAAAGAACAATATATATTTTTATAGGTCAGTAGAAGCATTTTATTGTTCCAGGCTTTCTATTTCCACTCTGGTTTTAAAACAGAGCTTCTAACAAACAGAGAGATCGTTTATGACACTAAACACATAATGATGATTTTAGCTGCATTTTAATTGTGCAAAGTTGATTTTATCCCCAGCTGACAGTGTGGATGATTTTACACTCTGATTCCATCACTGCAGCTCAGAATAACATGAGACAACTGTGTGATGATAACTGGAAAATAAAAACCAAAGATTGTCTTTTATTAGAAAAATAATCCACACACTGTTAATTGGCGCCCATGATTATAAATGCAACATTTGGGTCAGATAGACCTCATCAGCCATTAACGACTTTTCTACTCTTTGCTTCAGTAGCAGAAACAATCTGACATTACTTTTACGTTTTTTGTGTGAAATATTCAGAATGGTTTCTTCATCATCCAACTGACTAGCAAAAAATACTCACTCTATAGTTAAGTCATATATAATAATACCTACATGTATTTTAAGCCTCAGCCTACTTTTAATATGTGGAAATGATTTCTAGTGTTTCTACATCTTCTTATTCTGTTGTATGATTACAGGCTCGTTTACATTTCACTTTGTTGAATATGACTTTCTGCTGTCCCTAAAACAGAAGTTTTCCACAGGTACTTGGTATCACTGTTTCATCTCATATCATATGAAGTACTTCATTCATGGTTCTGATGATGTCGCTCGTAATAACAACCCCGCCTTGTTCACATGAACGTGCTTGTAGCTGGATAGGAAAACCCAGAGCTGACTGAGCTGGTTGATAACCAGTTTCATGAATGTTAGGTTCAGCGAAGCCAGCTCGCTCAAGAGAGTCAGGCTAAGTTGAACTTGCTTAGTAGTACAGGCCCCAGTTCACCCAAATTACAAAACACGACTCTAGATTGCATTATCCTGGCCTACAACACCACCGTAAGGAATCTGGGAGTTATCTTTGACCAGGATATGTCCTTCAACTCCCACATAAAACAAATTTAAAGGACTGCTTTTTTTCACCAACATAATATTGCAAAAATCAGGCACATCCTGTCTCAAAAAGATGCAGAAAAACTAGTCCATGCATTTGTTACTTCTAGGCTGGATTATTGTAATTCTTTATTATCAGGCTGCCCTAACAAGTCTCTAAAGACTCTCCAGCTGGTCCAGAATGCAGCTGCACGTGTACTGACAAAAACTAAGAAAATAGATCATACTTCTCCCATTTTAGCTTCACTGCACCGGCTTCCTGTAAAATCCAGAATAGAATTTAAAATCCTTTTCCTCACCTACAAAGCCCTTAATGGTCAGGCACCATTATATCTTAAAGAGCTCATAGCCTATTATCCCACTAGAACACTGCGCTCCCAGAATGCTGACCTATAGTGGTTCCTAGAGTCTCCAAAAGTAGAATGGCCTTCATCTGTCAGGCTCCTCTCCTGTGGAACCATCTTCCAGTTTGGGTACGGGGGGCAGACACCCTCTCTACGTTTAAGAGTGGGCCGGCCAGGCTCGCGTTGGACTGGCCCCTAGTTATGCTGCTATAGACCTAGACTATCTCACAGGTTCCTATGGATCAGGATCATGAACTGCCTGGTTATAGATCGCAGGCTTCCATGGATTGTGGTTGCAGACTGTCTGCTGCCATGGTCCTGCTTAAAACCCATGCTATTATTATTAGTCATATTTCCATTATTATCATCATTGTTATTGTTATTATTGTTGTAAATGTGCTTCTCTGTGTCTCTCTCCTCTCTCCCCCTCCCTGTATTTCTCTCAACCCAACCGGTCAAGGCAGATGGCCGCCCACCTAGAGCCCGGTTCTGCTTGAGGCTTATTCCTGTTAAAGGGGAGTTTTTCCTTGCTGCTGTTGCCAAGTGCTTGCTCATGGGGGAATGTTGGGTCTCTGTAAATTAAAGAATACGGTCTGGACCTGCTCTATGTGAAAAGTGCCCTGAGATAACTTCTGTTGTGATTTGGCGCTATATAAATAAATCTGACTTGACTTGACATTTTCTTTTAAGTAGTGCAGTATCCAGTCATACAGATTGTTTTGGTTTTATTTGCAGATTTGATATCGGTCTAGGAGATTTCTGTCTCTGCTTCAATACACTGCAGGTGAATGGAAATTTGGTCAGACTTTTTCTTGGGTAAAAAGTAGTTCATATGAAGACTGTTCACAGTGAGGTCTGTGGATTATCCTGAGTAACATGAGGGACATTGTTTCTGGAAAGAAATTTTCCTGTTGAATTTTTAAAAAGTAATTTTTCAATGCTGTGAGCACCACCAATGATATTGTATTCACCTCTGTAGCATGGTGGCACAAATCTCAGAGAAAGATGTATTTAAACCTGGGCAAAGACAACCAAATCTACCTGCATGGGTAGATAGAAGTAAGAAAACGTGTTTGTTTGTTTTTGTTTTGTTTTTTGTAAACCAACCATTTTATATGACGTCTTGTACAACCACAAAATTACCAAATACAGTCCATGTTTTGGAGCTAGTTTGCTCTGTACTTCCGGAAGAAAAAGGCACAACACAGCACATGCACATCTGTTATCAATCCCCCACATCAAATAACAAAATATGTAATTTGTCACTGTCATTTAGAACAAGACAGGACATAATTTGCCTGTGTTTTGCAAAATTGTTACAAATCACTGTTGAGAAATTAATCAGTTTTATGATGTGACAACACTGTGGTTAAAGTCCCCCTCGACCCAAAAATATGTTTTGCTTATTGTTCCTTCACTTGGATGTTGTTCTCTTCACTGCACAGAATGATGTATGTGCAGAGTTTTTTTTCACCTTCATTTGGGGGGGAAGGGGAAAAGTTTTAAGACTTTAACATGTGGACGTACAAGATGATTTTGTGACATCACAACTAGTTTGGAGCCAATGGTGGCCCAATATACAGCTTACAGAAGTGTGATGCTGAAACTTGAGGCTTCCAGTGCACATACACTGAGAATGGACTTTTACAGTGAAGTAGGAAACATCTTGTGTCCAGCAGTTCAACTTTTGAAATTAAAAAGTATTTGCATTTTCATAGATTAATTTTCAATGATTTTTTAAGTAGGTAACTTTTTTGTGAAAAAAAAAAATCACACACAAATTATTCAGAGTCTTCAAAGATGACTGGAGGGGAACTTTAAGGTTTTGTCAAGATTAGATTTACTTATTTTTATGAAGCACAGAACGATGGTTCTCCACTAGTAACTGCCCTGACACTGACATTATTGCCCAGTTGTCACTGATTGAATTACACAAAATGTCGAACTGCCTCCAACAACAAGACAGATCATTTATCCAGGTTTTGTCTCAATTGGATCAATACTTTCAGAAATACCCTGTGTGACTGTGCAACTAGCCCACAGACGAACACCAATCCATATTTCCTGCCCTATCACACCCATCTAAAGAACAGAAAATAGCTGTATAATGTATAATGACAGATATAACACCACACAAGAGTAAAACCTACAAGAGAGGCACCAGAAAATGTGGTCAAAGAAACTCACCTTTAGAATGAGGAAAGGCACTTATTCATTTCATCCTTTATGAGAACAGAGTAGAGATGTGTTGATGGATTGTTCAAACCAAGTAATATACTATGTTAAGGAAGACTGATGGTATTGGCTGGAGAAGGTAAGTATTTTTCCTTCCCACTTCCCCTACTCCAATAAATGTGAATACCTGGAGGGCCGTTCCTCATAATGACACATTACCTGGTCCAATATTGGTACCACATGGATGCCATTTCAGTTTCTCCATGTGATCACATGACAAAGTGTTTTGAGGGTAATCGTGAGTTTCCCATTCTCCCATTGGTCAGATTGTTTTGAATGTGATACAAGTGGACCTACAACGGTGAATGTATCTAAGGCTAGCTGCAAGGTGATGGAGGCGTCCAGCTGGGAAAGACACACAGTGGAAACATTAGGGGTGCTACCTACATATTTAATCAGCATTTAAATCTCAGAAAATAATGTCCATATTAATTCTGAGAGTGCATTATTCTGTTAAAATTGCTGAGAGGATTTGCAGATCTGCACAGCTTTGCACCATGGGGTCTGAATTGGTGGGAAATCAGATGGATATCTTTAGTTTCAGCATTAATTCTAAGGGTAAATGGTGGAACAAGTGAAGTAGCAATGTTAAAATCATTTCCAGCATGTTTATCTTCTTTAAAAGGACTAATTGGTGGTGGGATTTAGTGCAGACAGGGTATGACCAAACCAGGGAAGTGTGAATAGTGAGAGAAACTTTTGAGAACAGAAATGTTTTGGGGCCTGACAACATAAAGCTATATGGGAACTGATTCAGTAGCTAGAATTAACTTGCATGATTTGTTAACAAGCAAGCATTTCAGCTTAAACAACTGGCCGTGGTGCTCTCCACCATCACCCCACTCCATTTGATTATTTTTTTAAAATAATTATGTCGACATATCACAAGTGACAATGATACACATAGGCCAGTTAATGATCAAGGTAGCTCAAGGTCATGTTTAGTTAACACCAGTGTCAGACCAGGTGGGTAAGACAAACTGGACATTTAGAATATAGGTACAAAAAGAAAAAACATGGATTGCCAACACTCATACTTTATATGTTAAGTACATACTTCCAACCCTATTGCTGATATCAGACCATTCTGCAAAACTTTAAACAAAAACGGATTATGTTCAATGACATAATTATGATTTTTTATGTCTAATGCCAACATTTTCAAAATCCTCTCCTTCTCATTTTCTGCACATGATCTTATGGTTAAGGTCAGGGAAAGATTGTGCTTACAATTAATTATTATAAGTTGAAACAACTTTTATAAGGTGAAAGCCAGTTTGAGAGAGAGGGAGGGATTTACCTATTATTCTGGAAATATTGTTTGTTTATATTATTATTGTATAACTACAGGCCAAAATAACACAAATAGAGAAAGAGGGATGTAGTAGTGCAAGGAGAGTGACAAAGGATAATGGGACAGTAAAATGTTTGATAAAACTGTACGTTGTATTTAACAACTTTGTGGACGGCTATCGTTAGCCCGTATTTTATGTTTACAACCCTACCTATGCGATTTCCTGTCCCCCCAGCTTTTAGCCACACTATGTGTGTAAATTTCACCAGGCGGATTTTGGTCTGACTGCAGCTTCACATTCCTCCTCCTACATAAAGGGCACATGATTTCCTGTGGTGGCACTGAATGTAAATTCTAAGGTACAGAATCAACCCATATGGATGTTATTCCTACGCAGCTGCGTGAAAGCATACCAAGGAGGAGCAGTAATGCCGTTATTAAAACTAACAATCATAAAAAAAACTAGCTACATATTGCCCAGGCCTCCCAGAATTCTGACAATTCAATCTGGGAGATTTTTGGGAGAAATTTTGAACACATTGTCGTGCTGGTGTACAGGCCCACTTCCAGAACAAAATGACTTAGGGTGCATCTGAAAATGGTGGGGGTGCACTAGTAACTACAGTGTGGGCTGGCAATAGCAATGAAAAATAGTGTAGGTGTTACGGGTCCTGAGTGTGGTCCCTGATGAACAGATTATACATTATACCTGAACACAGCTGGAAAAAGTTGTAAACAGTAGTAAGTGAATACAGTAAGTTGTTCCTTTTCAGGAACAGTTTACTTTAAGAGTCAGAACTGCACCCGTACCGTCAAACTCCAGTCCCCAGAGGAATCACAGCTAAATACTACCACCTACTGACATAAAAGAGCATAACAGGACATACAATGGACAACCTGAACAATACTATTGTGGTGGTATTGTTTTTGTTCTCCTTTTTTAGACAAACAGAAAAGAACTTATTTGTAAATTAATTATTTATCTCATAAAATCCCTTTGTTTTTGTGAGCATCACATAAGCTACTGATAGTTTATCAGGCCCAAAGGATGCTACAAAATGACTACTGATGCACAAACCTTTCAGCAAGTGGCGTAAGAATTGAAAGTATATCAGTTTATTATTATAAATCAGTAGATTTTTCAATGGCCCAAAATGATTTAACCCATAGTTGTTCTAAATTCACTTGCTGTCTTCATTAACTGTATATCAAATATTATTTGGGCCATTATGTTTTGAAACCAACCAAGCAAGAACACAAACAAACACAAACGGACGGCTTACCCCACTGTATAGACGAGTTGGATATTTATTTAGACACACCTGTACAGGCTCTTGTTTACCGAGGTCGTCTAGTTGCGGGCCATGGGGTGGGGCTGAGTCAGGTGGTGGAAGTGAGCTGGTGGTAGGCGCTAAATTTGAGACGGCTAGGCTTAACTTAGGCTGGAGTCTTTTTGCTGCTGGTAACGTCACTGTTGTCTCCATGATCTGCCTCTATGTCTGCAGTTGTGGAGGCAGTGCTGCTGGTGTTCAACTTAAGCCGCAGTATCCAAAGCAAGAGTTCCCACTCACCTCCATGCACTCACCACTAACAATTACTGTAAATGATGACACATTTATTATTCAAATTTCAACTGAAGGTGCAAAATGTTAAACTAGGGGTGCAATGCATGCTTTTGCACCTTTTTAGAACCGGGCCTGCTGATGTAAACAGATTCTTTTCGTGTGTGTGTCATAGGCATCATCTTTGGGAATGACTCACAACCTATTCACAGGTAAGTTTGCAGTACTGAGCGAGCACAGACGACCAGCTAACTAAGAGCCACAATGGTGACAGTGATGAAGGAGCTAAGGAGAAAATGTGAAAGAAATCATTTCATTCATCTACTGAAAAGTAGCAAGAAGTTGAGGTATTTGGCTTTAGAATGTTGATAAATTCACAGCTAAATGCACCCATTGTTGGCCTTCTTTTCCAGTCAAAAATGAAGGGGATCATACGCTATTGTGTCATGCTGCCAGCATGTTTTGGAGAAGCAACATAAAAACATCCCAGATCACCTCATTTTCACCCAGTAAAGAGGACTTTGTGAAAATTGTAAATTCCCATTGAGATAAGACAACTATAGCTATGCTGTCATTAAAGTGCCCTGGTTGTCATAGTGCTATAGTTTGTCTCTGCTGCTCTGTCTCCCATTCTCACTCAACCTGACTGGACGACTCACTCGCTATGATGGTTGAATTACATAAATCTTAGTATTCCATCACAAAAAAATGGAGACTGATATATCTATTTTCTTGTTTTTAAGCTTGTGTATCGATGCAGACACACAGGATTGATGTCTCATGTTCTTGTCATGCTTTTGCTCTATAAAACCATAGTAGGAGGAGAAAGTCAACCTTTCAACCATTTATCATTCTAACTAACTTGGTATGATAAGCGACCAGTTAAAAATCAATATAGAGATATCTGTCGTAATAATCATTCAACTCAATTGTGATTTTTTTTATTGTGCTGTAGAGGACCAGGTTTGGGGTTCGGGACCTCTGCAGAGGTTGACATGACTGCTGATGTTTTTGCTTTATGTGAGAGTGAACAAGAGCAAAAAAGGGGAAGGTGAGAGAGAAAAGTTAGGATGGATGATGTACAGCAGGGCAGACAAAGTGCCAAGCTTCACTCATGGCACAGCAGAGATCATGGAATTGCTTGCTGAGCTGCCATGACACCCCTTGGATAATGAGAAGTCAGTGAAGAAACAAAGTAGGAGTGGTGGAAATTCTATAAATCTAATCTATACTAAATCTAATCTAAATTATACACTGTCACATTTTAAACTAGAGTATTGTAAAGATTGCTAGACTTCCTAAAATTCCTGATTCATGAGGTTTTGTTTTTCCTGAAGTATGAAGCCATATACTGTAATACCACAAGAACATGCAAAAACACCTCAACACTAAGGCAGATGCAGTTATTAATCATGATTAAGGCTGATTTGAATGATTCCAAACAGCTTTGATATGCATGCTTTGGTCCAATGTTAACAGGTATGAAAAACCACTTCATTTTTGTCAATCTGCATGAATTGCTACCATTATTAGTGGTATGAATGTCATTGTCAAGGACATACTGCAGGCTAGATCAAGCCTGCTTGGCACATGAAAAGCATGTGGGTGGAGTGTACTCCTGGGACAGTCTCCTGCAGAGGATAAAGAATTGCTTTAATACTTTATTCCAGACTGTATTTTCAGAAGGGATCTGACCAAGTTACAAGGTTAGAGGGACATCTGCAAACTATGTAGAGCAGATCATCTGATGTATTATAAGGTCGTGTTTTAATTCTCAGTGGAACTGAATTGAGGAGTGCTGTGCTTAGTGGTGAGGAGAGGGTTAGGGTGATGGTGCACTGACACTGGCAGGACTTTGAAATCCACTTTTGTTGTACTGTCTACACACTATCAGTGGTGTCAGATGAAAAGCTGATATTTCCAAACTTTTCATGTACTAGAAATAGCCTTGCATTTAATGTTATTCATTTACTCTTTTTTCTTCCTAATACCTTTTAAATAATAATATCATTGAATAGATGATCTGTATGTGAAATCTTTGGTATTTTGGACACTGGGCTAAGGTTTGACTCTGGCATAGGGACTAGCAAAGACACTAGGAAGGCACACCCATTTCACTATAACATCACTGTGAGGATAAGCAGCATAGTCATTCTTATCATGTAAAGATCTGACTCCAGACCTGATGGACAGCTGGTAATTAAACCACAAAAAGAATATGCATATTTCCTCTTGAATCTCAACTTCTGCCTACTTTGTTCTTTCGTCTAATTTTCTTTTCATCACTAGGTACTGAAGTAGCCAAAGGTCTGGTATTGTCAGTTCATTCCCTTTACTGTTTTCACTTATTACTCATCCTACTTATACTAACAGAAATCTTTGGTTGTGCATTGATTTGACAGTGAAATGTAACACTGGCATCGGGAATTAGATTCATATCAGGCATAAATATACAGTGCACTGTATTATATATACTGTATCTAAATCTAAGTTTAATGAGTCAGCTAATCTATTTAAAATATTGTAATCCTGTCTTTAATCTTTTTTTTATAATTCAATATCTGAGTCAGCAAAGAGAAAATTGCTCAAATTCCTGTTAGGAGAAATATAAATTGTAAAGCCTTGAGCAGGCCATATTGGACACCACTCTGAAACACTTCCACACACTGTACATACATTACTGCTTACTTCTGAACCCATTCAAACTGTGTTTTTGAAGGGTTCCTGTACAGTGCCAGTGTTTTCTCATAAGAAGATAATGGGTGTTTTGACACACCTCTTCCTCTGGCGAAGCTGGAGTTGGTCTCCATTAGCAGAGGAGCAGAGCCCCTGGGAGAGCTGACAGTTGGGGGTGCTGGGTTGTTTGACAGGGTTATCAGTAGGCGGCCTGCAGCAGTTCCCACACGCTCACACAGATACAGTGGGTTATTACAAATGAAAAGCAGCAGAAGGCAAGAATGAGAGAGAAACATTCAAGAAGGTTGAAAAAGAGGCATGGAAATTGAAATAGAACAAAAATAAGTGAGAGAGGTAGATTGTTAGTATGTCAATGCTTATGAGAAGAACTGAATAAATGGCTACATTGTGTGTATAAATGTATTTATGTATGTACGTGTGTGTGTGTGTGTAGGAGGACCCATGGTAATGTACATGAGGAAAATAGCAATCAAATTGCATAGCTACACTTGTATAGCACCTCTTGTGCATGACTGCAATACAGATTGCCCTCTGTCATGGTCGCAAATACCCAGTATAAACAACACATCCTCATAATTAAACAACCACTCAGGTTGATTGTACCATGCACTCCAGAACAACCCATAGGAGCATTTTCTAATATGCCACCTCTATCAGCAGCTTTCCAAAACCGTTACAAATTACTGTTAAAAAATAATTATGTTTTATGGTGTGACAATGGGGTTAAGGTCTGGTTAGGTTTAGGCACAAAAACCACTTGGTTAGAGTTAGGGAAAGATCATGGTTTGGGTTAAAATGATGCCGGTTAAAGTTACTATTTCCTTAAAGTTAGGCAACCTTTGTCGTCATAGCAACACCACAACAATCATAGTTACGGTTTTCAAAAAATTATCCTGACTCGTGGTTGGAAACATGACACTCGCAAATGGAAACGGGAAGTAAAAAGCAGTGTCCTGCAGCTAGACCACTTTTTGCCATCTATCTAGCCAGTAGATCAGTGTGGAGCAATGAGGAGACTATAACACTCCTTAAATTACTACTTGAAACAAACAGAAATATCTTATTTCCATCATGTTTCCTACGTTTTTCACTGTTTAGGGTTTGACTGACACTTGTTTATCATGTTGCGCCCTCTTCTTCCGCAGTGGTATAATGGCACTTGACTGGAGAATTAGCACTACCTGCTGCTTATCTCGATAAACCAACTCCTAATATTTGCATAACCATGGCAGATGCAAACGCGCATAAGACTGTAAAAAATATGGACGTAGCCACCGTGACATCACCCATTGGTTTCTGAAGAGTGGTTTTGAAGCTTAAAGTGGGCTGCAGGTAAAGAAAGTAATAGCTGTTGCAGTTTTAACACTGTCCAGGTGTATAGTTGCCAGATATCAGACAGAACTGTCAATTCGTTACACTTGATTTCCATCTTCAGTCTGACATTGCCTCCACTCTAACCAATTTCTGTGGGGGAAGGGGATTCGCTTTGATCACCACTAAACGCTCCGGCTGGTGGTAATGTGGAAGGTTATGTAGTATGAGTTGGGTGGTGCTTGGCAATGCAGTAACAGAATCTTGATTCATATTTGATCAGCACTTGACAACAGCTTGACAATGGCGTTAGTCATGCCCATGGTGCCGATTGGCTAATCGTTAGTCCCCCCATGGTGCTCATTGGACCAACCAAGAAGCTGCTGTTTCATGTCATGATGCCAGACCAAAATCAGTCAACTCAGTGGAGTGGGCAGATTCAAAGGTCTGGACCCAGGCAAGGTGTATAGTAGAATCAGCATCTTTCATAGATATTCTGAAAGATACCAAGAATAGTATCATTTTTAGAAAGTACTGAGTACTGATTAGTTTCCTCATAAGTAATAAGTAAAGGAATCTCATTAGAGAGTAACAAGTGGTGACAGAGTAATAAGACAATTGTGAGAGAATAATAAGTCATTGGGAAAGTTTTTTTCTGAACTTAAAATCCATTCTGTCAACTACAACTACAAGCAATGGGACTTTGAAACTGGTGTAATGTGTGCTCTCCTTGTGGTATTGTTCAGATAATAGACTTCGTGCTACTAAGTCTGAGGTGACTGAGGTGTTGCAAAAGCACTGGCCAGTGCTGTGTCCACTCATCTCTTGTCCCATTCAGCCCTTCACCTTTGTTTTACATTCTGCAGGCAACACACTGGGAAACACAGGCAGCTCAAAGGTGTCTGTGTGATTATGGCTGACTTCTGTTTGAGGATCAATCCTTGAGATTATATCCCAGGACAAAAGAGAGAAAGGGAAGAAAAGGGAAGGCATAATGACAGCAGAAGTCTGTCCTGGCTTTGGATTATTTCTTATAAAGACACTGAAATTTGGTCAAAATTTTATCAGAAAATAAAGGTATGCTAAAGTAAAGTATGTGTGCATGTGCTATATGTGTATTCTTTCCGGGGAGATGTGCTGAGAGCTAATTGACTATTGCCTTTGTTATTTTCTGCCTGCATGCCCGCCTGGTGTGAGGTCATCTTTCATCTTTCACATGTCGATTATGATGCAATCAATCTGACAGTGACAGGCAGGGTACACCTTTGCAGAAAGCAGTGCAGCCGTACCCCCCACACAGGCACATATACACACAGACACGTCTGTCAGTTCATATTCAGCTATGTGACACTTGAGCCTATCCCGTTCATGACACAGCATTGATTGATAGGTAGCCTCCTGGCCTTCTGTTTGTTTTGCTGTTGTGTCTGCGTCGCTCGGCAGATTCCCATCTCCCTGTCGTTGCCATCTCTAGCTCCCCTTGCTCTCTTGTTTATGTGGTGCTAGCTTTGGCACAAGAGAAAAGCCTCTGACGGCACGGCGCAAACCGATGCCAGGCTAATCGCCAGACACGCTGCCAGCCTTTGCGACTTATCATCCCTGCTCTACTCCTCAACACCTGAACTGCAGCTGACTGATCTGCTAGCTGACTGATGCAAGTCAGAAGCCAAAATGTGTGTCTGTGTGTGTGGTACATCAGCTTTTTGACACTTTGTCAATCTTTATACAAAAAACTCCACACTATTATAAAATTAGAAAGCAAACTGTGGCTGGAACAAGGTACTGTGCGCTGACTGTACCACATGTATTCTCTTTTCTGTAGCTTTTCTGGGTCTCTCAGATTCATGATTCTTTCATTGTGCTCGTGGAAACATATGTAAACATTCCTATTTTTGAGAACGTGTTTGTCCCAGTCTTCAGGGTACACCAGACCACAGAACAATACAAATCAAAGATCGTGTTCAAGTTTGTGATCTCCAGAAAAGTTTTTACCAACTTGAAAGCCACTTGCCACTTCCATATGTAGGCAGTCAGCAGGATGTTTTCATTCTTCTACTAGCAAAGATGACAGATGAAATGGAGTATTGCAAATCAACTAAACATAGTTTAGTTGAGTTGGGAGGGTGCACAACACCAGGATGGTGAGTATGCAGCAGCAGGGAATAGGTGGAATGTACTTGAGTGCAAGCTCTCATAGTCTCATATCTGGCAGTTGGAACCCCAGCATATCGAGTTTGTGATCCAGGCTGTGCATGATCTGCTTCAGTCCATACAACTTCCACATCTAGGGCAACAGCGAGGTATCATCTGTCCCCTTTGCCCCACTTGAGGGACCTTGGAGTGTGACCTGTGTAACGGCCCAAAAGCCTTGAAAGAAGGCAGCTATTGCTGGTGCCATGACTAGATGCTGAAGGGAGTGGCAGAGCACATCACATCAACCATTGACAGCAGCAAGCACTTCTGCCTACCTAGAAACCATATTGCTTTCACAAGAGCAGCCCCAACATCAGTCCTAGGTGTGAACAGGCCTACTCACTACAGGGACTGACTGGCAGCTACTTGTGGATGTGAGGACGTTTCTGACACCATTACACCAACATTACTGAGGACTGATGGTCAGAAGCTTCAAAGCAGGTGCTCATGTTTGAGCTGATTGTGTCAAAGCAAGATCTGATTGAGGAGGCCCATAAGAGGTAGAGGGAGAAATATCAGGAGCTGGTAGAGCAGTGTCACAGGCAGGAATGGAGAGCTCACTGTGTACCTGTAGAGGCTAGATGTAGAGGCTTTGCTGGCTGCATGCTCTGTGGAGCGTTCACAATTCTGGGCATCACAGAGGCGGCTGAAAGAGCCTCCAGATGGCTATGGATCAGAGGGAGTGATCCGTGGAGTAGTCCTGCTGGGACACAGGTCAGGGTCTGATCAACCGATGACGTCTCAGTGCACCCTTAGGTGTATCTCAGAATGACTAAAGTTTAAAGCCATCACATCCATTTTACTGGATTATCTTTTGGCGACAACTCACAAGTAGCTTCTATCAGCAGCAGTACACCCTTTTCCCACCAGACATACAAATACAACACATTTGGTTTTCAAAATAAAACATGTCGACTTGGGCAATCCAATGATATAATGACAACTATCAGGGCTTTTTTTAACTAATACTGATCATATTTTAACTATGACATAATCAACCTGCACAGGTGTCATTTTATTGAAGAAAATGAAAATCTGAAAATTAAAGGGGAAGCAAAGCTCCAGACTTTTGGAGGACTGGGTGTCAAGCCTCAATAGTTTTTAGGGCCCAACTGAAATGTGTCTGTGGCACCATGAATCAAAGACTGTCAAGTATAGAAGTGATCATCAAATGTTTCTTCAGATCTTGTTCTTGTTTAATTAGATATTTCCTCATTTCCTCATTTTACTAATTTTATACTACTTTAGTCAACTACTTGTGTCAGGACACCTTCGTTGGTGCTTTCTGGCTTCTTTTGTTAAATGAACAAAAAGCTGGAAACAGGAAAAAAGTCGAAGGCACCCTTACTCCTGGGTATAATTAAACTTCTTTATTTTTACATGGCAAGGCAACACCCTGACAAAGGCTTTGTAACAATTTATAACAACTTTGTAATTTGTAACAACATATTGTGTAATAGCATAGCATTATGTAATAACTCAACAAAGTGTAATAAATTTTCACTTCATTATCAATAACACCTGCATTTTGTAATAATCTGCTGCATTTTGTAATACACAGCTTGAACACAAGATCTAATAAATATGCATGTTATATTTTTAACAATTAAAGTAAGTTGAACATTTTTTTAAAGAACTCAAATAACCCAACTAAAAACAACTAAAAGCATCCATGAACAGTGTATGAACAGTATATGTTTGAGTCCTGATTCAAAGGTTTTGAGGATTAGGCTACTTTTAAGATTGACAGGCAGTCTGGTTCAGTGATGCGCAGCATAGTGACTAAAGGTTGCTTCACCAAGTTTAGCCCTGGCACTGGACACTTCTAGCAGCCCACTCACACTAGACCTGGCAGGAATGTACTCCTTAAACATGTCTGTAATGTATTTGGTCCCACTCCATGTATTGATTTGTGAACAAGCAGCATTGCCTTATATTCAATTCTGTGGCTGACAAGAAGCCAGTGTGGTGACTTAAGAATCAGGGTGATGTGGTCTGACCTTTTGGTCCCCATAAGAACTCTAGCTGCTGCATTATGAGTAAGCTGAAGCTTTTTGATGGTCCTTTTGGGGAGCCTTGTCAAAAGATCATTGCAGTAGTCAACCCTGCTTGAAATAAAAGCATGAATGAGTTTTTCCAGGTCAGATTTTGACATGAAGTCCCTGAGTTTGGCTATATTTGTAAGATGATAAAAAGCTGATTTTGTTACTGCTTTTATGTGGTTGTTTAGACTAAGATCAGAGTCAACTATAACGCCAGTCTAATTTAATATGTGGGAAGCTTAATTTAGTTTAATTGTTAAAAATATACAGATGGAGACATCCATTTTGGTTGGTTATTACATAATGCACTGTATTATTACATTTTCATCATAAAAAGTGTAACTCCCACATTTTGTAATATCCACTGCAAATGTAATTATATATTACAAAATATGGACAAATTTATTACATATTGCTTTCAAGCTGTATATTACAAAATGCTGCAGATTATTAGAAAAGGTGGGTGTTATTGCATAATACTGTGTTATTACATAATGCGTTGTTACAGGCTTTTAGACAAAATACGTTGGTGTGAGCCATGCAATATCAAAGGCTTTTTTTTATTATACTCAGGGCGCCTTGGATATTTTCTTGTTTGCAATTGTAAGGCAAAGGGCACCTTTGTTTGGTGAATATGACTTTAAAAAACAACACTTTTACTATATTCCTTAAACTAATCAAAAAAGTGTTGCTCAGTATTGGTACTGAAACTCAGGTCAATATCAGCGTTACAAAATTACAAATGATACCCAGCCCGTATTTCTAAGGTTAAGATGTCACTGTATGCTGGAATACCCAGAATATTAATATGTACATGTACTACGATTGAAGCCGTGATAACAACATTGCTTTAGAATTATAATTCAATATATGGTCCCCTCACTTGTAGCTGCTGCAGTGATTAACCTTTAGTATAAAACATACTGCACCATATCAGAGATAATGGACTGATAGGTTGATATTTGGTTTTAATATTGGGGCCATACACAATCAATTGAATATATCAATCTAAACCTACTGACTACTTGCAGAGTGCAGTAATTATATCTAGAGGGCTTCAAACAACATGATAGCTTCTCACCACTGTCCTGAAAACATTAAGCATACTCTCAAAGAGCCTAATTTACAATCATAACATGGATGCTCTCACCAGCAGTGTATTGTGAAAAACTTAGAAATCTCCCTCGATCCCCTGTCCAGTATGAAAAAGCACAGACAAGGTGAGAGTATTGATGCAGAGAAATAGCTGAGGCAAGTTGAATTCCATTGTCCTAAATGTAATGCCCCTGGAGGAACCGCGATGGAGCTGAGGCATTTATGAACAACCATGTCTGTTTTCAGTGGACCCCTGGGCATAGGATAGTGAGATACACACTTTTGCTCATGAGCCTTATAATCAAAGCAAACAGTAAATCAGTGGCTTAATTGCAGCTAATGTATGGTATTTCATATGACAAGGCCAATTCACAAAATGTATTTCATTTCAGGGGCCTTCATTTAGCTTAACCAGCTTAACATAATACCAGTATTTATTTATTTTTAAATATATGGCCTAAATTTACCCTCTTCTTTACAGTATGCAGTCTAGTTGAAGACACCACAGCTCATTTTCATCCTTTCAGAAGAAGCCATTTTCCACAGTTAATTCTTGTTCAAAAGGAAAAGTAAACGTACCTTTCACAGACCTGAAAATCATCCAAACTACAGTAGATAATCTATACCACATGAAACATGAAGCCTTACTGTTGGGATTCTCAAAGTTGTACTGTAATTTAGTTAGGCTCAAGTCAGGTGTTCTCAAATCAGCACGCACATTACATTACACACTGCTTACTGTCAATCACCTGACAGCCACAGGAATAAATAAAAGTCTTCTCCAGGAAATAATCCCTCAAAAATCTGTCGATTTACAGTCTTTATTGTCACATTCATGTCTTCTCATTCAGGCATCTTTGTTACTTGTTCATTTCAAGCTAGGTTTGACATTATAAAGTTTTAGTGTTAAAGCAAAGTAAAGATACATCATGCTTTACAACATGATTAGGAGAAATTACAAACTAGTCATATTCAGTAGTAAATGGTCTGTCACTATTTTTTAATCTGAAGTGGTTCAATTTCATCTACCTTGTAGTTGTTTTAAGTGATTCTGGTTGCTGTTATGTAACATTAAATATGTTTCCACAGACGAGACAGTTACTGACATCTAACTACTGAATCAGATTTTTCTCAAAAAAATATTTTCAAGTCAAATAAGTACTTATTCTGGCCCTTTAGAACATTTAGGTTCCTCCAACCTCCACTCAACAGCCTCAGAGATGTCAATCAGCAGCCAAACTTGCCTTTCTCTGTGTTGAGGAGCTTCCTACCAACCTAAAAAAAATAAAGATGTTAATACGTTTCTGTGTTTCAGAATTGAGATTTTGATTCGTGTGGAAATCATCATTGCAAATATATTGAATATTGGCATAAAATATTGGCTGTTAACACCTTAAATCCCCACATATACTATAGTAACCAGCTTTTAAGCCCCTGTATCAGATGTTCCTGTTCTGCATTCATATAATTTAAGCCTGAATTAACTTTCTCTTTTGCTTTCTGATTGCAGTATGGTGTATTGCATTTGTGAATTTCTTTTCCGGATGTAACCGTCCATTGGAAAATCTTCTCCAAAATACAAACATAATCCCTCTCCTGTGATCTTGGAGAATGTAGCCGAAACTAAAAGGGGAGTCAAGGCGTTTGATGATGTCATTGAAACACAAATTAGAGAGCACCTCCATTATGACAATAATCCTTAAAAGGTTTAAATTAGTCCATAATGTAACGGTTATGGAGCCTGGAGTGATACATAATGATTCAGCTACCAGTGTCATGCATTTACTGCTGAAGCTGTGCACAAATTCACCCTAGAAACCATATACTGTGTAACATGTTCCTAGGTAAGAGTGCCTACTGAGAGTGTTCCTGGTGAAAAATTTACAGCCCAGGGTCCATCAAACTGTGGCTTCACTGTCCATTTCACTGGCAGCTCGTTGTCGTGACTGCACCCTACAAGGACAGATTCATGACTTGGGTGGGAGGAAAGGAATAGTGACTTGGTTTCAGTGTTTTCGACAAGTTGTCCTAATGAAGTCCTGCTTTGTATTGCTAGATATTGAACCGGTGGCAGTCTATAAATCCCAGGTGGCCAGAGCGTCTTTGTGGCTCAACCACTTTCTGCAAATTACTGTGTACACACCACTGCATGGCTTCTAATCCCACCCTTAGCTGTGTTTTTTCATATCTCTTAATTGCAGAGTCGTGTCACAAAACCACATAAAAAGAATTGACAGCCCATTCTGGACATGTCCACTGTGTACCATGCACAAATTCATTCAGAGTTCTGGAAAGGAGGTTTGGGATTGTTAACTGTAGATGCTGGCTTGGATCTTTCTGTTTCTCTCTGCTATTATTAAGTAGCATTTCAACCACGCTAGTTCACTAACCTCAGCCAAGTGTTTTGTCTCATCGATGGTAGTGCCGGAGGAGGTTCATGATAAAAACCTAAGCTTGAAGTTTGGTATCAAATAAAGACACCTTCTTAATTTGCTCTCAAACATGACTCAGAAAGAAATGTCTGATGGATGCTGATGATCACTTGGATAAATCTTTTAGAAAAATTAATTTAAAGGTAAATTAATGTTTATTACAGCTTGGTCATAGTTTTGGCCATCATTTCTATTGGTTATGATAATATTGTATTCACTAATGTATTGTAATTGCTGATCCAACATTGCTTAACGGATCCCAAAAAGGCCAGAAATGAGCGGTCTGACATTCATACAGGTTGTAAACAAGCTAGTGTTTACCCAGATTATCCAAACCACTTGGAGGTCAAACTGAAAGGGAGCAAGCCCCAAATTATGCTCATTGCAGAGGAAAACTGAGTGTACACTAAAGTTGTCAAAGATCAAAGTTGAATTAGGAAGTTGGTGTGTGATGTGTGTCTACAACTGATGAAAAATATACATTTTAACCAAGGCAGATTTAATAAAAAAACATACCTTTTTTTTGTTATATACTGATGCTATTGATTTAAAGTTTTAAATCCAAATCTGTTTTAATCCTGTTTTAACTTGATTTCATCATCCTCTTTGTCATTGGAACTGTATTCAAGACCCCAGTGTCTGAATACTTTTTGAATGATTTCACCCAGTTAATAATAATAACTGTAACTGTAATAATTTTAAAAGTCACCTTTATTTTCTTAACCTGGGGGTTTCTTTAAAAAAAAATCAGTCTGATCATGTGACTACTCATGTTTCTTGGTCTGCAGTTTTTTTTTTGTGTGTGTGATGTCATGTATCAGTCATTAAATCATTAGTTATTATTACTGATAATGATGGCCAACATTGCAAAAATAAGACCCAGGTTAAATGAAACCATGAATTCCTTTAACCCTTCAAACAAATTCAAATACTTCCAATGTAATAATTATTATCTGGTCTCCTACAGGGCTCCTTTAAGAACACTGTGAACAACAAGCTGTGTTACAATCACTGTTATCAACATAGTGTTTCATTTTACCAAGGAACATTATAATTCCAAGGTTCAAGGTTCTGTTTTACTGTAATTATACAATACAGGATTACACAATGAAATGCATATATATGTATATATATTATACTACATGTCATGATCACAAAGACATCCACGGCCTAATTTTTTAACAGTAAATGTACGTTTTCAAGTCCTTGTGGGTGGTGAGAGATATTAAGTAATTCAGCCTCTTCACCTCATGATATAATTATTTCACATGACATACAGCACTGTTGGGAGAAATATGTGTATCTCCCCTTTAGTGAAATATCTGGCACAGCTCCTCCCCTCCTCCTTTGCTTCCTCTGATTAAAAATACGTCTTTGGATATTTTTACGGTAATAATCCCATTAGAATGAGGTGAGGGCTTAATTACTGCATATTTTTGGAGGCCTCCTGGGATATCCCACTGTGGTGGCAGGGCTATTTGAGACAGTGCAATACAGTTGCTGATATCTCTGTTGAAACACTGTGCAGTCTTTAATCTCCTCATAAAGCATAAAACTAACTACTCTCACTCCAGCCTCTGAGTTTGAATTTAAATGTCGATACGATACAGGCTGGAATATTAAACACGGAAGCATGTTCTGGTTTTAAAGGATTAATAACAGCTCAAATGGGACTAACTACGCTGATGTGATTTAGTTCTTGCTTTGGGTAATTTTTAAGAAATCATAGCTTTGAAACATTTAAGGTGAAGTGAGTACCACTGCCTCTCTTGTCAAGGCTCAGTGAAGCTGATTCTTTTCTCTGGTTGAAAGCAGGGAGGGTGTGAGAAGGAGGGGGAAAGAACAAAACAAAACAGAGGCGCACAAGGGTTTCATTTTGTTGCAAAACGCACAGCAGACAAACATACTGATGGCTTGAACCATGATTAAGCTCACTCATCAATAAAAACGGCTGTAAGCACTGAGTCAGAAAATAATATTATGGAGGATTGGGGGTGGCAGAGGCAGGAGGTGGGGTTAGTCACAGCGCAGGGGTTTTTAAGCTAGAGGTCAATTAGGTATGCTAAATAGTCTGGGCATCAGTTCTCCCTGCTGCTGATCTGTATTCTACGCCTGACTCTGCCGCTGATCTCAAAGTCTCCCCGCATTCCCCGCTCTGAGGATAACATGAAGTGAGTGGAAGAGGTGGGAGGGGTGAAAAGGAGGAGAGTGTTCTTTTATCCTCTGTGGCTTAATGGGGAAAAAGAGACAATATTCCCCTCCCATGTTAGCTCTTCTCAATGAACTGCACATTTAGTCTGTGTTGGATTTGTGCAGGAAATAAATGGCTGGCAGCTGGGATGGGATGGAGAAAGGTCAACAATGTGTCACACAGTCAATCTATCAGGCAAACCCAAGCTACTTGTTCAATCCTACATTGCAACAGCTGCTGAATTTGTAGAGACAGAAGGAATGTGACTGTAAACATTGGCCATGATTCCCCATTACTCTGCTGAAGCACTTTGATGGGGCGCCGTCTTCCACAGGAGAGGAAACAATGTCGACAAGAGCCTGTAAATGCTTTTCCTGTTGTTATTCACTCAGACAAAAAACAACGCAAATGTAGGATCCCCTGTGCTGGCAAACAGGAAATGGACATTGCTTCTCACATTACAACAACCAGAGAAACAATTCAAATTTGTATGTATGATCTGTAATCATACATCAAAATCAGTGCCTTCCATTTATTTCCCCAGGGCATTATAACTGGAGGAGGTAAAATTAGCTATTACCTTGTTTTCCATATTCTATTTTTTCATAAACCAGTGGTGTAATATGCTCAGGTTTGGGGACTCGTCTTCAATTTAGAACAATTTAGCCAAGTGATGGGTGTAATTTGTTTCCCCCGTCAAGTTGCCATTTGCATTTAAATTCATCATTACCAGCCATGTTTTGCGGAGATTTCCCCAGATCGTAGGTGTCAGGACACTCCAGTGACTTGATGCAAATGCCCCATTATGAGAGCTGCAGAACAATTCTCATTCTTTTGCCAAAGAACACAGGTTCCATCTTTTGGGGTGGAGGAGACCTTGCCAGTAAATTCCCCTGAGGCAAAGGCGGGAGACATTAGTGGAAAATGACTGTCTAAAGAGGCAGACCTACAACATGTCCTGAATCACCTGGCGGAGTCGGGCTTCCACCACATGGGCTCTGACATTGTCCCTTTTGTGAGAATTGACTAATAAGTATGTGACTTGTGAAACAAGCATAATTTTGCAATCACATTTGCTTGCTGAATCACCAAGAGAGGTGAGGTTCCCTGTGCAGAGCACAACAGAGCCACCCCTTACATTTTAACACCTGTAAAACTATTTGTATTAGGCACTTCTCTCAAGTAGGGCATTATGTTAGAATAATGTGGGCACTGAAATGAGAGATTAAATCTAGAGTACATGCTTGTGAATTCATAAATTCAGGATTTTACAAGCAATGGGACCTAAAACCACTCCTGTGAGGGAACTGGTGTTGCTTTTATTTTATAGAGAGCATTATAATATTGTGCACATCACATGTATTATTGTAGAGAGGATGTTGTGAGCAGTTAATGTTTAAATATATATATACAGTTTCTTTGGAAGCTGTTGGCATACAGGTGAGTCCAAACTGAGCACAGTTTTTTCTTATATCTTTGACATGATATAACTTTTTGCTGCAAAGGCACTAAGCCTATAGGTTCAACTGGCCCTCAAAGAGTTTAGTGTAGAACAGCTTCACATACATCTACACCTCAGTTAATTTAATAAACTCCTGAATCATAATTCTCACATTTGGAAAGACATGCAATGGTTTGGTAGATTTGTTTTTCTGGCCTCAAGCTCAGTTGGTCTCAACCGTCATTGGACTTGATCTTAACTCCAGATCAATTGAATGCCTTAGACTGCACAAAACTACAACCAAAACTTTGATGGTTTGTCAGCACGAATCCAGTACACCAAGTGTGACTTTATGTAAGCTAGATCTGTGTCAGAGGGGAAATAACTCTATCTTCTTCCAAGACTGTGTTCCTGTAAAAGGGTGTTTGTCCAAACTGAAGCCACAACACCATACTGCACAGGAAACCTTAGATGAGATGTTTGAATTTCTACAGTTTGTCTTGTTGTTTAACTGGAGCACCAGCAGTTGTTAAAGGGGTACTCTAGTGATCTAAAAAAGAACGGTCAAAATCGAAGCAACAGAGGCTGACTTTTCATCTCTAGTATGGATCAAGTGTAGAAACGCCGGATCCTAAATTTCCCACAATGCAACTCAACAAGAACTACAGTATACTGTACAAATATTTATTCTTCTATTACATTCATAATTGGTTACACCAAGAATCCCAAGCCATTAAGACAGTATCAAGATGAAACAACAATTAACCAATAAAACATTTAAGACTCTATGCATTTGGACATCCATTAAAGGATAGGAATCTGTGTACCTTCATCTCAATTGATTTCCTATTCTGAAACGAAAATTGAAAAATGAAAAACGGGGCTTTTTTTAAAAATGGTTTTGTCACTCAATTTGAAAAAAAAATGGATATCAAAGCATTTCTGACACAGGCTCGAAATTCTGTTTTTTCATTTGCAAGTTTAATTTTTCTTGATAAGGAACCCATTTTCATTTCCATTGGGCTGCCTGAGAGGGCTGGGTCTAAGCACCCAACTCAATGGTCATGGCCACGCACAGATCCCACTGTTGTAGGAAGATTTTGTGTTTATGTAAATATACAGCATATAGCTTGAGAGCCATATATAGTGATTTTCCCATATTCCCCAGGACGAAAAAGCTAAATATGCTGGCCTATGTGGCTAACATTAGCCTTGTTATGCAGTGTGTCCATGCTTCATAAACACTTGAAGATGCAGCCGTGGCACAGAATGAAATAAAATTGAATTTAAAATTTGACTTTAAAACTAATTGAATAATAAAAAACAGGAGGAACTGGTGCTATACATGTCTAAATGTTTCTGTGTAGATGCTCCAGCAGCTTAGTGATGTATGATCTGAGCTGTTTTTTGAGCATGTCTTGTTGTGATGCTGTGGTCATCCTGCTCTCTGACTTTGCAGCTGCTCCCTGCAGATCCTCTCATTTCAACTCAGGACGGCATTCCTCTGAAACACTCAGCATTTACATCTGTCTTTATAAACATGTTTCAGTAAAGGTTTGTCTATCATTTAGCCCATAACCAATGTATTGTAGTTACACATAGCTGCAAAGGTGACCCATCCTTTGTCCTTTATACTTCTTTTAATGAGGCAGTTACTGAAAACAGTTGCTACAGCCTCTGTAAGACACTTCAGTCCAAATGTTAGATTTGTCTGAGTTTTCTCAGGTGAAACTACAGGCAGACATAGCCTTTGATTTTGTATAGATTGATTTTGTATAATTAGAATTAGCATTCAGTTTATAAAAATGTGTATGACTGTTATTCCCACTTTCTTGGTGAGTGTTACTAGCAAGGGAGGTCTTTAGAGTGTGGTTGCAGACCAAAGCCACATTTCCTAAAAGCATCTTAAGACTGAGATGATCTTAGTCCCATTGTAACTCCATGGACTAAGATAATTTTAGCATGAAGATGATTTGGGGGAAATGAAGCCTATTCTAGAAGGGATTAATGTTGCAAATATTTTTGTGTCACACATAAAAGGCATGTCTTGCAGTAAACATGTTTAATTCTAAACATTATGAAGCCGTAATCCTCTTAAATATCTCAACATATGCTTCCACATAATATACTCAACAGTATGTTCAACAGCATATTCATGTAATTAACAACTGCAACAGCTTGCAGTAAGAGTTATCATTGTCATTTTAACAAAAAACTGTGAACATTGAACAGTGAATTTGTTTCATAATAATTGAACAAAATCTCCCAAGAATCAAACAAAAATATTTATTGAAAGTTTATTAAAATAATGTGAAACCAAAAAAAATAACCAAAGGCAAAATTGACACTAAAACTATACAAGACATTCGATTATAAAATTCACCGATCAGGATATCCCATTTTTTCAGTTTCACTACTGAATTTTTCAGTTCAGTGGTCTGGATGAGCTACAAGTAGTATGAAACTGAAAACTTCAGCAGTAAAACTTGACAAATGGACAAGTTTTGGTACCAGTTCCTGACTGGTCAGTACCAAAATAATGATCAGCTCCTTGACAAACAGTGCTGCTATTGGTATTTAGTAAATGTTAATTCATTCTGACATAGCTGGCGTAGGTGGCAGTAATACACCTTAATGCTGATTGCCACCCGCCATAAAATGGAAAAAAGAAGATAGCGCTGCACAGCCAGCTGCAGGCTCACATAAAAATGTGTAATAGCTACATTGGTCCACAAAATGTACTAGTTTCACAATAACAGCTCTAAAATTTTGAGATGCCTACGTTTTTTTGGCTTGTGCTTTTCTATTGGCCTGCGTCCACATCACATGACAGTGGATGCAGGGAAATAGAAAAAACGTAGGCATCCCACAATTTTAGAGCCGTTATTGTGAAACTAATACGTTTTGCACTGTGGACCAACGTAGCTATTACACATTTTGATGTGAGACTGAATAGCACCAGGCCGAGGATATAGCTGCCGAGCAGGGTGAGTCTGAGACGGAGGCAGGAGCAGGAGACCTGACCGTAGGAAGAGAGACCTTGCCCGGGCTTGTCAGGCTCCAAGATAACATTATCTTCTGCCTTCTGCTTAGAAGTGGTGAATTTACAGCTCACACCTACTTTATACAATATAGTCTCTGGCTTTTGTTTGATCTAGTGTCGGCAAAAAATGTTTAACCTTCACTTTCAGACTCTCCTCGACATTGTGCAGACTGCTCCTCATCCTTCATGAGATACATACACACAAATTTCTATAGTCACTTACACAATGAGCAGTTACAATTTTTAAATGCAAACCACTCATTAATGCATATTTTATTGAATCACTCTCAGACCTAAAGCATTTTTTTTTTCAGAAATGTCATTGCTGTAATAACATTATGAAACATACAAAGATTTTCTTGCCCCAACCTGCTGCTACTCTGGCTAAAAATCATAGCTAAAAATACAAGAATGAATTCTTCTTATTCACCTTTTTGAAGGGATCTTCTAATGGTCAGTATGAACAGGAGGAATTATATGGCAAGAAAAACCTATTTCAATGTTCATTTTGGCTCCTGACTGTTTTTTTTTAAGACAGACTTGAAAAATTGTGAACCTGTCCTTTAACACAAAGCTTATTATTTCACAAGCCCTGTCCTCAAGAATATTTATATTATTTATATTTAAACATGGTGGCTTTAAGTTGGAGTAGTTGTTCATAAAAAAAGAAAAATGTAAAAAAAAAAAAGATTTGTCTCAAAACAAAACCCTTAAAACATCTCTACAGTGAGTGATCCTACTAACAAACAGCAAAACCATCACCTCCTTGGCAGAGGTACAGTAATAAAAGCCCTGCTGTAGCCTTTACTGCTGTGAGAATGTTGAATTGTCATTTTCATATCCCACAGAGTGGGCAGCACACACAATCAAACAATCAAAATGTGCAGTACAATAGCAGTGAATTACATGTAATTTGTTCTGCCTGTTTTTTAGACAAATTATATTCTAATTACTGTGACAGCAGAGGAATGTATTGATACTCACATTGCCAAGTCAAATATCAAAATTGGATGATGGTATGCCACTTAAGATCCTGTGCTTATCAGGTGTGTGTGCTTCAGAAATATATTTCCATAAGAAAATTCAAAATAACTTTGAAAATAAAATAAGCATTTGAAAGCAAACAGGTGAGACTTAATTTTCACTTAATTTTCATGTTTTGGGGTGAGTTCACCGTGAGCAGTAATTACTTTTCCCAGTGTTCAGGGATTTTTTTTTTATTTATTTATTTTTGTATTGGTGCTTTGGAATACCAATGTGAGAAAACAGATTTTTATTTACAGCTATTTTAGAAGGCTCAAGAGTGAATTTTGCAACCAGAAAGTAGGAATTAAAAATGTAAAAGTATTAAAATGTTTGTTGGAGGGGTTTGATGAGTCTCTCATCTTAAAATCCCATAAGTCTTCCATCTGGTGAAGTAATTAAATGGAAAGACTAATCCATTCGTTTGAGTTTAGATTTCACAATAACAGAGGCTTGAATGGATTCTGGACTGATAGTGCTGAATAAATGGTAACATGTCTTTGAAGTATCGGTAATAAAATATGAATGGATGTCATAGGATACTGTCAGATGTGCCACATAACACAGAATCAATGGAGACCAGCAAAAATGGGATCCATTCTTTCAGAGGAAAACTGCTTTCACAATCACTTTGACTCCTATACTCTCTATGAGTATCATATTGATTTATGCCCCATTTGGGCAATGACATTTAATGATCATCCTTCTACCATATGGCCACTAGTATTGAGGACAACAGCACACATCGTATAATAATTATGCGGCTTTGGCATTTCTTTATTCTATATTACATTCCAATATAAAACATCAATCTAAAGCCTAAGTCAAACTGCTGTTTCAACAACCATCCCTTAGTGTAAAGAGAAATATCACTCAGCTGAATATTTCCAAAACTAATATCCCTGTGTCTTTCCCTGTGACAATTCAATTATCATTAGTGAACTTAGCCTACACTCAAACAGACATCAGAAAGTCTTTGATCTGTGATGTCATCAGTTAAAAGCCTGTAGTCGAATCACTGATAATAAATAGGAGATTATGAAAATGTTCATTTGAGATTTTACATTTTAATGAACTCTAATTTCATAGAGGGGATTATTTCTGAACCAGAAATTGTCTAAAGTAAAATCTATCTGGTTACCATCATAATGAGAATTTTCATTTTTGTCCCATTTATTCTCCTGAACAACCTCATGTATTACCTTTATTTCATGGCCCATAGAATTTGTTTCTGAGTCTACATTAGAAATGAAAATTGCATATATTGATAAGGTACTGATGTTTCAATTCAATGAAAAAAGTGTAGTTTGGCTTCTTTGCAGGCACCGCATATTTCTAATCAGTTCCCATAAAATAAAGGACAATCCCACAAACACTAATCTGGACCTACACTACTTTAGTAGCTACAGTAAATATTAGGCCAACGCTGAGCACTCACAAACATATCTTCCAAATATGCCACAACAATTGCTGTAACAGTTGATCACCATGCTGTATAAATTTGCAGTTTGTTGTGGATACATGGAGATAAATTTTGCAAATGACTGCAAACGGATTTACAGTCATGACTTCAGTCAAAGTCAAAGCTTCAGATGTGATCATCTCAGTTCATTGAGGCGAGATAATCCTCAGTAAAGCACTGTTCAGCTCTCCAGCAGAGACTGGATTGCATAACATAACAGTGTATATGAATGCATAAAGACAAGACTCTGCAGTACGTTGTATGGAAATAAGACTTTCATGACCATATGAGTTGTCTATGAGCACATAAGGTTTCTGACGTTTCTTCCTTCATTTATCTTGATTGTAGTTCTCTGAGACTCATTTTTCATTCTCCGTCTCGCATTTTTTCCCAACCCTCTCTTGACAAGTTGCTGAAAACTCATCAAAACTCCTGACTCCTGTCGAGCCACATCCATCATGAATCCCTGTTGGTCTGGCTTAGTGCCTCTGCAAAGCTGCTAGGTAAGAGTGCTGGATGTGGAGGCGGTGAGGTGGGTCAAAGGGTCACGAGATTTAACAAGAAGTACCTGGGAGCTGAGAGGTAGAGAAGGCAGAGGCGAAGAGAGACCGCTAGTGATTTTTTTCTTTTATTTGTGTCTGTGAGTGTGTGTGGTCATTCAGTCTGTAATGTCAAGAGTCATTGAGTGTATGTTATCACTGCTCTGAGGACTGTGTTAAAAGCATGCCAGGTGATCTTTCTGGAACCCAGCATTGCTCATTCTAATGAATAAGCTCTCAATTACAAATAACACCAACATCTGACAAAAATACTGATGTTTTAAACTGGCTTAGTATTTTCAGATTAAAAATTTCAGCACTTTTCAATTTGCTTTCACATGCGATCTTGATAAATTAATAAAAATGGAGATTCACAAATTGGGTAGAGCAGAAAAGGATTAGAATAATAATTAATGGCAACAGCTGCTCAGAGGTCTTCTCGTTTTTGTGGATTCCATCACATAGGTCAGTGCATCTGGCTCAGTCATGAAGTAAACAAGTAGAACAAATAATGCTATTAACGGTGAGCATTGATTATTACTTCAGTCTTATCTAATTAGTGTGGCTGTGCTGCTGCAGCATGCACCTAGATGACAGTTTGCAGCAAAGTGTTTGTGTGTCTTTCTGCAACAGAAGATGCAGTCATTGCAGAAATAAGCCTTTGCGATTACACCAAAGGCCTATTTTCTGCAGTGCATTGATCTATACTTACCACTGACACTGAATCACTGAGCCCTTGTGGCAGGGTCGGAAGCACAATATTTGTATCTACAATTTCCTCTAATCATTGGTTTTTGAGAGGTAAGCTACAGATCTGCCACTCACGCTGCCACCTCCTTCTGAAGAGCCTCCCATCTCTTCTCCTGAGACTTAGCAATCCACTGAAAGATCCCTTGGGTGTTGCAAATGAATCATGCTGTTACCCCAAATGCAAAAAAGCCGTTGGCTATAGAAGTGAATCACTCTTTGAATTCAGCATCTCATCTCTTTTTCTTTGTGCTGTGTTTTACCCTACTCTATTTTTGGGTCCTAATTAGGCTCAAGAGGTTCCAGGAGGTACAGGAATTATTACATACAGGATCTTTTTTTTTTACATCTCAGTTTTTCCAAATGGTTACCAGGAAGGGAGAAGAGGGGTAAAAAAAATCATACATCAAATTCCTATTTGAAAATAGTTTGACGTTTTGGAATTCCCCAGAAATGAAGAGCCTGTTTTTTTTTCTCCTGTTGCTTTGATAAGAGGTTCAAAAAAACTGCAAGTGACTTTCATCATGTACAACTTTCAAATCATCTGTCGCAAACTTTAGTTCAAAAATTCAAAAGAAAATCTGAGAAAGTTCAATTTGACAGCCCAAATTCAAGGCAAGACAAGTCAGAAATCACAAGCTTCAAGATACAGCCCAGGATTTATGATTATTTAAATTATGGCACGAAAATCATTTTATCTAATGTGTGATCATACAGCCATACTTCTTACTATTTAATAAGAATTCCATATCATCCAAAGGCTATACATTCATTCATTGTAACTTTGTTGAAATCAGACTAAATTTGCAGCATGATGTTTCTGCAACACTTCAAACCTCCTTCTGTCTCCCTAAACAGTTTGTGATGTGACACGCTTTTATCCCATATGCTACTTATTTAATTCACTTTCCTAGCAGTTTATTTTGTGGCTGCTGCTCCATCATTCTCTTTGCTCAAAATGAAAGATATAACAGAAAACATGGCTCTACAGGGACAGTGCATCATGCCAACATCCAATACTAGGCCTCCAAACGGGCAACAAACAATTCTCACAAAAGAGTGCTGGTTGACTCTGAGCAAATATTCAGAGTGAATATGGCTCTGCTGTAATGGTTTTCAGTAGACCATTGGCTTCAGATGACCCCAACATGTGAATCTACACCTACACAGTCAGGGGTGATAAAACACTCCATCCTTGCTATTAATTTATCAGAATAATTAGCTCTGTTCACTTGCTGACGATAATGCATATTAGATAAATTGTCAGCGGTGCACACAAAGCCTGTGAGTGGGTATATTACATAGAAAAAGACTGATAAGTGGAAGATACAGCAGAATAGTCAAGATCATAGCTGAATTGTTGCATAGTTCTGGAAATCTTCAAGAGAATCCTGCAGTCAAAACTATCCAGATCAACACCTGTGATTTATTTTGAGCGAACTGTAAAATCCATTTAAAATATGATAATTTTGTTCTCATTTTAAAGCCTCATATGAGGTCATATGGAAATATATCTGCATGTAAATATGTATTATGATTAAAGGAGGTATGAATAACATACTGACAAATCATTAGCTCATTCATTTTGAATCACAAAGGTGGAAAGAAGTTTTTTTTTTTCTTCGAAAACTGAATCTGTTAATGGTATGCACAATCAGATTCCCTTTTGTTACTGCATGAATAAAAGTTGGTGCTGGAGTTGGAGTCTGGAGCTTCAATAGTGGCTGAACATTTTACTCATACTGAACGTATGAGTAAAATGTTCAGTGGCGACGTGTTTCATTTATTTTCCACCGAAATATCTGATCTTACAGTATAATATCCCTGCGTAGTGTCTACAGCATTATTACACTTTTTGTGGTTATATTTAGGCACTCAATGTACTTGTTTATAGGTCAGGGTAAGACTGTGCTTTGGTTTAAAACAGAAAAACTCCACCCTAACTTGAGACATGTGTTTATTAACATTTAACCAAACCACAATGTTTCACTAACCTTAACCAAAACTAACTACTGATGAGACTCTCGGTCTTTGGTGTCAAGGTCCTGCGCTTTGCATACCCACCATCCACCTCGACCAACTCTCTGCGAGTCTGGTGTGTCCGATAAATGTAGAGCTTCATTCACTCAAAAAAACATTGACCATAATCCAGACAGTGATTATGTTATTTATCCCAACTTCATTGTGAAAACAATTTAGTACTATATAAACATAGCTTTTAGGAGACATTGTTGGACCAATAGTAGGGCTAAAAGCTTACGTTTGTCCTGGGGTGGTGCTAGAGGAAAGGCCACGAGATGATAAACATCTAAGGGTTTATTCTCTTGGAAGCCTCAATGTGCTCAGCAACTTTCATGGAAATCTGCCTGATTATAACATACGTTTTCTGCAAAGTTGATATTTTAACCTGACAGTCGAAATACTCAAAGAGCTCAGGATTCATCCATAAGGGCTGCTTTATTACAAACAATTCCACCATATAAACCTGGAATCTGTGTGTAACAGCTGACCTCTTTATATATATACAGTCAATGGTGTAGATGGGGAGCAGAACATTAATTACCGTCACATACTACTGATCCAGTGTTAATGAAGTTACCGCCGCTGTCACATGTGTAAATGTGCACATCACTCTCTCAATTTAAAGACACTTATTTCTACTGTTGTGTGATGCTGTGTGAAGGAAATAATCTGACGTACAGCCAGCTGTGGGCAACAAATCAATACTAATGTTTCTGCAAAATCCCAGATATATTCTGTGACACCTGAACAACATTATTGTAAGATTCAGACATTAATCTAACACATTTCAGACCTGCCTGAGTCACATTAATAGCTGTATTTTGACATTTGACATTTCAGTAGATTATGTTATAGATGAGAAATATTAGAGAAGTTAAAGAAGAAAATACATGAAAGTTGGTTTGTGATTGTGGAGAGCTCTGTGTGTGCACATCTCTGCTAATTAAAGACACACAAACTGAGGCTTTTGTGCTCTCTGCAGTTTTCAGTTTAAACTGATCTCTGTGCTGAAATATGGAGGAGAGCCTGAAACACTGAAAACCACTCCAGTTCCACTTCCTGTAGGTGAGAACGTGCCTGACATGGACAATTTCCTGTTGTGTGCTTCATGTGTGAAAGGGGCTTATAGCAATAAACTGAATATCTTTGGGTTGTGGACTGTTGGTCAAGACAAAACAAGACATTTGAGGATGTCATCTTGGGGTTTTGGAAACGGTGATCGACATTTTTCAGCATTTTCTGACATTTTATAGACCAAACAACTAATCGATTCATCAAGAAAATAATCGACAGATGAATCGATACTGAAAATAATTGTTAGTTGCAGCCCTCAAAATGTGTCCATCATTTTGTGTGCAATTGCAAATGTTGGCCTGACAGCGTGGCCAGAGGAAAAGTCAAGGGCTCAGCAGAATCATTAGGTATCATACTCCATGGATCATGAATATTTATGCTGAAATTCATGGCAATCTGGTTTATGTTATGTTATCTTAGTTTATGAGCTGTCTGAGTGACCAGCATTTCCATCTTTTGGCCCAACTGTTAGTAGAGTAAAAGCACACAAATGAACATTCAGTACAGAAGTCGTACTTGTTTGTTGCTATAAGTACGACTTCTATACTGGATATTCATGCAACAAACAAGCGGAGCATTTGAAGTGATACTGAGGTGTTGCTGGATTTTACAGGGCATTTGAGCTGTTAAATGAGGAATCAGTGTATGAGTAATCTGAACGCGTTTGCCAATTCTGCTCACAAAGGTTTACTTTGCTTGTGTTTGCAGACAACCTCCTGAAAAAAATCCCCTCATGGTTTTTGAGTTTGTTGTAAATTCCCCTAACTCCCCTGTTTTGCTTTTAGGTTGGGCCAAAATAATCGACACCCAAGTAGAAAAAGACAGCTGGATCAATACAATTAAGCAACTCAGGCTACAGGAGTAATTTGCTGAGAGATGGTGTTTAGGCTATGACCTGAACACTCCTGTGTGTTCAATGGACACATTTACTACCAAGGCATTTTAAAGCTAATGACAGTATTTGTTCTCCTGTTTCCTTTTTCTTCTCATCTGAATTTGGAAGTGACCTTCAGAAACGGTTTGTAACAATGAAGACAGACAGACCTGCTCTGAAACACTAAAACTATAGAGATAATGTACACTCAAGAGATAATGTAGGAATATCAGAAGGGTGTTCCAGTGCATTCAAATTAAATCTCACATGACCCAGCTGCACTATAACACATTCCACACTTTATGATGAACAAAACACATCCTCATAATTAAACAACAGTATAAAATTCAGCCAGCAAAAAACGACCTATAGTTACGTTTACACCATCCAGAGGCCGTAGTAATGCACTCCAGAATGACCCATAGGACCATAATATGCTGCTTTCTAAAACCATTACAAGTCACTGTTAAAAAATAATGATGTTTTATGGCGTGACAACGCTGTGGTTAAGGTCTGGTTAGGTTTCCTACCTAAAAAACCCTAAAAAACCCTAAAAAACCCTAAAAAACTGCTTTGTTAGGGTTAGAGAAAGGCCATGGGTTAAAATGATCACTTGAAACATGGTTAATACTTCCTTAAAGTTACACAACCTTCATTGTCATGGCAACAGTAAACACCACAACGTTATGGTTTTTAAAAAAATGTCCTGACTCACAGTTGGAAACATGAACAGTGAACAATGGTGTCCTGCAGCAAAGTCCACTTTTTGTCATCTAAATATCTAGCCTTCCACCCAACCTGCCTCCTCCTAATAAGGCAAAATCATCTTATCAAGTCACCTCATACTGATGTTGTGTGAACTGCGTCACGTCCCCGGGTCATAATAAGGCTTAAACATAACTATAGGTTTTTTTTGCTGGTCTGAATTTTAGACCTATACTGTAATTTTCCTTATGAGGACTGGCTGGATGAACAATAATATTCCTTAAAACATCACATTGCCATTCCTAAGCATGGTTGTAAAATCAATGTTTTCAAAACTGAAGAGTGTTTTTTTAATCAAGATATTTATTCTGACATTTGTTTAAATGTTTGTTTGTTTAATTTATATTAAAAGACAAACAAGAGGCACATCTATTGTCTACTACACCTCATTTAATAACTTCTTTTATCAATTATTGGTGTACTAATTAACTGTGGTTTGCTGTATTAGAATAGTGAACTTTATTTTAATCAGAGTTTGATGGTAAAGAATGTTTAATGTGTCCCAACTGACAGCATCAAATAACACAATGGGAGTGAGGCACTAATTACTAATATTTACGTCTGGGACAAATTTGAAATTCATGCACATCTGGAGCAGTGACCTGTGCTGACACGCATCCATATGCTGTGTGCAGTGTGACCTCAGCACAGTAAGTGACAAGCAGCAAGGTTAAAATGAGGAGATTCATGCAGTGGTGGGGAGTTAATAGACTGACTGATTAATGGGTTAGTATGTAAATTTCTTCTTACAGTATATGTATTTTGGAGCAGTAGCATCCAGTGTGGATACATATGATGCTGGCTTGTAAAATGCATCTTAAAATAACTAAGATTTAAATACTGAGCAATTTTTAAAAATTATATATTACTGACTGAACATGGGCTCAGTTTTACTTTTAGTCATCTGTGCATTTCTATGTGACCTGGTACTGTTTGGGTATGCTGCAAAATTAAGTGTGTTGGTAATCATACACTGAATCATCACTTTAACATATAAAGCAGTATATAATGATAGCAAAATGAAGTGTGTATTCTGATTAAATAAGCATATGAATGTGTTTCTGAGCTATAATTTCAGTGAATTAGAACATTAAACAGAACAATTAATGCTCAAAATGTCTGTGTAGATGGAACTTTGGTGGGAGGAATATGCATGCTTCTGTTTCCGATGCCTTATCCTACTGTTCCTGAGTGCTGTATTCTATGCTCGACAATATATTTTTTGTGTTTTTTGTTTTTCTTTTCTCTTCATAATTGCTGTGATAGCATTTCAAATTCAAGTTAGGCTGTGGAAGTAACAGTAAGGGCACAGTGTAAAAAAAATTCCCCCTTGCAGCAAGTTTTGTTCTCTAAAGCTTTATAAGTCATTTCATTATTGTGAGTGTATTCTGAGTACTTGCCTCTATGGCCTCAACCACACCAAACAGAAGTTTCCTATTAATAATAAGAAACTTCGAGGAGTTCAGCATGCATGACTCACATGTCCAAACCACTTCCTATTATATTGAACAAACTAAAAAAAATAGTTAAAACAACCACAATTGGCTGTTTTCTCTTGTTTCTTCCTTGATTTTTTAAGTCATTAATTACTGACAAGAGAACAGAGGAGACAAATAGCAGCAGCTGCAGCAAGCTTTCAACTTAGTGGACTTTGAAGTTTATCATTATGTGTGAAGTCTGTTGACATGAGACTTGCAGCATGGCACTACGTGAAAACAAAATGCGATGCAACAGATATTTTTTATGAAGGAAATAGTCACAGTGAGTGAGTCAACAAAAAAGGCCTGCAAAGTAAAAACTCTAATTGTACATTCTATCAACATTTAATGACAACCCTTCAGTCTCAGGTGGATGTTGTTAGAGTTGCCATCCCTACAAATATGTTATCAATATCTGTTATTGTGTTTTTTTGGCAGAGGAAATGTGTTTGACAACTTGCAGTTGAATGAAAACAGGGTAGGCTTAGCTTGTTTAATACAAAGAGGAACGTACTGGGAAGTCATGAAAGAGTGAGAAAGTCATGTTCTTGTTATTTGATGTAATTGTTAATATTTAATATTTGTACCAGGCGATATTCAACATTGAGTACAGCAGCGAGCACTGACAGTGGCTGACTTTCAAACCCTTTTAAATCTTTGAAAAACTTTCTCCCGAAACATCTCATGGGTTAGTGACATTCAATGACATGTTCCCCCTGTAGCCTTCATTAGACTGTGTGTGTCACCACCACGTGTTCAAAGATCAGAAAAGTTTATTCTAATGCCTACTTGCATATTCTTCAAGACTTTGATCCAGTTGCAATAATGTGATATATGTGTCCTGATAGTGAAGACACAGCTGAAATAGCCTCTGTGTTGTGTAAAGCTTCACTGTGCCAGGGCTTGACCTATATCTGTAAGGGTTTGATCTCTGCTTTTAATTTTTGATTATTATAATAATTTAAAATAGGAATCGGTAAAGGGTGGGAGTCAACATGTGAATGATTGTGATTATGTAGATGGCCTAATTTCTTATAAATCCTGTCATGCACAGTACGATATTAAACAAGAGCACACAGTTTTCTGTCTTTCTGGCTTCTAGGGCTCTGTGAGAAGGGAGACAAAGTGAGAAGAATGCTCAACTGTACCTTCATAACAACAGTATTGGTATGTTCAGGTTATTTAACAAGAACAGACTGACTTTCCATAGCACCAGATGATGTATTGTTCATTTGATACCACAGTCATCATGGCATAAGACTTAGGAATTTGTTATTGTCTTTATTTATGGCAATGTTTTAGTTAAAGAGTCTGTTAAGCTGAACTTTTATGTGCTGTAGATTTTCTGGATGACAATTGGAGAGGATAAATGGAAAATGAGCTGTAAAGCTTACATTCATACAACTTTCTGCATCTATAGTACAGTGTTTCCCCTATATTCATTTTGCAGCGGTGCACCACTGCTGCAAAATTATGAGCACCACTGCTAAAATTTCACACAATCATTAATATTAATGGGCTACTACTGACTTTCACTCGTGCACACCCTACGTTGTTTTGAGTCATCCTTGCTCTCCTCATTCTTCAAAGGACATCTATTTGAAAGGTACTGTTATAAGAGTAGCATAGCTCCTTTAAAGAATAGGGCAGTGCCTAATGTGTGAGTAGGGATTTTGTAGTTGAGCGAGTCGAGAGAGCGAGCGGCAGAAAAGTGAAGGTGCAGAGAGCAGAGGAAAAGGTTAGTAGTAAGTTGTCACTATGGCAGTAAATGTACAGTATAGGCTGCAGTGTGTCAGTTAATAAATGCTGCAGATTCTGAAGAAGGGTTATCCCCGAAGTTAGCGAAAATGTGTTAGCCTAACCTGACCAGGTTCACTTAAGGTAGACTGACCTTTACGTCGGACCAGCAATTCGCATTTTAGCGTGTTAATGTCTGGCTGCTGGGTGTCTTCCGAGTTTTTGATAAGCCCCCCCCTTGTCAGTGCCACCCCCCGCCGCCCCAGAGCAGTCAACCTAGGGGAAACACTGTAGTACATGATAGAAATTCCTTCTTTTTGAATTCAAAAGACACTCAAAGAAACATAATGGAGCATTCTCTGCAAAATTTTCATGTATTCATCTATCAATTCACATGCATATTTTTTTTAAATATGCCTGAATTAAATTGTTACAAAACCATGAAAAAGTATGTCACACTGGAAGTTTTCATTTTCCATGAATGCAAAGTGTATATTTGTGGTACAAAATCTACAAGCATGATGACCGAGAAAACAAGACATCCAATCAGTTTCAATGTAGTTCTAGAGCTGTAGCTGCTGCATAAAGAACATGTACATGTGCACAGGTTTGCAAAAGACCTTTTGACATTCAAGGGGTCCTGTGCTGTGTATGAGATGGCATACATCAGTCACACATTCCAAGTAGCTAACAAGACACATTTATCCATCCTATATGCAGTGAAAAATAAAACATGTTTGTGAAAAAATTTGAAAACAAGTTAAAACATGTGAGTACATTTTTTTAATCTCCCAAGAAGAGTCTTGGATGGGTCCAGTTTGCAAACCCGTAACTGCCTGTCACCTGCAAAGCTCAACATGAACCGATCATTACCCACAAAAATTTCTAAATCAAATCTGGACCCTGCTCATTACTGTATGACCTGACCTGACCTGACCTGTCATACAGACAACCCTGCTGGGCAGTGAAGGCACAAGCTCAGGGTGCAGGATACTGTAGTAGTGACTGTGCCAGGAGAAATAAATAAATGATAAAATAATAATAATAAATAAATTAAATGCACTGATAGGCTACCTGCAGATTGTGGAGGCAGAAACACCCTCCGTGTGTTTAATGGATTACTGTAAAACTTCAATTAATAGCCTGGGCTTTTATTTGCTTCAATCACTGAACTCAACCTGCCTGTATTTGGGACATTCGCCTATATGGGACAGGCCTTTAATTCCCTTCACACAAAACTCTTGCTCAGCAAAGATGAGAAATACTATAAAATTGATTATTTAAACCAGTAACAATATTACTTGTATAAAAATTACCAGGCTATCGAATAACATATCAGTTATGAATCATTCATTCTCAGAGAGACAGAGAGAGAGAGAGAGAGAGCCCTGTATCAAAATACTGGTAGCCTACCTTAGAAAGGATGAAAGCTGAATGTTACTGTAGTTAATTCAACCTTTGTTTGCACTTAGAGTGTGAAAAAGATTTTAACAAATCAGTTCTGCATGTAAAAAAATCAAGTAGACCACATTGCTTCTTAAATCATTGTTATACCGTCTTAACAACAATAAATTGCTGAATGCCTCACATACCATATTTGCATTGTTTGACAAACTGAAGGGAATGGCCTTTAAGGGAACTAAAATATTATTGGTAGGTGAGGCAGATACAGTAATACGGTAATATGGTAATACTGCAATACTGTAGGCCAAAGGCTAAACAATAATAGACAATCCCTGGCTATACGGTAGTCTGGAACTTGTTGGCTGAAACACATAAATTACCCCGTCTACTACTAAGCAGCGAGCTGGGGCTCTCATGTTCCCTCCTGTGGTGTATTCCTTGTCCACATCTGCTGCCATCCAGTTGTCATACGATTCATGCAGACTGGCTTTGAATAGCTAATTCTAAATAGCTGTTTTGCATTGCCTTGACTTCCCTGATACCCCCTTTGAACACAACATAAGGCTTCAGTTTTGTCCCATCCGCTTTCACAGCCAACACCACGGTTAAGTGACTCTTTTCATGGCCTGTAGTTTTCAGTGGAACACTGCGCGCACCTCTCGTATCCACTGTAGTTGAACTGAACATATCAAACAAAACCACTGTTTCATCCATAGCTATAATGTTCTTCTCCTGTATCTTCTTTTTCTCAATCATCGGCATCATAAATGTGACAAAATTCACCAGCTTTTCAGTGATGTGCCTGGGCAACAGTTGTACGTCTTCTGACAGAAAAGTTATTGTGGTTGAGGAATCTGTCAAGCCAGCCAGCACTATCAGCAAAGTTCTCCACATCCCTGCTGTCACTCACAGTGGTGTAGATTTCTTTAACCTTCATCCTGATCATCTTGTGGGAGACTTTGAGATGTCATACCTGCATGCTGCATCCACTCGCACATTTTTAGCTCCAGCTCATCGCTAGCCTTCTTCCTCCCCCCACCACGCAATCTGGCCCTTTTACCGTCTTCCTCAGACAGGTGTTGAAGTTCAACTTTATTTTTTCACTATTCTCTAACTCTCTTTGGATCAACGGAGAAATGTCTTGTTGCTGCTTCTCCTGAGTTTTGTTTGGCAAATTTGACTAACTAACTAACTAACTAACTAATAGCTTGAATTTCAGGTCATACTTTTTTCTCTGTGGCGCCATTGCACTTGAACGTGAGCATCGTTCACACTCACTATAATCTTCTTCTTCTTGTTTTATGGCGGTTGGCATCCAGCTTATTGGTGCATTTCCGCCACTTTCTGCTCTGGAGTTTGGATCAGACAATAGATCTCGCAACAATACCTCCAAACATCTATAAACCAGATTTGGCATCTAACTGAGACCTGTGTTTATTTGTCAAAATGTGTAGCCACACCTTGCCAGTAAAAGGGACTCGGCTTTTAATTTAAGTTTTATGGTATGTTCACTTCCTCCTCCTTAGACAAACTTGATGGCAGAAGATCACACTCTGACCTCCCCAAAATCCTGTGCACTTTACGCACAGCTGGCACAGTGTGGATACATTCATGAATTATTTAAATCTTCTGAAATTACACTTTGTGTGCTTTTCTACGTTACCTGACAAATCTCCAAACCTTGTTGTTTGTTTGTTTAGTGATTTAAAGACTATTAAAGAACAGTAAGGACTGATGTTTTGCATATGGACTCATTTATGTTTACTGGTGCTGAGAGACATAAATGAGGCTTTTCAAATATGTAGAGAGGAGCACAACAGCAGATTTTAAATGTATTAATTAATCTACATTTATAGCTTGCACAAGTGTAACCAGCAGCAATAGTATGCCAGCAGCTGAAGCACGTACAGTATATCAGTCACATTCAGTTCCTCATCTTTCTTCATGTGAACATCCAAATAATCATCACGCTATGTGAGACCTCCCAAAATGTGATTTTGATTTTGAGGTTGTTAATTAAGGGATCTGGAGATTTCCGGTGACGCCATGATATCGGTAGGTGTGTAGCCAACTCGCTCGCTGAGAAACCCTCTTTAAAGCAGCCATAAAATAAATATTGAGGCATATGTTACTATCCAAGTATTAACAATAAACTGAACACAATGAGCTGACATTGTGAGTCTGACAAGGAAGAATCGCTAATTTTCTCTGAGATCAGTGAACTGAGAAAAGAACACAAAGAAGGTACTAAACAGAGGCTAGGGAGAGTGGAGGATAATATGAAAGATTTAACTGCTTGAATTGAAAAGCTGGAGGGGAAATCAAAGGAAATGGAGGACAGAGTAAGCTCAACAGAAGACAGAGGAATGCGACACGAGAGGGCTATCAAGTACCTGCTACACAGAGAGGCTAAACTAGTGGAGAAATACTCGGACTTGGAAAATAGAGCGAGGCGTAATAACCTGCAGATTTATGGAGTTGCAGAGGGAAAAGAAAAAAATGACATGCTACAGTTTGTGACTGAACTCTTGAAGAAATCTCTAGAACTGCCAGAAGACTTAACTATCCACATAGAGAGAGCACATAGGGCCCTTGCAGACAAACAGAGAGCGGAGCAAGACCCACCAAGATCTATCATAGTCAGATGCTTAGACTATTACATGAGAGATGCTGTGTTGCAGCAGGATTGGAAACAATGGCAGATAACATATGAGGGGGACAGAGTGTATTTTGACCAAGATTACTCTCCAGAAATCCAGAGAAAATGCAAGGTACGACAGGTGATTAAACAACTGCTAGTTGCAACCACACAAAATGTGGGCTCACCCAAGAGAGATCTAGTCACATCTCTTTTCCTTTGCACAAGGAGCTGGCACATCAATTGACTCTGGTCCAGCTGGGTCTGTTAGTAGGAAGTATCCTTTTTTTTCTTCTTCTTGTAAAGTTCTAGTGTTCGCTCATTTGTTTGTTCTGCCACTGTTATGCATGGAGCAGTATCACAGCAACACAGTCCTACAAATCTTTTCTGAGGTATGGCAGACATACACAGGCCAATCAAAATAAGAAACAAAAATGGTACACAATGTAATATAATGTATTTATCAAATGTCACAAAACATAAACGCATATTCTATGCGAGTGAGGAACTTTGGAGACATCCCATTCTTAATCTTCCAAAAGAAGTGGCCTTTGTAAAAGAGCATCTGAGTAGCAGCATAAAGCAATGGCAAGGCAAGCAATGTAACCTGCCACTTGACTTAATCCAACATCTGGTAATAAAATACCACAGTACAAGGGAGCCATCATCAACGTATTGAAAGATGGAAGCTTGTTGCTTGTAGAAGTGTCTTTTCTCTCCTTTTGAAATATTAATGGAAAAAAAGCAAAGCCAGAAAATGTGATGAAAGTGAAAGTGAATCCCCCCCGACCAATCCTCCTCAGCTCCACTCCACCATTCCCAAATTTAAGAGCCTTAGGATTCAAAGCCAAGGGCTGAGCTCACATCTATGTTAATGGCGTTTCAAAGTGAATCAGAAGTGTCATGGAATGTCTAAAGATTAAGAAAGAGGAAGAGCCATCTTTGACATGGACTGAATCAAAGTTTGGCGTGATCTTCCGCAGAGTAGCTGAAGTTGCACTTTATGGAATGAAAACTGACATTTCAATTGGATCAACCCCTGTCATGTCACATTCCGTCCATAGCACACATTTTTTGTGGGGCTATGTTACAATTTGTTTTGTAGAGTTGCAGTCAAGCTTATACTGTGCAGTATTTTGGTATTTTTCAACAGTTATTTTTTTGTTATTCAGTGTTTTGTTTTTGTTGGTTTGTTTTAAATATATACTAGTGTTGTAGTCCTTGAGATTGGTCTCTCAAGACCACTTTTTGAAGGCCTTGGTCTCATCTCAGAATCAACCACATTTTTACTTGGTCTTGTCGTGGTCTCAAAGAGGACTCGGGATGTTATTTCAAGATGGGTCAAGACCACAACTGCTGGAATATTACTAGATTGCCTGTGCATTGTCTGATTTATTTGTTAACATCATTACTGTGATTGGATGTAAAACTTGCTGCTTCAAATGCAACCAATAACTTGACTCATTTCTAATTTGAAATTTTTGTTACTGTTAATGGCTGTCACCCCTCCCTGCCCCCATGTACATGCACTTCAAGAAAGTGAATGTGGGAGACAGGGGAAGAAGCTGTGGTTGTCTGGGAGGAGATGTCGGCCAAATCTTCTGTAATAAAATTTGGCTACCAAAACCACAAAGAGTTCATCTGCAAAACAATCAAAACACGGCCAGTGAGAGAGATATCTATACAGCTCTGATGCAGCATCTTACCACTACAATTTCTATTCTAAATTATTATTTGATTTGTAGAAGTAGAAAAGTAAAATTCTAGCATTTTTTATACCATGGCAAGTGGCCATGGTATAAAAAAGCCCAAAAGTAAGTAAGTGGTCGGTCGGTCGGTCAGTGCTTGGACTCATATTTATGAGTCATTCCATGCAAGAGGTGGGAGCTAATTAAACACCACAGGAAGTTTCATTAGTGACCCAACAATGTGTTCATTATCATTATTATCAAGGCATTTACAGTGAGTTGCAACAGCCCACAAATAAAACAAATAAAAAACATTGCCATTGCAATTTGAAAAGGCCAACAGTGAACACTTGAGACAGGATGTTGCTCGGGTTTCATCATGTTGATTGTAGACATAACAGCACTCCAGGTACCAGCACACAGTGGGATCTGGACTTGACTAGTCTCTGTCTTGTCTCTTAATGACAGTTTGAGGTTGTCATTATGAGCAAGACAAAAGTTCCAAAAAGAAACACTAAAAGGAATATATAATTTCCAACAAGCTCTCCTTCTTTCATCCCATCTATATTCTGTTTGAAAGGAAAATCTCTAACAATTCTTTCTTTTCATTGATTTCTGGTACATTCTCTTTGAGGGGGTGATTTTGCCCCCAATCTGCACATAGCCAAACATCATATCTGACCTACCTTGAAACCTTAAATAACTCCTGACATTGTCTTAAATGAGGATGAAGTCTAGAGATGCAAAGACAGGCTCTGTGCAAAAAAAGTTAGAAAGTCATATTTACAAAATATATAAGAAAAAAGAGGCAGGCTAATGTTGACTCAACTCTTCCAAGAAGACTTCCACTGTGTTACATGACCAACAATGAACACTGCCATTAAGCCAGTTGTCAGTTCCGTAACATTATTCTTAACATGAGCCAGATGTGTTAGTCATTAGTTAACTTTCTCATATGGCACAACAGAAAACTCCACATCATTACATAATTTGTGTTAAAAACACACAACCTCTTTCAGGGGAGACTAAATATTCATTTCACAAAAAAACTGTTTAAACCAAAAACTGAAGTCTGAAAACTCCAACTGTTAATCAATTCAAATCCCTGCAAAAGCACTGGGGTAAATCCTGTCTGCATAAATCTGACAAACCCGACTAACAGCCACTGATCCTAAGTAGATCTTTCCTAAGTCGACCTAACTTTATACATCAAGACATAACAGGACTTGGACACCCTTGATCAATGAAATGATTACATACCAAGCAACACAAAGCAACAGCTTTGGAAATAACTGCATTTCAATGAGTTGCATTCTTACAAGACAAAAGAAAACATTGTTTGCTGTTTCTATCTGTGGCACATTTCAAAGTCAGCGCACAAAAAGTTGTTTGAAATCTCCAGCAGTCGCTTTTCAACCTGGGAATGAGGCTGTAATAATAGAGAAGGAACGAGAGAGCAGTTCACAGATCTCCAGAATCAGAATATTAATGATACTTTGAAGCCCCCAGCTAGCAACAATGATCTATGAATTCAATATGCTCAGATAATTCCCTCAGCCAAAGCCCAATGGATAAAGCAGCAGGCATATGCAGTTACATTTATTTGTTCAATGAAGTGCCACCCTGAAACAGGACTGTGGAAAGCAAACATCCAGAAAGACAAAAAGTCATTAGCCAGTTAATAATGCCACGATAACCATCTTTGTTGCAGGAATATTTTTCTAATCCATATCACAGTTTAGTGCTGGCCCCCTCTAGAGAACAAAACTGTCTCTTTTCTCTTTCAGTGTGGGCTTTGTTCTCAGGCTGGTATATATGAACAGATAAACTTTACACAATCTCTTTGAGGCAGACTGAATTTATTTGATCTTATTTAACAGTTCATGATTCTTTCTGTGAGAGCATGGCTGATTTTTATTATGATTTTTCCCCCAGTTTAGAGATGCTTCTTATGAGAGAAATGTCCTATTTCAATGTACTCACTGAAACATTAAAACTCGAAAAAGTTGGGAAATATAATCTCTTAAATCAACAGCAGTGATGTCATATCCCCGAAAGCAAGAAAAGATTGAATCAAACCTGCTTTAAAATATGAAAGTATAGAAAGTAGCAAGGCTATCCAGGGCTTTTATATAATACATAAATACCAAATTCAGTTCAAATGTTATGCTATTTTCCAGTGACAAAATAAAGAAAGAAAATAAAGAACAAACTGCTCAGGGTTTACAACAGCCGCCTCAAAAACAACCATCTGGCCCATAAATGTCAGAAACAATCACATTCAACCTATCATAACCAACAAGACATGTAGGGCCTTTGACATTTACAGTAAAAAGGACAGACTGCTGTAACAGCCCAGCAAACGAAAACTGAACTAAACTTTACTGGGCAAATGAAAATATTACACACAAAACACTGCCAAGCTTCAGTGAGCCATAAAGTGGGTGATTTTAATGTTGCTGAAGTGTGTTGCCTGACATACTGAGGACTATTCTTCTATCTCCATAATGGGGAAAGGACCTAAAGGTGGCATTTGACGCAGCTTGTCCTCCAGATCTGGGAGGAGAGTAGCATTAAAGCTAATTATTTTCAGGCTAATCGTCAGTGATTTACTTACCAAAAAGCATTTGTATGGCACATTTGTAGTAAGAGATGTAAACTTTGCCTCTTAATTAGCTTTTGTCAGCACATTTCATGAGTTTCAGTGTCAACTAAAATGTCAATTGAAACTGAAGACTAATTGTACTGTTTCAAATGTGCAGAGAAGGAGATGGTATGTAGGTTAAAGCTTGCAATCTAGCAGGCTTCAGGCCTCTGAACAATTGGGTAAAGAGGAAATAAAGCTTGACTGCTTCTCAATAATGTAGCAGTGAGCAATATTAAAGTAAATTAACAAAACAAGTCTAACAATTTAAATTCTGTCACACTACCAGTCCAACACCTCAGTACATTAGGTACAAATAAAGTAAAACAGGAATTTAGGTACTGCAGAGAGGCACCACAGTGCTTCACTGTAATTCATAATCATCACTTGGCAACATGTTTTTAATCAGTGTATTAATAAAACAGTGGGCTCTAAATCTGTTCATAGGAGGCAGAGATTCAAATCCTTGCATCTGTGATTTACAGGAGGTGTTAAGAACATCTCTTGAATATCAACACTGTACAACAGAGGCATCTTGGCTCACACACTCATCCTTTTCTATCTGCTATGCTTGTAATAATCCCACTCTAATCCTCAACTAAATTTTAAAGTCCAATGTCCTTTGCTGCTAGATACCACCAAGGAAGACCATTATATTCCTCTTTGTTCACTTAAGCTCTGCGTAAAGTGAACCGATGACCACTCTTAGATGGAAAAAAAGTTTCAGGATCCTCTTTTCTGAAATTCTCATATACTCAGAGATCTTTCAAAGTGATTTCATATACAGGCTTTACTTTGAAGTCACTCATGAATGCGTATGTATACATGTGAAGGGGCAGTGCCTCAGGTCCTTGAATGGCACCAGGTTTCAACACATCACATTTAATAGGAAATTCATCGTCAACACAGGCTATATGCTGCATGCCTTTCAAAGCTTTGAATAAACGGAGAAAATGAAAGACAAAATGATGGATCCTCCAATTCCAAAAACCACCATTCAAAAGTCACATGTGGTGGATGTTTGGTGCTGCAATCATAAATGAGTGTCTGATTACAATGTTTTCCCCATGTGGCACCTGGTCTTCACTGTCCCAATTTGCCAGGCTTTTGAACAGGAGAGGCATATTTTACAGGAGGTCTGCTATCCTGGTGAAATGAGATTTTTTTCCTCACTGGGATTCTCCACCCACTGAAATAATTACAATTTTTCTAGGGCACTGATGTACCCTTTGAATAGGAAAAGCAGAGACTTCCCCCGTGAAAAGGGAGCAGAGTGGAAACCTGAGTCCAGAGGTCAGTGTGGCATTCATTTATCTCGCTAGCACTGCTGTGTAGGATGAGTCCCGGTACAGCTGATACCATAGAAACCTATGCCATCACAGACTGTCTATACTAAAATCCTTTCAAGCTGCATTATGCAAGGTCTTTATGTAAAATACGCATTATCACCCAGAATCATAATATGTGACTGCAACAGAAAACAGTGTTTAATCCTTGCTAAAACACTGTACAAGGACGAGAGTCACTTCCATAAGAAAAGACAAATCTAAATTGCCTTCAAAGTACTTTCATTCCTTATAATACTGTCCTATCTTAACTTCTTAATTTTTTATTAGCTTTAATTTTTGAACATTGCTTCAGTTTTACTTTAAAGTCATCATATAGTAATCATTGTAAAATGACTAGTATAGTATAAACCAATATTAGTATTGATTTTGATTTGAAAAGTCTGCCAGTGTTCTACATCCATGTTCTGTCTGGAAACTATGGCAACAATTTGGAAAATGGGCTAAAACCTGCACAATTACTGATGCTTGCTTTTACATGCTGTTGATGTTGGTTAATATCTTTAATGTTACTGTGATTGACAGGAAGTGCCATTTGTTTTGGTTAGCTCTGAACAAAGAGCCACCTGTAAAGCTGTACTTTTCATTCTCTTGTAGCAAAAGTCTGGAAGGACTTTGCTAAATTATGCATCAACGGTCATTTCATGATCCACCTGTGGTGCACCAAAGATCAATACATCATTTTCTTGTGAGATGAATGTCTGTAATATACCACAATGCTCCTAACCTTATGGTCTGCATGGAGGTTCTGTGGTGAATGCTTATGAGTAAGAAGGCATATGTAGTACTGGACAGTGAAAATGAAAATAACTAAATACTAATGTAAAAGAAGGTAACATGATTTAAACATTAATATTTGACTTTCTTCTCCTTCCATCTAATATCTTTAATGTTCAGTCACGATGGCATGATGGATTAATGATGGCATACAATAGCACCGCAAACTACAATAAAGCCTCCAAAATGACCTCAGATTTAAGTAAATGCCTAAGATGCACAATGTCAACAAAAACTGAGTATAATAAGATTCAGAAAGGTAATAGTTACATGAAGTGGCAAATGATTGTATCTAGGTATCATAGATTAATAAAAAGACATTCAAAATATGACAGGAAGTAGGAAGAAATTCTGTGTAAAACTTTTCAAACTCTGCCTTTAATCTAGAGGTAAAGTCCCACAGTGTGTCTCAATGTTCTGATCAAATTTTCAATTTTCTAAACTAATGGAATTTTCAAACTGTGTAAATTGGGGAAGTCCAGAAATCTTTCTGTCTCAATGAGAAAAACATCTAACTTATGATTAGATTGATTGGAATAAAATGTACTCTTGGGGATTTAACACTATTCCTAATTTGTTGAGTTTTGGGTTTAGTTAATGGGTCTGGTATCATGAGGCATATGGTGGCCCAGAAGCAGTGAACACTGATGAGCCTCTGTCATTCCTTTGGAGAATAGTTTTTATACTTTCATATGCAGTTAGTAAGCACAGCCAAAACATGCAACATTTATTTGATATCAGTACTGGACTGTTTCCCCACTGCTACCAATGCAAGTTAAAAAATCACAGAGATGAAATTACTTTATGAGCGACTGTCGGGTCCAAATACGAAAACCATGTGAATTCTCCACTGAGAGAAACACAACTGACACAGGCACTGTGGTCTTAATGCCAGTTACATCCATCCTCTGCTACCTTCTGCTGATCGAGGCAGCCAAAGGATTTAGCAATTATCTGTTGAAGATAACCTGGCATCAAGAAATTAATTTCATTTCATCAAGCAATTTGTATTCTCCCCAGTAAGTCGCTGCTCGGGTCTGTTCAAAACCAGCCCAGGATTAGATTAAGAAATTGACTGCAGCAGGAACTTTTCAACGCCTCTGTTTTGGTTATATTTTCAGAGTTCACTGATAAAATAACATGAACCTCATCCGAATCCATTTAGAAAGCCACCCAAGTACTGGACCACAGATAAGAGATAGTGCTCCTATTTTCTAATACAGCACCTCATAGAAGAATCTTTTGTGCTGGTGAGTACCTACATAGAAACTTAGAACTTGCATGCTAGAGGAGAGGGAGTAAGTGAAGGCACCTCCAGAGTACTTGATGGTAAATTCTTCTATTCCAACTTTCCCCAAAAACATAATTAACAATAATCTGACCTGCAGTGACATACACATGCAGATTTCACTGCCACCTCTGTATTTTTGTAAGAAGATGAAACTCATATGAAAAACACATAATCCTTAATACATCCTTAATTCACATAGGGTTCATATTGTTAACTGTGCCCTCTGCAAATTACAATTTGCACTAAAATTTGTAGTCTGCAAATGACAGACACAGAAATACAATTACTAATGATTTCCACAATTACTCATCCAGTGCAAATACTACAGGGCTTTTCACTACAAAGGCATTGTACCTCTGCTAAGGTTTGCACACTCAACATCTTTCCAAAAAGAACCCACAGTTTGTTTAACTAGAAAATATGAGGCTCATTCACAATGTTCCCTTTGAGACTGAACACTGTGAATTTTATGAGATATCAATGATCCTTGTAGGACCAGCATAGCACTGGCACTCTGTGATGCAATTGCATGAATTATTCAGAATGGTTTTCAAGTACTGAGTGCATTGTTTCAATATGTATCAAAGGCAGCTATTAGTAATAAGGATAAGAGAAAATAAAGAGATGAGCCTCTATCTGCACCAACTTCTCTGATGCTATCTGCTCTGCTCTAATTATGACAAGGACAACAAAAAGCTGGGGGAGATTGCCACTGACATAAATGTATTTCTCTCACTGCCTCTTGTCTGCAGATCACCTTTCCTCTGCCATCTTGGAGGCTCCCCTCACAGCCTATTCATAATCGAGACGATCACAATCTCATTTTTTTGATAGTTTCCTCCTCTGTTATGACATCAATTAATCTCCACCATTAAACCTTCCTCCAGGGGTTGACAAGTGGCAGGGTTTCTGAAGATGAGACATGGGGAAAACTTTTTAAAAGTCAGTTAGATACTACTTCATCAAACAGCAACAAAAGCTTGAGTTGATGTAAAAGCTGAAACATAATTTTGACTGCAGAAGAAAAAATTGTGCTGAGGTAGAATGCTATTCTGTGAAACCATTTTCTGTCTTTCAGTGGCACAACATGAACGGCTGTGGGTCCCTCGTTCCGAACTGCTTCATTTCCTAGTGTGATGCATATACTGTAAGCACCATCTTATAAAGCACTCGCTGATCTTAGGCCCCTGTAGTGAGTAGTCTCTCGAGTACTGGCAGCACTTAATGTAGCATCCATTGAGAGCCAGCCTTCAGCGGATGAGATGCAGTCTGCTGTGACCCGGACCACTGAGGCCCCAGGGAGCAACCAGCAATTTTTACAAGGTCAACAGTTAAAGAAATAACTAGGACGACCAACACAGAGCAAAAAGCAGAACAAGTGCTCAACATTCAACCAGCTGTCTTTCCAAAGCCATTTTCCAACTGGCTTATCAATCACTAGTGTGTCTTTCATTGAGTTTTTCAATTGAGAATGACAGGAGGAGGGAGGCAAAAGGACAACATATGACCTCTGGAGAGTATAGTGTTTGAAACAAGCTTGTAATGGAACAGGTTGATGTTCAGAGATTGAAAACTGCAGTGACTTTCACACTGAGGTGGAGAACACAGCTTGTCATCTTTTCTCTCAGATGATACTGTCACTAGCTGTAAGGTAATAGTACAGAAAATGCCCCTCACCAGAAAAAATGAAAGCATTAGTTGTTTCTTTAAGACAACTTTATATGACAAGTGACCTCTCAGGGATGTTCAAATAAGGACTGCATTCTTCAGAAAAAACAGCAGTATTCTTCAAATGTGTTACAATGTTGAGTTGCAGAGCAGGAAGTAGTGTGGCAGTATTAGGGCCATTGCTCCTGTTGATTATCAAGTGTAACTGCTACCACTGGGTCTACTACTGCTACCGCTAATACTACTAGTCCTAGTACGACTATAATGACTATTGCTGCTGCTAATATTAATATTGCTTCTTTCCAAAACATCCATTCAGCAGTGGTAGACAACTCCAATGGGATTCCTATGGGATACCAGTCATTTACATAAACAGAAGGTTTCAGCTTCTTCTTTTTCTCTTCACAAAAGGTTTGTCCTCCGGTGTGAATACAGATCTGTTATGAAAATCTGAGAATTAGCTGAAGTTGCAGGCAAAGTGGCAACAAAAGTGACGTTTCTGGCAAGACTTTGCACTTCATTTACATTCAGAGAATCCTCTCAGGTCTTGACTAACAATACAATTAGTCCTGTAATCAACTGCCATTTTGTTTCTTTTGCAGCTGACTTTAACTTTTCTGCTTTTACTGCTACTGCCAGCAGGGCTTATCTTTAGAGCAAATTCTTGTTTAAAATATTGCTTTTATATCAGGCATGTTTATTTCAACAGCAAATGTTTTGAAAGGGAATAAATGTGCTTGCTTGATATGTGGGAAAAACACTGCTACAAATTCTACTGCTATTTCTACTATTATTACCAATCGTGCCATTAATAATGTCTGAGAAGATTCCTCACAATTCATAGTTATATCCAGAAGGGCTAAGTCAAGAGCAACTCGGCTTGCTTTAAGACGTTTCTTGAAGATGTTTCAAAGAAGCCTTCTGAATGAGATGCATTTATGACTAATAATAGTAATAGTGTTTCACAATCTACTGCCAATACTACAACTGCTGAACAGAGCATGAAAAAGCTGTAAAATAAGGTTTAAAATGGCATCAAAACACTCCATAGCCATGAAATCAGGAATAAATACATTAATGATAAATCAGACTGCTACAAATATCAGCATGCTTGTCATATGATGCCTCACAGGCATATTCTTCCACTATCTTCGGCTTTAAGCGCGCCCTTCTGCCTTTCTCCATCTCCCTGCAGCTTTGGAGCTGACATGGACCACCCTTTCCTCTGACAAATATCAATTACAGGCTTGGCTGAGGAGAATTGCTGAGAGTCCAGGCTCCGGTGGGATCTCATTGTGAATTGGATTGCCTGACTCTCACCATTGGTAAGGATCTGTAGAAGCATGGCCCTGCCTGTCTTCATGCTAAGCCCTGACACATCCTTTACAGCAGTTTGACCCTGACTGACATGGCTGTGAGCCCTGGGGGAGATCAAGTACTCGTTTGATAGTGCTCGGCCTACATTTGTTACATAACACACTGATGTTCTTGGGTTTCTTTTTAAGATGGTAATTTAGTAGAAATAACTACCTTATATCTCTCTACCTGATATGTATCCTGTCTTTTACAGCTGTCAGTGCATCACTCTTTCTTCCACTGAGTGTCAGCTCTGAGCTCTTTTCAGTAGTATCCACACATGTGCAGGATTATGTTTTTTTTTCCCCCTCCTGAAATTTTAGTCTAATTTGTATTGCAATCGGTCTGACACATAATGAATCCTAAGGATACATTTAAGACCACTTCCTGTGACACCTTAACAGCTTAATACCCTAATATTATGTAATTTGAAAATTGTGAAGAATTTTCATGACCAAGAATATTATAATAAAGGGGCTTGTGTAACACAGGAGTCACACAGAGACAGCCTGTTACAATCTGCGTATATGAATAGACATGCTGAGTGCACAATTCAAAACTCATGCCTGAAAAGGTCAATACATGTAGAATGAATAATGTTTCAATTTCTGTTTTGTAATATAAAAGGCTGAAGGCTCCAAATCTTATCAATACTATCAGCTGTGTCATTAATGTATAAATAGCCAACATATACTATATAGCAATCAGGTTAGAAGAAGAGAAATAGAAGATTAGACAGGAGAGTGATGATCAGCTGATTAGATAGTGACACCAACATTTTATCTAACATTATTGCAACAATGATTCAGGGCTCTATGTTCATGAACACAAGCAGCACAGAGTAACTCGCAGTCAAGTGTGCCATGGCTACTTCTGCTCATTTCATGGCCAGGCTCATCGGGCCCCCGCATGGTGCACTTGGATATGAGGTGGGATCACAAATACACTTTCATTATAGGTGAGCATGTTAGAGGCTGTGACAATCATGGCCAATCACATTCACTACTTTCATCCCCTTTAAAGTCAGGACTGCATGGCACACTGACAGTTTGGGAATCCCATGGAGAGTTTTCTTCAGAGGAAAGTTATTATTGTCTGGAATGTGCAGACTTTCCAATATGAATACAGCGGCTCTTATATGCTGAAAAGAGCAGATGTCTCTGTTGAAACTTTACTTCCCTTCTCAGAACATGATGAAGATCTGATGGTCACCATGTGTTTAGTTGATCCATACAATAACCATCTTCAGTTAAATACCACCATAGTGCCATATATAAAATGAAAATAGAATTTAAAGAGCTTAGCTCCATCGTATAACTCCTAAACCCGCAGATTAAAGCAAACGTTGCAAAAATTTGAAACAAGAAGAATCTCACTTAGTCTGATAAAATAGTCTTAAAACATAGGAAGGCCCTCTGTAATGCCACAGTTGCCTATTACTCATCGTTAATAGAGGAGAATAAAAGCAGTCATATGTTCCTTTTCAGCACTTTGGCCAGGCTGACAAAGAGTCATAACTCTATTGATCCATGTATTTCTATAGCTCTCAGTAGTAACGACTTCAGGAGCTTCTTTAATGATAACATTCGAACTATTAGAGACAAAATTCATCACCTCCTGCCCTCAAAGAGGCACAGATTTATCCCCAAACACAGGAACCTTAGAAACAGCTGTAAAACCTGATATATATTTAGACTGATTTTCTCCAATTGACATTTCTGAACTAACTTCAACGATTTCTTAATTTAAACCACCAACCTGTCTCTTAGACCCCATCCCAACTAGGCTGCTTAAGGAAGTTTTACCCTTAGTTAGCACTTCTTTACTAAATGTGATCAATCCGTCTTTAGTAAAAGGCTATGTACAACAGTCCTTTTAAGTAGTTGTAATTAAACCTCTATTAAAAAGCTTACTCTTTATATATCTATATCTAACCTTCTGACTTTCTTCATAACAATAGTTTATTTGGGGATTTTCAGTCAGGATTTAGAGTGCATCATAGCACAGAGACAACACTTTTGAAAGTTACAAATGACCTTCTAATTGCAGCAGACAATGGACTTCTCTCTGTACTTGTCTTGTTAAATCTTAGTGCTGCATTTGACACCACTGACCATCACATCCTATTACAGAGACTGGAACATTTAATTGGCATTAAAGTAACTGTATTAAGCTCGTTTAAGTCCTATCTATCAGATCGATTTCAGATGTACACGTTAACGATGAATCCTCCATGTACGCAAAAGTTAGACACAGGGTTCCACAAGGTTCTGTGCTTGGACCCATACTATTCACCTTATATATTCTTCCTTTAGGTAATATTATTCAGAAACACACAATTTTCGTTGTTATGCAGATGATACCCAATTATATTTATCAATGAAGCCACATCAAACCAATCAGTTAACTAAACTCCAAGCATAAAGATAAAGACCATAAAGACCTGAATGACCTGCAATTTTCTGCTTCTAAACTCAGACAAAACTGAAGTTATTGTGCTTGGCCCTAAACACCTTAGAAACACATTATCTAATGATATAGCTACTCTAGATTGCATTATCCTGGCCTACAGCACCACCATAAGGAATCTGGGAGTTATCTTTGACCAGGATATGTCCTTCAACTCCCACATAAAACAAATTTAAAGGACTGCTTTTTTTCACCAACATAATATTGCAAAAATCAGGCACATCCTGTCTCAAAAAGATGCAGAAAAACTAGTCCATGCATTTGTTACTTCTAGGCTGGATTATTGCAATTCCTTATTATCAGGCTGCCCTAACAAGTCTCTAAAGACTTTCCAGCTGGTCCAGAATGCAGCTGCACATGTACTGACAAAAACTAGGAAAAGAGATCATATTTCTCCCATTTTAGCTTCACTGAACTGACTTCCTGAATTTAAAATCCTTCTCTTCACCTACAAAGCTCTTAATGGTCAGGCACCATCATATCTTAAAGAGCTCATAGTACCCTATTATCCCACTAGAACACTGCGCTGCCAAAAGTAGAATGGGAGGCAGAACCTTCAGCTATCAGGCTCCTCTCCTGTGGAACCTTCTTCCAGTTTGGGGATGGGAGGCAGACACCCTCTCTACATTTAAGAGTAGGCTTAAAACTTTCCTTTTTGACAAAGCTTATAGTTAGAGCCGGCCAGGCTCACCTTGGACCAGCCCTTAGTTATGCTGCTATAGGCCTAGACTGCTGGGGTACTTCCCATGATGCACTGAGCTCCTCTCTCCTCCTTTCCCTCTCTATCCGTATGCATTCAAGTACCATCAATGCATGTTACTAACTTGGCTTCTTCCCTGGAGTTTTTGTGCTTTCTCATCTCACAGGTTCCGATGGATCAGAGTCATGGGCCCCCTAGTTATGGATTGCGGGCTTCCATGGACCGTGGTTGCGGACCGCCTGCTGCCATGGTCTTGCTTGACGCCCACGCCTGCTATTATTATTATTAGTCATATTTCTATTATTATTATTATTATTATTATTGTTATTATTGTTGTTGTTGTGCTTCTCTGTGTCTCTCTCTCTCCCCTCTACCCCTCCCTCCTTCTTTCTATCTCTCAACCCAACTGGTCAAGGCAGATGGAGATGGCCACCCACCTAGAGCCTGAGGTTTCTTCCTGTTAAAGGGGAGTTTTTCCTTTCCGCTGTCGCCAAGTGCTTGCTCATGGGGGAATGTTGGGTCTCTGTAAATTAAAAAATACAGTCTTGGCCTGCTCTATGTGAAAAGTGCCCTGAGATAATTTCTGCTGTAATTTGGTGCTATATAAATAAAATTGAGTTGAATTGAATTTAAAATGTGGTCTAGTATTTAGCATATTGTAATTGATCATTTCTGAGATTATTTTTGAAGTTTAATTCAGGTCGACTTGACAGTTTTGAAATTATTTTCTTAATCTTTACTGCAACATAAAATGGATATACCTCCTGGTAATAATGCACAAATAAATTAGTAATTAAATTAATGTTTCTGGGAACATGACCCTAAAATTTAACCCAAACAATCTCTATCACATCGTGTTCCTCATCACAGCCACATGTCTACAGTCTACCTGTATTGTAATTAAAAATGTGGCACTGTGGTATTTTGGCGAGTCTCCTAAAATGATGATTTGTGAAGTCGTTGCCCCGCTTACCCAGTGCTTTTGAGGGAAGACACCAAGAAAGGACTGGTTTGAATGGATGTCCTGATGATGTTATTAATGGAAAGAGAAGTTTTAATTGATCTCCAATTTGTCTCGAGACTGTGAATTCTTTTCAGTGTGTCAGTATCCAACACACCTGTTGATTTGCATTTGAAACTGTACAGAATTCATCCTAACCGACAAGTTTGATGTGCACATAAGCATGGAGGTTTCTGTGGTTATTTTGCAACAGTCTGCTGTTGGTTGCACAAAATTTAATCAGTGGATCTGCCATGCATAATTGTGCCTTGACAATGTGCAACATCATTCCAATTAGAGACTGCAGATGGAACAGATACATGCTGCCTTCAGATGGTTGAAAAGAGAATCACCAGAATAAAGGAAAGGTTGTCGATATAGGATGCTAGCTGTTGCGGATGACAGATGCTGGTAAGAATCAAAAACAGAGTAAAATTTAAGCATATTTGTTAGTCTCTGTTTAGATAGAAAGTTTGTAAGAATACACACAATCAGTTTTCATAGTGTAAGAAATGAAAGTTGCCAATATGGCTGCAGAGGGCAACCTTCAGTACTGTACACTACCTGCAAACACTGTGTTGTGTTCTGCAAGGAAGCAATGCATCTCTCCAGGCTATGACAATGCACCCTCTGTGCTGCTCTTGAAGGGCATCTTTTTTGTGCTGAGCATGCAGCAACCATTACTAAAAGGTCAACATGGCCTCTTAGTGGGGGAGCTGTTGAGATATCTCTATCACTCAGATGTCCTTCCAGTGATTATCTCACTCAAATATCATGAGTCGTAAAGCGCTTTACGTATGATCTTATGAGAGATGTCCTTGTTGGCTGAAGCTGTGATCCTCCACATAAAACACTTTCCAACTTTTGAAAGGTTACATATATCAAGGTGTCCTAGGTCTTCCTTTGTTGTGGCAATGTAAAGCAAACTTCAGCTAAGAATCCAGGCCAGGTCCATCAGCTCCTGCGGCCCATTCTCAAACACTCTTTTTGAGCAAAAGGAAGGAGAGAGGAGGGGAGCGAGGCAGTTAAGACTTTCTGCAAGATAAATGGATATGGTACTCAGCCGCCAGGCACAGCGGCCTGAACCTACAATAAGAAAATATCACCACAGCTGCTTTTTTTGATCCCTCACCATGGTGCTAGACAGCATCAGTTCTCTGCATTACCAAGAGTTTGCTGTGTACTCTCAGGTTAGCAAGGCTGTGTCAGTACCACAGCAGATACCCCTTCTCATTTCTACAACTGCAGCCACAGCACACTTCATCCCACTAAACTGTGAAGTATTTTGTTCACATGTTTATGTTGGCAACATCCAGTGAGGCCATTGTGATATCCTTTGACATTAGAATTGCAAACATGCATTGTCAGGCTGGTATTTATTCAGCCGCATTTCTCATTCTCATTCCCTCCAGTAATACAGAGTGGATTTAGGCACCTTATAGATTAACAAGCACTGTTCATTTGTTAAAGTTTGTTATTGATGCAAATTTAGATAACAGCTCAATTAGCTTGCTACAGGAGCTAGTCATTTATGTATACAATGAGCCTCAAGTGGGCTCCAACAGTTTTGCTACCCTAGGCGAGATTTATATTAAGTACAATAATACTAATTTCATCAGATGGCAAATGCAGCAACAGATCAAGACAATGTTTATTGCAGGAGGTGAAGCATATACGTATGCATGGTACATGTGAAATATGCGTAGAAAAAAGAGCTAAATAACAGCTGGTAAATTTCAAATATTTTGCCTCTACAGTATCATTACATCCTGATGTTCAGCTAAAATCTGCATCCTAATTGCCTCTCTCATTTCCTATCAGCCAATGAAACATGGTCCAACAGTAAAGTACAAGTCCTCCAAATTAATTGACAAAATGTATTGTTTGTACCTGCCCTCCACATAGAAGTATTTTCTGATCTGATGCCTATATCGGCAGGATGACATGATTTGTTTGTGCCTTCCAAAACTGTTAATGATCACTTTTGAAAAAGAAATACATCCTCTAGAGTATGCTACCCCTGCATTTCACCGCACCTACTGTGAAATATGGCTTTGTGACAGATAAATATTGAAAACAGGAAACAAATAGCGGTCTCCCATGTTAAAGGCCGACATTCTGTTGACCCATCTCCACCTCAACCTCATCTGCAGAATTTGTCACTCCATAATAACATCAGTTGTCTTTCTCCTTTGCTCCAGTCATAATTACTACAGCCACTAGAGGACTTTGTCACTTGAACATAAACATACATCATTTTGGGCCACTTTGGGGTACCATTAATGTACAGACATGAACTCTCCTGGCTTTGGTTATCCTCTTATTTTCATTGAGCATCACCTTTACCAGTGAAATATCTTGACATCTACCTGATGGATTGGTCTAAACTTTGATATAAACATTCATGTTTCCCTCGTGATTAATTGTAATAACTTTCATGGTCCCTTAACTTTTCATCAAGTACCATCATCAGCTCAAAGTTTTAAATTTTACTTTGGTCCATGACCAAATACCTGCAAAACTTATGACATTACCATCAGCCTCAGCTGTACTTTGGTTAATGTTAATTAGAAAATCTTAGCATGCTAATTTACTAAATTAAGATGGTGAACATGGTAACATGGTAGCATTTAGCTTAACATGTTGGTGTAACTGAGAACCAGTAGTGGAAGTATTCAGATCATTTACTTCAGTAAAAGTACCGATATAGCTATGTAAAAAATACTCCATTACAAGTTAAAGTCCTGCATGAAAAATCCTACTTAAGTGAAATAAGTATTATGAGCTTGATGTAGTTAAAGTATTGCAGGAAAAGTAGTGGTTTGGGCCTGACTAATATATTATTATATATGACATCATTAGATTATTAATACTGAAGCATCAGTGTGTAAGCAGCATGTTACTGTTGTAGCTGCTGGAGGTGGAGCTAGTTTGAACTACTTTATATACAGTTAGCTAGTTTAGTCCAGTGGTTCCCAAACTAGGGGTCGGTCCCCTCCAAAGGGTCACCAGATAAATCTGAGGGATCATGAGATGATTAATGGGAGAGGAAAGAAGTTCTCAACAACTCATAGACATCTGAATTGTGACCCCGATTACACACTGCTTTTTGTAAAATGTCATAGACCAAAAAGGTTGGAAACCACTGGTTTCATCCCTTACCATTCCTCTAAATTCCTGTGAAATTAGCCTAAAACACCTATCCCAGGCATACCTAGTATTTACCAAGTAAATTGAAAGCTGTTCCATGCATGTTCTTGGTATACATGCATGGTTTTGGTCTCTTTTGAAAGGTAACACTGTTTTTTCCCCAACAGTCAGAATCACTGGGTACATCTCTTTTAATTACATCCACGTTTCCCTCACTTGTGTCTTTTCCTTGCATCTTAGTCCCTCCCACCGTGGATGCATGGAGAGATGCAAGGAAACCAAGCGAGGAGAGAGGAAACAAGGAAATATGTTTTTAGAGAAATGAGACGTCCTTTCCTCTGAAGCGTCACGTGAAGCGACATCCGTTTCTGATGACGGCAGCAGCTGATCACAGCTGGATCAGCTGTCAGTCGGCTTTAACAACTGGAACAACTTTGATGGAGTTTGTGTCTGCGTGTATGTGCACTGTGCTAATACTAATAAAGGCACACAGTTATCACTGACAGAACAGCTTTTTTCTCTCTGCAGCCTGTTACCTGTTTGACAAACACCTGCACATGAATAAAAACCTGCATTCTGTATTTATACCGTGTCCTGTTCAGATGCACATTAACCATTTCTACTGGCAGAAAGCATTTGTATTATTTATTCATTATTTGCATCTGTATTTATCGAATATTCTGATTGTGAATTCGTTATTTAATAATCCAGAATATGATCAGGGTGTGTTTTGAACACTGGAAATTATTTATTAGGCTAAATGTTTCAGGAAAAATAGAAATTATGTAACTCATCAAACCCAACTCTCAGGATTTTTTTGGAAATGATGATAAATTATGTTAAACATGAATGTGTTTAAAATGTGTTTCTTGCTGACTGACTCTCCCTGACATTAATTTTACCCGTAATAAAGTTAACGGGGCAAATAACAGATCACGAAAAGAAAAATCTTTCTTATAAATGAATAAAGTTGTTTATGGTTTATGGTATAAAACTTGGGAGTGATACACTTGAGTTTAACCTGTTATCTGTCTTCACTCCGACATGAAACTGCAGTGATGTTGTGAAGTATCAGATCAGTCCGATCACCTGCAACGTCCAATCAATGATCGATATCCAATAAGGAGGCGTGTTGGCCGGTAAAAGACTTATGTGAAGGCTGCTCTCATGTATCCTCGCTCATAGCTCCTCAGAGATCCCTCCTCGCTCCTCAGAGCAGAAATAATGGCTTTGAGATGGCCTTCAAGATGGCGGACCAGAACGACTTTCAGTTCAAGCAAGGATTGAGAAGCAAGGAAAGATCAAATAGGAGACTTGAGGTGTACCCACAGTAAGTGCTACTGGCATTGAGTAATATACGTTTGAACACACTGAAGTAGAAGGTTTTTATTTCCGCCTCAATATTTTTTGTAAACAGATGCCTGTAGATGCTCTATAGCTGGGACTTGTTAGCTGGAAAACACAATGGGACCACAGCGTGGAGCCTTACCTAGTCCAAGCTCAAGTTTAATAACAATACCACAGAAAATTATATTTTACACATTTTTCTAAGGGTATGTCTAAGTGCAAAAAAGGCCATTTAGAGACTCCAAAGGACCCCTGCTTCAGAGTAACTGAAGCATAAACACATTATAGTGCTTTGTTCCCTTCTTGAAACTAAACTTTGTGCATATAAAAGAGTCAAAAGAAGTGCTATGGTGGAAGAGCAGTTTATATAAAAAGCAACACACAGCAAAGTATTTAAATTAACATAATTTCCTTGTTGTGGCTTTACAGAACCCATTAAAACTGTATATGGTCATTTTCAGAAAGCACCACTCATTGGCACAATCTGTTCTGGCTCAGTCTTTATATGAAAGGAGAGGGGCAGGCACTTCTTTTCAATGCAGACTCTCGATGGCTATTGTAGGCTGTGGACAGGACATGGAAGCTCCTATTTAGTCAAGTGAGGTGTCAATCGAAAGGTCAGAGTGCAGCCGCCATTTTGATACCAAGATATCGCTAATGTTTAAATGCTAACTTGAGTTATAACGGAGAATACGAGGAAAATTAGGCACATCTGCTGGCTAATTTGAAATGATGTAACAGTGGTCCGTGAGCATTTATTGATGTCATAATGTGTTTTGGACTAAATATTTTACTGGATTGGATCAACTGGACCTTTGCCAATGTAACAAGACTGTTTTTCTCAGAGTTTTATCTATCAGTGGAATAATATGAGGCTTCATAGGTGAGTTGCCCAAATTTTGTAATTGTTTGTTTGTTTGTTAGTGGTCTGACAGAAGCATTGATTGTACCTGCTGTTGATGTTTCACCTGACTACCCACTTAAACATAGGAGTTGTGTACATAGCATAGTTTGTGTATTTGGACTGTTAAGAAGTTTTAATCTTTAACAATGTGTTGTATTTTAAAAGCTTGTTATATTACCCGTTGTGTCAGATCTTCATCTGAAAAGTAACTAAAGCTGTCAAATAAATGTAGTGGAGTAGAAAGTACAATATTTCCCTCTGAAATGTGGTGGAGTGGAAATATCAATAGCATGCAAATTGTACTTTAGTACAGTACTTGAATAAATATACTTAGATACTTTCCACCACTGCTAAATACAGGCCCAGAGAGCTGCTCTTGTTATAAGTCTTGTTAGAAAAAGACCACAAGAAAACTGTGCTGCCAACACATGACTGACTAATTGTTTTGTTGAATAGCAAATGTTTTAAGTATAAATCCTGCATCGCCCTGCTTAAACTAAAAATTAGGTTGCACATATACAACAATAACAATATTTGATCAGAATTATTAAAATGATGATTTTGGGCTACAAGTTGTACATGCAGGCATTTGATTGATTAGCAGGATAGCAACAGCATTAATACATTTAATGAAGGCACTTAACTTGGCAAGGGATTGTCTTATGGGCATGTCAGCCCAGGGCTCATGGACTGTAATTGGAAACTGATAGATCAAGTCTGCTAAGACTAACAAAAGAAGCTTTATTTTTTTTCCTGTAGCGCCACAAAATTACAATTGACTGTGCTGGGTCTTACATCCCAGCGGGGATTAGAGGTCATCTGTTACCACAGATTTCAATAGTGGGTATTGGGAGTATTTGTAAATGAGGATATTGAACTTAGTAACCACATCCTAATGGAATACCCAGGGATCTTTGCTATTTTTGCCATCAGCTTGTTTGTGTTGCTGTAATTTTATTGTTCCCCTTTTGTCTTCACCTCTCATTATCAAAACTAGGCAGTGAAAATAAACTACTTTAACATTAAAGGAAGAACTTTACTGCCATTATAATTTCATTTACACAACATTTACACACACTCACAATAACACCGCTATCGCTTAGAGCAAGCCTAATGCATCACAACATGCTTTTTGAAACCCGCCACCTGAGCATTTTTTTCGCTACGCATGCAACATGTTTTATTGATTCCATATTCTTCTGTTTTTTGTGCCATTGCTTAAGATAGGAATAGTAATTAATTAATTAATAATTTCTTCATTATGTATTCCTCATTTGAAATAGGGTTAGGGTTTTACTTCAGTAAAATTAATTGAATAACGATCCTTGGACCCAGTAAGTGGAGGCTCTCCACTTTAAATATGATGGGAGCTGTTCAGGACATCTGTGATACTTCTACCAGAGAAGGTCACAAACTTCCTTTAAAAAGGTTTAAAAAAAATAAAAAAAAAACACTACCATAAAACTATACAGTAAGCCACACAAACAAAAACTAGATTTAAAATGTGCTCATGTAAAAGGATTTAAAGTCTGCGTAAAGCAATAATAAATATGCGTTCTGATTTTTCCACACCACAGAAAAATGTGTTATTAACCACCCAGCCAAACTTGACTGATTAAAAAAATTGCCAAGTATATGAAATTAGGTTTTAAAATCATGGAAAAACAAGCAGTATTCTGAGCTCTGAAATGCTGGGGGTGTGTCCACTGAAGGAGCTGAAACCTCACCCCAACTGAACAGTCTCTGAGCCTCTGAACTTAACAACACTCATGCCAAACTCCCCAAAAAAATATTTAATATTTAAAATAGGCCTTGTTTGTAGGTCTAGGACAAGCAACACGGATGATAATATTTCAAAAATAAAGTACCGCCACTTTAATTTGGGACCTTTTGGTAGGTAAATGTGGACTTACGTCAGTAAAAATGTAACTTTAATGAGCTTAAATGATGCTAATGCTAAGCTTGCAATGAAAGTATTGCACGCTACCATTTGCAGACAACAGGCTACACACCCAGCTGAAGCCTTATATATTGTTGGGAGGGCCGGGCATGCTAGTAACGCCTCTATGTCACAGTGTAGCCGTTTTAGGCATACCCAACAAAACCGGGAACACAGAAATGGTGAAAAACATTTTAATGGCCTAATTCCACAATTCAGTACTACTAAGTTCAATCTTTTCACATGTTTTCAGCAATTATTTTCTAACATGTATAATGTGTTTCAAAAGAAATCTCTGATTTTTCTTTAAACAGACTTTAAGCAGAGGTTTACTCTTCTTGAAACTGTTTTTCAAGCGCTTTCATTTCCAACAGGTTTATGGCTATGACACAACATCCAGAGTGCTGCCTGGGGAGTAAAATAATTGGAAGACACTCATCAGGTGTGTCTCTAAATAAGACCTGTCTTTTGTAATTGTGTTTATTCGATTAGTCTTTGAATGTTTATTACTCTTATTGTGCTGTCTTTGGCATTTTTCATTGTTTTTGTAATTTCAAGCTGCACACCTTTCAGACTTGATTAGTTTATTTTCTTATCTCATTACGACAACACTGGCCTAAATTGCTGGAGTCACATTCTCATTTAGGTAGACATTAATGCACATGTGTTTGCACATACACACATACGAACATGCACACAAATGTTTGCCCCCTTACTAATCAACTTGATTCACACCTGCTGGTCATCATAAGTGATTGACTCTCCACTCTTATGAACTCTTCACAGCTGGAGCTGGCTTAAAGGTACTCAGACAAAACATTAGGTGGCTAATATGTTTTTAAATTCCCGTGTAACTGGTGTATGTCATTGAGGAAAAGTCAGAAAAGTGTCTTGCTGTTAATTATTATTATTAATCTTTAACAGGGTTCAAGCTTGTGAACAAATCAAGATATATATTCTTGTTGTGTCATATATTTATAATATAATCTATACTAATTTATACTCTTGGTAACATTTGATTACATTCACCACTACTGAGTTTAAATGAATATAACGGCTGTTCCACACACAGTACAATAATCTCTCACATGATAGCCTGAATGCATGCACATATGAATGCAGATAGTTGTTAAGTGGTAGAGAAGATTTGGCTTTGTGTTATTTCTAAAATCTCCCACTTACAATGTCAAGTCACTGACAAAAGTCACTTGAGAAAGAGAACAGCTTTTATAAAGCCTAACAAGAGGTGGAGAATTATTTTTGGTTTCATAGAGCCCTTGTTTTTACAGAAAGAGCTGACAGACAATATAGAAAATACAGAAAATATAGAGTTAAATATCAGTTGTGGAATGGCTCAAGATGAAATGCATGTGTGCAACCATAAATTCTTCTTCATTTTCTCATCCACATTTACAGGAAGGAGACATGCTCCGCATCCTTGCAGTCAATGATAGCTGATGTTTCCCCCCAAAACTCCTGCCGATTTGTCCCATTTTGTCATCTGATGATAGGTTGTTTTTTTTCAAACAGCAGCTGCAAGGTTGAATCCAAGGTGATACTTCTTGAAGTGCTGCATCTGTAATCCCTGTACTCCGGTCACTCTCCCTTAAAGTGGCCTGATGGTGAAGCAATTCACAGTGTGAGAGGGCCAGAGTCTGGAAGCTCAGTGTGCCAAGAAGACCTTCTATACATTAAAACATATGTAAATATGACACCATGAGGGCAGTTCCTCTCTGTGAAAACCCTTTTGACCCTATTACATCATTTTTTAGACCAATGGTTTACCTCTATTTGCACACCATATATTACAATGTCATGAATAATTTATGTAAACATGCAGAGATGTAATCTGCATCTCTAACACGATTAATGCACCACCAAAGTGGGAACCTATTCATATCTATTTATCCATTTACCAATGACAGAAAGACACTGTTGAGAATGATTTACTGCAGTGCACCCTATTTGTATAATCCACTTTTTCCCCAGAGCTTGGAGGGTGCATGTCACAAAAATATTGACACTTCATACACTTCATGCATATCCACCTGCTAAACAGATTTTTTTAGAAGACAGCAGATGTAAAGCTGCTGCTCAATCACTGCACTTTTGGAGACAACTGAGGGGGAAACACAGTTGTTCCCATGGTGCACTGTGACTCAAACACCTTGACGCAAACAGCTCTGACTCTAGCAGAGTATTGCCATCCCCTGTGTCATGCCTTTAGCATCCAGTTAACCGAACCATTGAGATCAAAGCAGAGGCCCTTTCTGCACTAGTCAATGCCAAACAAAACCGAAAACTCCTCCAGTGAAGAAGTCTTGCCCACAGGATTTCTCAGACACAGACATTTATGAGACCATTAACCTTGTCAAGACAGTTAAAACAGATGGCGGTACATAAAATGAGGAGGATGTCTGAAATGCCTGAAAGGAGTGAGGCAGTAAGGAAAGATGCTCGACAAACAAAGATAAATGTCTGCTGGCAGCTGGATGTGTACAAAGGGAAGAGATAACTTTTGAAAGTTTAGATGAAATTCATAAAAGTGCTTAGGTCATATCCTGTCATAATGGAGGTGTTTTGATACTCCCAGTGGTATCTCATGACGCATCGGACAACTAACACTGTTGGACAAATATATCCAAAGTAACAGGTTCACTGATGAATCTGCAGCTGATAAGTATCTACATTTTCCTCTCAACCTATTAAGAGTACAGATGCACTAATATTCAGTGGTATATATGAGACAGTATATTGTTTTAAGCAATTATACCTGCCAGTTTCCATTGCTGCACTGTTTCCCAAAACAACCATTATCCTCATGCTCTCATTTCCTGTGGATGTCACTATGCCTTCTTGGGGAAGCAATCAGTGAATTATTTGAGTACCTCCTTGAGTTTGAGTAGAAAAAATGATCATATACAGAAATCATTACACTTATGGTTTCTTTTTGAAGGGAGGGTGGGACGTCCTTTTGTAATTCTTGTGCAGAATAACTGCTGACATCTGTAGTTTAATTATTGGACCAAATAATGAGCAATGATAAAGGGTATAGAGATGGACCACAAGGACCTGTCCATTTATTCTTATTAGCACCTGTGAGAACATTCTTCAAACCCAGGAAGTAATTATTAGCGTCAAAGGCAGCTTAAAATTGATGGACAACATCAGAGAGCACTTTTGAAAACAAAAATTATCTAGATAGATAGATAGATAGATAGATAGATAGATAGATAGAAAGATTGATTGATACTTTATTAATCCCAAAGGGAAATTAAAATGTTACAGCAGCCAACAATGTAAAAAAGGTCAAACAAACGAATGCAATTAAAGGCTAAATCATGAACAATAACTAAATAAACTACTGTATTTCCTCAAATAGTGACTGCGGCCTTTATTTACCTCAACTGCAGAGGGTACCAGGCCTTTACTGGAAACAGGCTTATATTACAGAAAGTCCTTTATTTTTAATTCCCTCTGTTTGTATATTTGGTATATTTCAGTTTGCTCTTCTTAATTTTTGTTACTGTATTATCGGTAATCCACTTACTCCAACGTGCAGAACAATGATTCTAGCACTTGAGTTCCACCCAGAACGTTTTGCCATTGCACCACTTAGCTGTAGCAATGGGGGTAGCATGCTCATGGTATGCTTGCCGGCTTAGCCAAATTACCCTGGTTACCCATGCTCATGTAGTGTCGCTGCGGTCATTATTATTAAAATTTGCGCCGTTAGCCCTGTATCTAAACAATATTGCGTCCCCTCCTCCTCTGTGACAGTCGGCTAGAGGGCTACATCTACATCTGTATGAAAACTCAGTCCCCTTGAAGCACACCAACTTTACACACAGTTAAGGGTATACTGTGTTATAATACCTCTGTGAGCTTGCTTCTTTATTCTTTACTTCCCCTGGCCTTGGAGAGTGAAGGGGAGAGAACTGACAGTATCTCTGTGCTACTATCTAACCACCCACCCTGCTTTGACCTTTCAATTAATAATAGGCTTTCAGTAAGGGCTTGCACTGTGCAATCTGGAAGGCTTGTCCAAATGGTGTTCAGCAAAAGGCTTTGCTTCAGAGAGATTGGCTGGAATGGGAAAATTTGCTTTTTCTTGTCCTATTCCCCCAAAGCCCAGCAATCCTCAACACAGACATGAGGGTTGCAGGTAACTGAAGAGTCCCAGAAGATACAATCCAGTAGGAATTGTAGTCCTGGCAGCTTTGAATGGATTACATTTATTGAAATACTTTGGATTTATGGTTAAAGCAGACACCTAAAACTTATTCTAGCTAACAAATTGGAATTTTACTGTATGTCATCTGTATGATTGAGGGTTAGACATTATGACACATACATTTGCAAATTTACAGCGATTGAACTGGCTGTCGCTGTGCTGGGAAGCTGCTGGCTGACATAGCAATAAAGTCTGTTCAAACCAATACCACTGCACCTTTCCATTGAAATGTAAGCAAAATGCGAACAGTGTATAGTTAAAAGTTTACTTTTGCAATGTCTGATTGGAATAAACAGCATGCTTCAATTCTTCTGCACCAGACATGAAGAAGAAGAACTTATCTGAGGCAAGCAAAGCCAAAAGGGAGAGACACACAAATTCTTAAAAGACGAGGATAAATATTGGCTTAGAGGGCTCTGTTTGTCAGAAACAAGTAGTGAGAGAGAGATTCGAAGATATGCAGCTTCTTTTGGACAGGTCATGTACTAGCTTAAAAAACTCCAACTGCCAACTGTTCAGATAAATAACCCTCATCTGGCAAAAAACACACTAGTCCTGTGGATGTACAAATATTTTATTTAGATATAAATCAGATCTGGTAGTCATATAGCCTTATTTAACAAAAGAAATTCCCATACGATCATTTAACAGCAGCAGTCCTATAATAAAGCAACCCTACAAAAAGTGTTGAGATTGGATGTCGTAGAATTCAATAACATTTTTTTATGTTTTCAAATTGTCACTTTCTGCAATATCTATGGTATGGTTGCAGTCAGGAAAATATCATGAATATGGCAAATAAAATGTTAAGGTATGGTTAGTGCAAGGCAACTAAAGGGAAAAATAGTGGTTACAATTCATAAAAATGCAAGCGTCACTGTAAAAGATGGTGAACTCCGGCCTCCTTTATGAAAGTTAAAGTCATGACATGCCCCTCCAGCTACTCTAACTTTCCACATGACACACTACATCCTGCGCTGCCACGCAATGTCAGCATTGGGTGTAAAACATGAGGTGCAGAATCGTTCAATATTGACGTAATTCCTAGGATAATGGGATGAATAATAGTCTTGGTCTGTATATACTGTAGGCCTTTTACCAGCTAATCTATTTTTCACATTGTGTGAAAGGGTAAAGTCATTTGGGCTAGTCTTGTGGTTGTATCAATAGCACGAGTTTAAAATTGCTACACTGTAGCAACTCTTGATGCACGGCCATGTTTCTTGTAGTCATAACAAAATTCAGTTGACCTTTGGCAGCTGTGGCATATTCAATTGACCCACTTCCTGCCACGTTACCGCAGTGATGTTGCGGTGGTAAAAGGGGGATTAAGTGTGGGCTGCACTGTAGACACCAGGTGGCAGCACAGTGCTTGAATCCTGTTGACAGATTTTTTTAATAATACCCAATCCAACCACAATGTGGTTTGCAATGGCAGAGTGGCGCTGTCCATATTTCTACTCGTTGACTCCACAGGAAGTGAAGAAGCAGAAGCAATGTTTCAAAGTTTATGACTTACAGTAACTTAGCTGAAAACTACTAAAAATATGAGATATTTGTCTTGTTATGTTTGTAGTGAATAGAACTCGCAAAACCTCTCTTTCTTCAGTAAGTTTGTTCCTGACATTTATTCAGCTGTTTCTCCGCTGTGGAACCAGATGAACAGTAAGAAGTGACAATGTGTATCTGTGTGTACCTGTGTGTATTTATTTTTATTTATGTGTGCATGTGTGTACGGGGACTGCCCAATTTACTATTTTTAAAGCCTTGACATTTTTAGCCAATGGGCACACTAAAAAGCAAGCATTTTGTAAACAGTATCTTCGCATCTGCATATCAAAATACACTAAAATATTAAGGGCACCAGGGAGAGTGTGTATTTTTGGAGCAATGGGCCTTTGGAGCAGCTTTTGTTTTGGGGATAACAGGCCATCAGACTAATGGGCTGTTAAAACACTATACAGCTAATAAACTACTGTATACAACTGAAAAAAGAAAGAAATCCCATGCTTGTGTCAATGGGAATTCCCAAGTGATGTCATGCAAAATATTAAAGTCCCCACGAGGGACGTACATATGAATTTCCCCAACCTCCTAACTTACAATAATGTTCTGAATCTTACAATAAAGTTGTTCAGGTGTCACTGAATATATCCAAGATTTCGTAGAAACATCAGTACTGATGTTCTGTTTGTTGCCCACAGCTGGAGGTGTGTCAGATTATTTCCTTTGGTTTTATTAAACACCTGCAGCATCATACACCAGCTGAAACGATAAGTGTGTCTTTAAATTGAGAGAGTGATGTGATGTGATGTGATAACACAGCAGCGCAGTACAGCACACAGCTGTACTTTTGATAATCGTCGTTTTCTGTGTTTTTTATCCAAATAAAATACTGTTAAGATACTGTGAACAAGTTCTAGCTCTAATCTATAATGCAAGTGACTCTGTAGCTCGGGAAGTGAATGTTACTCCCACACTTGTGATTGCTTCTGTGCTTTCAGATCTAGCAGCTTCTCTCACTCTTCTCTGACTGCTTGTTGCCGCTGCTGCTGTTGTTTGCAGCTCTCTGCTCTCCCCTCCAGATACCCATTTTGGTTTGGATTTAGTTATGTTGTCTTAGTTATTTCTTTTGCTTTCATGCACCTTCCAACATCTGCACACACACGCATGTACCATGCATCATATACACCACTAATCTAATGCTGATCCCACTAACGTCCTCACTTCATACCTTAAGCTTTCAGTTACTTCCTTTAATCTAAGATACTTAATGTGTTTGCTGTGTGTTTGGTTATATATTATTTAATATCATGTTGTCTCAGCGCACAGACATGCTGCTCCACCAGAAACATCTCTAAATGCACAGTAGGAGCATTTATTCACTGACAAATAGCTGAACTGTACACACGTTGCACTGACATTCACAGCTAACATTAAACTGCTAACTTCATGCCATGGCATGTGTGAGAAGGTGGAAATGTTTCTGAATGTAGCTGCATGTGTGAATAGTGAAAATCACTAGCGGTGCCTGAAAGGTTATCCCAGTAATTTATCAGGCACTATGTGTAAAAGAGGCTAAGGGTTTCCTGCTTTCCCTCTGGAATTGTCCACCATCAATATGTTAAGGAAAGAAATGGAGGTGGCCATCAGGTATATTGTGATACAAATCTAAGAGTTCAAGAGAGAATAATAATGTTTCATGTAAATTAACCTCTCTTACACATTTGTATGACAAAGTACATGATGGCTAGAAACAGGCTGTCTGCAACAGATCTTGAATGCTCACTCCTGCCTAATGCTAATGCTAATGCCTGCTTGGCCTTTCCTTTATTTTAGATTAGATTAGATTCAATTTAACTGTCACACCGTTAAGCGGTTAGCAGTGTTGTAATGGAGATGCAAATCCCCGTCGCACTGGGCTGACATAAAATGATGAAATTTAAGCTTGGCCAGTAACACATGGACACATATGGGGGATGTGCAAAATTTGCATTCAACTATTCAACCTGACCCCCTAACTCACTCATGGCAAAGGGGAGAGATGGCATTAAATCGTAAATATTTCTCCCACTAATTTCATATTGAATATTTGATAGATAAAGAATATAATGTCTATTTCTGCTCCTGTCCCTTGAATTTTGAGTATCAATTAATGTTTTACTTTATTCCTTTAATTGTTTGCACATCATAAAATACATTTTTAATAAAATATTTAAGGATTTGATATGCACACAAAGTCATTCACATGTTACAAAAACACACCTGCACTTGTATATACTCAGCTATACATTCATTTAAAGTAAATAAACATCTGTGCAGGAGAGGCAGGAAGCTAAAAGTTTATACCAAGACCTCTCCCAAAAACTCAAGACAAAATAAAGAGAATTACATTGAATAAAAATAATTGAATTTCATTTGAATTTCTTTATCTCTGGAATAAGATGTGAACCAGTTTGACAAGTCAACTGATTTACAGTCAGCATGCTGACTGGCAGGTGATCCACTTACTATCATTGAATTTCTATGTAAAATAATTTAATAATATCGGAGATTACAGAATAAATGCTGTTTTGATGATCACAAGGTTGCAGGTCATTTTAATGTCTATCATACAGATCACTGTTAAAACAGTGATTGAGTGGATACAAGCTTTGATCTGACATTTTATAATGTCAGATCAAAGCTTTTATTGAATCAGGATATAACTATTTCTGTGACTTCCTGTATATTCTTTGAAGGCTGTTGGCTGGAAACTGTCCTACATCTTTTTGTCACTTCCTCCTGCTGCTGCCACCTGATCTTGTCCACTTTCTAGGCGAGGCGCAGCTCATCTCGAACGGGCCTAATTTTTTTCATGTAGGACAGGAATTACATCACTTGACATCGTCTTCCTAATCACTCTTTTACCAGATGGATCCATGGCTCCACGAACCAGGTAGAATAACGACCCCATGTGTGTCTATATCAAAACAGTTCAACCAGCACATATTTTGGGCCGTTTTGGCTCGACAGTGTGAATTTCATACATTTAATAATGACCTAAGCTGAAATAACAGGAGATGCATTACTCAGCGACAACGATCAGATCTGCTGAATAATGCATGCACCCCTTGACACTCCGTAATGACACTTCAAATCAGAGTTTGATGGGAATAAAATGGTTTTATCAACATAGAAAATAGAATTAAGGAAATTAAAATAAAAGTAACAAGTTCAACTTAGTTATACAGCATATCTTCCAAATTCTATTATGTGGTACATGTAATATAAAATATAACAGACTACTTTCCCATATATCAGCGATGTGTTCTATATTTGGTACAGACAAGTAGTGCATTCCATTCAACCTGTGTTACAGCATACAGTCTACAATTCACAAAACACATGCAGCCTGTAATTCACATCTTCCATCCAGTTACACATTTCTGCTAATTCATATATACAGATAAGTACTGGCGGATGAACAAGTATAAGCAACATATAAGCAAACACAAATACAGACACACACACACACCCATATTTGAATACAAGTAACCTCATATACATGTACACATGAACACCTTATAATCTACAGGAAGATTGCAGTGTCAGTATAAAAAGGAGAATAAGTAAATAAATAAAACAAAATAAATGATAATAATAAAAAAGAGAGCAAAGTGGTGAAGCAGTACAGGTTTACCCGATCATATTGCTAGGAGGTCAATCCAGGCTTGCCATATTTTTAGAAATCTCTGTGGATTACCTCTTACATTATATGTGATCTTTTCTAAGGGCATACAGTAGTTGAGTTCATTTACCCAGTGTGAGTAGCTAGACACATTTTTTTTGCTGCTGTCATGGCCAAAGAACAAAGAACTCAGCTGAATTTACTGAGTTAAACTGGACATTAGAGTAATCTCCAAGAAGTACTATGGAAGGTGATAAACTAAGTTCCATATTAAAGACTTTCTTAAGTGTATGTTCTATGGCCTCCCACCATTGTTCTAATTTTGGACATGTCCAGGTCATATGTAGGAAGTTCCCAATCTCAGTTTTACACCTGGTACAGTGTGGAGATGTGTTGCCCTTGAAACGACTAATCTTTGCAGGAGTGTAACAGAATCTGTGGATAATTTCAAAATTACAAATTTTGTATCTTGCGTTTTGTGCGTCTGTAAGCAATAGGGACCAGTGATCATCATCTATCGTAATTCCAAGATCTCTCTCCCATTTCTCTTCAACCAAGTTAGTGTTAGCTTTATTATTTGCCATTAAGAAGTAATTGAAATATTTCCACATTTAAAAACCTCATTTTAGTATAACTGAAAATCCTATGCTTAAAAACACATCGACGAAGACCACAGAAAAGTTGGCCCTAAGAAATACTGAATATCGAAGATTATTAATTATTAAAACTGTGTCTGATAGATAAGTGTAAAATGTGTTGACAGATGGTTGTAGTGTATGGTTGCAGATGGTATTGACTACCCTACAGTAAAGAGACGAAGAGACTGCATCTAGACTGCTCACATGTGCCACCTGGTGGTTGTTGGTGCGCACTGCAGCTACTCCTGGATAAATTATTTCAACCCCCTACTGCCTACCCATTGTGGTAATCACGTCAATTGAAACGAGTGACATCTGTACGTGAAGTTATGGATTTCAGTAAAGCTAAAACAATTAGTCGATTGCCAAAAACTTTATAGTCCACAATTTTGATAATTGATTAATTGTTTAAGTAATTTTTCAACTAACTTGCAATAACACAAATGACACAAATGTGGTGGTTTGCAGCTTTTTTTTTTAATAAATCAACTTGCATTTTGGAAAATTGTAATGGGCAGTTTTTCAAATTTTTTGATATTTTATAGATCAAATGATTAAACGATCAATAAAATAATTATTAGATTAATCAACAATGAAAATCTTAAATTGCAGCCCTAGATTTCAACATTGAGTCAATCAAATTATTTTGATAAAATTAATAACAAGTAGAACTTTGCAAGTGAAAAACAGTGCTGCTCAATGTTGAGTGTTTCGCTCAACATTGAAAACATCTTGGTACATCACCCTTTTCCAACTTAGTGTAGTTGTTTCTTTGCTTATGAAAACTTTTTTTTTTTCACTTTGAAGTTTGTTTATCACATTCAAAGGTTCTGAGTGTTGAATAGGGTGTTTTATAAACCTGAGGTCACAGTACCAAACATCAACTGAGCTATGATAAGACAATACTGCAAAGCAGCAATCATGCTTATTTATCTTTAAGGGTACCCCTTTTGAGCAGTGGAACTCTAATATCTAACCTACTCCTACTGGCCAAATGTAATCCAATTTTATGCGTGACATGACATTCAACACATGCTGCATCCCCAAACATTCTGACAGCAGCATCAAAGTGCTGCCAAAATTGAAAAATGATGGAGGTAGAAACCATAAATGCCACAGCATGTAAAACCTTGTTCCCTGACTTCTCACAATAGAAGGCCATTTTGTGTATGAAATGTAAATTTCCACCTGCGCTATGCATGATATTAACCTCCAAATGCCCAGGTATGTACACGCTGACAAGGCAGCTTGCTTTGTTTGTGTTACCATTTCCACTGATTCCACCTACAATACGCCTTTATTGCATTACAGTGCAGCTGAAGCCTGTTTTTCTGTGGTAATTAGGCCCAAGGTGGTTTCAATTTTCCCGCACTTATATGAAATAAGCTATAATTCACATGGATGCTTACTTTTTAAGTTATTTATTTAGTAAATAGATCAGAAAACGTCATTATTGTCTCAATACGGTGACAGTTTGATGCACTGGAAAAGAAAAACTTAATCCATCAGACTCATATTCCTTGAGATTTTCCTTGTGTCTAATGTTTTCATCCAACATCTCTTCTAACGTCCTTAGAAAGAGGTACTTCAACTTTTTGTGGCAGGGTTTATGTGCCAGTGTTTGCAGCTCTCGTCACCAGGAGCAAGGGCTTGTTAATTCAGGTTCATTATTGAAGGGCTAAATGGGGAGAAGGAGAAGACATTAATCACCCAGCGTCTGCAAGAGTGGGTCTGTGGATGGCTTAATGGCACATTGTCAAACCAGAGTGCCTCCCTCTACCCAGCATTTATCAGACGAACAAGCAGAGTGGCTGATGACTAGGAAACACACTATAAGTGGGAGCCTCTTTTGCCTTTATGAATCCTCTGAGTGATCATTGAGCAAAATATTAAATTATGGCACGGAAGGCTGGAGTGACAGGAGGTAATCATGCTGCCTGAATGATATGTAATTGTTTTCTGAATTGTAATTATAGGGTGAGAGAAAACATTGGCCTACTGTAATTAACAGTGAAGAACAAAGTTTTTCAGTGGAAAATTGGAATTCTCTAGGGATGTGAGCCCTTAATGTGAGCACAGAGAGAGAGAAAGAGCAGTGTGTAGAAAAAGCAAACCAGTGCTGAGATTTTATGAGGCAGAACACAGACCTTATCATTATGAGTGTTTATCCAAAGTGTATATGTGGATGATGAATATGGGTAATTCCTCACAAAGGTAGAGCTCATTCTCAAAGTGCCAGCGAGGGCCAGAAAGTTAACTGCACGGGTACACAATGACATTATTTCATCTTCAATTGAGCAACACCCAGTACACACTGCTTCGTGCACAGGCTTTCAATAGTGAATCTGTACGCTGAAACACCTCAGCTGACTTTTCTGTACTTACACTTTCTTTGAAGGGCTTAAATAATTATGTTTTTCTAGATCAAGATGAGCCATATTTTCATGCAGTTCCATGATAATAAAAGCATAAATGTAAAACAGTACAACAGTATCAATAAATCTAAACCACATTACTTTTGGGAATGGTCAAAACCATACCATTACTGAGGAGTCTGTGTTTATGAAGCATTTTCCATTTTGTGCATTCAAGTCAGATGATTGATTTACAGCACAAACCAGGAACATGTTAGCAGGAACATGTTAGCAGGAACATGTTAGCAGGAACATGTTACCAGGAACATGTTAGCAGGAACATGTTAGCAGGAACATGTTACCAGGAACATGTTAGCAGGAACATGTTAGCAGGAACATGTTAGCAGGAACATGTTACCAGGAACATGTTAGCAGGAACATGTTAGCAGGAACATGTTAGCAGGAACATGTTACCAGGAACATGTTACCAGGAACATGTTACCAGGAACATGTTACAAGTCTGGTGCGAGAATCATGCTAAGGGTAAAACAATAATCAGCATCATTAAAAAGAACATGTTAAGTAGCTGCAATCACACTCAAGCAGGAACATTTATACTGCTTATACTGATTCTTACATAGGCTTTTAAAATGAAATATATGAACTGTAACCCCAGCTGAGCTTTCTTGTACTTGTACTACCTTTGAAGGAATTACATTATTGAATTTTTCAAGATCAAGATAGGCGGTTTGTTTATCCAGCTCACTGTTAAAAGGATATAAAAGGATGTAATGTCAATAAATGAGTGCCCACTTTCATTTTGAGAATTATCAAAACAATACCGTTACTTAGAAGAGGTCCAGCCTATTTTGTCTTTAATGCAACCATACTAGAAATTACATCTCTATAATACTAAATTAAATTAAAAATTAAATAAAATACTTTATCAGTCAATGTTTTGCAGATACATTCTGTATGAACATTTTGCTACATCTTTAAATCGAACACAAAAAGCAGAATTCACATTTCATACATTTCTCTCAAAATATATTTGCGGTTGCAAATTAGCAGCTTAATAACATCATTTCTAGTTGACAGGCTTGGTTTATTAAGTATTTCCCCTTTATGTGCCATCGAGTTGGATTTGGAGGGAAATCTGATGTATTGATTTATGGCCAAGTGGGTAGCTCCAGGTCTGAAAAGTGAAGTCAATGCGCCTTAAAACTGCATTCCCTCTAATGGCCAGCAGGGGGCGACTCCACTGGCTCCAAAAAGAAGTCTGTTTGTATTGAAGTCTATGAGAAAATGACCCTACTTCTCACTTGATATATTACCTCAGTGAACACTTTCCTAATGATTTTATGGTCTCAGTCTCTAGTTTCAGGTCTTCAATATAGCATGATGTTCTTTTTGTAAATTATGGCCCCATTTAGAGTAAAATAGACAATAAAGCAGGGTATGCTTTAGAGTGTGGCTACCTTGTGATTGACAAGTCGCTCCCCAGCTCCACGCTCTTGTCCAAATATGGTCACTTCTCGTCACTTCTGGCTCCAAAAAACCAAGTTGGTGACAGTCAAAATGTCAAACTCTAGGCTTCAAAACCGGAGTCCACAAACCAATGGGTGACATCAAGATGACTAGGTCCATTATTTTTATACAGTCTATATTTGTGTCACAAAGGGAGATTGATTTGGATAAATGGAGGTGAAAGCCTCAGTCTACCTGCTTCAGTAAAACAAATGGTAAAACAAATGCGCATTGAGCAGCAACATACAGACAAGGGTTAAATAGCATTAATCAGACTGCAAGCAAGAAATGAAGGGTGTATGGAAAAGGTCTGCATTTAGAAAAACACAACAATGCCAGTGTTGTGAGATAAAGACTGCCACCATCTTATTTAGCACTTAAATAAATGTAAATAATATTGTAATTGTAAATAATAAAAAATGTTTAAAATTGTAACATTTACTGAGCAGAATTCTAAATATCCCCTTGCAATCTATTTATAATTTTCATATCAATTTTCATACTGCATGCCCAATTTGAGGCAGTTTGTGATGGCCATATGCTCATCAACTGAGCTGGCTTTGTAGGACCTTGTACTAACCGACAATTAATACCACTGCTATAACCTGCAAAAGGGAATTTAAAACTGCTTGAAAGAGTCACGTAGCCCCCCACTTCAAAGACCAGCACACACGGACTAAGTTGATAGAAGCAGCGTGTGTGAAGTCTGGTTTGGGGGGAAGGAGGCAGGAAGGCTCAAAGGAATGCTGATATCCACCTTTTGGTTGGCAGCCCAAATCTGAGCCCTGGTTGCTTCAGGCTATTGGGAAGAGGAGCCATGCGAAACAGCATGGAGCATAGTAATCATAACTCTCCCGCTCTCTCCTGCCTTGCTCCATCCCATTTTCCCTTTTCATTCTCTCATCGCTCCCTTATTTTTCCCGTTTCCTTTCCTCTCCTCTTCCACATTCCCAGATTCTTAATCTCACTCACCCCGTGCTGCTTCTCCTTTATTCTTCTTCACCGCCTCTGTCTCTCACCAGTGTCCATCTAGAGTGGTCCTATAAGCACCTAGTGAGCTGCTCTTTACCTTTTTCCTCTGAAGGCAGCCATATAAAAAACAATTTTATTTTTCTTAGCAATAAATAGGTTGGGTCCCCTGTGAGAGACAAGCAGATAAGCGTGAAAGGCAGATGGGCCCCCCATATTATAGGATATGATGTTTGTGGGCTTGTGAAGAGAAGGATTCCTTTTTACCTATTTTGCACCCCTTTCACTGTTTTACTTCTATAGCTGTGATAAATAAATTGGTCCTGTCATTGAAACTGCCCATCCTTTCTCTATGCAAACAACTGGCATGCTGTATCGACTACCTTGTATTTCTTTAGGGGTGGAGAGATGTTATATTGTAGTAATAAAGTTATCCCTTGAGGGGGGAAATCTCATCATATATAACCTAGTAATTACTTTTCAAAGTCATGCAGTGCAGGAGATCAATAATGTTAGAGTTTCTCTGGGTATTAAGAAACAAATGGCACCTCTACCAGGACTTCTGCTTCCGACCTTTGAGTCATTACCATTCTGTATTGTATGGGTAAGTAAGTTATATCACAGGCCAAATAAATGACTTTGGAGAAGGCAACGAATGAGTCCTCCATGATACAGTGTAATATCTATGTATGTCTTTAATCAAATGTATATTGCCATTTTTGATTGGATATTGGTTATCATATGTGACAAGCAAGAGGAGCAAGGAGAGAAAGAAGCCATGTTGTCTCTTATTGATGAAAAGCACCTTGCTATCAAACAACCAAGGCAAAATCTGATCAAATTTGAGAAAGCGTATTCCAGAGAGTAAAAAGATGAGTCACTTTTCCTTTTAAACACAGCCACTGTCTACACAGCCAGTTGCACGACTGCTTTTTCGTCCAAGCTTTCTATCACTGACCTTTCAGTGAGCTTGCCAAGAGCACGGTGAACACTATTTATCAGTCCATCAAGTGTTAAATGTGTGTTCCGATCCATCTGCCCACTCACTGCAAATCACCTCAGCATGTGGAAGCTTCTGCTGATGGACAGCTATGTATCCATCCATTTTACCCGTGCAATAACACATACATACATATATACACACCCACCCGACCTAAAAATGCAAACACATGTCAAGCAGGAGGTTAAGAACACACATGAGCACAAAACGATAATGTACACAGACATGCATAAAAATACACATTTATGTGCTCAGGAATGGCTTGTTAAATGACTTTGCTGCTGACAAGATGGTAGGAAATCCACATGTATTTCAGTATCCATTTTTATACTTGCCATGTTATGTGAAAATCTGAATTTCAAATGACTCACAAACACTGTATTAAAGTCACGAGGTTGATATTTCAGATTTTTATGAATATCTTCATTTTTCTGAGCTTCAATTTGCATAAATAATTTAAATGCTATCTTTTCCTACCTGACCTGGTTGCTGTGTTTTTTTTCTCCTTTGTCTCAAGTAAACACACACAACATGAATTAAATGTAGAAATTAAAAATAAGAGGGGACATTCTTAATAACTGCGCACTGCTCTCAGATGAACGGTCAGGTAAACCCTGTTGAATAAGTGCTGGCTGCAGTGAAATAGAATACGCAAACACAACCCTACCTACATTTCTACATCTGATCTACCCTGAGTCCCATGACATTATGAGCACGTGCTGTAGAAACTATTTAATATGCCGCAAACGTCCAAGCTCCTCTCATTTCTTCCCAAGACCACATCCAGGCTAACCTTCATCCAGACTGCATCGATATCACCCTCATGCAAACACGGATTGAACTCTGAATCAGCTTCTCAACACCTTTCAACGTGTTGATTTAATCATAATAAAGGCCTTTAACCCATCTCACACCATTGCATAAACATGCAAACAGGACCCGCGTCTGTAATGTATCATTGCTGAGAAGGTGAGGGATCCCCCCCAAGCCAATCAAGCAATATCTTAAATGTCTCAACAAAGGAGCTGTGGGAGGGAGCAGGTAGTGCTGGGCGAGAGGACGTTATCAGCATCATGCAGTAAGCACCTCTCTGCAGCTTTCTCTGAATGGCTTTAATTTTTCTTTCGTCTGACAGGCACCAGGAGAGCACACAGAGATCCATGACCTTAACTCACCTGCTGAACTTGGTGGATATGTTTGTTTGTGTGGTTGTGTGTGTGGCAACTAGGGATAATTTAAGGACATGCTGGTAGAGCTACTGTTGCTATGTGAATTGCGTCTGTTTGTTGCATACAGATGCCCTCAGTCCACTGCCAGTAATCCATTTCCTTTAGTATGAGAAGGGGAAATAACAAACACCGTATTCATTAGGCTCCTCAAAATAAGTTTCTATGCAGTTTGAATTTCTTTAACAACAACAACTACAATTAAAGATCATGGCGATCATATGCAGACATCCCGGGAATCTTTTCCTTCTGTTTTTCCTTCTTTTTTTCTGTCTTTGGAGTATGAAATTACACAACTCAATTTTCAATTTGTCCAGCTAATCTCCCTTTATTCCTCTGTGTGGTGAGGCGATAGCCAACCTTCTGAGCAAGAACTGTAATTAAAGGGCTTTCCAAGATAATGACAAGAGATTGTATTTTTGATGGAGGGGATTTCGCTCTATATTCTTCTTCACATTGGCAAATCAGCCCAGGTCAAGTGGCACTGTGCAGAACAATGCACAGGCCAGCTCATCATTCATACTGCTCTATTGAAATGTGAGGGATATAAGACACGGCTCATTTTGGTGAGAAAAGTAGGAAATGGACTTGAGATAAAGTGATGAATTATTGTATGGCTGGTAAACATGAAGAGAGAAACGTGATTCACATAGGTTTGTGTGACAATTAAAATGGCAAATCGAATTACATATGTGCATAATCTTGTCATTTTAATAGTCGTGGAGCACAAGAGGTGCAGTCACTGCAGGTGCAGTTCATTACGGTCAGGCAAAACTGAATGTTACCTCACTTAATATGAAATATCCAGTAGACATCTTCTCATGGTCAGCAAGAATATATTACCTACTTGACTGCATGTATCTCTAGACCCTAGATTAAAATCACCTGTACTGTTACTGTATGTCAAACAATACAGTAATTCCACAGCAAAGAATCTTACATATGTTTAGGAAAGTGGTGGTGCAATTATTCCATGCAAATGCACATTTAAACAATAGTCTAATTATCTTCTTGGTTTTTGAATTGCTGTATTCTGGTAATTCAGTCATAAACTATGTAACAATCGCATTATGTATTGTATTTGCTAGACACCATCACAGCAAATTAATTTATGAAAAATACACCTGAAGTTTTAAGCTAATATTTAGGAAAATTGTTACTTTGTACAAATCAGCTAATTCATCAACTCTACTTGGTAAAACAAGACTAAGGGTCTACAGTCACACTAGCAGCTCTGTGGGGCTGTACATAGGTACTGTGATGCTTTGAGCTAAATGATAAAACATAGTTTAGTGTGTTGACATGAAAACATTTGCTAATTAGCACTACACCCAAACTACAGCTGAGGCTGACGGGAATATCAATTGTGCAGGTATTTTCATAAACCAAAGTATTTGATAAATAAAACCAGATGATGGTGGTAGAGGAGAAGCTAAGGCATTACCAAAGTTAGATGGTGGAGTTACAGTAAAAGTCAGAGGATCACCAATAATTAGAGTACATCCTCTGGACGCCATGAATATCTGTACCAAATTTCATCTCAATTCATCCAATAGTGAAGAAGAAGATAAGAATACCCCCTCTGGTAACACACAAAGATCTGGAAGATTAGTTTACCAATTTAAATAATAATAATATGGTAATTCTGTGGCTTTTGACTTTTCATAGGCATTGATGTTCATAGGAAAAAGGACATAAAATTACACTAAGGAGTACCCCTATGCAAATACACTGCTACTTGCCAGCAGTTTCATCAGACTGTTGGAAGGACATAATTGAGGAAAATGTAAAAGCTGTTGACATAACTCAGGGCAGACAAAGCTTTTTATAGATTAAAAAAGCCTTTGGACTCATATTTTACATTGCAGGCTACTTGGCAGCCATTGTATCTAGCATCTAGCAAGTGGATCTATCCCACATAAAAGAACTGACAGAGAGAGCCAGGTACATTGTGTGAATTTTTTCAACAGGATATGGAGCAGTGAGGGGAAAATGCAGCCATCCAGCAAGCACCATGGTCTTTGGTTGGGTGGGGGTGCTTACTCTCCAAACAAAGTGACCTCTATTAGATTTACAGGCTGATGTCGGCTGATGTACTGTATGTGTCTTGTAATAGGATTACAACACTACCTGCTACCTGCTACAGACAGATGCTCCCTTGGTTTGTACACTGCTAATTCCAACATTATCTTTCATATTTTTCTTGTATTTGATGGAACAGTCACCAATAAGGAGCGGTATCAGGATGCCTGTTATGTCAGTAAACAGACAAGCCACAAGCTTTTAAGAAAATGAGATCAACCACAGGGATATGACTGACTCTTGTACAGACACCACATGTTAGACTGTAAGATATGATGGAGCAGAAGAGTGAGAGAAAAGCATTACATCAACTAAATGCTGATCTATGACTTTTGAAAAAAAAAAGAAATCCAGAGCATTTGCCAAAAACACAAAAAGTTCTCACTCTAACAAATTAACAATTTGATATAGATAGATTTAAAGCTGCACAAAATCAATGTTTTCTTTAAATATTTTTAATAGTTATAAACCCACTGAGTCATCAGCAACTTTGCAGTTCCCCTCAGCTCTACGGAGCATTTTAGCATCTTTCAGCTCACTGATTTGCTTTTACAGCCAAAATTTTACTGTTTAGGTTCACCCACTATACATTACCTGCCCAGCACCAAACACCTGCTGCTGGTGATAGAAGTAGACCATCTACAGCTAAACAGCCAGATATTTTTGTCATGGGTTGGTGGAAACCAAAACAGAGCTAAAAGGAGAGTGAATATTAGACTTACATCCATCAGGTCATCTGAAACATGACACCAAATGAATGCTAATGTTGCTACATGTCTGCTGGATGTGTAAATGACAAAAAAGTTTGCTGGCATGTTCACCTTAACAACTCCATAAGGTGGTAATAGGTCAATGTTGCTTTTAAAGCCTGCTGCTGCCACCAAGTGGCCAAAAGAATCAATTAATGCTACTTTAAATATTATCAGTGGTCGACCGTACTGCTGCACTGAAATAAAGTAAAATCTAGATTTCAGTAGTAGTATAGGCTGAATCATTTGTGTGTTTTGTTCTTAAATGATCCTAAGCATCTGGTAGAATTTACTAAAGTTGAAGAGCTATAGTTGAATAAGCTATGAAGCTTTAACCTGCCCATGTCGCTGTGTAGAATAGCAGATGTCTGTGTCTTAGATTGGAAATACATAGCTGTAGGGAACTAGCTTCTACTATGTCCAGATTATGTTAAGTGGTCATGTTAACCAAAACTAAATGAGAATTCAAGTTCCCTAACCTTCTGACTTTTTACTGCTTTGTTATATCTAGGACTGCTTTTATTTCTTTTTTTTTTACTCAGAAGACTCACATTATTACCCGTGTCTTTTCTCCTTGGGCTTAAGACATGAAATACACAGTGTTGCCAACTATTTTCAGTGGGAAGTAGCTAAAGCCTGCAGGAAAAGTTGCTAGATGACACTAAATGACCTCACGTGCTAATAAGCATATCTATGACATAATGACGTAATTACATACATACAAGATTTTCTAAAAATTAAAGAAAATTTATTTAAATTAAACTAAACTGACTAGCTATTTCATTAGCTATTTTTCTTTTCAAGCAGCTCCTCAATGTGCATCTAAATCTACCTCTAATAATAATAATATTTATGCAGGCGGTTGTATCAACTCTTCATGAATAGAGAGATGATCATGCACTGGAATAAATTCACTATTGTTAACTCTGTCTATTTTGACAAAACAGAATCAAACCTAGATAGTAAAGTTAAATCATTTAGAATAAAAACAATGAGGATCAATGTCTGGTCAATAGATACACATATTCACAGCTCATTCATGACTCTGTCTGGCTGATGATTGGTCCATTGAATGTGCTGCAGCTCTGTCCCACCCACTGAACAGTCAATCCAGAGAGCCACATTAGCTCTCATTCACTGAGAAATACTGGTGTTTCCCTCCAAGGAGTGGAGTGCGAGTCCATCGAAAAAGTGTCTAGATATGTCGCTAGCTGCTTTTTTGAAAAAAAAATCACTAAAGAGGTCTGAAAAGTCGCCAAATCTAGCGACAAAGTGGCTAAATTGGCAACACTGAAAATACATTCCTATAAGACAACAGAGACTGACAAGAGCATGTTGTTATTTATCACAGCATTAACTATCACTATTAACTAAATAAAATAAATGTTTGCCAAAGAGGGGAAAAATTACTGGCTTTGTACAGTAGTGTGACAAGATTTGTGATTTTTTTAATTTGTGGAAATACTGACCCAAGCAGAGATGGGTGGGTTTGGTTCTAAAGCTGACCACTGAATGGCATTAGAAGAAGTGTCCTTCACATTTCTTTCAAAATTCACCCGTGCCTTTTCCTGCTTCTACAGTATCCTGCATGCAAGGTTTAGGGGTGGTTATAATTTAAAATGTTTCATTTCCTGTATCAACAAGGTGTTTGCAAAGTACAGCAATTATCATAGGTGGCTCTAAGAGAGAATGAGATGTCCTTATTTCACTATTTCAAAACCCCCTTCACAAAAGGGTAAAATTCTGAGAAAGAAAATGCAGGAGAAAAATGAAGTCTACACCTTGGCTAAATGACAAAATACCTCTCCTGAAGAACAAGTGCTTACTGAGTTACTTTGAGCTGGTGTTGGAAATGGAGAAACTCTGGGATGTTGCTGGCACCATTTACCTCAACATGGTCTGATAATTGGTGATATCGATCTGGTACCCTCAGCAATGAAAAAGTACCAACCTTCAGCATCCAGCCCTGATGAGGACTGTGTTTACCATTCTGCACGTTTGACAGTTTTACTGTTGATCCTTGGAATGCTGCACTGCTTTGTGAGGCTCTTTTGTGTTGGTAAAAGTGGAAAACAGAGGATCAGCGTGAGACGCATGAAAAACTCCTTCCTTATGCCTTATGTCCAACTGCCACCCCAATTTTTTAATTGCACAATGTATTCATGACTTGTGTATGTGACCTAAACCATCGCTTCACTGACCAGCTTTGTCCACTGCGGATATGCATGGCAGCAACATCCTATTATAAACCCATATTTTAAGCCTTCTCCTCAACAAGCAGAGACAGTGTAACTTAACACCTGATTAGGCAACATGCTGTTCAGTTCTCATCTGACCTGAAAAGAGCAGTGTGAGTGTGTGTGTGTGCGCGTGCGTATGTGTCTTGAGTGTAGTCAGTGTATGTGTGGAAGAGCCAGAACACAACAACAGTTGGGAAAAACAAGCATAACAAAGCTCTCCAAGCCCTAGAAGCAGAAAAGAGAACAGCAGGTTTCTATTCAAGCTTGACAAAGATGGAATGTGCATTTTCAGCATAATGGAAATATATTGATCATATTATGTACTTCGCGTCAGTATTTGGCATTAAGAAATAAGAGCTGGTATTTCAAAGATGACAAAGAGACCATAATGTTATTCTACTCCATACTTCAATCGGTTTTCACATACAACAATCTCAGTCTGGGAATTCAGCGAATGAGCAATTCCTGCTTATTATGGTTTATTATATTATTATTTAAAACTTGTTGTACTTGCTAAACAAAATATCAACACCAATGCAAGAATCTCCAGTGTCCCATTTTAAGGACTAGCAGACCTATTTCAGAGACATTTTCAGCAGAGTGCGTGAGATAGCAGGATTGATCTGATGCTGAGATTGTAATTGCCAACAGAAAAACAAGCTCACTTTCTCTCCCTTGCATTCTCCCGCCTGTATCTAAACAAGATAATCTTTTGTTTCTAACATGACATTACCACAGCCTGTGCAGATCCTTCAGTGACATCTCATACAGCTTTTAGACTTAAAATACAGCTCAAGATGGCTGAGGGCTCCTGAAAATGACCCCTGCTGGCTCACCTGCAATTTATTCCTCCATCTTTTCTCCTCCCCTCACTTCCTTCTCTGCACTCACAAAGATAAATGTTGTGTGAGTGTATAGGAACATGCAATGGAAGTGTCATTCATGCAGGGATTAAGAAAATTCAGGCAACATTACACTGACATACAATTATGCATTTATCTAACATCACAACAATATTGTGAACACAACAGCATTTATTTTAATATCTTTTGAATTCTCAACACACACTTACTGCAAGTTTGGCTGACCTTAAAATTAGTTAAGAAGCATGCAAGTTTCATTGCCACGTGATTAACACCAGTCAGAAACCAACAAAACAAACCTATTTACAAATCCAGAGAGCGAAAGGTCATTTAATTATAGAATCATATAATTAAAAAGATGTCAGCAAAATGAGTCTGTCAAAGGTTTCAATCAATCAGTTCCACCCTTTAAATAAACTTTAGATACACAACTGAAACTGAAAGTTTCAACTAAACAATATCTGACATACCAATAAAAATCAACATACAGTCTTTACTAGACTTGTACTAACACTGTGCAGAATATTATCATGTGTATATTAAGAGTTAGAGTGTGTAAGTAGTTTTTAGGTTTAGTTTTTCTAGACAACATTTTAGTTATGTATGTTCTAATGACTTAATTTCTCATCTACCTCTTTGGGTGTACTTACCTTGTTTGTTTGTGATTTTATATTTATTTGGCTGCTGTTACAATGTTATTTCCCATTCTAATGAATCAATCTATCTGACCTAAACACCCCAATGAGGTTAAACAATTTAACTGTGCATTTCTCACATGGACTACCATATTTCCTCAAATAGTGGCCGAGGCCTTCATTTACCTCAACTGTAGGGTCTACCAGGCCTTTATTAGAAGCAGGCTTATATTAGAGTGAGGCCTTTATTTCATATTCCCTCTGTTTGACAAGTATATTTTAGTGCGAAGCCTCCTTGTTTTCTGATGTGCTAAATGTTTTAAATTTTTGTTACTGCATTACTGGTAATTACGGTAATCTGCACCACAGACTTCTGCTGGCTAAACTGGCTAACTTCTGGTTAACCCTTTGCGTACTTGAATGGGGATAAAATTAAAATTAAATTTAATCGTGCAGCTCTTCTAGACTTTCCAAATGGACCGAATGGATCAAATTTTGATAGTAAAACAAGTCATTTTACCACCATTTTACAGCCACAAATGTAGTGACCCGACAGAGTAGGCTACAGCAGAACCTATGACGTAAGCACCTCAACAGTGTTTTTGTAATTACTTTCACTTGCCAGAAGTGGGAGACAAAGTTCCGCACTGCAGGTTTAACTGGTATGCACATTATATAACAGGCACCAGGAATTTATCCACCCTTGTTTTTTCCCCGGTCTGTTTTTGGGGCCAGCCTTTTATTTGTTCGCTTTGACCACGCCCCTAGCCATTATCAGGGACCGGCCACTATTAGAGGAAATACGTTAATATGGACGCAAATTCTTAATATCCATCTGTAAATATGTTGTGTGCACTTTGACAAAAAGTTACAATGATACTTCCACAAAACAAATTAAATTCAAGAAAAAATGATGGAGAATTTGGAACCATGCTGCATGTGCTCCACAATGCCCAGCTAACTTTCTGTCATATCCATTCTATATCAAATGCAAATGCTACGTTTGCCTGTAAAAAGTACCCATTGTTATCAATCAATATCATTTTTGACTGGTGTCTGTGTCAAAACTAAAATTTTAATAATTTTTATTGAAATGTAAAGCTACTAACACATACAGCACAGCATTTTTTTCACTGGTTTCCAAAGCTTGGTGACCTGTAACTGTAGAGGAGGGAATATGCGATTTCCTACTCTGAACAAGGTGCAGCATTAGAACTGGTGGGTCCACTGTTCCTTATCTAATAAAGCAATTGTCTGTCTGGGACAAGACTGAAAGGGGGAGGGAAGGCACAGAGGATAGAGAGAATATTGATGGCCAAGCTTCCACCTCTGGCTTGAGCCGGAAAACAGACAGAGGAGTGATTGGTTGCCAGGCACTACACTAAAGCCACTTCTACTTTATCCCCTTGATGGAAGCCTGTGACATGACTTTACAAATTCACTGCAAAAGGGTCCAGCCTCACCAATAACATGCACTGTCTGTGCTGGAGGACCTCATCATATCTGGGAGGAGGATAAACTTTCCCGAGCTTAAAATGTGATTTCAGTAATGCAGATTTGCCCCTCCATAGTTTTGCCTGTGTAGGATTTGATGTGAAAGCCAAAATGATGCAGTGATTCATGTGGGCACATAGGCGGGTGAGCCACTTAAGAGAAATCCTGATCACAAGCCTCCCCTCCGGCTTGCTGCAGGGGGTTTGTGGGGGATTTAAAATCACAACCACTTAGGAGTTACTGTTAATTAACTTAACAACTAACTTGCTTGGCTTAGTTAAGCACATGCAAACACCCCAATCCTGCACACAACCCACACAAAACCTCCACAAAACTAAAGGATCACAATTGTAGCCATAATTTCACAAATGCCCCGTGCTTTTTTTGACAAATAGGAAATGTGAAATAGACACAATGAGTGGAAGCATGTAGCAGTCCAGGCAGGAGCTGAATGCTCAGTGTGCATGGTGAGACAGCTCACAAAGAGAGAAATTAGAGCCAGGAGAGACTGTATTTGAGTTGCATAAATTTAAATTTGTCATGCTGATGATGTCTCACATGAAATAATTTTTTGTATGTGTTTTATTTGCTGAATAAATTAAATCTAAATGGAAATTTGGCACAATTTCAAATTGAATGCAATGCCTTAAAACGGGTGTTATCATTACTGAATTTAAATGTAATTTTACTGTCAGGTTTGGTTTTCCCAGTTCAAATAAATTGATATATTGATGTGTATTTGTTTTTTATTCTTGTCTGCACAATGTATAATCAAGGTTAATGAAATCACAAGGCAATCACTGGTTAATGCACATAGCATATAATGCATATTTATTCCCCTATGCCTTTATATTGGCATGCCTAATTGTTGCTAGTTATACTAAGCCATCACAAAGTACAAGTGAAATCGATGGTTAGAGCACAATTCATTTGGCTTCTGCTTAATAGACTAAATATTTAGGGCAGCTGTCTGAGCAATAAGGAACAGTGAAATTGCCTGGCACAGGGAAACGTATTCTAAATAAATAGAGCACATTAAACACTTTTCAACTCTTCAGAAGACAAGCATGAAGGTCTCCCTACCATTACCTGATTGTAGTCTACCTGTTCTGACCATGAGTTTTCTAATGACGTCCTCCTTTTGCTCAGGTTGGAGAGTCTAAAAGGTCACATGTGTCGACGTCTGGGCCTAATAATAAGCCTGTCCGAAGGATCTTCAAGCGCTGGACTAGTCTCCTCTGGCCAAGGGCAATGGCTGTGATTATTCCCATCAATTTACTGGACCAAAGCTAGGTGATCTTCCAACACGGCATTTGTAAACTAAAATCTACTATAGGTGTAAGGAGATACATAAGATATTTAATACCACAATAAAATTAAATTTAGATGTGTTTCCAGGTTAAAAAATATAATATTTTTGTGGGACTAAATACATGAATCATATAAAGGGCAAAAGAGTTTCTATTTACACCTGTATATACAAAATGAGGCCACCATTATGTACTACAAATTGTACAGTTGACCAAGAAAAAATGGGATATTGATATGTTATTCATTGTGAAGTAAACATATATATATATACTAAGATATGGGAATTGGGTAAAAAAGAAAGCTGGAAAAGTCACTTTGTTCATTTGTTGTCTCATGTCAAGAAGCGCTACAGCACATCTCATTGTTCTATCACTACATGCCATTCCCTGTCACACAATGACTAACAAGAGGGACTGTGATGCATTTGTAACATTTTATATGGCAATTTTATCTGAGAGTAGACTGTGACAGAAAACACGGGTAAGATGATAGGATGAGGGACATTGTACACCGTGTGCTTCTTAGACCACTGATCTACCAAGGTATCCCAACAATCTGTAATTAAATTGGAGTGATGGAACCATGGATCATATCATGTGTAAATACACTGGCAGAGAATTCTTGTCCCCGATCCAGTCTCAGTGCATGGACCATGTAGCCAAATGCTGACAAACAGAGGTTCCATCAAAATGTTTGCTGAAATTGCTTTGCACAGTTTCTGTGCAGATTGTGCTGCCAAAAGTGGATCAACTTCCAGAATCTTTTAGCCTATAAGGTACAGTATATGTAAGGTTGCAACCTTGCTGAGGCATATGGTATATTTTCATGCTCATTAAAACATTTACACATTAACTCTTTTCTTTGTGCAGAAGAAACCTTATTGTGTTTATAGAAATGCCTCACCATAAGATAAAGGCAATCACTCAGAAATGGTATATAGCATTTATTGGTGTTTACTTGCCCTCTGAGGAGTAGAGATGACCTAAACCATAGCAATATAATACAGACCTCCACATAATGGTTTAATGTTTGTTGACCATGATATTGTTTTTTTTTTTTTTTGGTGTAATCTCTCACTTAGGTACTTTGCTTTTATCCCTGTCCTCCTCTCCTCTCATGTAAACTTGTTTCTGCAGCTTTTGACTTGACATTGAGTCTAGAAAAATAAGATAATAGTATTGAGATTTCTTCTACATAAAAAGGTCTATCCCTGGACCTACAAGAAATACATTTCCATATACAGTGTGTTAAAAATTTATATTGAACGTTACTTCTTGCCTCCTAATTCCAGTAATTTTGTATAGATGACACTGTCACACACTGCATATTTCACATGAATGTACAAGTCTCCTGGGATGCTAGATACAACACAAACACTAGGACCACAATATCTGCAGATATTATACAGTATTGATTTTAATGTTGCCGTTTTTTGCCGCACAAGAAGGCCTCATTTGAATTACCCACCTCGGTAAGGCAGAAATCTGACAATGAGTCAGAGCAAACGAGCCCAAGGTTTATGAAAAAAAGGCCTTAGCATCCCTTTGCATACTAATGGCAATATTATTTCCCAGTGCTTGTGGTACCTAGTTGTAGAGCAAAAAGAACCCCTGTGAAAACAACTTCCAAGAGGCCCGCCATCTGGCGAGAAAGATACAGTGTGTTAGGATTTTCAAAGAGGTGCTGTAGAAAATGCTATGAGACAAGAGTGATTCATTTCTCACACTTCCCAGAATTTCCTGATTTAGATATTATTTTAACCTCTCCGTTCCACCACCACAACACTGTGTCAGCCTATTGATGATCCCAGTGTGGGCCTGCCTTATTTTAGAACACTGTGTACATACCAATGAACTTGTCCACCGTATCTGCTCTTCGTGGGAGTGCATACACCAAGCGGGAAGAAAGCGACACAAAAAGCATGCACCATGAGGATGCATTACACCATTTATGATAAGACTATGTGCCTCTCTGAATGGGATTCAGCTGACAGTTGCTGATAGGGAGACATAGGAGTGCAAGTATATTGTGGGAGGAAATCAGACACGCTGAAACCTTCAGCCAATCAGCCTTAATACAACAAGCACCACGGTTATTACCATGAGAGCAAATAGGCCTCTGTCAGTCTCCAATATTGAGTTAGATGAACACACAAAAGGCGAGAGCCTAAGCATTTTTTTCCCTTGCTGTATGGGACACAGGCAGAAAAAAAATATGGATGGTACCGACTGGTGTCCAGCTTCCCAGAGGGCATTACCAATTCATGGCTATCTGAATAGCCGCAGGCTAGCCTCAAGGATATGACTGTCCCAATCTGAGAAAGTTCAAATAAATCGGATTCTGCATCAGCCATTTTTGTAAGTTACTTAAAATATCCTTGTGAATAAATTACTGGATCAGCTTTATCAGTTTTTTTCCACATTTGGTAAGAAATCCGGGGATTCCTCAAGAGAGTGACGAGGAGAGAGACGAGAGCTTCTTTCTTTGTATGTGCTCAGTCCCTCCTACCCATCACACTAGTCCGTAAATCCTTTATTATACATCTCTGAAATAATCCCACAATATTCTACTGCACAGTCAGTATAAGTACCATGGACTTTGAGCAGTCATACATGTGTGCTGGAACACAAAAACGACCTATAGTTACGTTTACACCATCTAGCAGCTGTAGTAATGCACTCCATTCCAAAACTGTTACAAATCACTGTTAAAAAATGTTGTTAAGGTCTGGTGAGGTTTAGGCACAAAAACCACTTGGTTAAGGGTAGGGAAAGATTATGTTTTGGGTTAAAATGATCACTTGAAACCTGGTTTATACTTCCTTGAAGTTACACAACCTTCATCGTCATGGCAACAGTAAACACCAAAACGTTTTTTAAAAAATGTCCCAACTCGCAGTTGAAAACAAGACACTCGTGGTTTGAAACGGGAGGCAAACAGTAGTCCACTGCAGCAAAGTCCACTTTTTGGTCTTTTTTTTTGGCTAACTGACCAGCCATCCACCCAACCCACCTCCTCCTAACAAGGCAAAATCATCTTAGCGAGTCACCTTAGACTGACGTCATCTGTTTTTGACAATAGTGATTGTGAAGCTGAAGAACATATGCTTGAGGCTGGGTTTAAACATTACGTTCTGTAGACCTGCGCATTACCGCTACGCTACTATGGCCAAGCGCTAACACTGAGCAAAATTTCTGTCCTATAAAAAACAGAAGCACTTGAAACAATAAAAAATAAAGACGTTAAAAATTATTATAAAGCCACATAAACGATAGAAACATATAAAACAACAATAATGAATCATACTATGCTTAATGCGGTCCACATTTAGATAAACAGGTGGTTTTCTCCTGCCTCTGTGATAACTGTTCACTTGCATCTGGCAGCTGAAGCCTGGGTTAAGAGTCACACATGTGCACACGTGTGCTTGTAGATGATATTAACAAGTGTTACAGTCCATACTGAAAAAAGTAATAACTTTACGACTTACTTCCAACTTTAACTAGACACGAAGACAAAACTAGTGAGTGGAGATAATATGTGTAAAACTGGCTGTTGGATATTTCAGTCAGCTGTCTGCCGGCTGCATCTTTGAAAGCAGCTTTGAAAGACTTCCTTTAGCTGCCTCCCTCTGCTCTTTCTCTCTCTGTGTCTGCTCTTTGGAGGGAGCTGACTGTAAACAATGTGCAACACTCAATATGAAGCTTCATTTGTAAAGCTACATTAACCTTCGCTAACACACAGTCAACAATTAGCCTATTACAGCATTAAGCAACTATGAGCATGATGTCTATTATGCAATGTTATGAAATTAGTGTTTAACAATTTCAACAGTGTGGCCATGAATACTTGTAAAGAAATTATAGAGAAATTATAACAGAAAACTGCCCCAAATCTTAAGACACATTAAGGCTAAAACAGTCACAACACACTGAACTTAAAGCCCAATACACACACAGCCTCCAATGCTGATTACCTGACTGATAGGAACAAATTAAGAACAAAGCAGACATACAGAATAGCCTTTCTTTCAGGCAAACATGCTAATCAACTATAACTGCTCCACTAAGCAAATCACCTTCGTTATGATGAGGAATAACAAAGAACGAAAAAAGGTATATAGGAAAAAAGTGTTGTGCTCCTTCTCAACTGAGCTGCTGAAATGAATGCCGGTACTGAATACAATGACATCATTGTTCATTAAACAGGAGCTTGACAGGCCTTGATACAGTCACAACTGTAAGAAAAACAGCAGCAGCGACAAAAATAACAGAGCTGCACAGTTTAGTTGATTAATCGATTGACATTTTTCAGGCAAAAAAGCCAAATATTCTCTGGTTTAAATGTCTCAAATGTGAGGACTTGCTACTTTTTGTCTTCATAACTAATAACTTTTGCTGGCTGTAGCTTCATACTGTATTTAGTGTACAGAAATGAGAGAATATCAATCTCCACATCTATCTCTTATATATTTCTCATATTTCTGAAACTATTTGCTGGTTCACCATGGGCTGTGGGCCATTTTTCATTGAATGAACAATAAATCACAGACAGTCAAGATTTAACTGACAATTACAATAATTGTTAGTTGCATCCCTAACTTGTTTGGCCAAGAAGGGCACTTTTCAAGAGTCCCCTGGGCCTCTATAGCCACTATATGCTGTAATGTATTACCCTTGTAAATGAGATTTTACTTCATCCTAACAAAAGACAGAAAACTGCAAGAAAGAAAAACCTTCAAGGTCAGATGTGAAGATCCTGTTGCTGATGTCATTGCTGTTGGCAGTATTTCACCTACAGAAATATTCTGTATTTATGTACATCAAAAATGATGCCACAAGCAGAATACACACAGAACTCTCTCAGCATTAATATGTCTACATTCATGTTGTTCCAAAACTCTCCTGCTCTCATTCTTAGCTGGTAAAAACTTAATTAAGTAGTTAAGAAATGGAGAAGAGATTGGAGATTTGGGAAAATGAAGTATTTGCATCACACTGGGTATGTGAGCGCACAGTGTGCAATTAATATACTCCAAAACAAAGAGATGAAAGAGAAGGCAGGCTGCGAGCAAGAGTCTCTTATTGGTCTTTTGCTGCCTCTAGACAGATGGCTTCAGGTAAGCCAGAGGAGTAGGTGGAGCAGTTGGAGGCCAATATTTGAGGTTGGATTTTAGATCGCATCTGCTACATGGCCAAATAATCCAAGTCACCCATTTAAGGGAGCACAGCTCTCAATTCTCACAGAAGTCCTTCATGTGACTTTGAGACAAGGATTCAGTTATTGAAAGGTGACTAAAAATAAGATATATTTAGGTTCAAAATTCTATTTAATATATTCACTGCAAAAAGAGAACAAATTATTCTTCATGTGTGAATCAATTATGGGAAGCAGGTATGAAATATTAAAAATATTTGCTTGTACTGTGAAACAAAAATGCTCTGAAGAGGAAAAAGGGAAGAATTAATAGTGAAGTAGTGCTGGTTGGCTGGTCAGTAAAAGCCAACTGATGCCAGCCTGCCTTTGCTCTTAACATTCTTCATTGCAAAGCTCTCTTATTTTCAGAAATTGGATGGTTGTGTATTGCTTTGTTTTTTTTTAACCTTTTTTTTTTTTTGTCTTAACAGTACACTTGAAACCTGGTTGATACAGCTGAAGGCCCATACTTTGTGCTGATCCATAACCTGTACTTATCAGTCACAGTGGCGGCTGGTGACTCAAAACATTGGGGAGAACAGGAGGAAAACCAACCCACAGTGTCATGTTATTTTACAGTTGTTGGTTACTTATCTCTACTTTCTTATATTCAAGTTATGTTATGTTCTTATGTTTAAATGCAGGGCCGTGCAGAGACCTTTAGGGGTGGGGGGTGGTGGGGGCACATGGAACAAGATTGTAAAACACCATACACCAACATAATTTATAGCATAACCTGTTGTAAGATGGAATCTTACAATAAACTGCATAATAATATATTATCCCCACCCAATGAAATCGGAGTGGGGGACAATTTTATACGCCATTCACTGAATGCCAGAGGTCCCGCCCGGACAGCTGAGGCAGCAAGGCCCAAAGCTGCGCCAGCAGAGCGGAGGTCTCCATCCACTCCCCGGCAGTGTCCTGCCACTGCTGTGCCCTCCAGTCCAAATCCATTCTCACCATTAGCTTAACAACAGTTCTCAACAGTCCTTCAGGGCTGCTACAACAAGCTAACTGTTGTGTCTGCTTGATAAAAAACCTGTAACCACTAAATTTGAAAAAAGGAAATTTGGACCCTGTTGAAAAGGCCTAAATAAAGTGTTTTTTAGTGATGTGTTTAAAAGTAGTTCACAATTTGCACATTATAATTTTTTTTTTGAATATGCTACTGTATGAATCTATCGCTTTACTGCATACAGTGGTAGAGAGTTGAAGATGAAATTTGGAAACTGTCTTTGGACCAGTGTGATGTCAATATTGCATTGTGGTTGTTGATTGGTTAGTTCCCTTGGAGCCTCATTTTATGTGTTTTGGCCAATAACAGATTAGCATGAAAAAAAATTAAGTACATTAAATTGATATAAGAGATCCCGCCCTAAGGAGGACAGCAGGAGCCCGTCCCCCTCTGCTCTCCTCTCACCTCTCACCCTTTCCCCTCTTGCCTGCCCTGCAGGTGTCGCTGTTGAAGCATTTTAATCATTAATAATTTTAATATTTGATTTTTTCCAAAGAAGAGAGAAAAACTTTTATAAATGATACTGAGATGTGGTAATGGTTTATTTCAACCAGTCTTTCAACTAGTCTTTATTTATATTTTGATCTCCCTTTTGCCTCTCGAAAATAGAGGGGGAGCAATGTCCTCTGCCTCTATGGACCATTTAAATTCAATCATAATCAGCACACAGCACCGTGAGTAGCCTATTATGGCTGCCAATTCAGACTAGTTTAAGTAATTAAACCACCAAATACAACATTGGGCCCTATTTTTCATGATAGTGCAATGACCAGTGCAAGCAGCACACGGACAGTTTGGTATTTTCCTGACCTTGAAATTTGCTTTGCCCGTCTGCGTGGTATTGTGGTGCCCAACGCTGCATGCATGGTGAATTGCCAGGAGGAGCAGCGCAAATGGGCAGCGCAAAGCGAATTGTTGGTGTTATTGTGGAAAATGGGTCTTAGACGGTCCCTAACCCCTTTCACTTTAATCAGCAGGTGGCAAGGAGGACACGAGAACTTGGCTTGGGTCTTGAGGAGCTGTTGCAATTATTCACTTACAAATACCCTAAACCAGCCTCACCATCACCATCTCTCTCTCTCTTACTATCGACTGCACACTTGCTAAGCACACAACCTACGCACTGAGCTATCCCTTAAAGGAGCTACGCTACTTGTATAGCACTATAGTAAGTTAGTTAAAATTGCACAAAAAAATCACCCCCCAAAAAAAAACATTTGGTGATGGACTCAGCCAATTGCTAATAGCCAATATATTCGTCCAATTGCCAAGAGAGCGCACTTCCTGTTAGTGTTAGATTGAACCAATAGAAAGAGAAAGGAAGTGTGTAAAAAATGCAGAGCAGAAGCCCTTTTTTTCCTAGGATGGCAAAGTCATGACCTGCCCTACTCTGCTTCTGATTGGCTAGTATTCGTTGCCTTTGTTGGTTGGGTTGGTTAGGTTCAGGCATGAGGAGTGAGATATGTTAGGGTTAAGATAAGAATATCAGGGCAAGCCAGTCAGAGGCAGAAAAGGCCGGATCATGACTTTGCCATCCTAGGAAAAAAATATCTTGAGCAGTAAATTCTGGTTGATTACAAAGAAAATATACAGTAAGTGCAGAAACAAGTTGTAAACCCTTAAGAGACTATCAGTTAGATGATTACGTTGTCACATATGTCAAGGGAGTTGGATTGTGCTTTATTTTGTACTGTATATGCAGATAGTTTTTTTAATGGAGTCAACTCTACTAAAACTGGATGGCTAGTAGTGAAAACATTCTGAGGGAACTTTGCAAGTGGTGTGGCCAGCTGCTTAGCATTCCACACTACAGAATTAAGACAATGGTGTCACAGAAGATTTCCAGATAAGGAATAAATACACATCAATTTTTTCTACCCGAGCAGAGAGACACTTAAGGAAAAAGAGCGAGCACCGAGGACATTTTATTTTATTTTATTTTTGTCCACAAAGACCTCCATTTCATTTTGGGGTTTTTCAATCTTGGTAAACTGTAAAGAACATTTAATTAAATGATTTCATTGAGCAATTAATTCATGTTATATATAAATATTAGATGGAAAAATTGAACATTGTGTTTTGAAAAATGGGGTTAAAAGAGAAGAATTTGCTCTTGTATAGAAATGGAGATTCAACAATTTTACCCATTGGTGAGTTAAGATGAAAGATTATTTTAAAGAGGTTGGTAATGTTATTTTGTACATTTATATGGTGATCTATAAGTCACATAAGTGACTGATGGGTTGTATATCACCTGAAACAACCTCAGACATGGTGCACTGCAGATATTTTGTGTGTTTTAATTTTGATGGACATGAACTGAAGCTCACTCTGGTCTGCATCTCGCTGTAAGAAATTACACATTATGTACTGATTTACTGTAACAGAGAAAAGCAGCATTCTCACATTTGAGGATGAACAAGAGACTGTTTGGCATTTTTGCATGATACATAACTGATTCATCAATGATCAAAATTGTTGGCAATTCATTTTCTTTCAATCGACTAAAGGCATACTAGACCGCATGTTTCAGCTCTACACACAGTTTCATACAGTCCAACAGCACGAACAAGTGTCATCACACCAGAAAAAAAGAAACAAACTCCATTCCCTATAACATAGTCTACCACGTGTTAACACAAATGAATCGATCATAATAGCTGCAGAGCTTCATAGTTAAATGTGTGTGTGCCATCTAACAGTTACTGATTTGCATGTGAGTCACAAACCAGAGCGAAAGTGAGTTAGTCTTCAGCTGAACTCTGGTCTTCAGCTGAAGACTAACTCACTTTTCCTGTGGCAGGTTTGTTTTTAGAAGTCTCGACTTAAAACATCTTGCATTAAAGGCCTCACTTCGGGTTCACTGACAAAAGGATACTGCATGAGAAGACAACTAGACTGGCACTACCAATTACTGTGCAGGAGAGCAAACCACACGATCGCAGCATATTACATTAGCTTGAGCTCATACGGTAAACAGCAAAATCAAAAGTCTGAACAATATTATATTGAATTCTCATTGGGGCATTTTTTTCCTTATATCGTTACCATGGAAGTTCATCTCCCTTCATGAAAATAAATAGTGATTTGCAAACGCACATTCCAAACTGTATTTTGGATGTTTTGTGTACATATATAAATTGTTAACTGGTCTCAAAGTTAAAGACTTACCAAATAAAGTGGCACACATCCTTTTTGTTTCTGCCTGAGCTTTCACTTTGAATACCAAGCTGTGATGATCTCGCCACGGCTGACACGTTTGCATTATCAGGCAGAAAATGAGTGGATGAGTGGATCTAATATTAACCACAATGAAACCTGCCTACATGTCACATCACTCACAGACTGGCCAACACATAGATAATTGCCACATTACATTAGATAGTGTATGACTCAAGAGCATGTCATAGCAACATGTCAGTGCTACTATAAACACACAGTAGAGTCAGTGTGTTTGTTCCAACACCATGGACCTGACATTTATGTAAATTAGACGTTCTTTCTCACCAAAACAAGCTCAGATGGTGGTGCATTCCAATAAAGTGGATGAAAGCAATTGTGTGTTCTGTGCTGCTTTCATCTCCGCAGGCTCTGCCACCCAAAACTCAGTTTTACATTTAATATAGCAGTGCAGGCTTGCAAACACACATCAGAACTGATGATATGACACAGAAAAAAATCGGTTTCACTTGGACATGTTGCACATTATTAGGAATCATTCAAGTTATGTAGGACAATCTGTAACACAATGTTGATATAGGTCAAGTTTTGACATCCCTAAATATTTTCACAACCCACAAGAGCACAATGGTAGAAAAGAATATTGTGATTTCAGCTCGGTTATATGGAATTCATAATTGCATCCTGATACATTTTCATGCAGTGGCCTTCAGTTGTTAGTGACTGAAGTCCATCTAAAATCATGCTAACAAAAGCTATCTTGCAGGTACTTGAGTCTCTTCTATTATCTATCAGTCTGCAGGTAAATCAAGAATCATTTCCCTTCATCAACCTGAGATGTTGTAGATGTGAAATTAAAATGGATTTTTCATGTTCCAGTGCAACTAGATGTCTTCACTCTACATTAAAACCCAATGGCTCACTGTTCTGAAACTATTACAAGTCCATTTTGCAAACTTAAAATCGTCATGGCAACAGTAAATACCACGTTCGTTTTTTTTTTTTTAAATGTCCTGACTCACAGTTGAAATGGGAAGCGAACAGCGGTCTCCTCCAGCTAAGTCCACTTTTTGCCATCGAACTAACTATCTAGTCATCCACCCAACCCGCCACCTCCTAACAAGTAGAGCCACTTTGGGCCGATGCTTCAAATATTTGAGAGGGGGTAGGTTAGGTTTGCAGTTAGGTAGTTTTGAGACAAAGCTTTGTAACCTACCATTCTGTTTTTTCATGTTGCTCAGTGTACAGTGACGCAGCAGAGGAGAAAAAAAGTCTGATGCTTCAACTGACAGCATAAGAATTGAACCAGCAGCTCCTCGACTGATGATTTGAGCCATTGTTTAGGGGGAAGCTCTATTACTGACACAAGGAGCAACCCATTTCGTGTGTTGTTCCAACGGCAACTGCTACAGGTTCAGAAGTTTACAACAGAATAGAATAATGACTACATCATGCCAAGAATGGATTTGTTATATTTTAGGCTAATAGCTACTAATGCATTGTTGGTATGGGCAGAGTGGCATGTGTACAGATGTGTACCAGGCTGCTTTTGTTTTTTCTAACAGCCACCAAAATAACAACACTGTTTGTGAGGTTTGTCCCTGTTCAAAACTAGTGTATTATAATACAACTGCTTAACTGCCTACATAACTTTCCCAATTAGCAAAGGCAATGACATGTGCAAAAAACCTTTCAGCTGTCCTTTTCACAGGTTGGGTTGTCGTTTATTATTCTTTTTCTAATATCAGGTGGAATAATAGGCAGTTTACACATACAGTACCACCCTAAAATTTATTGACTGTGTTGGCTTTGGTTCAGGGCAGCATCACAAAGTAGACACTGATTTTATTACTATTTTAATTGTGCTCCCCATTTGGAATTGCAGGATTCCTGCAAATTTGGAAGGCAACCAGGAAGCCTGTGTTTAAGCAGGGCTTGATCATTAAAGCTTATTTTGACACTGAAAGCAGGCTTTGCCTATATAGAGAGTGGACCTTGCTGCAGGAGACCACCTTTCGCTTCCCGTTTCTATGCACAAGTGTCATGTTTTTTTAAGAACCATAATGTCGTGGTGTTTACTGTTGCCATGACGACAAAGGTTGTGTAACTTTAAGGAAGTATAAACCACGTTTCAAGTGATCATTTTAACCCAAACCATGTTCTTTCCCTAACCCTAACCAAGTGGTTTTGTGCCTAAACATAACCAGACCTTAACCACAGCGATGTCACACCATAAAACATCATTATTTTTTAAAAGTGATTTGTAAGTTTTGGAAAGCCGGAGTGCATTATTATGGCTGCTAGATGGCGTAAACGTTACTATAGGTCGTTTTTTTAAGAGGATGTGTTGTGATTTTTTCAATTTAGGACAGTGGCTTTTTGGTCTTAATGAATCTTTTATTGGCAAGGCAAGAAAATGGCTTAGCACAAATCACAGCAATGGGATTTTGATTAATAAGAAACATTCATTTTTGTATTGACCATTTAAAAGACTATTAAGATTGCCACTCAAGCGTTGAGCATTAATTATAAGGCAGGCCTACATAAGCTTCCATGAAATTTAATGAGCACTGTAATGTCTGAAATAATGCAAAGAGCTTTGTAGAGAATTAGGTTGTAAATGAAGTCCTTAAACAACAGTCATATTAAACTTTTCCTGCCAAGTTTGTTTTCAGTGCACACACTAATGATACCTTGTTCTATTTTTTTTCTGAGAAACACGCTTGTTAATCATACACACTCAATGCTCGCAATATATGTTAAAAATATTTGGAAAAACTGAGATAGAAAATCTGAGCAAACAGATATAAGATATTTAAATGAAGACTAATAATTATCATCAAACCTAACCTGTCAACAAATAAAACATGCTTCTTTTTAATAATTACATCTTCTCCAAGACAATATTGTAGACAGCAGTTTGTGGCATTTTTTTAAAAAAACTGTCAAAATGATTAAGAGAACTGAATGAGAGCAGTTGCAGCACAGTCAGGTACATCAAACCTGCTGTTGGTCATCAGTGATGCTTTACCACCAGGAAGCCCAAACAGACTGAAAGCAGCACATTCACTGAGCTCAATGCGTTCACTCTAATCAACCTGTTAAATGGCAACAGGGTTCATCTTAGACAGCTGCTGCTGATGTGATTGCAATTAAAAAGCTACTTCAGTGTACCCTCACAACCACAACACACCAGCCAAGATGCCAAGAAGCAACATTTCTCAGATAAGAGATGGGAATGTAAGCTTGTCAAGTCATTCAGTCTACTCTGTAATACAGCAAGTCTCCTTGGCCAACCGATATTTCATCAATATTCATGAATACAGGGTGGGTCTATTGGTGCCATGTGCTTTGTTTCTTCCGCTAAATCATTCAGGACTAGAGCATGACTGTCATAACATCCATAATGTGGAAAATCCTGGTTAAATATTCATGAGTTCACATATCCTGAGCGTGGACCTGCAAATTCATGCACTTGTGAACAACAAACAGAAATACAAAGCTTCCTAAGGCTCATAACTCCTCTCTACTGCCTTTCTTATCGGCTCTTTGTGACACTATAAGAGCCTGTAGGTCCTTTCTGGGGCGCTTTAAGTTATATCAGCCATATCGATCTGTTAACTTTGCATTCATCAATCACAAGGTTAGGAGAATGATTCAGATAAAATCAGCACGCTCCGTCCTCCCCCAGTGGGAAATCTGTAATAATACCTCTATATGCCAGTGCATCCTCTTCTGTGAAGAAGACTGTGTCACCTTTGTTTACAGGTATAGTTACATATCATGTCAGTATATCAGCTTCTTAGTTTTTGAGTTTGTCAAACAACTTTTTAGTTCAACTATAAGGTTTTTGAAGAGAGGAAAAAAATGACAACTATATCTTTAATGAAGATTCCTGCTCTCAGGAGGCTCAACTGTTTCCTATTAACACTCTCCCAGACTGCCACCACAAAGGCCTGTGCCATGGGGCTTCCAGCACAATCAATGATAGCACTAATTGAAATATTATCTCTAGTGCTTCACACAAATGCCCAGGCAAGCCCCCAATAATTGCATACAGATTATTCCACAGACCATGTGCTTGCTAACCACTAACTCTGCCATCTGTTCCAGAATTACCGCCATACCGCTGCACTAGTTCCCTCAGTACACAGCAACTCCCCAACTGTGAGATGCCTTCCTGCTATTAATGTATGAGGGCAGGCCAAGTCTCGAGTGACCTCCTTATCACCAAGTCAATATCAAGGATCTGGACAGGTGATGGTGTATGATTGATGTGGGTATACTGCCTGCTCACGTAAATTATATTATCTGTTTCCCTCCCTTGAGATTTCAAATCAGATAAAAAGGAACATATGGAAGATTTAAGAAACCATCTCAGGCTGTAAACGTTCCTGCAAGGCTGGGAAGTCTTCACAATCAAGTGGGTGAAGAATAGCAGCAGAAACAGGTTGATGGTATCAGCAGTACAGGCAGGAGTGAGATGTTTGGTGCACAATAAGAGGCTGTTATTACCCATCCTAGACACAAGAACTACAGGTAAGCCGATTATAATACAGACAATGAAAGTCACATATCATGGCAAGGTCACTCTGAGCTGGAAAAAACAAAAAAAGGAAACAAAGGACTAATTAGAGCCAGGTAGCAAGACAGAACGTTGCTTTTGTTCCTCACAGAGTTAATGTTGGGGATATCATTCATTATTTATACTGTACCCCTTTTGTTTCTTGATAGATAAACTGTTGTTTTAACTTATTTCATTATCCTCTGGCCACTCAGTCTAGTTGGCTTTGGATGCTTCTTCCTTCTTCTTGATTTTAGGGATCCTGAAATATGCCTCCAAAATACCATTTTCAGCAAGAGAACCTAGTTTTTCATGTGCAGTTACAAAACACTCTAACTCCCACTGTGCAAGCATCAGCTATGGCTTCAATCGAAAATACAAGTGCAGCAGCTCCAGTGTCCAGTGGCCAACACTACAACCCTGTGGCTTGATCTCCTGGGCTAATCCCAGCTACTCCAACATGTGTGTACTCTGATGAGTGAATTTTTGGCGGTGCTGACACAGGCAACGACACTCGAGGGTCAAGTAACTCTTTACCAAAATACTCCGCATGAAACATACTGTAACACAAAAACACCGTCCCAGTGCAACCTTCAGTAATAATTTACCCTTCACTCACATAAAAAGACACGCAGGATCTCTTGAAAAATATAAATAGCTGGAGTAAAACTGTTTTCATGAATCCATGTCCAGAATATGTTGGCAAAAACCCTCTAATGCTGCACTTGAGTATATGAAATTTGGTTTTGGTATAAATGCTTCAAATGTACCATCATTTAGGACATGATTGATATAAAATGGCAGATTACTCCTAATCTAGTAATGTTTGCATTTGACATAATAATTCTGTTTTTTTCCTTTTAGAGGTCACAGCATCTGTCTCTTGACTTCTCTTGCAAAATGGTTTGTTCCTTTATCATTGTGATTGTATCTGCCATTTTAAGCTTTACCAAAACATAAATAATTTAAAATAACAGATGTTATGTTAGATTATGCAAATAAAATGCAGAAAGTGGCAATAAAATCCCTAACTCGCAGCTGCAAACACTGTAACTGCTTCATAAATAATGCTCCTAACAAATAAGAATAACTTGTGAAATGCCTGGCAACTTAGAATGTTTGCCTCTCAGCATTTTCCTCTTTACTTTAGCTCGTCTTAACTCTTCAGAAAACCTCCTCCTTTGTGTCAAAAGTCAAAAAACATCGGAAGAATTTAACCTCTGAGTGCTTCATGTAACTCTGCTAAATAGCCTTTGGCGTTCCCTTACCCCAAAGGACACATATACATCCAGCAGTGTTTCTCTAAAGCTGCTTACATAGAGACAAACAGTACTGAGGTCGAGCTGCGAGTTTCTCAAGGAGGCAGCATTCCTCCGACACGACAACTTGGTGAATGGACACAGTCTGAAGTCACTATCCCTGCTGCTTATTAATCAGCCCTCCCTGGCAATGTCCCTTGTGGCCACCAAGTCACATGACCACTTCACTGGAACTTGGCAAACTATGTGGGGGAGGAAAAGCTTTTCAATGAGCTTAGCCTTTACTTTTGTGCAATTGTAGGTATTGCTACTGCGTGATGACAGTGCATTATTTGATATCCAGGAAGTGAAATTGAAGCCATGTGCAAACTAAGGACTTTATTCAGCACATTTCCATCACCTATGATAGGAAAAATAAACAAAAAAACTGACTCCAGCTGCATTTTCAGCCCATGATGGATTTCCCCAGGAATGTTTATCTGCATTTCAAATATCAACATTTCGGAAGTTTCCTCTGGGATAAAGTCTGTGAATCCGTCTCTCTGTTTTCTTCTACCTATGGGCCTCTTGTCATGTCACACATTTAGAGTGAAAGCTAGAGTAGTAATAATGAATTGAATATAATATTATATTCAAGAAATAGTTTTTTTTTCAACATCTCCTGAGATTTGTTGTTTTCTGTCTTTCTCTGCTGAATTGTCAATGCCGTTCAGAATGCAGCCACAATACTGAGAGCCTTCAGTGAAATTCCAGTACTGCAAATTGATTGTTGACCCAAACTGAGTGTGAACAAATCAATCAGGCTTCCATTAAACTCTTACAACAAACTTTCCACAACCCAGAAATGATAATTTGTGATATGAACCTGTGAAAACACCAAGCAAACACACAAAAAACAAAAAAGCAATACTGAATACAGAAACAGACTGCAACACGGAAATTGCTTCCCACCACAGGAATGAAAAAGACAACTGGATAACAATTACCTCCAATTTGCAATTTGCCTTTTCAGAAAACAAATAGACCCTCTTGTTATTTCCATGAAATATGCAAAGTGGCAATTTCACATCTGTGGAATAACAATTGTCATTTACAGACACTCATCATCTCATAACGTGTATAATTTCCTTAATATTATACCATGAAGGGAAGCACCGCAAAGTTTAATTGAAAAAAGTTTCATATCCAGGGCAACCTCTTGAGTCAAGCTGTGGAGCAAGAATAAGAAAAAACACACTATAGAGGTATAAAAATAGTTCTTGGTGATCAATCTTTCATTTCTGGGTCCATTTTGTTGCTTGCTCCTGTGTTTTTCTTATTTCATGGATGTCACGTCCATATATTTCCAACTTGTATAGAAGAGGCAGAGATACGAATTTTTCCTCTAACAGCAGACTCAATAGACTAGAATGCAATGCAGCCATGAGACAGGTTGTATGTCATGTAAGGAGAGTCATTCTCCATTCTCTTCCTATTGCTCTGTCTGCCTGTGTACTAGGGCTGTCACTGTTCCTTCGAAATTCAATCTGCCATTTAATCGTGGAAAAAAATAAGATCTGTAATTATCAGTCTGAATTCAAACTTAACAGCATATAAGAGGAACCGGTTGTATCTTGTACTCCAGTGGGGAGCACTAGTAAAAAAAAAACATAAAGTCACACTTATTGCTTTCCCTGTTGCCAATCCTCCAGGAGCAGTGCTGGGCTGTGAGGTTGTTTTGGTGTAGTGGCCACTCTCAGTATTGCCGGATCACATGACACCCACTGGCACAAGAAGACGTTTTTTTTCGCACACAATCATTACAAAAGGAACAGCTGTATTCTTTTTTTTTTCACAAACCCCCCTTTATTTGTTAGGTCTAATAAAATTTGAAAAGTGCTGAAGCCATTTCGGTAAATTATTTTCATTGTCATGCCATTCATTTCAAACTGTGAGTCGGGGGAGACATGAGGCCTGAGCCACAATTTGCGTTGAAATGACCTCGGGGGGCATTAGGGGGGTTGCAGGGGTGGCACAGTGTCAGACTTTGAAAACTCAATTGTTGTTCTCTTTGTTGGAGGAAACTACAGAGCCACGCTTAACGGACAATCATGACACTAAACCATCTGAAAACTAATATGTGGAAGCATTATTGAATGCAACACCACAGATGACAAAATCATTAATGTGAAGCTGTTTTCTGGTTCTTGCAAAATGCAACTGCCTAACCCCAAATTTTCATCAGACACAAGACATAAGCAGTGCTACTGAAGCATCAGTTCAATCCACATCGACACCCTCGGTTCAGCAGTCACTGTCCTAAGCTAGAACATCACTAGCCACAGTGTTTTTACCAGGCTCACTAATGTCAGACATACAACAAAACTATTGATCTGTTCAGTGGGCAGAAATGTAAGTAAATTTGTAAGTAAAATTGTAAATTGAAAGTAGGCAACAATTAATAAAAACTGGTGTTGTTTTTGCTACGTGCATTGCATGAATTAGTGTGAATGAATTACGTGTTATTTCTCATTTATTCAAAGTAGATTTTTTTTAAGTGACAGCCCTTCTTTATGCATACAGTAACTTACAGCTGTTTGCAACAGGTTAATTCCAGTTCTCTGGGAAGTCTAGGAAATCCATATGGTAAATGGACTGTACTTGTATAGTGCCTTTCTAGTCATCCGACTACTCAAAGCGCTTTAACACTACAAGTCAATTCACCCATTCACACACATTCATACGCTGAATGGGTACAGGGGCTACCGTACAAGGTCCCAACCTGCCCATCAGAGGAAATCTAACCATTCGCACACATTCATCACAGCCATCAGGAGCAATTTGGGGTTCAGTATCTTGCCCAAGGACACTTCGACATGTGGACTGGAGGAGCCGGGAATCGAACCGCCAATCTTCCAATTAGTAGACGACTCGCTCTACCTCCTGAGCCACAGCCGCCCTGGAGGAAAGGTGGATGAGGAAGGTTCAGGGACAATGCACCCAAAAGATTCCAATGCTTTATGTGGAAATACACACGTCAATACATCTTATAACAGTGTAAGAGTGTCTGAGTGTGAACTCATGCTTTTCAGTCGAGAAGTCTCCTGGCTTTAATAGCATCTCATAGCCAGTTTACATGAGGTCCATTTATCACATTTTGATATCATGCCACTGTACACAGGTGGCGATATCTACCTGCCATTGTCAGCCATCTGCCTGCTCTGCCCGTATATTCTGCTGCAAGGCTTTATGTAGACTGTGCACCGGGAGACAGACACAGACATTTTTTTACAACAACAGCTCTGCTTCTTTTGCCTTGAGATCCCTACTGAGTAGCTGTATCCCTGCGATAAGAAGAGAACACACTCTACCCATCAACAATGATCTCAATGTCTTTAACAAAAGACTGCATACAGCGAGCACACCATGGCTCCCGTACCACCACCCCTATCCATCTCTGCTCTCTCAGCTGGTCATCCAATAACAGTTGTTGCTCCAAATTCCGATCTAAGCAGCTATAATTCTCGTCTTTGGCTGACATGGGCCGATAGAGGAAGGACAAGGGCACAAAACACAGGCCTGCAAGGGTCTTGGCCAAAAAATCGCAAGAGTTTGTGCAGCATCCTGGCAACACAGCCAACACTGTCTTCTCCCAGCCACATACAGAGAAAAAGGGAGGGAGGCAGCCCGCTTAAACAATGAGACTGCCTCATTACCAGTGTTTATCTTAAGCTGGATTAATACTCCAGAAAGAAACGCTCTTCTTTTGTTTGGGAGGAAAAGAACATGTGCTGCTTCTTCTGGGGCAATTTGATATTGGGATTTTTCACTGTGTTTTTGATTTTTTGTTGTTGTTTGGTTTTTTGCAACTTCTTTCCTTCTTGCAAAAAAAAAAAAAACCCACAACACCCACTGATGTCAGCGTTTGATTGCTTCCCACCTACCCTTCACATGTCTGAGTCTGTTCATACAGTTCTCATGGAAGATGATCAACCAGTGGGGTTCAGATCCTTCCAGGTTTCAGGAAACATTCTGAAAGTTACATGTATATTCAATTCACAGATAGAAACACTAAGACCAGCTGCAGAATATGCCGGAGGTACTCTTTGTTTGAGCTGCATGAACTTTACAGCCTCACCTTACAGAAAACATGAAAAGATCTGTATGGTTCATTCAAGGCACACACATTTTTAACTACAGCTGTTATTCAAGTGTGACTCCAGTGTCAAGCATGAATCAGTTTTGTCATGGTGAATGCATACAACTGTCTGTGCCAAACATATTAGATGGCAGAAAAAAATGCAAGACCACATGAGAGGCACTGTGAAGCTGATCTTGTCATATTCACACATATTTTCCCACTGCACATGAGAAAGCCAAAGGAAACTGTGACACTATGATGTATTGTGTATGATGTACAGCTGTCTCTTAATTTCTATATCGAACATAAAAGAAAGACAGAAAAAAGAAGAATTGCTCAAAATGCATCAACAAGAAACTTAACTGATCTTCATTATGGATGAAGCCTCCTACCCTTTCCCTCTCCATTGAGCTGACGCAGCCCCACAGCAATTTTAGCCTGCGGCTCATCCCCTCGAGGTGTGCCGCCTGCCATCCAGATGTACAGTGCTTCCTACCACAGTGGCTTCAGCCTCAGCCAGCCAAGTAGCAGAGCTCTTCAGTCCAGGTGCCTCACACCGTCTCTATCAATTGCTCCAAATCGTTTTTCTCTGGTCCTGTGATCTGCCCTGCTCTCTACATCCACCCTGCCTGCCCGGTTCTGACCTGCAGGGTCCTCTCCATATTTCTGTACACATCTCTATATAAGCCAAAATATCACAATTTCTCTCATTACCCGTCACAGTGTGCACAAGCTGCTTCCATTTGTTATTATAATCAGATCAGACTGTGAGAGGAATTACTGTAACAGCTACTTTCTGTTTTAAAAATAGATCCACAGTCTTACATGTTAAAACAATGACAGTATACTTTGCAGCTAAACCCATACTGATACAGAGGGGTTTAAACTGGGTAATGCAAAAGTACTAGTATAATAATTACTTTTAGGAATCTTAACTTTGTATATGACTAGGGATTGGTTCTGATAGCCCGTGTAAGCCCGTGTCTGTACTCAGCCAAAGATTGTTTGTAAGAGAATAAAACATCACTCTAGATGAGTTGTCTCGACCCAATTAGACTACCACTAAAAACTGCAATGTTTCAGCCTTCTGAGCCAACAAAAGTTAATTACAGACCTAAACTGAATCTTTGAGTTTTAGTTATTTATAACTTAAGTTACCTGCAAATTTTAAACTAAAGCTAATTAATTTCAATATGGTATTAAAAAGGATACAAATTCAACAAAATGCTATCCAACCTAAACATGACTGTTTTAAAAGTAATAAAACACACTGTAGTCTTTTATTGTGAGAGCTAGTGATGCACTCACATGTAACCTGCAGACCTCTGCTCCCCTGTAAATCTGCCTATTTCTATTCATTAATTCATTACCCTCCCTATGTTCTTTTGCTCTTTTTATTTGTTATCTTATTAAAAAATGCTCTATATTTGCCTCACCCTTATCTGTGCCCTATTCTGTTGCTGCAATGACCCAATTTCCCCATGGGGACCATTTAAGTTTCATCTAATCTAATCGAACACATCTCTGATTCTGCAAGAGATCTGCTGATATGCAAATGAATTCAGCACAATTTCAGTGTTGTCTGGAGAATGGATTGGACTTGAAATGAGGGGGGGTGGGGGGGTTATTAAAAGTAGGCATTTTTAATAGTGCAGTGATGTGACACAAAACAAAATGCTTCCTCCATGGCTGCCTGTTCCAGCAGTAATTTGTGTATTTTTCAAAATGTTGTCTAGGCATGTAGAGGTTTTCTTCTCACTTGACACCATTCCTGCAAAATAATGACTATACTACCTTGCAACATAAGTAATGATATATGGTATTAACAGTGACAGTATATGCGGGATTTTATTAAGTGGGGGTTAAAACAAGCTCTCTCTGGTCTACTAAAACACACAGAGTGAGTCACTTGATTAATTCCATCTTTTTCTTACCACTGACACATTTCAAAGTACATAATTAGGTTGAAAAGTGCAAAGAGTCTGTGCCACAGTTTATTTCAGAGCTTTATATACTAAACTGTGTCCCACATAACATCAGTTTCAGTTTTGCAGTGTAGCAATCCTCATTCAGCTGAAGATGACACTTGGTAAGAGGTATAAAAACAGTAACATTAAATTTGTTGACATTGTTGACAAGTCATCAGGCAAAAAATCTACTTTTGATCCGCTTTGATCAGTCATGTGCTGCTTTATTTTCCTGTGCAGGAGCTTTACTATCGCATACTGGACAGAACTTTGGTTCTGGAGGACTGCATTTTGTGCAGACGGCATCTGTAAAAAACAAAGGGGCTGCTGGCAAAATAAAATATAGTGAGGTTTTGGTTTGGAGAGGTAATGAACAAAACACCCTCCCTTCCTTCCTTCCTAAATCTATTGATTTATCCACTTCATTCTTTTATCCATTCACCAATTTATTTATTTATTTGTTCACTTTTGACTTCAAGGGTCATCATCAAAGGACAAGGAGGATTTAACAGCATTAATCTTTCCCCGAGTCCCTATCTCTTTGTAGACACATGATGGAGCTTAAGGAAAAACAAAGGTAAAACCACAATAGGTTGATAAAGATGTAGTTCATTTCCCTCAGGTGGCCTTTATTTGCGTTTTTTTCAGCGCACCTCGATCTGACCACAATCTAGTTACTAGCGGAATGTTAATGTCAGGTGTAAACAAGGTCAGAAAGACTGAGCTGATTCACTGCTCTCCCTTCCAACAGCAAAGCCCTCTTGCCTGCCCGGAGAATATGGCTTAACTTGGATGACCTGACCACGCAGTCAATGTGGATTAAGAACTAATACTTAATCAACTTTGCAGCAAAGACCTCCCGTCCGAGAGATTTGCCACGCGTCAAGATGATCCGCGGGCAGCAAGAGCCGCAAGCGCAAAAAGGACAATTGGACAGTGCAGGTGCATTAAAATAAGACCTGTGTGACTGAAGGCTATTCAGCCAGCATGTGATGAACAGCATATTAGTTTCCCTCTTCTGTTTCTTTTGGTGTTTTTTTTTTTCAGATTCAAAAATGCACAACCAAAGTAAAACTAATACTGCTCAGAATTATCTTGGCAGGATTAAACTTTCACAGAAAAGAAGAAGAACATGGCTACAGCTTAATATAGCTGGGGTAAAAATAAATTCAAAGCAACCACTTAGAGATACTTAGAAAATCAAGCCACTGGCACCAAGACAGCTCAACTGCACTTCACTAATCGCTTAATTTAAGCTGCGGCTTAGATGGCAAGCATCCTGATGTCAGACGTACGCGCAAACACTGCCGCGACATGCATAAGGCACTTGGGTGAGAACAAATTGACTAACAGTCCCATCCAAACACAGCCGAAGACAACGAGAACAAGTGCTCCAAAGATGACAAAATACATCACTTACCTTGTTCCATCAGCAGGATGCTCATCCCGACCAGCATAGCCCAGTACAGAGGATTTTTCATGTTTATCGATCTGTTGTTTGTCTTCTGTGTGATGTCGTCGGGGAAAAATAGCCTGTGAGTCTCTGAAAATCCTGAAAAGTGCTTTTCTTCAAGTCCCCGGTCCTCCTGTCTGACTGTAAAGCATCCACCAACGCAGCGCTCAGCAGAGTCCCTCCTTCAGCTGTGAGGTTATTGGCAGCGCTGCTACAGGCAAGCTAGCGGCAATCAACACAGCTATTTCCGGTCTGTTTTTTCAAGTAAAACACACTTGCTGGTGTTCGGCCGTTTCAGTTGTTCGCCAGTAGTAGCGACATGTTTAATTTGAAGAAAAAGTCGACCCACTTCCTGTCCTGACCCGATTGTTTGTAGCTAGCTTGAAGTGGCTATTAGCGGCGACTGTTCCACAGCCCGCTGTTTTCCTAATTACGTTATTTTACTCATAAAAAACCTGCTAATTAAATTAAGTAATTTGTCTTGCGGTATTCATCTTAAAACAAAATATTACCTGCGAGCAAAAACAGAACAATTTCTGTAGAATTAAAGATACTTCATGTAGGTTTGATGTCAGGATTTTTCAGTTTCAGTTCCCTGCGGTACTCATAAAGTAGTCGCCTAATTTACTGTAAATGTTCAACAAGACTTTACAGCCCTATAGCAACTAATGACCATCATTTAGACCAGTGGTTCCCATAATGAGGGTCAGGACCCCCTAAAGGTAAGATAAATTTGAGGGGCCACAGGATTAAGATGAGTAAAAACATATTTTTGCTTATGTTGTGTGACTGTGATTTTTTGTTCTGATGTTTCTTTCACTTTTTTGTGAACACTGGATAGTTTTACATCTTCAGACCTCTAAAAGCTATCCAAATAGACACAAACTGAGTAGGGAACATCACTCTTTGCTTGAGATGCCTGACATTCACTTAGGGGTCACACAGGCCACAAGGGTTAGGAACCAGCTGATTCCAGCAGTCTGCTGTGTGTTTGATGGTCAGTGACTCAATAACTTTTCTGGGCTTGCTGGCTTTAAAAAGTCACCCTCCACCTTCTGTTAAAGACATTCAAAATATTTTCTCACAAATCATGTAAGCAATAACAGCCAAGCATGCAGGATAGAACATGTGAGAAAGGCAAAAAAAAAAAAATACAAATAATACAATTCTATGTGCATCTCTGTACGATCCTCCTGCACTTCAAAGTTAGCTCTACTGATCAAATGCCCCAGTCTCAGAATTTACTTTAAAAGCAAATAGAAAGGGAATAACACTATAAATGCATGAAAAAATCTGATATATCCTTAATTTAAGTTCAACTTTTGCTGACTTCCAAGAATATTAATAACAAGTAAAACGACTTATGACAGCTTTAAAGGATACCAGCAGTCTGTCTGTAATACAGTAAAAACACTTCAGAGACGCATGGAGACACTGTTTGACAAATGCAATCCATCATATAAAATAAATACACTGGATTTGCATTTTGTTTTCTTACCAATATGACTGTTCAGCCACAATTGCTGCAGTGGCAGTTTTATCAAAAGTTGTTCCATTCTGCCATAATAGAGTTTAGTCCAGCGTCAGACAAGTGACAGACTTAAATTCCTCATATAAACATACATTTTATATGCATTCATTCATATTCATGTTTTCTTTTCTTTTTCTTAATCACCATAGTCTTCATTTTAGGTTCTATCAGTGTTGGCGAAGTATATTATCAGTTGATGTAAGCGAAAACACTATCATGACTGTTTCACAGTATTGATTGTCAGTGTCTTGGTTGCATGTTAGGGCATATTTTCATAGTGTTTATCCAACTGACCTTGTCCTGTCAGGACACTCCAAGTCATGCTGTGCTGTGTCAGCTGACAACAAAACACCCTTCTCTGCATGTCACTGCATGTCATTGCAGTGGCGGTCTATTTAAATTAGTGCAAGCTTACAGTCTCTCCTCTGCTGTTACTGCTGCTGCTATCTGTAAGAGCTTTGATTCTACTCTGTGTGTTTGCACCCTGGAGCTCTTTAATTCTGACTTAATTCCCATTGGGGATATTATTTGCAATGCTCCTCGCATGTTACTTATCATGCTGCTAGGTATGCCATGCTGTTATTCTGTATTGCCACAGCAGGGAGCATCCCAAAGAAAAGAGATTAGCATCAAGTTGATTTGTTTTTCTATTTTCCAATAGCAATAAACATATATGTGAGTGTGTACTGTACAGTGCAGTTCCATTTCAAACGTACAACATATATTGTCTAACACACATTTCTGAGCTAGAACATCACTTATGTAAGTATTCTTTTTTTTTTTTTTGTATTTAGAGATGGCAGAATGCTGATGATACAGCTGTGGCAAAAGTGCTCATAACTATTTATTTCTATTTATTTAGGGATGTCAGTGATTAACTGATTGTCTGATAATTGCCCTTAATAATTTAAACTGGCAGCTGTCTACTCAGAGGCTCGTGCTTATGCCAAACTATCAGCTTCAACAAGACCAGCTGACCAAAGACAAGCAGAACTCTCCAACAACACCAAAACAAAAGTTTCTGTGTGACATTCCCTCTTTTTTGAATGTAAACCCAGTTAATGGTGGAAAGATTCCCTGGGCTGGTAAAGTTATAACAGCAGTATCCCTGGACATCTGAGCAGGTGTATTCACTGGACTAGCTCATGGGATAAGTAGTTTTCAATAATATTTACAGACAGCTGAGCGCAAAAGTGCTCAAAATGATTATATTTAGGTGAAAGTAAGGGTCGTATTTCATTTGCAGGTAATTCTGTTTCATTTAAAATGATAGTAGCATGTCCTCTTACTGTGGCAATGATTGATCAGAATCAGGACAGATAGGGGTTGGATCTGATAAATTAATATGATCTCTGTTATTATTTACCTCTACCAACCAAGTACCAAATTTGAAGGTGGGCTTAAATTTTTTTTAAAAATCAGTTCATCTAATGAGGAGTCCCAGTCAAAATGTTGGCTATCCATAGTAGAATGTTTCAGAGTAAATCAGACATACTGTACAAACTTGAAACAAACTGTTGTTTTGCAGCCCTGGGTTCACATCTGGGTACAATCTTTATTTAGTTTTTAAAAGATATTTCATGTTTATGACCCAATGAGCACAAGAAATGAACTGCACTGGACGCTGTATCAAACTTGAGTAAACAGATAACATGAATACCTCTATGGTTGGAGTACCTATGAGGATTTAATTGCAGAACCACTAGGATGGAGTGACTGTATCAGCACTCATCCTCTCTCTTAAATGTAATGATTATCTTTGCTCATTTTTGCCTCCCACTGTGTTTTATGTTTCTTTTTTCTTCATCTTTGAATTTTGTTTAGAATAAAAGAAGCAATGGGATTCTAAAAAACTTCTAACCATGAGACAGCAAGGTAATTCGATGATCTTTGAAGTTTTTCACATTTTCTCTGTATCATATGCTATGATTATATATAATTACACATTATTGTTCATTAGATTGTGGCACAAATTGCACATTTAGTTTATGAATTTGGACACCAAAGATTTCTTCCATGGTTTGTCTTGGAAGATTACCTTAGTAAGGTTTTTTGCATACATATTTGGTGCTGCTGAGTAGTTACAGGTCCTCCTGTATTCCATCTTGTGTCTTATGCTTTTTTTCCTCAGTGTTTATACACTGTATTATGTCTTCTTTTCTGTTTGCTCATTGGTTAAATCTAGAAAAAGTTTTGTAAAATCCTTAGAGACATGCTTTAGTGATGGTCAAAATAAATCAAGCTGAATTGTACAGAGATCTACAGTGAAAAACATGGACAGGGAGGTACTGTATTGATATATGCATCATGTCCACCAACCCTTTCCATCAGTTTAAATGTACTCTAAACCAAATCCTCTCGGGGCGTTACAGGAACAGACTCAAGTTTATTGTCAATGCATTTTACATTTTCCACAACATCATATAATATAACAGCACACACACTCTCAGAATCCAAAGCCATGGCTAGTGGGGCCACAGTGTTTCCTGCAGTGATATATAGCCAAGTCGGGCTTCCTTAGCACAAAGTGTAGGTCACTCTGAGTGGGAAGCTCATTCACAATCAATATTTTATTGTATTAATGAATGTCATTTGTACCAAACTGCCACCTAATTTTCAGTGAGGACAGGAAGTAATTAACCACATCTCAACAACACCTCCAAGTCAAAAGGTGGTCGAGGAGAACAATGTCATAATTCTACAGCTGCTAATTCCTACAGGGCTTTGGAGTGTTGAGGAAGACAATGGCATGCAGGGAAGCCACTTATTTAGCCATATTTTGGTAAAACAATATGTGTGTGGACCATACTGAGTTTGTATGGATGTCTTGTTGCTGTTTTCTGCCATGAAAACCTGTTGCCATTGGAATGCAACTGCTGTAAATCCAAGGTTACCACAGACACTGTTCTTTGTGAAGGAGCAAATAACATATTTGTTGTAGCCACTTATCAAGAACACAGGCTGTGAGAGTTTGATACTCAGTGACACTCCAGCCAAAAATTTTTAGGTACAGCTGACTAGCCTTCTAGCCAGGTTTCTCTTCCTACACCAATGGAGGCACATTGTTCCTTGAAGCTGTTGAATTTTTTAAAATGTAATTTTTCATCGAGCACCACAAATAAATCTTCATTCGCCTCTGTTGTATTAAGGTCACAGCAGAAATTGATGAATATTTGAAAACCTGGACATAGATACCACTAGAGGTACAGTTAGTGAGAAACACTTCTATATGAGTCTTTAATGCATTAAAGGACCAGTGTGTAAGATTTCAGGGAATCTATTGACAGAAATGGAATATTCATATATATTCGTATGTTTTCATTAGTGTATAATCACCTGAAAATAAGAATTGTTGTGTTCTCGTTACCTTAGAATGAGCGATTTATATCTACATAGGGAGCGTTAAACCGCAATGTTTCTACAGTAGTAGAGTTTTGTGGCCATCGTAGGTTCTCCTAAATGCTTGAAGGTGAGGAAAAAAAAGCACACAGGAATATTAAGATTATCAAACTTGATACACTCCCATGACTGAGTACCACAGAGTCACTGTAGACATATATATAGATAGTGATTTTTGCACAGGAAGAGTGTCAAAAATCAGTCAGCCTCTCCAGTCACACACGGTTAACATGGTTGGTAGAAGTATGCAGAACAGGCACTAATGCAACGGAGGAGCTGCCACCACTGGAGAGTTGTGATCTACAATTCTATGACTTGTTTAACTACATTTTTCAGGAGCCTAGTGATACTTTCAGTGCATTCAACTGATGATCAAGCAAAAAGTTATTACTTTTGCTGTCTATTCTTACCCCCTTTTTATAGTATCCATCTGCAGCTGCAGAGCCAGGGCCAAACCAGTCTAAAAGATGTCCTCAAGGTTCTCATTCATACAGCCTGATGCACCAGAAAGCATTGTCATTCAAAAAGTCTTATCTCAATGAAAAATTGTCCATCAGTAAAGCCATTAATTTTTATTAATTAATTTTTATTTTTCTTTCTTTCTTTTTTTTTTTGCAACACTAATATTCAAGCTCATGTTTGAGGCTCTTTTTAAAACATCACATTTACAAGCCTGCACTTTTGAAAATGTGCCCCCATTTAATAACTTGTTTCTCAGTAAAACCTTTAATTTTCCTGTAATTCACTATGTTTTAACCTCTGTTTGCACACACCCACATGCACACACAAATTAGATTTGAAGCTCTGTTGTGTATTTGGACCTGTTTTTAATAAACAGATTGAGGAGCTTGTTACAATAGAATATAGGCATTATTAAATAATGCTTCCAAGCTCCTCTGCCTCTGTTTTCAGATTCAGAGTGTACAGTGCTGTGCAGTCACTGTACTGGTCTACATCAGGGGTTTTCAACCGGTGGTCCGCGGCCCCTTGGTGGTCTGTGAAGGCATTGCAGGTGGTTCCTGACCATGCGTTCAATAATGTAGTTTCAGTGTGGGAATTGTTATTTTTTTAAACACACTGTTTGTGAATAATCAAATTCATGCAAATACATACAATTTAGAAAAGCCAAGGTGACTTCTTTCAGGATTAAAATAGGGCTCATCCGGTCTATCCTTGGTAGCCTGTGCTCTGCTAATGTTTGAACGTTCCATGCGTTCTTGGCTTACCTATGAATACAAATTCACGCCCAAAAATATTAGTTTACTGACCAGCATCTAAAGAGAGTTAATAGATTTTTTGCCAATGAAAAAGACTTTTTGCATGTTTCAGTGAAAAGTAACAGAGTTAGTGTCTGAGGGGTAAGGTTGAATTTGGAGTGGGCTACTGCTATGCTGCTAGCTAGTTAGCTAGCCAGCACCACCACAGATCTGTTTGTAGTAAGGAAAAAGCCAGCGACAGAGGCGGAAATGGAACAGGCTTCTGCTGCATACTGTTCGGACAAGGCTCCAACTTCAGAGGAAACAGGGAAACGTAAATATGGATTTACATTTGTTGGGGTTTATAGTGAGAGAGCCTCATACAGGAGCACCACTTGTTGGGAGGTGCATTGATTGTAAGCTGGTTATTAGCAGTAATTAATAATTATCAGATAATTATTCATTAATAAAAATGTAATTATTAATATGAATTAATAATACGGGGCACCACCCGGAAACCGAGACAAATAACCAAACAATAAAGATAGTCTCATTAACAAGGTTCACTTGGGATGCTGATATCTGAGGGATATCAGCATCCACAAGTGAACAGTGAAGGTATGAATTCGAGCTCTGGCCCTCTTTCTCAATCAGCCACCTTTTACAATAAATAAGCACAATAATTACAAAAGACTTCTCTTTAAAGATATAACAGTGTTTATTAAACAATAGCAAAGTTAACAAGTTAGCAAATGCTTTGATCAATAAGACACTCCTAAAATGTAATACTACCTAAGCAATAATACAGCCGAGGGAAACAGCGGAGTCGACTTAATTGAAGAAGAGCGGGACAGAGAAGTAATCCACGTCTTCATGAAGAAAATCCTTTTCTTCCTTCTGCAGGTAGTGAGAGCGCTGGGTTGCAACAGCTGCGGTCTCTCTCTCGGATCCAGTGAATGTGTTTGGTTGAACACAGGGAGAAGTTCAGCTCTTCCAGCGAGGGTGAATCTTCCAGGGAGAAAAGTCCATGTGCACGGGGTTACCTCCTTTAGCAAGCTGGCTCACGGAGAAAGAGAAGCGGTGATGTCACGGCTGTGTTGCCATGACTCCCGGTGGTGTTTGTGGGTCTCTGCCAATCAGAGACCAGGGTTTGAGCTCCCTGCCGAGTTCTCACCTAGGTGCGAACTCGTCAGAGAATTATGGGAGGTGGAGTCTGTGAGCAGCATTTTGGTGCTGCTCTCTTTGTTTCAGGGGACAAAGGACAAAGGAAGCCTCATGGTCAGGCTTCTGGTTTTACATGTAGGCCTGCCTTTGTCTGACCCCATGGTTGAGGCCCAACACATTAACTACTGACAAAGCAGGAGATGAGGTGCCACTGTGATTCTGTGCTCAATGCGTCTTTCAGATGAAGCCATGAAGCCATCAAAACTATTGCGGAGCGCAGTGGGCTACCATGACTCTCGTAGTGAGGAGCACAATAGGAAATTATGGGTAACCTACATGCTCTGTTCCATGGACGTATAAAGTGAACTGGATAAAGGAACATCACCAGGCTTTGAAGCCAATTTGACATAGCAGCCAAACTGTGTAATGACAACGTCACGATGCTATTGGGCAACCCCCACAAAATGACTCGTTTCACTATCAGAATTTGATCCATTTTGTCTGATCACATTTTGAAAGTCTAGAAGAGCTGCATGAGCCGTGGGGCTAAACCGGAATTTGCTGACTCGGCCGGTGAAAGTCGCTAGTGTGCTTGCTCTATGGACCCCACAAATGCAGAAGCAATGCAGAAGTAGTTGAACTTTTTTGGCTTCATGTGCCACTGAGCAACTTTCATAGGAATGAATGGGGTCCTGCCTCCAACACTGTATCCAGTTCTCTTTATACATGCATGCTTTGTTCTGTTTCTTGTTAGCCATGCTGCTATGAATGTGCTGCAGTTGCAGAATAAATGATTAACGTTCAGTTGGAGTCCGGATTGTAATTGTTATAACAGGTAACAGGAAATTGTTAAAAATATAACACTGGCCTATTGCAGAGCTTAACAAGTTGAATAGATCATGCAAAGGAGAGATGCAAATGTTTTACAGCTGTATGAAAAATCGTTGGCATTCGTTAAAAAAATGAAAAGATGGATAGAGCGAGTAGAGGGTGGTAACCTGGCTATGTTTCAATCAGTTGAAGAATATTCTGACAGCACTGACATTAAAGACATTATCTGTGGCCATTTAAGGAAGCTTGTGCTTCAATTCCAAAAGTATTTCTCTGACTCTGACGAGTGACGTTGTGGCAGCAAATGGATCCTGCTCCCATTCAGTGATGATGCAGCGGCAGGGTCAAGCTTAACTACTGTAGAAGAGGATCAGCTCATTGAGACATCCACAGACTCTGTCAAGAGGCACATGTATGATACACAACCCCCTTGTGAAGTTCTGGATAATTTCCAAAGCTCACAGCAAAAGCAGTAAAGTGTTTTTTACTTTTTCCAACTACATATCTCTGTAAGAGTAGTTTTCCCACACTGGCATAACTGAAGAATAAGTACAGGGCAAGGTTGGAGCCAGAGAATGATATGAGACTATCCCTATCCACCACTATATTGCCAAGAATAGACAGACTGTGTGCGATTCACCACGCCCAGAAATCACAACAGGTAAGAAAAAAACCTAATCTCAACCGCTGTCCTCACACCCCACAACAGTAATCCTGAGGTTGCTTCTTAGTCAGAATGGTGGTCCCTGGGTAACAATCACTTGAAAACCCCTGGTCTACATCATGAATCTTAGGTTAATGTGTTATGCATAGGGCTGTTTTTGCATTACTTTTGAACTTGGAAAAAAGGAACCTGGCTTCCTTAGTGACAACAGGGTGCAAGAAATTGAATCAACATGTGAGTTTTACAGGAGCATCTGAAAGGTGAATAATACAAAAGAATTATAATCTCATCAACATACAGTGGCTCTGAAAGCTCAACACACTGAAACTTAAGAAAAACACATGCAAAGAAACAAGCACAAGCAAACAAAGAAAAAAATCCTCATCAATCTGATAATGTGCAGCATTTTGAAAAAAAAGTGAGGAAAACACAACCAAAAACACAAATGTGCTGCAAATACAGAATGTGTGTATTGACTGTTTTTTTTTTTTTTTGTTTGTTTTGTTTTTTTTCTGTATTTGCCATGTGCTTTGTTGTGTTTGCTTTTCTTGGTTGTATTTGTGTTTGCAGGAAGTTTCTGTATTTTTTTTTTTGTTTTCTAACTTTGGTATTTTAAAATGCTGCATATGTGTTCTTCATTGATAATTTGGTTGTGTTTTGTCTTTTCATTGTGCTTTTTGAAGATGCAGTGCATTGAGCTTTTTGGTTTTTTATTAGTCCTAGCTTAAATGTCTTATCCATTCATCACACCTTCTTCATTGGGCAAAGGAATGGGAATGTTTTGAAAAACAAGTAGGCGACTAGTCCTGATCCATTCAAAAATATGTTTTGCTTATTGTTCCTTCACTGTGATGTTTGAACTTGTACTGTACAGAATGATGTATGTGTAGTTTGTGTTCACATTCATCTGCTGAAGTTTTCTGAGCTCTGAGTTTAATTTGTGATGTCACAAACATGATTTGTGATATTGCAACTAGTTTGGAGCCAATCATGGTCCAATATTCACCTTACACAAGTGTGATGTTGAAACTTGAAGCCTGCATACACTGGGGAATGGACATTTCAGTGAAGCAGGAGACGTCTTGCATCCAGCAGTTATTTTAAAATGAAAAATATTTGCATGTTTACAGATTCTGGACTTTTCAATGACAGAGGAAAAGTAGAGGTCATTTTAAGGATTTTAATTGAAAAATTGAACTTTTTTGTGGAACAACCAAATTAGAGAAAATTATTATTCAAACCAGAGTATTTTTATATACTATCTTAAACATTTCTGGAATCTTTAATGACAAAATACATCATTGTTACTGCCTTCCAAAACAACACACAAGTATTTTCTGATCTGACACCACTCTCAGTGCTGTCTCTGTGCTATGATGCACTCTAAATCCTGACTGAAAATGCTCAAATAAGTTATTGTTATGTAGAAATTCACACAATTGATTGGCAACTGCTTTCTCAAGGATCTTAGAGAGAAAGGGAAGGTTAGATATAGGTCTATAGTTGGCTAAAACACCTGAATCAAGAGTAAGCTTTTTAAGAAGAGGTTTAATTACAGCTACTTTAAAGGACTGTGGTACATAGCCTGTTACTAAAGACAGATTGATCATATCCAGTAAAGAAGTGCTAACTAAGGGTAAGACTTCCTTAAGCAGCCTAGTTGGGATGGGGTCTAAGAGATAGGTTGGTGGTTTAAATTAAGAAATCAGTCTAAATATATATCAGGTTTTACAGCTGTTTCTAAGGTTCCTGTGTTCGGGGATAAATTAGTGCATGTTGAGGGCAGAAGGTGATGAATTTTGTCTCTAATTGTTCGAATTTTATCATTAAAGAAGCTCATGAAGTCGTTACTACTGAGAGCTATAGAAATACATGGATCAATAGAGTTATGACTCTTTGTCAGCCTGGCCAAAGTGCTGAAAAGGAACCGAGGGTTGTTTTTATTCTCCTCTATTAATGATGAGTAGTAGGCAGCTCTGGCATTACAGAGGGCCTTCCTATATGTTTTAAGACTATCTCGCCAGACTAAGCGAGATTTTTCCAGTTTGGTGGAACACCAAATCCTTTCAAATTTTTGCGATGTTTGCTTTAATTTGCAGGTTTGGGAGTTATACATGGAGCTAACCCCTTATATTTTATTATCTTCTTTTTTAAAGGGGCGATGGAGTCGAGTGTCATTCACAGTGAGCCTGTGGCACTATCACAAAATTATCAATTTGGGAGGGACTAAAGTTAGCATAAGAGTCCTCTGCTGAGACATGACATTGAATTCAATGCTGATGGAATTGCTTCCTTAAATTTAGCTACAGCACTAGATAGACATCTAGTGAAGACATTTTTGTCTAATGGTGTGTAGTCCAGTAATAGGAATTCAAACGTTATTAAGTAATGGTCTGATAAAATAGGATTTTGTGGAAAAACTATTAAATGTTCAATTTCAATGCCATAAGTCAGAAAAAGGTCGAGGGTGTGGTTAAGACAGTGAGAGGGTTTATTTACACTCTGAGAGAAGCCAAACTAAATTTGAGTCTAATAATGAGATAAATGCATTGCTAAGACTATCATTATCAATGTCCACATGAATATTAAAGTCACCTACTATAATTACTTTATCTGTACTAAGGACTAAGTTTTGATAAAAACTGAGAATTCAGATAAAAATTCAGAGTACAGGCCAGGAGGGTGGTACACTATAACAAATAGAATTGGCTGTAAAGTTTTCCAGGTTGGGTGTGAAAGACGGAGAACAGGTGAATAACAAATGAGTTATAGTTAATTTTAGGTCTAGGGTTGATTATTAGGTTGAGTTGAGAATAGCTGCAACCCCAACTCCTCGGCTGGTACCTCAAGGAATGTGAGTATTAATATGACTGGAAGGAGTGGATTCAGACTAAAATATTCTTCATGCCACAGCCAGGTCTTAGTAAGACAAAATAAATCAATATGATAATCTGAGATTAGATCATTTATTAATACGGTTTTAGATGACAAAGATCTAATGTTTAAGAGTCCACATTTAATTCTCCTATTTTGTTGTACGATTGCAGTAGGGTTGTTCATTTTTATTCGATTTTTATGAATAACTCCTCTTCTGTTTACTTTAGATTTCATTGATTTAAGTGGTCGGGGGACAGACACAGTTTCTATGTGGTTTTGGGTGGGTAACTGCTCTAATGGAAGCGCAGGGAAGTGTGTAGGACTGCAGCTCTGCCTCCTGGTCTCAACTCTGGGTTGTCATGTGTTTGGTCTACTAATAAACTCAGCCATATTTCTAGATATGAGAGCTTTTCCAGCCAAAGTGGGATCTCTCCTAATCAGACCAGGTCTTCCTCAGTAAGTCTGCCAATTGAACTTGTTGCAGTGAGGTCATTCCATTGCAACAAGTTCTCCAAATTAAACAACCAAATACGTCATTTGACCATGTGACTCCCGAACAACACATAGGAGCGTTTTCTAATCTGGTGTCTCTGTCGGCAGTAATCAGCAGGACAACATAATTATTTGAAAAACTGTTACAAATCACTATGTTCACTAGGTTTAGGCACGAAAACCACTTGGTTAGGTTTAGGGAAAGATCATGGTTTGGAATAAAATGATCACTTTGTTAAGGTTAGAGAAACGTGGTGTGGGTTAAAGTTACTACTTCCTTAAAGTTAGGCCACCTTTGTCATCATGGCAACAATAATAACCATGGGGTTAAGGTTAGGGGACGATCTTAGTTACATTTTTTTTTTAAAACCCGTCTCCTGTGGCAAAGTCCACTGTTGGGTTAATGTCTTCATCTACCCCTACTCCACTTTTATAAAGTTATCTAAACTGCGCCAGTGCTCCTGGCCATAATTCTAGTCAAGCATCATCCGGGAAGGTGCTGCATTCCTGGAAGATTACTTTATAACATGAATGCCATATTTCTATTTACCTCACAACAAAAGAGTCATAAAATCCTCTCTCTTAATATCATAAATCTCTGTGCATTGTTTTGGCTTTGGATACGTTACTCAAACTGGACTTCCTTGACAATGCTTCTTTGTCTCACCTGTACTTGAAACAACAAGCGTCCACCAACACAGCTCTTTGCATTTTTTTAACATAGGGCTGGTTTTGGTCTGAATGCCTACCAATTCTGTTGTTTTTCTTGTGAGGACCGTCTCAACTGGGATTGTCTTTAAATGCCAGTGTGCAGTTAACGTTTGTTCCACATACAAGTCCCAAAGTGGCTGCACCTCACACTCACACCTCACTGTTGAGTCACAGACACTGCTAAACAATCCCATTAACCTCTGGCAGATACATTATGGTCACGCTTGAGGCAATAAAATCCTTACTTAGTGCTCCTTTGATGATTATTTTTTGATTTCCACTTTTTAATGTCACAAATAATTTTACTCGAAACAAAATGCTGAACTTCATCTTAACACCAGCCACACTTCCTCTCAGTTCGTTCCACATCTGGAACATAGCTAACATAGTAGTCCATGAAAGGTAGCCCCTTTCCTCCATACACTGTAATACTACAAAGGAGGAAGATGGTTGTATGGACTGCACTCCACTGATAAAACTGGGGCATGGAGTAAATCCAGAGCATTTTGAGGGGGATTAAAAGGCTGGCATACCCACTGTTCAAACAAATTAGCTCTGAGCTGGTGCAAAACCCCCTTGTTGTAATGTTAACTTAGCTGTGCAGGACATTCAGTAGTGAAAGTTATATGTTTCCATAGATTCAGAAGACTCAAAATATAATTTAAAGCCATCTCCCCTGGTGAAAGTAAACCCAGTAATGACTCAATGATTTAAATGTGATCAGAGATAATTGCTTTCATGACATTAGCTTGTAATTATAGATAGCAATACATACATCTCAATCAAAGTTGTGTCATACTATTTCACATGTGCTTCCTCAATGTATAGAGATTCCTATCAAAAAGTCAACAGGAATTCTTAAAGATTAAAAAACAAAAATACAAAAACAAACAAAAAAAACAAACCCGAATGTACAGTACTGTATGGGTCCATATTCTGGTTTGTCACCCGCCCTGTGTTTGTCAAATCAACATTAAAACTGAATCCATCAGAATGATGAATGCTTTTCTGGGTGCTGCCCTGCTCAGAATATCTCAACGTCCTGCCTGTTAAATAAAACGGAGGCCAAGCCAATCTCTGTGAGATTAAATCCAGACAGCAGCTGACAGTCCTTTAATTAATTCAATGTGTAGTTATTGGATACTTCTGTGCCAACATTTACGTGCTCATTTCTGCTGAGTATTGTTGATTCCCACCTGCACATTAAATTCTGTGAATCACACACAGAGTCATTGTTGTAAGCAGGGTTGGGCATATTTCCATCATCAATCCATCCTGGATTCTCATACAAAAAAAGTTATAATATAAGATAAGAGGTAAGAGAAGATGAAACTTTATTGACCCCACGAAATGAAATTTAGGTCTTACAGCAGCAAGCCACAAGTAAAAATCAGACAACATACACAACATAAGACCACAACATATAAATGTCTATATAAACAATGTACACAAACAACAAACAAATAAGAATATGTAAAGATAACAAGTGCAAGAATATGTCAGCACAGACCCTGGGGTTGGGTCGTTCAGTGTGAGGCGATATGACACATATCAGTAGTAATACTAATAATACAATACTACTACTACTAATACTAATGATACCGCTGTGAGTGCTGTGAGCAGTGATGACTGCTGTCGTAGAGTCTGATTGCTGCAGGGACAAAAGATCCTTAGAGCAGCGTGGGTGGAGCAGCCTGTTGCTGAGGGAGCTGCCCAGGGCACACAGGTACACGTACAGGGGGGTGGGAGGTGTTGTCCAAGATGGCCTGGAGTTTAGCCATCATCCTCCTCTCCCTTACCACCTCCAAGGTGTCCAGGGAGCACCCTAGGACAGATATTGCTGCTTAATAACTGTTAGATAACTGCCAGGGTATTACAACGCTCTACAGCCTGGTCACATATCATGCCGCCTATCAGCTGTTTGAAGAACATCCTACACCAGTGCTCCATATACTGGCATTACATCCATGCATTGGTAACATGCTGTGGGTTAAAGCAGTCCTTCAAAAACTTTCCAGCTCTTAAGTCAGCTCCTTCACAAACTACTTTCATTTCTATGCTTGTCAGCTTTGGTCCCAGAGCTCTTTCAAAAGACTCTTAATCATCTGTCATAAGCACTGGTCACATCCCCACATTAACCAATCCTTCAATTGATCTCTCACTGGAAGAAAATTTAGTAACTTTGATGTATCACACGGACCACTGGTCTAAACTTGGGTGAAGATGCAAGTTCCTCTCTATGATGTTATAGAGCCAGGAAAAAGTGAAGTCTTCAAACTGCAAAGACTTATAATGCTCAGATGTATGCAAGAAATCAAATCCATTACATCCCAACTGGCCTTCTCCGGGGGATGAATTGTGCCGGTCCTTGAAAAGAAACAGCTCCCACCAAAAAAAAAAAAAAAAAAGGAGGACGGTGCCATATAATAACTCTCCCTCCCAAACATTTCCGGTCCTCTTGGATGGTAGATTTGTCATGGCACTCAATGGCCAAGGAGGCTGTGGATTGTGGAAGAACATTAATTTGTTCAGGAGCCAGCGCATCAAAGTTTTACTCTCTCCTTGCAAGAAGACTCAGACCAATAAAAGAATTCATTTTGTTCGATCTCCTCCCTCTGTTTGCCTTGGATGTCTGCTATTCTCGATCGTTCAAGTTGAAGCACCTCCTCAGTGATGTTGCCGTTGATAAATAGTTTCCAAGCGTCTTTTGATGAGACGGTAAAATGCCCTGGTAGAGATACCGAAGGGCTCCTCAATATGTTATGGATGGCAACCTCCCCAGCTATCCCTTGCTTCAATTACTGGAGCTGCAGGAAGGAGTCAATAAAATGCTCGCTTTCCTGAATCTAGCAGAAATTATGAATGTGTCCTTCAAATTCAGGTGCCCTGTTTAGAAGACCAGCGCTTTTAGTGCATTTTTATACAGACACCATTGATCTGATTGCTTGTGTTCAGTTCAGTCTGTAGAAGGAGGTTTATAAGAGTCAACAGCAGAGATTTTCAGAATACCTTGTGGCTACAATGAGCAGAAGACCAACTGCCCAAACATTTACCTTTAATGAGTCACAGAAAGCTGTAAGTTCAAAGTCAATCAAATATCCACTAACAAAAATAAAAAAAGTCTGTGCCTTTCTTCAGTCACCTCTGCACTGGCAAAATACCTACTACTGCACTCTGCAAGAGTGTGGGATACTAATCAAGTTTTAAAATGTCAGCCCTAATGCGATAGAGCTTAGAGATTGACATGGAGAACTTTGATGGTTTGTTGCCTGCAAACTTCCCCACAGAATTCAATGACAAAATTAGTATGGAGCCTCGGCACCTAAAGTGGATGCAAGTACCTGCAATTCAGTAAATAGGCAATAATAAATTATTAAAAATGCATACACAACTACTCCAGTGTAGCAAATTAATCTTGAAAGCAAAAGATTTTTTTTTTTTATTAATACCAAGTTTCCATGAATTTTAAATTGGTTCTCATACTCTGATTTACTCTGTGCCTGCCACTTTTACTTTTGTAATCTGCGGTGTTAATTTGAATAACAGTGGGTATCACTGTCAGCCCTAAAACCTCTGAGCGGTTTTGTAATTTACATGCATAACTGTTCCCTACTTGTTCAACAGAAGGCAATGGAGTTTCTGAAAAATCTGTCAATCATCAAGTCTTTAGTGACGACATCACACCCATCATTTACTGTGTAAAAATGACTCTGCTCTATCTATTCTGTGAGATCCTGCAAATGTTTTCATTTTAGCAATATTCATTTTTATTTGCTTTGATGTTTATGCACTCTAATTCTTAGAGATCACCTGTCAATCTGAGTGTGTCCAGTGCTACGATGTCTTTATTTCTTGAATTTAGTTTTTATTATTGCCCCTTATATTTATTTCTAAACAGGGACGTGTCTAGCATTATAGAAAAATGGGCACTCAACCCTTTGGCAGGAGCCTCCACCCCAACCAGTTAACAAATAACGTACCAAACACAATGCTTATGCTGCCCCCGACAACAAAAACTGGAAAAAAAATCAATGTCACTTGTAAAGTGTAACCTCAGTAATTAGTCATTAGTCATACAATTCAAATTAATTTGCAGCAAAGCAGTGTGTTGGGCAAAAAGCGTGATGGAATAGAATTATAAATTTCTACTCCAAAAATCCATCCATGCACACAATATTCAAAGCTACGTCTTGAAACAAAATAAACATTAAATGTCTCATTTACATTCTGATAGAGTGAACTTAATGAGAAACATGCTAGTGAGAGGAAACCCCTAATTTATACACAGGAATTAGTTTTGCTTAATGAACACCTACTCAGACACACAACATGGCGTATTAACAAACACACTGACAGTGCATTTTTTTTGTTTAGTCCTTCCATGAGAGAGACAATAACCTAGAAGAGATGATGCTGGTAAAAAAAAAAAAAAAAAAAAAAAAGAAGTCAACTCTAAAGCCTGTATGAATAACACTGCAGCTTCCAGTCTTAAGTCTTCACTCTTCCCCTCTCCTCTCTCTTTGCCTGGTCAGGACTTTTTCTCTGTCCTGACCAGGCAAAGAGAGAGGAGAGGGGAAGAGTCAGTGTATCACCACTGTCATACACTGACAGTGCCTTTTCGTTTTGTCCTTGCACAAGGTAGAACTTGTACCAGAACCAGTAACAGAACAACGGCTAGTTAAAATGGACTAACTTTAAGATCACAATGATTGAGGTTTACTAAAAGACAAAGAAACTGCAACTTTAACATTACTATAGGTGCAGTTAAGTCATTATAACATGCTTACTGTAAAAAGATAGTGACCTATGTAAATATGTAGCATTAAAATGTTTGGCACCACCCCTCTACAATATGTCCCCCATCATAGATTATCATTATGTAGTTCTTTAATTTAACTAAGTTAAAGGTTCTATATGTAGAATTGTGAAGCAATTTACATTTATTATTGTATGGTGGTGTATTATTTTTTATTGCAAATGAATGAACGGGTAGTAATGTAACATAAAAAATGAGACCCTCCCCGTTGCTCCCTGACCATGGCTTGTTGCTGCCGGGTGACAGCTCGTTGCAGCCCAGCAACAGCTTGTTGCATCCCGGCCACAGCTCACTGAGCCTACTGGTGTTTAGTAAACACTTATTTGTGCAAGTTGGGCTCCTTTACCTATATAACCTTTTAATTGTCTTGAGTCCCTTTATTCACTGCTAATAAATTGTAACATACCTTATTAGGTTATGTTTACTTAACCCTTCTATCAAATATATACACTGTAATCAACCTTTGAGCAATTAGATTACTGCAATGACATAAGTGTGTCAACATAACTGTCACTAATATCTGTCGTCTATGTTTAAATACCTCATCACATCACACTGGAATCAGTTTTAGAAATAATGAATTTCTATTATTTACTTCTGTAAAATTTATCAAAATGAACAAATAAAACAGAATTTAGTCTCCTTAAAGTGTCACTTTTTCTTTCCTTTCAATAAAGAGTGACATCAATAAACAACACAATCCAAATGAAATTCAGATTACCTCAAATTTAATTTCAAATTTAATTTAAATTCACAACAAAAATCAGTGGCCCACACTCACCAAGCACACACACACACACGGCAGATATTAAAATTAAAAACCCCTGTTGCAGGCCTGGTTTGACATTTGGGAGCGGAGAGGCCCAAAAATAAACAGCTGTTTCACTCATGAGAGCAACCAAATAAAAGTGTAGTACCTTAGTTAAAAGTTCTGAGTCCAATCTGCAGCTTATACCGGTAAGGAAAAAGATGGCACACAGGCGTCCAAAGGTTGCGTCGTCTGTCCCGTGTAGTTGAAGGAACTCTGAGCATTGACTTGGTAGCTCGTGGTGCTGGTATATCTTTGGAGTTTCCACGTTGAAAACAATGAACTAAAATGTAAGCTGGGTTAGCTGTAAAGTGGCTAGTCCATTCACTTTGCTAATAATTGCTAACAAATACACTCAGTGCTGAATTCACAGAAGGATTGCGCAACTTTTGTGGCTGCTAAACCTGCACAGATGAGACAAAAAGAAACCATAATTCACAATGCACCCACAAAGGATGAAATGCACCCCAAACTGCGCTGCCAGGCAAATAGCGTCTTGGTGCGCCTTTGCTATTTGCACGTATGTAAATTAGGTAATATGCATACATTTGGCACAAAATTGTCCCCTTTCTATGCAAATGAGCCTTATTGCAAAAACAGTCCAATGCACATAAACTCACTCACTATCTCTCTCTCGAAATCTTCAAGCTTGTGAGGAATTGAATGATATTGAATTGATATTGAATGATATCAAGGGTAAAATCTTCAGTCAGACACTGGGAGGGATCAAGTGTGTATGGGGTGGTAGGCTTATCTCGGACTTTCAGCTACTTAAAGTAAAAATGTCCTGACAGCTCTGATGGAGCTCAGGATTCATCCATAAAGTAAGGGTCTGCTTTATTACAAACAATTCCACCGTATAAACCTGGAGTCTCTATGTGTAACAGCTGACCTGTGCAGATGTGTAGCAGAACACAGAACATTAATTACTATCAGATCCTGACCGATCCGTTACCGCTGCTGTGCCGCATGCGTAAATGCGCACAGCCTCTTTCTCAACAAACAGAACATCAGTACTGATGTTTCTGCAACATCACAGATACATTCTGTGACACCTGAACAACATTATTGTAAGATTCAGACATTAATCTAACACATTTCAGACCTGCCTGAGTCACAATAATAGCTGTATTTTGACATTTGACATTTCAGTAGATTATGTTATAGATGCGAAATACTAGAGAAGTAAAAGAAGCAAAATACATTGGTTTGTGATTTTGGAGAGCTCTGTGTGTGCACATCTCTGCTAATTAATGACACGCAGACTGAAGCTTTTGTGCTCGCTGCAGTTTTCATTATGAACCAATATGTGCAGAAATGTGGAGAAAAGCCTGAAACACTGGAAACCATTCTACTCACTCAAACAGACCAAAACAAGGGCAAATTGCACTCAGCTGCAAAACTTTATGGGCGTTTGTGCCGTCATGTCATTAGCACAATTTCTTTTGTAAATAGGACCTAGACGGGGCCGATTGCGGTTGCAAATGATGTGCAATTCATGGTGCTATCAGCTAATGAGCTAATATACACATGCTGGCTAATGAGCTAACATACAGACGTGAACAACTGTACAACACACTTCGAGTAGAAATGTCTTCAGGTGTTCATATGTAGAATGAGTATCCTGGCGAAGACCTTTGAGTAGATAATCTAAGACACCAACTACATAATTGTTTTTGTAAAAAACTACACACATGTCGCGACTCATGACCAAAATACACCGGGCATGGACGCAGTGCAAAACGTCTGTCACAGCATGGCCGCAGCAGAGCGCTTCCATTATAATCAACTGAAGCTACTACACAGGCGTCGTGCTGCTCATCTCTGTTTTTACACGGCTGGTCTATTTTTTTTCTCTACGCGCAGCTACAAGGCCCTCTAACAGGCAAGAACTACATAGAACTGTATAAAAAACAAGTACAATCTTTTTAAAAATTATTGAAATAAATACCTCATTGTACCAGAGGCAATGTGACACAGCAGTGCAACCTTGTGTTTTTTTTTTTTTGTTTTTTTTTTGCACATTGCACATTAAAATAAATCAATCAAATCAATGTGTATCCATGATCCCATAGTTAAAACGACCTAGTTCATTAATTCAGTACCAGTTAATGTAGCCTACGCTTCCAAACCCAGCATAACTAACTGCATTATCACTTGGCAAAACTCAATACTACGCAGTGATGTAGATGGAGTCTGTGCAGCAGGTAGAAAACCTCACTCTGCCCCCACCTATGTGAAGCCTCACGTCCGTGCCTGGTGTATTTCAGCTGTTACGCCTGGGCCACACAGCCTACCTCTACCTCAGCAGCACGTGTGTGTTGCTGAACTGCTGCGGCTTGCACATGAGCAGTGTCCACACAGACAACATTGCTGCTGCGGCGCTGCTAATGCCAGCCCTGTCTTTTTACATACTAAAGTTCAACTTTGATAATGCCCAGCAATAATAGAAAGTTTCATATCATTTCATTACAAATTTAATTCATATTTAGTTTGGACAGAAAAAGGTTAAGAAGTGTGTGCTCAATTGTGAAAAATAAATAATGATATGTGAGGTGAAAGCGGCTTGCTTTCTGATGTGTATGGTGGGATCTGGTTGTGGCTACTCTGTGTCATCCACATACACTACTCACACAGGATGGGTTTTTTTATTGATTATATTGATTATTCTGCCAGTTAAACCCCCGCTGTCACCACTCCAAGTGAGGAAAATCCCTCCAGAGGACACTAAGCTCCCGAAATGAGCCAAACACTCCGACAAACAATCCTCCAAACCAACTGTCAGGAGGGAAACTGACAACAAATAAGGAAAATAACAACACCAAATCTCCGTCTGGAAGCAGGTAAAACAGGCAGGAGTCCCGGTTTGAACCTATCACAGAAAGAGAGCAGGAGTCAAGAAAAGAAGCTGCGTGTGTCACCAACACTCCATGCTGGAGTTCCCAGCCAGAGAGGCTCCCTGCCCCGGTGTGCACTGCGCAGGCTGACCCTGACACATGGAGCTTTTTTCATGTCTGTGACATATTCTACAGATATAGACATTGAAACTATAGTGAAAGGTGTAATGTTGCTGGTATGATGTCAATATGACTATCAACAGATCATTTTTCATGTGGAAAAATTAGGTGAGACGCTGAATCTAGATGATGCGCCACTGCAGCCATGCGTGAGACGTGGATCACGTGAACTGCTAAGTTGCCATACAGTGTGTCCCAGGCGTTAGTCAGTCAAGTGACCCAACTTAACTCACGCTCCTCTCTCTCTCTCTTCCCACACATCTCTGTGACACAACCCACCTCAACCAATGAATGACCAGTATTAAACTTATTCTCAAATACCACTTCCTCTTGAACTCTTAACAACAAAACAGAATATTTATAACAATACATCTGTATCTTTTTGAACTTATTTATTCCACTGCACCTTTTAATATTTTATGAAATAGCTTTTTTAACCATATTTATGATGTATATTTTAACCTTAATTAACTTTCTTTTAACATCAGTTTTATTACAATGTATGGTATTTTTAACCTGGTTACAATTATATTGATGTGTCAACGTGGCTGCCATATTGGAACAGGGCAGCTCCTCTGAATGCATACAAGTATATTGTGGGAAGAAGTCTATCTGCTCTTACAGCTATCATAACTCACTGAATTGTCAATTTTTCAGCGGTTTGGGTTCACAAAATAGTAGACATTTATGTGTAATACAGAATACTTAGGTGATCCAAAATGGTGTTTTTTAATAACAAAATACTGCTGTTTAATGCAAAGTAACAGTAAGCTGATATTACTACAATAAATCCTTCCTTTTGGAATTATTTTACAAGTATATTCTATTTTCATATTACGTTGTAACTGCACTGTCATGATTATTTTTAAATATGGAAAATAGAGACTTAATAACATTTTTTAATTGTATATTTGACATGCCTCACAATCATATTTTCAAAACACTGACATTTCTCACATTATGTATAAAATGTAAAACAAAGATGAGCTGTGGGCTGCATGTTTGTGTATGAGAAAGATGTAAAAATTGTTTATTCTTTGATTGTCTGAGGGAGATCATCAGGTAGGTGTTTGAGCTCTGTTGGTTCCTACGTATACATATAACTGTACGCAGGTTTGCTGTCAACAAATTCATAATAGGAAAGTCTACCACATATAATAATAACCCTAGAACACTACTCTACTGATCTGTTTTCTTAAACTGCCACTCGGCAGCTGAGTTTGGACTTTTGCTATGTGGTGTTGCCTCAATTTGTGAAAGCTGCTCACAATCAAACATATGAGGCTAAAGTGATGGTTGTCAATGCTATCCTGAGGTTCCACAATATATTCATCAAGATCAAACTCATCTTCCAAAGTGATAACGGTATATTAAATTCAACATGTTGGTGACAGTAGAATGCTGTAAAACAACTACTTGCCTATGAAATGTTATTCCTTGTTTCTTGGTTTTGGCATTTGTCTCAGTAACACATCCAAACGCAGCGCAAAAGTCTGGCATTTTCTCCTGTGTAAAATGGACAGATTACCACTGCAATATGGCTGTGGCACGTCACCCACACCTGCTGAAATAAAACAGGAAGAATTACAGTTACTGTAGAAAATAACCAACAAACACACAAACTGGTATGTTGTCTTACCTTTGGTAATCATGTTTAATGTAAAGTTCTTTTTTCTTTAGATAACAAATGGCCAAACAACCATGCACAAAAATGTAGCTAAATAATTCAATATCTGAGTCAAAGCAATGTGTGAGGGAACTTAGCCAGAGTGTCAAGGAAGGTGATGGGAGGCAGACTCAGAGACTTGTTGAATGACTAAAAAAAGTGATTTATTCAGACCTGTGAAACCAAAAAACAAGTGTCTCAAAAAATGAACTACAGAACTACAGAGTAAGTATGTTGCGGGCTGTAATCTAAAGCGATATCTTTTTGTTGGCTGGCTTCACTGAGCCTAACATTGTCCATCCAGATAAGCAGTACTATGAAGCTGGCTATCATGTATCTCAGTCAGCTCTGGGTTTTCCTATCCACCTACAAGCACGTTCATGTGAAAGAGGCAGGATTGTTAATTACGAGCAACATCATCAGAACCATGAATGAAGTACTTCATATGATATGAGATGAAACAGTGATACCAAGTACCTGTGGAAAACTTCTGTTTTAGGGACAGCAGAAAGTCATATTCAACAAAGTGAAATATAAACGAGCCTGTAATCATACAACAGAATAAGAAGATGTAGAAACACTAGAAATCATTACCACATATTAAAAGTAGGCTGAGGCTTAAAATACATGTAGGTATTATTATATATGACTTAACTATAGAGTGAGTATTTTTTGCTAGTCAGTTGGATGATGAAGAAACCATTCTGAATATGTCACACAAAAAACTTAAAAGTAATGTCAGATTGTTTCTGCTACTGAAGCAAAGAGTAGAAAAAAAGCCTGGAACAATAAAAGGTTTCAACTGAACATTGTTTACATACACCATCTAAAACATAGTTTTCACCACAAGCCACAATAAGTAAATAAGTACCATAAATTCATAACCAAACATTTAACCAAATACAATAAACCCCCCATACTTGTTCTAACCCTTGACATCAATGATGATGTCACCCAGTGTATAAATATCCAGTGTTATCAATTTAGTGCCTTTTGTGCTAGATTTGGCAACACCTTCAGATTTTTTTGATGGCTAGTGACATATCTAGCCACTTTTTGGACAGACCTTAACTGCTCTCTTTGAAGGGAGTCACCAGTATTTCTCAGTGAATGAGAGCTAATGTGGCTCTCTCGATTGACTGTTCAGTGGGTGGGACAGAGCAACAGCACGTTCAGTGGACCAATCTTCAGCCAAACAGAGATGTGAATGAGCTGTGAATGTGTGAACCTAATGAACAATCATTGATCCTCGTTGTTTTTATTCTAAATGATTTAACTTTACTAAGTTTGATTTTGTTTAAAGGTGAAGTCAGTGATTCTGGAGAAAGATTGTTGAATGGACTTTTTCTCAAATTCAGCAAATATCTCCTCACAGTCCGCTACCTGTCCGTTCTGTGTGTGCGCTGAAAAAAATCCGGTGTTCATACACAGCCCTGGTCCTGTAAATAGGAAATAAACAAAGGGGTTCGGAGCAAGCCACACAACACTATTCCAGCCAATCAGCAGCAGGGGGCGTTCATGCTTGTGTACAGGACAGGGGGAAGTCATCAGAGCAGTTATCTGTGTGAGGACATGATGTCTCCCGTCTCCAGCACCCGCTGAGTGGTGGGACATGCAAACTATTTAGGTTCAGTAAATTTCTGCTGTCAGTCAGCCTGGTGAAGGCAGTTTGTCCGGCCGCTGTCCTCTCAGCTACCCAGGAGCTGCAGCTGACAGACAGCAGCTTCTGGACAGAGACGCTGAACGCAGGTCGAATGAGAAGTGGTTTTCAGTTTCAGTTTTCTGTTTTTCAGTTTCAACTTTCTGTCAGCATTTTGGTGTAGAGAGTAGGTCCTTGCTGGGCCTACATTACCCAGTATGCCTTGCATTCTGACAAAGATATCTGAGGGTGATGGCATCATGGTGGAGATTTTGAGCCAGACTGCATTTTCGGAACTGCTGGCCAGGTGAGACCAGCCCGTCATCTCACAGCAGCAGTCTGAGTCCTGCATCATGATCCCAGGGAGAACATGATCCAATGAACTGATCTGCAGCATTTTAATGATTTACCAATGGCTTTAATGTCTTTGTAGCATTTTGATATATGACATGTAAAATGAAGCTTCATGTTTTTACCGGATAGAACAACGGCGCTGCCTCTGGGGCTCTATATGTACAGATATCGCCACATTTCAATAAACATAAATGTATTAAAATAAACAGATCAGTCTATATTTTGTTTAATATAGCAATTTACCATTGCCATGGAGTGTCATCGGTGTATTTGCTTTTACATACAAACCTTTGTCCACACCTTGTTGCTTGGTGACACAGCTATGATGGTACTCTCAGCTGGTTGTTCTCAGAAGGGGATAAGTCCCTTATTTGATTGCTCTGAGAAGCGAGGAGGGATCTCTGACGAGCCATGAGCAAAGATACTTTGCTCACCTTACATTTTTTCCCACCCATATTTCACAAAGACCTGCCCTACTCTGCCTCTGATTGGTTAGTACATGTTGCCTTTGTTGGTTAGGTTGGTTAGGTTTAGGCATAAGGAGTGAGATGGTTAGGGTAAAAATTATTATTCATACATTTATAAGTTACATAGTGTTGCTTTAAACTTCCTTGAGTTTGTAAATCAATCACAGTGAACATTTCATGGCCTTTGTGTTTTGTCAAAGTTACCTTGTTGTCACATGGTGTTGCAGTCAGGTACTCTTTTGAAACCTCTTCCTGTAGACATCTGAGATTCAAGAGAGGGCTGCTGAATAATAATCTTTGAAATGCAAGAAACAATCAAATTAACATAATCCTTTTCAGAATATTCACATTTGTTGCATGACTTCACAACATACTATGGCTCATCATTGCATTGCTTTGTGGTAGCTAATAGTTGGTTTAAGGATGTCAGTGTCCATGAATGCACCATCAAGTAAAAGTTTTGGTTGCCTTCTTGCGAGTGCAGCAACACATGACAATAACATGACACTGACAAAGTCAAATTTTTAAACAAATTGCTGACTAAAACATGGGGAACCACCAGCATGTTACTTTAAGTTGTTGTTTAAGTTTTTTTTTCATGTTGGATAGCAGCAGAGGCCTTTCTGCCTTGATAACTAGAGTGATTCTTTCATCTGTATTTGAATAAATGAATATACAAGATCATCATATCACTAAATGACACATTATCATATATGAAATGTTAAATTAGAATGTCAAATGTAAAGCTTTTAATGAACACAGTATAATTGATAATAGTAGCAAAACAGACGTTTATTTATATGAAAATATTATAAATTATTAGTTTTAATTGGACCCTAGCATTCCCTCTACACTCTCCCACTCACTGAGTGCTGATGTCTATCAAACAGTTAATTTGTGAGGCCACCAGATACATTATTGATGTACTATTAGTACCACTCTGCTTTGAAAAACACTGCCATCTAAGTAGATAAATATGCAACGAAAGAAATCATTAAGCAGCCTGGCCAAGCTTAACTGCCACGAAGTTCAGCAAAGTGCAACAGCAGTCAAGCCCATGTGTCTATAAAATCCCCTGGATCAATTGAAGAAATCAGAGACAAGTCCCAATAGGAATAGCACGGCTGTTTGGCAAAAAGTAAGTCACTGGGGCAAAATTGATTATTTGACAATCCTGCTTAACTCCACACGTCAAGCCAAGCCTTATGGATTATCATTACACTCATGGACAATCACTCACACAAATAGTGTGTTGGCCAGGCTTAGGATCAGTAACAGTTATGTCTAGCACAGCACATAAAAACAGCTGCACTGGATGACTGGTGGCCAACAATCTGATCTCGACATGTCGAATTAATCACCAACAACCAGTTTAATCCACAGTATCAGCTTCCTTCCAGCATCTCAAATGCACAGAGCACATTCAAAACAGTTTGAATAATTTCCTTTCATTTGAGCCACAATCATTCTTGAATCAAGTACTGTAGTTATTTTGACCCAATCCAATGTCTTTCCCAAACCCTAACCAAGTTCCCTAGACCTAACCATACCTTAACCATGGCCATGTCCAATCAGAATAATGTTTGATTTTTACAACAATGGTATATAACGGTTTTGTAAGGCACAGACAAATGATGAAATTAAAAAATGTCATGAGAAAGTGTCATTCTGAAGGAAATTCCAAACAACGTACTTTGCTATTTAATTTAGAAGACTTGTTGATTTATATTTATTGTTACATTTGTACTGGCTTTAATGGAAGTCGCCCAGTGCTGGTGGAGTAAATAATATTTTTGTGACTTTACAGCTATTTGACATCAGTTCTTCCTGCCTGCCAAAGTGACTGAAATATTTGGGCTCTGTCTGATAGCCATATAACAGGACCATAGTGCTAGACACCCATATGACATAGGTGTGGCATAAGCATGCACACATGCAGAACTTATAGTCCTTGGTTTGAAACTCTAACAGTTATTTTGTTTTACTTACAAGACCCTTAACACGATCAGTGTTGCCGCTCCCTGTACTCCAACATCAAGAGGTAACTGCTGATATGTGGAGTAGAGGCCAAGTAGGTTGAATGTGATCATTAGCTCCAAAAGTGAAGTGAAAGGTGTCAGGTTGGGGCCTCAAGAGTCAACCCCTCTGCTCAGTGAACCATAGTTTTCATTTCTAATTCCACTCGTTTTCTCCTCTGTGTGAAGATCCACTGGAATACCATGCCGACATGCGTAGTATTTCAGCTGTTTTCAGTGACGCTGCGTTCCTAACAGTAATTCAGCCTCATCTGCCATGACAGTCACGTAACAGGCAGAAGCAGATTTTTCATGCAACAGCATTGAAAACTGAAAAATAAAGTCGCCCCAGTACTTCTTATGATTCATGCTGTGGGCCTCCCAGAGAGTAAATTGCACTGTGTCAAATTATTTGCTTGTATGCCAGAAAATAGCAACCAGCTATCTATTCTAGCATTTCTTCCAGCAGCATTGCTAGAGAAAGAACAATTGTTACAATATTTCAGCATTTTGGTAACTACTGAAATCTAGCTGGATGATTTTCAACAGACTCTGTGTTGGGAGCAGTGAGAAAGAGAAAGAAAGATGAATATGCCAGGGGCTCCAACTCTAGGGACCAGGGGGAAGAGGATGGCATATTTAATGCCAGCATTTTCATGCATTTTTATTCACCACCAGCATCTCTTGTATTGCATACAAAAGCGACCCCCCAGTCATATTAATCCACATGTAAATTTCAGTGTCAGTTCTCTTTCATAGGGACTGCACAGGGATTTGCAATGACTCCAAGAAGAGAATGGCAGATGTGAAGGTAGGGAACTGTAAAAATGTGTCTGTGTGTGCTGAAGCTTAAAAAAAGGGAAATCCCACAACGTGGAGTTGGATAGCAATGTTTAGGTTGTACAGTTTAGGATGTGCGATGCACCTGAGATGGAAGGTAGGGATTGAGAGACGGGATGGCATTGGGAAGAAGGCTGTGTTAGTGCTGCAGAGCAGAGCAGAGGAAGGCTCGCTGCCTGGTAATGAAGCCCTGAATTCCATTTGATAAGTTGGCGGCTGCTGCGTCCACGTGCTTGAACGTTCTCCAGCCATAGTTAATCTTTTTCATGGTACATGACGCTTCCGCCCGAGAGAGATGGATGAAAGGCCTGACTTTTTCTGACATTTATTTGTGTTGCTGTTTGGCATCATAATCACCACTGGCCATCTGATAGGCTAGCTATCAAATCAGACCTCACTAACAGTGAGGTCAAGTTAGGAGGGGTTTCATCTATCATTGTGCTCAATCGTGTTCTGCTCAAAGCTTCAGCTTCATGTCCAATTAGCTGGTAAATAATGTGATTGCAAGCGCTGATGGTAAGGTTGCAGACAGCTCAGCAAAATGTTCAACTTTTAGCAAGCACAAGCAAGGGATTACTTAACAATGCTGGCTTTATTCATATAAGCACAGCAGATCAACACAGGGAGTAAGGGACGGTGTTCAGTGGAGCTCATTCTGATGACTTACTGTATGTGTAAGTCATTTTGTTGTACTGAGGACAGCTCAAACTCATAAATGAAAGGTAATAATAATGTGCTTAAAAGTGGCTATAAATGTTGCCTCTCTTATGTCCTCAGGCATCAGCTTGCCTGAGAGGCTCAGCGCACAAATGATTAATAGACAATCAAATGTATCTTCAAACTAGAGCTTTGCTTGTATAGCCCAAGGCAAGAAATCTTTATTCTTTTCAAAAGCAGCTAAAAGAGAAGTAATATAGATTCAGGCCAATCCACATCCTGCTTAAAAGTTTAAAAATATTAATATAATAATTTGCTGCTCCATTTTAAAGGGGGTTGTAGACAAGAAATGAGGATGAACAGAGTGAAAACAAAGTGACAGTAAACTAAATACATATTTTATTGTGTTAATAAATTCTTGTTCTTCATCTTTGTCAATTTGTTATCCCCTTTTTTAATTCAAAGATAGATGGTAGAGTTTACAATAACTTCAGTTGTGTCCCTTTAACTGAAGACAAATCTCTTGCTCAGTTTAATTTCTATTTCGCAAAATCACAAATTTTCCTCAAAGGACAATCTCTATAGCATATGACACCCTCTGTCCTTATACCCTCAATTCAGAAATGGAAAAATTCCCCTAAAAACACTTTAACAAAGAAAAAAGGAATATATCTTAGTAAGAACAACAGAGGAACAGAGGAAGGATTCCTCTTCCAGGAAGGACAGACATACAATGGATGACGTATAGAATAGACAGAAATAACAAATGATACAATTACAAAATGGAGAAACAGACTAACAATATTAAAAACAAATATGAAGAATATGGATTGGGAAGACGTTGAGCAAATTCCAGCTGCCAACAAAACAGGTTGGATCTGAGCCACACTGCCTCCTCTTAAGAGACTCATGAATACAACAGATTCATACAAAGGGAGGGAGACAAGGACTTGTCTAATGGAACCTCATAACATGTTGAACAAATTAAATGAATTTTAGATATGTGTCATGCTTCTCAGCACCACCATCAGGCTAACTTGCAATTATAATTAGAAGATAGATTAGAAAGATTAGAAGTAGATTATTAGTACCATTAGAACTTTGCGTAAAAAGAGAGGAAGCACTAAAATACGTGAAGCGTGACAATTTTTTTGAATGGCAGTGTGTAAGGGCTTTGACCAAAACATTCTTATCATCTGTATTCAATAATATTCCTAAATATTTGTATATTCATAGATTCTGTATTTTTAATGAGGTACAAGGAGTAGATGCCATTTTAGGAATTTCTAATTGAACTTTTTTATTTAAGAACACATCAGACAAAAATTATTATTCAAAGCAGATTACTTTTTATTTGCCTTAAAACATGTCTGGAGGAGATCTTTAATTCTTTGAGATGTCAATTACAAAAAATGCAAACATTTAGCAGAATCCCCAGCAAGCAGCATACTGTACATGATTTTCAGCTTAGTTAGGTTGTGAGGGGTTGGTTGATTGAACAATGACAGAATATCATTCATATTTCTATTATGATATACCCCTACCTTACTTTTAATATGAAAAAAGTGTCACACTTGTAATGCAAGACATTACAGTGTGAATGCTTTTTCATTATCTCCATATTTTCCATGCAAATATACCTATGTGTGATCAGCTAATGAAATGACAACTATAGCTCGTCTGAAGAACAAGTCCTTTATAAACTGAGAACAAAGTTACAGTCAGAGCGGAGCCTTTGCGTCACAGTAAACTCAAGCTGAGAAAGATTAAAAATAGTGTGGTTACTGATGGTAGGAAGAAAATCTGGGCAGAATGGAGAGTCAGAAAATTGGATGGAAATGAGAGCATATAGATGATTCATTATAGAGCATGGATAAGATTAAATGTTGGCTAAGGAAGTGTTTTTACTGAGAAGAATAAATGGTGGACAGTTGGGGATCAAATGAAACACTGATGGATCTGATGCATATGTGATGGCTGGGTGGACCTATTCCAGGGCCATTTAACTAACCTTGGTGAGTTCACAGCCACTTTGGAACATCAGTTCAAATGAAAGTTGTCCGCAAATTCCATATAAGCTTGGCAGTATTCATACTTATTAAATTTTGCCCCCGCTTATATTGTACTTCTTTGTGATCAATAATTAAGTTGTCCCCGCAAGTCACATACTGTACCACTCAATGGAACCATTAACAAAGGCTTTCCCATTCAGAGCAGAGTATTACGATGTGCATAATGGTCCCACTGAATCCTAATGCAGGGACAACTCAGATCTACATGCATCAAATGAAAGATGAGCACAGCATTAGAAAAGCCTCCCCGATCTGGGGGGATAATGTAAGGAGTGGTGGTGTTTCAAATTGAACATTCAGCATTACAAGGAACCAAAAGCTAATAGTGCTGCTACAAATTTTTCTTTGTCATGATTTGAAGTTAGCCTGTAGCCATGTTCCTGGTCTGTCTATTCAACAGTTTTTCCCAACAATGTCTGGAAAAAAAATACAAAATATACAAAATTGTCCACTGTCAAAAAATATATAAAAATAATAAAAACAGGTTTCTCATAAGATCAAAATGGCCGATTCTTTGTTTTGTAAACCAACAGTGGAGCCAAGCTGTGATTTTAGAACCAAACTAATATTCTCCACATGAACAAAAACAGTTGCCTGGCTTGAGAACATTTTCTGTTGAGAACATTTTCTGTGTTGAAAATATCTCTGGGTTGTCACTTTTCACTGATTAAAAGCTCAGAGTGTTATATTGTAAACTCCAACAAACACTTGTATATTTCTGCGGTATTAAAACTGTCCACCTCAACCTGCTGCTACACTACTGTATTACTTTATGATTAAGTTCCCCTTTAAATATTTTCTAGTTCGTCATTGCCACTTGCAATGTCACTAGAGACACACGGCACACATGATGAATTGATTTTCTTCCTTAACACTAAGCAGGTCTATGTACTGTATCTGGTGTACAAAGAAATCCACTTCAGAGCCACTTTTATTAAATTAGAGTGTCACAGGGTGTGCCAGTGTTTCCACCAAGACAAAATCCAGTTCAATGCTGTTCTCTGATCCCTCTATAACATGTTTGCTGCCACACGCCCACAGCAGCAGTCGATGGAGCTGATTAGAAAACTGTCTGATGAAGGTGAAGGATGAGCCTAGACCTCCATCATATGGATAGAGCCTGCAGACGAATCCACTGAACTTCATAAACAAACTCAATCAATTGCAACAATAAGACCATCTGAGTGAGTCTGCTCTCTCAGCACAGTAGAGGAGACTCTTAGCCGTTTTCAATTCAAGGGCATGAATGTTTGTGGCTATTCCTGCATGGATAACTACAATTTCTGACTAAGCAATAATGTAGTGAGCAAAAACAGTTTCCAAATAATCAAGAAGAGAGGAGAGGTTCTTTTTTTCCTTTTTTGAAGTTCAAAAACATTTCTCAGAGGAAAAGATCTGCTCTGGAATGAAAAATAATCTCTCAGTGTGAGATGAAGTGCAGTCAGCACAGCTAAAATGCCAGGTGATTCTGACTGAAGAGCATTAGTGGAAAGGACAGGAAGGGTCAAGAGGAGGAGGCAGAGGTGTGGACTCCAGTCACATGACTTGGACTCAAGTCACACTTGTATTTTTAAAAAAATGTTGATTTTGATTTTACACTCAACAACATAAAGAAAGACAGCTTGACTTTGATGTTAACGTCTGTGGGCCCAATTTTAACCGTGCAAGTGCAGTGACAAGAGTCTTGGGCGCACAGACTGTGTGGGCGTCTCCATGCACACCTGCTATTTTGGTTCATGTATGTGCAGTAGTCCAAAGTGCAAAAGGGCTGAGTGAAGGTGAATATAGATCAGTGGTGATTATTAGGATAAATACTCTCTCAGCCAGTCACATCACTTTTTTTAATATATAATTTTTTTATGATTGTTCTTGACCCAACATGCTTACAAAATGAAATTTCAATGTCAATTCCATTACACATAGTCAAGGTCAAAAATCGAACAAATTATTCAGGTTTTTTCATTTTCAATATTGCGTTGTTATATAATGCGTGCTCCATCTCGCTTCTCACTGCAAAGAAGGAGAAGGGGAAACAATGTTGGCTACACAAGAGTGCGACCGATTTCGTAAACATGAGTCAGGTGCTGAGAAAAGGAAAAAAATTCAAAAGAATGATGTGTGAAAATGCTAATATGGTGACAACTAGCACCATCCACACTGGCACTGTGGTTAGTAAGCCTACCGGGCTGCAACAACAGCAGGACGGGAACATGGACACTGAGGATGACGATGTATTCCAAGGTGAGGGGCGAGGATAATAAGTGGCTGTGGCTGACAAATATTTATAATCAGGTTCTCCTAAACTGTGTGAAATATTCATAGTGAAAGTCCCGTCTCTCACTGTTAAACATCTGTCTGAAACAAGGTGGGAATGTTGGGTAGATAGTGTAAAAGCAATACGCTATCAAACAAGTCATATTAGGGATGCTTTGCTTGAAGAGGCAGAGAACTGTAGCGAACCAAAAATTAAAAGTGAATTCATTATGTCTATGTTCATATGGTATGATATTCTGTTTGCTGTGAACACTGTCAGTGAGACACTCCAGTCGAGGGACATGCAGCTGGATGGAGGCCTTGTCGCAGCTAAATGGACTAATTGACTTCATGCAAAAATACAGACACCAGATTTGTGTCTGCAAAAGCCCCTGTAACAAAGATTGCTTCTGATATGGACATTGAACCTGTAATCAAAGCAACATGACGAGTGAAACACAAACAGGATGACAATCAAAATGAATATACCCCAGACCCAGAGCAAGCATATATAACTACTTTATCGTGATAGTGGACCAGGCTCTCACTGCTCTCCGTACCCATTTTAAACAAATGCAGGAGTTTGGCAACATGTTTGGATGTATTTTTGATCTGACCAAACTGTGTGAAATGGAGAAGACTGACCTGCAAAGACAGTGTACAAGAATGAATGATGCTCTGAGCACGTCTGAATCTCGGAACATAAACACACTGGACCTCTTCCACAAGTTGAGGATATTTGGAGAGATAATTCCAAAGGGTTGTTCCCTATGGAACAGCAGTACAGCACTTCAAACACTTTGTTTCCTCAAAAGGACTGAAGGAACCTTCCAACTGTGAGATAGCACTCAGGATCCTATTGACTATCCCAGTAACGGTGGCATCGGCTGAGCAAAGCATTTTAAAGTTGAAACTAATTAAATACTATTTGCACACCGCCATGTTGCAGGACAGACTATTGGGCTCGCCCTTCTACCATTTGAAAAGGATGTTGCATTCAAGATGGATTACAAGGATTTTATAGTTCAGTTTGTGGCCAAGAAGGCAAGGAGAGTTTCACTTAATCCATTTATGTGTATGGTGAGTCGGACTGAGTCCATCTCATTTGTTTGAGTTACAGTACAGTGTACTGGCTAGGCCGTGTATGACCTGAGCAGTATGAAAAAATAATCTACATCATAATGAAATGTATGGTCCTGAAATATGGAATTGGAACATTCCAGCTTTTGTTAGTTAACCTGTCATTTTTCCATAGAAATGTCATGAAAATTGAAATAGTGACAAATGAAATGACTGTCATCAGTGGATGTAAAGCCAAAAGGCTAGTTTTTACTGTTGTTTTTTTCCTTTTAAAGACTATAGCAACAATGAGCTTAGACAATTTACACATGATGCTGTATTATTCTAGCCTACTTGTTCAAAATGTATTGCCTATATATTACCATATTGTACAGCCTGCAATAGATCTAAAATAGCTACATGCATGTGACTGTGACCGTACGTGTAATGACTGGTCTGAAACATGATCTAAAATCTGAATGAAATGTAGACTATAGACCTGAAATATTGAATTGTAATATATATACAATTTGTAACATGACAAAATAAAGTGACAGCTGAGCTGACTTGAAGTTGTAAAGCCAATAGCTTTACAGTTGATTTTTTTCTTTCCATTGGAAGACTATAATAACAAAAAGTCTGAGACTATGTGGAAGATGATGCTGTATTATTCTACTTGTTAAAAATGTATTGCACCAAGATTACACGTGCAGTAGAACTAGAATAGCTGAATACATTTGTTAACTGAAATACATGTCAATAAAACAATATGTGAACAAAATGTAGCAGGGTACTACACAAACAACATACGTATTTTGTCACAGAAAAGAAAACTTTCTTCAGGCACTCTAAGGCAGAGAGAAGTTATATTAAAAGCTGGCTTTGATGTCTTTGATGAAAAAATAATTGTCAGAATTTTTTTTTCATATAAGACCATTTTTCTATTCTTTCACTTTTCTGCTTTGTTAATGAAACGCTGTTCTTTGGCTTGGTCTATGATAATCACAACAGCTCTGCCTCCAAGAAATATTTGTAACCAAAACTGACCACCCAATCATCCACCCCCACACACACACCCCATGGATCTAACCCAGGGACACTGAGATGAACGGGTTTAAAGCAGTATATAGAATTAACCTAGGATTGCCTCATTTTTCTGCATACAAAAAATTCTGCCATCAGAATAACATGAAATAAAACAAAGATGCTACAATTACATAAATATTCTGCAGTTACTTTAACTATGTCAGTTTCTGAATGTGGAACATATATGTGTAAAAACAAAGTAGTGCAGTAGTTTATGAGTGGAATGTATGTGTTTTCCATTCATTTAAACCTGCAGTGGGGAACATTTACATATAAATGAACGTCTGTTACATTCAAGCCCTTGCCAAACAACTTCACGCAATGCTGATTAAGCCAATCACCACCAGATAAATCTCTCTGCATTTCACAGCATACAGAGTTTTTAATCTGGTGTCAGGTTTGACATTCCCGTGCTGGCTGGATGAATGCATACTGCACAAGCTTCCGGTTAGCTCTCTGCTAACTTGAATGGGGATGAAATCATTTAATCGTACAGCTCTCTTAGACTTTCCAAATGTTATCGGACTGAATGGATCAAATTCTGATAGTGAAACGAATAATTTTGCGGGGGTTGTGTGATGCTCAAAATGATTTATCAACCATTTTACAGCCGCAACGTTAGCGGCAAAATAGGCTACAAGCCTATTAGGCTACAAGCCTAAAATAGGCTACAAGCCTATTTTGAGCCTATGACATGAGCACGTCAACAGTGTTTTTGTAATTACTCTCACTTCCAGGAGGGGGAGACAAAAGTCCCGCACTCCAGCTTTAAGTAGGTGTATGAACATATGTGTGTGTGTGTGCTAATGGGGCAGCTTTCTGCAGCACAGATTAAAGTAAATGAGCAGAATTTCATTCAAATGGACAGGCTGGAAGAACATGGGTGAGGGAAGTGTGTGAGTATGGTTCTCTTTTCGCACAGCAGCTGGGTTTCCATTGTATCCATTGTTGAGGAAAAAGTAAGCAGTGCACTTACTCTGACAGAAGCCACAGAAGTCATCCTGACCAAGCAGAAAGCTCAATCCTCAGTGTTTGGCTTTCATGTTAAATACATGAATCCAAGTGTTCCCTCCTCCTCCTTCTTCCCCTCAGGAGACGTGACTGATAATGTCAGAATCTCTCCTGTTTAAGTCTTGCTGATTTTGAAAAAGGATATTAAAAATGTTCTCTGTTAACCTTAAAGACTTTGTTTACAGTTTGTAATCCCATAAAGCAGTGCTCAGAGTTATAAAATAATGTAAAGCACTCTTTACTGAATCCTGTTCTCCTGTCATAAAACTAAATGGTTTCCATTTTTATTTATCTGTAACATAACTACCATAAAATTGAGTAGTGTTTCATGTCTGAATGCTGCATGCCACAGAGTGAGAATAGACTATACAACAGCCAACAGAGCATTTAGTATAACAGTGGTGACTTGGCCATCCGGAGGACTGAGATAATTTCCAATTTAGCCTGCTGAATGAGACAATGCAGAGAGAGCATTGTGGTAATCTGTCTTTTCTGTGCCAAGCCATTTGTGAAAATAATTTAAGAGAAGGACCTGCGGTGATAATCTCTCCTTATTTGACTACTGATGAGCCACACCACATTGGGGGAGGGGGGCTGTTTATCTCTATAAACCAAGGTGTCAAGTACGATTTCACACAGGAAACTGCCCCAAATGAGCTCAACAGCTTTTGTTATTCCAAGAAACACAACATAGAGGCTATTTTTAAGATTTTATTTTTTATTTTATTTTTCAGATGACAATGGTAACATGTACATGTACAGCTGAGGATGATGGGAATATCTTTATATATATATATATATATATATATATATATATACATATATATAAACCCAGCATTGACAAATGAAAAATCTGACCTGATGGTGGCACCAGAGAAAAAGTCAGGATTTCTTCAAAATGATTACAATAAATATGGTGTGACAAAGTGGGTGAGACACATTTATAACAATGCTGGTCATTTATTTGTTTTCCAGAATACCATCTTAATCTTTATTGTTTATTGATTTAAAATTTTGTTAAGTATTAGGTTTACTTGTTCTAAGGTGGCGTTCAGACTGATATTAGCTTTGTGTGAAAAAATGCAACCCTCTCATTCATTTGAATGAGGGCAGTGTGTTGATGCAGCAGGGGTGCCAATGCGGAGAGCTTCGGCAAAACAATTCCGGCAAGGTGCTGCGTTGGCTAAACACAGACATGCAAGCGTACATTCCTGGAGGATAACTTTTAACATAAACACCATATTCAATTGTTAAGACAAAATAAACTTAGCACAAAAAGTAAGGAAATTTGTGTTTGGTAGATGGTGCCACATTTGTAAGGAACATGCAAATGTGGCCCATGAAAAATTTGCCAAATCTTCTCTTCCAATGCCAAACAGCTTATTCTGCCATTGACTCATTTGGTGTTTGGTGGATTGGATGATTGAAGTTTGAAGAAACAAGAAATATTGGCAATTTAACAATTTATTCATTTAACAAACAGGAGCCTCAGTAGTGTGTGGAAGAACCATACACAGCCACAACAGCCTGGCACCTCCTCCTCATGCTGGTCACCAGCCTGGTCACACACTGCTGTGGGATGGCATCCCATTCTTCAACCAGCATTTGTCGCAAGTCAGCCAACGTGGTTCTGTTGGTCACTCAGCCACGAACAGCACGCCCAAGCTGATCCCACAAGTGTTCAATGGGGTTGAGGTCAGGACTGCTGGCAGGCCATTCCATCCTCTCCACTCCCAAATTCTGGAGGTAGTCTCTGATAAACCCCGCTCTGTGGGGGCGAGCGTCGTCATCTTGGAGGATAGAGTTCGGTCCCAGACTGTGGAGATATGGGATTGCCACTGGTTGCAGAATCTCATCTTGATATCTCTCTGCATTGAGATTGCCTCCAATGATGACAAGCCTAGTTTTTCCAGTGAGGGAGATGCCACCCCACACCATCACACTGCCTCCACCAAAAGATGTTACTCTATCGGTGCAGCAATCAGCATAGCGTTCTCCATGTCTTCTCCACACTTTGACCCTACGATCCAACTGCTGTAGGCAGAATCTGGACTCATCGCTGAACATAACGTTCCTCCACATGCTCAGGTTCCAGCGCACGTGTTGCCGACACCAGCACAAACGGGCCTGACGGTGAAGGGCAGTCATGGCAGGCCTACTGGCAGCCCTATGAGACCGGAGATTGGCTGCGTGCAGCCTGTTCCAATTGTCAGGGCAGAGAGCCATATCGTCCTGCAAACCTTGACTGCAAATCTGTAGAAGACCGCTTACGGTACCTAAGTGCTGACAGGGTGAGGAAATGGTCTTCTTGGGTTGTCATCTTCTTGGGATGCCCACTTCGAGGCCTGTCTCTGACATCCCCCGTTATATGGAACTTGGCCTTTGGAGATGGTACTAGGGCAAATTATGCCGCAACTATTGCACGGGCCCTATCCAGATCAGTCAAATTAAGCCAATTCTTGGAACAGATACCTACTGGCCACTGTAGCAGGGCTCGTGCTAACACAGGTGCTGCCAATCAGGCACCTGATTGGCAGCGCCTGGGGGTACCAGAAGCTCAAAACAAGTGTCAATAGCAACAGCAAAATAAGCTGTTTGGCAATGGCAGAGAAGATTTGGCAAATTTTTCATTGGCACAATCCACATACTCTGCTCTGCTGCTCATCCCACAAATGCATGTTCCTTACAAATATGGCACCATTTAAAAGGGAAATAAACAGGCTTTCCAATGGTATAAGATTTATTGCCAAGAAGCATTGTTACAACAAAGAAATAATCTACCAAACACAAATTTCCTTACTTTTGTGCTAAGTTTAGTTGCCATCATGATAACTTTCCAAAGTTGTAAAATCCTGTCTGTGAGTATCACAAAGGTTTGGCATCTGATAAGCAATGTGTCCATCGTGACTTCCTTGATTGTATTTCATTATCTCTCTGGTACCTTAAACAACATGTCCCCACCAACGCAGCCCCTTGTATTGTTTTAAAGCAGGGCTGATTTCAGTCTGAATGCAGCCTAATACACAAGTCCTCCAAATTAAACAACCAAATAGGTCGTTTGACCATGCACTCCAGAACGACTCATAGGAGCATTTTCTAATCAGGCACCTCTATCAGCAGTAATCAACAGAACAACATAATTTTGTCTGTGTTCCAAAACTGTTAAATATCTGTTAAAAAATAACAATGTTTTATGATGTGACAACACTGTGGTTAAGGTCTGGTTATGTTTAGGCACAAAATTTAGGTTTAGGGAAAGATCATGGTTTGGTCTAAAATGATTACTTGAAATGTGGTGTGTGTTAGGTTACTACTTCCTTAAAGTTTGGCAGCCTTCATCATCATGGCAACAGTAAACACCATGACATCATCGTAGTTTCGGTTTTCAAAAAACTTGCAATTGGAAACATGATAGTTGCGTTAGGAAGTGGGAAGCGAACAGCAGTCTCCTACAGCAAAGTCCACTAAGTGCACTTTTTGCAAGTTATGATCTAACCAGCCACCCAACCCACCACCTCCGAATATAGACATTTTTCACCTTATATATACTATACGTCATCTGAACTGCACCACTTCTCTGGGTCATAATTACTATGGCTGCTAGATGGTGTCTGTCACTCAAACATAACTATAGGTCGATTTTGGCAACTGACATTCCGACCCATTGTGTCGTTTTTCTCGGGAGGACAGGCTCCTAATATACCATGCTTTCCCAGGAGTTATAAGGGGTGGCAACCAAACACTTCCTGTTTTATGTTATTCATCATGTCATCAATGATGTAACAGGATGTATCATGTATAGGGAGTTGAATTGGGGTGAAATAGTTATGTTGATTTGTATTTGTGTTTTGAGTGAAGATTATGAAGTTTTCTTTGCAATATGGTGAGTAATTATTGTCTCATTGCACAGCTAGTATTGGTAAAATTATTTGTTTTAGGTCTAGGGGATTTAATTACTACTGAGCCTTCCAGCACTCTCTCCTGGCCTCTGCCCTGAGGCCAGCTCATATCATGTAAGACCCACCTTTTTGAAAATGACAAATGACAACCTGTGACACTTGAGGTGAGAGAGGGACTGAGACCTCTGATCTGATTAATATCTGAGTATGGTTCTGCCTGGGCTGACTGATCAGTAGGCTGAAGGGCCAATTTAAGAGAGTTGTGTTTTGTTAACCAAGAGAAATGATGTCCTTGTAGTTGTTTGCATGCAATGTTGCTGAATATGAGTTGTTGCCAGTTAAGCCAAGTAAGTATTTTGTTGTTGTTTTTTTAATTTGTAGTAAAATCACCTATTTCATTCTTTGACAAGGCTGACTCCTAACACCTTCCTAGACTCTCTGGCTAGGCTTACCTACATCTGCAATATCTGAACCAAATTCTGTGCCACTTCATCTGGCAGATACTGAGATATTTCATTTTATGTCACTTTCAATTCAGTTCAATTTTATTTATATAGCACCAAAACATGACAAAAGTTATCTCAGGGCACTTTTCACATAGAGCAGGTCTAGACTGTACTCTTTAATTTACAGAGACCCAACATTCCCCCATGAGCAAGCACTTGGCGACAGTGGCAAGGAAAAACTCCCCTTTAAGTGAAAAACTTTGACCTGCTGGTGTCACTAGAAGTTATCATGATTCATTCGCTTGGCACCATGAGGCAAGGCAAGAGGCTGATTGACCGACATAGCCATCCTTCGATCCATGCTGCTAATGCAGCTAAACAAACGTTTATAGCCAGGCTAGTGGCTCTGTGAGGCTGCAATGCTGATTGTAAGGAACCAACCAGTTAGATCAAAGTTGAGGTCCAAAATGTGTTCTTTAGTAGTTGCGGTGAAGGAAATGTAATAATTGTGAGCATCAAAGAGTTCAGAGATGTGTGTGGCAATCTTACAGTTTATTTGTGTATGGTCACTTGTGAGATGTGTTTTATTATTTCATATTTAGCAAAGATAGCAAAGACTGAGCAAAGATGTTAAAAATGAGCTTGAGAGATGTTTAAATGTTTTATTTTAAACATCATCAATGTCTTCATCATCAATGCAAAATAGCAATAAACACAAAGTGAAGCTGAAGCTGATGGGAATGTATTTCAAAGGTATTTGGTCATAAACCAAAGTAGAGGACTAATTGAAATTTTGACCTGATGGTGGTGCTAGATGAAAAATCAGGGTCACTCAAACAGTCAGTGGGATGTCATCTGGGCAACATGGGTATCTTTACAGAATTTCATGGCAACAGCAAGACCGGTATTGCCGTACTGAGAGCCATGACACTAAAATGGCTAATAGATGTGACATGAGATTTCATGGATCTCCAGGGAGATCAGAAACCTCTGAATTATTGGTTTTGTTCTGTTCTTATTATTCAATGTTTAAAGTAAACCAATGAACTGTAGCCGTCTGGTGCAGTTTTTTTGTTTTTTTTCTGCTCTAGTATTACCATTATGCCAACAATAGATGTAACCCATTCCTATTTCCCAAGAATCTTTTTGGAATCGTTTACTCAAGCATTTCAAATACATGTTTTAGAACACTAAGAAGCTTTTTGTGCAGAACTATTGTGCCTGAAACACTAGTAGCAGTGTAAGCACACAGGAAGGATTGTCTGTAGTGTGCTGCGGCTAGTTTTCCTGGTTTTTCAGCCTTAAATGAACTACACTTACACTTACACTTACAGGTCATGTTTCTCAGTCCCCCCTTTCTTCTTTTGCTCCTTCATGAAATATAGGTGCTTTCAGTGACCCTTTCACCACTGAGGAAAATAAGCCGCAGCTTTGCCTCAGGGTGGGAGGAGCTAGAGAAGAACTCGACTTAAAAATGGATGATGTAAGGAAGATGTGAGGTAGAATTGGATCCGGATCAGTTGTGAATCATTGAGTTTGCTCAATTGCTGCAGGAAGAAATCCTTTATTGGATTTTCTTGATTAAACAGATGATGTTCTCATTTAAGGGTGTTGGCGATGTTGTAGTGTTAAAAACTGGATGACTCTGCTAAAGTCACAGCTGAGCGATTTCAGCTGTACCAAGCACCTTTCCACAAACTTCAAAACTCAAAAATCATATGTGAGGAAAGCTCTCATTGCTGCTGATGAGAAAGTTTTAAGTTTTAAGTTTTTAAGTTTTGATTATTTGTCCCCTGTGGCTGGAGAACATCACTCAACTCCAAAATGTAATTTGGTCAAGGATAGCAAATCTGGCATCTCATTTAGTAGACTTGGAAAACCTGTTGAAACCCTAACTTGTAAATTTAGACTGACAAGAGAAGTGTATTCAACTTTCAAATAAAAACTAGTCTATATTTAATCAGATCTAACCTCAATGGGAGGATGAGCAAATGAGTTTGTGCAGAGAGAGCCCCGCACATCACAGGTTGGATATATATTGATCTCCAGCTTCAGTCTGTCTTCTACATGAGCTTATCATCTTTGGCGATGAGACCTCCAGGGCGCTATTATCCACAAACCTGTAGTTTGATGGACAGCTTGCAGGAGGTACAGTCATTGATGTATAAGGTAGCACAGGTGGGAGTTGTGGGGGTGCACACATCCATGATGTACATGAGCTCACAGTTATGTGAAGCAGCTTGGAACTGAACTGCTTCATCTGTGACTGATCCTGGATTTGATCTCCAGCTTCAGACGTTTCTACAACAGAGTCTTAATGTGCTCATACAAGATGTTCGTGCACTTTGTCCTTGTCTTGAGGGTGTTTTCAAACCTGTAGTTGGTTTGTTCTGGTTTGAATCAGTGGTTGAGTTGGTAAACTTGGTGTGTTTTTACACAGAAAAAAATTCAAGCCAACCAAAATGCATCATAAAATGGTAAATTACTGCATTTATATGTTTTTATCCAAATCGCTTTACAATTTGCCCCTCATTCACACACACACACTCCATCGGGAGTAATTTGGGGTTCAATGTCTTGCCCAAGGACACTTCGACATATGGGGATCAAACTGCCGACCAAGAGAGAACATTCTCTCCTCTCATTGGTCAGTTGTGTCTGAGGCAGGGGCAACAACATAAACACAGAAGGAAGGTCCTGAAGAAGCCTAAGTACTTTGTTGTAATCTAGGCCGGACCTCGATTCATTCTCTGACTAGCTGCTAGCAACTCTTGAGTTTGCTCATTAGCATCCCAGCATGCAAAGTGCACCTGGCTACAGGGGCTGTTTAGCCCAAATTTACAGTCTTGTAGTCGGTCAGATAGAGGTCAGATTATGTTCCCACCACATAGAAACCACTCCAAAATTAGTTTGGGGCTGGACAGAGACCACTCACTCTAAAGGGTCTCTGTGCAGTTGTTTTCATCTGCAGATCTGCCCAAACGAATCATAGCAAGGAGGAAAACCAACCAGAATCCCATTCGAATGGACTAAACAACACAGGTTTGAAAATGCCCTAAATTCCAAATACATATGAGCGTCTATTGTGTTCTCGTGACTGTCCTCCCAAGAAAAACTAGCAGCCATAGTAATTATAACCTGTTCAGATTACATATCATTTGGAGGACTAGGGGTGGATGGAGGCATAAATTCAACAGTGGACTTTGCTACAGGAGACCGCTGTTCATTTCCTGTTTCCAACTGCAAGTCTGGACAGTTTTTTAAAAAATGTAACTACGATCATCCCCTAACCTTACCCCCATGGTTATTATTGTAGCCATGATGATGAAGGTGGCCTAACTTTAAGGAAGTAGTAACTTGAACCCACCACCACATTTTCTCTAACACAAACCATGATCTTTCCCTAAACATAAACAAGTAGTTTTTGTGCCTAAATGTAACCAGACCACAGCGTTGTCCATTCATAAAATATCAGCAGGACTTGTTGGTATTCTCACTGTAGTGGACAGTCCAAAGTGTTCTCTACATGAAAGAAACAAGAAGCAGGTAAATTAATGGATACCCAATGGTAGAGAACATTGTTCACAATTGTCATCAAGTGCAACACACACTGCAAGGTGAGGCTGCTGTGACTGCATTCATGCCCATACCTGTTTGGGTGGAGATGGTGGGCCTTTCTCTAGATGTTTGCTTCCTTTTGTCTTGTTCTATTATTGATAAATCTTTTTTTCATGCAACAAGGTATGCATGGGGGTGCTGATGGTTAACAAGAGGTACATTTCTCTCTACTCATTTCTCTCACTCAAGGTTTCCATTGTGTTCTGCTGAAGTGCTGCCAGGGTTGTTGTCTTGTAATGTTTGAAACACATTTAAAGAGCTTAATAAGATGCCTCATTTAACTCTCTGTCTGGAAGGAGTGGAATGTGATGCAATAACAAATTTTAATCTTTTTATTCTATTAGCATAACAAGGCAAGAATCTGTGTTTATGTATTTCTTTATTTAAAGATTCTATATGTAAGAATCAGAAATTCCTTCTAGTTAGTGACACTGGTGGCCATTCAGTGAGCTGCAGTCAGCATCCTGTTGTTCATGCTCACGCACCTGCTTGCACTCTGTCAGTGCAAGCAAGCAGCAGCGTTAAACTTCTTATAATAACATAAAAGATCGCTAACATTGTGTTTTGCACCGTGTTTCAGCAAAGTATCTCTCACTCACAGTCAATCACCCCCCCTCCCCACGCTGTACGCACACACGCTCACAAAGGGTTTTTTAATACCCACACCCACCTGACCTGTTATGAGAGCCAATCTGCACCATTCAACCCACAAAAATATACATTAATCAACCACCCAAACCTGACCAGACCCGCAAACCACCAACTTTACCAACCATGTTTACTAAACATCTGTAGGCTCAGCAAACTGTGGTCAGGGAACAATGTGCTGCGGTTTTGTTGTGAATATGTGGTGGTCGACAGAGGCAGTGAGCCATCTCAACCCCCCAAAAAACAAAGGTACTGTAGCCAGAAACAGTGATAGCTGGCATGGTTAGGCAGCCAGCCACTACCCAACCTGGTGGGTAACAGAGCTGGAGAGCTAATATCTTCAGGGTGTTTCTAGTCAGATAAGTTAGCCGTTTTTTGTTGTGGTGAGTGCCTCTCATTTGTTGACATTAGCAGGAGAGAGGCAAGGCACTCGGGAGTGTGCAAAACCATCACATCCATTGGATTATCACAGAAAAAACGGCCCAAGTCCTTCACATAGAAATCAGGCCATAGGCTGCTGGAGAAAGTCAGGGAAGGTCTCATTTTTTAAGTTACATTACAACCTCACTGGCAATAAAAAGTGATTAATACATGTAAATTGCTTCACAATTCTTACATATAGCACCTTTAAATCTCACAGGTTTGAGTATGTGAAGGCCTGTGCAGGATCTTCTCTATTGTTTAATGATTTTTGTAGGAACGCATCAGTTCTCTGAGTCCGACTCACTCATTTAAAGCATATTTACATAAAACAATAAGGTTGACGTTAACTCTGATAATGTAATGACCATTAATGTTGTTGTTATATTTTAATTAGATGTTTTTACACTATTTTTGCTGCTCTGCTGTATCTTTATTTGTCTGTGTCACAGCTGGGAAGAAAGACTTTCTATAAGACGATAAAAGAATAAGTCATACTTTTGCCGAAGCTGTTGTCACCCATTTTACACAGAGGAAGGAGACACCAGACTCTAACATTTTCAAATATTGGAGCTGTGCACCCTCTGCTGCTTCCTCCTGAAATAACAATAACCTCTTTCTCCATAAATATGATCTTCCTCATCCATCAGCATCCAAATCAAAACGAGTCTGAGAGCTATGGGATTAGGATACAGAAAACACACCTGTGCCTGTCTCAACTGGCAGGAATCAATTGCCCCCCCAAACCCCCCCCCCCCCCCAATGCAGCATAATGTTCCACTGATTTGCTTGTAATGTGCATGTTGTGCATGCTGGTAAATTGTCAAATCTGCTGGTGAGATCTCAGAAGGTGGGTTTACTGTCGCTCCTGTGTCAATATTTGCACTTGAAATGGAGTTTCGTCATATCACATGATCTGTGTAGGCTGATCTTCTCTGCTGCTAACCTTTCCTCTGTGCTGTCCAATGCCACTCCTGTTCAAATTTGATGTGAAAGTTATTTAACACCAGCAGCAAGTGGTTGTGAAGGTGGAATAGCCGTGCATACATTAGCCAAAGCCTCTCGAGGGTATTTTTCATGCACTTTAGGAGCAGCTTGGAGTTAATGGGAGCTGTGAGGCAGGCATTACCTAGAATAATGACTCGCAAATGGGCTGAAATGGTAAACAGTATATCAAATAAAAGGAGACAGGGCGACATGAGGAGATGAGGTAAAACCTTTGCAACAACAGAATAATGCTCTCTGATTCCCAGGGGAAATTACCAGTGAAATGCCCTCCAAACTGAAGCTGAAGTTATGTGTTTGTTTGTACATTTTGGTTGTGGTTGGCAGTATACACTATTTTCTCTGTTACCGGGGAAAAAGTAAATATGAAATGAAAAAAAAGTTTTTAAAAAATCTATAAAGAGGAATATTTCTCATTCTGTCAGGTGTTTTTGCTTTTATACAGGTGCAATCCTGCTCCTCACTCACAAAGTTATTCAGAGCTTTCTGTAGGATTAAAGGTCCAGTGTGTAGAATTTAGTGGCATCTAGTGGAACAGACTTGGCAGAAAGGGAATATAATATTCATAAGTATGTTTTAATTAGTGTATAATCACCTGGAAATAATCAGTGTATTTTTTGTTTTTGTTTTAGAATGAGCCCTTTATATCTACATAGGGAGCAGGTCACCTTCCACGGAGCCCGCCATGTTGGCTCTAGAGAGGGCCTTTCACGTTTTTCACGAGTTTCGCGGCCACCGTAGGTTCTCCTACACGCTTGGAAGGGGAGGGTGAGGGGAGGGGTATTCAGTTGGTTGCAATCTGCAACTTCACTGCTAGATGCCACTAAATCCTAAACACTGGTCCTTTAACTCTACTGTGAAGAAATCAAATGCTTCCAGATTTTAAAATATTATTTCTTCACTGTCTCATAGTTCTCTTCTTTTCCAACCCTCCAGCCACTATTAGGATAAACTATAGAAAAAAGAGAGGGGTTAGAATAAATTATTAGATGTAACTTTAATGACCACCTAGAGGAAACTGACTAAAGCTGCAGAGAAAAGAAAATTGGTAAGAATAAGAAAAGCACAAAACTACAGAGAAAGATTAAAACAATAATTACATTAAGCGAACATACTTAAGATATTAAGGTTATCCATCATCAGACAATTTTGTAAGCTGTAGAGGATGTGAGAATGCAGTGGTAGCAGTTTACATTATCACATTATCACCCACATACAGATGCAGGAACATTATTGTCCAGAAATGTGTCCCTCAAGTACACAGCGAGATGGAAGCAGCACAAAGCCAGAGCATTCAACCGCTCAAATACAAAGACATCTAGTATATAGTAGGAGTGTGTATGGGTCACGTGAATGGAAAACTGAGCAGGAATGTGCAGGCGGTGCAGAGGGAAGTCAGGCTAATTGTCAAAAGAAAAAGGCACCCTTTTGTCCTTTTCACACAACACTTTCTAACAAGGATGTTGCACTGATGGTCTGAGCAGCTAACAGCCATGAAAACAAGTTTTTTGTTTTTTTTTACTCATTTTACTGTATGAAGGCTACATAAACAGCTCACACTGGTCTGCAGTTACCTTTAAAGCTACACGAATGTTTTCATCTGCACCATAAAGTCATAAAACACTTTTCTAATCGATTCAGGTGAACATCTGCAGCTTTTATAGATTTAAAAAAACTATAATATAATCTAGAAATATGATTAACTATTTTCGAACTGGGTAAAACCTCTCCAAAAATACATTTTTAAAAACAATCTGAAAACTCTTCTCTTATGAATCATAATGCTCCTGGCATTTCTGGTGAAGTGCCCTTTAAAAGATCATTTTTTATGGCCTTTCTCTCTTATTAACACTTAATAGAGGGAAAAAAATACTGAACAGGTGGGGGATAGATGGATCTGACAACCCCCAAAGGTTCCAGGCAAATTTTAAAACATTTTGATAACTAAACTTAGATAAAAAATAGAAAAAATAAACATTTAATAAAATACACAGGCACAGAGAAAGTAAGTTAACAAATCCAAGTTATCTCTAAACTGTTCTCAGGAAAATCCATACATACATGTGAAGCAGTTCTTGTACTTTTGGTACAAATGAAGGCTAGGAAAGAGCAGCTGCTATTAAATACCAGCTTCTCAAAAAATAGGTGAAGACCATGAATAGTTGTTTTCGGGGAGTTACATTCTGCAAAAAATTCTGTCGGGCTGCAGTGATTTCCTGGAGTCTTGTCATCGCCATGAGTTTGCCGGACAATCAGCAGAAACTCCAGGAAATCACTGTGTCTGGCTGCTGTTTGCCAAGAAATAGTTCCACAAGTTTTCATTTTTACCTTTCTGTTTGTGAACGGATTAGACAAACAAGGTATAAAGTGCTATATAGTAAAATGTAGACAGATTTTTTTTTGCTTTGGACAGAGCCAGGCTTGCCACTTTCTCCCTGTTCCCTGAGTCTATGCTAAGCTAAACTGACCCGCTGCTGGCTCTAGCTCCATATTAAGCAGAAATGAAAAATTAGAGTGTTATTGATTTTCTCTTGTAACTCTTGACAAGAAAGAAAATACTGTAAGCCTATTTCCCAAAATGACAAACACTTCTTTAAATATAATTAGCATAATAGGAAACGTTATAATAAGGTTTTTGCATGAACAATCATTTTAAGGAGGGCTTTTAAAGAAGAAACAGACTTTGCATGCCTAGGATCTGCAGACAGAGTTCCAGACCTGAGGGGGTCTTATCTCATAGAACAGTGATATCAAAATCTGTCTTATCTTGTACTTTACATTTCATTTTGCTTTCTGAACTTGTTACTAAGCTGAATTCTGATAACCGTGCTAGCACCAGAGCAATCTTGCTTCTTTATTGTTTTACGCATTAATCAGATTTACAGGCTTTTTTCACAGCAGACATTTTGACTTCTCACAGGTGGAACTAATAACATTAATGATGGCTTTGGAAAGGAGCCACCATTTTTATTGCAAAGCAATGAAGCAATTAATGGTGTTATTAGTCATATACCTGCATTTGACAAGTCAAAATGTCTGCTGTGAAAAAGCTCATCTTTCATTTCACCAAGGCAGGATTATGTTAACTTTTCAGTTTATTTCTGCATCCTGCCCCTTCCTCTACCCTCTCTTCAATTATACTATCCTCCATCTCTCATCTCTCCAGCCTGACTCAGCCCTGCTGTTCTCCTCGGCCCACTTTCCACACAGCCTCTGTATGTAATCTCATTATTGAACTTACCAGTGGAAAAGGGATTTATTTAATGTATTTGAGGAACAAACCACCAGAAGCTTAACAACACTGTCTCCGGGGGTTCAGGGTGATGTCTGTTTTTTTTGCATTATTTCGCTAAACTATTTCAAGCCAAAAGCAAAGTCTGTTTGACTCCCGTCACCTTCAGATCTGATACCTCTGTGGCTGCCAGCAGCAAGTCATCACAGGGATGAAACCTGGAGGAAGAAATATGAAGTGATTAACTCGTAGTCACTTTATTCCCCTCCAGTTGATTCGGAGAATCTGCCAACAACTCCCATAATGCCGCTGTCTGCTCTCCTCAGTGGTTTTTAGTATTCACTTCACATTAGGGGAATGAAATGACACACATCCCTCCATGTAAGCCCTTCCACCACATCACGGGCCAGTTAGTTGTGGGGACAAGATGAACTGAAAGTTCAGTAAGAGAGTGTATGTGTTTAATATGCGTGTGTGTTGGATAGTTAGGGGTTAATGGGTGAAAGGTCTGGTTGTTTCCAGACATGAGAATTAGATTCCAGTCTCAGCCGGATCTACAGCAAAGCAGATCACTGCAGAGAAGCCTTGACTAAAGGGATTTGAAGGAGAGGCACTTCATAGATATCTTATCCCTCTGCTTTAAAACTGGATGCCTAATTGGCCCGTCTGCATTTTCAAACATGCATTTGTGGATTAGCCATGTTGTTAGAGTTGGTTGAAATGTGAACTTTTTTTGGAAGTAACAACGTTTTCTCAGATTGAGTCACAGGAATGTAGGATAGAATCAGTGAATAAATAGCTGGTTCCATGGATCATAGCACTTTGATAAGGAAACTCTCAGCAGAAGAAGAACTAGATATACAGTATGAGCAGTGATAGTGGCCTGACAGGACGAAATTACAAAATAAAAGACCACTCTGAATTGTATTTCAAGATGTGAATGTATGAATGAATGCACCTTAATAGAGTTATTACAGTAGTATTCTTCTTGTGTTCTCGGCTTTTATTCCACAAGGACATCTAATAGTCACTGTTAAAATGTTAAATTACATTTTCAATAACATTGAACATTGAACAATAACATTTGAATAAAAGTAGATTACAGTATTAAAAATAAACTTGAAACTGCAGACATTAACTGTTTATGTTCATGAATTATATGTTGTATTTCAAAGTCTGGGTCATGACCCACCAGTAGGTTATGAATGATCTTGTCACCAAGAAAAAGATAATTACCAGCTGTTGATAACAATAAACTCTTTTACAGGGAAATAGCTCCTATGCAATCTGTCCTGCTGCCTTTAATGATGCCTTTAAAGATTCCTTATTCATTCTTCACACTCTAGTCTGACGTAAAAGACATTTTTCATGACATGGCATCTGTAGAAATTGCTTCACTGATGCAGCACAGTCATAAAACATCTTTATGATGTTTTGAGGACTTTAAAATAAGAAGGGCAAACCCTCTATATGCACTTCTTTTGATATTAAAATGGCATCTGCACTTTAAAGGATAGGTTCACATTTTTTGAAGTCTTAAAACAATATTCACATGCCTATATGTACTGTACATTGAAACAGTTTTTGTTCGCTGTTATTGTTCCTCCTCTCCATAGTGGCAATGAAGAGATCGCTTCCTGACACGATCAGCCTCAGTTCATGTGGCTTCAGCAGGTGTGACTTAAACAAATCGAGTTGGTATCTCCCAGTTAAGTTATTGTGTTTTTAGTACAAAACTCCCTCGTTGTGGTATCTATTCTACTGCAGTTCAGCAAGGAAAAACTTTCTGTGGAAACACAACAAGACTGTGACTTTGGAAGATTTCCACATTTTCAGACTTAGCCTCATATTAGCTTTGGCTAAAGTTTATAACGAGGATGATGGATTTTGTCCCTCCTTCCTTACTTTGGAATCACATTAGGAAGGGATCTTCTTGTGGCAAGGAGAACTTATTGCAGCAACCAAAAAGTGTTTTAATGTGCATATGCCATGTGAGGCCACCAAAGGAGAGTATTTAGAAAAAAAATTAGGCTTCCTAAAAAAGAAGATTTAAAAAAACCACAGATTTCTTTCATTTGCAGCTCTACTGTCAGTACAAGATGGTCTGACTGAATACTGAAACTGAAAGCAACTTTAAACGATGCTACATGTGGACATCCCAAACTATTTCTATCTTTATTAGGTTGTCTTTGCTGATGGCTCAGCAGTTGTATATGAGAAATATTGTATGTTAAATTAGGATAACAGATTGTTTGATATATATCTAAAAGTATACTTTTAATATTCATCATTATCATTCATCAGGACAATGAGATGTAGTTGTTTTTTTTACGAGCCTGAATTACTAATATTTTAAGTAAAGAAAGAAGAGTAAAGAAAGCTTATCATGCTTCCAGTAGGTATCCATAATTTTTAATGAAATAAATCAAATGTAATTCAAAAGATGTCATGTACTGTATATGTGTTGAAAGATCACTGTTACCTCACCTATACCACCATTTGTTCTCATTTTGGGCTTTACAAAACCTTGAGGATGAAAAACTTCTGGAAATATGCAAGATGGTTAAATATTTAATTCAGGCTTGACATTATTATTATTATATTTTTAACATCTTGGGGATGTTTTAACTGAGGACGATTTATATTTTTCCATTTCAGCTTTCCAGTGACTCTGGATTTGACTTGTTGCAGATTCACTGATTATACACCAGAGGGCACTCCTGCTAAAGCTTTGAAGATGGCTAGATCAAGTTCTCACTCTTGGTTTCATCTCATGAAACCTTCTGTGCCTTCTCCATAAATGTACTCATGTTTGATCCACATTCTTTTACACATCCAGAAGTAACAACAGTGATGAGATAATGCTGCTCACCTTATTGTTATCTTAAAGACAGCAAGTATACAGCAGGTATTTCCTCCAGTTGTTTCACCCACACAGCATCTGGAATACAATATTCACACTTGTCACTTCTTTCACTACTACAACTACAAGTTAGATGATATGAGATACCGGGATGTAGTCATTTTATTTGGATTGGAAGGTGCGCGTAAGTCAATTTCTATAAGAGCAAGCCTTTATTAAACATATATTATCTATTTGACAGACAAAAACCTGATTTTCAAAATATTCCCATGATCTGAGATGAATTAAAAATAGAGATAGACTGGACTGAACATTAAATTGTACACATTTAGGTGAGCAAAACTATTCAGCATTATCCTAAGAAACTGATAATAACAACTGACTAGAATGAAAATCCTTTTAACAAAGGGCTCAACACATGGTGGAGGCAAGAAAAGACCAGCAGACTTTTCAGAAATCATTAGGATGCTTTACATTGATGCACCACAATTCACTCATATACTAAATAACAAAGTAATATAATATAATGTAATATATAAATTGTAATGAAAGAATACTACTGTATATTTTGTTCTCATATAGTGTGTCATAAGAGTCCTGAAATTATATTTAAAAGTGGTTATATTTAAATTAAATTTCAGAATTTTCTTTTCAAATTTTAAACAAAATTTACATTGTGTTTGCATCGTCATTTCTAGAAACTTTCATAAAATAACTTAAGTCCTTCCCTGTCTCAAATCTTTATTCATCAGTCCTGCCAGCACAGACAAATCCTGGTCCAACTGTACCATTTGGTAAGAAACTGATTCAGAGGCCAGACTGATGGGTGAAAAAAACACTATTTTGATATCACTGTCAACAAATAAATCCAATTATCTTAAGTTCATCTAACTTGTCCGGTGCAAGTCAAGAGGCTGATCAGGACTATATTGTTACACATGTTGTATGTGCTAAAAAATCACAGCAGATGGAGTGTTACTTTCATCCTGCTTGCAGGGAGCATCATCTAAAAAAGTTCATCTCATAATACTCATTTTAAAAACTATTTCTATCCCAGCACTTTAACTAGGGGGCATTTCGCTAATGTTGCTTAGTTTCTTAAATTAAATAATTGATAATAACTTTTCATCTGACTTCAAAGATTTTGTTATGAGCTGTTGAAAAAGAAAGTAATTTTACTTATTTACATTTTTGTCAGGAGATTTGGCAGAGAGGACAAATGGAATAGATGAGGATGCTAACACTACAATTACTAATTTAGTAACAATACAGTGGCTACAGATTTACCTCAGACAGTTCTGTAAACAGAGAGTAGGGAAAACTGTTTCTAATCAGTTCAGAAATATGAAATATTGGTAGTTGTTATATAATGTTTAATTCACTCAGGCCTTGAGGTTGAAACAAATCAAGGCTCTATGTGTGTGGACTGATATTCTGAGATATGCATCACTGCAGATGTGTTATCCCAGAAACTATAGACTTCCCTTTAGATTAATATTAAACCCAGAACAATTCTATAAAACAGCAGCACACAAATGAATGTTATTCAAAGATCATAAATATATCAGATATGCTGGTGATCATAAGTTAACCACCTTTTTTTAGCAGCTCCACCATCGCTGATGACAGTTGGGTCTGATTTCAGTTCAAACTTCTAAATAACAAAAAACCCATAAAGTGTGTAAACATGTATGCAATACCTCTTTTTTACTAGCCTTATTTTGATTATGGTAATCTGTGGAGTAATAAAAGAAAGCTCCATTAATGTTATTGCTCACGTAAAATGGCCACAAGCTGACAACAAAGTGTATGTAAAAACTGTATTTTCACTTAAGTAGTTTTTACATACTCAAAGAGAGAGTGAAAGTGAAAAGCTTCAATTGGCCCACTGCTTACTTTTCAATTGTATGGCTGCTTGTCAAAGGACTGCAACCTATCTTCATCCTCCTTAAGAGCCAAACAATTCATGCAAAAGAAGGCTGTGATGTGAAGCAGAGGCAGACTGGGCTACTGTATGGTGGTGGAAGGGGGTCGTCTACAGTTTCGGTGGCAGCGTAAAGGTGCATTAGGGGGGACTAAGAGAGCACTTAACAATGCTGAGGGGGGCCGGTCTGAGTGAGGGTGCAAAACTGTCTCAGAATAAGAGCACAAAAGCAGAAGAAGTGGCGTTTCAGTGCTGTTCGTATCCTACATGGTAAGATTTATAGTGCTTTTTCTGTGAGATGGAAGACATAAAATGATCTGCATCCAACATGACCCATATGGTCACAGGCATGTAGAGTGTAGGCAGGTTGCATACAGCCACAGTTAGTAGCACAGGTCTTAATCCCTGGCTTTTCCAGTGGACACACATATAACCCAGGTCGTGCTCGAGGTGAGTGTGTTTGCCAGCCAAGGCTCCTTGGTCAGCCACTCCAGTCTGGTCCATGACAGACAGCTCTGCTCATCCCCATGTGAGTGTCTGCTGCCTGTATCGACTCCCCTCCAACGCATAATTCCATTAATCAGTCCAATTTCCCTGTGGGCAGTGGTTTATTTCCGTCATCAAATGCCTGATGAAATCTTTAGACGCTGCGTATTAGGGAACAATCCCTACAAATAGCTGATAGTGTTAACCAGTCACAAGCTGCGCCGAGGCATCGCTCAGCTCTAATTTGAAAGGGAGTGAGGTGATAATGCGATGTGTCATCCTTTTGTGGGCGTGCATTAATGGCGCCAGCCAAGATGGCAATTGATGGCAAATCAACTTCTTCCAGCGGGAAAGGAACAGAGGAGGGTGGGGGGCTCAGGTTGGAGGAGAGTGAAAGAACATTGACTGGCAAACTGCAGAGCCACAGCGGCCTTTAATCCATTACTTCTCCTGATGGGGAAGGTTTAATGCATCTCAGCCGTAGATGGCATGTGCATTTCAGTCTCTCTTCTTCCCCATGCTTCCTTCCTCTTTGACTGAGCTGCCCGTTACTATGAGAGTGTGGGGTTTGATGTGCAGTATCCAGGCTAAATTATCTTAATTTATCCTTGTCTTGTTCATTTGCATTTGTTGAAGAAATCTCTAACAGGGCTGGATGAACACATTGAAGATGTACTATATTGGAAAACACTTACTTAAATCTTCAAATCAAAAGCATTTCCTTGGATTAGAAAAACCAACAGATGTATTGCATTAACCTTAAGAAAAGGTGATTAATTTGGGTACAAGGTAACTTCGGGAACAATGGAATTAAGAGCATATTTAGAACAGATATAAATCAGCAGAAGTTGGTTTAAAGATATCATTTACAAACAGTAAGAACAACACTATAGACAGTCTGCTCAATTATTCAGTTTTAAAGGAACAATGCAACATCTAAATATAGCTAGAGCTGTTTAAAATATACCTAATTGCAGTTAAACATTTGATCAAATTGATAGATATGTTAAGACATTTGTCCTCAGAACTAAACCCACAGGCTTACTACCTGCTCTTGGTCTAAATTGGATCAACATCGCCAATCAATACCAATATCAATATCAATACCAGTGATAATAGCATTGATCTGGTGTAGTATATTAGAATGATAATTAGCTGGCTCTCATGCCTCAAGGACGTCATCTTACTAAACTCTGATAATTGTGTTTCTGAAGTGACATTTTAAGCCAATATTGAGGTTTATCATTGAGCTAATATCTTTTAGATACTGGAGCCAGAAAATACATATTTGAGCAACAGTGTGAGCTTCAGTGTGAATAAAATGGCTGAACTATAATGGCTAACCAAAGTAAAAATATCCCCAAATATGTGTCTCTAAGCCTTAAATTTAATACAATAAATCCTTATTGAATCATTTAAAGTCCAACTGAAATCACATTTCGTCATCCCTTCTAGCAGTCAAAAATAATGTCAGTGTGTATTTTAAATGTATTGTTTTTTATTTATATTAAAAAGAAGAAAGAAGGATCTTTGGGGAAATATCAGAAATGTTGGACAAGACGTGTTGGATAAGAAGGAGACTTCAGCAGGAAAGCTAATGTGGGTTGTTCAGAGTCTGTGGCTCTTGTTTGTGTAGCAGGATGCTACACATCTGCTCTGTTTATGATAGAACGACATGTTGCTGCTTAATGCAAAGATTTGATTGGCTGTATCGAAACAAATCCTAAATCATGAAAACCATCATGAAACCAAAAAATTTTAAATATATATTTCTCCCTTTCGGTGTCTTCTTTTTTTCTCAAAGGAGAACACAAAACAAGTAATTTACAGAGCAGATATGCTGTAACAGAAACATGCAATTTAATTTCAGTTGGACTTATAAATTGACACCTAAACACACATAAGAAGAAACAAAATGAAACACTATGTCCTTGACTTGCAGGAAAAATGGATGGATTTTGAGGTTTTGGAGGCCATTAGAGGAACACTTCCATATTGACTGCAGTGTTCCACACAGTGTTTACCACTTGCACAATGTTCTGACAAACAATGCATTGTTCTCCTTTTTGGTCTACAGGCCTGGACTGAGCATCAGGAGCACCAAGGATAATTCCTGGTGACCTGCCTGATTCATCTGCTGATTGGCCTGAGGTGTCAGGCCAGTGTCAAAACACTAAATTATTAAGGTAAATCATAGCAAAAAACAACATGAGACAGCCACATCCATTCAGATCTGTAGGCATGCAGTCCCCCCCCTCCTTTTCATTGCTTTTGAAATTATGGTAAAATCCATGCCTATCTTGACACCTGATTGGTCCAATGCACCTGCATCAACAACATCATCACCTGGACATTTTCCAGTCTGTGCACAAAACACAGTGATGCAGGATTTCCCCTACCATTATAACACTTAGTGCCTAAGTATTTTTTTACAGGGCCTAAACCGAATGAACAGACTGAATGCTGAATGTTCTCACCATGTTTTGGTGTCATTTATGGTCGTGCTAGGTTCTCTGTCCTCTCCTCTGCTCTATGTGTTTGACCAAAGACGGGGCACACGCACACACACATAGAGCAGCACAGAGTGGACAGCAGAGAGGCTGGTGGACACAGTGGACCAGGTGAAGTGAAGATAACATTTTACTCAAGTTGACAACTACGCTCACTGCTGTAAGTGCAATAAAACCTTCACAAATAAAAAGCCAATAAGTAATTTATCAAACCACCTGTTCAACAAGCATAAACATGTAGAAAAGTCTCATCCACCGCTGGTATGTTTTACACCACAGCATGCTGGTCAGGCTAACAGCTAATTGTTACGAACAAACTGTCTGTATGTAGCCTAACTGTTCAGCTTAGTTTGTAACATAGCGTTATATTAAAATTTGGCAAATTCTTAAATTGAGCTGCTGGCTGAGACAAACCAGCCCCTCCTCTCTACTAGCAGTACCTGCAGCAGTGAATCGAATCAGGACAGAAGACAGGGTCAATGACTGATAGTGACCGATGTCTGTGTTCTTCATTCTTTCTAATCTTCACTCAGTATTTTGATGTCAGGAGTATTATTTATTTTACTGACTTGTTAGATTTGTTTCCAGTGAGATGCAGCGTTGCCGCTCTAGAAACAATATTTAGTTTTATTTAAAATATAAATCACTTGTAATCCTGTTCTGAATTTCTTCTTTTTTTAAATTAGACAAAGATAAAATTCTAATCATCCCTACAGCTGGTTAGTGGCTTCACTCTGACTATAGGTGTCAGGTGCACAGTGCACCATAAAATATATTATATATATAATATATATATTTTTTTTTTTTTTAATAAATATTGTAAAAATAGTCAAAATGGTGTGAAAATGCATAGGTTTTAGTCAAATAACACCAATTTTCTTTTTTTCTGCCTACTCTTGTTGTCTTGTTGACTCAACTATTATTCTGCTTGTAGCTTAATATGATGATTTCAGTCAGTCAGCTGTGATCGGGAGATGAAATGAGAGCATCTTCGTGATGTGCTCCTTATACAGTGTAAATAATCACCAACTAGTGATCTATGAAAAGATGTCTTATATCTCACTAAGACTAACTGAGGCCAGGATCTTTTCAGCTCCAGGATACACTATGCATTTGGTGGCTATGTTTTGTTGTGTGGGCAGCATATCATTTTAAGTGATTCATACCTCTCTAAAGGCTCCTTATCTGCCAGCCACCCAAACACCCTCAATGGTGTTTTCACAACTGCTGGAGCAGCTGCCATCTGTCTACTCAGTGTATCCACCTCTCAGCCGGGTCATCACAAAGCAGATACACATCGGTGTATGGATACATATGCACATGTGTACACATTTTTCCACAGTAAGACACACAAGCTATTGTCCTTGTCTTGAGTGAATGTTGTAGTCTCCCTCTGGCCCAAACACATACCACTAGGACATGTTTTGACTAGACTACAGGATGGTTATTTAGGAGATTTACTAGTCATGCCATATACTTTTACTTTAATACAATTCAGAGGGAAATATTGTACCCTTTACTCCACTACATTTATTTCACAGCTATAGTTCCTAGTTACTTTACAGATTAAGATTTTACATACAGTACACATGATCTACTTGCTACTTTTACTTACAAGCCTGGTGATATTCTAGATTTTTCTTACTGTCAACAAATGCCATGAAAAGACCAAAACCAACAATGAATGGATCCATCTAACAAGTATTTCACCAGCTGGTTTAGGAAAATTAAACTATATATTTGTGACACGTTTTAAAGATTTACGTCTTCAGTAGTGACCAATGGGCTCAGAACTGAGGGGCACACACAGGGTTGGGAAGTGAGAAAGTATTGAGAGAGGGAATGTTGGTTTAGGTCTTCTTATTGTTGAACATCTCAAAAATACAGAATAAAACCTGACAGCCTGACAATGTAATAGTTGTCAAAATGGAACTAAATGAATTCTTTAAATGGGCTGAAAATGTGATGAACTCAATTCAATTAATTGATGCACTGGCATCAATTTTGTTCTATGGTTTTAATGGTTAAATGTGCTTTTGGTACATTTGGGAAAGTTACAAGAATTTTGAGTATCGGTACTTTACTAAAGTATTTATATTTTGGGAATCTTTATGCTTTACTACATTTATGTGACAGCTGTTGTTACTCGTTGCTTTGTAGATCCACATTGTTCATTATTCATTATTTTTTTATCTGTTGTTAGATTTAAAAAAAATCTGTATTTCCAAAATGTCAACTTTTTGGAAATTCAGAAAAAACTGTTTGTTTTTTTTGTTTTGTTTTCTTGCAGTGTTTCCTCGACTTACATGTAATCCTTCAACTTATTTGAAGACAGAGATATCCCCAAAACTAGAATAAGCAGTATCTTCAAATTTAGGAATTTCCTTTTTTAATGCATTATGTTAATACATCAATGATTTACCACTCTGACATGGATAATTTTTTACAATGAGTACATTTACTTTTAATACATTTTATTGCTAACTTATTGCTAATACTTGTTTACTTTAATTCAAGTAACATTGTGAATTCAGGACCTCATGTGAGTATTTTTGCATTGTGGTATTGCTGCTTTTACTTTAGCAAGGGATTTGATTTTTTCCATCACAGCCTTTCTCAAACCAACATCTGGATCTTGGCATGTTGTATCGCATGTTGTTAGATTTTATATATTTATCTTGTGCAGATAAGAAGTCTGGGACATCTTCTCATAAGGAACATATACATACTTCATACTTGAATTTTAACTGAAATTTGTCACATAAACACAAAGCAAGCTGAGAACAAAAGCAGTCAAAACAACAAAAACAATTGCCTACTAGAGTAGAAAAAAAATAAATGAAGGTACATTCATAGAGCTGGCTTTGTACTATATGATAGAATATGATCTGAGTTTACTGAGTACTGAGGTCTGTATTCTTCAGCTCACATGGTTCAAAATACTTTACATAGCTGCCAACATCCTGATGAAATGAAGTATCATACATCTGTTCTTTGTGATTAGAATTGGACAAGTCCAATCACAGAGAAATGGGACAACAAACTCTCAGAGAATCCAACGATTGGACCTTAATATCTGCATTAATACATACACAGCTTCTTATCACAAAGACCCACACTTCATACAGCTACCTCCAGTCTTTTCAATGTACAGAGTAGCACCTTATTTCCCTATGAGAGGCGTCTTTATAATAGCCAATTGTTTCTCCATCACAACAAACACACAAACCTCAGCCAATAAAGGAATCTATGAGTAACCCTATGCACATTTCATCACGCAGCTGCTCTGAGTGTTCCCACAGTATACCGTCACTGATAGGCAGGCTTCAGAGATGAAGAATGAAAGTAATATGCACAGGTCCTGCCCTTAATTTGTACATACATTCTTCTACATTTACACAAAAAGGAAGTGGGGTGCTGCAGGTTGGGCTTTGCTAAGATCCTCCTCTTTGGCTGCTCAGCACTGAGAAAGGCAACAGCTGTTCATTTGATGCCGCCTGCACCTTTGTTGACCCCATTTCCGTCTGTGCGGTGGCTGAGACAGTGGAGAAATTAGTTGTATTACCCGCTCACTACCGCAGCAGGTCTAGCTGTGATTCTGCCCAGATTCTGTCCATTACAGTGGCCCCTCTGTCTGATTAGCCCCAACACACTCACTAACATGCCAAATCACTGCTTCACTCGGCCGCTGCGAACCTCCACTCACTGACAAACAGACGGAGAAAACGGCAACTCCAAGGCAGATAGGCAGCAGTGTGGGTGACAAATGTGTTTACTTAAATGCAGACAGCAAAATTAAGTTGTTTTGTTCCAGACCAAATGTCTGGAAGAAGACAAAAAACAGATACATTTGTGATATATAATTGGCAGTGAACTCATTTGAAAGCAAAACAACATATTAAGACATTGTCTTACAGAATCTAACAGCTGCATCTTTTATCTGTGAGGATAATGTCTGGTTTGAATCTTTATGAAAAAGGATGAACTACTTCTGTTTGAAAACTTGGCACCCAGGGATGTCACGGAGTAAAAACCCACCCAAACTATCAAACTGATAGTTTATTTATTTTTTTATTTTAAATAAAATAGTTTTCTGAAAAACAGAAGTGATTTTGTGTAATTGACTGGTGTCCAGTCCACATGTGCCATGACCACTGTCAGAGTGCTGATCCTGGAGCTGTCCCAGACTCACAGCAGGTTAGACTCCAGAATAGTTTGACACATTATATTTCATTATTATAAATTGCATATACTCTGTGTTACACATACACTAACAACCACTGTTTGATTTGGCTATTTTAGTTTTGCTTAACATTACATTTTAACTCCACTATACTGAGCTTATGCTTTATGCACTTGGGTCCCATTTAAGAGAATTGCAACAGGGTACAGAATACAGTTGTCACTAAACAGCAGAGCAGAGAAGTTAAGTTCCTTTCCTAGTCCTTTGTGTTATCTGGTCTTAGTCCCTATATTAAGACCTGATATAAACTTAGCACAAAAAGTAAGGAAATTTGTGTTTGGTAGATTATTTCTTTGTTGTAACAATGCTTCTTGGCAATAAATCTTATACTGTTGGAATGCCTGTTTATTTCCCTTTTAAATGGTGCCACATTTGTAAGGAACATGCATTTGTGGGATGAGCAGCAGAGTTGAGTATGTGGGTTGTGCCCATGAAAAATTTGTCAAATCTTCTCTGCCATTGCCAACTTATTTTGCCATTGCCAACTTATTTTGCTGTTGCTATTGACAAGGTCAGGTGTGAGTGGCACCTGATTGGCAGCACCTGTGAGCACGAGCCCTGCTACAGTGGACAGTAAGTGTCTGCTCCAAGAATCGGCATGCCACATTTGACTGATCTGGATAGGGCCCATGCGATAGGGCAACTTCTAGCTGATGTTCTGCAAAACCAAGTTGCGGCATTATTTGGAGTGAGCCCTAGTACTATCTCCAAAGTGAAGGCCAAGTTCCATATAATGGGGGATGTCAGAGACAGGTCACGAAGTGGGCGTCCCAAGAAGACGACACCCCAAAAAGACCGTTTCCTCACCCTGTCAGCACTTAGGTACTGTAAGCTGTCTTTTACAGATTTGCAGTCCAGGTTTGCAGTACAATATGGCCAACAGCTCTCTGCCCAGACAATCTGGAACAGGCTGCACGCATCAATCTCCAGTCTCATAGGGCTGCCAGGAGGCCTGCCATGACTGCCCTTCACCATCAGGCCTGTTTGCGCTGGTGTCAGCAACACGTGCACTGGAACCTGAACATGTGGAAGAACATTATGTTCAGCGATGAGTCCAGATTCTGCCTACGGTAGTTGGATTGTAGGGTCAAAGTGTGGAGAAGAGAACGCTATGCTGATTGCTGCACCTATAGAGTAACATTTTTTGGTGGAGGCAGTGTGATGGTGTGGGGCGGCATCTCCTTCACCGGAAAAATGAGGCTTGTCATCATTGGAGGCAATCTCAATGCAGAGAGATATCAAGATGAGATTCTGCAACCAGTGGCAATCCCATATCTCCACAGTCTGGGACTGAACTCTATCCTCCAAGATGACAACGCTCGCCCCCACAGAGCGGGGTTTATCAGAGAGGATGGAATGGCCTGCCAGCAGTCCTGACCTCAACCCCATTGAACACTTGTGGGATCAGCTTGGCTGTACTGTTCGTGCCAGAGTGACCAACACAACCACATTGACTGACTTGCAACAAATGCTGGTTGAAGAATGGGATGCCATCCCACAGCAGTGTGGCCAGGCTGGTGACCAGCATGAGGAGGAGGTGCCAGGCTGTTGTGGCTGTGTATGGTTCTTCCACATGCTACTGAGGCTCCTGTTTGTTAAATGAATAAATTGTTAAATTGCCAATATGTCTTGTTTCTTCAAACTTCAATCATCCAATCCACCAAACACCAAACAAGTCAATGGCAGAATAAGCTGTTTGGCATTGGCAGAGAAGATTTGGCAAATTTTTCATGGGTGCAACCCACATACTCAGCTCTGCTGCTCATCCCACAAACGCATGTTCCTTACAAAAGTGGCACCATTTAAAAGAGAAATAAACAGGCTTTCCAATGGTATAAGATTTATTGCCAAGAAGCATTGTTACAACAAAGAAATAATCTACCAAACACAAATTTCCTTACTTTTTGTGCTAAGTTTATAAGAATTTTGTAGTGAGGGTGACTATTTTGTTAATATTTTGATTAGAGATTGTGCCTTGTATTACTACATCACTGATGATGCCTATAGCAACAGAAATAACAATACACCATTAACATGAACATAATTATGTAATGAATCTGAATTATTTAATAAAAGTCCAGTTGTGTAGTACTAAAACAATATTCTGTCTTTTGCAATTTGCTGAGTACATTAGTAGATTCATTACTTTGAGGAAGAGACAGTAAATGTTACATTTTGCTCAAACAGGTCTCATAAAGTTTTAATGCATATTGTCCAATGAGATCTCTATGTTTTTAGAGATATTACACACTATTTACTAAGTAAATCTGAGGTAGTCAGAATTTAGTTAGGTAGTACTGGTATTTTTTGGTACAAGACATAACAATAGTCAGTTACAAGAAATATACAATATAATGTATCAAATTTTATTTATATGGATTGTTTTTGCAGCAGAGAACAATGTAATTACTGTACGTACGTTTCAATATTAAATTTGCTCATAATTACAATGTACATACGAGTACGAGTTTATATAGGACATTTATTTACCTGCAGTGACTGCCATGAAACAGCACAGTAACAAGTTATTTATATTTAATAACAGACAGATGATAATGCACTAATAGGTACAGTAATAATTCATAATTCATAATTATACAATATTTGTGTGTATTAAAAAGGCGCCTTTTTATCATTCATTGCCTTTAGTATCATTCATTATTGTATAATTTTGCAATAAATATGAGGTAAAAAAATTTGTACTCTACCTATATTTAATGATACCAACTACCTGTAAATACCTTTCTTTCACTAATAATGACCTCATATTCACCTAGTTAATACCAAGTCAATAGTGTACTGTAAAACAGAGCACTGGTGCAGTAGAATTGTCTCAGTAATTAATACATTTTAAATGTTATGTGGTAAATTTAGTGATTCTGCTTTTTCTGCATGAAAACATAAAATCAGTGTGTGCTGGAAAGCAGACAGAAAATAACTGGCAGAAAAGGTTGTGGGGGTCGAGGGGGGTCATGTCCCAGCATGTTGACTGTATATCATGGAAACAGTTTTCCTTTTGTTCCATGGCTGACATTATTCATACCACACTATTATGATTATTATGACTATTTTCAAGAAAACCCATGCAGATTCTGCAAATTACATGTGTAAGTGAAGCACAGAGTGTTCTGTGTCTACCCCCCATCCATTTTTATTGACTTTATGCACAAGAGACATTTTAACTGAAATACCCTTTTTTAATATTCACTCCCAACACAACGGCAGCCTAAGTCATATCGATTATGGCTGAATTAAAAGTACCTGATGCAGGGCGTCTCTAATCCGCAGGGTCTTTTAAGAGTCACCTGGTCTGACAAATGGGCCCTTTTAAAGGAGTATAATGTGTTTTTAAATTATTTTATTGATGGGTGGGGGACAGCCACTCCAGGTACCCATACAAACTGACTTAACATGCTGTGAAAGGGTCAATTTGGCCTCCATTTTCCATTTCTTCGTTATCTGCATTTAGCACTGAGAGGCTCGACGTGAGCTGGGATGGGCTTTGAGAAGGTTTGGCAGATTTCAGTATTTCCTCGCATTTAAGTGGTTCTTCCATGGCTCTAGAGATTTCCTAATACTTTGTTTACTGTGTTGTATGTATGCTTATAGGTGATGTTGTGGTTCTTGATTGGACTAAGGAAAAAGATCCACTACTACCTTTTATATTAATATTAAATATTGTTACTTTCTCTCTGTCTATGCTGTAAACCTCAGAGTGATCTTTTCAACAAGTCAAAGTTCTGCATACATCAAGTTCAAACCTAAATAACATAAATGATAACTGTGACTTTTAAAATGTTGCCTGATCCCCTCAATTCAGAAAATAAAAAGTCTGCCCTCTCCTACAGTAGGTTAACACATGACACAAAGCTTTTCAACCCTCCCCATGTACAGTATGTCAAACAAATCCGCTTCAAGAAGGAGCCTCATGCAGCGGCCAGCCAGAATGACATTCTGTCTTTTATAATCCCGACAATTTCCCCCTGAAAACGAATGATTAATGTTGAATGGAGGAGAAAAGGTGTGTAACGCTTTTCAAATCAAGCAGACTCTGTAAAAGGGAGACCGCTAATTACATTGCTATTTGTATGACCTCTGCTTAAGTGCATGAAAGCCTCCTGCAAACGACAGGTGAAATTGCATTTTCAAGTAACATTTTAAAGGTCCATGTGGGCACTCTGCCTAATAAAGCCATTTGTAAATGACTCCTCTTTTAGACTCCATTTAGAAGTGGAGCGAGGAACATTTCGTCATAGGATTCAGAGTCAATAAGCATGTAATCAGGAAGTCCAGAGAATGTAGCAACCAGCGAAGGGGATAATTAATGAGATTGCCTTATGAACTGCTTAATTACTGACTGTTGGCCTCCTCAATTGTCCCTACAAGTGCTGCATTTGTTCCCTTGTAGCCATTATGCCCTGACTGACAGAGGTGGCAACCAAGGGAGAGAATCAAGACATCTGAGGGTATATTAATTAGCTATATACATGGAAACCAGGCTGGCAATTACTATGACCAGTGATTAATATGTCTGAAGAGGAGAGGTCAGGGTGCAGTGAGTAAGCTTTTCAGCATAAACATGTTGTGCAGGTGGTCAACGTCCAAAAGGTGAGGCATTACATGCTAGAGCTGTTTAGATAGATGTGATATTGTGTTTTTCACAAAATGACTATTTGCATTTAAATGCAGGGGTGGATGTTTTAAGACATTGCTGCGTGTATGCATGCTAAAGTACAGTCATTTAGTTAGTATGACTGCTGTGCAGCATATTGTCTGGCATACTTCTTATTTTTATTGTTGTCTCACATTTCAATGTGTCATATAAAAATATAATACACATTGTTTTTTACAACAACAATTAAAATGGCAAACCCAAAGGCACTTAGCAGAACAATGTGCAAACACCCACACCCACACACACACACACACACACACACACACAAACTGTCTTGTTTGATCATTTGCTTAATACCCAGGAAGGATGGAGAACAAGTAGTAAGACTTATCAGAGGGGTTAAAGGGGGTTAAAGCATGTGAGAGTCAGGGAGAGGAACCACTCCCATGTTAGTGTGTGTGTGTGTGTTTGAGATGTAGAGGGGTGCCAGGGTTATTCAGAACCACATGAGTCCCTGCACCTCCGGAGTCCAGGTCCAGGCAAAAGACCATGTGTACACTCCACAGGGGTGGAACTCAAAAACGGCCAACCTCCCCACCCTCCCCCACCCCCACCACCCTACCACACCCAACTCAATCCATTATTACCAGTGAACAACACACACACATACACAGCCTGTTGACGGGTGTGTGTGTGTGTGTGTCCACTGACCCGTTATGACCTGTCCTTTCTGAAGGCAACAAAGGTGGGAGTGAAAGAGGCGTGAGATCACACACATTTAAATCAACTGGATGAGTGCTCTTATTCATGCGATACCCACTGGGGTGAACGCTGACAATGTCCTGCTTGTTCACTGGCTCCATATTAGTCCAGAACAAGCTGAAGTGGTTGCAGTAACGGCCACACTGGTCATTAAATTAAATCATTGTTTTTACAACAGGCACGGTCTTACTGTGTAATTAACTCAATACCTGTTGTGGTCTAGACTGAAACAATTGACTGATTGATTTTACAGTCAGTGTGACAGTCCCAGTCCTCAAACTGTCCACTACATGATGGAGCTATATAATTTAGCATTTTGTATCTTTTTGGTTATTGTAGAAGAGGTACAAGAATTAAAAAATCTAAGTATCCAGTGTCATTGAAGAAAGAATCACATTTCTTTAGGGATGGAGATGTAAATTAACAGGTATTGGCTGCAGGTTTTCATTTAGTATTTTTGTCCTGTGTGTTAAAATCATTAATATAATATTGTCTTTTTCAGTTTTCCTTTAGCTGTAGGAAAACACTCACAAAAAACATGGTTTTATTGCATTTTATCTGACTTACATTTTTCCTCAAATCTCACATTTTATTACCATTAAAATGCAGAATTTTAAATAACACATCCTATTATTGCTCTTTTAATGGCTAGCCTGAGGATATTAAAATACAGTATTAAGAACCTTAATTTACCAGTCGAACTGTACTTTTAGTGATAAAGTTAATTCCGCCTGAGTAGTATATAAATGTAATTTCTAGGAGACAGGATTGTATTTTAGGCTCCACACTAATGAAAACAGTAGTTACATTTTTTTCCCATTCCATTTGCCATCCATACTGAAACACCAAAACCACAGAAACATGCTTAAAACTCTTCTATTGGGCAAACTGGGGTCACTTGATCAACTGTACACCATGTCTAGTGTCTTTCCTCCATTTTTGAAGAATAGAGGAGAGCGGACACGAAGAACAAAGTGCACCAACAAGTCAAGATTCTTAAAAAAAAGATCACATGACAATCAGATGCCTAAGATCACATGACAGTCAATGCTTTTAAGAAGTTCTTTTCAGCATCCTCACTATTAGCCTGGTGCTAGGCATCTGAATCACTGCCCATACCTCAGATTTGTCCAGTGATTCATATAGAATTATGAACATAAAGTTACACAATAATAATTATTAATCATTTATATTATACTAACCATAGAATAATGCAAAGTGGAAAGTGGCAGTTCAATATGATTATCAGGCTATTTTCCTACAACCAGAGAAAGCTGTTTTCATCCACTTTGCAAATTCTTTTGAAAATGGTACAGGGTCAGTTGTGAAAAGCTCCTGCTGAGTGGGCAGAAAGGCAAAAAAAAGCACAGAGAACAAGACGCATTTTCAGATTTACCCATGTAAGCGTGAACGTTGCCTTAGTTCTACTCTCCTAATTTCAGAGCCAACCCTCCAAGAGACCGGAAGTGTCAGACTCAGGGGGTGGCGTGCTGCTTGAATGGGAGCGCTTGCTCTCGGAGTGAGAGTCCCTCGCTGCTGCGTGGATCCCTGCTGGAGCAGCCAAGCAGGCCTAAGCCCCTCTTTTCTCGCTGCCTTCCCTGTGGATTAAATGGCTTTCGTTCGCCTCTTTTTCCTTTGCTTGCTGCCAACAGGAGTGGTATTTCACTTCTTCTTCCCATGGCCTCAGCAGATGAGGCAGCAGTTTTCTGTTTTTCTTCTTGCTCACTTGGAAGGAGCAAATGACCAGCAAGAACTCAATTAGCAACATGTCCCTACTGGTTGGGGGTCCGAGCCACCGCTTGTTCAGCCCGCATCAGAGATCAAGCCGGCCTGAGTGAAGTGACAGCAAGTGAGAGAAAAGGGTAAACGAAGTGGGGAGGGGGGGAGGAGGCAGCATCTGCCCCCATACAGATTTGCTTAATTGGGTTTGACTCCCACAATTACAGGGTAATAATGGTCTTTTCAACCCGACCACGTCGAAGTGAAAGGCAGTTGCTCCACGCAATGCTGTCAGATGGTTTATAGCAGAGAGAGAGAGAGAGAGAGGAGCAAGAGAGATGGGGGGAATTGGCAATGGACTTTGGTTAAGCAGTGGTTATTGAGTCTTTGATAGGACTCCAGGAGGCCAGGGCAGCAACAATGACAGAATTAATGGGCAAGGCACGATGAGAATGTCAGCTCAGCAGGGGGCTACTGTGGCCTTTGAGCTGCCTTCTGACACCTCTGTGATTGTGCTCCCCACAACACTGTGAAAAGGCTTGACCTGCTTGTTGGTGGATCTGGTCTTAAATGCATTTTTACATGCTACTGTGCTTATCACAGCGCAAATACCCTGGAGTTATCTCTGAATGAGTGAGCAACGCAATGAGGTCACAATCAAGTGGACATCATTTTGCTAATGCATACATACACAGCTGTCAGATAATGGCATGCAATTCTAGATACGAATGAAGAAATAGGCTCTGAAAAAGTCAAACCTGCCCCAAAATTTGTATCTCAAATATAAGGCAACTATAACCTGTCGTAAGGAATCCTAAAAAAAAAATTGGAAATGGCTGCAGTGAAAGACAAACACAGGTGGACAGAGTTTGAAAAATGTAGAAACTCCAATTGAGTCTAAATGTCCTCAAACAATGAAGCAATAACCTGACAAAGAGCTGAAAATGTTTTTCCAAGTTGCACACACTGACACCATGTGAAGGGTTCAACTAAATCAGACAGTAACAATAAAGCTAATGTGCACTCTTTTCTGAAACACACCTTCACAAAAATGCTGAAAAATCATTTCACAGCATACAGTGAGTGCTGCAAGTAGTTGTGCAGCATCCAAATAATAAGGAGAGTGATTTGACAGTAGTTTAAGATGTGTGATATATCTGTAGATGTCAGACTATTCAAAGATCGTATGTTCTAAGAGATTCAAAATATTAAGAAAAGACTGAAAGCCAGGCAGAGACATTTAACACAGACCGTATTAACAATACCACAGTATTTTAAAGCTAATGATAGGATGATTCAAATAAACTAATCTTCGAACACTAGACACAGCACAGCCCCACTTGTAGCCCCACTGGATATTGCCTCAATTACTGGCTTTGCTATTGTTTACTTCATTGATTAGATAACATTTTCATTTACATGTTCCCTGACTGGAGTCTAACGAGCAGAAATCAAGACAATTGTTTTTGTTTATTTTTATCTCTCTTTGGATCTGTGATATTTACATTCAGTTTATAAGGAATAGAAGATATATTTGACCATCTTCTTGACTATTATTTGGATCCATATTTAGGTGAACCAGCAGGGTTGTGCTTCAGAAAATACAGACACAAAGACAGCATCAGTGTGTAAGATGCGCATGACAGGCTTTGTCCACAGGAATAAAAAAAAAATCTGCAGGTGTCACACACACACACACTAACACACACACAGGAAAAAGTTTCCAGTGTGGGCCAACTTGTATGGACTTTAAAGCACCCTGCTGTCAGTCATGATTAGCCATAACGATGGGCCCATTTTGACACTTCAGAATAAAGTCTTGGCAAATAGCCCTGGGAAGAGGAGCCACATGCTACGAGATGGCTTTTCCCTGATATAATTTGTGGCTGCAAATTACAAAACAGAGGCAGGAATAATGTGTAAAGTCAAGTTTGGTGAGGGAGAAAATGGAAAAATTTAGGGCTGTGTGCCACTCTAATGGATATCCTTGTGGCTGGGAGAAAATGGGACTCAATAATGTGTCCTTAATGTCTGCCAGCGCTGTTTCAGGGAACGTATCAGAAGAAATGTCCCCTGCCATTTCTGCAAGCAATCACTTAATGGGACGGGCAAATCTCAACAAAATGGATGTACTGATCTATTTCTGGGTTTTACAGATGGAATGAATCTGTGGCTCTTGGAAGACAAAAAAGAAAAAAGGTAGCAGGCGAAGAAAAGAACAAGCTACAAACAAGAAAAGGTAAAAACAAGCCTTTCACAATTCATTCAGCCACATAGCATGCCTGCAATGTTTGTCTGTGGCTTAAGTGCAGACACTGACAGGAATTTCAATTATTTAATTAGGGAGGGAAAATGAAAAGACTTAAGTGTTGTGATTTCTGCAGTCTTTCATAGATCAATCTAATGTGCGCTCACATTGGAAATCAACCAAGATGGAAGAGGGGCAAGTGAAGTAGCGTCTTCCTAAATCACGCAATTAAAATGGCAAATTAGTTTCTTGATATATTCATTTAAGTGGTTAAGTGGAAAGGTTTCTCTCCCCGTCCACGCGGCTGTCTCATGGGTGGGTGTGGAGAGGCAGCGCCACCCACATGCTCTTATGATTAGAGCCGCCGTTCATTTGCTGAGAAAACGCTGAAAGCACTTGCTGCACAAATTAGCCATTTGAAGGCTTGAAAATTCAATTCCGAGGAGTTGATTTAAGCATTTAGGCAAAGCGTGGCTGGACCGTAAAGATTTAGAAGCATTTTGCCCACTAATGTCAATAACTTTCAGGGGCCATTATAGGTTTTTGTGGCCTTGTGCCTTGTGAACAGCACAGCTGGAAAATACCAGCATTTCTTACTTTTTGGCTCACTTCCGTCACCTTCACACCTCTATTCTTACATGATGTATAGGCTGTTTTCCTGCAAAGCTTTGTTGTTGTTGTTGTTGTGATTTGGAAAGGTAATGAAAGGTCATCTGATGCCCAGTCACTTGTTCCATTAGCACAGAGATGGATCGAAGCTTCTGATGATGTGATAGGATCGGTTAGTGGGGTATATTTGACAGGGACCGTATATGAGGAGAAATAGAGTGCAGCATTGAATTTAGTGGATGTAGAGAGTAAAAAAAAAAGCCGAAAATAAAAACAGATGTTAGAGAAAAATTCAAGGACTCAAGGACTGGACTCAAAAAATTTGGCTACACAATAAACAAAACATATATATCTGATAATGAGCTCTCAATGCAGGTTTTTCATTTACTATGTGACTGTAAGTGTAAGGACATTTTTAGGTTGCTTCAGTTGTGAATTTGACAAGCACAACACACATTTTTTGAAAATAGATAATTTAGAAAATTATATAATGATATAGAAAATATGGAAATACTGAAAATATCTTGGAATGAAAAAAGAAAAACACAATAGATAGCATTTGCCACCAAATCCTAATAATCCTAATAATAGTGTGTTGGACAGTTTTCAAGAAACAATTCTGAATGTTTGCAGTTATTAGAAAAATGCCAGTGATGACTATGATTTGATAAGTCAGTTAATGTTGGAACATGACTCTTCATGAACATACATTTACATTTTGCTAATCTCTCACTTGCTGATAGAACGCAACATTCAATCAACCTGCCGCCAATTCATGAAAGCCTTCCAATTTGTTGTTAGCAACACTCAATTCACATTCAATGGAATGGAAGTTATTGTGATATTTGGTACAATCTTTCCTCATGAAACCTACACCAGCTTTAAATCTGCTGTGTACAATTTGTCTCCTTCAATCTGCAATTTAAAAATAAGATGCATCATGTCTTTGCATCTATTTCTCTGCACGTATAGCTTCACTGTGCTTTCTTCCTTTCAGCTTGCATCCCTTGTTGTTCCTTGTTGCTATGAATTCCTGCAAGAATTCAGTAACCACAAACAGTCTACATCCAACTACATTCATAGCAACTGCATTATGGCCCAGAATGACACCAACATCTATGAAAAGTCAATAAAATCAGTGAACACAGAAAACAGATGTATTGATATCAATAAAATGGAACTAAACAATCATTTTTGCTCAATCATTTCTGAGTTTATTTAGTTTTTTCTGAAAGGCTTTTATAAACCCAACGGTTGTTTTTCCTTAAGCAGTAAAGCCTGTAATCATGTAACTATAAAATCGAGTCTCAATGAGACAGCGCTTTAAAACAGCTTACTATATGAAGACAAAAAGTGGCATAACAGTGTATGGATCATCTTGTTTGGAAAGCAGGTGCACATGAGCAAGACCATGTGCAGGAGGATTTCAGACATGCCTAAGCTTAGTGACTTTACCACAACAATGCAGGCACGCCGGCCACACACTCTTTGTAATTACTCTTGTGACATTACCTTGCTGAGTGCTGCGTGAGCTCCTTACCCACCGATGATACCACATAAATGTAGACTTTCCATAACAAAATTAATCTCTACAAAGCTGGATGAATTCAAGAAAACATGGATTTGCTCTTCTGTCACAGAGGCATATTGTCCACTTTGATGGTGCATGGGAGGATATCAAATGCCCTCCTGGCTGCCACACTCCAGATGGAAGAAAATAGGCTGTGGTCTATAAAAATGAAGTTAGATGTAAGTACAGCACTCAAATCTCGGGGAGAAAAAATGCTTTTTCTGGGCATTTTGTTGTTGTCAATTGGTCTGAGCAACTTGCTGTAATGCAGGTAATGGAGCTACTCTTCTCCTTTCATCTTCAGGGTTTGTGCGTGTGTGTGTGTCAAAGCAAAGGGAGGCCTGGCTGGATATAGGAAAGAGGCACAACAGGAGGAAATACAGCCAGATGATGGTCAGAATGAAGGAAACATCATCATCAACATGGCATACGTCCTACGTAAAAGTACACAAAACTACACCACACCGTCCTGCAGTGCTTATGAACATTCAATGTGAGCAAAAAAAATAGCTTTAATAGTTTATGATGTTTACAACTGACTACACTTGTCCCTAGTATACATGTTGAAATATATTTTTCTCGTCCTCACCAAAACAATCAACTGCCACAAACACTACTTCATATTTAGAACAGACAGTAAACACGTTCTCTTCTTACCGTCCGCACATATTCAACCGTTTCCTTTTTAAAGCTGCATGAATTTTTTTGGCCACTTGGTGCAGCAAAAAATATACATATATCACCTTTTACTTGTTTTATGGCAAATGTGCTACACATCCAGCAGTTACAGAGCAATATTTTATTCATTTGGAGTAATTCTGTCCACCTGATGAATGTAAGTCCAATATTCATGCTCCTAGCTCTGTTTTGGTTTCCACAGACTCCTGACAGAAATATATGAGTCTCTTTAGCTGCTAAATGCTCCATTATGTTCACCCTAAACATACCGCTAAAACAATGGTGTTTTTTAATGTTCTTGACTGGCCTAATCAGTCACATCACCTCAGTCCAACTGAGCATGTGTTTAATTTGCTGAAAAAGGCAAAAAGCCCCGACACAGACCTGGCAGAGCATCCCCAGGGAAGATACCTGATGTCTGGTGATGTCTGTGGTTCTTAGACTGCAGCCACTAATTGACTGCAAATGATTTATCACCAAATATTGAACATGATTTCCCCATCATCACAGTTTATATTAACTTAAATGAATTATATTTAACTTTAGTCAGTGTCTTACTACTTGTTCCACACCTTTCCACTGACTCAAAGCACAAACTCACTATACAGACTCTTAAACATACAGTATTTTATGGAAGGCATACATGCAGGGTTAATAACAGAAGTAAATGATAGTTTAGGAAATGCAGTTCAGATATAACTCCTGCACCTGCTCAGTAACACAATCTTCACAATTTTAAGACTCAATATTTACTGCCATGTAACAATTGTGATAATTGCAGACTATTTAGATGTTTAAAAAGTGTTCAATTCAAAGCAGGGATAGTAGGAGATGTTTGCTAAAAGAAAAATTACAGCAAAATAGTCACAAGAAGAACACTTGAATTTAGACTGTGCAGATTATTATTATTATTATTATTATTATTATTATTATTATTATTATTATTATTATTATTATTATTATTATTATTATTATTATTATTATTATTATTATTGCTTCTCCAACTTGTCTGATTTTCTTTATCTGTATCTCCTTTGTAATTAGTATAGACTGAAGTTTATATGGGGTTGAAATAGTGACAGTTACATTTTGGCATGGAAAATAAAATTTGGCAAACAAAACAAAACTTGAACTGAAAAAGGAAACTTTGCCATTGAAACACTTGTATTGGGAAAAAGTTGTATTGGCACTGAAACAAGTTCCACTGAAAAATAAAACACGGGCATTAAAAAAATACAAACTTACAATCTTATTATCTTATTTTATTTTGATATATTTACATTATGATGTTTTTCAATGTCAATCTTCAGTGTCACTGGTTTTCAATTTCAACTTTCTGTTTTTCAGTTTCAACTTTCTGTCAGCATTTTGGTGTAGAGAAATGGGCCCTTGCTGGGCCTACATTACTCAGTATGCCTTGCGTTCCGACGAAGATCTTGACCCAGACTAATTTTCGCTGTAGAACTGTTAACATGTTACTTTATCAACTTTTAATATTTTTTCAGGTGAGAAAGTAACCATGTAGATTCACAATATGTGGTCAGTTTATCCAAATAACGCCTGTTTGTAAATCTGCTGCAACATTTTTGGAGCCTCTGGCCGGGTGAGACCAACTCAGCTGCTGGCAGTCTGGGTCCTGCGTCGTGATCCCAGGTAGAACATGATCCGATGAACTGATCTGGAGCTCTTTGGTGATTCACTACTGGCTCTTAATGTCTCCACAGCATTTTGATATATATATATATATATATATATATATATATATATATATATATATATATATATATATCCTTTTGGAAGATAAATGTTGGTCTCACAGATGAAATCTAACAATTGTAGCTGCAACATTAGTTTGTCTGAATGTAAAGTGAAGCTTCATGTTTTTACTGGACAGAACAACAGCGCTGCCTCTGGAGCTCTATATGTACAGATATCACCACATTTACATAAATATAAATGTACTAAAACAAACAGATCAGTCTATATTACATTTTGTTACAAGTGTTTCATGCTAATGTTCCCTTTTTCAGTTCAGGTTTTGTTTTCATTATTTTCAATGCCAAATTTTAACTGTCACTGTTCTAGCCCCATAAGTTTATAGCTTTTACCTCAGTCAGTGTACCTAAATATTTGTGCACACAAATTTGCGAAAAGTGAAACATTTTCAAACTAAATACATATATAAGACTTTTCAAACAGTGTGACAGTGTTTGCTTTTAAAATGAGACAAAAATCAGAAGCGGCACAGCTAAAGACTCTGATTTAATGCCTGGCTTGCCCTCCACTAAAGCCAGTTCAGCCCTCTACTTTCAATCAAAACCATGCAGTCATCACTATTGCTTCAGCTTGCCAAGCTTTCGCCATTTCTGTTTTTTCAGCAGATTCCCAAACCACAAAAATGGTGGGTGCTGATTGGCCGGCAGTCGGCCTGGCCTATTGTCTCAGTGCTGTGTTTGTTGTAGCCCCAGTTTCCCCCTATTCACCCCGTCAAACGCTAGTACTATTAGCCTGCTGGAAATCTGCCTGTCTTGGCATTATAGGATCTTGTTGTATTTTGTCAGGCAAGCCTGTCTTCATAAACGACTTCAAAAAAGGGGCTGATTAAGGTAAGATAATATTGAATTTTGTGCAATAACTGTTGGTGTTCATTTAGTTATTTGGGTTTTGATTTGTTTTTTATTTCTTTGTGCTTTTTTCCCCATGTAGAGTCACAGCTCTGCAGGGAATGTTGCAAATATTAGCCCTCGGTTTATCAGAAAATGTACACATGCTTTTATCTCAGTTTATTGTCTTTTAGAAAATCTTCATATACAGCAGTCTTATTCATTTCAAGAGGGACAAACATTTCCACTCTGCAGCCAATTAGGTACAAATGTACAGATATGAATATGTGTCAATGTCACTGCAGTGCAGTGAATAAAAAGAGATAAAAACTCCTCTCCTCTAGAGGTTTACTCCCTCTGCCTAACAAAGAATGAAAGATAGAGATGGAAGGATGTAAGCCTAATTCTAAACTGATCACCACACATGTGCTGTAGTACAAGGGACAAGGATTTGCATCATTGATTAAATAATTGACAACAAATATACACAGTTTTTCTTTGAGAGTTGAAGAATTTCTGGGAAAAACATAGAGTGATGTGATTGTGTGATTGAGAGGAAATAGTCAGCCCCAAGGTCAGTGCAAGCCTCAACCAAGGCCTGTCTGGATAAAAAGAAAATGAACTTAACTGCTTGTTTGAGGAGTTTCTATCCTGGCTTGGAAGGAAATGACTACATAGAAAAATATTAAATCCATCTGAAATAAGATTATTACAATTTTCTATATGGCACATAACACTGACATTCTGAGACAGTTTTCATTTGTTTTACATGCTGGGGATCAAATGGATTTAAAAAGTGGTTTGGTTTTGATTGAAACAGCTGCTGGAACTTGCCAGAGAGGATGCTCAGGCGGAAATGTGATTCAGCGGAAATACAGAGCTCTTCAATGAATACACAGAGCTCTTCAACGAGCATACCGTTTAGGTTTCAGACATAACAAGATATATCTATCTAGCATCCTTTCCCCCCCAAAAAATCCCTGAAAACTCTCCATGAGAAAGAGAGGGTGGCTGCAGGATATTGCATCCAAGTGGAACAATGAGCAATAGATGTATCAAGTATCAAAGCATCGCCGGACTCGATAGAGGCTGGGAGTGTGTGTGTGTGTATTGGGGGTGGTGGGGTGTATGCAAAGCCCATCTTCAGGGACTGATCTCCTAGAGAACAAAGTGGACCCTATACACACAGGCGACCCTGCAGCTCAATCCAGTGGAAATAATATGTTCATTACAACGCAATTACTGACACTTAGACCCTCTCTGCCTGAAGTGTGTGTGTGTGTGTGAGGTGGAGAGGAAGATTCCCTGCCACTGACCACTGATGCTAAGTGACCTTATGTTGCTCTGTGTGTGTGTGTGTGTGTGTGTGTGTGTGTGTGTGTGTGTGTGTGTGTGTGTGTGTGTCTGCAGGTGCAGGATGTACAGCTTTATGGGTGGAGGGTTGTTCTGTGCAGGAGTGGGGAACATCCTCCTGATCGTTTCCACAGCAACTGATTACTGGATGCAGTATCGGCAGTCCAGCAACTACATGCACCAGGGCCTGTGGCGCTACTGTATGCCGGGGAAATGCTTCCCACACAACGTCAGCATTGGTAAGTGAAGCCAGCCAATGAGAGTTCATGTAGATGAACAGGATACTCACGTATCACACACATTTACTTGCTTATTTTTTTGTTAGTTCTACAAACAGGTGGAGCTGTCCCAGACACATAAATGATTTCATTGGTTGGGGTAAAAGACTCAACAAGCGGTATAAACTAACAATAAAATTTGTATTGCAAATAATTAAACCATATCTACATATGGTAATTCAAATTCTGTGTACTCTGTATAGCTGTATGTTTGTATGGCTAGTCTGAACTTGGGAGGGCAGCTGGACTAACTTGCTATTCATATAGTTAGAAAGAAATGGAAGAAGTGTGAGTAGTATTACAAGACGCAGTAGCATATAAGCTTCATAATGTAAGGTCATTTCTCTTATTGCTTGTCTTTTTCACTGGATTTCAGTCTAATGTTACTTTTAGTGACATGTTCTCACAGAAATCTGTGACTCTTACAAACACATTTTTATATAACATTCTAAAAAAATGGGACTTTAATTTGAATTTTAATCAGAAATAAAATGCTGCCATACCTGATTTTTCAGTTTTAATGTAGATATGGTTGGTTAAATGGTTTTGGTCATGGTTACACTTTATTTATTGTAAAAATGCAGTACTGCCTGTCCATATAGTTTACTCCTTTTCATCCACATTAGAAGAAAGACAACTTATGTTTGCACCAATACATTTCTTGAAGATAAAGCTCTACTGAGGTACCAAAAATGTTTTTTTTGGCTCCTCTTATAGAGAGTTTTAACTCAACCTTTGTGATTGTCTATGAACAGCAAGTGTTAATTTTAATCTGTATGAGAGTGTGTTATGTGTTTCAATGGCTTCAATTAGAGTTTTGATTGATAGATTTAGGATTTTGATCTGTTTGACGAAATTAGTAATTTAGTCTTTTTTTCCCTTTTCTCAAAGATACTTTCTATTTACTATTCTTCATCATACTGGCTTGTTAAAGTGGCCTGAACAGGGTCACGTCTCAGATCATTCACCTCTGCTGCCTTGCACTGACCCCACCAGTGACTTCTATTGACCTTTGATCTTGTCCACAGCCCACTTAGACGCCACCCGTGCCCTCATGATCCTCTCTCTTTTGGCCTGTTTCATTGGCATCATCATTGGCATTATGGCCTTCATCCATTACTCCTCCTTCGACAGGTTTGACAAGACCTTTGCTGCAGGCATATTGTTTTTCATCTCATGTAAGTTCAACTCTATTGTTTTTATACTTAGTGACTTTGCATTTGTTTTGACCTTAATTGATTGTAACCACTAAAGATTTAGACTCAAGGCAGGTTTTTAACATACAATAATAATAATGTACTCATCATGAACTAATGACTTTTTAATTATTCCATTATCAGCGCAATTTCACAACAAAGCACAGCTGCTTGTTACTTTTATAAAAGGCCTCTTTCATAACAGAGAGGGTTCATTATGCTCCTGTTTTAAATGCTTTGTTTTGCATAATTTGTAGTGGCCTTATTCAGTGAAGTCAGATAATTAGGTGTTATTCTGTAACAAGAAGTGAATCCATGGTCACAAATAAAATGCCTAAAAAAGCATAATTTCAGTTCTCTTCTAACTGACAGCTCCCATGACCAGTAGTAATGCTGGCCATTTGTACAGTCTTTCAGAAACACTTTCTTTACATGTTCCTTTTCCTTTTCTCCTGTCCAGGCTTTTTAGTGTTTCTAGCAATGGCAGTGTACACTGGTGTGACTATTAACTACTACGGGAAACGCTATGGAAACTGGAGGTTCTCCTGGTCCTATATCATTGGCTGGGTTTCAGTGGTGCTCACCTTCTTTTCAGGTAATCATGCAACCAAACAAACCAAACTGAAATTCCATGACATTTGGCTGTGATCATTTTCTGCTAAATGTGAACTTATTTTCAAGTTATAACGTTGAGCAAGTACATGGATAAGCCACATTATGATGCACTCAGTGAAGTGTACATTAATCTCTGCTTGGTGATGTCTTGGCTAACAACAGGCTCAAAATACTTTGTATATTTATGATTAAATTAACAATATATCATGTAGTACCTTTTGAAAGTGTAGTATAGCAAGTAAAATTGTATTCACCTCCACATAATGTCATATGCATGCCTAGCTAATGGTATTTATACTGCATGTACTATGTGTAATTAACAAAAAAACTGCAGAGCGTATGTAATATTAGACAATGTAGTGACTCACTTTCTCAGCAGAAAACAGTCAAACCATACATGGGTCAACCCATAGTCAAGCTGCTGAATCAATGATGTGACATTATCAGTAAGTGATGCTTTTAGTAAGTGCTCATCTCTGAATCCTCCACCATGCTGTGCAGTACCTGCTGATCAGCAGGCTTTTCACTATACTGAATATGGAAATGGTTTCATGGGAAACAGCATCCATATGCTGAAAATACCATGGTGTTGAACTGTTTTGCTGAAACTGTAGAAAGAAGCAAAATTACAAAGTAAAGTGATGGAAAACAACATGAACACAATACACATTCATTTAAAAGGTATTTTTCATAATTTTGCATATGTTAATGATATACAAAATAAACAGCATAAGTATTATGTGAAGTCGGTACTGTATGGATTTATATAAAAACATTTTTGACATGGCAGAGGACCTCACATATGTATCCTATTCAGTAAGTGCAGTGGCTTTGATATGAAAACAAAGCTGCACTGGACTGAGACAAACAGAAACTGGATGCTCCATAGTCTCACATGCAAAGAATATTAAGAACTCAATTCAACGCAATTTTTTAATGTCTCAAATAAGTCAGTTCCCCAATTTGCTTTTCTTGTTTATGCATGAAAAACATTAGTAGTCCTCACTGGATGTAGGAGGGGATCAAAAAGACCCCTTTTCACCATCATTTTCATTTAATGCTGTTGAATTAAAATGACACAAATCATATTGTGTCAAGTCACATTATAAACAACAAATGTAAAGCTGCACATATTGTAAACATAAGCATACGTTTTCACAAATTGACTAAATCACACACAATGCCTCTACTTTTATCTAATGTGTAAATAATTCAATAATGATGAGGCTGCATATAAGTGAAATTCTGATAACAAATAACGAATATGATAACAAACATAACATCTCTGTCTTCTCAGGTATATTCTATCTGTGCGCCTATCGGATGCATGAATGCCCCAGGAGCACTAACTCTCATTAGAAGACTTTAACCATCATCCAGAAATAAGCCATGGATTATGATCATGAGAGCTGTGTCTAGATTTTTTCACCACCAACATGGACCTAGAGCTTACCTCTGGAACATGAATGATCAAGGTTGAAATGATTTCAATAAAAAGATTGGGGAAAATGTGACTCTTCATTTTCATCCACAAATACATATTTTGCTCAATTCTCTTTGTTTCTTTGAGGTTGCTTGATTTAATAAACTGCTGTTATTGTGCTCAATTACAGTTGTGTAATAACATTTGTTGGAGCTAGTCAGCTGGTTTTCTGTCACTATAAATGAGTGATCCATACAGTGCATCAGCTGAGTGATTGTCAGCCCTTCCTTAGCTTTATGACACTGTCATTATAAAGCATAGTGTCTATCAATAGACACTAGAGCTATCAATATATCCTACAAAATTAAACTCAGACCGGCCTGCACAGAAAAGTTCAGAATACAAGATAATAACTCATAAAGGCTTGTAAGTCCAATGTGTGTAGAAAAATACAAAATGCAATGTTTTGAGCAAATGCAATGGAGACACACATACAGAAGACATATGCAATATGCTTATTTGAAAACTATAATCATCTATTATTACGCATTATAAAATGTTTTTTCTCACCATTCGAGGGTATATTGAAAAAGATGTGCTTAAAATTGATGTGAATACATTTTATTAAAAAAAAATTGTATACTATAGATAAAAATACCATAATAATTATGTTACTAAAAAGCAATTAATTTGAAGTACCATAGGCAAGCTTTAACCCAAACAAACTATAGTATTTCTATTCATAGAATTTCTGTGATATTATAGAAATACTAGGACTAAAAATGACTACAAAAGACCTGTGATGTGGTAGGTATATATGGATTTACATTATTATTTATGTAACCCAAGAAATTATACATTTAGGTGAGTTGTCCTTCTCTACATCCCTTTATCCCTTTGCGCTATTGATCACCAGCACGGCTGCTTTGACTATAAGCCCAGTACTACCCGATGCACTGCTGCAAACCTCTTATCCAAACGTGCCACTTAACGGAGTGACGCACTGCCTGCTCAAAATTTTTACTTAATGAAATGGCCACAGAAAGCTGCTTAACCGCGCCTTAAGAACGGACCCTAAAGGCGATTTCATCACCATTTGTTTCATTTACTTTCTAATTTTCCCCTAAAAGCAACTTGTTATCCTGGAGCGCTCCATAAAAGGGATTGACGCAGAGCCAGGTGCAGCAGGGTTACCTCCATCTGCTTTGGTCATGTCTTTAAAGGGTCTTTTCTTTTCTGCTGCTATTCTTTAACTTCACCTTATATTTGAAATAAATAAATAAATAAAAACGTCCGAGAGTTTTTTAATGTAGTGTTGACTTCTGGAATCTTGTTTTTCTTAATAACTTGCCAGAAAAAAAAAGAATTTCATTTGGTTCCATAATTACTTTTCCGATGAATACTTGGTGGAAAATGACAGACAGAATATGTATATGTGATGACTTTTCAGGAGCACTTTTTGCAGCAGCTTTTGAGATGGATGGCAGTTATTATTGAGTCGTATTATGATGACTTATCATATGTCTTATGATTTTTGTAACCATCCAACTGTGCTAATTTACATTTCCAGCGCACAAGTCCATTTAACACAAACCTATGCAAACTAATGTAGCAGAACGGCGCTTTTCCAGCGTAACTGATTCCCAGTAATTAATTCGTTCTCCCTCCATGTGATCAAATGGAAATCCTGTCCTCCAGCCCAAGGATTACAACTTCCGCTCTAACATCTCCCTTAATTGCCTAATAGCATTGCAGCGTGAATTCTGCCTACATTAAGACACTTTCACATTAACCGGCCTGATTGGAAATGTGATGACAACACCATATCAACAAATTATAGCGCACCGCTTTCTTTCGCAAATGGGCACAGGAGCGGCACTTGTACTCTCCCAGATTTTAATACCGACAATTACAGCCAATTTGGGCGGAATTACTTGACAGACCTGTAGCAGCCTAATCCTCCTGTGACACAGGCTACATCACTTGATTCAAAAACTACTAACATGAAGGAAGTGCAGAAATTATTCAAGTGAATTTCCCGAACAATTAAAAACACTGAATGTGGTCGCATGTTCAAGTTCCATGCCAAGCCAATCTAAAGTTCTGTGTCAAAGTCTCTTATCAGCACGGATGACTGATTGAAAGTCATTATAGAAACATACCAATTATCACAGAGTTATATACAATCACTGAATTATTATAGAAATATCACAGCCATGCCAAAAGAAATAAAACATAGTTTTAGGCTATAAACCAGGTGAACAAACAAATACATGTAGGCTATGTATGACATACATATGTGCACATATGTGTTTTACCAACAACTCACAGTTAATTTCCCCACACATATAAAAATATATATTTTTCTGTAGGACAAAGTCACTATTATCTCACTACTGAACAGGTAACCAAGGCAGCGTTTTACGTTTGCCAGCACAACGTAATAGGGAAAAGAGTTTAGTAGTATATAAAGATCATTTCTAGGAGACAGGATTGTAATAGGGTAAAGACGACCTACTGTATAAACTGAAGTATTCAAATGTGTCAGACAGGGATACTATAAATCCTCTAGCATTAATCGCTACATTTTGTTTAGTTACCAATACGCACATATCTTAGATGTTCCTTCCAATAAAGTAACAGAAAGAAATAACACAGAGACTGAACCGGAATTTTTCAGCACCGTGGAGAGCGCCCGACTGCACCACCTGACCACTGACTACTAGATACTAGCGTATCTCACTCTAAATAGCCTACTTGATAAGCAACAAACTGTGGTCCATAGATTTCATCAGAGATAGCAAGTCCTTTGTAATCGTAATTCATTACAGTTAACATTTTACAATTAGAAAACTGTTTTTTCGTTTGTTTGGTTTGGTTTGTTTTGTTTTGTTTTGTTTTGTTTTGTTTTGTTTTGTTTTGTTTTGTTACTATAGGGCTATAGTTAGAGGTAAGCTTTAACTATAGCCCTATTTAGACTAAGTGAAGAACAATTCTTCACGAGGCCAGTTAGTGCTCGTGAACCTAGCTAAAACAGCGTGGTTGCTAGGTGACCACATAAGCACCTCTATGATGATACTCCGTTGGGTTTTCGGTTGCTATTGTAATGAACTGTGATGCGGTCACAGGTGCGCTGCTTATCTGGAATCAGTTTGTTTTTTTCACCAGCTTCGAACGCGTCTAAGCCAATCAGAATGAATAACCGGCCCCTCTCATCTCTCCCCCGCCCATCCTGCGCTCTAATTGGCTGATGTGCAAATCAATTTCCCCAATCCGCTACTCTGTCCGAATAAATACTTGTTGGGAATCTGCCCTCCCACTGACATGAATGTGATGCTCGACGTAGTACCATACACGGATCACACACAGGGGCTGCATTTAAGCCTGGGAGACTTGTGGGAAGGGGCAGATGCTGGTGCAGGTTTAAGGCAGGAAAATAACACCCAAACTAACTAACATCATGAGTATGAACAACTACGCGTCTGCGGGTCCCACGCAGAGGTCGACGTCGTTTTTTATTGAGGACATCTTATTGCACAAACCTAAGCCGCTGAGAGAAGTCATTCCCTCGCCGTTCTGCAGCTCGCTGGCCTCCCGGATGCCCATCCTTGAGTACGGATACCCACTGATGCCAACGCCAATACTGGCCCCACATCCGCACCATCCTCTCCACAAGCCAGAGCATCACCAGTACTTCTTCACATCTGGTAAGCACAGGAGAGCCTGTGAGGCAGAGGAGGACACCTTCATTATCAAGGAAACTTCTGTCAGAGCTGATAACTGGACAGAAATAATGTATCTGATCTAGTGATGCTGCAGGAGCCTTCATACTGTCAGGCATTAAGTCAGAAACTGTAAGCGCTTTATGTGAAAAGGAATTAGGCTATTTAAATTGAAAGACCATTGTCAATACTTAGTATCTATAGATTTATATACTCATGAATTTGGGAATATATAAAATAGTTTACACTGGCGGACGGGTTGAAATTAATCTCATTACATACAAAATGCGTAAATGAAAATTTGTTGAACATCTCAGGAAATCCTAACAACCATAGCTTATTCAGCTGGGCTCATTTTTTTCAGGACTGTATAAATGTATCTTTTACTTCATTACAGTTTTTATTATCTATCATTATATTTATTGTCCACTTTTTACAAGCAATTATTGTTTGGATTATCCCGTAAAAATGAGTCTTTTTTTATATAAGTACCATGTTAATGACAGCTATTATCAAAATATAAATTATCATATATTTCGAGATTTTTGACGGTGTCCTCTCACCTGTAGGGATGCAGATGCCGGCCTTGTTCCAGCACCACGCAGAGTTACCGGGGAAGCACTGCAGACGCAGGAAGGCCCGGACGGTTTTCTCTGACTCGCAGCTATCCGGCCTGGAGAAGAGGTTTGAAATCCAGCGGTACCTGTCCACACCGGAGAGAGTGGAGCTGGCCACGGCGCTCAGCCTGTCCGAGACGCAGGTACACACACACACAAACACACACACACACTACAGTTAGAGCAGGAAATATAGCAATGCAAGGCAGTCTGCTCAATGGCACTTCGACCGATTTCTTTATATGGCAAAATGTGTGTTTCTGGATGCGGTGCATTTATTTATCATTTACAGTTATAGACACTGGCAATTAAACAAACAGCCGAATCATACAAACCCATACAAAAAAAAAAAAAAATAAATCTCTATCGCGCAATCCAATAAGTGCAGGCCTATAGCCTATATGTGATACATGTTGGCAAGCTAATTCACAACTGAAGAATTTATCTGTAGCCTAATTCTGAGTTGATAGCTTCTTTAATTAAAAACATTCAGTGAATATATCGAATATCAAAACATACAAATCGTTCTTGAGTACTAAATCTATAATAAGTCTACACTTTGCAGGCTACTCTTACTGCACCATGTATGCTATTTAAATGGCCAAAATAATTTTAAAAACATATTTTTTGGCTTTATATGGGTAGATTTAGTGATTCCTATAGGTTGCAGGCCTCTTTGTAATCCACATCTTTCCTACATTGCCCATGCATCACTGTGCAGGTGAAAACGTGGTTTCAGAACCGGCGGATGAAGCACAAGAAGCAGCTGAGGAAAGCGCAGGACGAGCGGAAGACACCCGGGGAGCTGGAGAGGTCCGTGGACAACTCCAGCGAGAGCGAACTGAACGACAAGAGCGCGGAGGAGCTGAAACACGGACTGCAGCCGGACTCCTACCTGCTGGAGGAAAACGACGACGATGTGGATATCGAGGATGACATTTGCTCCCCGGATCATCTACTATAGTAGGCTGCAGGGCTGTTTTATAAGCAGCGACTTACACACTGTAAATGTACTGTAGATAACACTTTCTCTCCTTCCATTACAGATATATGTTACTGTTTTAAAAATACAGTACAATGTTGATATTTATTCAAACATGCAAAGTGGGCCTATTGTTTTTTTTTAAACAATTGCCCCATATCCTCTATGAACTCTTTCGTGTCTGACGAAACATATATCACGCTACTATTGTTATTAATATTATTATTATCAACAACAACAACAACAACAATAATAATAATAATAACAAAAATAGCTAAATATTACTATTATTATTATTGCTTTAAAAAGTCAAGACATTAGTTTATTTTTAAATATTCCACTCATGTCGTTTCTTTCCTGGCGGACAGCCTGTACAGATGATGATAAATAAGCATATATGTAACATAGACGCATGCTACCCCATCCTTTTGCACTTTTATCCCAATCGAAATTTTCCATGCCACTCTTTTTTATCGTTATCTCTCTTTTTTTCAATTTGCCTACTTTTGATATTTTGTCTGCAGTTTGTCCAGGTTGTTGGAAGTTTTATAAATCTTTTTTTTTGGTCTAATACGCTGTTCTTCAGTGACTAGCATTTGTTTTTTGTCTGTGAATATATATATAGTATATAAATAATGAATCGTAACTCGACTCCGTTTATTGTTTCACCTTTTATATTTTATTCTTAGCGGAAAGTCAGTTTTATTTTGTCGTTTAAGTTTCCAGCTGGGCAGCAATGATTTAGAGAATAAAATAACCACATACATTGATATTAATGTAGTAGTATTATTTAAGCTGCACATGCGCATGTGGTCAGGTGTTCAAGTGAGTTCAAACGGCTCTCTCCTGTGCTGTTGTAACCGCTTGCATTAGGAACCTGTCTCCACAGCATGGAGCTCAGTTTTGAATGAGGGGGCAGCTTGTTCTTTACTGGGCTTCCTGCATGGTGGCCTGCAGCCTGCTGTGCTTTAAGCCAACAAACAGAAACGCAAAACACTGACAGCGAGAAATTACAAATAGTCAGCAGCTCCTCAGACTACAAATGCTTACTCATGTCAAAAAGGTATTTTATGTATTCCCCCACTTTACATTAGCCTCCAAAAGTCACGTAGCCTCAATGATCTATGTTCAATTCCAAACTATTTTTTTTTAAATGACAATGATTCATTACAAAAAGGCAGACTGTATCTGGGGCAAATTAATTCTATGCTGATCAAGAAGACAGAAGAAATACATTTTGTTGTATATGTTTGTATCAGTGCATTGCTAAGAATATGTGTGAGTAAGAGTGTGGCACAATGAATCCTATTTATGGGTCATGCAGGCAATAATGGAGCATTTCTTCACAGTGGTAAAGGCTTGATGGATATACTGCTCATGACAATAGTCAGATGGAAATATCTATAGTATGTTCTGACCATAAAAAGAAATGTGCAATGTTTCAGAATATATTGACTAAAACAGAATTCTAATGGCACACCTCCGCTTATGGCAGTAGTGTGTTTCTGCCACTGAGTTGTTTGAAAATTCAGAGAATGACTCAAAGTTTGTAAAACATTTTGGTCCTGCAGGCACACACTGACATTAGAATGATAACTCTGATTCCATCTCAATACTTGTCATGAAAAAGTTTCTTTGTCATTTGTTTTGAGTCAGTATGGTCAATACCACTGTTTTACCACTGAATTTATATGATCATATCTATTCAACCTAAAATATGATTTTCATCAAAAAGCATGACAATTTAATATGCCAAGAAATAAAATAAAATGTATTTTAGACTCCTTTGTACCACCATAAAGGAATATTATATGCACTGTGCTCAGGACAGAATATCACCATGGAAATATTGGGTTATTTAAAACAAAATCAGCAGTAGTCCAAATTTGGTGTTGCAGGAACATATTTATTACACATTGATTTTGCTACTGTTAAGAGACAGCTTTCTGAGCATTGTTTGTGGGAAAGCAAGGAGCAAAACATGAAAAAAAAATCAATTCCAGAAAAAGATTCAACATCATTTTCACAGCACATTTTGGCATTTTATCCTTTAATGAATTTAGCCAATCATCTCTTTCTCTAACGGTTTGTCCTGTATATGTTTGTGTAATTTGGTAAGTTTATCATTTGGAGCTGGAATTTACAGCAGCAGTATTACTTGTGTCCTAATCAATATGGTAAGTGTGAAAAAAACATTAAAATAACCTTTGTGATATTTAAGCGTTATTTCATTATTTCACTGATGAAGTGTATTTTACCACTAATCCATGCTGCAGCATACAGTATCTCATTCAAATAATCTTGACCAACAGATGAACATAAAATCCACTTTGCCATACTTCAGTGTGCCCTCTGATCTGCAGACAAAGTTGTCATGCAAAGACTGTAGGTTTGTAAGACTGTGGAAGCAGATTAACATTTATTGTCTAATACAGAAATAACAATAAAGGGATAGGTTAGTAAACTATTTGTTGTCTAATTATCAATTGGATAACAACACTTTTTTTACCACAAGCAGGTTCTCTCACTGTGTATTTGCAAAATAACATGCAATCCTCTCTTGTCCTTCGTACTGGACTTGCCATGCTATCCTGCCTTTTAAAAAGCAATTCATGTCATCTTCAAAATGTGATTCTGATTAACAGGCAGCAGGGAAAAAAACTATGTGGAGAATAGGCCATGCAGAAGGTGATCAATTAAAAGATTAAGCGTTTTGCAACACATGGACGCATCTGCATTTGGGCCTAATAGCAGGGCCATCAGCTCATTTGCAGGAAGCCTGCCGCCTACTGAAAGCGTGCTTCTCACATCAAAGCATCCACGTCTGCCTTAGCTTCCCAATGGGCAGAAAGGGATGCTAATTTGGCCCCCTTCATGTATAGCGGTGAAAGACTCCTTCAATTAACTGGATTTCAATGGCAAAAAACGAGTAGGTGGGACCAAAAAAAGAGATGCAAAGAGACTCAGTCTGGATAGGCAGCGTTTCTCATTAAATTAAAAAGGGCTCCGTCATTTGTTTCCAACCGAGCATCTGAGGACTTAACACTAAAAACACAGAGCTTCAAAGAGTCCATGATGGGTTAAATAGAGACTATAATCTAATTAAAATATTGCACAGAGGTAAATAGTGCTTTGATAATGATCTGAGGGTTCAATTAGTAAAATGAGCTGCTTGAGAGTGTTTCGTGTTAGGGAGGAGTTACTATTTACAACATGGCTACAAAAAGTAGGATTGGGACCAGATCAGGTGAGCTTCAAAGTGTCATTCTGTATTTGAGCAGGATTTTCTACACTGTAAACCAGAGAAACAGAGGAAGGAAAAAATGAAATCAACAGCAAAGAGTGTGTGGATTATTCTTAGCTCAAAATAATGAAAATGTGGATAATATATATATATATATATATATATATATATATACGTGAAGCACTTTAGAGCTTCACGTCAACATTCATGTTAGTATTTTGTTAAAAATGATAAGTTGGATATAATAGACAAGGCCTGACAACAGCCACATAAATAGGGTTTCACTAAGACTCCACATCACAGTGACAATTAAACATGATTACTTGAGGAGTACAAGCACAACAATGTCTGATCATGCATGGCACATCTGTTAGTGTTACCATGCTGCTACAGTTATCTATAGGCTAAATTGAACTCTAAACTACAACTGAGTGGTGAAGCCAGTGGCTAAGTGCCCTAAGATGCAGTTCTTTTAACCATCAATAGATGCTGGTTCCAAAAGTCTTACATACAAAAAGTGGCCTTTTTAGGCTCAGTTCCTTTCCAGCCTCGTCTCCAACCAAAATTTTGTGGATCCTGTAGCTGCCAAGATTTCAACAAGCACAAATCCAAATCCAAGCTTCAAAAAGACAATTGTAAACCTACTGGTGACATCACAGAGGGTACACTGACACTTCTCAGACATCTGGGGATAAAGCAAACACTCATGTGGACCATTCCAGGAAACCTGACATTTACAGAAACAAGGAATCAATGTCCAAAGGCTAACCTGAGTTTTGTTAAAATGCAACATCAGATATGCACTTGGCCTGCTATAATCATGCTTAGGCACTGAAAATATACATTTGCAAAAGTGCTCACAAATAATAATATATATAAATATCTCTATAAGGCATGACACAATAACTACACTGGTACAAAAACCCATTGACGGAAACCTCCATACAAGGAAACAGTGTGTGTAATTACAGTTTTCAATTTCCTTTAAACAATGTTACTGCAACTTCCTGTTGTACAATATACCTTTGTGTTTTTAGAAAAAAGCTTTCACTCTTTCCACCATCTGCTGTGACCAGAAAGTTTGCAAGATGTAGGTCTGTGTGTGCTGAGAGAACAGTCGCAGTGAGCATCAGTAAAGCAATCAAATTCATTTCTTATGAAGTCATACCTGATGACACACCAAAAGCAAAGCAGACACTGTTTGAGGATGCCAATGTTCTTGTATGTCATAACGATTTTTTTTGATGTGACAATAAGCATAGCCAGTGTAATGAGGCAGCATGTTGTGTCCCACATCTTGGAGAACAGATACCTAGGATATCATGGGGTCCATGGATGGATTATGTGAATTGCACCTTGCCTCAGACAGCATGCGCTTTTCTGAAGAGTGCCACAGCCTGCTTTTCTTCTTCATGCCGTTTTCTAAGGAGTTCCAGTGTGGCCAGCTGGGACACATCCAAGCCCTCCAAGTGAGGAGTGTGCTCAGTGAAGCCTTCAGACTGGTGTTTCTGTCTCAGCTTTGGTTGAGACTGTACGGGGGGTTTGGCTATAGTCTTGGCATATTCCAAGGCCTAAGATTAAAGGAGAAAGAGAGAGATCGATGTATGTTGATGTACTTACTAATTACTGTGTACAATCTGCATTCAAAAAATAATTTTAAAAAATGCTGACAGCATAACTTTCATTTTGTCATACATTTAATAACATGACATGAAACATTGGTGCTGTGTCACAAAGTGAGATTAGTGGACTAGCAAGCGAACAGGATTCATAGCTTTTTGGTCTCGGCTCTGTTTAAAATAAGGTAGGTCACCATGGTAACCTACACTACCTGGCTAAACCTGCACTGAAGCTGCTGAAGTTCAGAAGATCGAATCAAAATGTGTAAACAGTTGACCTTCTAACCAATCAACTGTCTGGAAAGATGACATCATTTCCCCACGATCCTGAAAAAAACATAAAATAGGACTTCTAACAAGTAGCAGGTGGCAAGTTGGTAATGAAAATTAAGTTTCATATTAATGTTGGTGAAATTATTTCATTGTATTCCTGACAATGACTGTTGAGTGTATTGCTACTGAATTCAATCAATGCATGAGGCGACCTTATGAATAAAAAATGACTGTATAAATAAAAATATGCACTCAGTGCCCTATTGATGAAAAATGATAAGTAAAAAAAAATCAGTTTCAGTTACATAGATTTTTATCAAGCACTATTTTCTTCAAGGCTTTAGGTTTTCGGACATTTAGGTTTATTAAGCACAGCACTTTTTCTGCAGTACTCGTTTCTGTCTCTGAAGTACAAAAAGATTACTTACTTTTAATTTTTGTAATGCTTTATGTTGCTCAAATTCATCTATAATACTCGGTTATTATAAAATACACATACAGTAAGAGCCTATTTGTTAAATTATCCATTTCTTGCCATTAACAACCTAATAATCTAAGATAACAGGTTAAAAATGTTTTTTTTTTGTTTGTCATTATTCCACATATTTTACCCCAATTAAATATCATGTTTTGCTTACCAGCAGTGTGACACCAGTTATCCAGGATCAACAATGTTTTGCTTAGTGAATGCAGATAACTCACAAACAGACTGACCTTGTTAAGGCAGTGTGTCACAGGTACCAGGCTGGAACCATGTAGTGACATTCTCCCTAATCTCATACTGTTTCTTTGTCAGTTTGTTTGGTCACACCTTGTCTCTGTCAAACAACCACAATCACACATGGCCATTCTGAAAGAGACATGTGTTAGGGTTCACACATACACACACACACACAAAGAAGGACACACACACACACCTTCGTCCTGGGAACTTTCTTGTCATTGCCTTCCGGGTCCTTGGCCAGTAGAAAGGGAATCCTACTTATCTTTTTGTTCTGCTCGCGGATCACATTTGAATACAGCTTCTGTTGTTTCATTTTCTCAGCATGATGATGGTGAAAGAGTGAGAGAGGGAGTGAGAGAGAAGAGAAGAGAAGGAGAGAGAGAGAAAAACAGAAGCAGATTATAAGAGGGGGTTTAATTAACTGAGCCATTTCTCCCTTAAGGCCCTTCTCTTTGTGTATCCCCTCGGCGGAGCCTCTCCACGCAGCCCAACAAAACCAAACACAGCAAGCCATTCAGTGGGCCTATCAACATTTACACATATCATTCACTAATAGGCTTGGCCCTGGAGATGCACAGGGCTCAATCTAGGGTAAATTGGCCAAACATGCTCACTTTTTACAACAGGGGGATTAACAAAAGATATATCAAAGTACAAAAAGCACTTAACTTCTTAGGGGTACTCTCATTTGCTTTGTAAATGTAATTTTATCTGTGGAACAGCATGGGAGCCTTTGAACTCGGACAATTGGAAAAGGGTCAGTGGATACACAATGACACTAGTGGACATCAGGATTTAGGTACAGGAGACTGACTGAAAGACAGCTAATAATGTTTGCCAAAACTAATAATAATGACATTTTTTCCTGTATGAGTCACTCCTTACAACTGATATTACCCATCAGCAAATTAATATAACATCCTGGTATGTAGGGCAGCTTTTGTATTGTGTACTTAATCATCTTCTCTCTTTTGGCTGGAAAAAAAATTAAAGGCCAGAGAGGCTCTCAAATATAGAAAGCAGAAAAATCTGGATGCTACATACTGTAGTCGACAGATTGATTTCTGCCTCATATTGGTGAAAAGCTCTGTAATTCATCATAAGACAAATGCATGTAAAAGCAGCAGACAGACATGGAAGCTACAGGTGCAGATGTGTGCCTTGTTAGCTTCTCTCTGCTCAGTGGGAACAGAGAGTGACTCCACTTTGTTCTATCTCACTCACTCTCTTAATCAATACTTTAGTTTGTTTTAGCTTTTCTGTTTGATCTTATTTAATGTTTGTCAAGAGAAACATTTCTGAGGGGAAAATCAATCCACACCTTTCTACACATGTTAGGAATGAGAAGAGAGTTTGGAATATAAGATGGGCTGGCAAGTGAAAAAATACCCAAATACCCATTAGTGCAAAATGCAATACTGGCTATGTGTCTGTTTGTGTGTGCATGTCTGTGTGGCTTGGCATTACCAATTTACCATTTTCAATGTCTGTATCACTTAGGAATAGGGGTTATTACATGATTTTTCAGTTTGTCTATTGGCCCAATATTGGCCTTTTTATGATATACCAGCCACTCAGCATCATCCATCTTCAAGATGTTGCAGTTTGATTGCATTCATATTAATTGAATGCAATTATTTATAAACCTGAATTGTTTCTAATATTGCTGTCTGATCATATGCCACATATCTGATCAACTGATCGTTATGGTCCCCTTTGTCTCTAAGGAAATTGAGTTTTCACTGAATGTTTAGGATCCCAGTGTGAACAACAAGAATACAATTTCAGGGAAAACACAAGTCTGAGCTAGCAGTAATTACACTAAAGATTATGGTATCATCCTCCAAGTTGTCTTCACCAATACAATTAATTTATTAATCTACTGTGGAACTACAGTACAGAGCCCAAAACAAATTTGGGGAAAACCAAGTAATAAATAAATTTGGTCTTGAAAAACATTCACAATTCACAGCCATGTTGATCATTTTATGGTTAGCTCAGTAAAGAAGAAAATGACGGGCCTGCTGGTCCATTATAACTGGTGGTGTAGATCTAAGGGTCAGTGACAATTTCTGTTGATACGACACTGCAGTTGCAGGTTGATACTTACTGTCTTTTCAGTGGCTGTGTAGTCAGGACCCAGGCCTTGCAGAGTCATGACTGGCATCAGCTGCTTGTAGTCTTTCACACTGTATGCCTGAGAGGGAGAGGGAGAGGGAGAGGGAGAGAGGGGGGGGGTTGATCTTTTGAAAGTTGACAATAGCTGGATCCTATTTGTGCAATCAAACATCAAGTGACACTTTTGATTACTTAATTTGAAATGGACTTCTGTTGAACTAAACTCAATTCGTTTTGATGGATGTTGAAATAGCACCATGGCAAAACAATAAATTCCAAACTTCAATTTTGATCCATTTTGTCTCATTAAATTGCATTCAAATCGTGCATAACACATCATCCATCTGTTGAGAAATAAAATCACTTATAATACGCCAGGACATAGACAAATGCCTGGCAGACAACACAGCAAGACAGAGCCTCAATTTGAGTGACACTGCCTTCACCAAACTTTTTGTAACACTCTTTCCCTCTCACTAGTTTGCAGAAACATACAAAAACTCACATAAATCAAACATATTTAGTGGACACCACTGAGCTAAGAAGGTAGCAGAAAGTGCTCAACAATTCAAAGATTTGCTGATATGTTAAGAGATAGTGTGTATGGAACTGTGTATGGGGGGATATCTATCTATAAAATAAATAGATCATATTGGGCACAGTAACCTAATGTGCATCTGTTTGGGATAATAAAACCTGATTCTTTCTCATGCTCAGTGACACATAAAGACACACCCAGTGATGTTTTCATGTTTTTAGCCATGCTAGCGATGTTGGTCAGTCCACCACTTTGATCCAGACTGAAATATCTCAACTATTGGATATATTGCCATGAATTTTGTACAGACATTCAATGTTCCCAGGTGATGAATCCTACTGACTTTGATGATGCCCTTACATCATGAGGGTGACATTTTTAGTGAAATGTCTCATCACTGTTGGATGGATTGCCTTAAAATTTAGTATATTTATAGTTCCCAGAGGATGAATCCTAATGACTTTGGTAAACCCCTGACTTTTTTAACAACTATGAGATGGATTGCCATGACGTTTGGTACAGACACTCATGTTCCCTTCAGGATGAACTATAATAACCTTGTGATCACTTACCTTCCTATCTAGGGTCACGCTTTGGGTATAAACCACATTATTGGACAATCAGCTGTACTTTGTATTTGGTGTTAATTAGCTAATCTTAATGCTAAAAGGCTAAACTAGGATTGTGAACATGGTAAACCTGCTAAACAGCATGCTAGCATTGTCGCTGTGAGCATGTTAGTTATTAACTCAAAGCACCACAGTGCCCACAGAGACCTAGCGTGGCTGCAGTGATAATATGCATGATCCTTGCTTGTGCACTGTAGTTTCGTAGATCATCTCTCTGTCAAACATTATGTTCAGTATGGTGACATCTTTTCTTGTAGATTTTGATAAATTTGTGTCTCTGTGGTGTGGTGTTCTTTTTGTCTGCTAAGCCATAGTGGCTTTCAATGGTCATGCTAACTACCCAATTTTTTCTAAATGAACCAGAAACTTAATACTACTTTACGTTAGCGCACTTGTGGATTTTTTCCTAGGAAGATTCAGTAACACAACAGTAAACAGTACAAACAGTGGGTAAGCTGGCACCGTATAGTGCATGACACACATAGTTTCCTTATTAAGTGCTCTTCTCAGGGACATTGATGGTGAGCTGAAGTTGATGTGACACAAGTGATATGGGCAAACACAGAGAGATGTATACCCATTCCTTTGCAGGTGCTGGTGATGATGACGATGGTGTGTGTGTGTGTGTGTGTGTGTGTGTGTGTGTGCGCATGTCCACTTTCAGGGACATAAACCAAACTTAAGACCAGTTGATTGGGGACAGCTTGCGTAGTTGGGGACAAAAGCAGTGTCCCCAATTGGTAAAACACTGATTTTTGGGTCAGTGGTTAAGGTTAGGGTTAAGAGTTACGGCTAGGGCTAGGGCTAGGGTTAGGGGTTAGGGGCTAGGGTTAGGGTTATGGTTATAGTTCGGGTTATAAGGTTAGGGGTTATGGTTAGGGTTATAGGGTTAGGGTTAGGGTAAGTCTCCAGGAAATGAATATAAGTGTATGTAAATACCCCAAAGGACTTAGGTAAACCTGTGTGTGTGTGTGTGTGTGTGTGTGTGTTTGTGTGTGTGACCATGTGTACATGTGTGCATGCAATCCACAAGATGTCTCAGACAAAAGGGAGCTAATCATTCCAGATTGTACTCGCTGCTTTTTGGAAGGAGGATTTCAGTTTGCTTTAGCCATCACGCATGAACACAACAGGGTACTTTTCTTTTCAAGCCCTCTCTCCCCAACCCCAAAGTCACGCTCATCTGCTTTCATGCCCAGGCACTGCAGCCAGACTGCTTTACAAATTGAGCCTGTAATCTTGTCAGACATGATGGCTAACATGGTAGGAGAGACGTGAGGTCAAGGGGTGAGGAGTGGTGGGCACCACAGGAGGACTATGTGAAGGCTCCCATATGAATACAACCCTAAGCACTTCATCATACATTCTAGCCTTTCTTGGGTTCACCTAACTCAATTGTTAGTTGTTAGTTGGTATTAAAAGTGTACTGTATTTTGCACTGTTACCAATTAAATCATTGTTTTTATTTTTCACATTAATGTAACAATAAATAGAATATATTATACATATAATCAACCTGTGTTCATGCCAGTATTTTTAAGTTTGTTTGTGCACCATTTAAACTTGTTGGCTGAGTCACTTTCTACTCAGGACCCACCTGCAAAACTCAGCCTGACAAACCAAAGAAGAGGGGGAAAAAAACAACAGCCAAATCATTAAATGCAAATGCATCTTTAGTGGCCCTGTGCTTCACAGACTCTCTCCCATCTAATCACCTTATCCTCTAACACATCTTCAAATGGCTTTTCAGAGCCTGCAGCTCTGCGGTTTATATAGTCATCATCTTATAGCAATTAAGTGTATCTTAGTGGAGCTAGACAATTAACCTGATGTTTTGTGCCCTTAGTCACCAGAACACTCCTGCTGGATTAAGCAGGCCCTGCATGGAGACAGCTGAGGGGATTATTTAGGACTTCAAAGGGGCATTTATTTGTGTAACCTCTTGTGTACATGGGGATTAAAGGGAAATGCCACTCAGTTTAAGAATTTATGTGTCACTTTTGTTGGGTGAAACTGCATAATGTGTTCTTATTTTTCTAACTTGATCATGATCCCTCAGTATGTGTTGAGTGAGTTTTGTGACCCTTGAACCCTGTTTAAACACAGTTTAAGTTTTTATGTATACATGGTTATCACCCATAAGCGAAACCAATTTATTGAACATTTGTGTGTGACATGACATTAACATATCATGATGCGAAATTAAAATATCATACCATTTATACCATTTAGGGCTACAACCACTAAGAGAGGCTGCATAATGGCAGTATTTGTTCATGATAGGAGTACCGTATTTCCTCAAATAGTGGCCGGGGCCTTTATAAACCTCAACTGTAGAGGGTACCAGGCCTTTATTGGAAGCAGGCTTATATTAGAGAGTAGGGGTGTAACGGTACACAAAGTCCACGGTTTGGTTTTGGGGGTCACGGTTCGGTACATTTTCGGTACAGCAGAAAAGAAAGGTAGAAAATAATATTTTGGTCCTTTCTTTTAAAAAATGTAAACCAACTATATAACAATAGCTCATTGGCTCATTGTTTTTTCCCCGGCCTGTTTTTGGGGCCAGCCTTTATTTGTTCATGTCGACCACGCCCCTGGCCATTATCAGAGACCTGGCTTTTAATTGACTACCGGCCACTATTAGAGGAAATATGGAACATGTTTTGATGGTGATTTGGGACCACATCTTTTCATTAAGACCAGTGCCAGCCACTCTATAGACAATGTATAACATGTACACTAATTGTGAGCACATCTAATGCATGAATGACACCGGGTGTGCTCACAGTGTCTATCCTTCCAAACAAATACTGAGTGGAGTTTTTTTTTTATCTGTGTTGCATCCCAGATCAGATGGCACTGCAGACACATAGGCTTAGAAATACAATATTACGCTGATGAAGCACAAATATAACTGTACTACCACAGAGAAAAACCATGTCAATACTCAGTATCCCTCCTTTCAGGACACACATGAAGCTCACAGGCTCACCAACCTTGTAAGTGACTCTCGTCCTCAGCTGCTTCTGTTTCTCCATCTGCACCAGGTAGCCATCAGACCTGCTTGTATGGATGGGATAGGTTGTGTTCACACTCTGACCAGGGCACAGCTCAGGCTCTTTTTCCATCACTTGCTTTCCTATAGGGGGCAGCACCGTGTAGGAGCCTGAGCCCTGTGACCAAGTGCTGGTGGGTGTCCTGTGGAGGTTTTGTGGCAATGGCTTATTTGGACTCCACTTCTGGTCCTCCCCTTCACAGGATAATGGCCACTTTAATGCAGTTGTGCTGAAACACAGAATTATTGGTGTATAAATAATGAGAGGGTCCATGATAATAGATTACAAGATTAAAAAATAATATTATTACTTTATATATTACATATGTTCATTAATTTTCATATTGTGTATCAGACCCATATTTTTTCTTTGTCTCAGCATATCCTACTGCTATCATTTTACACAGACCACAAATATGCTGTCATATTATTTCACTGTTGTGTTCGATTGCTCTAGTGTGTCCAGTATTTGTTGTTGTTTTCTAACCCTATTTGCTCTATTTTTTTCTTTCTGACAGCTATTATTTGCTGCTGCAGTGATCCAATTTTCACAATGAGATCCTTAAAATGTAATATCTTTCTCCTGTTTGGTCAGTAAAAAAAAATGGATAAATTGTTCACCTTTGCCATTGTTCAGGGCTATTCTCCTGGTTTCTGTCATAAAATTCTGTATGTAGTCCTTCCGGGAACATGTGGGTGGATTTTCCAGGATTTCTTTGTTGATATACAGGGGACAAGGCAAACTGAACTTCAGATCCGGAGCTCCAATAAGGACGCCCATGAAGAGACGTTAAGTTCATGATGGCATCATGGGCCTTCTGCTGGAGTAATGGAAGGAGCTGGGATGAAGTGTTCAGGTTGATGTTGAGGTGGATGGCGGGAGGCAAAGGCTGTGATGAGGTCGTCTTCTGAGGTTTTGGCTGTGGAACAGCGGCTGGTCTTGCTAATGGGGAGCTCAGACAGTCTCCCCGCTCAGCTTTGACCCCCGGGGCAGGGGGCTGCTGCTGTCGAGAGGGGCTGGGGTTTTCCTTCCGCTGGGCTTTCTTCCCTTTGCTGATCTGGGTGACCTGGGGTGACAGTCAGATTAACAGTTTGAGGATAACATTTTTTCACTGATGAAGGATGTCAGAGCAATAAAAGGGTACTGATATAGACAGGGTTGATTTAAAGGAAATGTACTCAGTGTGCAGGAGTGTTAATTCACAAAACCCAAACATACGGCAAAATCTGAGCATATAAAATCTTTTTCCACAAAAACCATACCTAAAAAGACACCAGGCACAAAGTACAACAGATGACTGACAAGACCTAATAATTGGCCAGAATCATACTCAAATGAAATATTATGTTTTAATGCCAACAAACAACCTCTAAATATGGGTCTAATTTTTCCAGTGGTTGAAAGTAACTAAGTACATTTACTCAAGTACTGTACTTAAGTACAATTTTGAGGTACTTGTACTTTACTTGAGTATTTCCATTTGATGCTACTTTATACTTCCACTCCACTACATTTCAGAGGGAAATATTGTACTTTCTACTCCACTACATTTATTTGACAGCTTTAGTTACTTTTCAGATGAAGATTTGACACAATGGATAATATAACAAGCTTTTAAAATACAACACATTGTGAAAGATGAAACCAGTGATTTCCAACCTTTTTGGCTTTTGACGTCTTACAAAAAGCAGTGTGTAGTCGGGGTCACATTTCAGATGTCTATGAGTTGTTAACAGCTCTTAACAGCAGGTTGGGAACCACTGGACTAAACTAGCTAACTGTATATAAAGTAGTTGAAACTAGCTCCACCTCCAGCAGCTACAACAGTAACATGCTGCTTACACACTGATGCTTCAGTATTAATAATCTAATGATGTCACACTTTTACTGCAATATTTTAACTACATTTTGCTGCTAATATTCATGTACTTTTACTTAAGTAGGATTTTTCATGCAGGACTTTTACTTGTAATGGAATATTTTTTACATTGCTGCATTGGTACTTTTACTTAAGTAAAGGATCTAATTACTTCTTCCACTACTGAATTTTTTCCACTGTCATATTCAAAGACTGTTGCTGTGCAGGTTTATCTTTTGAACTCCTCTGCATTTCTGTGAGATATGCTAACTTGCAAAGTATAGCTTAGCTATATCTGATGGTGGTATGAAGCACAAAGCACAAAGCAGCAATCTACCCATTTGCTCCACAAAAACACCAACAGACAAACATGGGCTCTGAGTAAGAGGCACAATTCTTTGCCAAGTGTAAGAAGGGCTGGTGCTCTTCTTTGTATGATCTGACCGAATTATTTAGCAGGAGGTCTATGAGTGTGTGTCTCATGCATCTAATGCCGCTGATTTAGAATACACCAGCTTTGCTCATTCCAGTGAGAAAATATTTATACTCCTCTGCTTGGCAGCATTAAGGTGGTCGCTCAAGTGCTCAAAATAATAATGCTTCTCCAATCCTGTCCTTTTTCACTTCAACACTCACTCTCTGGCAAGCACTGCTGCAACAATGCCATCAGTGATTGTGTCCACATTCCCAACAGACTATTAAAAGCCAGGGTGATAGTGTCCTTACTGTGCAGCAGCTAGGTGGCCCTTGCAGGAACTTGGGCAATGAAGCTTCCATACATTTAGTACTGCAAAACAAACTAGATTTTACTAGATTTTCACAATCTATTGTTTGGGCTGACAGTGTTAACCAAGTGAAAAGAATAGGGGGGTCCTACCCTCAACTGTTGTGTTTTCTGGAGCCACCTCATCTCTGGGTCTGAACTGTCCTCTTGACTACCCGCAGTGGCTGTCTCCTTAAGAGTTTCATGCACCTTTAGAATGAGCAGGAGAAAGTAACAGGAGAAAGTAACATGCTTATACAGAAGAACGTTGAAACAAAGGTCCTTTATAGTTTTTCTGCCTTTACCTCTTTACTAAAGCGTATTAAAACCCACACACTAACACCTACTTAGTTGTATCAATACTACATCCATTACTATCAATGTCTGGTATCTTTGACCACGTCATATTACATCAATTTGCTGTTTCAGTTGTTCCTAATGCACCCGTTTGTGGCATGGAACTATGTTCTGTTAATGCTGTAATGAAAATCATTTGGTTAACTTCAGGACTCCCCTCAGCGGCAGAGGACAATCTGAGTGGATCGATGGTATTGACAGGCTGAAGACTTGTTCACTGAATGCCACTAATTCTGTGGGCTTGAATAGGTGAAGGTCACAAGGAATGAGTGGATCCAGTTGTAACATATCCATCAATAAATGTTTGTGATTGCATCTAATAGGCTGAGAAGCTGCTGTTATGCTGTGAGAACACTGCCCCAGACCTTATGCTCTTTCCATGTGTAAGCTTGTCTCAAGCTAATTTTTATGCTTTTGGTAATTAAGTGAACCAACGCCTACATGAACTGACGGACTGATTATGGGAATCATTTTGAAACAACAGAGACTTTTAGACATTTGGGTGCTTTTACAGATGATCAATGAGGACAACGCTGCCAGGGCAGTTGTTTGAAGATCAGGAGCAGGTATGAATGACTACTGTATGTCTGGCAGTGTACACACTCACACACACACAAACACTTTGCACCTCTCACCTTTACCCATTCCCCCTGTCATTGCCTTTTGTCACCCATTATAAAAATCCCAATCAGTTGGAGCAAATGATCAAGCCTGTATTGCATTTTGAGCATGGTAAGCTGTGTAATATCTTTTCTACTAAATTGGGAGGCCCGTAATTGCTTCTCTGCAAGACGATGTCACAACAAAGTCTGGCAATTGCAGCTAGCTGTATTACCTCCTGTACCCGGGAAACATCTGCTTTTCGCAATGAAGACTTCAAAGGGGCTGTGGATCTTGAATTGCATTTAGCTGCTATTGTGGCCAGCCCAGGTAATCTTGATTAGGTGTTTAGACTGAGGCAGGGTATACAGTGGCAGAGAGCTCCACAGAGCTTTGGTCTAAAGCTATTAAAAGATTGTACATTATGTTCCCCTGGCTTTGAAGTAAGGGCCTGCAAGAGGAGAAGGGACTCTGAGGGCTGAGTGCAATAGCAGAAGATTGATCTGCTACTTCTGTCTTTATCAAAGGAGGCCCAAGGCCCAATGAAGCCAATCATTGCTACCGCCACTCTGCCACTTGGCCGGGCTAAACATTTGCTGCATTAGGAAATTGTGTACATTTAATAACACGTCTAATTATAACAAGTTGCCTTGAGATGGCCGCTCTCTTCAAAAGACCAAATGGGGTCTTTTAAAAGAGCCCTGTAACAACTGGCTTGTCTGGATTCATATTGATTGGTGAAACTGATGCGATTTGTACATGGAGTGTTGCTATCTTCTGCAAGGAGCTACGAATCAGGAAGGGTGGGAAGGAACAGAGCAAGCTAAGTGATAAAAGATGTGTGGTCATTCTAATTATGAAAAGTTGCTTTTGGCTTTTCAAGATGCCTCTCTCTGTGTCCTTCAATATTACGTTTTGCAAAAATCTAATACTGAAGACAGAAGATAACAAAATTTTCCTATGTTACTTCTTTGATCTACAATATTTCATTTAGTGTGTTTGAAAATAAACAACTCTATTCCAAAACAAGAGACCAGAGAACAAAACTCTATTCTGACCAGGGGACATAACCAGAGGATTTGTAATATATATCACAAACTGTGACTCTGTAGACCCAGTAGAATGTTTGTGCATTTGATTTCAATGTGCATTTAATGATTAAAGAAAATTTACTTAGAGCACTGAGTCACTTAACTCAGTCTCTTATTCAATAATTATTCAATGATGCAAGTCAAACATTAGATCTTGTGAAGATGGCTTCTAAAGAGTCCTGGATCTTTTGTTCACATGTCAGCAAATGAAGAATGAACTGTCCACGTTTATACAAATTTCATATGTTTATTCTGTTTCAGTGTGTAAGCATGTTGATTACAATTCTGCAATGAACTGCAGTTTACAATTTACAATGAGTCTATTTCTAAAATATGGTTTTAAAATGACTTTGCTTTAAGCTTGTCTCTGAATGGCTTTGTTGATATGTTACAATGTTTCCATAACACACCCACTTCATAGATTAATCCTATGATGAGACAGGAAATAGACTACATGCAAATTGGTGCCCCCTTCTTTTATGCCCTATGTCCCCCATTAAGTAAGACACGTCTTTGAGGAGACAGGGCAATGGAAAACTAATAAGCGAATTCAGAGGGAAAATGACAAAACACAAGGGTTCAGGAGAGGGAAAGGCTCTGGCTCTGTTTACCATTGCACAAAGCTAACGGCTCTTGACTATGTAAATGGTGATGATATGAGACATTGTAGAGGGCTGGGGCTCAGATGGGTGAACAAGGTTGGGGGTATTATAGCCAGCAAACAGTCTTGTGGCCCGACAAATGGGGAATGCGGGCCATCCCGACCAATTATGCCACTGTGCCAGGTGCAGGGATGTCTAAGAGCCTATTGGTAACCATGCGTCTCTGATGTTCTTGTTGTACACATCAAGTCATAATAAGCACTGCATAGCCAGACATGGCTCTTTTCATATAGTGAAGGAGAAGGCAGATGAAAACAGCTATGCTCCTCTGCCAAATTAATTTCCCAGACTGGGTCAGAGCAAGCATCATAGGATATTCTCTTGGTTGTTGTCTGAGATAACAATAAAAGGCATATAGATACCAATAATACTACTAAATGAGCATAAGCTTGGCTGATACAGAGGGAAAAATGACACAAATAATCTTGGCCTCATGAGAAAAGCTGCATTCATGGCTACTGCACATTAATAGTGTCTCCAAGATTAGACTAAGCCTTCAAAAGTAAATATACACTTGGCTACTTTTCTTGTCACAGTGCACAGCAAATACAGATCTCTGAAAAATATAAACAAACAAGAGTATCACATGTTGTGCATGTGCACTAACAAGCCCCAGAACTGACCTGTGTTTAACACATCTTAATACTGTTAGTGAATATATCTAGGGCTCACTTGATTCAGTCATTGCAAAACATACCACAGCACTGCCATTACTATTATTATCACATACTAATACTACAAAAACTATACTTAGATACCTAAATACATACCACTAAGCTGCCAGTAGCTGTTCGGGCATAAAGTAATACCTCTAAATCATAACTACAACCAGAATCTACACTACTTTGTTCAATTTTCAAAATAAATAACGTCAACTATAAAATAAGAGAAGATCATCCATAGAGGCCAGTAGATTCAGTTAAATCTGCCCAGCACCAAACAATGTAAGTAAGGCCACAGGGCGTTCACAAAAGAAGTAAACTGACACAGTTTAAACTTGAATTTTGAAAAATTATATCTTATATTTTATTCTAATATTCACACTTGTCTGTCCCCATTCAAACCTACATAACCTAATCTGAAATTTTTGTGGATCTTGCCATATAATGCCAATCCAAGACAGTGTGTAACAATAGCTGAGCAGCCCAAGAATCATAATCAGTGCTAGTGCAGCTCCTGGTGTCTGTTTCTGTAATTGCAGTGTGTTTCTTTAAAGAGAGGGCCTGCCTGAGAGTGCAGAGCTGTCTGACAAGATCAAATTTTCATTCAATGATTTTCATTATAAGTAGATGCTATAGGTTGCTATACACACCTTATTCAAATTCTGGGGCATCTCCTGCTTAAGTGCATGCACCCTCACATAGGAGCCATGTTTGGATGTGTGGCACCCCAGGGTTATTTTGTTACGTTCCACTATGTCCTCTCTCATTCTTTCCAGCTTTTTGTTTGATAAAACCTTAGGAGTCTTCAGTGTGGATGTGCTCAATTGCTGTGTTTGAATGGATCCTCCTTGTGTGCGCCTCAGTTCATGCTGGTAGTAAGTTTGAAAGTCTTGGATGTACATAGCATGTATATCCTCTAAGTGCTCTGTCAGCTCAAGAGATCTGCTAATATCTTCACCAGCTTTGTCACAGCTATTCTGATGCTTCTCTTTGAATCCCCCCTGTAAAGTGTTGTCATTTTCATTTTTAGTTGAAATGCTGGATGGCCTTGAAAGGTCAGCCTCTGGTGATCTAAGCTGTACAGCATGATGGTTGTGACGGTGGGGAGATGTTACTAAACTAATCTGACCATCTTGTGGGTGTAGGCGGTACGGCTGGTCACACTCATTGTCAGCTGTTTGAGGAGTCACCAAAACAGCTTGGCTTGTGTCGGAGATGTATCTGTATCCTCTTCTTATGACCAGTTCCTGTCTGTCACCACTTAACTGGCTTGGTTTCTCTTTAGGGATTTCATAATATTCCTCGACGGAGCTCTGTGGACTCTCATTAAAGCAGTCAGCTCCCTTCAGGTTGGTCCTCCAGTTGGGGTCATAGCGCAGGTCTGAATAGGCATCATCAGAGAGCAGCTGGCTGTGAGGTTAAACACAGACACAGTTAAACAGCAATTATTCTCATATGTTAAATACAACTAGCCTGATACTAATATTTGCATCAATAAATTATAGCTTTATTGTTCAGATAAGAGACATAGTACATTCTTAATTATACTATTACTCAAATTAGATTTAATTGTTGGTAAGCAACTTTATCAATGATATTTCTATATCCAAAGTTTTACAGACACCTGAATCCCACAAAGGCCTGTACTGAGAGGTCAAAGGAACAAGAGGCATTACATCATTATTAGAATGATGATGTCCTCAAACAAAGATAGCTAGGCCTTATCAGAGACTTCTGAAATTGAAACAGATGAGGGGGATTATGAGCCTGTATTTACAGATAATTTTCATATTTTCACCTCCAGGCTCACTAATGAGAGTGTATTTGAGAGCTACTAGCGGGGGAATGGTTCACAAACGGCAATTTTCAGCTTATGAAATGGCTTGAAAATTGCAGGCTAAAATGCTCTTTCTGATGGTGATGAAAAGATCTCATTAAAATAAATAGCAGAGAGCCTCTTTGTTGTGCTTACTGGGAGGACGAGGGGAGCCTAATTCTCCTGCCGTGATGTTGTGCGTCGGGGGGGAGGGTTGCCTAGGTGTAGGGCCCTTCACTTCAATGAGGCCAAAAGGGTAAGGGATGTCTCTCTAATGACTCAGACTCAAACAAGTTAGAGAATGCATTATAGACAACATGCAGCTGGGTGTGATGCCTCCAACACTGGCAAAACACTACAGCCTATTATTTCCTGCCCAAGATACAGACACCAAAATACAAAAGCCAGTGAAATACTGTGACAAACACTAACTGGGAAAATGAAAAAACTGGACATACAGACTATACTCCTATCCTTTGGCAATATTTTGAGTGAGATAGGTGTAAAATATAGTACAGAGGGATGAATGGAGTTGCTTAAATAGGAATCTTTTGCTTGAATGAGGAATGCTCATTGGGTTTGTAAACTATGCAGTGGCATTGTAAAAAGGCTTACCCACTTTGAGGAGGCAGTGGAGAGGACTATGAGAACATGATGATGGGAATGGGACTGTGTCCACTGCCTCGGCTCTATGAAATGGAGCCTTTTGTGAGAATATGTCATGGTCATTTTCCTCTGAAACAATGTACTTTGGAAGCGGACCCACACTTGGTGGGCATCAATCTCCACAGGTTAATGACAGGAAAATGAACAATGCCCTTTTTCTATTTTGGAGGGAAATTACTATCAGGCAGTGTCTGAAGGAAACAACAGTACGAGTCGACAAGAGTGCAAAAACAGATGTGGTGTTGTCCTCACCATAGACGCCTACCTCTACTCATTCAAAAGAGAGAAAGAGAGATCTCCTTTACAGCAACAATGATCTTTGTTAATGGACCACGAGTGACCACTTATTGTGATCCACCCAAACAAAACAAAAATCTAATTTCCCTCAAATGAAAGCTGTTATCCTGGAAGCACCTGAATTAGGCCATTCTCGCTACAATGTACCATCAATGCCTGCATCTCATTAAATAACTGACACTGTTTCATTGTTGAGTGATGAATGAAGGCTATTTATCTTTTATCATCAATGTGCTGTTTAAAAGTAAAAGGTTTGATTGTTGCTGCCATTCTCCCTGTTGTATTCCATCTAATCAGTACTATTATCTGCTTAATTTTAATTAATTTGTCACAGACTGTTAAAGTGACAGTTCAGTTCAATAGGCAAATTGAACAAGGTCAGGCGCAAATCTCAATAGCTTATATAATGGCACGTTAGTAATATTATTGTGATACACAAGGCTACATAACCAATGATGTGAGTAGTCAGATTTTTCACAACAATGTCTATCATTATATATCTCTATAAACACCCAATGTTAAATTTTGTTTTATCAAAATGTAATAAATACGTGTTTTTAATACTATTTTCACCATGATATAAAGCCTGCAGGTTCTGTTTTAACAGTCATTAGCAATCATCAATGACTGCCATCTACTGGCCAGACTGCTTAACTCTATATCAGAATAGTCCTATTTCCCAGCAGACATTTTGATTTGTCACAGGAGAAAAAGCACAGGTCTTACCAATAACAGTAACAACTGTTCTATTCAGTTGTCCCAGTAAGCCATGACAGTGTGACAGTGAGCCAGGATGTACAATACTATATCTTCAGTGAGAAATGTCTATTAGTCAAATGTACTCTAGAGCAATTTAAAGTATAATAAGTTTGGCAAAACTCTTTCTTATCAACAACAAATACAAATCCCATAAAAAGCCAAACAATGATCCAAACCGACAATGAGCTGATCCTATACCAAGTATTGTCTGTGTATCTAAAGCCTGATATACTTTTTTCCAAAACATCATTGAGCCACACCATTGCACTGGATCACATGTACCTTCATGACAATGAACATGTATATGGGAACTGTAGTTTATTTTGAGTCAATCCCACATAAACCATCCTCCTGCCTGAAATACCTGCTAGGGCACCAAATCTGCTGCTGAAACCACAGTGTCCAGCTGTTTTAGTAAAGTACTGAGTACTGTACCATTTTTAAAGATTTATAAAATATATAGAATATGACCAGTCTTATCTTTTAACACCAGCACAGATCCTTGTTTTTTGGTTGAGGTTTTTAGCTTTTTAACATTTTTGACCTGACAAAGAAACGACTTGTATTGAAACATCTATTTGAACACAAATTGTAGCTTTGGAGTAAGTGTATGGAGGTTACTCCTTTCCTATTGGTGCTGTTTTTAATAGCCTTGCACCTTCGTAATGTGCATATAATTGCACCCCTTCAATAATGAAGTTTTAACTTTTGCCACATTATATAGAAGTGTACTCAGAATGCGTTCATCACAGTCTGAAATCACTGTTAGGTGTAGTTTAGTGTGCAACAGAACACATCTCTGACCATAACTAACTGAGGCTGGGTGTGTACAGTATATGCAATGATTTTACATGTTGGCCCTGATGTTCCTCGGGGCAACATTATTCTTTTTAACAATAAATTGCTATAAAATTGAAATTGTGTAACCTACCTCATCCCCTCTCTTTCATCTCTTTGTGTATCCAGATATTCCGTCTGTAACAGGGTGGCATTCTTCTTGATGTGGGGGTGTGCTGCTACTTCCAGGCTATCATAAACCAAACAATCCTCAGTTTCATCATCACTTACATCTTCATCCTCCCCATCTCCCTGCTGTAAGATGTCAGTATTCTTCTTTTGAGTGAGTATGTATTTGTTTAGATCCTGGTGGCCAACACGCATTTGTAGCTGCTGTTGGTAGGCTCTCTCCCGGGCCAAGCTCTCCATGTCGGACTCCACAGAGTCCCACTGCGGTGCCAGAACTGCTCGTCTCTGAGAAGGTGGCTTCTCTTGCTCAATCTTCAACACTCGATTAATCGTTGCATGTCTGAGTCCTTTATCCATGTTTATGTTGTAGGTGGACAGTCTGCTTCACACATCTGACCATCTATGCGGGTGTCAAATATTAAGAGGAGAGGGTTGCAGCAGGGTGGTAACTTACAAACACTAATCAACAAACAGAAAAGGATTGCTTTTTAGTACAAGATAGACAGCATGATGTAAAAGCAGATCAAATTTAAGATTCATGTATCATTTTGTAAGCTTCGAACTACACATATCTGTCTGGTTCATGAGTAGACAAAGACACAGAGCATCAAATCTGCTACTATACATACTTAGATATCCTTTAAATCCTAGACCCCTAAAAAGGTGCTTCTGATAAGTCAAAAAAAGAAAAAAAGGAAAAACGTTTAAGAATACTAGCAGTCCTATAGATTTATCCACTATACACAGTATAATATTCAGGTTATTTGTTTAACCAGCCTCAGATTCTGTTTCATTTCTGCAGCTGTATCAGAGTTATGAAATATGAAGTATTGCTTCTATAGTCACCTCTTACCCTGGCCTCTAAATGTTAGTTGGCATTCTAACAAATTATCTATACTGAGGCTGGAAGATCACAGAGGAAATGCTTGGATGATCAAAATGCTTGCTTGGCCAATTAAAATTTAGTAACACAGTTGGTAAATCAGTAAGTGAATGAGTGGAGGCCTGAAGAGACCTTTTATCACAGCAGATTTATGGACGTGTGCACAGGTGGTGCACAACAATGATGACTCAGTTTCATTTAGGCTAGGTGTCAAACCAGCCAGGCAGCATGCATCAATGGATTCCAGCCATCATTAATGTTATTAATTACACCTGCATTTATCAAAGTCAAAGTCAAAGTTGTTCTGATAAATACACATTACAGTACTTTTCTTTCTTCCCATCACAGACTTGTAGAAATAAATTATATACACGAATTGGATATTGGGACAAAACAGTGAGTAAAACTGATTAGGAACGTAATTATTATAGATTAATTTCTTTTGGACTAAATTTAAGGGAAATGAAAGCTTTAATTCAGTTGCAAAGCACTCCGCTAGCCTGGCAGCCAAGTGAAATAGAGACAAGTATAGTTTCATTTTTAATCCAGCTAAGATGTCCAACTTGAAGAAAACTTCAGAAAAGCAGTTATTGAAAAGGTAAATAATTATGTCTAGTATATTTTCCTATCGCTTAACCGGTAACGTTAGTTTAAAAGCTGTCAGCTAGCTTTGCAGCTATCGCATTTTTAGCCAAACGACGACTGCCAGGAGGTAAAGGATTAAAACAATTCAAACCACATAGAAATAGCTACTGCATATCTTGTATTTACAGTGACAATAAAAATATGTCTGTCGTGTAGATTCATCTTTCAGATAGCATAGTAACGCTAAGTGAACTTGGTCAGATACTCACCTGTTTTCCTCTGTCAGTAATCTCCTGCACTGCAACCATAGAAACCGCGACGCACACATGCTGCCTTCAGTGTTCCTCACAAAAGCTCCGACTTTCAACCACTAAGATCGCGGCAGACATTTTGTCTTGACATATGCATAAAAACATACAGTACCAGTCAAAAGTTGAGACACTTGAGAAAGTGTCCAAATCTTTGACTGTTGGTTGAAACTAAAAATGTCTCCGCGGGATTGTTCCAGTAAGCACAATGCCAGAAGCAAGGCCCTGGAAATGAACACCCACATGGAATAAAGCCACCATTTGCGTTATACGTATGCTTTTCCTGCTTACGGTGCATTCCTGTGATATTTGATGTCGCATCCGTTTTGTTTGAATATGCAGGCCATAATCTTAAATCACCTTCACCACTCTTGCCTCACCTCCGAAAATACTAGTGAAGACACACCTGACAGTTCACCCCCCCCCCCCCCCCAATTGTTGTACCTGCATTGCAGGACTGTCTTAAAGTTATTGTCACGTTAACTCCAGTCACTTATTTTAAATCCCCTTTCTGTATATCAGGCTTGTACAAGGTTTCTCCTTCCTGATCAGTTCCTTGATCTGAAACATTCAAAAAAGTTACACAATATTCAAGTTACAATGTTACTAAAAGTTAATAAGCTAGAGCATGACATCCACAATAGCAACCTAAATAACTTCATCCATTTTCAGCTTTAAGTTGAAGAGCTCTGCAGAGCAAAAAGATAAAATATTGACAGTCAGAGGGTCACAAGATTTTTTTTATTGACAAGGAAGTGACATCTCAGTATACAAAATACATAACTGACAATTGTGCCAACTACCAAGTTGTTCCCAGTTGTGTCGCAAACAATGCAATAGAAGTGATCCCTGAACCCAGTTTTTTTACTTTAAATTACACTCTTTAGCTTGTTGTTATTTGTGCTATAAGAGGGTTTCTTTCTTTGAAAACATCTCTTGGAGGTAGCGGCTGAGAAGATGGAATGTTTAGTCAACCTCCTCGATGGTTGGGCCGGAGGATCCACCACCAGGAGCAGCACCGCCAGCTCCAGGGAAGCCACCAGGCATGCCCTCTGGCATGCCACCTGGCATGCCACCAGCACTCTGGTACAGCTTTGTGATGATGGGGTTGCACACCTTCTCAAGCTCCTTCTGTTGATGCTCATACTCATCCTTCTCGGCAGTCTGCAGAACAGGGAGATTTTAGTATTCAGGCAAATTAATGTCAATGTGACATACAGAGAATGTAGAATGCATTTACCTGGTTCTTGTCAAGCCAGCTGATAACCTCGTTGCACTTGTCCAAAATCTTCTGCTTGTCGTCATCACTGATTTTACCAGCAAGCTTCTCATCCTCCACTGTGGACTTCATGTTGAAAGCATAAGACTCCAGGCCATTCTTAGCAGACACCTTGTCACGCTGGACATCATCCTCTGCCTTGTACTTCTCAGCTTCCTGAACCATGCGTTCAATATCCTCCTTGCTGAGGCGACCTGCAAGCAAATTGTACTGTCAGAAACTGTATCACAAGAGCGCATTTGATAATGTGTTCCAATTCAACTCAACTCACCCTTGTCATTGGTGATGGTGATCTTGTTCTCCTTGCCAGTGCTCTTATCGACTGCAGAGACATTCATGATGCCGTTGGCATCAATATCAAATGTCACCTCAATCTGGGGAACACCACGAGGAGCAGGAGGGATGCCTGTCAGCTCAAACTTGCCCAGCAGGTTGTTGTCCCTGGTCATAGCACGCTCACCTTCATAAACCTGTTGGAAGTACGCAGTGTTAGACCATTTTTACACCATGCATCTACAGGTCTGCAAACTTTATTTCGCTCAGACATCCAAGGAAGGTCAGAGCCATCTTTGGTCTCGCGACCTCTGGTGGAAACTACGAATGGCTGGAATAAACGTCATCACTGCGAAACATTGAGAGCCGGGTATAATGTTGTGCTTACCTGGATAAGCACACCAGGCTGGTTGTCGGAGTAGGTGGTGAAGGTCTGGGTCTGCTTGGTAGGAATGGTGGTGTTACGCTTGATCAAAACAGTCATGACACCTCCAGCAGTCTCAATACCCAGCGACAGAGGGGTGACGTCCAGAAGCAGCAAGTCCTGGACATTCTCAGACTTGTCACCAGAGAGGATGGCAGCCTGCACAGCTGTAAATATGAACTGGTTAGACTTTGCTTTAACTATGCAAATAATTAAGAGGACAAAGAAATGAACTGATCTGTGCATCTTGTGAAGACACCTACCAGCTCCATAGGCGACAGCTTCATCAGGGTTGATGCTCTTGTTGAGCTCCTTGCCATTGAAGAAATCCTGCAGCAGCTTTTGGATCTTTGGGATACGGGTGGAGCCACCGACCAAGACGATGTCATGGATCTGCCCTTTGTCCATCTTGGCATCACGGAGTGACTTCTCCACAGGGTCCAGGGTGCCACGGAAGAGGTCAGCGTTGAGCTCCTCAAAGCGAGCCCTGGTGATGGAGGTGTAGAAGTCAACTCCCTCATACAGAGAGTCGATTTCGATGCTGGCCTGGGTGCTGGAAGACAGGGTGCGCTTTGCCCTCTCACAGGCGGTGCGCAGACGACGGACAGCTCTCTTGTTGTCGCTGATGTCCTTCTTGTACTTGCGCTTGAACTCTGCGATGAAGTGGTTGACCATGCGGTTGTCGAAATCTTCCCCACCAAGATGAGTGTCACCAGCAGTGGACTTGACCTCAAAGATACCATCCTCAATGGTCAAAATGGACACATCGAAGGTGCCACCACCAAGATCAAAGATGAGTACGTTCCTCTCAGACCCAACCTGAAATGAAATTTGTGTTATACATTTTTCCACACTACTGAAGTATAATTCACTACTTCAATTTAGCCACATACACTAAGCACACAACCCTTTGAACATCATACAAGCATAATTGGAATTGTTCCCAGTTTTACTTGCCTTCTTGTCCAACCCATAAGCAATGGCAGCAGCAGTTGGCTCATTGATGATACGCAGAACATTGAGGCCTGAGATGGTGCCAGCGTCCTTAGTGGCCTGGCGCTGGGAGTCGTTGAAGTAGGCGGGTACTGTAATTACAGCGTTGTTGACAGTCTAAGGGAGAACAAGTGAAACGTTAGCATCAATTTATCTCAAAAGCTGCCTTTTTTGTCTAGAGCTTTGTCATGGAAGAACTTACTTTTCCGAGGTAGGCTTCAGCAATCTCCTTCATCTTTGTCAGCACCATGGAAGAGACCTCCTCTGGGTAGAAGGACTTTGTCTCACCCTTGTACTCAACTTGAACCTTGGGGCGAGTGTTGTCGTTGATGACATTAAATGGCCAGTGCTTCATATCCGACTGCACAACTGTGTCGTCAAACCTGCGGCCAATCAATCGCTTGGCATCTGCAAGAGACATTTTTTTTAATAAACCGAAACCTACTCTATTGTGGGTTTCCATTAAGAAAAAAAGAAAAAAATCACTCAGACATCCAAGGAAGGATTTGGGCCATCTTTGGTCTTTCGACCTCTGGTGGAAACTACGAATGGCAGGAAAATCGTCATCACAGTGAGGAAGTGCTTTAACAGGGTCACTTAGGACCACTTAAGATTGTGTCAGTCTAATGTCATTCTTGCTGTGAGTTCAAATGGAGATTTAAAGACTGCTGTCAGACCTTAATGTCTATTGACATAGTGCCAGTCAATTTATTAACAGGTATAGTTTAGTTGCATTTTGAGGTGCTTCATGTGATAAAATCTTAATATATGCTGCTGATTTTCAGCAGTTTGTGTGACAAGAATGACAAGACCATGGTATCACTATTGTTCTAAGCTGAAAACTTAATTCTTACCGAAAACTGTGTTGGTGGGGTTCATGGCAACCTGGTTCTTGGCTGCATCTCCGATCAGCCTCTCAGAATCTGTGAAGGCCACATAGCTGGGTGTGGTCCTGTTGCCCTGGTCGTTGGCAATAATTTCAACTTTGCCATGCTGGAACACACCAACACAGGAGTAGGTGGTCCCAAGATCGATACCAACTGCTGGTCCCTTTGACATGTTTCCTGGAGAAGTGGGGGGGGGGGGGGTGAGATGTTAATCTTTTTTGAAGTGTGACTTCAAAGTGTAAATCTAAAGCTTGTGCCAGCCATAGCATTTTTAACTATATGGAAGTTCTAAGGTGACAGCAGAACCATGGTTCAGCAACATAAACTGATCAATTAAACAACTCAAAATTATATAAGGGGACCATTCTGTCCTTTTTATTAGCGTTGCCAATTATAAATGTGATACACAGCATTATGTCATTTTGTGACCACACTTCAATGGCAAGCAAGTTATTGCACTAATTAATAGGGATGCACGATGATATTGGCACGTTATCATATCTGCTGATAAAGTTCTTTAAAATTAAATAATCGGCACCAGCCCAAAATGAACATTTCTGCCAATATGACAGGCCGATAGGATGACACTATGTGCACACGACACGTTCACTAAATGCTTGACATACTGTTTAACATTTGTCCGGTAAACAAGCTTCATGCCAGTGGATGTTATCACCATGTTGGGTATTTAAGAAGCAGTGAAATGAAGGCACTGGATTTTCACTCCTGTGTTTGTGTGTAACCAAGTGGAGCTGTTCTGTTTAGCTGGCTAGCTTCATGCTGCTGGACACATGTTTGGGGGTGTAGCTGCAAGGCGAAGAGGAAAAGGGTATAACGGATGAAGTTAACTGCAACGTTAATCTATAAGGCTTATTATTTGTCCCTGCATAATGTCCTGAGAAAGATGTTTCTGTGTTAGCTCGGTGCCAACTCCATGCTCAGGGTTACTGTTGTAGTAATATCCTTGGTAGGTTTGAATGTGGCAGCTGGCATAGTAGTATTAACAGCCAGCTTTATTTTAACTACCATAACAGCCCAAATAAAATAGTGTAGACGCTAAATGAATTAATTTTGTCATCGATTGTCGACATATGCAGCTTTAGTTATCCTTCATGCTAGAAACAGGCAGCAGCACTAACTGGTGCATCGTGGAGGAGCTGCATCACTGATTGTCTCTGGATCTTATCCAGCTTTATTGTAGGTGGAAGTAGTATTCAGATCCTTTACTGAAGCACCAATACAACAATGTGAAAATACTCCATTACAAGTAAGTTCTGCATTCAAGTATGCAAGTATTATCAGTTTGATGTAGTAAGTGTATGAAAAGTGTTTTGGTCCCTCTGATATGGCATCATTACAGCACACAATGCCTATTTATGCACTTTCAGTTGGCTTTAATTGCTGTACAATGCACTTTCCCATGATTCCTGTTCCCATTTATCTACTTGTTTTGCAACTTGTGAAATAGGTCACATTTGCCCATGTTGTCGCTATTGTCAGGATTGTCTCAGGGAGAGCATCATCTAAGCCTGTTGAAGTAGGATGAATCTTAGTTTTGGTTGAAAATTTTACCTAAAAAAAAAAAATATGGCATGTTTTATATGTAACCTAAGTTGACGTATTTTTCTTGTTTTACCCAGTGAACGTGTACATTTTGAAAAGCATTGTATTTTATGTCCGCATCTACCAGTGGTCCATCACGATAGGAGTAGGCATAATAATAAAATTCCAAGACAGGAGAGATTTGATGTTGCAATTAGGTGGAAAAAAAGTGCATATATTGGTATTGGCAATCAGCCAAAATGAGTTGGAAAATATCAGCAAGAGACAATATCTTGCATCTCTACTAATTTATTGAACAACCATGCTGCATTCTTCATATACATTATAAGTCCATTATAATTTGTTATCCTGTATTTCTGATTTGTCTTGTTCTATTCTGTACACATATACACACACACACTATATCTATTGCACTCTGTCCTAGGAGAGAGTTCCACTTCTGTTGGCTTCCTGAGCTTTTTTTTTCCGTTAAGAGTTTTTTTGGGAGAGTATTTCCTTACTCGACGCGAGAGTCTAAGGACAGAGGATGTTGTATTGCTGTACAACTGAAGCCCCCTGTGGCAAATACGTGATTGGGCAATACCAAAAAAAAAAAAAAAAAAAAACTGACTTGACTTAAAGCTTAGGCATTTGAATGCATGACGTTTGCGCTGACCATGTGACTATGAGACGGCAAGTTTACCACGATACAGAATTAAGACCGGAAATTGACAAAGGCAACTTTATTTTCTACCATAAAAGCGACCCTAAAGCGGCTGGATCATAAAGCAGCTAAAGCACACAGCATACAGCAGCAGTGTACACTACAGCGCATGGCGACAAGAAAGCTTTTATTCTGAAACAGGAAGTTGTTTCAGAAGAAAAGCTTAACATTCTCGAACATTCTCGGGCGCCCCTCCCCCACCCGCTACACTCTGCTAGCTCAGTGGCTAACGTTAGCTAATGCGTCCACTAGGCTCGTGATTACAGCAGTTACAAACATACCAATAATGATCGTTTACATTCAGCACCCATAGTGTAAAATCAAGAATACATTTTGTTATCATTTGCGACAATGAGGGAGCAAAACTACTGGAGGCTATTCCGACCATTAAAGCAAACCACAAGGAATGTGGAGAGTTTTATATAATATATATATATATTTTTTTTAAAAATGTGTTTATTTGTGACTAAAACAAGAATAACTTACCGAATTGTTGAACCGAGGATGACTTTAGGTGTCGGGCTGACTTATCCTTGCCGGTGTGAGAAAGGAAAGGAAGGCGGACTGTTAACGGAACCTTATATATAACCGGCAAAGTAGCCAATCAGACCTCGAGTCTTTGACGTTTCCTTAACGGTCTGCCAATGACGATTAGTATCTCTGATGACGCTGACAACGGTCAAGCTTACTTCCTGTTCTATTATCTGTCTTTCGTAATTCCTTCGAATGACCGCATGTCTTCAGACGTTAACCTTGTCTGGAGATACACGGTGTACTTTTTATCTATATGAAACATTTATGCGTATAGTTAGTAGTAGTTACAGTAGAATGAGTTTATAATCTTATTATACTGACCTCCGAACACAAGGAAGCTATAGTATCGTGGATACAAAGGAGCTAACAGAGCTATGCTACTGAATTACTGAACACAATATGTAGTGGTTACAAAGTCTGAAGCACAATTTCCTTGTTGCTCCTGTTCTATAGTTTTCAACGCTTTTGTTCCCAGTTTGGGTCAAGTAGTTTCATCATATGATTAGATACAACTGGAGATTATGTTATTTCTCATTATGTAACTGTGTATCCATTACTGTTGGCCAATTATTTTAAATGGATATTCCCTGTTAGCTAATTATGTAAACCATTAATCCACTAGCCTACTTTTAGCTAACCATTTTAACTCTGCTAGCTTGCTATCTAGGGTTCATACACTCCCAATGACTTTCAGGTGTTAACTGAGTCAGGATGGTTAGAGGTGTGTACTCATGGATGTATAATAAGATCTTATAATACATCCATGTGTGTACTGTACAGTCAGCCTGTTGTAGCTGGTAGCTTCCTGGTTATTGTGACAATAAATTTACCAACCATCTGCATCACATCAATTTGTAATCCTATTTGGATGGTTGATTTTCTCCTTAAAGGATGGGTTCACCATTTTTCTGTCCCATATGAACAGTGAAAGAGGTTTTCCTCACTGTAATCATTCCTCCTGTTCATACTGGCTATTAAAAGATCTCATTCAAACATGCTTTCAATGTGTGTGTATGGGGATTTTTTTTGCAAACAAACATTTAAAAGTTTTATTGAAGCATATATGAGGCTTCAGCAGTCTGAGTTAGTCATATCAAGTGGATATCTGCCACATTTACAGTCTTTTTAGCATCAAATTCCCTCTTTGTGTTTCCTCAGACAGTGTTTCCCTGTTGAGCTGTGGTGGAAGTATAGTAACAAAAAGAGGGACTTTGGCACTAAAAACACTGTAAATGTTGAAAGATATCTACTTGATTTGACTCATTTGGATGGCTGAAGCTTCATATTAGCTTCAGATAAACTTTTAAATATATTTTTTAACAGAAGAAGGACTGTGGATTTTGTTCCCCATCACTTACATTGTAAGTGCATTATGAAGGGATCTTCTAATGGTCAGTATGAACAGGAGGAATGATTACAGCAAGAAAACATGTTTCAATGTTCATTTGGGCACCTGTCTGCTGTGTTAAGACAGATTTGAAAAATTGTGAATCCGTCCTTTTTTAAATGAAATAATAATTTATATTTTTTCAAATTAGTTGAGCTACTCCACAATCTTTCCACATTCTCCCTGCATAAGTTCCCCTTGGGGTACAAGTGCCCCTGGTTTCAAATCACTGTTGTAGGCTGCCATATGAGGATGATACCTGAAATGTGACATTATATATGATGTTGACATGGTGCCATTATGAAAAAGTCACAAAAGATACAGATAACATGCAAAAACATCACCAATACTTTCCTTAAATCATCACTCATCACATTCAAACAAAGTATGCCATTATATTCTAGCAAAATATAATTTATTGCCACATGTAAACACACAATTTATACAGTATTTATACAGTACAATATTACAGTTATAAGCAATGTGTTACCATTCTTTTCTGTGTAAACATACACTCCATATAACAAGTGCAATAAAACAGCTAATCAGCATATTCTGAGAGCATGATAATGGTGCTGATGTTGTTGCTGACATTAGAGATTCTGTATGTGACTGCTACAGTTCTGTCTCCTTTATGTTACACCTGGCTAAAGTTTGTGCCTGGGTTTGAGGTTGAGAAGTCTGCCCTTTATTGGTACTCTCTGTTGCTGTCATTGCACCTGTATTTATCACTGAAGTTATCACTGTTGGTTCTTCAATGACGTACAGTGTGAATGCCGTGTTGACAAGTCCTGTGTGAGAGAATATTTCACAATCAGTGATTACACACTAGTTCTGTTTCTGTGGCATAAGAATTGTGTCACCAGAGTCTGTGCTTGAAGTGCATACAATTCAATTTGTCGTGCTGATGTTGCAGTGAAATAAAAGAAATTTGTTGAAGAAATTGATTCAGAAATTGAATTAAGCAGGCCTCAAATTAACTTTTTGATGTAATTAAAAGTTTGAACCTATTAAATACTATTGAGGCAATTGAATTACTGGAGGTGTTGAATTAAACAAAAAAACTAAAAATTAAAAATAATTTCTGACAATTTTTTCCCTGATTGGCAAATGGAAGGCAGCCACCTCTTTCCTACGATGCCATCAGTCAGTGAACACTACCCACTTATGTGTTACTGAACTTCATTCACCTCCTAAAGCTAAAAGTTAAATTAAATAATAATCACTTCAATTCAATTTCAAACTATGGCACGACATTTCAAGTTGTTCCTGAAAAATACACATGAATTTGTAAATGATCCATGTTTTAATTAACAAAGCATGTCATGAGAGCAGGAGCAAATCAAATCTCTGCAGTTAGAAAACAGTCTCTGCTGGCACAAATATTTCTCAGTGCAATTCCACATTTCATTTGGTTAGAAGCCATGAAAGGAGTGCTGAATCATCTATGTACCTCTTCGCCTTTGTCCTTGGGAGTTCTTCTCTTCCTGGCTTGATTTTGATTTGCTGCTCTCTTCTGACGGATCAGAGTCTTCATTTTCTGTAACAATAAAAACTGTCATATGTTTTTTTTAAAACTTACATATCAAAAAGAAAGTACTTGACTTTTTTTGTAACCACAAGCCCACAATTAGATAGGCATACTCTGTATTTTTCTGTTTGTCTCATTGCAGCATTTTCCAGCTATGAAGCAGACATAAGTGGGATGATATTTCTGGACACACATCAAGCAGAAGCCAGTACAAAACCAGCACAAAGGAGTTGCTTCATAAATTTATGGCCCTGACTGAAGTTCAAACTAACAGCAGCTGCAGCCTTGATGCTATTAGATGCCATGCAGGAAATGGGAATGTGGTCTGCTTACCTTTCTTCCAGGTGATGTGTGCTCTTCTTAGCTTGATGGCAAAAAAAATGACCACTACCAGAAGAGCGAAGATCAGGCATGTCACCAGGAAGACCAATAATGAGGAACTCCCTTTATTTGCTATCCGCATCTCTTGGTCATTAGAGCTCACTGGAAATGGACAGAATACTGGCGGTTCAGCAAAATCTCAATTTCTTTCAGACACAAAAAAAACAGTTATTTCATTATCATTTTTAAACCGTGCTGTCATCAGTGTGAATTTACCTGTTCTGTTTCCCTCTGTTTGGTTATAGAATATGGTCTCATCTGTTGTCTCAGAGACAGATGTCCAGTCTTTGAGGAATCATGGAGAAGGAAGATACAATAATTAAAAGCCTTATAGACAGATAAGCTGCTGCAGCTCCAGTCAGCCCTGTTTTCTAAATGGAAAACTCAATTGTAGTTGTTCAAAATCACCACTAGATGGCACCAAACAGACAAGAATAGTTTTGCATATGACGATACAGTGCAGTGTACCATACCTGTTGAGCTTGTTGCATTACTGATGCTTTCATTCCTAGTCCTGGTGGAGTCTGATAATACAGATGTTCTTGGGGCCTCTACAAAAAATAAAGACATTGTGATCAATAAGAAAATAGAAAACAGTGTGACGTTAAATCTCAAAATTGATTTATCCATATATTATTTTTTTTTCCTCTTTGGCATTTAAAGTTAAAAACCATTGGGTTCAAATATTTAAGAAAAACTACACAGGAGTTTTTCAAGCTGGAATATCAGATCTTTGATGATGCTCTTTATCTCAGAATTGCACTTCACCCACATGGAGCATCACAGTGCCATCCTCAGAATTTATGAATACATCTAAGTTAGCTGAGTTTCACACTGTGCTGTGTAATTTCCGTCACAGGAAACAGATCTAGTGGTATCACAACTACAGTGGTGGTTAAGAGTGATATAAATGCATTGTGAAAGGTGAGATATCTCTTGTTTCCATCCCACAGGTTGACAGTTTGTGACAGTTAACTCTCCTTTTTTAGATACTATTCATCTTGTTAAATTCATTGTAAACATTGTTGTATGCTATATGTGGTCTAAATGTTGAGTCTTTGAGGCATGTCATAATTTACTATTTGAACCAATGTGACATTTATTATAATATAATAATATATTCATCTCATCTCTCCATACAGTGCATCATCTGATGTGGAATATTTGGTCTTACAAAGGAAAAAGGTCTCACTCACCTCTAGTGCTGAGATGTGAGCCTGAGGGTGTAACAGTGTTAAGAGGAAATCCAGTGGGTGTTAAAACTGTCTTTGGCTCATTGGAGGAAAACAGCTGATTGGAAGGAACTGTTGATAACTTCACAGAGCTCTCTGATGATGGCCCATGCACATCTCTGGTTGCAAGGTACGCTGTTGTTCTCCCATGTCTGAGCCAGCGGGTTGTTGTCCTCAGCATCTCTGTTGACCCTTGAGGCTGAGATGTGGGTGGACTAGTTATGGTCGTGGACTTTGTTGCTGTGACAGAGAGGGGTTTTACGTTATTTATAGACGGAAACAGCCTTCAATTTATGGAAAGTCAAAGTGAAAATCTATGCTGACATTTGAACAGTGGGCAAATCTCACATCTGTTTTTTCATAACTAGAATACAGGAAACCAGACTATTTACAACAAACAAAAAGAGGAAATTACATTGTGCTGTTTGGTTGGTCAAGTTTCACAGTGTAGTGCTGTGGACATTGTCATGGAGCAACTCATGAGAAAAAACCCTTTCCAGTGCTTTCCCTCTTTCTGTGACAACACAAGTACGCTTTTACTGTTCCTCAAACATCACCCTTTATGCAGAAGTACTTTAAAGTAAACAAGTTCTGGTTAATACAAAGAATATGCTGAATATTTGGTAGGCAGTGTTTATATTATACTCACTAAAATATGAGCAAGTATACTGTGAGTGCTAATTTTAGATTAAATGAATTATACTCACACTCTGGTCCTACTTTGACAAAGTTCATCAGAGGTCTTGAGTGCAGAGCTGGATGCCGAACGAGGCATTTCACAGTGACTCTGTTCTTCAATGAGAAAACATGTAACATATCCATGGAGACATATTTTTTATCTTCATGTAGGGTCTGGGAATGAGCTGTGGAGAAGGACATATATTATTAGTTTCCATTTGTACCAGCTACCAACTACTAATCTATGGCGCTAATCTGAGATTAGTGGGTTGACATGTTTGTAGAAATGATGAGCACTGTCTTTAACGGGCAATTGAAATGGAATTTTAAAGGTTATGGCTGTCAGCAAACCCTCCAAATATGGCTGATGATTCCTGTAACTGTGGTAGGAAGTGTCATCAAGAGATGAGCCCACTCAGTGGTCTCTGAATCTTATTTTGACACACCGACAAAGGAGCAATTGCCACGACCAGTTCAAACTACTGTCATAGTGACAAAAAGCTGTCACTAAAAAGAGAGTAGAGTGCATTCCAGCTTCTGTAAGTGGGAAGATTTTTGCCATAGAGGTTCAGAATAGCAGTGGATGCATCACCACAAATATGCAACTAAAGAAGGTGATGTGCTTTTGAGAGTCAAATTCATATTGTTATCATTTATGGCTCACTTTGATTCACTTCTTAATTAAAATGCAGTTTGCTATTTATTCTAAGTACTGACTTGTTTTCTTAGTTCATAACTAACTCAACAACTTACCAAGAAGTTCAGGCCCTTCATTCAATTTCCAAGACATCTCGGGAGGATAGTTGTTCCCCTCAGCAATGCATTGTACGACAAACTTCCCATCATGCTTTGTTACTCTCATTTTGGGACGATCTTTAAAAGAATCAACACCAGAGCAAATGTTATTATAGTATTATGATATAATCATCCAAACAGAAATGTCATGATCATGGTGAGCCATGCTGTTAAGTTACTAAATCACTGTCAAAGTCACATTTTATAATCTGTAGAGTACCATTGTTTGACCCAATGCAATGCAAAAATAGTTGTTGGTTTAATTATACTTACCTAACACTGTCACCTCCACTTTCTTCTCTGTTGTGTGGTGGTCGTACTGAGTGCATGTGTAGTTGCCTCCATCTTTGAAGGTGACATTGGAAATACTGATGGCGAATTCTGACTCAGACAGTTTGCTGATGCTGTAGCGCTTGTCCCTCAAAACTGGAAATGAGTGAGCGCAAATAAAACGATGATGTTAAATATCCCTGATTTAAAAGTCTGAGAGACTGTGTTGTTGCTTATACATTTGTTTGTGTGATTAAAGTGTCATTCACCTCCACCTTTATTGTGATTGAAGAACATTAAATATCCGTCAGGGTTCTTCCAGTCCACACTGTTTATGTGAGCATTTGTAATGGGGCAGCTTAAGATGAGTGTCTGACCCTTTGTCACAGTCACACGCTGCCACACCGCAAGTGAAACTGCAATCATATAAACAGGAACATTGTTTTCCTTGGAAATTCACACTGACAGCAAAATGTCATTTCCACACTATACATTTTAATAATACACATATTTTACATAAATATAAATTGACTCCAATTACAGGCAGCTACCTCACTACTCTTCACAAACAGATGAGCAACCATCTATTGGTATAAAAAGTCAAGAGCACTGAAAGTATGTCTCCCTCCCCCGTACACAGAGGTGTCCGAAGTTGAAACCCTGTTTGTCACAGTTTGACTCATCTATTCTGTGTGTGTGTGCGTGGAGGTGGTGTGAAAGAAAAAAAAACTGTTATTCACTATACTGCAACTAAAAAAGAAGCAGCCCCCCTGGTACACATCTAATGCGTTTCTGTTCTGACAGGAAGTAATGTGGTCAGTGCTTTCATGGTGAAAGAGAAAGTAAGGGCAGGCGTAAGAGAAAATATAAATTTGTGGGGGGTTGCATATGGGGGCTTTGGGTGCTTTTTCTTTCCTATGGGGTGAGAATGACGAGCTGTTTGGAAAACACATTTGTGGGGGCATATTGTCACCAGCAGTGAGGGCAGTGGGCTTAAAGGAACAGAGGTCAACAAGATCTCTTCACACGTGTGGGTTGTGTGTTCAATATGACGTTTAACTTCAGAACAAGTGTAAACCACAGAAAATAACTTTTTACTGTGTGGCAACATGCTTTTGAGCCTGGCTGTTTTCTCTAGAGGGTTTGAGACATTTTCTTTATTTTTAAATGACTTATGACGTATGACTCATAAAGCACATTTCAATCCACAGGAAATTCTATATGCAATGTAAAATATGCATCAAAATATGCATCAAATAAAATATAGTCAATGTAAATACAGTAAATATTCATATATAAGCCTACATACTACTGTACACACATACATTACATAATGTACAGTATATGTAATTCAACTTGTAATCAAAAAACAACCACAAAGAAAACAAATGTAATCAAATGCACAGCATGAAGGCACCATACTGTATCAGTGTGAATTGAATGATATTAGCATTGACGCATTGTTAATGCGATAATGTGGCAGAATGAAATGTGCAAAATGATTCAATAAAATATAATAAAATGAAATAAAACATAAGAATCCAAATGGGGACACAATTCATCATGGCTAAATCAAAAGCTTTACACGTACACACCTAATCTCACCTACCACAATCTAATGGCTAAATAAAGCATACACTATGTCAAACCATCTGATCATCTCATTTCAGCATCATCTACTTGTCATAACAAAGTATGCCAGTCAACAAGTATTGAAGGTACGTACTCACCCTGTATGAATAACATGAAGACGCCGAGCTGCAGCTTCAGTTCCATCTTTGTCACTCACTAACAATCACACAGCACTTCGACTCTGCTGCGTTTCCTCATCACCAGCTATTTGTACACTACTGAGGGACCTTCCATGACATCACAGCTGTGGTTTCCATAGACTTTTTGATTCAAGTGATTCTCATGTGATTCCTATTTTAAAAGTACATATTGGCTCCTGTTTCTGAAATGAAAGCATTTTGTGTCGCTAATTACTACCCACCAATTTCTAGTGATTTAATAAAATGATTAAAAGCTTAATATTGTATATTTTTATTTAACAATTTTCAAGAAAAAAATCCCCCAAAAGACTGTATTTCCCCCAGAATTTCACTTTATAGAGAGCAAAGCCATCATTATCATTAATTACATCTGTGCTTTTTCATCTATCACAAATCAAAATGTTCTTTGCAAGAAAGGTCTGATAAGTGATATATTTAAAAAAAGATAATGCTTCAGTGCATATCAGAGAGACTAAAGGTCTCAATTAAATCAACTCCAACTGTTCAGGGAGTTTATGGTACAAGTCAGTTGAGAAACTTAGTCAACCAACTACTGTAAGTTTGTCATAGTGGGGTTTGACTTCTTGAACTACAGGCTGGAGGGTTGCAATTCTAATAGCCAAGCCACTTTGTCACTGAGATGAACTGCTTTATACAGGTCTCTGGTTTCCTGAGGAGGGGTCTGTTCAGCAAAACCACCTGTGTGAGTCTTGTGAAAGCAGAGAGTTGTGAAGACAGAAATAAAAAGGGACAGACCTCATTCAAACAGTTAATGGCTCTTAGGTTTTCTCACTGTGAGCTCTAAGATGAAAAGCTGAATATCCATCAATCCATCTGTTATAGATGCTATAGAGGGTTCTGGAGGGCTGGAGTCTATCCCAACTGACATTGGGCAAGAGGTGGGTACACTCTGGACAGGTTGCCAGTCATTCATTCGCATTTGCACAAATAGCTGGAATGATATAATGTGTCATGTGCACACACTGGTTAAGGGCTAAAAAGGTGACCTAAAAAAGGAAGAGTGGACAAAGGTGCAACCTTCTGGTTCAATAGGTTACTGTGTCTCATGTCTCATGGGATGGGAATGTCAGTGCCACCATTTTGGTCATGATTGAAATATCTCAACAAATAGCCTATTGGATGGATTGTCATGACATTTTGCAGACATTCAAACCCCCCAGAGCATGAATCCTAATGACTTAGGTGATCCCCTGGCTTTACCTCTTGTGCCACCACCAAGTTGACATTTCTGGTTTTTAGTGAAATGTCTCAACAACTATTGGATGGATGAAATTAAAGTTGGTACACACATTCATGCTCCCCACAGGATGAATCCTATTGACTTTAATTATCCTCTGAAATCTCATCAAGTAGCACCATCAGATCAAAATGTCAATCTTTCCAGTATTTTGGTTTATCTATTTAGCAGGGTTTTTTCATGTTTGTTTTACACTGTGACACGACAAAATTATTTTAAAACCTTTTTTATTGGGTTTTGCAGAATTATACAACATTTGTATCAAAGAAAAATACAATTGCCATTTATAATGTTCCATCAAGAACAAACACCTGTATTTTTATGAATGATGTGGGCACCAAACACACTAGACCTGGAACAGTAACACACACACATACCACCAGGAGAACACACAAGCAAACTGGAGAACATAAAATAACAAAAACACAGAATAATGATGACACAAAATAGAATTTCACTAACAAAGACCCCACCATTTGTGTGGCATTTAAAAGAAGAGCTTATTGGCATTGGCAAGAAGATTCAGAAGGAATTGGATGAGGGTCATTTGCTTTGGGATGATTGGGGTGGGGGAGAGGGATGAAGAGGGTCAATCGCTGGGGGGATGAACAGGAGCTAAAGGTTGGTTGAGGTCGTGTGTGTTGGGATGATAGGGGACAAGGGGAGGGATGAAAGGGGTCGATTGGATGGGGAATGGGAGTCAATTGAAGTCGTGATGTGGCTGCAGCATTTAGGAACCCGGGGGTCGAGACTCAGGGTGGGGGCACGTCTCGGTGAGCTTTCTGCGTCATCATCCCCCAGTGGTTCCTATATTGAAAGAGGGAGAAGGAGAATTACTGAGATGGAAGTATCAACCCTAACACACATGTCTTTGATGGTGGGAGGAAACTGGAGCACCCAGCAGAAACCCACATGAACACGGGGAGAACATGCAAACTCACCACAGAAAGGACCTGTGAAGGCTGGAGGTTCAAACCCAGGCCAGGACCTTCTTGCTGTGAGGCTACAGTGCTAACCACTGAGCCACTGGCTGCCCACAGAGTGGAGGGAGAGGAGGAGAATGGGGTTTGGGGGGGAGGGTCGTGATAACTGAGACATACGAGAGAGAAAAGGGTTAGACACACCTATATAGGTATACAAAAGTGATTGGCTTAGTGAGTCACAGGTGTTTGAATTAGTGATAGGGCGTGTTCCTGAACTTTAGTTATAATAACTTCATATTAATATTGTACCTCCACTCATTAAAATAAAAATAAAATAAAAATAAAAATTAATTTAAAAAACACATTGCCACATCTTACCTCTCCACAATTAATTTATTAGGTTGGAATATCTGAAAACTTGGTAGTACTACAAGTATTCTTGCTGTACTTGAGAAAGGGGCCCCAGACCTTGACAAATGCATTGGATGTTCCTTGAGATTTTTTTTGTCTTAACCCTAAGATGTGTGAAACATACTTTTAATTTTTTCTGATCAAAACAAGCTTTCATTACATCCTCTACAATTGCCTACTGAATACAATAAAACATATTTTGATCATTTTTCTTTTTTTAAAATGCCTAAAAAAAGTTACATCTGTTGTGTTGTGTTGTTGATGCAGAGAAATACAGAAAAACATAGTAAATGTTTCCAAATCACCATGAACATAACAAAAATTACAACAAAACAACAATAATATTAATTAAATCCTATAATAATAGTGTAATAATAATGTGTTATAATATTAAAATTATGTTTCATACCAAGAAAGCGTATTGACTTTAATTCAATTGTAGTGTGGCACACAGCAAATATGATCCCACGCACAACCCCCCCACTCTCTCTTTCACTCACACATCAACCCCCCCCCCCCCCCCCCACACACACACACACACACACACACACACACACACACACACACACACACACACAATCTCCTGTCCCCCAGCTGTATAGCAGTATATAGGCTGGGGCTTTCTCACGCTTTATTTCTTACATCTCACTGCACACCTGTCACAGCATGCACACACACACACACAGACACACACACACACACACACCATGCCTGAGATGACACTAGTGTGATTCACCTAAATAAAGTATTGTTTTTGGAAATTAAATGGACTTTTCTCCTTTTTTCATAGGAAAGTATATGCAGTCAATTTTGATAACACAATAGACGTAACAATAATTGCTTAAATGTGGTCTAAGGTACATAAAATATCATAGTAAGTATATATATATATATGTGTATATATATATATGTGTGTGTGTATATATATATATATATATATATATATATATATATATATATATATATATATATATATATATATATATTATGGATGAATAACAACAAACTTAAACAAATTGATAAATATTTTAAGTATTCATCATGTTTGAAAAGGTGAAAATATGTGGTACTAGTAGTTAGAGGAGACTAACCCACAAGGACCCTGTACTGTACTTCACTTGAAGCTGACTAAAAATACAATTTCCTCAAACATATCAAAGTGTTTTCTAACTTATATAAATGCGTGTTGACTGAAACTTAAAGTCAATGGAACATGCTTTTTACCTCAACATTGAAACAGAGACAGATATTACGACAGATATATATATATATATATTCAAATCATTAAATCATTAGTAGTGTCCACATTTAACACATGTGGCCCGACATTTTTCCCAGTCTACTTCTTAGATCTTTGCAGTTGGACTATGGGAAATAACTGCAGGTTCTATCACTTTGATCTCTCTGTACAAGGGTTAGATTTAAGTTGTATTTTGGTTGGCTAAATAAGAAGAAAACCTTAAAAAAAAACTACATTTTTTGTCTGAACTTTGGTATCATCATATTGCATATTAAGGTTCCTTAAACCAATGTAGCTGTTCAATTTTATGCTAAATGAAATATGACAGACTATCTCCTCTAAACACATGTCCCTCTTTTGTCAGTTAAAATTCAGTGTTTTGTCATCAGATCAAATAATATGTATATGTTTGTAATTGTTGAAAAAGACCGCAGCATATTATGCAACGATGCTAACGCAGCAGCACTGTGCAGCTGCAGTTTCACTTGTGAAGGTGGAATCAGGTTATATGACTCACACTCATTAAAAGGGCATACAGAGCACAGTAACCTGACTGACAGCTCTTGTGGTATTAAAAGATTGCCAAAATTTGCTTCACCAGAATTATCAAATGATATGTGAATAAACTTTATAGCAATATACTGTAGAGGTTTAACTGCAATTCTGTAGATGTAGCGTTACTGTATTTTCCTACATGAGCAGGGATGTAATGCAGTCCCCTGAATTCAGTCTACTACCTCCTTATTTGTGGAATAAACCTGTATCACTTTTATACTAATGTTATCATTATATCATATGATGTCAACTATAAAAGCACATGGTCAATAATGATTTTGTGACTATATGATTGATGTTGGTCTATATTGGTCAGACTGTGCCTAATGATCAGTGTTGGGGATAACACACTCAGATTACTTTTTTGTTTTAATGAGCAACATAACATGTTAGTTTTGCAATTCAAGTAATCAGTTATTTAGTTACATTCTCAAATAAGCAATCCGTTACCATTAAGGTATTGCAGCAAGCTTGGTGTTCGCTGTGGCTGGAACCTCAAGCAGAAAGATGATTTCACGAGAAACAGGCATTTCATGGCAGGCATTCAGAAAAGAAGGTGGATTTGAATTATTAAATTTTATTGATTTAAATAATACATTTAAAGTAAAATGGATTATGGAATGCCCCAAATTCTATTTGGTATTTTATTCGAAACAATATCTTTAGAAAACTGGGTGGTCTTTATTTTCTACTTACTTGTCATTTTAACATTACCAAATTGCCTATAAAAAATCTAAATTTTATCAACAGGCCCTCCTAGCTTGGAAATTATGTTACATGCATAACTTTCCCAACACAAAACCATCATATGGAATGATGGAGACATAACTGTGGGGAAAAAATCTATCTTTAGGCAAAATTGGGTTGATAGAGGTATTATTTATGTAAATGATCTCTTTGATGCCAACGGTTTATTTTGTATGTTTTATCATAATTTTATATTAACGAAGTTCATTTATCCCAACTGTTTCTTTTAAAATTATTTTATTATTATTTTATTTTATTAATATTATTATAGTCTTTAGTTATTTATTTAATTATTTAAATATATATTCTTGTTTCTTTGTGTACCATTACGTTGTGAACGTGCCTGCACTGTTTCTATATTTCAATGTTTTCTAATTAAAGTTTGAAATGAAGAGACAGGAACAGTCATATCATCAACACTGCAGTGCCCTCTACCAACCATACATCTACTAACATGCACAGAACTTCAGTCATGTTACAAATGCATTTTTTCACAACAGCAAACTGTAAACTACTAGAAACATTGTAGAAACACTGTGAACTGTATCACTAATGATCCTGTACTAAGCATAGATATAATATATCTATGGTACTAAGTAACACCTGTGATGATTTATAACACATTTTAACTTAAACTTATGTCCATAAACACAGAGCATGCTGTGAAACTCCGCCCACCTACCCCCAACACGTTTACCGTACTTCCTGTTTCTTTTGCTGCTGCTGTCACAAAAAAAAGAAAAGAAAATCCCCGACGCATGCGCACTTTTCTTTCAGTTTATGCACCTAATCCTTCTTCTTGGCGGGTAGCTGCGTGCCAATGGAAGGCATCCAATCCTGCGGTTGTGTCAGTGCGCGTGTGCAGCTCAACTAGCGAGGTGACAGAGAGGACAGCCTTTATGTGGAAGTGTTCGCCTCATTACGCAAGGAATTGCAAAGGGGTTTTTTCATTTTAGGTAACGCAAAACTACTCTAACGAGTTACTTTTCTCAGTAGGTAACGAGTTACTTTTTAATGACAGTAATGTTATAGTAACGAGTTAATTTTAAAAGTAACGTTACCCAACAGTGCTAATAATAATGCTCATATTGAGTTTACCAGTCCTGGTAGACTGCATCACTGTTTAATATACAGTCTATTTGATAAGAAGCAACCCTGTTTTCATCTCTAATGAATTATCCAAATAAACAATGATAATTATTTGCTCTGTGAAAGAGTTGCCCCTACTTCTTATCCAAACCCCACCTATACATTTAAGAAATCCCTAGAACTTTCTTCAGCTATTTCTGACCCTGATCTCTTTAATTCTGAGAGATTTCTTTACAGTTGTCAAGTTTTAGCCAATCAGAGGAGCGCAAAGGGAACGCGCAGACTGATCCAGAATGTGCTGGAAACTCACTGCTGTTCTGCAAGCTGATTGGCTCATACGCCGTTGAGAGGCTTGTACAAAAGCAGTGCGGTCGGCATCTTCTCCCTGTATCCATTTGTTGGAGGAGAGAGTCAGCCTGCAGCAGCTCCATAGGCCACAGCATCATCACCAGGTAGGACGAGGATATCTCTCACAGGGCTTATGCATTGTTGCCAGTTAACCCTTCTTCTTATTGCCAAATACCCTATCACTGACGACACGTTTTATGCCCTATACTATACTACCAAATAGTACGTTTACGGTGACACTAGTAATGTTTTTACTTCCATAGTATCACTACAGTATTCCCATGGTCTATATTTCTTGGTCTTTCTTATATAGGCTATACGTCTATCTTCATACTCTTATCACAGAAAATATTAAATTAAAAAGTATATCTTTTGTATCTAGAATATTCATTGCTGCAATGACGTTACTTTTGAGAATACTTGGCTCAGGGTGTCAGTCTTACCAAAGCATGTAACTTTGCGCATAGATGCGGGACCAGCTGGATACTTTCAGCCCGTCAGTCACAGGCAGTGGGGGGAGGTGTGAGTGCCTGTCTCACCCAGATGGTCCAGGGATCAGCAGCTTGAATAGCACTTTTCAGCCTGATGCTGCAGAACATAGTGTGCTGCTGGATCCTGCAGGCTACGCCATCCTGCACTGCACAACAAAGACATTTTATTGAAAGTATTAAGCAAACAAATGTAGAATATGTGATGCAGGGAGTCTGAATGATCTATGTATCTGATCTATATATCTATTAAAGACTTTTACAAATGGACATTTTAAACAGTTGCCCAGACCCACTCTACACTTTTTCAGCTCAGACTATATTTTGTTTGTACAACTTGACATAGCTGCTGTCCACTGACATCTGATCAGTGGCAGACATTTGTTTATCCTGTGACAGTCTACACCTGAAAGGTGACAGAGATTTTGTGCTCTCTAAAATAATAAAGTAGAAAGAATTTAACAATGACATTCCTACAATAATAATTCTGTTCAAACTGAAATTGATTTGAATTAAAAGTTTTAGAAGGGGGGGATATCTCATTAAACATTTGACGTATTGTAAAATATGATTAAACCTAAAACTAGGTGAATAACCTCTTTATTTTGGTGTTATTGCCCCCTGCTGGAATAACATTAACTATGAATTGTTTTACTTTCTCAGAGAAATCATGTCCAAGGGGGCAGCAGTTGGTATCGATCTTGGGACCACCTACTCCTGTGTTGGTGTGTTCCAGCATGGCAAAGTTGAAATTATTGCCAACGACCAGGGCAACAGGACCACACCCAGCTATGTGGCCTTCACAGATTCTGAGAGGCTGATCGGAGATGCAGCCAAGAATCAGGTTGCTATGAACCCCACCAACACAGTCTTTGGTAAGGTTACAGCAAGGTGAAGTGATATGTGTCATGAAATATTAATTTATCCACATGGTCTTGTGTTGTCACTGCCAAAACACTGAGAGAATAATTGAATTCTTGTCGTGTTAATATGATGGGAAAATAAACTTGTATCTGAACAAACAGCAGATACAAATATCTCTTTTATTCTTTCCTGGGGATTGCAGATGCTAAACGTTTGATTGGCAGACGATTTGAGGACACAGTAGTTCAGTCTGACATGAAGCACTGGCCATTCAATGTAATCAGTGATAGTGGACGCCCCAAAGTGGAGGTTGAATACAAAGGCGAAACCAAAACCTTCTACCCAGAGGAGATCTCCTCCATGGTGCTGACAAAGATGAAGGAGATTGCTGAAGCCTACCTCGGGAAGGTAAGTTCACATGACAACATTTTGAGCAACTACAGTATATACAGTATAATATACTTAAAACTCCTCTTTTCATGTTTTTTAGTCTGTGTCGAATGCTGTTATTACTGTACCTGCATACTTCAATGACTCACAACGTCAAGCAACCAAGGATGCTGGAACTATCTCTGGTCTAAATGTCTTGAGAATCATTAATGAGCCCACTGCAGCAGCTATTGCTTATGGCTTGGACAAGAAGGTGAGATTTAGGTCAGTTGTGGTTGTATATTGTTTTAAATCCACCAGTACAACTGTGCTCAAACTTTTCTTGTTTCCAGGTTGGGTCTGAGAGGAACGTACTCATCTTTGATCTTGGTGGTGGCACCTTCGATGTGTCCATTTTGACCATTGAGGATGGTATCTTTGAGGTCAAGTCCACTGCTGGTGACACTCATCTTGGTGGGGAAGATTTCGACAACCGCATGGTCAACCACTTCATCGCAGAGTTCAAGCGCAAGTACAAGAAGGACATCAGCGACAACAAGAGAGCTGTCCGTCGTCTGCGCACCGCCTGTGAGAGGGCAAAGCGCACCCTGTCTTCCAGCACCCAGGCCAGCATCGAAATCGACTCTCTGTATGAGGGAGTTGACTTCTACACCTCCATCACCAGGGCTCGCTTTGAGGAGCTCAACGCTGACCTCTTCCGTGGTACCCTGGACCCTGTGGAGAAGTCACTCCGTGATGCCAAGATGGACAAGTCTCAGATCCATGACATCGTCTTGGTCGGTGGCTCCACCCGTATCCCAAAGATCCAAAAGCTGCTGCAGGATTTCTTCAATGGCAAGGAGCTTAACAAGAGCATCAATCCTGATGAAGCTGTCGCCTATGGAGCTGGTAGGTGTCTAGCTTCTCAACCAAGCATATCCACCTACTAGATATAATTTTCTTTTGAGAATGTTTTTTTGTCGATTGGCTAAAATTAAAAAAAATGTCCACTGTCTGTCTTATTCAAAGTCAAATCTGTCACACTTACAGTACACTTGTATGAGAAAGTGTGTCCAGACTTTTGACTGGTACTGTATTTACAGCTGTGCAGGCTGCTATCCTGTGCGGTGACAAGTCTGAGAATGTCCAGGACTTGCTGCTTCTGGACGTCACCCCTCTGTCGCTGGGTATTGAGACTGCTGGAGGTGTCATGACTGTCCTGATCAAGCGTAACACCACCATTCCTACCAAGCAGACCCAGACCTTCACCACCTACTCCGACAACCAGCCTGGTGTGCTTATCCAGGTGAGGAAACTGGAGGATATGATTACATTTTTGTGCAATTCAGTTTTCTAGTAGAGGTTATATCATTATCCAGTGCATTTCTTGGATGTTTGAGTAGCCTAAGTGATATTGCATACTTTAAACCCAACAGGTTTATGAAGGTGAGCGTGCCATGACGAAGGACAACAACCTGCTGGGAAAGTTTGAGCTGACAGGCATCCCTCCTGCTCCTCGTGGTGTTCCCCAGATCGAGGTGACGTTTGATATTGATGCCAATGGAATCCTCAATGTCTCTGCAGTCGATAAGAGCACTGGCAAGGAGAACAAGATCACCATCACCAATGACAAGGGTACAACATTGAATAAAAACGCTGCTGAACTCAAGTGTTATTCAAACAATGGATGATTAAATGCTAATTTTGTCTATTTTATGATAGGTCGCCTCAGCAAGGAGGATATTGAACGCATGGTTCAGGAAGCCGAGAAGTACAAGGCAGAGGATGATGTCCAGCGTGACAAGGTGTCTGCTAAGAACAGCCTGGAGTCTTATGCTTTCAACATGAAGTCCACAGTGGAGGATGAGAAGCTTGCTGGTAAAATCAGTGACGACGACAAGCAGAAGATTTTGGACAAGTGCAACGAGGTTATCAGCTGGCTTGACAAGAACCAGGTAAGAGTTGATGTTGATCTATGAAAGTAATGATGAGTAACAACATGATTAGCGTATTTTTCCCCTCCACTTTCCTGTTATTATACATTTTGGTCCATACATAATTAAGTTTCTGTGAAAGAGAGGATTTTGTTGATTTTTTGCCACATATACAGAATATTTGCTTTAAAAATGCAGTCCTTACCTGAATTTCTTCAATCATTGCAAGGGCTAACTGCTGTTTTGAAGTTGTGAGTGGATAATTTAATAGGACATAAGCAGTACAGATTGTATTTACATCTGGCTGTCGGTGACTGACATCTGATCACAGTACAAGTAAGAACACATCCAGAGATGATCCAGCAGATGTGATTACATTCAGACTGCAATGCAAGGGTGTGTGTTATCACACTTTGTGTAATACCCTTTCCTTATTTATATTAGATACAGATTAATTTGTAATTCCAATTATCAGTGGGTCCAGGATTTTGCAGGATTACACATCAGCTAAACAACGTAGATATTTCAATCATGTCATCAGAAAATGGTGATGTCATGTGTAAACACTAGTGTTTCGTCAGGCTGCATTATCCTCACCAGTGTTGCAACACTAACAGAGTTTAAACGGTCAAGTCATTCCTACAGAATATGAAAAAGCATGATTTAATTTCCTTGTACTAGACTGCAGAGAAGGATGAATATGAGCATCAGCAACAGGAGCTGGAAAAGGTGTGCAACCCCATCATCACCAAGCTGTACCAGACTGCTGGAGGCATGCCAGGTGGGATGCCTGGTGGAATGCCAGGCGGCTTCCCCGGAGCTGGCGGAGCTCCTACCAGCGGAGGATCCTCTGGACCAACCATCGAGGAAGTTGATTAATCACTTTGTCTGTGGCCCCTTCATATCCCTGAATAATAACCCAGCATGAACATTCCCAGAGACCTAACATTTAATATAAACACTGTCTGTGCATTCTATGTCACATTTGAACCCAGAATAATAAATGATGCCTGAGCCATGTACCTTGTATCTTGCTTATTTAACTCATGTAGTGAACACACATAGTTGTCAGGTGGATTTGAATTCATTGTGAACATCTTTGCATGAGTAATTTTGAGGTGATAAATGTTGGGAATTTGGATCTAGAAATGGGAGCAGTGAGGCAATGAGCCCTCCTGCAATGAAAATTTATTTATCAATGAAGTTTAAATTTTGCTGCAGTATCACATGACTTTGAGGTTCTTGGCAACAAGTAAGTAAATAAATAAGAAAAACATACAGCATACTCTATCAGTATCATACTATTTCACAAAAAAATAATCTGCATTTGTTGTATCTTATATTAACATACATTAGTCAAAGCATCACCCTTACCACATCTGCCTGTAGCCACAGCACATCTAATAACTTAATGTTGTATTTGTTGTATTGAATAATGTTTTATTTTCATTTAGCTACAGAATTTGTTTTAGTTTAGTTTATTTGTTAGGGACAATGCAAAAAATTAAAACATGAAACATGTATTGCATATAGGATTTCACTGCAGTAATTGAATGATTAAATGTATTTTTTTCCATTCTATGATATAGTTTAAAATTGAGGTTAATATCTTCTAATATCTGTAAATTAGTAGATATATGAAGTTTTCTTCACTGCAGGTCAGCAAAGAGGAATTTTGCTATAACAAAGCTAAAGGGGGTGAAAAGTTTTTTGGCATTGGGGTTCCCATCAGCTCTGAGGGCTGTGCTCTCTGTCTGAACTATGAAGCGTGAATATTCCTTGTGTCTTCCTTTAAGTATCAAACTATTGTGGAATTATTTATACAGTACCAACTGAAAAGCTCTGAGCCTCATTAAAGTCTTAGCATTTTCATCTGCTTGTGTACAGATTTTGGTTAGTCTCAAATTTAAAAAAAAGGTAGAACAAAGTTAAAATGTGCATGAATATGTAGAAAATAACAGCATTGAGACCATCAAACCCAAATCATCCTCCTCAGACAGAGAGGAGCTAGAGAAGAATTGTTCTAGGACAATAAAATCTTCACTTATTTCATTGGCAAGCAATCCAACATCAAGACACAGGAATTAATTTGTTTGGATTGACATTCCAAGTCATGTTTGACCTTACATTTTAACCAAACCAGATTTCAGTTTGATCAGCTCTCAGGCTGAAAATCATGAGCAGAATTTCAGACTGTCCTTGTTTTTTTTTTCCCCCTTTAAAAAAAAAAAAACTACATAATAATTAGCCACCAATTAGATTAAGTGCGGTGGAAATCTATTTTCAAAACTAATTCTAACACTTACCAAAGAGCTCGTAACATCTGCTGTAGCAGTAAAACTGAATTTTAACTACTATTATGGACCATAATCTTGAACATTAATTCCTAACAGCATGAAAGAAGGAACTGTGATGGTAAACCCTCCTAATGCACATTAACTGAGCTTTAGGTATAAAGTGCAAGAATAAGAATTTATTTAAAATGCTTAACAGCACCACTCCAAATCCCAGACAAGCAGCAGGCCGTTCATGCGCCTCTGTGCCGTTTGAGCTCTCACAAAGACCCACTGCAAAGTCCCCGGATGTCAACAACAGAAATAGACTGAATGTATTCGCCCTGTGCCAGAAGGCAACAGCACATTTATTGAAACAACATGACATAAACAATACACAAATTTTGCACGTTTTGTAGCAGCACTGCGAAAATAAAACACCCCCCTCCCTTCAGAATTGGTCCATATTGAGAACTGCTCTTTTTTTCCACAGCCTTCATCATCCCCAGCCTTTAGAAAGCGCCTCCATTTTCCAGAGCCAAGAACACAACACTGGCGACGGAGCAGTCTATGAATAGTCCCGATGAGAAGCGAGTGTATGTTTTCATAGTAGAAACAGCAACACCAAACACGGTCCCCTATTTGTTTATCCAAAAAACGAACACTGATATGAAAAAGTAGCTGGCTCTGAGGTAAGCCTTTTATCCCGGCTGTGTCCGGGCCTACAGTCTTTTTACTTGCTCTTGGCTGGTTTCTCCGTCTTCTTGGGGAGAAGGACAGCCTGGATGTTGGGCAGCACTCCTCCCTGCGCGATGGTCACACCTCCCAGCAGTTTGTTCAGCTCCTCGTCGTTGCGCACAGCCAGCTGGAGGTGTCGGGGGATGATCCTGGTCTTCTTGTTGTCTCTGGCTGCGTTGCCTGCCAGCTCCAGGATCTCAGCGGTCAGATACTCCAGCACGGCCGCTAGATACACCGGGGCCCCGGCGCCGACGCGCTCCGCATAGTTGCCCTTGCGCAGTAGCCTGTGGACTCGACCCACCGGGAACTGGAGTCCGGCCCGGGAGGAGCGGGACTTGGCCTTAGCTCGGGCTTTACCTCCGGTTTTCCCTCTGCCAGACATGACTGTTAAAAATTGGGTTGTGACCGGGAGCGAACAGTGGGGACACGGTGGATGAACGAGCTTGGACCTTTACGTAATGTATGTGTGCGTAAAGCAATATAAACCGCACAGGCTTTTCCGATTGGTCAGGTGAAACTGAAACGCACGAGCCAATGGTGCAGCGTGTCCTCCAGTAATGACTGGCCTCTTTTGAAGGATGCTCCAATCGCAGAGAAGGAATCGCACACACTCATTTGCACAGCCATGTTATAAGTAAGGGACTGGTGATGGGGCGGTATCTTGAGCTGTGTGTCTTCTTGCTCTTTCACTGACGTTTGCACGAAAGCGAAAATGCCTGATCCTGCGAAATCAGCCCCTGCGCCTAAGAAGGGCTCCAAAAAGGCCGTGACCAAAACCCAGAAGAAAGGAGACAAAAAGCGTCGCAAGACCAGGAAAGAAAGCTACGCCATTTACGTGTACAAGGTGCTGAAGCAGGTGCACCCAGACACGGGGATCTCCTCCAAGGCCATGGGCATCATGAACTCGTTTGTCAACGACATCTTCGAGCGCATCGCCGGAGAAGCGTCGCGCCTGGCGCACTACAACAAACGCTCCACCATCACCTCCAGGGAGATCCAGACCGCTGTCCGCCTGCTGCTGCCCGGCGAGCTGGCCAAACACGCCGTGTCCGAGGGCACCAAGGCCGTCACCAAGTACACCAGCTCCAAATAGAGGCTGACAGAGGCTCGACACAAGGGAACAACAGTCACCAAATCACCACCAAGACGATTCTTAACCCCCCACCACTGTGTCGGCTGTTTGTGTTTTTGCACCATTGCCGGTTTTCGAAGAGAATGAATGCCAATTTAATCCAGGACTTATGTTGAATGTCTCGAGATTCATTGGAACTGTAGCCTGCCATTTTGTTTTAACTCAGTGTTTCGTTATTTCTCAGCTGTGTGACGTTTTTAAAAAATAATTTAATAAATTCAGAACGAATGTAAATCGGTGTTCTTAAACTGTGGAAGTCTGCTTTGCTTTGCACCATTTTTAATACAGATTTGTATACATGCACCTTAAAAAAATCAAAAGTCCCAATTGTATGTAATGGCACAGTCGAAGCCAACATTGTGAGATTAAAGCTGTGACTTACTATCAGTGAGTATTAGTTTTGTTTTTACCTGTGGTCTGATGATGGATCATTTTTTTCATCAATTAGTGACAGTAGGTGGAAAACATGCTTGGAAGAGCTGGAATAGGGCGACACCAAATGGTAGCTGGAGAGTTCAGTTAATATGGTGAAAGTGCAGGCATTCACTCAGCGTTAGTGCAGAGCTAGTACTCTGAGGTGTTTATGAGGAGTTACACTCAAATCCCAGCAGTGAATCTGGTGTGAATTCAAATAGCCTCAACAGGCTCCTGTTGAGTGGGAGCTGAAGGTTCTGCTATTTTTCTGTAGATATCTTTCAAACTTAACACCAGGAAAGTGACAATTAACTGAATGAGTTGTGGAAGTTAATGCCTATTCCAACATACTGACCTTTACTGGGTTACACATTTGAATCTAAATGTAATACAATATGAAAATGTAATTTGAACATTATTACTGTTCAATGCATTTTATTTTATAACTTGATCATGTGTTTTGTTCTTAAAATCTAAATATGCAAAGTACAACAAGTAACTATATATATATATATATATATATATGTGTGTGTGTGTGTGTGTGTGTTAAATAATATGATAGCCTAACACTGTACAATATGGTACACAAAACTGTGTGTAGTTACTAAGGAACAAGTGAGGAACGAATCAGGAACGACCTGAATTACTAGAGAACAGACTGGGAGATCCTATATTAATGAATCATTAGGTAATGATTAGTTCATGAATATCTGTGCATCATCATACTGACCACTTTCTTCATGGGACGTGCCTGATTAACTCTGAACCAGACTCATTTATTACTAATTACTTAAACATTAGTTACTGTTTTTGTGCACCCCTAAGTAAAGTGGCACATCATACTGAGTAGTTACTCAACGTCAGGGAGAAAAAATATATATATATACGTGTGTGTGTGTGTGTGTGTGTGTGTGTGTGTGTATACCCAGTCGATTAATTTGAGCATGATAGAAGGTTCCAATCCTGTGCTTTCTAGTGGTGTGTTTTACTTTTTAGATAAAAATAAAATGTATGCTAACCCTTTAATATAACCTAGGCTGATATCTGGCTCTTTATTGTCATGTGATCAAAGTGTCACATCTAGAGAGATGTTAATTTGCTGAAGTGGAATTATTGACAGCTTGTGCAATTGGGGACAAAAGCCATGTCCCCAATTGCTAAAATGCTGATTTTCAGGTCAGTGGTTAACATTAGAATTAGGTTATGGTTATGGTTATGGTTAGGTTAAGGTTAAGGTTAAGGTTAGGGTTAGGGTTAGGGTTAGGGTTAGGGTTAGGGGTTGGGGGTTAGGGGTTAGGGGGTTAGGGTTAGAGGTTGGGGGTTAGGGTCAGGGTCAGGGTTAGGGTCAGGGTTAGGATTAGGGTTAGGGGTTGGGGGTTAGGGGTTAGGGGTTAGGGTCAGGGTTAGGGTCAGGGTTAGGGTTAGGGTTAGGGGTTAGGGGTTAGGGGGTTAGGGGTTGGGGGTTAGGGTCAGGGTCAGGGTTAGGGTCAGGGTTAGGATTAGGGTTAGGGGTTGGGGGTTAGGGGTTAGGGTCAGGGTTAGGGTTAGGGTTAGGGTTAGGCAAGTAGTGATTATGGTTAGGGTTAGGGTACGTCTCCAGGAAACGAATGTAAGTGTGCGTTGTGTGTGTGTGTGTGTGTGTGTGTGTGTGTGTGTGTGTGTGTGTGTGTGTGTGTGTGTGTGTGTGTGTGTGTGTGTGTGTGTGTTTGTGTGTGATCCAGGTATTCCTCACATTGTGGGGACATAAATCTGTTTATACAGTCATGTTGTGGGGACTCGCCTCCCTCATGGGGACAAAAAGCAAGTCCCCATAGTGTAAAGTCCATTATTTTAGGGTGAAGACTTGCAAGACGTGCATATTTTTGTTACCTCTTGGGAACAGTTTCCGGTATAAACACAACCTTGTAGGGGACCAATAGTCATGGGGACCAAAGCCTGGTCTTAATGAGGCAAAACATCATTTCTGAGGTCTTGGTTAAGGTTAGGGTTAGGGATTGGGTTAGGCTGGCCACAATAAATGGAAGTCAAGGCAATGTCCTAACAAGGACAGCTGCACAAACTTGAGTGAGACATGAGTGACCAGCTGGTGGAGGAGAGCAAGAGCACAATGAGAGTGAAGGGAGTTACTGAAACACACACACACACGCACACACACACGCACACACACACGCACACACACACGCACACAGTCAGGCACTACACCCTACCTTAACTCTACACGTGTCACACCAATCTGTCTTTAATGAGGAAGAGAGCAGCAGTAAATATTTTTTCTTTCTGTTTGAAGGCTCTGGGAGTTTGAACCGGAGGACTTTGACACTGATGTCGGGCCTCTTATCAAGCTGGTAAGACCAGAATCCTGAAAAGACTTTGGAGTTGGAGTTAATTGTTAGATTACATCTGATTTATTCTGTAAATATGTGAAATCTGCTCATCATACTGTATCTTGTTCCTTGTTTCAGGTGTTTGAGGTGAACAGCAGCATGAAGATGCAAGATATTGAATTTGAAGCCAGAAGGCTCCTCAATTCTCCAGAGACCATCTCTCCTCAGTTTAAGTTGACACACATTTGTTATCAGTTACAGTACAGTGGTTGTGATGTCTCTATGTTGTTCTGAAGTGTTTTTAGAACAGACTTTGAATGGCTGTAATCTACAGACATCCCAAGATCATCAGCAAGGCTCATCAGTATACCAGCAGTCTGACAGAGTAGCTGGAGGCCCCCAGCACTAAACTGCTCCACCCACAGAAGGTGATGATGGAAGTGGTCCCAAAAGTCATGCAGGGATTCTAGTTGCCTCTGTCAAACACCTCCTTCAACATGCTGTCCTAACAGCTCAGTAAAATGGCTGTTGGTGTCACACAGGCTGTTTGTACTGGGTCTCCACCACTTTGGCGTCCATGCTCCATCAGGTCACCTTCTCTTGCTCCATCAGAAATGGTGTGGCCCTGTCTATACAGGAGAAGGTTAGACAGAGTGTCAGATAGACAGTTGTCCTGATGAAGAGGCTGAACTGCTTTGCAACACAGGTGCTGAACACCATCACTGATGTGACAGTGAGAAAGATCTGTGTGCTGTTTCAGCCTCAAACTGACAGAGACTTTGCTGCTGTCTCATCTCTTCCACCTCCTGTGACGCCTCCGGCTGAAGCTCCAGTAGCTTCAGTCCTGGATGATGAGAACATGAAAGAAGAGCCCACCAGAGAACCAGACTTTGCTGAGGTTTCCCCTCCTCCACCTCGTCCTGTTACCCCTCCTGATTAACCTCCTGCCATCACTGCCGTCCAGGAGTGTTTTATCATCAGCCAGGATGAACCAGCAGAGCAGCCAGCACATCGCCCAGAACCAGACTCTGCTGCTGTCTCACCTCATCCACCTCCTCTGACCAGTCCAGGCCAAAGTGAGGAAGAGAGCAGCAAGTTTTATGGTTTTACATCACAGCATCTTTTACATTGTACACACAATTTGCTCATTGAATCAAGGTGACACTGATCAATATTCAGTTCATACTGGGTTGAAAAAGCACTGATGTTATTGGTATGTTGGTCACGGCATCATGTTCAGAGTCTTTTTAACACTCACACATCATGAGTCACTGACTAACATGGTACAAGTTAATGTGCCGTAATTCCTGCAGATCTCATGACTCCTGACAGCTACAGTGTGCTGCTTTGTGACCAAACCTGAGGCGAGGAGGGGAGGAAACATTAGACTACTTGAGTATACAGAATTTCAGCATTATTTCTTGTCAATTGTATCACTTTTGAGATTCTGAGCTTTTTAATTGATAAAAAATACATTTTCTGATTTACAGACCTCCTAAACTGAATCCAGTTTTCATTGAAGAATTTTCATAACTTTTATCTCTAATTGTAGCTAGATATGACAGAGTTTTAATCGTTGGTGATTTTAATATCCATGTTTTCTGCCCCACTTCTTCTTCTCTTTGCCTATGTTTTTATTAATTTGACTTTGTGCAGTAAGTCAGTGGGCCGACTCATACCAAGGAGCACACTCTTGATCTGGTTCCTTTCATCAAGCATAACACCTTGCTCTCTGGAATTTGACTATATTACTACTTGAGGGGACACATAAACGGTAGGTAATGGTGGTAAGGGGAGATAACAGTGAGGTAATCATGAAGGAGAGGGACTCCAGCTCTGCATTCTCACACAATCCGGCAATGTGGTACCTTCTCACAGGTTTTGTGCGGAGGTGTGGGTGTGTTTATTTGTGCTTTAGAATGTAACCGCTGTGAAATCAGGAAATGTTTTAATTATTTAATTCACGGCTTTGTTCTTGCCAGTGCTGCTCGCTCTCTTCATTCACTCCCTAGCTCGTTCAACCACCTCTCAATCACCTCTCTCTCTCTCTCTCTCTCTCTCTCTCTCTCTCTCTCTCTCTCTCTCTCAGCTGGCTCTGATGTCATTTAGCCAGGGAGGAGGGGGCAACTTTGAATGGTGTGTTTACAAACAGCAACTGACAAATCCTGCATAGTATACCTTTAAGTTTTGTATGTAGACAAATTAAAATTCTTTTGAGAATATCACTGAACCCACGACACAACACCAAGAAGTTCAAAAACATCAAGCATGAAAAAAGAAGGATCTGCAGACATTAGTCCAAGGTCCAAATACACAGGAAGCTCCATAAATACAACATATCACAAAAACTGAGAATACATCTATACAGAAACCAGGAAATCCACTGATATTAGGCACACAGAAGAGTGAAGTTACTCCATAAAAGGATGAGGCATGGTGGCAGTTTCTTCAAGCTTTCAGTTTGACTTTAAAACCATTATCAGGTAATAAATACCAGGTGTGCCAGCTGATTGCTTAGTTGCATCAATTAGGCTGATGATGTCACAACCTAAGCTGTCAGTAACAACAGGTTACAGCACACTTGAAATTAATGAATAACACAGAAACCAAACAATAACTGCCCATATGACATAGCCATTGTTATACTGAATGTGTCATTATATAAGAGGGGTGGACACAAAATCAGGAACACCTTAACAATGATTCAATTCAATTAAGTAGCCAATAAATCCATTTAAATCCATCTTTTTTTGTTTTGTTTTGGGTTTTTTTATATGGTGTCAACACTGAGGTCATGTCCTACGTTTTATAGGAATCTGTGGGTTTTAGCATCTTGGTTTATATTCTACAGTTAAGAACTTAGTTATATTTAAATTCAGCAACTGTTAGGCCAGCACAATAAATAAATGACAGATTCTGTATGTCTTATTCAAAACATAATTCCTGTGTGGACAAGGCTTCGAAATAATATTTAGACTACTAAACTAGTGCTTAGAAAATGGTAACGCTTTATTTACGGGTCCAACAAAGTTCTGAGATCGTTATTTTTGTTAGAGTTTAGTTAGTTATAAGCAGTTGTTGATTTCCAAAGGAAATTTGCACACAGCTAATTGAAAAAAATCCAAATAATTGAACATTTTAGAGATGGGGCTTGATGGGGGTCTTGGATTCATGAGCTCAGTACTTTAAACCACAGGCTATAGCCCCATCAGACCCTGTGGTATAATCTGAGGTTCACAGAAAGTGATTTCATTCCAAGTATCGTTATTGAATACAATTCAATACACCCTGGCCATGTGATTAAGAACATGGGTGGCATTTTATTGTACACTGCAGTGTACAAACTTCCAATCTTCCAGCCATACAGCCAATGAAAAACACATACTGAGGCAGGTTCAGTAAACTGAAGAAATCTGCTGTGAGCATGTGACTCTTTTCTACATCGCAATACTGTCACTTCTCAAAAATGGATAAAATGTTGCAACACAAAGATCTGGATTGTTTCACAGTAAAAGCCATATACATTGAGAGTGATATGAGGTATGAATGTAGTAGCTGCTCCAGTTCTGAATGAGCCAAACATGATTCATGAAAGAGGAATTTCATGTGACATAGAAACATCCATACCTTAACATTATTTCCCCCTTAAGCTTTAGCAGCCAGGATTAAGAAAAAGTAGATCTCAGAGGTTACCTGTGGCTAATAACCCACTCAAATACACTTATAGCAGCTGAATGGGAAAAAGGGCAGAAAGGACACCTACTTAATGCTAAGCTTCATGTAAGCTCATCTTCAGTCTATTGTTCGGATGTGGTCTCAGGGTTCCTGGAGGGGATCTGGGGGGATTCGTGGTTCAGGTGACAATTGTAGGAGGTTTTGTTTGTCAGGGTGTGTCTCACTCTCCAAGTCAGACATAGAGAAGGAGACCTAATTTCTTGACAAAGAGTGCTAGCCCATGGCAGAAGTGGGGGGATGTGACAAAAAACATCACTTTAGTGGAGCAGAATTTATAACATGGCCTTTTACATACTCGTAAATATGGCTGAAACAATGCAGCGGGTATTTATATTTTAGTTATGTAACGTCTTCAGGAGAGGTTGGCTTAGGTTCTTGCAGACAATTATGTTTTGTTTTTTTTCAGTTTCCTGTGGATTTTGTCCTGCTTTGTATGTTGTACATGATGATATTTTGCAAAACTGTATTTTATTGTCTTTGAGTAATACATTTCAGAAAAAAATCTACAAATAATGTTCTTCTCTCTCTTTTATTGATCAAGTAATAATCATTCCAAAAGAAGAAATAAAAGAAGAGCAACTTAAAAGTTATGATTTTGTGTAAACCCAACTGTTTTTCTTAATATTGAATCCATTTGTAGAGATGTAATTTAGAGCACATCAGGACACTTACTTTAAAAAAATAATGGCAAGTGAGGTCATTGCTAAAATGACAAGTTAGATTTATAGCTACTTGACATAATATTCTATCACACTAAAGTCGAACCATATAGGTTCACCTATTGTTCCATGTCTGTCAGATGATCCAGTTGCAGGCTTCACAGCAGGCCTTACCTTTCCCTTTCTTCTCAGTTGGCTTCCTGTGAACCCTATTTAGCTGGAAAGGAGGCCAGTATAAATGGCTGAGAAGTCAAGAGCAGAAGGTAAGACCAAAGGCAGAAAAGACACACTGAGGGAAAGAGGCGGCGCAACACTCTATGGCCATCCACACAAGGTAAGAACTTTTCTAAGCTTATGGCTCAAAAAGATATTTCACAGTGTGCGTGATTGTTTTTTATTGTTTACAAGATCAAATGATTATATTATTTTGTTTGCCACCTATAACTGTAATTGGAATTTGATGGATTACACAGCCATGCCTCTAAAGTCTGCCCTGCAGCTGACTGTTATCACTACATTCTACTTTTATTTCCTTCTTAAATTTCTCATCTTAGAGCAAGGCTTCTAACCAAAAATGAACCTACAGAGAATACTGATTTCACTGAAGACACACTAGGCTGTCCTTCAGTGTGGTTTAGTGTCTCACTTTCAGAGCAATGAATGGATTAGTCCCAGTGTGTACAGTATGCTGCACTTCATGATGCTACAGATTGAGGGAAAATCATCACTAATTATAATCTACAGGTGAGGAATGTGACTGGGCTTTTGCAATTAGACACTCCAGGCTTTTGAAACATTTTAAATCACTTGTAAGAGTCATTCAGGTATAATTGCAGCTTCTATATTTACTCATCAGACTGAGCCTCTCCTCAGTATCCTGTGTTTGAGGACTGGATTTAGGACATATGCAAATGTTCACAATTTACTGTTAATGTATACATTTCCTATACATCAGTTTGACTTGCTCATGTTTGTAATCAATTTCTACAATTCTGGCATAATCAGTAATGGAGTTTGAGGTTAAATGTGTACATTTCTTTGCCTTTTGTGCTCTTTAACATGATACTGTGTAGTGCAGAGAAGAGATCATATGTATTTCTGCATTTTTTTTTTCACCAGCAGTTTGAGGACAATGTTGCTGGCCCTTCTTACGCATCAACTTGCTTTGCTTCTTCTTGCCCAAGCTCAGAATGACTGCATTGGACAATCCACATTCAGAAGTCCAGGTCAGTGAAACCTGTGCTCATGTTCGTATATTTTTCAACTGCTCTGACTCCTAATATGAGGATTCAGCAGTCTCTAAAAAAATCAAGGGGGTATCCTCCAAAATGTTATTCTTTTTAATATGAAATTCTGTCTTTCTGTTACACTCTCCTCTCCACTGCATCTCAGCATGAAAACACTGTCCAGAGAAACTAACTCAGATTGTTGAAACTTAATTTTAGCTTCAGATAAACTTTTAAGTACATTTTTGCACAGAATGAGGACTGTGGATTTTGTCCCCCATCACTTACATTGGGAGCATATTAGGAAGGGATCTTTGAATGGCCAGTATGAACAGGAGGAATGATTACAGCAAGTAAAAACTGTCTGGTTCACTGTTTTCTCTTTCTGTATTTGATATATGTAAAGCACTTTGCAACACTGGTTTTATTGGTTTCTGCATTTAGATTTTATTCTTGTATGTTTGTCCTTATTGTTTGCAAAACACTTTGTACCATTATTACCATTAATAATATTAATATTATTATTATTATTATTATAAAACTTGTTTAAATGTTCACATGGGCACTTGACTATTGTTTTAAGACTTCATCAGCCTTTCCTCCAAAAATGTTTTGAGAAGTTTGATATCATGACATAATTAGCTGAATACAAATATAATCACCCAATATTCAAGCACATATTCACATGTAAAGTACACATGAAATGACTTAAAAAATAACAGTACAAATGTCATTAAAGGGGAACTCCACTACTGTAATGTTGCACATCTATAAAGTTGGGGAACTCACATCAGACAGATTATAAAACAGAATGGTCCAGTTGAAGCAGCAGAGGCCGAGATATCCTGACTATAGTCACTAGTATGAGTCAAGCTGCACAAATGCTGGATCCAACATTTCCCACAATGCAACTTGATAGTCTTTTATTAGACTCTTCCTGCCTCTTAATTGCCCACTTTTTTCAAACCCCACATCTCCAGTTTGTTTGGCAAATCTGAGATATGTGTCTAATTTCTAATCTCATGAAAAACTGAATATGTTTAAAATCTGTGGAGTGCCCCTTTAACAAGTCTGTACTGGAGCAATCTGCTCCTCAGCAACAAATAAAGTCATGCTCAGAATCCTAATTCTAGTCTCATCCTGGCTCTGCAGAAAACTCAGACATTGAAGTCTTCTGTGGCTCTCAGTGGGTGGACCTGCAGATCCTCCTGTGTCCTATTTATTTCAATGGATACAACGAGTCGTTGCTGTCCCTCAACTCACAGCACACCAAAGACGAATGTAAAGGGACTCCTGACTGGACGGCAAACCCTCCTGTTCTCAAATTCAACTTCTCCATCACAGAGGAGGCCATCACTGCCTGCTCCAGCAAGATGACAGTAAGTTATCGAAGCCTGATGCACCCACAGTAGATGTCAAATTTCTCCTAATGAAATCTATTGATCTTTACTCAACACACTTAACCTCTTGATTTAAAGATGTAATTGATTAGTTTTTCCTCAAAGGTCACTCAGGAGATGGGAACTGGACTGTTTGCAGACTTCTCCAACGTCCAGTACATCAACATCTCAGGCATGATCTGCTCAGAGGACCCCAGCACAGGAGCCATCACCTATCACCAAGAGGTGATGTACAGGTTCTCCTGCCGCTACCCACTGCAGTACCTGCTCAACAATACTCAGATGAGTGTGTAAGTGGCCCTTACAGTTAAAAAGTGCACACAAGGAGTATGTTTAAAATTTCAGTTTCTGTTGTTAGCAAATGCAAGGCAAAAACATTCTACTTCTCTACTCATTGTTGCTAATGTTACGCTCCTACACTGTGCTCTCCCAATGCTAGTTAGAGATTATTTATGTTTTGGTGCTGTGGTTGTCATTCATAAAATCAGATTTTTTTTCCCATATTCCTTCCAATTACACAAAGGGCAAGACAGTTTGTGCATAGGTCTTCTTTGATGCTGCTCTAAACCCGCCAGATTTTCCTGCCAAAATATTCTGTCACATAGAAGGTGATGTGTTTTATTTTTCCAGTTTAGAATAGAGTTTGAACACTGGTAGCCACTGTGACTCAATTACATGGTTAAATCAGTCATTACCTTTTAGATAATCCCTTGGATTGGTAACCCCTCGACAGGTGAGAAGAACAGGCTGCATCTCATGGTTAAAGTGGCCAGTAGATTCATTGGTGCCATACTGTCTGTTGTTATTTTGAAGGCTCGATTCATTTTAGAGTACTCTTCATGCTCTGAATGGAGAGTTTAAGCTTCTCACCTCTGGATGGAGATTCACATTACCAAAGGCCAGGTCCGACAGGGTGAGAAATTATTTTATCTCTCATCCCATCGAACTGTTAAATGCTCAGGATGAGTCAGCTGACAATCAGTTTTCCATGTAAAGCTGAAGGGTAACGATGGAGATATTGTTTTAACCATTAATGATGATGCGTTGGATGTACTATAGGTTTTATGTAATGTTGTCACTTGATTATGTGAGCTTGTATGGTGCGTTTTAGCATACGTTTACTTTTTTTAATTAAATTTTTTATTTTCAAGTCTGTGTGTTCTGTGATTCACCTGGCTGCAATCCTATTACAGTGGACGATCTGTTTGCAAATCACTGATGACAGCTTAAATTCTAAATTTCAAAAATGAATTAAACTAATCACAATATGATGATGAAACAAGTTTTGTGTCAAATTAATAGGAATAGATTAGACATGTAATCAGTTTTGGATAGTATGGGTTACATCATATTTCTGTTTTGATTTCTCATATTAAAACATGTTCGTGTGAAGCACTTTGAGCAGTTAACTGTGGATGAATGAACCTCAGCTTGACTATATGTAAGAAAGGATCACGTTACCATATTTGGTTATGCTTCAGTCAGTGTCCTCAGATGTGTCTAGTTTCAGCAGGGTTTGAATCTCACCTTGGTGTGTTGTTCCCTCATGTATCAAATGAATGATGACCTAGTTGTTGACGACTTGGGTTTTTCCCATAAGATTCCCAGCTGCTGATGTTTTTTTTCCCAACAGGTCTGGGGTCAATCTGGCAGTCAGAGACAATAACGGCAGTTTCATAAGCACACTGAGCATGCACCTTTACTCGGTAAGAAGAGTGAGCTGTCATCAGAAAGCTGTTTTGTGTTGATTGTCAAAAAAACACTTGTCAATAACAGCACAAAATCAGTGGTATTTAGGACCAAATTGGCGCCATCTCACCTCTCAGATGTCTTAACACATTTCTTTGAATCGTGGAAAGCATTTAAAAGCATTTAAAAACATTTAAAAGACAAATAAAACTGTTGCTCTTTCAGCTCAGAACCACATTTAGTTTATTTGACATTAGCAGGAGGACGACATGAAACCACCACAATAAATACCCATATCACCATCTATAAAATCTCTCTGGTTACTTATCATGTGTAAAGGTCACTTACATTACTTTAATTAAAGCAGCAGATACCCACTGGTACTGAACCACAGCAAGCACAAGTCAGCAACACTGGCTCTAGTCTGGTGGACGTGAGTTAACTTTACCCTGCAAAGGTAGTCTATGAGACACTCAGGGGCTTTGTTGTTAGAAATTTCAGTTAATCCACATTCACTCCAAGTCTTCATTGGTACACAAAACAATGAAGTAATAAATGAATGACAATGAAACATTGTCATCTGGACTGCATGGCACAAAGACAAACAAGCTGTAATACTTGATACCAGATGGCTATTTCTGTCAAAATGGCATCTTTAGAGGATTTTGTTCAGAATATATTTTGCAGTTTGAAGGAGTTATCACTGATTTTGATCATCTTTAAGCCTTCTAAAGAAACCTAAAACTTTGAAAGTTTTTGAAGTAACCATGATTATTATTTCCAGCAATTAAATGATCACATAGTGATAGCTTATCTTTATAATATTCTTTATATTTTATAATTTATGTGACTTAACAGATAAAAGGAAAATTACTATATCAAAGGAATTGATTAGATGACAGTAGGCTGAGACTCTTTTGATATGAATGTTGACTTACCAGATTCAAACTTGGACCTTTGCTACAGTGCATGTTATATTCCATCTCCTATGTCTCTTTTGAAACTGGCTAATGTTGAACATGACATTATACAGAAATGCTTGGCTCTGCCTGATGCAACCCTGACAACAACTTTAGCATGACCCCTCCTGTATCCCTCCCCTGTTTGCAAATATCCTGCTGGCCTCTGATGTACGGTACACATACAGGTGCAGTGTGTCATCTTTAAGCAACATCTTCTCCTCTCTTCTGTTATTCTGCCTCAAGGATAATGCATACTCCTCCATGCTAGAGGTTCCTCCTGGAGGCCTGGAGCTAAAGACTAGGATCTTTGTAGAAGTGAAGGCGTCTAATCTCACCAACAGGTACTTCACACTTTTAACAACTGAGGTTGAGGTATATTGCTTATATAATTTTTATTGAGTTTACATATTAAATGTGTTTTATCCCTGCTTAAATATTACAGTAGTTGAAAGTATTTTGAGTTGATCCCAACAAATCATATCTCAACTGAAAATGGGAAAATAGGATTGGCTCTCTCTGATACCAAAACTCTTTACAGATTCAATGTGGTCCTGGACCGATGTTATGCTACAACCTCGCCTTTCCACATCAACACCACATTTTATGATCTCTTTGTTGGGTGAGTTATCAGCTTACAGACATAAAAAGTGAAACAACTTGACTCAATTAATCTACAAAGACTTTTGACACACAGAAATAATGTTTAGAAATAAAGATGCACAATAAAGATATGGTCCAGAGCTGTATTCCGGATCCATCAACACGTAATATTTTGGTCCTCTTCTTAGTTTTCTCATTGTAAATGTATAGATGAAGTTCCCCAGTGTAAATTAGATTATTCACAGAAAACCTTTAAAAGTCACATTATTAATCTGTGAACCAGGCCTATTCTGAATCAAAGGGTATCCTGTCTGTTGATCAGAGTCTCTTAATTTGTGTTTGACTGAAATCTGGTCAAAAACTCTGAAGAAAAGGGGGGGGAAAATAGCATCTGTTCTCTTCAAGGTGTAACCGGGATAGCCAGACGGTAATGGGAGTCAACGGAGAGCAGCAAGAAGCTCGCTTCTCCTTTGAAGCTTTCCGCTTTATCCAACACATGGACGCGACTGTCTCCACCTACTATGTGCACTGTGCCACCAGGCTCTGTGTTAAGTCCTTCTGCCCCAGCCTCATTCAGGTCAGACTCTGCCTCCAGGTACAACACCACACATCAAAAATGCAGCCCTATTGACAGACAAGAACTTTGATAGTGAACAATTCTGCAAAACCCTGCTTTATGTTCAATGACAATTCTCACTAACTATAAAATCTGGACATGGCAGCTACAGTATGGTCAAAGTTAGGGAGAGATTGCGGTCATGGCAAATAAACTATAGTGAAGGTATGGTTAGGGTTAGGCAACCCAACACTTGGTTGTGGCTCCCCACATAGAGGGCACACTACTTTTTTCCATGCAGTGGCATTAAACATTGGCATTGGCTGTAAATTGTGAGGTTTGGAATCGTCCAATGTGGACATAATTCCTAGGGATGCTCTGTTGCACAAATAACATCATGCTATGGATGTAGATAAAGTTTTGATGTACAGTAGTTGCTGTATTTTGTATGGAAAGCAGTCATGGCAATAAGGAGTGTTCTTCATCTCTACAACTACCTCTCAAATACTCTATTACACCGTAACAGCTTAGGTTACTTTATTTCTGCTTGAAAACTGCTAACCAAAATGACAATCACCCGATTCACCTGCAGAACTGCACCACAAACAGCAACTCAAGGAGGCGCCGCAGCATCAAAGACGACCAGGACACCACAGTGAGTGACATGGCCACCGTCAGCTCAGGCCCCATCACTATCCAGCTAGACAAAGGTGAGAAAGGTCAGCATTCAGAGATGCTCAAGCATTCAGTGGTAGCACAGTTACACATTTCCTGAATCATACCTGTCACATATCAGTCATGCATGAGATTTCTGGAGCTTTCTTTTGGTCAAGATTAAACTAGGGGTCTCTCTTGTTTCCTCACAGGGTATCTGGTGGCATCTGGAGGTAAGCATATACTAATGACAACATGAGTTAATTTCTTGTATTCCTGTATTTTTATCAAGCAAAACAGATGACAAGAACATTGGACAATAATGCCAACTGGTTTTGCTGATCATATACTGTAGACACAAGTGGAACATGTAGAAAGACGAGTTACTAGGGCTTCCAGGGAATACATAAGAGTAGTGAATTTGTCCAAAATGAAGGGCCAGATAAAAAGTCCTCACTTAGTAAAGGGAAACTGGGGCCGCTTCCTGCAGTCTGTCCTGGGAAGGCAAGTAGCAGGTGAGAACCTTGTAGGCCGGCTTTCATGCAAGAGGTCTGAGAAGATCATCATTCTTAGTGGGCTTGGTAAGGTTAAGCTTTGTCAACTTTTCTACTTGTGATTTACTAGATAGGATTTCCTGGTGCCTTCAAGGATTTGAGAATGTTAATACCTATTCCAAATGGCCACACTCAAACCCTACCATTATGGAAAGGGGTGATGGGGCACACTTGCAGACATGTCAGACTGATGCGAAACCATCAATCTGACATGCACGCCAACTTTACACAGTGATTACCCAGGGGTTTCACCCCACCTTTGAGGGTGTCCATTCTGAACAGCTTAAGAACCTTTTTAAGGGCCACCCTTGGCTGGCTAATTAGTAACAATCCTCAGGTGTGTGCCTTCCAAGACCTCAGGAGCTGACAGTGGTAAATCCCAGCTGGCACCAATGAGTAGATGGGAGCTGACCAAGGACTTGCTTGTGTGGGCTAGATGACCCACTACAGCATGTTCAGACAACACATCTATGGCATTTAGTTAGTTTCAAAACCCATGCACATAAAAACACGTGCACGTGATACGAGCACACAGTACAGTATCTGCGAGTGGAAAAGCATCCTCGCGAGAGAGCATTTCAGATGCTATTCATAACCCAACAAGCACTACTGACACCTCTAGAAGGAGCCAGTAGTGGATGTCAGTGTCAGTAGACATGGATTCCTGTCAAGGTTGGAGAATATACATCATCTTGAGAAAGATATGCCAGCATCTCTCTGCTTAGTCACAACCCAGACTTGGATAAGCAGCCAAAAATATATGTATAGATGGATGGATAAGTTGATCATCCTCATCAGTCAGTCACCTTGTCTGTGTACTCCTGTGTGTATGATCAGAGATCCAGTTGGCTTGACAGTTAAAAACATAAATGTTGTATATATTTCCATTCTACTCATCAGTACAAACTCTAATGCGTTTACATGATCTAATACTTAATGTCCTTTTTCTTCCCAGGTGCTCAGCAGACTGACATGAACAGTACCGTGCTGGCTGTTTCAGTTGTGGCAGCCGTCGTCGGAGCTCTCTGCTTTTCTCTGGTGGCTTTCATTGTTTACCACATGTACAACTCCAATATCAGTTTCAACAAGACAAGTCTGTACACACAAAAGTGACAGAAGGTCAAGACAGCTTGCAAAGGATTCTGTCCTGTTTCATTCACTCATACAGTCTGGTTTATGGTACCATGAAAACATTGTGATAAATGATCATTCATTTTTGCAGTTGTTATATACAATGCAGGTTCCTTAAAATAAGCAAAAGAGAGGGAGCAAGTTGTATCTTCAAATCTCTGGTTTCCAATAAAGCTTTCATTTAGCCTGGAAAAAGAACGAAAGTAATATATTTAGTGTTATGGGCATGTTTCAGTGGTTCAATTAACCATTTCCTGACAACAAGTCAGACAGAAACAACAGCACTGTACATGCACATGCACTGTACAATTTAACCCTTGCACACTGCTCCAGGCGTTTGTATTCATTTTATAATCTAATATTAGGTATTGGATTTAAGGGCTGTGATTATTTGTATTGTTAAAGCAGATAGGTAGGTATTGTATCTCACATTCAGGGATTTTTATATACTTTTATATCTATTGAAGGTTCAGAAGCTTTTTTAGCTTTTTTATTTTTATTTCTAATAAAAATAATAACTTTTAACATTTATGGTGAATTTTCAGGGTGTTTTTTTCAATTCTTTTACAAAAATGATAAATAAAGCTACAATACTGTACTTTTATATCGCTACTTTGTCAGCATACTTTTTTCAACGGCATTAATGGATCTTGTGCTTGCAACTGCATTTGACATAATGATCTGGGAGAGAATTTTTTTTAGTCCTTCAATGCAGACAACCCGCTCTACAAGGTGCTTAGGCTCTCTCTAAAGCACACATGAAGTCCAAATCTGTGGACATGTTTACAAATCCATGATCCACAGGTTGTGAACTGGCCTCTGCTGTTTGTTCATGGCATAGTGAGCACTATGTACATACTGCTGGACAAAGCATGAGGGCAAGCCTCATTTTCTGGCAGGGCTGCAGGTGGCTGGCTTGGTGGAAAGTACATTTACTTAAGTTTACTTAAGTACAGTGTTGAGGTACGTGTACTTTACTTGAGTATTTACATTTTTTGAGCTTAATACATCTATTCCACTACATGTATTTGGCTGCTATGGTTACCAGTAACTTACCAGATTAATATTTTACATAAAAAAAACATATTCACATCATAAAATAAACCAGTGGTTCCCAATCTTCTCCCAGTTTTCCCATTCCCAGACCCCTTTCAAGAAGCAGTGTCTTCTAACAAATTCCCCGTCTGTTATCTTCGCCACCATCTTAACTGTACACACCTGCACTCTACTGAGCTCACTCTTCTAGTTAAATTAACATTAACAATCTAATAATGTGAGAAATAATAATATATCAGTCACAGGGGACATTTTGCTGCAGAACGAGTACTTTTACTATGATATTTACTACATTTTGCTGATAATACTATTTGTTTCCTTAAGTAGAATTTTAAATGCAGGACTTGTAATGGAGTATTTCTGCAGTAGGTTATTGGTACTTAAGTAAAGGATTTAAAAACTTGCAAACCACTACAATTGCCCACAGTCTCTTTAAATGTATTAGAAGTAATTAAATCCTTGATTGTTATAGGCTCAAACTTTTCATGTTGCTACCAATATCTTCCTAACAGAGCCTTTTAGTCATTTGACTTCTTTATTTTTCAAAAATTTGTCATGAACCCTCCTGGGGAAAAATACATAATTTGTGTGCCTCTACTGGAAACTAAGGCAGTGTAACTAGAGGATATATTCAGCTTTTTTGAAGATTTCCTGTTGTTTATTTCAGGACAGACTTCACAGCTTCTGATTCTAGTAGCAGAACATTCATCATTTACTGGCAAATTTTTACATACTGGAGGGTCCATGAACACAAACTGGGACAATATAACTCTCAAAGGAATAGAGATTTCAATTTAATAATCTCCCGACAGGGGGAATAAACTCCATGAATTGACTTTACTGTTAAGAACACAAACTTTACGTATATAGTCTATGGTTGAGAATCGCAGAAACACTTTCCATCCAGCCAGCTAACAAATCGCAGTCAAGCTCACAGCAACTTTTCCTTTTCTCAGAATTTCAAATTATTGGTATGAATCAGTGATTACAAAGGGATAACCTAAACTTAAGGGTACACATACTGTATGAAAAAGTAAAACTCCTGGTAAAAACTACAGATCAGACATTGATTAGCCATAATTATAGTACAAAACTTAGCACCAAGTTAACCCCCACTTAAATGTTCCATGCAAGAGTTTGTGTTGACAAGGTGGCAAAAACCTCCTGTTAGCATCTTACAAATGTTAGTGAAAACTGAGGATAAAGTATGATAGAATATTCTCAAAACCACATACAAATGTGCTATTATATTAGGACAGTAATTGAGGAATATTTTGATGTGTGTGTGTGAAAAATAATGTATCTAATGTCTATCTATGACATCTCTCTAATATATCTAATGTCGTTTCTCTGCAAATTATTTCTGGAGCAAAGTGAACCACCAAGAACCCACAAATTACAAACTATACATATGAAGCTGAGCAGCCGACAAGTTCATTTAACCTCTCTGTTGACATGTTGACAGCGAGGTCAGGGGTCAAGTATGTCTAAGTAACAGCTGCACTTTGCTCAAGGACACTTCAACAGGATGGTTGATAAAAACTCTTGATCCTGGATTGTGTGCTTCCATCCACCAACACCAAAGTAAGGCCAGGTAATCATGTTAATACATCAAATTAAAAACAAAAAAGGTTTTTTATTAACAGTTTAGAAACACAAAATTGTTTGCATCTCTCATTCCTGACTTTTTGTTTTCTTCAGTTCCCCCCTCCAAATGATCCAGAGTGCTGCACATACAAAAGCACACAGCTGTAAGTCCTGATCCAAATCCCCCACCCCCACCCCTCAGGTGGGAAAACAGACCCAACATCTGAGCAAGAATCTGCACCACAGGGTATGTCGAGGTAAAGAACAGTGACAACACTAATACACCACCTCTTCTACAACGTTTAGCAGCTTATGAGACTTTGAAAACATGGACTTTATCCGCTGTCACCGGAACACATTCAAGCACTTCAAAAGATTGAATTGGCATCAGTAGAAAAACTAACTCATGAGTCATACTAGTTCATCCAGCCAGGTCAGAAGAGTGATGAAAGTAGAAATTTGGAGACATGGTTTAAATGTTTAAATCTCCCTATTTGGCAGCTCAGTTTTACAGGAGCACCTGAGGTGTCCATCTCCAACTCTACCTGCTACATGATGCAGCACTGTAGGGAGCAGTAATAATGCTTCTATTCATTCAATAATTAGAAAAAAACTCTAAATGCTGGTGGTGTGGTCTATACACTTCAGCAAGTTTGTAATGTTGGAGGTTCATCAGTCCCATGAAGTAAGCATACCAGAAAATGAAATGAAAGTGGCTTCTGACTGAGGGACATACCTTCAGCAGTTACGCTTATAAAATAGGTGTTTCCACGTTCATACTTTTACATAAGATATATATCAGTCATCATTCTCCATAATTTACATGTATTAGTAGAATTTAGTCTTTCTAATTTGACAGCCACTGTTGAGTTACTGCTTCTAAAACCCAATTAGTAAATGCAGTGTGGCATTCCAAATTGCACCATTCCACACCATCAATAGTTATGATGAAGACATATTTATAGTTAATGCTATGATTTACCAGATTAAAGATGCTTTCCATTCAAATCAACTGACTGTTTAATTTTTAAATATTCTACATGTAAGTGACGTTTGCTTCCACTTTTGTCATGTTTTCTACCACTACTAGTCTACAATTTATATGGCCAAATTCATTCGCAATTGAAAGATCTATTGAAGATTGAAAAAAATCTATCATGGGAGAATCCTCAAAAGGGCCCTAAACCAGCTCCAAAGCCACCTAACCCCCTGCTGTGATCAACACCAACAAGTTGTGCACTTATTCAGCGGCTATGAAATCAGTAAAGGATGCAGACGTTAAGACAAATACTAACCTCAAAACAACACATCATGGTTGAGGATACAGATACATGAATCATTCATGAATGACATATCAGAGTATAATAGCACTCATCTTTGTCAGATGTTCATTTAGTTATTTCAGTGTGTCCAAACACCGCTTACACCTCTCTGTATCAGCATTGATGTCATCATTTGTTCATGTACATGGGAAGTTATTTTGTCCCGACCCAGCATCTATCATGGCACAGACGCAGTCTTGGGCTTTCTATTTGTTAAACTGCTTCTTCACGCTGTGTAAGAGTCCATTAAAGACAGAGGCGATGAAAAGCACAGGAGGTGAAGGGGGGAAAAGATGAGTGGTCTCCAATCCTTATCCAATCAGCTTCCAGCAGTTCAACAAACATGGGCATAAAGACAAAAAAGAAAAAAAAAACAAAACAAAACAAAACAAAACAAAAAAACAAAAAAGAAAAAAAACAAAAAAACAGAAAGAGGAGCAAGGGGGAACTTGAATATTTATACACTGTCAATAAATATAGTGATTTTTTCTCAGTTCCAGCTGTTATAATTCATCCTCTATGTGGTTCTCAGGTTGGGCATTCTCCGTTGGTCCTGGAAGTGAGGACAGGAAAGGGAAAAAATGAATACTGTGTACATGTGATGTTGGATAACTTCAACTCAGTTCATTAGTACAGAAAAGCAGAAGATCTGCTGAGTAACTCAAGCCCATGTTTACTAATTTGTTAAGGCCGATACAAGAAGCTGTTGCTATGGTAAAGCTTGTTAGCTGAGACTGAACTGGTGTGACATTTGAAAAAGGCCTTACCCGCTTTGCTGATGTTAGAACACTCATTTCATGTCACGTCTCATTGTGACTATGACAAATACGTCCAGAGGCATTAGTATCATGATTGAAATGTAAGCTATTAAATTAATTGCACTTTCTATTGTAAAGCCATGGCTGGACAACTACATTCCACATCTGCCATGTCAGTGGGAGAAAAATGAGCTTCAGCTTTGTGTTCATCAGTTTCTGCACAAAAGTAGCAGACTGCTGCCTTCTGCTACTAAGACTGAACTTACCCAGTGTAGGCAAATGATGTAATAACTTGTCAAAATGTAAAATTAAAAACTCTCCTTTGGATGAGATGTAAATGTAATGCAATATCATTATATTATGATGGCTTAACAACAGAAACACAGTCTATCACAATCTTCTGATGCCATGCTTTGGTTTTTCTTTTTACTGTTCATTATCCAGAAGTGATCACATTCCACTTTCTACTCTGATTACAAACTGTAACTTGTGTATTACAATTTAATGTTTATTATTTGAGAAAATCAACAATTTTCATGTACAAATAACCAAAGTTACTGTACAGATCAACATATTTATGTATTCCTACATAACTTACAAATCTATGAGTGAACAACACATTGTATCTTCCTCAGGTTCCCTCAGCACATGGCCAGAAACAGACGAAAGGCTTTTAAAGCTTATTGTAGCAGCTGTAATTTGTTACAGATCATTTAGAAAAAATAACCACATTCTTTATGAGCTGGCACCCTGGAGGATTAATAAGCTTATAACTATACATGCTGTACAATCATTGACTTGTGTCTTATCTGGACTTTACATTATTACTGGATTAAATAACAGTTGAGTTGATTCACTTCTGTGGTGAGTTCTGAGCCTTTAGTTTAGTTTTGTATTGCATAACATTTAATGTATCTAATTTATTTTCCATACCCTAAAGTTCTCCAGCATCATCAGCTACTGGTTTGGCAGACCGACCTGTAGTTGTTGTTTCTTCTGTGGGCTGTGATTGGCTGTCTGACTCTGTGTGTGTGGCACTCTCCTCAGTAGGTGGGGCGTCGCCCGGCAGCACCTCCTCTGGACTTTCTGTATTTGAATGAGTAAATATATTAGAAGGAATTTTATGCCTTATTATAGCTCTAACTCTTTATTTATATTCACAAGAGAAGAATAACTTTTAAATGGCACACATGATGACCCACCACTCTTTTTGTCTGTGCTCTCCTCTGTGGGAGGGATGACTTTCTCCTCGGCTGTGTTGTTGGCCTTGCTGCTTTTATCAGAGCTGGTGCTGTTCTTGGCTTTGGCTTTAGCCTTCGGCTTGGCAAACTTGGCCTTGTTGAGCAAGTAGTTGACCTCTCGATCCAGCAGAGCCAGCTTGGACTCGATGTCTTTGGACAGGAGGATCGGCCGTTCCTTTGGAGAGCGTTTCTCCTGCTCAGCAACAGTCTCGTTCTTCCACGTCTGCAGCAGACAGAGTGTGTGGGTTCATTTATAGGTTTAAAGGGGCACTCCACCAATTTTACAGATCAGTTACAAGGAGTACTACTCAGCCTGATAGCAGGCAAAATATGTGTTCTGTGGTTCTGGAGGAGCTTTCCAAACTAAGAAAATAACCCAGATGATGTCATAGTGATGTCATCTGGGTTATCTCAGCTTGAGCTTGAAGGCTACAAATGTATAACAGACAACCTGCAATATGATCTGGGGGTTTGGGAGATGTGGGCCTTTACCAGGCAGAAAGGGTGTAAAGAAAGACACTATTGAGTTGCATTTTGGGAAATGTAGGATCCAGTGTTTTTGGAGTTTGACCCATCTTAGGGACTAAAAGGTGGGGTATCTTGGCCTCTGCTGCTTCAATTTGGACCATTCTTTCTTAAAATCTGTCATCATGTGATGCAACTTTATGCAAGAGAGATACTAAAATTGCCAAAGTACTCCTTTAAAAGCACTGAATGAATAAAAATCATCCACAACTGGACTCAGTGGTGTGATGACAGCATGAAAACATTAATGCATTCACCACCTACCGTTGTCTCGTTGATCACTTTTTCTAACATATTCAGCTCAACTTCTGTGAAGATTTGGTCGTCCTCTGGAATCAGTTTCGCACTCCTTTGAAAGAAAAATTTTTTTTCAAAATAAATAAATCAATCCACAGACAACTGAACCACCAATATGTCCTCACACCTCCTGCTCACCTCAGGAAGAAGCTGGAGGTGTTGAGCATGCTGTCCAGGGCAGCCAGGCGGTCCGGCCACTTGCGTCGCTCCTCCACCCTAAAAAACATGTCCTTGCACAGGCTCTTCAGCTGAGACAGCCTCTCTCTCAGCTGCTTGGTGGTAGCCGCATAGCCATCCTCATCCATCCACACTGACGCCTCACTCAGCTTGGTGGAGATCTGCTCCTTCTCCTCCTCTGACACCACCAGCTGGTACTCATCCTGGTACAGTTTGTCCTACAAAAAGAATTATTGTGTGTTTTTGGGAGGAGGCTTTGGTGAGGTAATATGTCACTATTGTATTACATGTTCTCTTCTCTCTGTTGCAGCCTACGTTCTGATTTTACTGGTTGTATTTTTTATATTAAACTGTTTATCTAGGATTTATGTTGCCTTCTATTCCCTCTAAGCTTCACTGCAACTTCCTTTCAAAAAGAACAGAAAAATATCAAACAGAAAACACAAAAGTTTCAGATAGCTTTCGTTGCTCACCTGTGTCTCAAAGATAAAAGCTTCCAGACTGTTGAGTGTCTTTTCTCTTTCCTGTTTGGCCAAGTCTCTGTTTGTCAAATCCTGCAGCCTGAAAAGATACCAAGACTTGTTTACAGCTGATAAACAGAGAACTAAAGGAGACAAAAGCTGAAAATAAATGAAAATAGCTGTTTTACTTCTTTTTGGAGGAAGCAAGATCATCAGTAGTGGGGTTGAGGATGTCATTGATGATGAGTTCCACTGTGATGTCTTCAGAGATCTTGCTCTTCTTCTGACGTTTTGCCTTCTTCTCCGCATCCTTCTCTGCCTCTGCAGTTCCAGATTTTTCTCCATCCTTTTCCTCCTTTTCCAGAACGGATAAATGGTTACTTTCAATGCCAAGTCTGTTGAGGCTCGTCTCTCTTAAATATAGGTATAACCTAATAACAGTCCTGTAAGTTTTTTCTCCAAGTGTATAATACAGTGTTTCTTAGAGAGATTACAAGTGACAGGATCTTACCTTCTCATCAGTCTTGCTGCCTGCATCCTCTGTCTTCTCCTGGCTTTTTTCTTCTCCTGCACTTTTCTCTGATTCATCCTTCTTCTCCTTGGCAGCCTCGTCTTTCTGGCCGTCATCTTTACCATCCTCATCCTTGCCATCATTTCCAGACTCTGGAGGCACTTCCTCCTCGTCCTGGACACGATCAGAGAGCAATGTTGGCTACAATCTCAGGCCAGATGGGAGCAATGCAGCCCGACACTTGTGTGTGCGCGTTTAGTTTCATTGATAAGTTGTAAAATAGTTACACAAAAGCTATTGCGTGGAAGTACAGCAGTGATAAATATAGTATAGTATGTATACGTATATATGTATGCAAGAAAATGGTGTTGTGCCATTTACAGAGCAGCAGTTACCTGGACAGGTTCAGTTCCATTTGGGGCAGGTTCTGAGGATCCTCCTCCAAACAAGGTGGAGATTGTGTTTCCCAGTTCTGAAAGACAGCAAAGTGTTGGTTCAGTTATTGAATGAAGAGTCATACACAGTAATACAGGATGTAGTATTGCAAAAATCAGTACATGTTAAACATACAATACTTTCACAACTTTACTCATGAACCTTGTTGTGTCAGTCCTCCATCTTATCGCTGTTGATCATCTAACTGTTGTTCCTGTATCTTCATTAATAGAGAGTAGCAGAAGAATACTGTAGATGCATCATAGTGGATCAACAGCTGATCTCTATATAATAATGTAATGTATTGACTGCTCTGAACTGCATTCAACTGATGGTTCAGTTGAAGGCAGATGGTATAATGATAGTCAAACTAAATAATAGAATGATAATAGTTTGGTGAAGCTGTTTATATAATCACATCAATATAATGCCGTTTCTGTTATGTTACTGTATTTCACGTTGTATAGGGTCACGTCATATAATAATACAAGTAATGTATGTGACACAGCAGCATGTGCACTGTAATGCATTTCAAGAACAACACATGAAACACTACTTTAGCTAAAAAGTTGGAAAGGAGGCAATGACACACAGGAGTAATGAAAGCCTACATTCTGACATCTCCCACAAAACCAGACAGAATAGCGAGTTATAACCAACCAGTCTGATATGTGCAAAGGCGTGTGGTATTCTGTAGCAGACTGGTGTCACTGGAATAAGATTTAATCAAGGTAAACACAGTGGACAGCTGTGTGTAATGGCACCGTACTACAATGCAGCAGGCTGCAGATTTATCAGCATATCTGTCCTGCTGCCTTCAGATGCTGCAGAGATTTAACGAACTAAAGGTGAAGATATTGTAAGAATCAATCATATTCATTTATAGATAATACAGACTGCTTTACTGAGGTCCCTGCTTTAACCATATTAAACATTAATTTTCAGTTACACTGCACACAGATAGGCAAAGCGTTTGAAGATCATGAAAATTGTAAGCCAACTATCAGAGTACTGCTTGCGCGGGTTGTTGTGCCACGATGAAAATAGAGCCTGAAATGTCCCTTTTAACACTGATTATAAATTTTTCACAGCTGAGGTTACAGATATTACTTTATAAAACCTACTAGTTAATGTAGATTCCTCTTCTTTTTCCTCCACAATAGTTTCAAAGACAGACTCCACCTGTGGATGAAAATCAGAACAATGAAAATATTACTTGACTGATTGGTACAACTCAAAATGTTGATGCTGTGAAGTAACTCAAAAAATATGAATTTATTCCTCCTTTACGTTACAGCCCACAGGATGATTTTCTGCTGTGTGTATTTGAAGATCCCAACAAAGCCTGGCTTCAGAATGCATGATGTGTACATGTACTGTTTGCCTGTGTTTATTCACTTGTTGCATTATGTGATTATGTATGCATAAATCCTGTAATGTTTGTTTGTTTGTTTTTTTTCTTTATTAATCTCTTCTGAGTGTTAAGCACATTTTATCAGAGTCAAGTGTTCTTGGCTTTGATTTTGATAAGCCTCACAAATGCCATGGCAACCAGGAGAGACACAGTCTGAGTCTAAGCCAATATGTCTGACATAAGAGCTGGTACAGACACTGTATCCTTAAACAAAAGGGAGTTCAACTCATTATCCATGTACAATGTTGTTCCTTTCATATCTGTAGCACCTGATACTTATATTACAGATTATATGTGCTGTTGTTTAGCCACAGAATGGAGAATGTTTTTTTTTTCCTGTGGAGCATGTTCCAACTGTTTCTCTCAGACTGTTTTTCAAAGGCCAGTTTGATTGTGTGAATGTTCAACAAGCTGAATCGATCAAAACGTATAACTGACCCGGTCCAGCAGGAGTACTCCACTTTCATCCATGTTGAAATGGGCTTTGATGCCTTTAGACTCAGCGTCTGTGTGCTTCTGAAAGCTGCTGCCCACTCCGGACAGCTTGACTGTGGTCAGATTCAGAGAGCCAAATGCACTGCAACACATAACAGTGAGGGAGGAGAACAAAGCTTACAATCAAATATATTCAAATCAGGAGAAAAAAAAGTGACAGGAGTGACTTGACACAACTTTTGTGTAAACAGTGTCACGGCTCTTGTCAATCAGATGTATTTGTCTTTTTTAATATCTGTCAACTAGGGGTTTTCTGTAAACTTTGGATTCTCCTAGTTGGCTTTTTATTTCTTTTCTATTCTTTTTTTATTATTCTTTTTTAAATTTCTTTTTCTAGTCCAAAAATGTCATGAACACGGTTGAAATGATCCAATATCTGTGCAGAATTTTTATGCAGGAAGCAAAAAGTGCTAAGAAGGCATATATCCAACCTGAGGTCTTCCTGTGTCAGGAAGCTGAGGTCGCCGTAGTTGATGTCGAAAGCAAAGTCATCGGTGTAGCGGTTGAATGTAATGACCTTGCGCTGGGGATAGGGCGCCATCCTCTGGAAGAGGATACGTTTGTTGTGTTTGACGGTTTTGGTCCCCTCTTCCTCCGTCTCACGGGTAAACTCCACCTGATGGAATTAAAAAACATTCAGGATATATTTTTACGCCCAATTTTGCAACAGAGAACAATGCATAGGATCTGACTTTGATTTTTGTCCTGCTTAAAAAAATTACTAATGGTCCCAAAATGGATGTGATCACCTCCATTGCCAAGTGTTGTTAACATACAGATGATCACCATTTTCTCCACCAGGGATTAATACATTTTCTTTAAAGTGATGTTATTCAAATTCATCAGGAACCAGTGAATGACCTGCACTGACCTGAATGGGGAAGACAGCTGCGTCTCGGACCAGGAAAGGTTTGACCTTGAAGGCCTTGCTGAGGGCAGCAGCCTGGTACACAGCGCCCATGGCTGCTGCCTCATCTGCATTGATGTTCTTCCCCAGCTCCTCTCTGCATGGAAAAACACACAACCATTATAACTACAGCTATATGGAGGAATGGAAATATTTATTTACATGGTTTAAAATGAAAGTTATTCAAATGAGAGCAACATCTCTGTGGTTAACACTTACTTCCCCACAGCTTTGAGCAGCACTTCCTGAACCTTGGGGACACGGGTGGAGCCACCTACTAAAATCACCTGCTCAATTTCATCCTGTTGGCAGAAAGGAGTTCAGATTACTTCTTATCCTTTACTTGAAGCTCACTGCTCACTATTTCAAAAGTAAAATGATTATACCCTACATAAACATTTCAAGCTGGCAAATGGCCATCATTTGCATTTGTGCCACTTATCACTTTGTCTGAGTGGGGTTAGATATATTCAGCTGATGGATGTATTTGCATTAAAAGAAACAGACATTCACTAACAGGTTTAAATCAGAATGCCAGTTCTGAACTGCAAATCCAGTTTGTGTCCCACTTGGTGTTGTATTTTCTTTGTATTGTTTTGTACATCCTGTCATTATGATTTGTCATTGTAAAATTGAAAACTGTAAATAAAGTATTAAAAAGTATTTTGTGAAAACATGAGGGACAAAGATGGAAATAAGTCCAGGACCTTATTGTTCTATCCTGATAAAGTCTGATATGTTGTATTTTATAATATATTAGTTGTCAATAAACCTAAAATCTACTGGTTCTTGTTTTTGATTGTATGTACCTTCACTTTTGTTCATAAGTAGACTCTATACTTTTACATAATGTTATTTGATCTATTCATTTATTTTATTTCTCATTCATTCTTACAGATACAGATGATTCGTGTAACAGATGTGGCAGGTGGGGTTTGGGATGGTGGGAGAGCCCTTATGTGTATGTCCATGTTGATGTTACTATGTTGTTTTGTGTTATTGTATTGTTTAATTTATTATCATTATTATTACTAATGTATTTTGTTTTGTTTAAATGTTGTAACTTATTTTCTGTGCCTGATGACCCCCTCAAAAACGAGATGGTGCATGTCAAGGGGTTTATCCTCCATTTAAATTTTGAAATAAATAAATAAACCTAAACAAGTAGGCAAAATAGCCCCTCTCCAAACCCAATACCCCCCAACAACATAAACAAGTTAGCACTTTTATAGTCTGATGTCTGGTAGAACAATTCATTCTTCATTATGTGTTTTTCTTATTGCGAGTTTGTTTTTACATTCATCTGCTGAAGGAGCAAAGCTTCTATGTGCTCATCTGTTCAACATGTGGACATAAAGATGATTTGTGATATCACAACTAGTTTGGAGCCAGTTGTGGTCCAGTATGCAACTTATACAAGTGTGATGTGGAAACTCCAGTGCGCATACACTGAGAATGGACTTTTCTGTGAACTTTTTTTGTGGTATGGAGTATTATTAATTATTAGGTCTTAAAACATGTTTGGAGGTGATCTTTAAAATGCATGAGCCTAATTTTGTTAGGAAATGGAATGAGGGGGCTTCCAATGGCAGACAATCATTATCATCATCTGTGATAGATTTATCCAAGACTGTTATAATAAAAGTGATGACCATAGGACAATACCATATCTTATGTACAGAATGTAGGGGTCTATATGTGGATATGACTTTCCTTTTCCTATTCCATCTAGCTTTTCTGTGTCTTGTGTCTGCAAAGACCAACAGCCAATTCTCCCTGCAGGGATCATTAAGGTTTCAGCTTATCCTGCCATGTGGGACGACCCGTTAGAGATAGACTGTCCTGCATGCAATGAGAATACTGACCAGCTTCATTTCTGCAGCACTGAGGGCGTCCTGCACCGGGCGAGGCACTCTTTCAAACAGATCAGCACACAGCTCTTCAAACTCAGCTCTGGTCACCTTAGCTTTGAAGTCAATGTCATCCATCAAACCTTCCACCTGAAAACACATTTATTTTTTTACAATGCTCGGATAATCTAGTCAGTAGTGACAAAGTCAGATCACTGATCTGAGAAACGGAACAGTACATTAAGAATCTGTGATGTTTCAGCCCTTCAGAAAGTGATTTTTCAGATTTAAAATCTTAACATGTATTTAAGTTCTTAAACTTGACTTTAAGAACTGTAGTCTAAATCATTTTCCAGGGCTGCAGACAACATGACGGTGTGATGCACAACCATCAAGATGCATTGAAGGTGGAGAGCTCACGTCGCTGGACTCACCTGGGCCATGAATTCCACATTTGCACTTAGCACCGTCTTGAGCCTCTGAGCCTCTTTGAGGAGCTTGGCCATGGCCCGGTGGTTCTCCTTCACATCCTTCTTACTCTTCTTCTGCTCGTTGAACAGTTTGGCCAAGTGGTCCCGGAGTCGCAGGTCCATCTCAAAGCCCCCCAACCCACGGTCAAACCTAGAGCCAGAACAAGAGAACACCTGAGTCTGTGTGGATGCTTATGAATTATTCCGAGAACTGAATTGCAATGTTGAAATGTAGTTTGGGGGGTTTTAAATTGTCAGACAATCAGAAGCGGGAAGCATTTACAATCGTTATAGTCGAAGAAGCCCCAGAATAACAAAACACCCACATTAAGCATTTCTAATAATCCCAGATCTGTAGATATTAAGAGCTTTAATGGCTCGGGCAGGCAGCCAGGCACCTATCAAGAAATAAAGAAACAAACAAACAAAACCCTGGATCTGTCATCAACACCTGATCAGTCTTCCTTTACACTGAATCATCTTTATAAGTGGGTGGTGACACTCCAAGTGTTCTGAGGGATTTATATTACCACACCATAACAGCTCTTGGTAGATGTTAAGTGTACCCAAAATAAATGTACCATATACGTATGTATATTAAATTTACCTTTACTGTACATTGACTATCTGCTCTGGCAACAGGAAAAGTCAGACTTTAAACTGTTTTTAAGTGTTTTAAGTGTTTCTGATGAGTTCTTGATTGTAATTAAGAACTCTGCCTCTTCCACATTAACATGCTCCTAGCTGATTGGAAAACCCAGAGTTAATAGAGCCAGGTTAATAAGCAGCTTCATGATCATGATAATCCATGATCACCAATGTTAGGCTCAGTGAAGCAGGTAAGCTAAAGAGAGCCAAACTTGCTTTGTCATACAAACAACAGGCTGGCTGCGGTTTCATCAGCACAACAGATTTGTCCTTCCTCTTATCTGGAACCACTTGTAAGTTTTTCCTTCCCTAACTTTAAAAAAAAATGCATATTTATTTCATGTTTGCCTCTCCACAAACCACGTTAACATCTGCCATGTACAACAAAATCCTACCAAACTGGTACAGTCAGGCAGCACTGCCTAACGTAAGACTCAGTCAGAGCTGTCTACAGTATAGATAAGGCTTGTAGCATGTTGATGCCAGTGGACATCTGCTGTGTTTTCTGTAGCTACACTTCAGCTGGAGATCGATATCTCTGCATGTTATGTGTGTGGTCTGTTATCTGGATGTGTCTTCCTGTTTTTTAAAGTTTCAGAAAGGATGAGGGCCAAGATAGAAAGAAGAAAATCTTCAAAATCATCCTGTAGTGTTATTATACTGTGTGATGCAGTGTTGCCATTCTCCAGAGGATCTGATAATATGCATATGGCTCAGACCAGAATCTTAAAGACTTAATACAGAATGTTCTTAGATTTGAGGTGTGTGTAAGTGTCTCCAAAAGCCAGAATAAACCAGTTTCTAACTCACATACTGCAGTTGTGTAGAACTTAAACTGGTTTAAAATTTCCACATTAAAATTTGTGGATCTGTTTGTGTTACACATGCACAAAACATTATGTACTGACAAATAGACTCAGTATGAGATGATTTCATTTTGATGAATGCTCCAAACATACACTTAATACCTTTAGGAATCTGATGTTCAGAAAGGTCTTTCCATGTTTACAAGTCAGGTCAGTAGAGCTGAAGCACTGTTTTAAGATTTGACTACTGACTGTGTTTTTTCCCCTTTTTATTTTTCTTTCCACTTTCCCTCTATTCACCAAAATGCATTTTCATGTCGTCACATATGGAGCCCCAAAGTGTTCAATATAATAATATAATATAGTAATCACATGAATAAATAAAGTAAAATATACAGTATAAGTAAGAACTAATAAATTACAATAAAAATCATAATCAGTAAAACTCAGTTAATTGTTATGAAATGTTATTTCATAATAATGGTATAGAATTTCATGATAAGAAATTGAGTTTTAATAATTATGGGATGTTTTTTCACCCTTCATATTTTCATAATAACTGAGTTATATTATACTTCCTTTTTATTTCAATATGCCCCTTTTCATTAATGGCATTTTTTCTAAAAACACAATTTCATCAACCACTTTTCATGACAGTGGCATCTCCCCTTCCAAGTGTGTAAGAGAACCAACTGTGGCTGCGAAACTCGCAAAAAACATGAAAGGCCCTCTCTAGAGTCACTGTTTGGTTTGTCCGTTCTGGGCCACTGTAGAAACATGGCAGTGCAACATGGCAGGCTCCGTGGAAGAGGACCCGCTCCCTATGTAGGTATAAAGGGCTCATTCTAAGGTAATGAAAATACAACAATTCTTATTTTCAGGTGATTATACACTAATAAAACATACTTATGAATATTATATTCAATTTCTGCCAAGTCCGTTCTGCTAGATGCCACTAACTTCTACACACTGGACCTTTAAGCTAAATTAAAAAAAGATGCTAGTTATTATGTCCATACTGTGTTTATCTGAAGCAGCCTCAAGTCGAATTACCTCTGCATTGTTCTTGATGTAGCTAACAGGAGCTAGCTACATTTGGTAGCAGTTGCTGAGCCAGGTAAAGGGCTAGGGTATGTGACTGGAAAACCATTTAGAAATATGTCCATTATGTATATAATGGAATAGAAAACGAATGAAAAAATGATAAAAAATATAATTTTCTAAAAATCATTTCATAGGAATGAGTTGAATTTTTAACAGGTTATTATTATTATTATTATTTCTTAGTTCATGTATATATTTTACACTATGTATTCATTATTATTTATTTATTTATTTATCATTGTTCAGTGTTCTATCACAAGATTTGTGAAAGAACATTTATTTTATTTAATACCCAACACTTTGGTGCTCCATATTTACACAAAACTCTACTCCTGTCTTAAAAAGGTTGTCAAACCCTCTAGAAGACAAAGCAAGATTTTAAATAAATACCAATGTGCACAAATAAAACTGCCCACATCTCTTATCTCCATGCTTTTCCATATTTCAAAACCTCTTTAAAACAACAGGCCTGATAGTGAGAGACTGGTCTCTCTGTACATTAGATAGAATCAACACTTTGCTTATATTAGTGTTCTCAGTGGCGATTCCACTACCCGGATCAGTGGACTCACCCGACACCTCGGATCTGCAGCTGGGGCTGGGTGCCAAACTCCTTGGTTTTGACTGTCTGATAGGTGACAATGGTGGCAGTCGTGCTGCCTGAGCCCATATCATAAAACATCACATTCTGAAATGGAACAAGATCAGACAGTTAGTGATTTGTAGTCACTTCTCAGTGGAGCTTGTTTTCCCACACAGTTAAAGACAACTACACTCATGTCAACATGACCTCAATATAAAGCTGCATGGAACAGCCTGTGACATTCTTATCAAGTACTCATCTTGTAAATGATAAAGCAGATTTGTTCTTGTTTGTATTTGTGTGTGTGTGTATATATATATATATATATATATATATATATATATATATATATATATACACACACACACATATATAGGACACACCTTCCCATTCACTTGACAAAGTGTGTCCAGTTTTTGACTAGTACTGTATACACTCACCGAGCACTTTGTGCAAATGAAAATGTATAAGCTTCGTAAAAGTGTAATTTACGGCAGAGCTGTTTTATTGGATTGCAGTAGACTGCACAGGTGTTCCTAATAAAGAGCTCGTGAGTGTATAGTTAGTAATTTCCTATAAGAGCTGGAATGAGACATATCAGGTTTTGGTCTTTTCATGAGATTTGTTGACATTAAGAAAAATATAGAATATCACCAGACTCATGCTCTGAAGTGTGTAATTGTAAGTAACACTGAATGTGAACCTTGACTGTGTTGTCGATATCTTTCCTCCTGAAGACCCCATAGTTCAAGGCCACAGCTGTGTTGTCGTTGATGAGCTGAAGGACCTTTAGACCTGCCATCTGTGCAGCCTGGAGGACTGCCCTGCGCTCTGCCTGGTTGAAGAAGGCTGGGACGGTGATCACTGCATCTTTGATTGGTTGTTCTGTGAGTTTGAGTCAGGAGGAGTGAAAAAAAGGCAAATGAGTATGCGTGACATTATTTTATACAATGATGCATCTTGCTCCATGAGCAAACTGACCTGCAAAGTCCTGAGCCAGGCCACAAGAATAATTGAGCATCATCCCAAGAAGCTCCTCAGGTGTGTACTGCAGTTCTCTGATAGAAAAAAAAAACAGAGAGACTGTTTCTTTCTATAATGTGTAGATAACTGTTTTGCAGGTAGTGACTCTGGTATTGATGTTTCCATGACAACTTCTACTGTAACCCTGACCAGTACCACCATGATCGGTCATGTTATTAAAAACATCTGTGATGGTCAAAGTATTTTCAGAGGTGAAATCATTACAAATATGAACACTGTAGGGCAGCACAGTCTGATACTGCATATGTAGAGATTACATGATAACAAACCACAAACAAACAAACCACTCTCGTGAGTCATGAGGTCAGGGGAATCCCATGCAAAATGATTTTAAGTCTCAACATTACGAATGGATAGACAAAAGAGTTTATCGTCTTCTTCAAACATTTATTGTATGATGGGAAAGCAGGAGACATAAAAAGACTTACTCTGAGTTTTTAAAGTAAACTGTGTCTCTGACAGGGTCCTCCTGCAGCTGGTGCTCAGGGAAGTGTTTCTGGTAGAGCGCCACCTGGAGGTTGTTGTACTTCTTGCCCAGGATGCTTTGCAGGTGTCTATAGACAGTTTTGGGGTTCTTCACAGACTGAAATGCAACAATTAATAGCATACAAGAAGATCAATAATATTTTGAGGTAAGTTGAGTGTTTGAACTTGACTGAACAAATGATATTTCCGTGAGTGATCAGATATTTTTTCCAACACAAGTTGGGAAATTTGAGAACATGTCATACCACTCCTAATGCACTGTCTCCAAAAAGTCTTTCATTTTCTTTGAGACATACAACAGTGGGTGTTTTCCTCCTCGACTCCCTGAAGAAAAACACAACAGACATAAGATTCAACCCTGAAATGTAATTTCATACTGCATTAATTAATTTTGCTTGCATTTAAAGGAAATTGAAACTTTGGTGGCATTTCCTTCAGTTACATTTCCTTTAACAACCAAACCAGTTGTGGTTGGTGCACACTCACTGTACCGTGATGAAGACAGCTGCACAAAGCGAAGCAGCACACAGTTATACTCACTTGTTGAGAACAATCTCCATCGGCACACCAGGTTTCACTATCGCCATTTTCATCCACTCACTGCCCAGGTCAACTGACATGACAGCGACAGTCACTGCAAAGACAAATACATGTGTAAGACATCCTGAAGTACAGTAGAGTTGCAGTATTGATCTAGCTTATCTATTTCCAAACACTAATCAATAAAAGCTTTATGTATTCAATGGTGTGCCAAGGTTGTAAAACAGTCAGCCTGGTATGTTTTTAGCAGTTAAATCTACCATCAGTGCTGCATGTTATAGAAGTATGTCAGTGTATGTTGATGGATCATATTACCTGTGTGAGAAGGCAACATTGCCAGAACAAGGCAGAAGAGAGCAACCAATGCCAGCTTCCTCCCCCCCATGATGAGCTGTAAAGATGAACAAATGAAACATTTATGTGAAACCAATATAATCAAGTGAATGGATTTTCACAGATCTTCACTTGTCCATATTTGCCCATTGTCCTAAAGCTCAGCTCTGAAACCTCATCACACACCACCATCAAACACCTTTCATCTCCTGCTTCTCTCTGTCCATCCACCTGCACTGTAGAGACGCTTTCTGTCCAGCTCTGTCGCTCCATTCATAATGTGCGAGCAGGTACAGCTCCGTGAGGTGATGGTTAACAAGATGATCTTCAACTTGAAAAGCCAAACCTGCTCTTTTTGCTTGTACATGCAAGCTTGCTTTCTTCACAAGTAGAAACAGAGCCAATTGCAGCACACTCATTACTCTGATAACTCACTGTTTATGTTTCCTCACAGGTGCTAATGCGGTTGAGATTAACTTCAAGAGGGATCAGTGCGCCACTGCCAGGTAGTGCCATGGCCTTTGCCCAAGGATATGCATCCAATGAACCTAACCCCACCCACAGAGGTGTAGACACTGTTCAAACACGTGGCATTAATGCCATTGTCAGGCTTTGATGTTGGCTAAAGCTTTTATATCTACAAGTAACCATAGGGTCTCTGCACTCACAGGAGAGTGTATGCTTCATTTTCAAGGCTGCAGAAACATACTGTAGCCAGAGCTTAACATTAGGGGTGAGTACATCAAAAAACTGGACTGGTGTTTGTGTTTTGGGGGGAGAACAACAGGCAATCTGCACAGAAACTTCTAGCCCCCGGTGAGGCTGTGACGCACAAATGCAAAATGGATGCACAAGTCAAATCCTCATTATTAAAAAACACCAGGAGCAGTCTGTTGGCTTCTGGAAACCAGTGGATGCAAAGGCCAACCACAGGATAACTTACTGCTGAGTATTATACAGATAGACACAAACAATTACTGTTTAGCGTTACACCATTAACTATTAACCATTAACCTTTCAATTCAAAGACAGCTGGATACTGTGGACCATCTGTGGACCTTTACAAACACAAAGCCAGCACTGGTAAGCAGCAGGAAATAGCTCAAAGAAGAAATTGACAGCTACTGTTAGCTAGCTGCATGTCTGACACCATCAATAAGAAAGCATGATTGACACACTGTGCTGTGGGAGGAACTTACTTACCTTCTCCGCCGGGACAAATGAAACTGTGAAGGGGCTACCAACAGGGTGTACTCCTCCGGGCGGGTTCTGAGATTTGTGTCCCTCTTTTAGAGCTGATTCTGAGCCTCTTTGTTGTCACACTTGGTAGTTTTTAGTTCCCCTTATCACCGGCTGGCTCTCAGCAGTCGGGCCCCGGAACGCGGCGTCACCTCATTGGATCCACTGAAGCCGCTGCTGGGACAAAAATTGATGTCAAGCTCAACACAACACAACATACTATTTCCGGTTAGCATTTCATAACAGAATTCACTGTAGACTAAAACATAGCGGGATGTTTTCAGATTGTAAGATTGGAAATGAAGAAAAATGCGAATAGGGAGTGACTTATAAATAAAAAAAATACTGTGACTTTTATTATCAATATAAACAGTTGTTATCATATTGCAGCCCATATATATATATATTGCTTTTTATGTTTTGTTTTTATATTTTATATATATTTATGTATTGTTTTTATTGTAATGGAGCCTCCGAGCCAAGGTATTTCACATGATTGTATTTGTATAACTGGAGTGACAATAAACATTTTGAGGGAGGTAAGTAACTACTCAGTGTCTTAGATTTAAAAATAATAATGTAATTTCATAATTACTGCGCACACAGGTTATTTGATAGAGCATTTGATTTCGTGTTCTCGCGGTGACAATTTATGCGGTCTTGTTTTGAAAGGAAGACCCCTTGCATCCGGTAGCTAAACCCGTCTATATGGACGCCAAGTGCAACAACCAGCAATGACCCTTCAACACAAGGCCCGCCCACAACGCTCCACGCACTGCCCCGTGATTGGTCCACGTGAGGTGAGTGACGTCGTGAAACGATTTCTGGCTACATCCAATTGGTCCACGTCCAGATAGTAGGCGTAAACTGAATGACGACATTTCCAGGTAAGGCTGAGGAAACCACATGCCCATTTACAAGTAACTGATTTAGTTAATTGTTTATTTTATCACCTTAGTTTAAGTGAACTTAAGGTAACTTGAATAAATTCTGTATCTTGTTTACTGTTATACTAACAATTTTAATATTGTAAATATGCCTTATTCAGTAAAACGCCTGGCATGTACATGGGTATTCTAAAATCAACACATAATAATTATAATAATTATAAATATGTTAATACATTAACTTTGTACCGCAGTTTTCATTCATAGTTAAACTCAAAGTGCTTCAGTATATACATAACACACAACATAAAGAAAATAGTAATGAGTTAAGATTAACTAGTCTTCTGGAATAGAAAGGCTTTTAGGTCTGTTTTAAAAGAGACTAGGGTCTGCGCTGCCCTCAGATGGTTAAGAAGGCTGTTCCACAAGTGTGGTGCAGCAGAGCAGAAGGCTCGATCATCTTATCTCATCTTTCTCCAACACATGTAGAAAAAGAACTGCACTGACAAAACAGACATACTTTATATTCGCTTTGTTAAAGCTGTATGTTTATGTAAATTTACAGTTGTAAAAATCTATTATAAAAAGTGAAATACAGCTTATTTGCAGCAATAAGATAATGTTATGACTTTTCCATAATATTTAAAAGGGAATGAAAGTTGTGAATCAAATTTGTTGTTGCTCATGAAAAGTCTCCAATAAAAAGCCCTTCTGGATGTGACTGATAATGGACTAGCTAGACCTGCAGGCAGGTTTCCTGTGATCCAAGCATCCAATGCAAGTTGAACCCTGAGGACCCAGTGTGATTCAGAAGGCACAAAACCTGCAAAACCCATAAGCATAGCCTAGAGACAAGGCTGTATCAAGAAAATACAAAAAAGGATGACACTGTTCATAATTTTATTCCTCAATTTAGATTGACAGACATTAAATAATTTCATTAGTGACAGATGACTGAACGTTTTTTGAGAGTGTGTGCAAGGTTACAATAGAATACGAGCAAACACACCAAAGCAAAACTCTCCAAGGTGTGACTCAAAGGTTTTAAGACATAGTATTACATGTTTTAACCTAAAGTATGTTTTTTTTTTTTTTTTTACATGTCCTCAATAAATCATGACTCAGACTAGGAATGCACTTATGCAAGTAAGTCCATCACAGGTACTAAAAGCAGGCAGCAGCATTGCTGCTAAATTAAGTGGCATCCCATGCAGCAAAGCATGTAGTCACTGATGTGAAGCTGGACACAAAGTGCCTTCTCAGGTAGCATTCAGACTATAATCACAAGCTGGCATTTCTAGCAGTTCCTCTTGGTGTGGATGAGAAGGTCTCTCTGCAGGTTGACTTCTAGACTCCCAACAGTTTTGCTGCCAGGCGGGTCGGTGACCAGAGTCAGTTTGTTAAACACTCCTCGACCAAAATAGTCAGCCACGACTGAGAAACCATCATTAGAGCTCCGTAACTGAAAACCATATAAAAAGAAACAAGAACTTGCATTTGGTCAAACATTCCTGTGGTGTGACAGCAAGCACACTGCACTACAGTCAACTGCTAAAATATAATTACAGTATAAACTAATTTCCCTCCTGCAGATGAATGTGTTTTCTAAAAATACAGGCCAAAACTGATGATAGAAAATCATGATGAATGAAACGGGGAGAATGATTGAACACACAACTTCTAAGTTCCTCACGTTTACTTCCTTCAAGTCAAAGCTCAAGTATTGTTACCTGTCTGTTGAAGTGGTCATGCAGATCACGTTTCTGGTCCTGGGCACGCAACATGTCCATGACTTTGCGGTTCTCTGGAGTGCAAGTTGGGCACTCAGCCTCACTCTCAGCATAGCTTTCAAAGCAGTGTTGGTGGAAGGAGTGGCTGCATAGAAAATGAACAGATGGCAGCTCCAGGGGGCTGTTGCACATGTTACACTTGGTCTTCTGGAATATCTTGGCACTGTGTGGGAATATTGGGATTAAGATTTACAGTTGTATTAGGCAATCCATGACTTTTTTGGATGACATCAGCACAAGTTGGTTGGCAGCCCTCACCTGCCATCACTACCACCCCCTTGAGCTACAGTGGCTGTAACTGACAACAGTACAGTCACTACAGTGAGGATAACACAACTGTTCAGTAGGAAACTGGTAGAATTGGTGTTGTTTATCACAGAAAACAAGACTTGAATGAATGATAAATATGTATCCTTGCAGTACATAAGTAAAATTCCTGTAAATCTCATCCCTTGTGTGACCAACCTCGTTTTGAGCTCCTGGATCTCGGAGCGGAGGTGAGCAGTTTCCTCGCGATACTGGCGGATTTTGCGTTCATCATCCTCGATCTGCTGGCTCTCCCTCTGCAGCTTGTTGATGAGGTAATCCTTGATGACGGAGAGAGTGGCCGTCGAGTTGTGTGCCAGTGTCTGCACCACTACAGCCGCACAGAAATCTTGCATTTAATGCTGTGCAAACACCTTCTTTTCACTGATTCTACTGAACAAAGTAGAGCTGCAACGATTAATCGATTAGTTGCCAACTATTTTGATAATAGATTAATCGTTCTGAATCATTTTTAAGAGGAAAAATTCTAAATTCTCCGGTTCCATCTTCTTAAAGGTTACTTTAGTCCTCTATGACAGTTAACTGAATTATCTTTGACTTGTGGACTGCTGGATGGGACAGAACAAAACATTTGAGAACATCATCTTTTGCTTTGGGAAACAGTGATCAACATTTTTCACAATTTTCTGACATTTTATAGACCCAAACAGCTGATCAATTAATCAAGAAAATAATTGACAGATTAATCGATAATGAAAATGATCGTTAGTTGCACCCCTAATGCAAAGTCTTCAAAAGGAAGGAACATTAGTGCTGTTAGTCTTAACCTGAACTGAATCTAATGTAGCATTTTGATCACAATCCAAACAAGTATGAAGTATGAAATCTAAATTTCTACCAGCTCACCAAGTAACGGAGGCATCAGGTTGTTTTGGTCAATGTGATGTAGGACCTCACTGATGTAGGCCTTGCAGTCTTCTTCTTTTCTGGCAAAGTATCCCAGCGCCTGCTCCCAAAGGCAACCCTCTTGGTCCCCATAGCGCTTGCAGGCCTCTACCACTTTTCCATACTCCTCATTCTGCATGTGATAGTGCATAATCTGCTGGTACCTGCACATGAATGCAAATTATGTCCAATTTATCATATTTATCATCAATAATGTTATACATATGTTGGATCAAGTTTCCTGGCTTAACAGGTAGAGAAACACCTAACAAACACATTATTACCCAAAAGTGCTATGACAACTGAAGCTTTGAGAAAAAATAATAAACATATATATATATAATATAATATATATTTTAGGCACATGGAAGCAGTGAGTAATGAGAGAAGTTATGATGTGCTTCAGTTCATACATATTCAGATGTTGGTCTGTCTCAGTCACTTACAGTTTGCCCTTCTCATAAAGGTAGAGGACACCTTCTTTGAAATTGTGCATCTGGCAGAGGACCAGAGCCTTATCAAACACAGTGTTGTCACTCCTCAATAGCGACACAGCTTCCCCCTGCAGGATCTTTTTTCTCTGCCAAACATATGAATTAGAAAAAATGAGACCATTAAAAACTGAATTATTTATTTAATTTATCATTATTAAGTTTAAATGATTCTCCCATCTGTAAAACAACATTTCTGAAACTTTTCACTAATGATGGCTAGTTTGTGTGTGTTGCACTGACCTCAGGGTCCTGTTCGTGTGCCCAGTCTTGCAGTCGGAGCTCCAGCAGTGTGTCATAAACACCCTGGGGAGAACGGGGGTCTACCTCGATCATGTGCTCCAAGAAGGCTTTCAGCTCCCGAGGGTTGTTGGCAAAAATTGGGATGAATTCTTCAGAGTTGGCCTGAAACCAAAAGAAATGTTTACAGTCTTTACAGAAAACTATTTCAGATAAATATCTTACATACAGTATATGATCATTCTAGGATGGTAATTTCAGGACCACAGGGCCATTACAGCGTCACGTGAAAATTACAGGAATTAAATCTTAAACATAAAAGAGAACAACAGTACTGCACACAGACCTTATCGACCCGACTCCTCTCCTGGCTGTCTTTTTCAGCAGTGTCTCCACTGGGTTGGTAGTTGGTGCATAAGCCTTTCAGCAGCAGCGTGGTACCTTCAGGAACGTGGTGCATCAGGGTCTTGCCATAACGCTTCATGTTGCTCTCAGCTTGTTCAAAAGGCAGACGTCCAATGTAACGCAGTCCTTCCTGGTAGTTCTGAGTTTTGGAGGGAAACAGTAAGAAAACAGTTACTGTGCATATCACATGCTGTTGTAGGTGCAGGAGGTGTAGTGTAGTGGGGTGGACTTAAATCAAAAGTATTGGAGAATTTTAAATCATGACCTGATGATGGTGCTAGATGAAAAACTAAGGAATCACCCTGAAGGGACATGAATGTGAGAACCAAATGTCATGGCAACCTATTTCACTGAAAACCAAAACTGTCAACCACACGGTGGCACTAGAGGAAAAGGATCAACAAAGTCAGTAGGATTCATCCTCTGGGCATCATGAATGTCCATACAATTTTTTTTTTTGGCAAGCCATCTAATAGTTGTTGAGATATTTCAGTCTGAAACCAAAGTGGGGGATCAAACTTCAGACACTGCCATCCTAAAAATAAGTCAGTTAAGCTTTATCCTGCACTGAACAACTAATCTGGTGAAAACCAATGAAAAGTTATTCAGGATGAACATTGCTGAATGTCAGAATATTGAACCTAAAATTACCCACGCCTCCCCTGTTTTTTTTTTGTTTACAATTTGAAAAATCTGCATCATGGAAAGTCATCAGCCAAGACCACGGACTGAATTTATCAAACGTCTCAGAATCATTCCAAGGAATTGCACTGAAAGTTAACTTGGGACTAAAAATACTCTGACCTCAGAGTAGGAATTAAGACTCATTTATGAAGAGTCATACACTTACTTTCAGTCAGGAGGAGGACTCCTCAGAGAGAGTGTGACGTTGCTGTTTTATGACACTCAGAGTCACAAAGTAGAAACTATGATGACGTGTTGTAGTTCTCTTACATCACATGATGCATGCCATTTAGCCTTCATAGACTGTAAACAAAACTACTCACATGGGTTAAAAAATAAATGTAGCATGTTAAAATAGTAGATAAGTCTAATTTGACTCAGCTGTGTGAAATCAGCCCGATTCAACCACATTATTTCACAGTTCCCAGCTGCATATTCAATGGTACAATTTTTAAAATTTAATTAATTTAATTAATTAATTTTTTTTTGTAAAAACAATCTTTCAATACATTTATTCTCATCAAGTTTTCATTAAACATCTCTCCTCTCTGCCTGAACGCTGTCTCCTGGAAACTCCTAGGTCAGGATGACTCTGGAGCTCTCCTAAATATCAACCAAGACAAGAGTGATTTCCTAAGTTAATAAAGTTGATAAATGCTTTTACTCCTAGTTCTTTTCAAGAAACTTGATAAATACGGCCCCTGAAGTTATAGGGAGCACCTTTTTTCTACGATTTCTAAATGGCTTCATGGATGATGGGCATCAGGGACCCTGCTGACACTGTAAAGAGTGAATACTGTTGATTGTAGTAGTGTCTGTGTGTTTTGATTTGACTGATTTATGACTGAGAATAAGTGGTGTGCTGGCAAATTGTGACAGGAAGAAACATATTACTGCAAAAATTTGGATGCTGTTTGTATCTGATCAGAGTGCATTATCTCTTCATATCCCAGTAATGTATTCATATTGATTCCTTTTTTAGGGTAATGGAGAAAAAAAGCACACTGAGGAACAAGGAAGAGCTTCAACATCACTGGATCAGACATAGTAAAGATTAACTTCTAAACCAAAAAAGGTGACCGCAACTAATTTCAGCTTGTCACAGAGTGGACACCAACATCTAAGCACAGACAGGTGAATTCTCAGGAGAGCTCCATCAGACGATACATACATTTCTCCAACAAAGGTTTGTACATCTACTTGCATGGTTTTTACCTTGAGGTCTTCCAGTTGGATCTTCAGGTACCACTCATGGTGCATGTGCTTCTCAGCCAGGAAGACAGCGTGGCTGTGGTAGCTTGCCTGCCGAAGAACCTTGATGGCAATCTCAACATCAAAGTGGACCTCACTTTCACTGCTCTGTTGAAAATACAGTACATGTGAAGACAATGTTATAATACGGTATGGCAGCCATTAGTGATCTGTTCATTAAGAATGAAAGAAAGTTCTCTGATGCAACCCACTTGGTATTTTGTATTACTGTCGTCAAAAAAATATTAAAAAGAAAGTTAGATTTTACTCTATGAGTCAATGCACTTTTTTAGGTGTATTTATCACCAAAATCTACATCCTCGGCGCTCATTTTCACCAGTCACCTTAATGAACTCTTCCAGCTTGGAGCTGTCCTTCAGTTTCGTGTAGCAGTTCAGCAGCAGTGTGGTGTGGTCTGCGTTGGCCAGCGACTGCCTGTGCAGGGCCTGCAGATACGCTGTCAGGTTGTGGATCCTCTGCGCGTCCAGGAACTTCCTGATGACGTAAGATGGCTCCAGTTTCCCAATGGTGCTGTGGGGCAATAGTGTGAAGTTTTCAGAGTGGTTTGTTGATGGGAGACTGGTCAGTCCAGTCTCTGGAATTAATAATAACTTCTGGGCAAGAAAGTAATAGGTTTAAGTGCTACATTGAAAATCAACACAGAATCAACACAGCCCCTTTTCTCTGGCATACCTCAAACACTTCTACATGATGTAATAGTAAACAAAATGCTCAAAGATGAGTCACAAACTGCACATATCACAACCCTGGCAAATATCTAGTGATGCAATTACCGAATATACTGCTGGATGGCACCGTCATGGTCTCCCTTAAGGTAGAGGTGATCACCGTACTGTCTGAAGATCTCCGACAGTCCGTCACTGTCCAGGTGCTGGCTCTTAGCCAGGTTTATGGCCATCACAAACAGGTTCTTCTTAAACAGCATCTTAAAAGACAAACAAGGAGGTGACACCTCTGCTATGATGACCCACAAGAATAATAACAGACACCAAGTTGATTTAGAAGGGCTCCAACAACAAGTTATGCATCATCAAAATTCTTATGAGTTTCATGAAATCAAACCCTGTTTTTGAGTCTACAACACAAGACAACAGTTATTTTCTGCATTTTTTCATCAGCCAATCAGTATTTATTTTTACAAGGGAGTAACGAAACAGTCAGGAGCTATTAGATGAAGAACTGCAGGTGACAGGTTGTACACCTCCAACTCCTCAGCAAGGTTACAAACTCTTTACTGTGCCCTGCTGTTGTGTTGAAAACTACTTACATGTGCAGCATGAAATCAGATGTGGAATGATGAAAAAAAGACTGGTTGACTGACGACTTTATCAAAAGAAACAGATACACCACACGCTAGTTGCTCTTTTGTTGCATGCCTAATAAAATACTGTTGAAAAAATGTGTGCTGTCCCCAAAATTCTGGGACCTGTAGTATTACACTGCACTTGCTGATACTACCAGGAACAACAGGAAACCACAAGTCAATCAGGACTGATAATAATTTTAAAGAAGTGTTACACTCTGGACTCACCTCCAGTTTGGTCTGCGTGTCTTTCTCCTGAAGAACAAACATTTTCCCGTCTCTGGTCAGGATGTAGAAGGAACCCCACTCTGCCACCACATCAATTACATCATCAAAAGAGGCACTGTAGGCGATGAACTTGTTGTCCAGGTCATAAATGGTCAGAAGCTGTTTGTCTGACGGAGAGCTCTCCCTGCTACCAAACGCTGTCCTGAGCAGAAAATGAACACTGTCAATATGCATATGTCTGTGAGACTTGGATAGAGCTGCAACAATTAGTCGATCAACAGAAAATTAATCGCTAACTATTTTGATGATCAAATAATTCTGAAAAAATATAATCGATATGAATCGATAATTAAAATAATCTTTAGTTGCAGCCCTAAACTATGGTAAGCTGATTATTAATTATTGGACATCACTAACTGGGGTTTGGCCCCAAAAGGAACCTGCTTTAAAGATTTAAACCAAGGAGCAGCAGTAGTCTGCTTTTTCTCTTTCAACATTGATTCCCCTAACCCTTTAAATAATTCTCAATATGGTCATGAAAAACATAATCATTACTCATTTAACCATGCACTGTTTGAAACATAGCTGACATGTCTGAACATCTTTCATAAGAAATGTACTAATGGGTATTATAATATACCTATACATGAGATTCAGCTGACATTACATTATATTAACTGGACTTTCAAAAAAAGACTAATTTGCTCTACTTGTGTTTTGTAACACCACGACACAGTATGACGTGCCTTTTAGACTTTATCTGCAAACTTTCAACTGTAAATATGAGCATGTGAGTTTTTACAGTGCACAGCTGGACACAGCATCAACCTTGTTATTGAACTCACTCCACCATTATGTCATCCCTACAGTGATCGCTGCACCTTCATCTAATTCAGGGTTGTCCTTACTTGTTGGGTGACTTTGCATCATTAATCAGTAAGAACAGATATCCGCGATGCCAGTGGGCCAATAGCTTGGTTCCGTCGAAGGCGAAGCAGGGCCCTCGTTCATCAGGCTGGTATAGGTACACACATTCATCTCCAGCAACAATGAACTGGGAATCCTGGGAGGGATCTGCGAGGGAGGAGCAGCGCAGCGCACAGCCGTGTGTATCCAGCTCTACTTTGGGATACTCCTTGATGGACAGGGTGTAGCACTGAGCAAGGAGAGAACCAAGGCAGTGGATGCAAGGTCAGAGAATTGCAGCCACTAGAATTGAGTCATAAAAACCTCAAAACTTCAGTCGTAGTGCTCTATGGTGATCTTTGTGTTGAGAAAAATTATACAGTACCACCCCTACGCTCTCTTAAAAACTGTTGAATAAACTGACATGTTGGTTAAGCTGAATGCAAGGCTGCTGAATAGTTGAAAGGTCTCATCTTCTCCATGTACCCCATGTGTTCTGGGAGCTACCAGACTTACATGGACTTTCTCCAGAGTGGCAACAAACAGATGTGTGACCTTTGCCACTTGGCGGAAGGCGAGGCCTGTGACAGGGATGGTCCCCTCATGCAGAGTCAGAGTTTTACTGTGACGATCTCTGGTGATGTCACCTTTGGTCAAAACCACACTGCCATCTGTGAAGCCTGTCAAGAAACACAGCATCCTTTATAACATGGAAAGAGAAAGCTATGATATGCAAACAATGATCACTGGAGCAACGGGCAGAAAGCAGACCTTTTCTTTTGTCTTACCAATGGCCATGAAGTTGAGGTTCTCATGTACACTGAGGCAAGATACTTCAGTCGGTTTGTTGCCAGGAATTGCTGGAAAAATCCTAGTGCAGAGAGGATTTCCACTGTCTCTCTTGTCCAGGTTCCAGACCTTTACCTGTGTAATGAATACAGATCCAGTTTAGTGGTGGTGACAATTGCTCTGTGTTTTAGGCTTCTCTGGAGGACTGTGCACTTACTAGAGGGTTTATTCCGTGTTCATCCTGCCCCACTGATACAAGGATGCTGTGCTGCTTCAGCTGGTACAGGTGTGTTACCCGCAACTTGTAGGCCTGAAAAGATGTCAACTGCAGGGAGCGTGTCAAAAGCCAGATCTTGCCATCCATATGTAACATTATGAGGGTTAAGGTCAGTTATATACAATTCGAGCAAGAGATGCTGTGAGCTGGACACGTATGCCATGTGTGGCAATTCAAGAGTGGTCATTCCTGTAGTAGTTTAGTAGAACATGTCCAACCTTTAAAAAGGTTTATTTGTAGATAAATTGGAACTTACAGTGAATATAAATCTCCACGCTAAGTATTAATTTTGACAAATTCAAAAACAGTTATGATATGACAAAAGCATGCAAACATGTCACTCCTACATCACTCTCAACTGTTTGTTTTGGATGGGGTGCTGTAACAAACTCCAATCACATATTTGCTAATTTAATGGTGGCTTGCATGTCAAGCAATGACATAGACCGCCCACATTTTTTATATAATATAAACACGACCCAAAGGACAACATTTTTTTTTTAATAGAGTCACCTGATGCTCCGCTGCCTGCGAAGCATCACGTTTTCTAAATTAGCGTTATTGAGGAGGAGGGGGCTGTAGGGTTATTAATGGTAGTCATTAAACTAACTGGTGTTCAGTTTATTGAATCTGGCCCGAAATGGTCGGTACTAACGACTCAAGAAGTCTAACGTTAGTCTATTTCTCCCATTTCTTGTACCAGCAAGTTACAGTAAAGTGGCAGATATTTGAACCGAGTCTTTCCAGTCCTAAAGAACAGACCATAGCCAGGTTCTGGCTGCCGATTTACTGTTACGATGTAACATTAAATTCACTCCAAAGACAGGCCCCCAAAAACGCCTTTTCGACCGGTTTACCATTTGTTTTCACTTTTGCTGAGTCGGGGCTAGCATCAGCTGTCAATAGCTGTCAGCTAGCTCATCCATGCTGTTAAAGGATATCTCCAAGAACAATATGACCCCGCCCGGAGTCACAAGCCGATATTCCGCTTGGAAGAGCAAAGTTTTTCCCATTATCCACAGGATCCTTCACCGTGTCTTTATCAAAGAAGACAAATTTTCTCCACTGTAGGAACGCTGCCATTGTATTAGCGTTAGCAAGTAGCTAGGTCAGTGTCATGTGACACTAAAGTCACGTGAGCAAACCGGAAGCTTATATTATATTGTATTGTATTGTAGCACCCTCACATTTAATTTGTAAACAGTTATTTTTGACAAACTTATTTCTTTTTAACCGTTTGGTTGCCTCTTATTACTTTTCAGTCTGATTCTGCCTATCAAAGTCAGATCAGAGCCAAATGTAATAATGTACATACAGTATATTGATTGCAGCATATAGTGAGATCTAGTGGTATGAGATGAGAGTTTGGGTTATTTCAACAGCTTATTCAATATATATTAATGTATTACATGTCAGTAATATAAATTATGAACATAAAACTTACTGTTCATGTTACATATAGCTATCCATTGTGGGAGCTTGTCAGAATATTAGGAAATAATTAAAGATGCACCGATAACGATACTGATATCGGATATCGGTCCAATACTGACTCAAATAGCTGGATTGGGTATCATATGTATTTATTACATTTTGTTTTACAAAGTTAGGAAAGCAATGTTTATGTCGAGCCTGATTTTGCCTTACACATGAAAAAATGATCCCAGTCTCTTCCACACAGTGAGGCCTACAGCTTATTAATTAAATACTAGTATCGGATCGTTACTCGGTATCAGCCAATACCCAAAGCCCAGGTATCAGTATCTGAACTGAAAAAGTCAAATCGGTGCATCCCTAGAAATAATGACCCATGTACAGTATAATTGCAGGTGCATACAACTGATCAATAATAGGAACACTGTTTAACAAATCAACAACAAAATCTTTTCACACAGATGTAATAGATGTTATTTTAATAGGTGTTCAAGAAGTAATAGTTGCGTCAGCAGAAAGTGTAAAAGGAATAATAGTTGCATCAGCAAACAGTGTTATGACATAGGAGTTGTGGGAGGGATGGGGTGGGGGGGTGGGGTGGCCGAGGGATCCCTCACTAAGCAGGGGTTCCAGTAAGGCAAGGCTGCATTTTAACAACTGGGCTGTAATAATCAAAAACATATCTGTCATGACGATTACCATTAACATAAATTAGATTAAGCACATGTTGTACAAACTATCAGAGGAAAGAGACTTAAAAGATCTGGCATAACCTCTTCTTCACAAAAAAACCCAAAAGGAAGCCATGATCTACATTCCAGTAAAGGGTAGATATTCTTATACATGTTCATGTATAAATGGATGCATATTCAGTTGTATATTCAGTTGTTTATTTGACTAAACCTATAAAAAGGAACGGTAATAAATAAGTTGAAACTCAAGCATTCAATTGTTCTATCTGATTGCAGGAGCGTCCCTGTTTTATAAACTGTCCTGAACAGACTTTCACTTTTACTGCAAAGGAAAAAGAAATAGCAGGGTTAGCTATTGTCCCACCACTCAGAATGCAAGAATCTCTCAGCTATCAGTCTAATGGATGCTCATATGGTACAGGAAGTCCTTTGGACTTAAAACCTCCACATATATTTCCATTGAGTTCGCAGCTCAGCAGCTATCTTGTTATGAGAACTGTTGGTTGTTAACGAACTATGCACCTAAGGAACAGTATACCATCATAGCATACATACAGTACAATCAAGACTGAATTAGAAAAATACAGGTACAAAATGATTACATTCAAGAAGACAGTACTAGCACAAAAGGGTATTATAGTCATTTAGGTAACTAATATAGGAATTTCAACTTTATAGAAGCATTTTCTAGATAGAAAAAGTGAGGGGATGGGGAAATGACAGTATTATGGCTGTTTTATAGATGTGTGGATTTGTTATTGACTGGATTCTCGCATATATAATAGTTAAAATGCATAATTTCCATAGAGTGGGTAAAAATTATATATTTTCTTCAAAGACCATGATAATTTTGGTTTGGGTCATAAGGTGCAAATACTGTATATTAAAAGAGGCATTGAGTGGTGCCCTTTTGTTGCACATCATTCCAACTCTGGGTTCAAACACCAAGGAAATCCCATTAGATACACAGGATGAATTGTGCTGATATTGTTACCTGAAGATTTACACACCTAGAAAATGCAGTGCAACTGTTATGCTAGCTTTCTTTTTTTATTTTTTTTGAACAGGATTTCCATTTGAATATATCTTTCCCTTTTCTTTGGCAAATGACAATAAACTCACTTGCTATAAGCAAATATATCTCTATTTTGGGGGAAGACAATTTCTTTGTCTTTGCAAAGAACTATACTGATGTCCACCAGTGGAAGAACTATACAGTTTACTGCTTGGATGATATCATCCTTAATGTAACTTTCTCTCATATCTGAAAAAATATATAAATACCGTATATTATCAGGATTATCGTAAAGCATACTGTGGTTCCCTTATGCTTAACTGGGAAATGTTTGCAGTTAGTTTGTTAGATTTTAAGGACAAATTTAGAGGAATCATAGATTTGTTGCATGTACTGCACTTTTTGCACACAAAGGGCATCCATTAGCTTAACACTATTACCATGTAACAATGCCGTGATTTAGGAAAAATACTCTATTTCAAGATGCATGAGTTCTTTAAGACCCATTCATTTCTTATTTTTCTGTCCTGTGTGTCTGAAAGCACTCTTAACACATCTTACCACATATCCAAGAAATAGTGACACACACCTCCAGAGGTGAAAAGATAAGCTCGTTGTCTAGAGACGGTGCATTTTACCTCAGTGCCTGTTTGCTTAGCAGATAAGCATAGATGCATTCATCGTCTATGAGCTTGATCTTTTTTGACAACAGTCTTAATCCAGAAAACTTGACCTCAGGAAAAAAATCACTGAAGTTCATAATGAGGACCTAGTTAAAAGCATCATAAACACACACACTTTAACAGAAAAACAATCAAATAGAAAACAAAGAGTTATAAAAGTTATAGACGTGACTGAATGGAAAGTGTGATAAATTAAGTATTGGTCTACACAGAGGAACAAAAGGCTGGTAGGTAAGGAGGTGAGGGGTATTGCTGGGGAGTCTGTAGCTCTCAGTTAACCCTTAGCCTGTGGCAGCTCTTCCAGGTTCTACCAACTCTTGGGAAGACAACAAACCAGCTTAACTGCATCCTTCCTTATTTTTACCTCACTACTACAGCTGATTCACTGTAAACAAAAGTATGGCCAATACCGAGGCATGGAAATGGAATGATTCTGACCAAACATCAACAAAACAAAATAAAAAATAATACTAAATATAAATACTTCTAAAAATCAAAACATTGATTACATGTGACCTCTGAGTAGACCATTACTTGGCAATAAAATCTCAAAAGGCCGATAGGAATAAATGGGGAAAATATAATTAAATGCCTTGTCTCCATTAGCTCTGAGAGGAACCATAGCATAGCGTGCTCTGATTTGGACACATTAAATCAACATTCTGTTCCTGCATGAAATCAGATAAAATAGAAAATTTAATTTCAGCATGTTTTCTTGTTTCAAATTTCTCATTTTATGAGACATGTATAAAGCCATTTCATAAAACAAACAATCTTTAGACTGACAAACTCCTGATCCTTTATGTTGGAGCTGGTGGCTGACTTTAACCAGGTCCTGAGGACATTGAAGACGCTATTGTGACAGACAGGCTATGGTGTACGAACACTGTGACTGATGGAGACGAGGCATTTTATTACCCTCCTAAGAGCAACTCACACTTTAGCTATGAATTAGTGCAGTGTTTACGCAATAAACAAATAAAAAAAAAACAACAAAAAAACGCCTATTCAATAAAATAATTTGCACACAAGGAATTATCCTAATTGCTACGCAAACTGCAATAAGATCAAGTATTGACAAAAACTGCATTTCACTATTCAAAAATGTTTACCGACTTCAGGACTGTGATGGCATTAAGCAAGAAGCTGGTGGTGGCAAAGAGGGTCTGGGTGGGAGGGTTAAGGCTATATATGAATCAATTTCACACAACCTCCCCATCACAGGAAGCAGTTTTTAAGCTGACCTACTGTCTCATAAACCTGACAGGGACACTCTGAACCTACTAATGAAGGATGAACAGGACAGACAAACACCCTCAGCTATAGTCAACTCTAGTTCAGATGCAAGGGTATGCACAGGTCTACTCTTACACATTCAGTCTAACATGATTATTTGTAGCTACCACATACTGTTTTACAGTAGCATCATCTTAACGTAGATATCAAATACTCAACCATGGTTTCTTCATAGTCTGAGTACACCACATTAGTGTACCACAGGGAAACACTAAGCAATAAGTTGGTAATGGAAGTATATCCATCATGATCATTTACCCTGGTTAAAATCATTTTGGGTTGAAGCTGGAAGGAGTGGAAGGGATAAGAGCTATTCAAATACAGAGGTATTCTACCAGAGGTGGAGGGAACTCTTCAGTAGGTGTGTGTGTGAGGTAAAAAGGTGACAGAAAGCTGTGTTCGTCTATAAAACGAATGCAGTGTTGGGGTTCTTCCCTACCTAAAATGCTATTTTTTAAATTGCAAGACTTGACCTTAAAAATGGCCTCTATTTGACAAAACGGTGTACGAGAAACCCATGACAATCATCTCTATAAGGGAACCCATGCACTGGGGGACAGTGTGGTTCTTCCACAGGCCCTAACCGAGCATCTAAGGGGGGTGAGAGGAGTTCAGAAAGGCATACTCCCTCTAACCAAAGGAAGGCTTCAGGGGAAACACTGAGATAGCAAGGAGCAGGGAGGAGGAGGAGGAGGAGGAGGAGAGAGGGTGTCTTTCCCCCACCGTTACCCAAGCTCAAGCAAATTCACCACACAGGGGGAAGGAGTCTGTCCAAAGCTTCCTGATCAAGTCTCCCTTCAGAGTGGGGTCCCCACTGAGGAAAGTAAAGCTCCACTGCCAGTGTCCATGTTGTGGCTTCTCGTAACAGCAGCAGAGTTTCACTGATCAGCGCAGGAGATGAGGACTGGAGTCTGGGCAAGCTCTTTCTTCTGACTCTCAGCCAGGCCTCTTTGCCCTCTGAAACAGGACATTACATAAGACTTAAACTGTGTTCACTCGCTCTTTTTGAAATCAAAGCATATGAGTAATCAGCACAAGGCTTTGTTTTGAAGTACTGTGCCTGGTGTGTTTTATGTCAGAGTTGAAGTGCGGAGTGTTTAAAGGCCTGCACAGGTTGAAACACCTGTGGGGGTGATTAGACCTCTGCTCAGGTTTAAGTTGGGCAAAACTTTGTAGGGACATTTATTAGCTCACTGGATTTCTTGACCTAATCAGAATGATACAATTTGTCCCACCCTAACAGGAGCAAAAAAAGACTAAAAGGTGAGTCAGGGACATGTCAATCAAATCCACCCTGTACACACCCACACAGACCTGAGGTCTAATGTTGCGTTCACATGATATGGGAAAGATGGGAAAGATTCCCATGTTTACGACTTGCAAGCGTTCAGGTGTGTAAATTGTGTAGTTACAGATAATCTGACAGCTGGGAGATGTTGCCCATAGTGTGAGCTGTCAGTTGAAATGACAGTATTGCCATATTTCTGGCTGTTTTTTTAACAAATTAAAGCAGGTGTGAACACACTGTCAAAACCACTTCAATCTATTTTCAATTTTATTTGTGTATCTGTGTGTAATATCAGGTTTAATTTGTGATTTTGTAACCATTTTGGCATCTGTTTTGCTGATACTTCTGGAAGTATTTCTGCCCAGTGGGAGAAATCATAGCCATCAAAAATACAACTCTGAATTGACAGGAATGACTTTTCTCACTCGGCTGTTCATAATTACGGTTTGAACAATATGATGTTTATAGCCATAATCAGCCAAAATAAGTGAGATAACCAGTATGGGGGGGCCTTTAAGTTAAAAGAGGTGCTGCTACTACATGGGGGAGTGTATGATGGGAACTGACACAACTGGCCTTATGCAAGAACATTTGTGTAATCTTACTTTTTCTGTTCCAAGCCAGATTCACCAAACTCTCTTAACTTCACAAACTTGTTGTAAATGGCTTCTTTCAGCCTGGTGAATGCCACAAGTACATGAGTAGGTGCATGTGCATGACAGCTGATCATCATTAGTATAATTGACACCTCCTAATTGCAACCAATTCTGCACCAATTGTAGGGAAGTTTCATTCACAAAAATGTCCCCCAGAGTTAGAAGTAAACTTCACACTCAGTAGCTTCAAGTCTGGTTGTTGAAAATCAGCAAATGAAAACGTTTTTAGCAAATTTAGCAGTGTCAGTGATATTAGGGGACCTGAATGATAAAATGATAAAATATTACAGCTGTCAACACCGTCACATAGCAGTACTGTGACAGAATTACAGAGGGAATGATTCTGACATGAAGTTTAATGTCATAAAACATCTCACTAAAACAAAGTGGCCCATGACTAAAATGGGAGGCAGTCAAGCAACATGATATCACAGAGATGGACAATGGAATACTTTCCATTACAGGTGATGTTACACTGTTAGGTGTCATAACAATATGACTTTTACCTTTTCTAATTTAATTTTATTTGATAACAAATTTTAACCCTATTTGGATTCAGGCAGACTCCATTCATGACTGGACCATGTCTGGACCACTTGTGGAATTTGTTCATAGCAAAGAATGGCTCTGTTCACACCTGGCATTAACATGCGTCTTGGGTGATCTGATCACAAGCGGACAGTTCTAAGTACGTTAGTTCACACCTGACATTAGAATGCATCTCCACGTGTCGAGTGACCACTTGTGATCAGATTTCTCTTCTCCACTTTATATGCCAATAAACACGTACATCCTTTCTGTTTGCAATGACCAAATGTGTTGTTGTTTTTAACCAGCAGGAGGCAACAATGCACTTCCCGTGCCTAGTCTGCCAGAAATTAAAAAAGAAGAAGAAGAAGAAATTTGCAAAGACCTTGTCGCGCAGGTAAAATCAAAACTCTTCAGCCCAAATGGAAAACAGTCAGTGTGTTTTGTGTGTACGCCATACACAAGAATCCATTTTGTCTGTTCTTGTGGCTTCTTCTTGTTGTTTCGCACTTTAATATGGCACTGTTGGCGCGCAAATTACTACGTACTTCCGCTTATGCAGAGGACGTCAGTTGAGTAGGCGGTCATTCAATGTGGCCCAGGACACATTCGGTAAACACTGCTAAAAGAATGTGGCCATATATGCGGCCCAGGCCACCTCCGAATGTGGTCTGAGCTATAGGATCTCAATGCATCCTCAATGCGTCTTGGGTGCATTCACACCTGTACTTAGAGCTGTCTACTTGTGATCGGATCACCCAAGACACATGTTAATGCCAGGTGTGAACAGGGCCAAAGTGAATGTGATAAGTTGTCTTAAAGCACTCGTATGTAAGAACAAAGTAAGTAAGACCAAATGTGTTGGTATGAGTGGTTCTTGCATGAGAGCCAGTGTAGAGTATGTGAGATGTGACATCACATGGGCAGCTGATGGTTTTTGATGATGAGCACAAGAGTTGGATAGTTTCATGGACAGACAGGTATTGTCAATCCACATAATATGATACAGCCTGTGCTTGGGAGCAAAACCTTTTCAAACCGTAAGCCTGTAATATCTTCTATTTGGTGTTTACAAGCCACCTATCATTATTGTAAATTGACACATAAATTCCATAATTGAAAAGCACACATGATATTTACTATAACATAATGTTATAATCTATTCAACAGGGCTGTATAGAAGTCACACTGTGTCTCTACCTATGAGCGTTTTCCATGGCTGCTACCTCAGCGAGGGCTGCCAGGCTGAAGAAAGCAGGTAGCTCTTGCGGTACGGTGCTCCTCTCTGCCTCCTCTGGTCTAGGATTACTGTAGCACCCTTTTTCATTGCATAAATTCTGTTGGGGTAATGGCTTCTTCTCCTGTTCCTGGTTCAGTTCCCTCATTTTGTCCTCTGTAAAAATTAAAAATAAAAAGTCTCAGCAACATTATTAAAATTCTGATAGCAGAGCATTTCATTTGCATTTATTTTTCAGATCAATGAAATGTAAACTTAAAATGTTAATTTCATTGAAAACAACATTTGAACAAAACATCGATGTCTGCCATGCTGGGAGAAGTTATTCTTCAAAGTAACAAGTTACTTTACTTTTTTTTTTTCAAACTTAATATCAGTTCTTTCAGTTAGTCCAGACCCACAGAAAAAAGACTGACAAGCCAATATCAGAAATATTGTTAATTTCTGGTTGCTTTTAAGTTTACACCTATATTAACAACTTTCTAAACAAAATTCTAATGTCTTGTAACATTAACAGAACCTGTGGCTTTTATTTTGAAGAGGTCACGCTCTGTGATGGGTCTCAGGTAATTCCTCTCTGGGCTGTTGGACACAGTTTGTTGGCTAGTGACCTCTCAGTTCCAGTTTCCTTAATACATGAACGTTCATAAAATACAGCTAAGCTCATAAAGGAAGAATGAACTACAATGTGAGGCAAGAAGCAGAGCCTTGTTAAGGTGGCAGAGTTTAGAAGACGTTTAAGAGAACAGGCCACTACACTCACCCTCGGCTGGAGACACACTGCCATCAGCTGTGCGCACCAAGTGTGTGATCTTGGTCTTCCTAGCCTTCCTCTTTTGGCTACCAACTAGCATCTCCATACTAGTGGTGCCCTGGACATCTGGGCACATTATGGCAATGGGGGCACATGATTTGGCTTTTGAAGCTGAATCCAGCATGGTGGAATCACTCTGTCCCACTGCTGTGGAGAAAAGGTTCATCAGAAGAGATTTCAAACAAGGCAAGCCACTGTTGAGTGAACTATATATTGTGGATTTGAGCTTTGCACAAAGGCAGAAATGAAAACTAATGGCATAACTGTTTCAGTCCTCTTAACAAGGAGCTAAGTTACACACACACACACACACACACACACACACATCAGTTCTTGATTCATTTGTTTAGCATTAATGTGTGATTTAACCAGATGAACGTGTATTATATGCGCATGGACCTGAACAACTAATTCTTAATAAATATTTCTTGTGCATAAATCATTTCCTTTGGATGTGTACATGTGGGTGTAGTACATATATTAGACTTTCATAATTTCAATAAAGACTGTTCTTTTGTGTGGCTCAGCCTTGTTTACTATAAATTATGGCATTAAAAAGTTTTGTGTGTTGAAGGTAAATTTTGTAATTAAAAATGAGGGAATGTGTCTTATAAAGAATGTGTCTGAAGTGAACATTTTCATCTCATTTGTTTCAGATTTCTAACTGCAACATTTAGTTGGTCTTGAGAGCATAGGATGTAATCACTACCGGTTAGAAGGAATGTGTTAAATAGTTGTTTTAATAGTTACTTGAAAATGTTCACATCCCTGCTAAATAATGCACAAACATCAACATTCTAGTTCACCTTTTTCCACTGCACCTGGTTTCTCCTTTTTGTGTTTGTGCTTCCTAACAATCTTGTGGAATGATGTCTTTTTCTGAGATGGAGATGGCCCTGATATAGCAAAAAAACAAAGAAAAAAAGAGCATGGAAATGCCATGTTATGGAGTCCAAATGTTTTTGTTTTAACAAGAGAGAACCGATTCGGAACAACACAAGTGCCAACATGCCTCTACAAACAGGTGCAGAGTGGGCCATGGATGAGATGAGAGGATATTAAAGAACCGTCATTGTGTTTATTCACTGGAAAAGTTGTCATTATATTTTGTTCTCACCTTTGCAGGTTTTGGAGGCTTCCTCTTGAACAGAGGAGCTGTCCATCTTCTTCTTCTTTGCGACAGCAGTCCCCTTCTTATCAAATGTCATTGGGCTATACTGTGGCAGGCTGTTAAACTTCTTTTCAAACTCTTCCTCCAGTTTCCCTAGGCTGATGAGTGAAGTTCAGAGTTTATATAACTGAGCATAGAATCAAACAAAGCAAAGCAATTCTCTATGTTCATGGTTCAACAATAGGACTTGTGGTAAAAAAAAAAAAAAGAAAAGGTAAAAAGCATGTCATTTTTCACTGCAATAAATACCTTTCAGAGTGGAAGAAATGAGTCTAAAAAATGTATTTGCTATCGGGTTAGGAAATCTATCCCATTATTTGAAAGAAACTAGGCTGATCAAAAGAATTTAGTGTTCAGTGAAATATAGGGGATGGGTCATACCATTTTCGATATGCAAGAATGTTTATTGCTTTGTATCTATGACACTGTGTCCTTGTTCTGTTTCATTTACTTAAATAATGATTAAACATGACAATTAACTTTAATATTTGTTGTTATTTGATAACCACTAATAAATAAAACAATTTGTATAGGGGCAAGTAAAAATTGACTTGGCCAGTAGATTTCTCACTCTTTTGCCCAACCGGATAAGTGAAAAAAAAAAAAAAACATTAACCTTAAACCCTGAAGTTGGACATTTCCCTACATCGATCAGTAAAGCAGCATGGTCCAGTCCTGCAGTGAACCAAAACTATCTTCCTCCTCCTCACTAAACACAAACTAAAGTGAAACAGACATTATTACTATTAGATTATTACTGAATGTGTGCAACATAATTTCTATTTCATTTGACCTGATTTTTCCAAACAGTAATGATTAAAAATTTGGACAACAGTAGCTTCAAGTGCCATTGAGACAGGACTGATATTACATATGCTCCTAAGTAACTAAATCCATCCTTCCAGACAGCATTTTAGCCACTGGTAAATTACTGGAGCTGATTCTGTATATGGGGATATTGATAATACAGTACTGTACAAAGGTTGTAGGCCCTTTAGATGTTTAGATTCTTATCCATAATGCAACACCATCAGGGAGGCTTCTGATCGGCCCCAAATGTATTCTGCAGCATGACAACAAGCCCAAACATACAGCCAGAGTCATAAAGAACTATCTTCAGCAACAAGAACAACAAGGAGTCCTGCAAGAGATTGTTTGGCTCCCACAGAACCCTGATCTCAACATCATGGAGTCAGTCTGGGATTACATGAAGAGAGAGAAGCAGCTGAGATGCCAAATATAACATTTTGGTCTTTTATTTTAAAAAATGTAAAAAACCAACAATGGCTCATTGACCAAAACTATCACTGAAACAGTTTAGTTGCTGCAGTGGAAAAGGAAAACAAGCTTTCTGTGTCTTGCTAGGAGTCAGGACACCTGCTGACAGCTGTTTTATGATGATTTATGGTCTCACTCTATATAAAGTAGTTAAAACTAGCTCCACCTCCAGCAGCTACAACAGTAACATGATGCTTACACACTGATGCTTCAGTATTAATAATCTAATGATGTCATATATAAATATATATATAATATATGGAAAAATTTAAAATCATGTTAAAAGTCCATGTAACAGAGAATTGCAACTGCCTTATTTGAGCTGGAAACAGTCTCTTCCTCATGTGTTTGATGTTTGTATTTCCCATTTCTTGTGTTTTATTTCTACTTAAACTGTAACTGCTGTGCTGTCTTGGCCAGGTCTCCCTCAGAAAAGAGATTTTTTCAATCTCGAGGGAGACTTCCTGGTTAAATAAAGGTTAAATAAAAAATATCAGTCAGAGGGACCAAAACACTACTTTTACTTTCATACTTTTTAACTACATTTTTTCCTCTCAGAACTGGTTCTTACAACATGCTGTCTGACAACATCAGAAATCAAATGTTTTTATCATTGTTCTGAACAGCTTCACTCAAAGGCAGAGTGAAAAGAAAGGGGGTCAATGTGATATCATTTCACTGCGGCGATAATGGAGAAGTATGTTTTAATAACAGTGTTGCACTCGGTCAGTGTTATGGGTCTCTCGTGTCATTCTGACGGCAGTGACTAGTGACATTACAGGGTAACCAGGCCACCTTAGGTAGGATGGATGCAGCTGGATGCACTGCCAAAACTTTCCAGGTGGAACTCGCGCTCTAGAATTATTATTCCGCACATTGGAATAAGTGGATTATTAAACTATTTGGACAGTAATTTTTTGGGTCATGGAGCGTATTCTTCGTACGACTGCAAGCATCAAACCGTAACGTCCGTACTGTAACAGTTCAGGACGAATACACATACCATTACACCCCTAGTATATAGAATAACATGAAAAAGAAGCTAAACTAAAAAAAGACCCATTCTCTCATTACTCTGGAAAATGATTGTACTCTATGCTACATAGAAGTACAACACAGCAATAAGAGGAGATATGACTCACCCCTGTGAAGATTCATCTTTGGACTTCAACTTTTTCAGCTTCTTGGGGTTATTAGGTCCCATCTGAGAAACTGTCCAGCTGTCATCACTCCAGTTTGCATCATGATCAGAAGCACGGAGAGCACCTCTTTTACCTTCAGAAACATCAAAAATATCATTCAAAAACATTCATTAACTACATAACATACACAGACTGGACATTTATTTGTCAATTTGCCCTTGATTCAAGACAGATACCTCTGTCAATATTGGCTCTCAGTGATGTCAGCATTCCCTCAGAAACGAGGGTCTTATACAAGGCGCCTTTGCAGCTCCTCTCTGACTTCCTGGAGCCGCGGCTCTCTGTGTTGCACTCTGCTTCACTCGACCTCTCCTTCCCCTTGTCCTCCTCTTTGAGCTTAGCAGGTGAAGGGCTGCAGGGGGAGTTTTGGGGTTCTGCCATGCTGCCCTGAAGTTCTGTGCTTTCTATACTTGTTTCTTCTGCTTCTGTCTTGGGGCTAACGTCAGTCATCTCTTCCTTCATCTCCACCTCAGAGGAGCTGTACTGTCCACACTGCCCACTGTCATCATCCATCTCCTCCTCTTTGTCTTTGACAAAGGTCTTGACTTTGGGCTTGCTCTTCTTTTTGGGCAAACCAGAGTTGCCACCACCAGGACTGCTCTGGATCTTCTTCTTGAGCTTCTCCTCTGTGTCTTTCCAGACCCCTTTGGCCACCGCCTCAATCGTACTGAAGACACTGTCCACATTTGATTCAGCATGGTCACACTTCTTGACGATCTTCTTTGCTGAACAAGGGATCTCATCATTATCATTTGACTTTGTCACCTCTTTTTTCTTGCACTTCTTTTTGACACGTGCATTTTGGCTGCTGAGTTGTGGGGGAATGGCATCAGTGGAGGTAGAAGTGACAGAGGAGAGCGAAGGTAAGAGGGCTGAAGTGTGAGAGGAGGGAGGGCAGTTGTCTGTTTCTGCTTTTTCCTCCTTGATCTCAGGCTTGACTGTAGTTTGCTGGAGAGAGGCTGAAGAAGAGCTGTCCTCTGGCTGAGATACGACTGTGTCCATCTTTCCAGCTTCAGACGCTAAACACATCTTAACAAACAACACAAAAACTCAATATGAATATTAAATGTCATATTCACCTAATGCTACATCATCTAATTTCTGCTGTTTTTTCTAAAAAAAAAAATCTAATTGCAATGTACATCCTTTTGTTCATTTAACCTTGTCATAACTGACATGCTTTTTACTTAGAATCAAAGACAAACAACTTGCTGCATTAATAACAGTTATGTGATATAGAACCAGTTTATGCCAACAGTTAAAAGACACAGTTCTACATAGACTTTTGTCTAAGCAGAATAAATTAAATACACACTATAGAGGAAATTCGAGCTGCAATGAACGATTATTTTCATTATCGATAAATCTGTTGATTTATTTTCTCAATTAATCGTTTGGTCCATAAAATGTCAGAAAATGGTGAAAAATGGCGATCACCATTTCCCAAAACCCAAGATGACATTCTCAAATGTCTTTTGTTTGTCCCGAACAAAAGTCCACAACCCAAAGATATTTAGTTTACAATCATAGATGACTAAATAAACCAGAAAATATTCACATTTGAGAAGCTGGAATCAAAAAATTTAACAATTTAACAATTAATCGATTATCAAAATAGTTGGTGAATAATTTAATAGTTGGCAACTAATCGATTAATCGACTTATCCTTGCAGGTCTAGAAGAAATTTTAGCACAGTGAGGCTCATTGTGTGGCTCATTACATAGCAACTTTTTGACCTATAAAATGTACTGTTGAGTATATGGACATGAAGACAAAAATGTAGAATTTAGTGGCATCTAGCAGAACGAACTTGGCAGAAATGGAATATAATATTCATAAGTGTGTTTTAATTAGTCTATAATCACCTGAAAATATCGTGTTTTTGTTACCTTAGAATGAGCCCTTTATACTTTCATAGGGAGTGGGTCCTCTTCCACAAAGCCCGCCATGTTTCTACAGTATCCCAGAACTGACAAAACAAACACTGGCTCTAGAGAGGGCCTTTCGCGTTTTTTGCAATTTTGCGGCCACCGTAGGTTCTCCTACTCACTTGGAAGGGGAGGGTGAGGGGAGCGGTATTCAATTGGTTGCAATTAGCAACCTCACCACTAGATGCCACTAAATTCTACACACTGGTCCTTTAAAGTTGGTAGTAACAAAACATTTATGTTTCCTTTAAGTCCTTTAAGCTAACATACACTGTCCTAGTTTTAACTCTTTCTTGCAATGAAAGACGCACACACGCGCACACACGCGCACACACGCGCACACACGCGCACACACGCGCACACACACAGAGCAACTTTGTGTGAGCTTTGTCACATTATTACAATGTTTCATTCTGCAACTTTAAAGATAACTGGTGTTAATGTCCACTCAGGTAAATGGATGTTTCTCACCAGTTACTACCTGAATGTGAATTGTTTAAATCAGTTCTGTTACATCAGGTGCAATCTGTACAGACTCACCTCAGCCAGCTGGAAGAGCGCAGACTGTCTGCATGGTTTTCCTTCAGGTGCCGTAGATAGAGATGACTGTGAACATACAATAACCTGCTTTGTCACCTCTTGATTTTCATGGAGATCCCACTGCTTAGCTTTCTGCAAATTCAGTAATATTTACTTTCTACAACAAATTTCACCATGTTTGTTGTTATTTTATGTAGCGATGCACTGATGAATTCTGCTGGGTTTATATATTGGCATTCATCGATATCAGCCAATCACATGAAATTCTGTTCCTTTGTCAATGTCATTATAAGAATTTATTGTTTGCACTCTCAGTGCCAGCTCATTCTTTAGTGCCACAGAAATCTCTAGTCTAATGTTACCTTGCAAAAAAATGATCCATACAGTGAGGTTTACAGATTTTAAATTTGGGATAAAGAGAATGCTGGTATTGAGGATGGCACTACAAATGGCTTTGCAGATTATTTATTGCACATGACAGTACTGCCTGTATCGTGATATTGGGCGACATATCATAATAATGGTTTAACAACAGTTTGACTGTGTTTCGCACCCTCCCAATACAGAGCTGAATATACTATTAATATGTACCACCGTTCACTACATGCATAAATAAAACAAAGAAGCTTGTTCAACATTTCTATCTGTGATGGTACACTGATGCACAGTTTCATTTTTATTTTCTGGTAGATTTTATGGAGTTTTGTTATTTGATCAGAATGGTTACTGTTGCTATAAAAAGGAGCACAAAAAAGACTGAAAAATAAAAACAGGTTTTGTGTAAAACTTCACTGGAAGAACTCGTGTTGAATATCTCAGCAAAAAGGTATATCAGCAACTGTTTTTAAGTTGTCCAATTTGCATATTAACAATTCTGTCATGAACCAAAGTAAATGAGAAAGGTTGTAGATATAATATATAAACAACTAATTTATGATAACTGGCATATAATTCATGAGCTTTAATTCAGTCATACCTCTGCCAGTGGGGAAAGGGCAGATGTAACCCTGCTTTCAGTGATGTCAGGCACTCTGTTCAGTATTGTCCCAGACAACATCTGTAAATTGAAAAAGGGTGAAGAAAAACTACTCAGTTCTACTGTAAGTTATTTAATAACAAATCAGCGCTAAGTGGGGTCAGACAATCAACATTCAAACTACCAGTCTTGGGGAAACTGTTGAAAGCACAGAAGAGTAAAAGTGTAAAATTTAGTATGTTGTTAGACTTTGTTTAACTTTGCACATATCCCCATCTATTCAGACCACATGACTGAAACACAACCTCAAGTATCAGGGGGGAGTTTCATAAAACAAGATTACCAGTTCAACCAGGCTTATTTCAGTAAATCTGGATTATTTTCAGGAAAGTCTGTTTCATAAAGGAGGTTTAAATAAGCCTGACCCAAGTTACCATAGAAACTTATTCCTCCAGACTGATCTGGTCCTGGTTAGGCTAGCTTTCAGGCTTACCTACACCTCAGGCTTAAGCAGTGTTACAATAAATCTGTTCGACTAAAACACAAGGTTTTCTCCCAAGTTCCTTGTTGAAGGTCCCTCTATACTGCTGCATTGTGAACATGAGTCAGTTTGCAGTACATGTTCAAGTCAACTTACAAAAATGTATTGCATTTTTATCTACACAGTATTCCATATGTTCTTTTAAACACACTGCAATTTAAAAAAGAGTTAATAAACAACTTTCCTATCCTCTTTAAATGCCACTTAAATAAAGTTAAAGTAACAGACGCCCAGAAATCTCTCTATTAAAAATACAAAGGAGGCAGCTCACTGAAGTTATTTAAACAAACAGTATTTTCACCAAATGGAGTCACTTGTAACATAATCCAACTGATAGAGAGGGTTTCTAAAAATTTTTCTTTTCTTCCTATAACATAAATTTGCCAATTGTCTGGGGTGTTATTTGACACCTCAAAGTTGTTTAGTGGTATGGTGCATCTTACTATTACTCTCACGGGACTTGAACTAATAATGACATATGTGATTACAAACAGTGCAACAAACTGAGCTAACAGAGGACCAGTACACATCAGCTTGTGTCAGAGTTTGCAGCTGATCTACAACATGCTGCCAAATGTTCTCCTTTGCTCAGTTAATTGCAGTGGTTTAGTTTGTTTTTGCTTTAATATTTCACTCTTCATATTCTGTTTAATATGTGCATCTCTGAAGCAATGAACCTCGCAGTTTTGTCTTTAAATGTCAGTTTTTTTTAGTGCTTGATGTCTGTGTTTCAGTCTAGAAATAAACCAGACATGACTTAGTCTGCTCACATTAGTGAGTTGGCTCTATGAAACTGATTAATCCTAGTTCAGTTTGTTAGGTTCATTCAAGGCAGGCTTTCACAATAAGCCCTGCTTTTCTGAGCCACCTTCATGAAACACCCCTTTGGTCTAAATTATATAGTGCAAGGTCTCCGAACATACCTCTTCCTTATCATCTGGAAAGGAGTTCCCTTCGCTGGCTGTGTCTGGTAAACTAGGTTTAGTGCTGGAAGGGATCTAGAGAGGTAATAAATACTGGAATTAGTTGACCTATTTAATCTGAAAAAAAAAAAAAAAAATCACCCAAAAAATGTAAAAACCACATGTATTTTGTGCTACAGATGAAACTAATATCAGTAAGTAGTCTTTGAGGCCACCTATTGGAGAGCTGGTGCATTACAAGGATGCACCCATGGGAGGCTTCCAACTGTGACCTACCTCTCTGTTTGTGAGGGCATGTTCCCCAGCTAACAGCAGCATGCTAAGGCCTCCCATCTTTGTAGGATCTGACAATGAATGACAGTAATTACAAAAACAATTCTGCATGCTACAGAGAACTAACAGTCTGTAACTGTTCCATACATACCTGCCATGGCAAAGTTTAACTGTGGCATGCTGTCAGTTTTGGGCACTTTTTTGGCAGTGGTTGAGTCCTTGGATGAGTTGGAAGAGAAGGACCAAACTTTTTTGCGGGGGTTGCCAACTGGCTGACATGATGGGCTCTTCACTGGTTTGCTGGTGGTGGGACACCACTTGTAGCCCGGGTTTGCCTTCATAAAGGCATCCTTGTACTGAAAGAACAATCACAATGATTTGATTACAAGCAAAGCACTAACATGGTCTCAAATCTATCCATTAAATATTAATGGCTAAGCAACAATACCTAAGGATACCTAAATTAGGCATTATCTTTTAACGTTTCATCAGGACTGTGTGGGTGGAGTTTAAACAGATTTGAATGACAGTAGCCTGGAAAAATAAGTAAACAACAACTGTCATCACATTTTGGCAGTGTCTGAAATCACTGACTCATTCGCTCATTAATCCCTCTATAATAGACACTTAATAGTTTACACTATAGTGAGCAGTAAATAGAGATTTTTGACAAACTAATCATCACTTTGTGTCATCACTTAAAGCTATAGTGTTGCACTCAGAATTTGGACAGTCAATTAAAATGGCAGTCAGATTTTGGACACAGCCTTTAATTGACATTTTACAGAATCCTGATTGGTGCATGGACATTTGTGATGTCACGTTTTCCCAACTGAACCCACCCACTTCAAACCATTGAAAAATGTGAAACCAATTTTTGGTTCACAAGGACCTCCTCACTCATAGTAAGAGGCTGATGGGAAAATAGGTCTTTAAAACTGTTGTTTAAGGATCTTTGATGCAGTATTGCCTCTATCCACATAGAAGTTCTTGAACTGTTAAAAGCTGTTTCTTTATTATAAATAATGGTAGAAAAAACAAAGGGCATAATACCAAAGAAAATAGCCATAACACATTTATCTGTATAGTTAGGATGTCTGCTATGCTGTGAGACCGAATTTACAAACATTTCATTATATACCACTCAGAATAGACCTTTGTTCTGGTTAGGGAACCATGAAAAACTAAGTTGTTTTGACATTTTAATGACACTGTCTATCTCATGTACCTCATTTGTTGCTTACTAAACAACTAAATATTAAAGTAGATCGATCAAATCTAATTTTCCTATTGTAAGTAAACAAGTAAACAGACCTTAGTCTATAAATCTCCATCTGACTTAACAAATTAGGACTACATTTCCCTTTTGCTTTGCCATTTCATTGCTACTTACATGATATCAAGCTGGAATAGCTTTTTAAGCAACATTTTACTTTGAACACTAGTAAAGTTTTTTAAATATCCCTCCAAGCATGTTTTTAGACATATAAAAATTCTAATACTTTGGATAATTATTTAATTCTAATATGTTTTTTCCATTTTAAAAAGTACTATTAGCTTAAGTTAAACAGAGCACTAAGAAGCTTTTCTCCTTCAGCTGATGAATGTGAAAAACTCTGCACATACATCATTCTACACAGTGAAGCTGCCTACCTGAATACCTACCAAGGGGCACCTGACCTAAAAATAGTGTACCAAAGTATAGCAAAGTTATAAGCTCTTTTGTGACCAGTGTAAGAGACAACTGGAAATAATGTTAATACAGGTGTTAATCAGCAAGCAGTGCTTACCTCCTTAGCCATGTCAGTGTATTTCTGTTTCTCCTTGGGCTCCAACACAGCCCACCAGTCTGCCAGGATCTTGGTGGCCCCACGGTTGTCCAGACGAGGGTGCTCCTGTCGCACCAGGGAACGGTGGCGTTTGCAGAAGAGGAGGAAGGCATTCATTGGCCGCCGAGCCCGCTGTTCATTTGAGTCCTCCTCCACTTCCTCTGTTGTGCTTCCACACTGCACCTGCGACCCCTGGTCCTGGTCACACAGCACTGGCTGCTGATAACAAATTCATACATCCTCAGATGCAATGCTATTGCATGTTTTTTGTCCCATTTTTGTGATAAACTGACATGTTTTTCAGTTCATTGGCAGAGGTGGTTATTGACTTTTCACCATCAGACACACTCACCTTCTCCAGCTCCTCTTCATCCTCTTCTTCTTCTTCCTCAGAGAAATCCAGAGCCTTTTTGGAGAGAAGTGGGTGCCACTGCAGGCATTTGCGTTTGGGGCGCTTGCCAGTGACCTCCCCTGCAACAGACGGTTCCTTACCCCTTCCTCCACCTTTCATGGTACTACCGCACCTAAAAAACAACAGATTGGGCACACCATAAAATGTTGACAAAAAACAAAAGGATGCACAGTGAAAACATGCATCCTAACATGTATCATTAGTTATCTGTTGTCTAATGGAAGCAAAGATACCTGCTGCCAAAATAGTTAGTAAGTTTGTAATTACAGGTACACTAATAATTACTGAAAGCATGCATGACCTGGCTAAAAACATATGACTCAAAGCAGTGTTGAAACACAGTTATGGAAATTGATATAAATATTAGTAATCCCAATTTGACAGCAAATTAACTTTTTCTGTGACCTAATTTTTGAAATTCCACTGTGGGTTTGGATTGTGTCTACTGTACAAAGATGTCTCCACATAGTTGTGACGTGAAGAATATTTTGATCGCTGAAAAGCATTCCTCCATTATAGTTCAGGAATGATGAACTGAAATTGAATCAACACCTACTGTAAGACAGCTGGTTGTACCAATGGTAATGCGACCATGGCTACAGGCCTTGTGCCATTCATAACATGGCCTTATTAACACAAATACATACAGCACCTCCTACTCCAACAGCTGTACTATTTATTTGGCCTGATGGAGGCACACAAACAAACATTTTAAAAACTTAAAACACTCGCAGGTGTAGACACTACTGCATATGTGGGGGGAAAAAGTTGTACTAAGGCTTTGTGTCTCCAGAGGGAGCTGTGTGAAATCTGATTAATTGCCTCAAGTGATGTCACTTGAGTCAGCATCAGTTGGGGCTGAAGACTACAAGTTTGAAAATGAAAAAAAATCTGGGGGTGTGGAGTTAGAAAGAAGAGAAGTTAGCAGACCTGTAGCTGCTCCTCATCTGCTGGAGGCTAGCAGCTCAGGCTACATTTACATACTAGCATTACACACCCCAATCTCTGATCAAACTGTCGGTGGCCGAGCTGCATTGTGGGTATTACAGGCTCCAGGTTTTGAAAAGGAAGAAGATAGTAATAATAAAAGAGATATCTGTGGTTCTGCTGCATCGATTTTGATTTTTTTTTTTTTTGAAAAGTGTCCATTGTGAGTCTGACAATGTTATAGGATACTTAATCAGTTGAATACTCTTATAAAAGACAAGTCTGGTATGGTTGGAGGTTTTGTTCCTTCAGTAATTCTATCCTTTTCATTTGACTTGTAATGAAGAGAAGCTACTGTTTTTGTGCAAAGTTTGGCTATGTTTCCAGCAGACAGGACTGTGATAACACCATTTTATAGTGTTAATCATGTCGGAGTCAAATCAAAAATGTTTTACCAAAATAAAACATGTAAGCAGCAGGGTCACTGGAATTCAGGAACTGCTTTTCTGCAAGTTAAGGTCCCCAAAGTTCAAACAAACATGTATATAACAAATACTTGTATTCTAGTACTGCCATACCAGAAGAAAAGTTCTGAAATGCTTGTAACTGGATCTTAAGCTTAGCTAATATAAAAAACAAAGCTTGCAGGTAGGTTTAAATGAAAGATTTCCTGCAGTTAGGCTGATGAGACTAAAGCTATTTAAAATAAAATAAAAACTAAAACTGCAATGTTTCACATAAGATGTTAGCTAACATTATCATAAATATATCAAAGATATATCACCTGATGGAACCATAATCAGAGTTTTCAGGAAAAACTGTGACCTTTACATCCATAGTTGTATGTTTAAACACAGTTATAAAGTAGAACAACAGGCCTTTCTCAATGAGTACACCAAGTTTGGACTTTCTTGGGAGTTTTGAACTTAGCAAGTTAAACTCCAGAGTCCAAACTTAGGAACTTAGGTGATTAGACTACACTTCAAAACAACTGTACAACTACTCTGTGACAAAACACCTCAGTGCCAAATTACACTAAGAAGCAAAAAAACACTGACTGTGAGATGCAGTGAACCATTATCTTCACTCTAATACTTACACCTTTTATTGAAATGTGGTGGTATCTGTACATATTAGGACCCAAAAGTCCACAGAGGCAGTACTGTTGTAAACAGTCTGATAAAAAACCTGAAGCTTCAATCCAGACAAAGCAACCTGGCAGAAACAAATATTACATTTCAACTCTGAGACCAAAATTTAAATTGAATTAAATTTCCTGTTTTAAACACATTTTCAAATAGTCATTATTTTTAATAAATCAACCACATATTTGAAATCTAAAGGGTACCTTTATCACCTGAAAAAATATATCAAAACTTAATTTAGTCACACAATAATAGTTGTAAGACAAAAATTATAACAGTTGGGAGGCTGGGTCCAATTCTCCTCCATCGACACACGTTGATGTTAGCGTCTGAGATGTAGGGAGTAGTGAATGAGTGAATGGGGGAATGATTTTGGACAAAGCCGTGGACTTTGAATTGGAACAGTACTTGGGCTGTGACTGATGACGTTTCACAAATCCAAGAGAGCACAGACAGTACAGACGACAACACAGACTGAGAAAGGCCTACTGTTTTTGGAGCTGGTGGTTTCCGTATGACATCATTGAGCGGCAAAGAGAGAAACTGAGTTTTCAAACACTTATTGTGCCTCATCACTGACAGGTATGGAGATTGTAATTTCCATGTCTATCAACAAGACCACAATGCATCGTGGAACTACTAGTAAAAAGTAGTGTACCTCACATGGACAACTTTTTTCATTGTATTGTGGGAATATGTGAGAGCACAATATAATACAGAAATTTCACACTCAGAATTTGGATACTCACTGCACTATATGGTAATGTCAGACATATCCCACAACTTTGTTCACCTTGTTCTGTTAGTATGAAAATCATTAGTTCCTTTCTTGTTGCATTGCTTGAATTTAAAGCAAAGTACATAAACACCAGTACACACAGGTCCCACAAGAGCTGCACAAGATCATTAATGGACTGTGTGCTTTCTTGTAGCTTTCCTTGGCCAGCTGTCTTTGTGAGGAAGATAACAGGAACAAAGTCACAACAGAAGGTGGTCAGTTAGCCACAGAACTCAAGACCTACTGCAGACAATCAATTCCATAGTTATGCAAAGTCAATAATATGTGAAATATTTTCTTCATTCTATCATGTTACCACATTTGAGAAGAAAGGGTTACATAAACTTTTGGGACAATTGACATCCGTAAATATGCAGGGACACCACAGCACAACAGCTGGATTTACTGTATGGGCCGTGTGTATCTTTGACCCTTGCACTCTTAAGTTTCTTGTAATGGACTTATTCTAAGTCATTCTGCATAATATTATCACAACGCAAATAAGTTAAGAAAAGTAAAATTTCACCTGTCCTCTTCTCATTTGGATGCACAACATTTAAGGTCTCTCTACCAGAGCACAGAGAGTGTGTCCACACATATCAGTTTAATTACATTACATTATAAACATTAATAATTAGCCATATGTATATTTCTCTTTATGATTTTTTTTTTATCTCAACCTGTTTTTGCACCTGTTGTTATTGTCTAAGAAACATGACAGAAATGAAATTAGCAATCAATGAATGAATGATTTAATGACCGTATTCTTCTGGACAGCATCCAGACTAGATGCCAGTGTTTGTATTTATGAGTGTTGAGTGTAAAACAAGGATACTTACTGAAGAATAAACTATGGAAATGCTGTATGAGTGATGAAGATGAATCTGCCACAGCCTTTGTCATGCAATGACGATGACCTATAAAATACAAGACACTGCTCTCAGTCATGCGTTACACTGTCATCTCTGCAACAATTTTACAACAACATGAGCTGGGGTGCAGGAAAAATGTGAGAAAAGCAACTTTAATAGAGCATTAGTGAGTGACACTACATAGCACAAAACCTCATCAGCTTTAAACTACGGTGGGACATTTTGTCTGATCTGATTACTGATCACTTCAATCGTGAAGTCGATCCGCCCTTGTGGCCACAACCAAAACATGTAGGCCAAAACCCTGCGACCACTGGATGCATTTCATACAACATAATACAGCCTGAATTAAGCAGGTAACGTTACAGTTGCAGTGAGTATTTTGCTGCGCAGAGGTTTAGCTGTGTGCTCAGGTAAAACTGCTGATGCCCGATCGGACTGTCTGTCTTGTGAGTGAAGTCTTGAGCTACTGCATCGAGCTTTTCTCGCACAATAACAGCACTAAATTTGTCACGTATGCGAATAAACGATCTGTTTGCCTACCTAATGTGCTCCAACCTCTAAGCACACATTTTCATCTCCGTGCAAAATGTCGATCTGTGCTCTGACAAGACAGACAAGCCGAATGAGAGTCCATCTTGCTTTGGTTTGGAGGAGAAAACCCAAGTACAGTACAGTAGTGGGGATATTTCACTCCTGTCAAACTCTCCGACGACAATGTCGTCGAAATGTCTCCCACTCCGAGGAAAAAACATCCGCAATGATTAATTAAACTGGGGATTTTCTGCCCAGGCACATGCATCTATGGGCAATGTTTTGCTGAGCAGTAGCTCCATTTCCTAGCAGTGTTACTAGGAATAAAAGTAGCTAGTTAGCTTGCTAGCTCTACAGCCTGCTAACTGGACGTGTCACGGTTTTAACATGCAATGGTTTCCAAAACGGCACATGCTTATTGAACAGCTACTGGCATAACTCACGGACTAAACTGTGGTCAAAATACTTGTTTGTGCCTTTGCAACTGTTCCTTTACATACAACGCAGGTTTGTGTTTGATGCGGATAGGAAGAGAGAGAGGGGGGGGGCAAGTCATACCACCTCACTGAGAAACATTTATTTTACACGGCGATTTCAAACAGGAGTGAAGAAATATTTAAGCAACACAGTCACAGTGACAAGAATGTATGGTCGACAACACTGGTTAACAATGAAATGTCGACGGGAAACAATTCAAAGGGGAAAAGCCAGCAGGCGGACATCATGTCCAAGGCAGCGATAATAACAATTTTTCAGAGTGACTGACTGAGAGGTTGAGAAAATAGCGACCGGGTTTTAACGGAAAATCAATGAAACCACAAGTCCTCTGTCATGAACGTCTACTTAATGTCTCAACATACCTCTGATATCCTGCTCAAGTACCGAGGGGGGCCTCTCATCATTGGTGCCGTCCACCTTTTTAACTTATTGACACATCATAACAGTTCAGCACTGGCTGTACGAACACAGCTGCGTCAAGTCAACACAAACAAGACGCGTATAAACCGGAAGAACAGCGATTTGTCACCAAAATAGGAAAACGAGTAGCCTGCACCTCAGATCAAACATGAGCTTTCACATAAACAAGCGTCCCTGAGCTTTCATGTGAGGGTTAGTATGCATTTACTAAAATATAGTGTGTTCTTTATATATATATATATAAGATTCAAGATGTTTATTGTCACTCCAGTTATACGAGTACAATCATGTCAACACACACACACACACACACACACACATATATATATATATATATATATATATATATATATATATATGACAATATACATCTTGAATCTTAAATGTGTGTTGAAGTTGACCTTATACATTATCTCAGGAGATGTCAACTAATAGGTATTTTAATGCAGCATTTGTATTACATCCCAAACAATAGTTTTATCATTGCAGTACAGTAGTGTAACAAAAGCAAATATTTTTGGTAAGCCAGGTGTTGTGATCATTAAGGGTATCAACAGAGAATGCATTAACTATGACAAAAATATGACAATGTCACTATGGCCAAATAAACCTGTAAGGGCCCTCCAGACAAAGGTTTGCTATTGAGCCTGACACCCCTATCCAAGATTATACATAGCTTAATTATATAACTAGAGATCACAGACCAGTACCACTATGCTGGAGTACCACCTGGCCTGCCTTGATTGATACTGTGCTGAAGTGGAACAAATTTGTTAATACAGGTAATTGGTAAAACACATTTGCATGAAATACTGTCTGCATCCAGCATCAATTTTAAAAAGTACACAAATGTCCTTCCAAGTGTTCCACTAAATGTTGAATGTGATTGAATCTTTAATTACTAGATATGGTTCCAATATTATAGAACACTTTGGAGATTTTTTCATCCTTTTCAACTCATTGATTTGCCTAAATCAAGTTAGTGGGCAATTAGTTAAGCTAAAAACACGTTCGTCAAAACTTTTGTGTTCATAATTGAAACCGGAAGTAGTCCTTAATGTTGGGTGTGCTTGACAGAGGTAGAGAAACGCAGCACTTCACTACATGATGAATGTTACCGTCGGCGAAGGCGAGACATAAAACGACCTCGACCCACAAAAATAACACCAAAACGCGTTAATTCTGACAGAAATACAAACTTGTTCAGTCATATAATGTAATAGAAATCACTTTCGTTTTCCTCGAGGTGGGAGAAAATTCTCCTCTCAGCTACATCCCTCCCCTCCCCCGGTCTGCAAAGTGCTCTAACCCACACTGGCCTGTCCTTGCTAACACCATCCCTGACTTAACTTTATCTTCTCGCACTGTCCGCTTGACAAAGGTCAGTGAAAAGCTGCGGACTGCACCAGAAAACCCCGATAACGAGTCGCTAAACGCTGCTTATCTCAGTTGAGTGACTACTTGTTATAAGCTTCCTGGGTGTTCGTGTGCGTGATAACTGGTAACGTTAGAAAAATGTTACTGAATTGTATAACGGCAGCTCAACAGTACATACCTGTCTGTAGCAACGAAGTGAAGCAGTAACGTTAGCTAACTTTGTTGTATAAATCTGCTTTAAAGCTTTAGCCGTGAAATTATCAACAGTTTTGCAGCATACTGTACACATTAGAAATATCCACCCCGTCATGTAATGCTGTATGTGAGTGGACGCACGTGTTGATGGACACTGAGATTTAGCCAATGAGAAGCGGCGTTATATTACAGTGTTTTGAGATTAGTGTAACGTCCTCAAATTTACTGTTCAGGACACGTGTGGTATATTTAGCCTACACAATACAACATAACGCTAATATAAACGCAGTGTGTGTCTGCAGTATTCAGCAGTGGAACTGCATATATTTTTAATCTCCTAAAGGATGCTGTATGATGACTGTATGTCCAATCCAATCCTATGAGCACTACGTTTTCTAAAGAAGAGAAAGTAAAGGAGACATGTTCACTGCAGCTGTACTTCTAGATGTGATAGCTAACTTTGATACATCTTCTCAAAGTGTCTTTTTGTTTGTTGATTGATGGAATCAGTTAATCAGGAGGAGGGGACCATGACTAGAGGTCACAATCAGATGATATGCATTGACTATTCACCTGGGCTATAGGTTTTAGAACTTAATTTAATACATAATCTACTCTGTTTGCCAGTGCTGTAAATACAGGACAAATGACACGACTGCAAAAATAAAAGCGAAGAAACAAACCCAAACAGACAAAAAAACATGAACATCTGATGAACAACTCTTTGGATGATTTTACCTCAGACACTAACCTGACACCTGACAATTGTGCTACATTGCTGTGAGGTTTGCCTTGATTCATTTAATGCAAATATGCTATAATGCTCAGAGAAAGGCAGTTACTTTGCCATTCTCCTTGCAATAGTAATATACGTATCTTCAGCACTAAATTAAGTAGTCATGAATGTAATAAATGCTGTTTTGGTTGTAGAACAATAATGCAAACAGGTTTAATGGTTTTTCAAGGTTTTACAATTTTTTAGGTTAATGTATTTAATACATTTTTGGACGGATTTAAACATTCATTACCACATCTTCAATTCAGGGTGATCTATTGGCTGAATATGGCTCCTCGTTTATGCCAGCATAATCTGATGATTACAACAGTTTGCATGGTGGCACTTTTTCACAAGACATTCTGACATAGGAAAAGCACAAGTGTAAATAATAAAATCTAACTGAATGATGGTTGAATTCCATTTAGCTGCTTCAGTTTCAGGGTCCTGTATGGACCTTTTTCTCACAGCAGACATTTTGACTTGTCATAGCAGGAAAAGCACAGGTGGAACTAATGACACTCTGTTCCATCAATACCCCTTTTACACCTGGCATTAAAATGCAATCTGTATCTGGATACGTTATCTAGATAAGGAAAAACACGTTAATGCAGGTGTAAATGCACTCAGAATGCATTGTAACTGGATCTCAGCCAGGGGTAAATACAATCTGTGCAGCATGACCACATTGAAAAAAATTGTACCCAGTAAGTTGAAAGGTCACTAGCTCCACCTCTTTCTGTCGGCTAAAGCAAGCCCTGTAAAAGCTACAAGTAGTAGCAGTAGCTAGAGGTCTTTCCTCAATGAAAGTGATCTAGAAATGAATGACATCCATTCGTGGCAGCAGTTCCCCTGACCTGGGATGGATGCAACATGTTTGTTGATAAGTCCACCAACTCCACCTAGCTAATTTGCATATTGAGATCTGATCACAATGCAGGTGAGAAAATGATAGCATATTTTAATACCAGGTGTAAATGCAGAGACCCATGGATCGGATGTCATTATTCAGATAATGTATTCAGATACAGATCACATGTTAATATCAGGTGTAAATGGGGCCCGAGGGTCCCAGTAAGCCATTCCAGTTAATCAGCATTTACGACTGCAAGGCCCTGGAGCTGGCTTATTTAAATGGAATGCAGTTGTTATTCATGTAATTGATGACACCTGTGTTTTTCCTACTGTGACATGTCAAAATGTCTGCTGTGAAAAAGGTCTTTTTGATTTGTTTGTGAATCAGACCTCTGAATTTTCACCTTGAGGATACACATTTTAAGCATTGATTGTTCAGGAGTTTTGCATTCATCATGGCCTAAGAGGTGATGTGAAAATTTGAGGTAAGACAGGAACTGCCTATAAGCAACTGACAAACATGAAGTTGCATTAATAGGTTTTTGGAAAAGAGGAAATGGCAGGGAGTGTAACAGCACATAATTCAGTCTACAGGCTCACATTTTTCAGAGGCCATGGTTGTATCCTCCTGTTGGTTAAAAGCAGAAACAGCATAAGGCTTTACATGTGTTTCTGCGGACATGGTATATCCTCAGTGATACTTGTTCAAAATCTCTTAGAAAGGGAGGAGGGAAAGACACATAAACCAACTCATTTAACACTATATGACAAGCAACATGGTGGTATCACAGCTCAATAATGTCCTTGCCATGGTTACTGCCTAACCTAAGAGGAGCAGCAGGGTGATTTAACTTAGTCTGGTGATTACTTGATTGAGTGCAAGTGTGTTGCAGTCAAGTTGCTGAATGGCTGCAGCATATGTCTTTCACAGTATCTACTGTCTATCACCTCCCCTAGCCTGAGCTTGGTGGTTTGACCTCAGTGGTTAAACAGGTGGCATACCTGGAGCTCCTTGCTTGCCACAGCAGTGACTGATTTATTTGTGTGTCAGGGACTATAAATGAGATTTTTTCTAATTTTTCAATTGCAGGTCAAGTTATCCATGACACTTTTTTCTAAACCAGTGTCTTTAAAAATACATATTGTGTTTAAGGCATATTAGGCCAGTCACAAAAAAGGGAAGAAGAGTGAGAGAGGTCATTTTTTGCAGTTTGTTTTTTTCTTCCTTCTGACTCCATCATGAATCATCTCACGATCCCTGTTTTATTTTGTGGCCATTGGTTGGGAATCATTGGGCTAAACTACCAAACTGCAAACAGTTTAAACTCCACCTCAAGCAGCTACAACAGTAATATGCTGTTTACACACTGATGCGTAGTACATTTTACAGTACATTTTGTTGATAATACTTCTGTACTTCTGCTTAAGTAGGATTTTAAATGAAAAACTTACTTGTAATGGAGTATATTTACTTTGTTATATTGGTGCTTTTACTTAAATAAAGGATCTGACACTTCTTCCACCACTGGTTTTGAATAAAACATGCAGCATTTTCTTAGGATTTTTAAGAAACAAACATATTATCATTACTGTCCCCCATAAGCTGATACATAACATATGTATCACATATGTTAAACTATATCATATACAATGCAGTCAAATGATGATGTGTGCATTAGACATTGGGTCTGTGTTGGCTGGTGATGACAGAAGATACAGTAATTTGCATATACCATTATTAGGGATAAGAGGCCTCCACTGTGCCCACAGGCCTCTGCATTCTCATTACATGCTTGGTTACACCACCCATAAACACTGCTAACAGTGGTAAGTGTAGAAAACATGTATGTGTATTATATGTCTCCAACATACTGTATGCTGAACAAACAAAATGAAAATCTCACAATATCATACTGCTGTAATATCAAACCAAATGAAAAGTGTGCATTGTAATTCCTTTGGTAAAATGCTGATGCAGTGCCTTTTCTTGCTATAGTTGCTTTGAGGTGGCGATTACACTGGCAAAAGGTAGACAAAGCACTGCTATGGTTCAGAAGTGGTATGTCTGATGGGTATGGTTCTGCAATAGCAATCAGAGTGGTATGTTGAATGTGTTACATTTTGATATTGTTTTTTTACCCTTCTCCTTTGTTACATTTGTAAATGGAGAAAGTTTTGCATGACATCCATGTGCGTTTGGTTGATGTTGTTCATAACGTACAACTGAAAAATCATCACATTTTGATTCTGTGAAAGGACATTCTTTCTATGGACAAAGAGGATCACATGGAAGAGGAGAATGGCCAGAGGAAGTGAAGTTTGCTTGCTGGGGAAAGCATACAGTAGTCCAGAAACTAATTAAACTTTTTAAAAAAGAATTGTGTATGTAAAATTAACATAAAAAATAGACTAAAAAATAGCCAATAATTAAGTGCCAGCAATAAAATTAACATCAGATACATAGCCCACATATTTAAATTGCTGCTAACAGGCATGGCAGATAACTGCCAGAAAAAGGGCCACTATACTGTATACAAAAATCCAGTAGTTTGGCTCATTAAATAAGAATCAATCCTAAATTTGTGAGAGAGGAAGATTATGTTTCAATATGATGGTACATATTCCACTGCTGAGATTCCCTGTATCTGACAGGGAACTGACAGAGAAATATTCAAAATCTTCGAACATTCAAATGATTGTGGATTACTGAATTTGTCTGAATGATCTATTAAACATTACACATTTCAAATCAGGCTGGTGCATTGTAGATAAAAAATACAAGTTAGATATATTTTCATGTTAAAAATAGAAATAACATTTAAATCACAAGAGTGTTTCCAACTACTAATTTTAGCACAGTGGCAGTCCAAACAACATTATATTATGTAAGGTGAGTAAAATAACTGTAATAAAGAATTAACAAACATTTCTGATGAGCTACGAAGATACTTATTTTATTAATAACACCAAATGATTAGTTCAAATTGTTTGGGTTTTTTCCATCTCAGTTTTTGATCAAATAAAACAGAAAGACATTTTGTAAATGAATATAAATATACAAATAAATATATGATTATTGAAATGGCTAGTATTAGATTTACAATAACTAGAGGAAACTCAACACAGACATTATTATCATTTAAGTTGATATGGCAAACAATTGCTTATTTTACACATCATGCAGACACAAAGCAACATTAGCATTCATTTGGAATTAATTTTGTGTCCACCTGATGAACGCAAATCCTCACTCTCACTGTTCGTAGACCTGGTTTGGTGTCCACCAGCTCCTGAGAAAAGTATCTGGCTCTTCAGCTGCTAAATGCTCCACTATGTTCCACTATGTAGGTAAGGAAGGTGTAGCTGCAAGTCCAACTAGAGTTGCAGCCTTCACCAATGTTGAACAGCCAACCAGCACGACGGTATTGAAATGCCTGCTTGGAATGGTCAGCTATCTAAGTTGATACCTACCAAACCTCTCCAACATCCGGCAGCCCTTGAATGAGCTATCAGATAGAGAATGGGTCTGGTGACCTCAACAGATCATGATCTCTTCTGATCCTGTACTGGGATTTTACGATTCAAAGCAGCCAACAGTCATTAGTGCAGATGTCAGCAGCAGGCACGTGCACAGATAGACCTCAAAGGAGGCTTGAGCACCTGCTGTTTGGCCTCCTCAAGAGAAAGTGCCCGTTTTCTGGGGTGTTTTTTTGTAAATAAATAAATTCCTGTTTGATATATCAATTAGATATATTGATTGAATCAAAATATCATGTCAGGAGATTAGTGCGATGCCCTCTACCCTCCCTCCCTCCCCGTTTCCTGCCGCAATGGCGAGCACTGAGTGGACACCGAGCACTGAGCTATGGTGAAAGAACGCATGCATGCGAAATTGCACACATACCCATGCAGCATACCCATAGTCAGCGTGAGTCAGTGTGATGAGTTACTTTGAGGCAGACATCAAGTATGTGGCCAGTAAAAATACACTGTTCATTTTCATTTTATATTGATATTGATGCGCTTTAGGCAAGTAGGGTCTATCTATGTTTGAACTATTTAGCAGCTCGAAATGTGCCAATTAGCTATCATTTGCAAGTAATGTGAGAATATGGTCGAGTTCTTGTGTCCCATTCACTGCACTTAAAAGAACGGTCCCATCACACCACAGAAGTTTTAATGCCTCTCTCTCTCACTCTCTCTCTCTCTCTCTCTCTTTCTCTCTCTCTCTCTCAGTCCCATTAAAGAAAATAAATGTTCTGTAATATCATAATTGATCATTGAGATCACACATGTTGACTGAGGTCTTCTGGTAGGCATACTGGCTAATGGACTTAAACAGTAACTGCATAATTTTGATTTAAGACTTCTAACTTAATAACCATTCATTCTACTGGATTGTTAGAGGGTATGCTCATAGATCTTCATCATTGACAGCCTACAGACAGTGCCTCCTCCCTCTACTGTGACAGGAAGACATAGAAGGTACATAGTTATGAAAAATGAACAGTGTATCTAAGTCCTTGTCACCATCAGCTCATTTTCTATAGTTATTCTGTGTGTGTGTGTTACATACTGACAGTCAGGTGCAGTGGAGAGACTTTAGCAGCAGATTCGACTCAACCTTGTGACCAAAAAACAACATTACATCAACATTCACTGGACATCGAAACTGCAAACTCGAACTCTATTAAAGGGAACATATCATGGTCATTTCCAGGTCTAAATTTATATTCCAGTATTATGTGATAGGATATGTGAATTATATTTAACAAATTTGTTGGCACATAATAATAGTATCTTAGCCATACAATATCAGCATTACTGAAGCAAATATGCCTTCTATGGAGAGGTGGTAAGAGACGAATATAAAGGAAAGAGAGGTAGCCATGCAGCCAGAGGAAGTGCATCTTTGTCAGCAGTATTAAGCTGAGCTTCTGCAAGTGAGGATGTCAGTCAGAGGGCTACAGTCGGTAAGAGTTGGGCTGGTTAACATGTGAGGAGAATTTACTGAAATACAGTTAATGTCTTTGCATGCATCATTAATTAACTGTCATGTAGCAGTGTTTGAACCAACCTCAGACATGGGTTTGTTTTAATACATACATTTTAATATCCCTTTAACAGTGTCACAAAAGTAGTCATTCCAGGCATATATTTATTTAATTATTTGCAAAAATCGCCTTTTATGAATTTGGGCCCCTGCCCCTCTAACATCCTCTGCACATCCCTAGTCAGCAACTATGGCCTAGGTGGAGTATTGCTCCAAGACTAATTATTATAAATACGGAGTCTATTTTAAACATATCTGTGACATTTTATCCCCCAAAAGTTGTTTAGACTTCTCTAAATCCATCTTTCTTTACAGCCCAGATTCCTCTCTGTCCACCAGCAGGCTGATTCTGAAGCTATTTACATAAAATCTGCATTATTAATGGCCACCTACTACAATTGGCTGGAGATGTGGCCCCTACCTTCACCCCCAGCCAATCAGAATATTACCTAATGAATAATGCATGTTCCCTTACGCTGCATCTTTACCTAGAGTAATGTCTGCAGCTGGAGATGTAAAACAGTATATAGCAGTCTATGAAATGGAGTCTGATCCTGAATGAAAGGAAGAAGATGCTGTTGCACAGTTGAGATTTAAACAGGATGTTTAAGAACGTAAGATCGTGTCTAAGTTTCCTCACAAAGTAAAAGTAATTTTTTAAACATAGAGGTGGCTACCTTAGCTTTAGCACAGATATACTATATTTCTTTAGCTGAGTAACAGAAAGAAACCATGTTTTAACCCTTCATCCAAATATTGAAGATGAAAAAGTTGAAAATCCTGCAGTATACTGAGTCTAGTTAAGCAGCCAGTTGGCTGTAAAATGTGCAGAACACACACACAACCATTCACTGATAACAGAGGGAAGATCGTCTTCAAAAATGAATTTCAGCCATTCCTGACAGAAATTCCCATCCTCTGGAAGGCTGTAAAGACTTTTTAGCTGCTGAACAACCAGCAACACAGAAGTTACGGCAGGAGTGGGCTTATGCTAAAGCTTGATGCATATTTGATTTGACTTTCTGGTGTGATGTAATAACAGGCTCCACCTCAACACCGCTTGCTCTTGAGCTGCGAATTTCAAAATTTCAAATAACTTAAAAAGACTGGGGAAATAGAATAGAGTAATTTTGGTGTGTCACATTGGTTTGTGAGTGTGTGTGAATGTGTTAAGTTCCCCTCCTGATGAACAGGATGGCACCCTGCATGGTAGCCCCTGCCATCAGTGTATGAGTGTATGTGTGAATGGATAAATGTTAGCATGCAGTGTAAAGCGCTTTAAGTGGTCGGAGGACTAGAAAGGCACTATATAAGTGCAGTCCGTTTACCGTTCTTAGTATACACACTGTATTTTGGACACTTTGGCGATTCTATTAATGCACACAACCTAGATTGCTCAAGCAACATGTGGGTGTGTGGGAAGAAATAAGTCCAACAGGTTCTGGGTTCTCATCATAACTGAAATTATTCTATTTAACATAGAACTGACAGTCAAGTATTACATTTCTGCTAAACTTGTGCAATTTCTTTACTTTGCTCACATGTCCCTGCTCACTCTATTCCTCTCACTCTACCTTTTAGCCACACCCAATCACCTTGCTGCCCAGCCAGAACAGACTAGTTAGACAAATATTAAACACTGATTATGTGCAAACAACATGCTAGGTAATAAATCAGAATAGAAATTATTCTACATTTTACAAAAAAATCATCATCAACAGCGCTTCACTACTGGTAAATAAAAGCACACAACAAAAAAGATGTACTGTTTGAATCAGCTTACATGCAAATACTTCAGAAGATATCAAAAACTGTAACCTGGTAAGCATCTCCGTATCTCCATAAACAATTAGCCCAAAACTCCTTTACAGAGTAACATAACACCAGGCTGAAAAGAAGTGTTTTTGCCCAGCAACAGTGATGTCACAGGGTCCTGGAGAACACCTGTGCATCACTGCCGGAAGGTGAGAAGATATACTACTAGAGGTCAGCAAAGACATGATTTTCAGGGAGTGTTAAAGGGGACATATCCCACTTTTTGTGATTTTCTGTTTTCTATTTTCATACTGTTCTGATGTCAGATGTCTATGTTAAACATGGTCAAAGTTCCAAAACTTCAGGTGATCATATGTAAAATTGCTCCCTGCAAGACAAAAGCCAGGGCTTCAGCCTGCTTGGAACGTTTTTGTTTGCAATGTTACCTCTACTTCCTCCTCATGATGACATCAGATTGTTCGCACATGCCCGCAAACGGCCATCTGTTCCATTGCCTTTCTTGCTAAGATTGTTGCTAAGGTTGTTTCAGGGGTCATTCGTGTTGTCCAGTCGCGTTTTGTGGTGAAATGTGTAGTGTTTGACGAAGGCAGCTAGCCGTCTCATTAGCTGGTGGGCTAATATCTGCAGGGTGTTTCTACTTGGATAGCACCGTTTTTGTTATATTGTCATGTCGTTATGCCAGTCGTTTGTTGACATTAGTGGGAGAGAGGCAAGGCGCTTGGGAGCTCGCAAAACATCACTTCACTGTGAGGGACTTCCATTGGATTTTCTGTGAAAATCCAATGGAAGTCCCTCACATAGAAATCAGTCCACAGGCTGTTACAAACAACCAAGGAAGTCAGGGAAGGTCTCATTTTTTAAGTTATGTTACAACCCATTCACTCGCTGGCAATAAAAAACGATTAATAAATGTAAATTGCTTCACAATTCTACATATAGAACCTTTAATTTGTATGTCACATATCTGCAACGTCCCTGGTCTGGCAGCAGAATAAAAAGGATAAACAAGGAGTTTTTTTAAACTGTAAATCATGCAAAGTTATTCCAGTATGTCAGATCAGATGTCATTGAATACACTATAATTGTTATTTCAAAAATATCTATGAATCATAACTTTGGATTTTGCATAAATAGTTTTAATTAAGCAGAATGGCAAGGAAATCTCAGTTGATGAAGCTCAGGTCCATGCCAGTAAGAGGCTGCCTTTGTTCAGTCCAAGACAACAAGTGAGCTACTAACTCATTCTCTAGAAACTAAGCCACTGAACCAACTGAATAAATGAGTCATACTTCTGAGACTGAGACTTGCTTCATATGGTCTGATACAACCACTCAGTATTTCATGTGCATGTCTTTCTAGGTGTGCACACAAGATATACATAATCTGGCTTTAACTGGTGAAGATGATGATGGTGCAGGCTTGCAATAAATTTGACCTTTTTAAGCATCTAATATTCAGTAATTGTTGACATTGTGCCGCAGATGTTTTGAATGAACTCTACAGTCATTCTCCAAGCTGTCATGGTGTTGTCATATTACATTATATTACATGGTGCACTTGTTACTTAATTCCCTGTATATTACCCTGTAACATTTGATAAGATCCAATGATTGCTAATTTTAAATGTGTGTCTATGCCCACATTGTTACAAACATACAAACAGAAGCAATGTTCTTTACCAAAATCTATGAACAAATTCAGAAAAATGCTGCAGAATTCTCATAGTGTCACTTTTCCTGCCTTACCAGCTGCCTGCTTTACTTGTACTCCACATGATGGGTTCACCATAATGTGTGGCTGAAAGGGTCAATCAGGTTGAACCTTGCAAGGGCACAAAACTCAATGCAGTGGTTTGAGGAGTTCAGGGGTGGAGTTACCATATTAGTGTGAAAGACACAAAGGGCTGATAAGGTGGTATTTCCAAACAAACCTTGCCTTGTGTAATTTTAATGCTCACAACTTTGCAAGCACCAACTAAGTTTGACTGCAAATAGGTATTATACATATTGGTATAAGCAGATTTATTAACTGACAATATCATGGGGTGAAAATATAAAGATGTTCTACCCTACAACCAACCTTGTCTTCAGGCTGTATCCAAATCAAAGGCTATTTTAATTCAAGAATACAAAGATAATTGATCATCAATTTCATAAGTCTGTTTATCATATTAAGACAACTCACACTTTGACCTTTAGAATGTTACTGTTAACATAATAAACATCCAGATTTCACCTGCTTGCACCTTCTTCTTCTTCTCAGATTGATCTCAGACCATCTGGCACGTCAGGTTATGTAGATCATTCCCATGTATTTTGGCTTTGTCCTGAAATTGTGCATTTTTGGGAAAATGTTCATATGGCTATTATCAAAATTCTGGGCTATGATATACCTAGATCATGTATAGTACTGTACTTTGGTAATATGAAAGGAGATATTGTGTTAAGAGAAGACCGATATTTGCTTTAAGCAAATACTTGTAAAAAGGCTATTACAAAGAGATGGTACAAGGTGGAACCACCAACACTAGATGAATGGCTTTGTTGGTTTGTTCTTTCGTGTTTATGTGATCTTTCTGTAATGGAAAAGCAATAAAAAAAGTAAAGTAAAGTATAAAAAGGATCATTTTTGTTTAAGTATTTCATTAAAGATGTAAGATAAAGGCTTTGAATAAAAGGATACATGGCATGAGACATGTTTAGTGTTAAGGAAGCCTGCACTTTTCACCAGTGGTACATTTATGCCCTCTTGTGGATTGATGATGAGACAGTATACACTGTTATTGAGTTTGTGTGGTGTGATTTTCATTATAAAATGCTCATAATTTGAAATAAAATGCTCACATTTCTAGAAGCAAAACTTTCACTCAAATGTAAATACTGTCCTTTGAGGAAAGTTAGATCATATCTGCTTTCTGTGACTGAATTTACAGGGGATCAAATATTTACTAGAACAGTGACAAAATCATGCTGTCATTTTAAATGAATTCCCAACCCTGTACTGTCCTTAGGAGCTCTCTTTTTACTTTTCCTAATTATTTTATTTAGCTTCAGGGGCAAACAAGAAAACAAAATCAAATAATTGTTGACATTTAGCCAGAGAAAAGAAAATTATGTATGCATTGTTTTTTATGTCAAAATATAAAATATATCCCTCTTATTTTAAACTCTGAAACCAGCTTATGGTCATCCATCCCACAGCATCACAAACATATCAACCATCCAAGTTCATCTAAAATGCTTTACCTACAAATCAGAGAAATCTTAAAATCATACAAATATGAATTATTATATAGTTAAACTGGTTACGTTTTAAGAAATAATTTCATTTTACAGGTATAAACTAACCTACCCTCCATCAAAGCAGCTGCACAGTCAGGTAAAACCATTCCCTCAGTCTCATCAGGAGGGGTAAAATCCACTAAGGGGAGATTCTGAAGTGTTGCCATCTTTGACTTGGACTCATTTTCTTTTAGATCTGAGTTGCAGACAAGAAAATGCTGGTTCAATTCTGTGAAATATTCACCCAGTAATCACAGACTCACAGCATCAACAACCTGGCTTATTGGAATCTCATTGTCAGTTTACAAAACTGGAGATCTATGATTGGAAAATACACCAGAACAACACAGCTGAGAGTTGCATGAACCAGTGTGCAGATGTTAACCACGTTAGCTTCATTTATAGGTAAAGAGAAGTAAGCTATGAAACAATGTTTTATCACAAAACATGAAAACATTAAAACTTACGGGGTTAGCCAAACCAGCCAAATAGTCAAGTATAAAAATTATGCGTTCTAGCAATAAGCTAAAATGCAGCAGCTTACTTTTTTTTTCAAAGTCTCCTTTAGAAGAATGCTGCTGAAACAAAGAAACCTTTGGAAAACTCAAGCCAGCAGGGAACAACAGGGATTTTTTAAAACACAGCCCGACTTGTAAATCATCACGCTATTGGCTGTTTTGCAAAACCCAAGCAAACATGAACCATGATCATACAGATAAATAGTGACGCCCACAATGATTGTGTGATTGGACAGATATCATGTCTACTTTCTTTATGCCTTGGTAGAAAGGATTAAAAGTGCCCCCTCCTATATGTTTCTATGTATCAGATTTTAACTTAATTTCTCCATCACCATATAATTCTCTTCATTTACGGTATATGAAGGAAATATATACAGGCAGTTTTCCCATTTGGATTGGAGATACAAATGTGTGAATGGGTGTCTGTCACTATCAGCCTTGCTATTCAGGCATTTAAATGGATACCCCAGCGAATCCACTGAAACCAATTTAAAACAAAGAACAGAACAATAAGCACAGCCCTGTGCTGGGTATACCTGCAAAGCTGAGAGCTAGGACTGCAAAGTTAAGAGAAAAATGATGAGAGAAAAAAATGCTTTAAAGAGCATTGTCTGTACCACATTTAAAACATTGGTTTTAAAAGTGACTCGTGATGACTGACTGCCAGTTGCACAGTTCTATCTACAATACTTTAGCCTGATTTGTGGGCATTATTGGAATACCATATTTTTTCTGTGGGATCATATGTCATCTGGTTAAAGAACAGAATGAAAGTGAAAAGACCAGCAAAACATGAATGAAGGGTTCTGTGTGACTTCAGCAAATAAAGTGACCAAAATATTATGGGACACAAGTGCGCTCAGCAGTTGACCTGCTCTGAGCTGGCTGGCAGCAGACAACGTAAGACACACTTATTATAGGTACTAAGACTGCAGTTCTCTGCTGGATTGGCAGCATGGTGAGTCACCAAGATACCTACCTCAGTCGGAAATTGCCAGCTCGCCTGTGCGGAGCTAAAATCTTGCTTAAAAGTCAGGAGTCCAAACAACAAAACTGCAGCTAACAGTTACCAAACTAATGTCAGCAACCAGAATAAGCCTTTCATAGCAGATATTTCGACATGTCAACACAGCATTAATAATGGCATTGTGTATAAGTCACGGGCCACGGTGGTCGGTGGTTAGCACTGTCGCCTCACAGCAAGAAGGTTCTGGGTTTGAACCCACCGGCCTTTCTGTGTGGAGTTTGCATTATGGTTAACATGCAGGTTAGGTTAATTGGTGACTCTAAGTTATGAGTGTGAATGGTTGTCTCTATATGTTAGCCCTATGATTGACTGGCAACCTGTCAAGCGTGTACCTCGCCTCTCACCCAATATCATCAGTTATAAACGGTATAGAGAATGGATGGATATGTATAAGTCTGCTCATGAGTATGACTCAGTCATACTCATACAGTCATCATTGATGTTAGTAGTAACAACTGTGCTGTCCTGCTATGATAATCTATCATGTCTGTTGTGAAAAAGGCCCTGCCTTTCCAAAATCTTACTTCAAGATAGCCATGGCCATATGGATGGAAATGTCAGTCTGGTGGTTGGTCCACCACATTGGTCCCGACTGACTGATAATTCAACAACTCCAAGATAAATTACTGTGAAATTGTGTACAGACATTCATGATGTCCAGAGGATAAATCCTACTGACTTTGGTGATCCTCTGACATTTCTTATAGCACCACCAGCAGGTTAAAGTTTTCACATATCCTGTAATATATATCTTAAGATCTACAGGATGGATTGGCACAACATTCAGGGCACACAGAGGATGACTCCGACTGACTTTGGTGATCCTCTGATTCTTCCTCTAGCACCAGCATGAGGCTAACATTTGAGGTTTTGAGTGAAATGTCTCAACAACTTTTAGATGTACCGCCATGAAATTTGGTACACACATTTGTGTTTGCCTCAGGATAAATTGTAATGTTAGCTAGGTTCATTTGGTAAGCATGCTGATGTTAGCATTTAGCTCAAAGCACCGCTGTGCCTAAGTACAGCCTCACAGAGCCGCTAGCATGTCCGTACACTCTGAGGACCAAATCTACTGAGGCTTTTGTGCCTGCATTTCAGTGAGATGTGATGCATTTTGCTCCAGACACATGCAGTGTATTTATCAAGCAGGCACACCAGCCTGGAGCTGCGTCATTTATGCAAATGTGTGCAAGTTGCATGTCATCACTGCATATACATTTAAGGGAGGATCACGCAAATAACAGGAGGAGACATGTTAACAAAAGTTGATTATATATTCATCTGGATTTACCAAGGTCATGCATCTTGCATAAGGGCTTTATTGTAGCTGACCACAAACAACTCTTGAATAAAGTAACAAACACCACAAGAACATCAAAAAAGTTACAATTGGCCAGTCAAAACGTTAACGGCTTTTCCAGAACAAAAAGGAAAAGCCACACCATGAATCATACAGCGCGGATTACCTGAAATCTGTCCAGCCATTGAAACCAGGGTCAGTGTTTTTAAATCTGTAATGAAATGCAAGAGAAAAAGCAGAAAAAAGATGTAAGTGTTCACCATCCTTCTGTGTCACTGTGACCTTAAACTCATTAGAAATTCACTTGCGCTGTCACCTAATGCAGCTGAAGGTCTTGTCAGTAAGGCGTGGATTGTGTTCGGCCTGGAGAGGTACAGAGGGAAACTGAGAGCTGTTGCATTTGTCTTTTTTGGTGAAGCAGGATTAAGATTGAATAGCCTATGTCATATAATCCCTAAACCAAGAACCATAAAAATCCAAATGATCTACACAAGGAAGGAATATCTCCGGGGATTTATGTTTGCAAGACCTTGTTGAGCATAGGTCACCTTCATTTTGGAAGAGCTCAGAGCCCAATACACAATGACTGTAGTTATGCGCATATCAAACAGAGCAAATACTTCCATGGGCAGTTCAAAACCAGTTTGTCTCATATGTTCCAGCACTGTGGCAATTGTGAAGCACCACTACAGACAAAGCAAAAATCTTTTGAGCAAACATAGCGTGAGCAGGACATTTAGCAGATCAGCAGCAGCGAGAGAACCGTTGCGTCTACACAGGAGGCGTTCAGGTACATGGTTGAGAGTAGGTCACCCGCGTTTTGGAAGCGCTCAGAGCCCAATGCACAATAACTGTAAGGTCAGGGTGTGGCTGTTTGAAACTATGTTGGTGATAAACTCACATCACCAGGGACATGGAGAGCTATCACCCAGCGCATGGGCTGCCATGGTTAGCGTGCAACGATCTTGGAGAAAAAAAATAGCCCTCTGCTTTTTCCCCCTTCTTCTTGACTTCTCCATGAGATGAGTAGAGAAGTCACCCCATCCCAGATGGGCTGCCTCTCCGAAAGCACTTAGTGAGAAGCCTTGTTGTGCTGTTCTGTGCACCCAGTGAGTGTGAGGTTATGGCAGAGAAAAACGTAAAGATGAGAGGCCAGGGAAAAACGAGCTACAGGCATCGCCTTCCCTTTATTCACCTCACCTGAATTGGGGAGACAGAAGCAACCCCATCCCTGGTGGAGTGCCTCTAACCAACATAAGAAATACATCTACTAGAGATATAGGCTGGGGATACACAGGCATCCAACACTGTCTCTGTCCCCTCATTCACTTCATTTAGGAAAAGAAGAAGCATGGGGTGCCTCTAACCAACATGTGTATTACAACTGAAAAACAGCCTGTGTATCAGTGAAGAAACAGTAAGCTGCCGCTCGTGACCCTTCAAAATCGACAAGTCCAACAGAAGAGTCTGAAGCTGACGTGGGCTGCATCCCGCTCGGTCCTGATGGTGAAAACCCTGCAGCATTCCATGGAACATGGCCGCTGTAGTCTGGACGTAGAGCAGGCAGACCACTGTTGAGCAAGCTAAACCAGAATAGTAAGTGCTAGCAAGTCATAATGTAGCTAGAGCTAGCCAGCCAGTGTAGCTACTGATGCAGCCTGAGCAGCAATAGCCTAGCAGTGAGCAGAAGTGTGCTGAGGGGAGGGTAAACCAATAACAAAGCATGTTAGAGGGCATAGCATGTACGAAATAGAACCTGCATCATGGTACTGATAACTTAAGCGTCAGCGCTCTTGAAAATTTTCAACATAGAAACAGAAACTGCAACACAAGGTAAGCATGTTGTAAGCTAATGTTAGTTAACACTGTACTTAGAAATTGACTTTTTAATCCAATATCTATGGTTGATGTAGTGGTTTCAAGTCACATGACCTTGAAAATATTGACAAATAAGGATTTATAGCAGGATGTGTGACAGAAAGAACAAACAAAAAATGGGTGGGTGACATAAGGTGAATAACATGCTGTGCATTACGTTATTGCTCTGCTGATATTGTAGTAGCTCATTCAGACAGACACGGTGGCACAACAATCTGACAGACACCTAAACCTGTTTGGAACTTTATGAGACAAAGTTTAGGGAAGTGGCTGCTACTGGAGGTGGGGAAGTTGATGTAACAGCAAATTCTGATTCACAAGAAACACATCCAGGGTCATTTTTAAAAGTATCATCATTTTTAATTTCCTTTTGAAAAGATGGTTGCTGTTGTGATGTTTTATATATATATCTAAAACATTATAACAGCAACCATGTATGTACAGCAATACTCTTTAAGTAGTTCATTTAAGCAACCAGATGTGCATACAGTAACATAATGCAAACAAAACATCCATGTTCTCCGTGTTCATAGGCTTAAATAAATGCAAAATTTGTCTGAAAAAAATCTAAATATTAAAAAAAGAAAGCAACACTGTTGACAAGTAAATGTACAGTTTCTGCAAGAAATACTGTAAGCGTGTATCCTGCATGTCCATCCCTCCAGTGAACAAAAAAACACCTACAATCAAAAGTATAAATCAGATATGGCAAAAGTGCCGCTTGTTAAGTACATGGTATCTTGATATTGAACAGACATGAAGGTTTACGCACAACGCTGAACAAAAGCAGACAACCCAAAATGACAAGATTTACATGTATGTAGAGACATGAAGACTTGTGTTTTTGTTATTGGTCGTTTGTAAACATTTCCTTTGTAAATCTTTTTTGGAAATAATAAAAGCAAGTGTACTTGAAAGTAAATATTTCAATGACTGCCTGGTACATATTTTGAAATGCATCCACACCATCACTGACATGACTTCCTGTCTGCACAAAGTGCTCCTAAAGAGACATAGAATTAAAATGTTAGCTGTGTCCAAATTCAAGAATTGCCTTCTTTAAAGTCTGCATTTCTAAAACAAACACAGTCAAAGTCAAGGTCAACAAGGCCTGTCTTATCTCTCCTCCACATGTGGCTGAGAAAGCAGCTTTATTTCCATTTGTTTGGATGACACAATCTCTGTATCCTTTGCAACCTCAACTAAATGTCATTGCTTGATGCAGGTCAGCTGTTTAGTGGAATGTTTAGGTGATCCTCCCCAATTCATGAAGCAGAAAACATTGTGTGACATCATACAGTATTTACCAGCCATTTGCATTTAGGTGGCCATCAATCATTGGTAAATACATCACTTGAAGTGGACCAATTAAAAGCCACTGCAGGTGAAAATAATGGAATCCAACTTAGCATCAAGTGCACTGTGTTGAAATGAAATATCTCAGGTCTGATGGAAACTTCCTGCTGGTGAACTTGTATATTTCAGACTTCATGAGTTGATGAGGAGCACCTTAGTATATCAGTTAAGATACAGGTTCATCTGAGCCTTCAGGTCCTCTGTAGGACATGCCTTCATAGTCTGTATCCTTCCAAAGATGCAGCCCCTGAATATGGATGCAGTGTCAGTGTATATTAACGTGGATAGAGAACACAGGTCTGCTAAAAATGTAGTTGATACTTTTGGTTAAATGTACATTTTTATGGGGTCAAAAATCATAATTGTGAATTCTATATTGTGAATCATGATTTACTACTGCAAAGGAAATAGGCTAAACATGCTAACCAAAACATATTGCTTGGACACCCCCTCTTACAACAGTGTTTTTATTTAGGTTTAAAATAGACACAAGTCTGATTGAATGATTCAAATCTGCAATTTGATCATATCTTAAAACACAGCAAGTACCTTCAGTTGTGTTGAATATTGCACATCCACAGGAAACAGAAGACTGTTGCAACATGCATAGGTCAGACATCCTTTACATTTCCACACAATCCTCACTGGCCTGTAAAATATCATGAGTTACACTGTTCACAATGACTTTGGAAGTACTATATCAGGTTTAGCATTATTATCAAGCCAGTATATGAAGATATATTTTCTGACAGGTTATCATATTGCTGGCCAATAACACTTTTGAAAAAGAAGGGTCAAAATATTAAGGTGTCTCATCATTCACCATTTGCTTTTTAAAATGTTTCTTGTTGCCACAGAAATGCTTGTCTTTCAGATAAAATTACAAAATATAAAATATCTCTTCAGCCTTTAACTTTATCAGTACAAGGCTCCAACAGCCTCAGCATAATGACATATATATAATTGATTCAGCCTTCTTTCACTAGAGTATAGATGTGAAGGAGGATTAAATAAAATGTTCTATTCTCAAAGGAAAAGTACATTTACAAGCTTTCATCTCTGATATACCGTAAACCTACTCTGTTAAGGCAAGTGGTGACCAACAAGTTATGGAAAATTTGCAAAAGAATGATGACAGATTTCCTGAAACATATTGCAAAATTAAAAGGAAACACTAGTGTTGATCTACACATACCAATGCTGAAAGTATTTGTGGTGCATGTTTTACCATCAGACACAAATCTCAACCAATTTATAAGGGACAAGAGAAATATGATCCTATCTATACATAAAAACATCATTTTCATCTTCAAAGTTACACACTCGTTTTAGAAATGACAGCGTGTTTTAAGTGCTTCTTATCAGTCTACTACAGGTACAGTATGTGGTCCATACAAGCAGGTCAGGATTCAGTCTTCTCAGGTTCCACTGTGCCATCTCACACAATAATCAATTTAATTTATATTTGCTTTAAAAGTTGTAATCGTTATCATAGTGTCTATTTTCTTTACTAAAAATAATGAATAAGTGCACTTTTGAAATGTCCCATTGATTAGAAACACACCTGCAATTAATGGAACTACTATATTTACTTGATAACACATTGGATGAAACATGCTGTCCAAATCAAAGAGCAGGAATACTAGAATATATATCACTCACAAATTGTTGTCATGGGAATTAACAGCCAATGGTGTTGCAGTTAAACTGAACAGGAAGGTTATCACACTGGTAGATGCGTTAGTCATTCCAAGTGCTTTAAGTACATAATGGATTTCTACTTTTAATTTCAACAAAGCGAGGTACTATATTGTATGCCCTTTCAAACAAGGCAAGCACTGTTGAGTAAACTATATATTGTGGATATATTGTATCGTGCTGGGTCAGTTAAGTGTCTGCTCAGGACATCAGGACTCCTTCACTGGTCAACAAAACAATAAATGAGATAGCTTTATTCATTCCTCCTTGCACTCTTCAGTGGATTAAGGACAGTTCTTGCTGTCCTGTCAGGTGTTCTGCTGGAAATTTAAAGGTGGTTTTCAAACCAGATCTGACTTGGGAGTGGGTTAAAGGGGTTGTTTAGTCATGATTTCTCTAGCTCAGAAACATCTCATAAGTAAGGTTGTCTCATGAGAGAAAGTCGGCCTTGTAGCTACTGATACAGCTTTCTGTTTGAACCAGAGGTAGGAGATGTCATCACTAAGGATCACTGATAAGCCATCTGAGGGTCAACGTTTTAGGCTGAAGTCACCAATGGCTAATACTTTGTGTCCATAATTAGTATTTTTAGATGTTTACATTTTCATACCAAACAATCTAATCCTCAGTGTTTCATGTTAGGGTAGAAAAAGCCTCTGAAACAGCATTCAGATCATCACAGGCCCACCACACCTGTTTGAACTCTGGAATAAATAACTGCTTTACTCTACAGTTGAGAGAATAAATAAATATTCTGTATCAAATTTCACTGGACATTTTCCAGATTATTTTTGTGCAGTTGTGGTTGAGGAGAAACCTCCATCATATTAGCCTTTGTGAATCTGCTCTCTTGAGGTTTTACAACTGATTTTAACTTTGCTCTGACTGGATTTAATGTCTCAGGTTAATTTGAATAGTATGTGAACTGGAGAGCAGCCTCAGGTCGCTGGTCAGATTGTGTGTTGGACTATAAATCTCATTAGGACTGTGGAACACTGCCAAAAGAGAACAAGCTATCTGAATCAGTATCATCTTCAAAGTTGAAAAACTCACCTTCTTTAGTCTTTCAAGACTGTAATGACTCCATAATGTTGCTACTGAATATTAATATTTGAAATTTAACTGCATTTTGTCCAATTTATGCTTTCACTTTCATCTTCTGCCTTCTTTGCTTTTTTCCGTCATTCTGACATTTTCTATCTTCAAAAAGTATCTGTCCTTTATTTTTATTCCTATACTTCATTGTCCTATTAGTTTAAAAGACAAAACTGTGTTTCAGTATTACATGGAATCTACTGAGCACCCTCTCTACTGCAAATCTACAAAATACTGTGAACATCAAATGTATCTTTCACCATTATGTTCCCATCCATCCTAACACAATCACAACATACTACATCACTCAAATAAAATATGCTCTGTAAATGACCTTTTAATCAAAGTTATATTTTCAGTAATAAATAATTATGTGCTTTTGTGCCCTCTTGAAATTTAAGTAGCAAAATATAGTGTTACATCTCCGTTGCCTATAGCAGCTTTCTCCCTTTACTTATCATTGTCAATGCAACAGCTGGATGAGTAATGTCTGCTTTTAAGTAAAAAAAACAAAACGAAACATGAAAATTATACAGTGAATAAAACATTTTCCTCACACATCCTCAACATCATGTCAGAGAAATAAATACAATAATTCAAAGAAGAAATGATGATGTAAACAAACAAAAAGCAAAGCTGTCTTCAGGGGATGCACAGATGCAAAATCCAGACAAAACATTTAACTTTATATGATTATTTGCTAGTTGTTGCAGTGTGAGGGGAGAGTGAGGGTGTCTGAGTTGGAGTACCTACTTTTCCTCCTATGTTGGCAAAGCAAAGACATCTGCACTGTATATGCCACCTCCAATTTCCTGTTTGAAATTCCACACAGTGCTGATGTGGACACATACCCCACATTTATTTAGTTTTCATTACATGTCTTTTCCTTTTTGTCCAAATAAAAATCAACAAATATACAAACGGTTCATGTTTCAAGATCTAAAATTTTCTAACACTTTGTGGTATACATTCAGGAACATTCATGTTGAGTGAAAAATGAAGCAATAACCAAACAAAAGAGAAAAAAAAAAAAAAAAAAAACATATTCACAATAAGTATTTATGAAGACTATTCATCGCCATACAGTTATCATATGTTACAACTTATTACTAGTTTCTAGCAGTCCAGACTCCCTTCCAGGGTGATGAGTTATTATAGTTTCTCCTTTGAGGGGATCCAGATATAGGGTCCTGAATGTTCCTCTATGACCTGTTTGCAGTGGTTATAAATGTCCTCTAAGGTGTCTCCTTGAACCAGGGCTGCAAAGCAAAGGGAATTTTTTATGTATGCTGGAACAGTGTATGAACAGGTACATTACATTTGTGACAGTTACACGTGCACCCTTTCACTCATGAGGCTGTCAAATGTTTAAAGACCCTATGTGTAGGATTTGAAAATAAAAAATTGTTCTGGTAGAATCAAAAAAGACACTGTGGACCAGCTCCATGCCGTCAGAAAAATGTGAAAGTAGTTAATATCACATAAAAGTTTGACACACACTTTAACTTGAGCTTATCCTCTGACATAAAATGGTTCTACATTTTGATTTCACTGTTTAGGTTTAAGGTGACAAAAGGGAATAATAAATATCATTAATATATTTTTTACCATTAATAATTTGAGTAGAAGTTAAAGTGGAGAAATGCAGGATCACACCACTGATGCAACACATTAATAATAAACATTTTTATGCACGCTGGATTCTTAACAAAATGTCTGATTAGAATTATTTCAAATTCAAATCCTCCCATGCACTACTACACTATCAATTTTCTTATAAAACTGACAGGTCACACCAACCCTTCATAATTGCAGAAGTTAGCTTAAACATCAAAAGACATATCCAGTCTGCATGGAGTTTAGAGAAAATCTCTCTATAATAATTTTGAAATTTCTGGCATCTGCATGCGGCCATGTGAACACAACTCTCACACTCCTTGTGTTTTGTGTTAAGATGGAAAAAGAGCTTTTAAATCAGCAGGTGTGTGTTTGAGCAGTGTTCAACAGTGAGGGACAAGTTGGATATGGATGTCTTCTTTTGTATTTTTGCTTTTATTAATATCGTACCTGTGAAGAATTCACCAAACTCCTGCTCCAGCTTCATAGCCCTGTCAAATGTCTTCTTGGCTTGTTCCTCTGTCAGTCTCTTATTCATGTCCCTGCACACAAAACATGAACCTGTCTCTGATTTTTTTTTCAATATATTTAATTTGCTCTTAATGACAACTGAACACAATTCCAGTAAGTCCTTCAGTAGCATAAAACAGAATGTAACATGTGAGTTAGCAGAGGGTTGAATTAATATTGAAGGGAAATTGGTAAAAGTGGTTTGTGATAAAAGACAAAATGAATACTTACATTAACGAATCAATAGACTTAGGTTTTATGAAGATGGCGATGGGATAGAGTTGTGCTACTTGTAGTCGTTTGATGGCATTTCCAGACACATCTAGAATGCAGTGTTTACCCTGAGACACAGGCACGGAGGAATTTAGAAGAGATGTACCACAATAAACCACACAAAGTCTAATCTCTCAGGTCATAATATTAAAGCTGCACAATGCAAGATTTTTTAAATCTAAAAATAAACTGAAATCACAGAGTGGAGCCTGACATCTAAACTATGTTCTAAACCACATCAAATAAAAGCTCCGTCCAGAGAGAGATCCCAGAGCAATCTACTGGCCTTACACTACAAGAACTAATAGTACTTCACATTTTTGCTTCCATGTGTGCAGCAAACATGCAGCTTTTAGCAGGTAAAGAGTCTCACCCTTTCAGCCACATATTTCACAGACTGGACACTCGTTCCATACAGATTATCATTGTACTGTCCCGCCTCAATGAACTTGTGCTCTTGGATGTCTTTCTCCATCTGCTCTCTGGACATCACAAAGTGGTAGTCTCGTCCGTCCACCTCGTAGTCCCTCTTCGGCCGAGTTGTATCTTTGGTGCAAAGAGGAGAATATACTCTTTATAACTTAAGACCAGACCTGCAGTTACATTTACTTTTTAATTCTGTCAGAAGAACTCACTCAAGACAATAAAACACATAGCAATGCTACACACAAATATTAATACTAATATTAATAATCATTGTCAAATCTGTTGATTCGTTGTTGTGATTAACACAAACAAACAAAACCAAAGTGGAGATGACTGGAATGTGCAGTGCAGCCACAAGTGTGGGCTGCACTTACTGATATGAAAATACAGTCATCACCTTTCTAGATATCCAATGACATGTTTCAGTGCTTGTTATGAAATTTGCACATATGAATAAATAAGGAAAATGTACATTAAATGTGTTTTTCCAACACATGGATAAGCACCTTTGGGTTTATTTTATGTTTCTTTTAGTATGTTACAATGTGCTGAGAAAAAAAGGTTTTCTGCATTTTGTCATTTTTGAGCAAATTTCACTGGATATCTCTAAAGAAAAGTAGTTGGCTGATAATGAATGCTTTTAGAAAGGTAGGAAGTATACTCAGTAACTTTAAAAATCTAAACTGATTCTACACAAACTAATAGTTATAAAACATAAAAGGAGAAAACTTATGGGAAGAAACTACTACAAGACACATTTTCTAATAAAAAGGGATGAAAGAATCAACTCAGCTTATCAGCTCACTTACCTTGATGCCCTGAACTGTTAGCAGCTTTTTATGGTTTAAAGGGTAAATTGAAATAAAAGAGATGGGTAAATAAAAACATGCAAAATGAAAATAGCTTTGGCTGATGAAGGACACAATGCACAGAGGAATGAGTCAAAATGGGGTCACAGTATGTACTGGGCTCATGCACACACACACAAACCAAAAAAACACAAACAGCCAAACAGTAACTTAAGCTGATAATGTTCTTTCCATTTATGTCACTATGGAAGCATTACATGAAGCTGGACAGTTTTCTCTTACAAAACATTTGTAAATCATTTAGATCCACAGTGAACCAAAAACATAACTGATGCTCGCCTTTCCTGCTTGGTCATTCACTTTCATGATATTAAGGGAAATGGGGATGAAATACAAACATTCAAAATGTCTTCCTCTTAGCACTGTACAAGAATAGAGTCTCTAGTCTAACAGCAGTGTGCTGGTGGAAACATCAATATGTGGAAAGCAGGTGGTGATGAGACTGAAAAGGTTGGTCTGCTCACACCATCAGCTGAAATGAAAGAAACTGTTCACTACACTGTTGTAGTGTCTCATTTCATAAAGTGGCTTATTAAGTTAAAGTCTATGTGCATTAAAATAACAAGCCTAAACATCAAATTTGTTATTGATTATACTTAGTATATTTCATGCAGATAATCACTAGCTGACTTCATTTCAGACCTTGTATAATATCCCTATAGTCATTAGAACATATCTGGTAGGGTTTAGCACTTCACAGGTTTTTTTTTTATTCTTGTTTGCAATTTCTAATGTCCCTATGTATATTTTAAATTATTCCTATGATATTTCATCAATTTTCCTTGTATACCTCATGACTTTATCCACATTTATTTTGTATCTCTTGTTAACCTGTCCAGAGGTTCTCCAGGTAATAGGGGAGAGTAGCAGGAATATACCTAACACACCCACCCAGCCTGAAACAAAATGACAGGAGCTCTAGTTCACTTATTTAATAATTAATTCCTATAATATCAATGTCAGGACTGACTAGAACATATCTGGTAGGATCAATACAATATTTCTGAAATGTTCCTGAACAAACTTATGATTGTAGTTACTTAAGAGTGAGCTTATGATATTTTTCTCTCATGATATCAGCATAATATTATAGTGACTGTCTCTCAGATAAGAGAGATTTGACTGTCAGGGGTCTGCAGAAGCCAAAACTCAACAGAATAGGTAGAATATCCATACAGCATTATCATCTGTTACTGCCAGTTTACCACTGTGAAACTAATGACCTGTACCTCTGAACACTTTTGTAGTTTACATGTGTTCTACTCTTTGGATGAATGGTAGGTGCAACAATAGCAATATAGCCATCACTGTTTTAAACTGTTACAAAAGCACATTTGATGATTCACACTGACTGCACAGTGGACATGATATGATCATGGTCATCACTGATCAATATCTACTTCTTGTCAGTATCACATCATGCCATGCCATAAACTATCATGTAATACTTGACAGTTTGCAACCACACAAAACTTGTTGAATACCATGAATACTACCTGTAATTTCAGATCATTTTTGTTTTACTGTTGGATAAATCAAATAAATTCCTGCTCCATTTCCATTAACTACTTACGTGGAACACAAGAACCAAACTTGTCTGGGAACTCTGATATCAGATCATCGTTGATTCTGTCTTTCATCGGTCCGAGGATTATGATGGGTCTGGCATAATTAACTGGAAGGAAAAACAAAGTATGTGCTCTGAGCATGAAAAGTGAGAGACGTTTGAGTTCCTACCATGAAACAATGATAGGACATATATAGAAGCAGACACAACTAGAAACAGCACTGTGGTGACAGTGTACTATAAGTCTCAAATCTACTACTCTCAAATGACAAGCATAACCTGTATAATAAGACTTAATTATTGATATAAAATGTCTTTTATTTAATATGGAATATAAATTAATAAATACTACATTTATAATATATATTATCAACCTTAGAATGCTCCAATGTACTTGTTCTGTCTCTGTCTTTAGTAGAGTTACTTATTCATTGTTCAGCTAGAATTTTTTCCTGCCAGGAATGACTGATCACAATCCACATAAGCCCAAGACTCAACTTAACTTTCATCACTGATATGTTTGAAATATCCAAATGGACATGTGAGCATCATTAGTGATACAGTGTTGATGACAGATTTTCATGCACCGGGAAGTGTTGACTTACTTTCCTGTCGCATTACAGGTTCATATGAGAGAATCACATCCTCTTGACTCCCTGGTGGGATACATGGTGAAAAAGTTATTATGGTATTGAGACAAATACTCATTATGGACATAAACAACATGCCATATTTGGCTAAAGGCCACATGCAAGGCAGCATGTCACATTTCTTGATCCATCATAAATACTCCAGCAGCAAATTGTTTGTCCTCATGTTCTACATAAAACTTCTCTGGCCCTGGTCAGATTCAAAATGATGTATGGCAAACTGTCACATTTCATGTTGAACCAAAGAATTAACCAAACTTTTATTCAGCTGTAATTATGTATTGATATTTTGACCTTGAGTTCAATATCGTCTACTTCTCCAGAGAATTAATTCTGGACCTCAGGAAACTTAATCCATTATGGCATAAAACTTCTTATGTGACTTAAAGGTACATGGCAGAAAAGGATAAACTATGGTGATTTAAAATGCTTATGTGATGTTTTTATAACTAACTATAACTGTACAGAAATGTAGAAAAATAATTTAAATTTTGTTGGACATGCTTTGATGTTCGGTCCCAGCTCATGATGTCATTAAAGGGATAGTTTGCATTTTTTGAAGTGGGGTTGTAATAAGGTACTTATCCATAGTCAGTGTATTACCTGGAGGTGGTCCGCACCCCCCCAGTTTGGAGAAGCAGGCAGAAGTACCGGTACGGAAGCTAAGCAATGTACTGCTGTGGACGCGCACTGTATTATGCTGCAACAGCAGTTTCTGACCCAAACAGCAGATCTGTGGTGTAATACATTGCGTGGCATGCATATGAAGTTCTATGGTTGAGAAGATGTAGTGCCAAAGGAAAGGGCTGTCTGACAGCAAGGTAAAGCGGTGAAAATATTCTAAATACAGCATACACTTAAACTGATACTGACTTTTTTAGATGGGCCTTTTTTTAGGTGACTAAAATATGTTTTGCTTCTGTCTCTGTCCACAGCTTCTGCCTGCTTCTCCAAATTGGGGGGTTATGGCCCACCATCTACTGCAGGTAATACACTGAATATGGTACCTCATACAACCCCACTTCAAAAAATGTGAACTATCCCTTAAGTGCATCTGGTGCTACAGGGTTGTTTCAGTGATAAATGTTGATTTTAGATTTGAAAAAACACTTCTCAGTATGCGCCAGTGATGGGTGCAGAAAACACAACATTAAAAAAAAAAAAGAAACCCCTTAAGTATTTCATCTGCACAAGAAAATCCTGAAATGACCCTGATTAGTAGTTAAGGGCACTTGGTCAAATAAATGTTTCACTTAAATAAACACGTAGGTATATGCCTGTATCCCAAAAACTGAAACAGTAAACCACACATTACAACATAACTTACAAACGAACAGATGTAAAAATTCTACTTTAAACTGACATGCTCACAAGCAAAGACAAAACATTTAAGGTTTTAATGCCAGCGTCATGCAAACATGCGTTAACCATAATGGACATCTGAAGACAGATGTCAGTAAGGGGTGGAATTGTAAAAAGACTGTTGATGTAAGTTTGCCAATATAACTCTGCTTAACAAGAGTGTGTAAACCCTGCTGGCAGCCTGTGCTGCTTCTAACACCCAGCAGACCAAAATGGTTTGAACCATGTGACACTGTCATCTTTACAGGCCGGAGCTCCTACTAGCAGCAATAGTATAAATCAACATTATTCAAAAGCCTTTACCAGACACCACTGAAAATAACAAAAACTGACTGTTTGCTGTCAACTAAATAGAGCTGGAATAAACTAACCTGAATCAGCCCCTTTTAAGCTAATATAAAAAACAACATCGCATTGTCTACAAAGCTCTGACTACATATTAATTATTGTTAAATATAAAACTATATTTACAAAAATTCATGTCAGCCAGTGGCCCCTTTTTACCATAAAACAACCCCCTGAACTAAATGCACTCTAAACCATGAGTTCAGTGAACCTGCTTCACCCCATGTGACAGAGTTTAACAAACTGTAAACTGAGAAGCAAGACACATCAAACAAACAGAGCATGCAACCGTGCAGGCAAGAGAAACACATTCAGACGGGAAACGTAACGAGGACGTTGTTGTTGTGGGAAAACAGAGATGAGGACCCATTCCTGGACCAACTTACTGAATGTCTTTGTCCCATACCCATCATCACCTATCCCCAGGATGTCCTATTGGCCGTCCAAAGAGAGCCAGAATAGGAGAAAGAGAAGAAGGAGGAGAGCCGCAGCATAAGCAAAAGATAAGAGGCAGTGAAAGGAGGGAGCTGTGGGCCTGCAGGCCCGATCAAAACCCATCTGTCTCTGTCCAGACACTGAGCAGCCAGCAGGGGGAGTGAAATACTACATGTTGACTAGTAGGCTAGTTGAGATTGAACCTGAACGATCTCTGTAGGGAAACTGGGTCATACAATATCACCATATGGGGACACATCACACGCAAATGAACAGCATTCACTTGGCTCCTCTCCTGACTGATCAGCATCTGAGCCAGCATGTCTCTGACTGTGATCCAAAAGAAAGAAAGAAAACAAAGACGACAGGCAATGATCAAGAGAGGAAGAAGGAACAGCCTCCACGAAGCCCCTACCCTTGAAATAAACCTGTGAAACCTCTACCAGCCCATGTGACCTACACTGACCCTGCATGTAAGGACATGTGTGTCTGTGAGCTTACTTACGGTCTGAATCACTGCCATCCTGCTCACCCTCTTTGTTCTTGTAGAATGGGAACTTTCGTGTGAAGATGAAATTCTTTTTACGTTTGTCATTGAATGACTGTGAAGGGAGAGAAAGCATGGGGCAAACAGGTATATCTGTCACGATCATGCAGACAAAACTGCTTGCAGAAAGTGGGACGTCAAGAAGTTTTTACAGTGAAAATATCCATACATCCACCCATCTCGTCACTGTGAACTTTAATGTCATTCTAATACACCGGTTGGATCCTGATTTAAATGATGTATTCAACTTCCATTTAGACCATCTTAAAAAAATACTGGTAAAAGTTTATTCCACTAAAGAAGGAGAACATCTTTTCATGTTGAGATTTTATTTGCTAAAATACTAGATCTGCTGTGATATTTTGGTGGCCAATGAAACAAAATTACTTACATCTACTTTTACATTCCATTTCTCGCATGATGAAGAGATACATTTTCTCAAGCTTGGCTACAGAGGTTTGTTTATTCAGTGTATATCTAAGCCAGTGGAGATGTATAAATTCTTTTTGAGAGTTCATACTGTTAGCAAGGAAAGACTTTCTTTTCACTCATTTGAAACCAGGAGGTTGTGTGTTGTCATGGGGCTTATTATGAGGAACTGATAGGACTTGTCAGAGCAGGAAAAGCACAGGTGGAACTGATAATGTTAGTTGCAGAACAGTACAACTCTAGTTCCATCCACCTGTGGGAATAAAACTGTAGGTCCATTACTTGTTGACGTGCCACAGTTGCATCAGAGGCATTTAAATTAAAAGCAAGGTGAGAAAGAGTTAGATCATGCTATGAGAGAAGTAACATAACCAGGGCTTAGTCATAGAACAGATTGTGATAAGCACACACAAAACACATGCAGTGATAGAAAGAAAAGGTGGAACTCAAAAAGGATGAGACTTCAAATGATGAACAGTGTGTCCATTTCATGATTTGGAAACAAAGTGATGCTGCTGATGTGTGATGTGTGTACAGGGCTCCAAGTGGAGAGTCATGCTTGAGTGTATTAACAGCCAAATTGACAGATGGTCATTTCCTCCAAACGTTCATGTTTATCCTTGTTACTGATCTGTTAGAAGGTGTGCATTTACACCTGCTTTCTATTATGGTTTTAGTTGGTAAAATGTAATTGCATTTTTGACACAGCTGTATCAAAAATGCAATTACATTTTACCAACTAAAATGAAATACCTGTGTGCAAAGTAAAAAGTGTAGTTAAAAAACATTTGACCACTGGACAGTTAAAATCAATAAAAGAACTGACTCACTTGTTTAAAATTACTACTAAGAAAGAGGAAGTTGGCTATTTTCTTGTCATTACATTACTTAGGCTGTGGCTCACAGTTGTGATGTCTTGTAAATGAACACACACACACACACACACACACACACACACACACACACACACACACACACACACACATACAATGAAACTGGCTAATGTGTTAATGGAAATTAAACTGCAGGGAGAACAACAGAGCTACAGAACCAACATCTGACAATGTGAATGATGAAAGATTTCACACTATGACTCATCATATTAATGCGGTAACATAAATGGTCACTTTGCAGCACTTACCCCTTTTGAGTCAAATGACCCTGGCTTGGCATTGAATTTCACAGTTTTCAGACGTGCCCGTTCTTTCCTTTCCACCCTGCCAAGCAAACAGCCATGTCAGTCATTAACTACAGAGATGAAATGAAATTACTCACACTGACACAACACTAAACTACAGAAAGTTTTGGGAACTTTGGGGCAAGGACAAGTCTCAAACATTTGTACTTTAAGTTTCTTAAAATTTTCCTCAGTCATTGCTGCAAACTATAGAGATTGTATATATACTAAAGGCTTTTCATTTTTAACCATCCACTGAGCTCCTGGACTTAGATTCTTTATGCCACACCCTACCCATGGATAACAGCATATTTTGTCATTTTTTAAATAATTTAGTTTCCCTTCCAAGAGCACCAGTGGGGGTAGGGGACAGCAGAGGCACTCCTGGTGTCATTCTTCATTAACTATGGGGGAAATTAAAGAATATCAATAAGTTGTTGGCTGTGTTTCACCAGTCACAGAGGCAATGATTGCTGCTTTTTTAGGAAGGGACAATCAATATATTTATCAAAAATCTTTGACTGGCTGCTAGAATTTTCTCATCCAGAAACAGATTTCTGTGCATCACTCACCGTCTCTTGCTGGGGATGACACCCATTTCCTCACTGTCTCCATGTGGGGTCACACGGCGGGCCTGCCACCACTCATCATCTGAGGCGTTGATGACGTGGAGGATGTCCCCGTACCTGAAGCTGAGCCCTTGGCTGGGGAGGCCGCTGTCCTTTGACTTCTCATAGTCAAACAGTGCCCTGTTCAGCGGAAGATATCAGGCATACCAGGATTATTACTGCAAGTGCTTTGAATTCCTATTTTTTCACAGCCACTCCCCCATGGTGAGGTCTTTCTTAATTTGATAGAGAAACTTGAAGCACAGCTTTACCAGGTCAAAGAGAATAGTGACTGTTGGTCCATGGGAGATGCTATAATAAGAAATGTTCTTCTGTCAGCCTGTTCCAGTCACAGATCTCAAACCTGTTTTTTACATGTATGTGTGCATGCAATCTCAACATGAATTGAGTTTACTCCATGTTACATAATGAAACATCATGAGTCGCATTATTCTTCTCAGTCATTTGTATGACAAGGAAACAACACAAGCCTTTTTAAAGACTGTATCACATGGAGGATATTTGGGGCATGGAATAGATGCTTTTTATTTTCTGAATTCTGTGAATTTAGCTTGAACATCCAAAACTAGGGTAAAATCCAAAACATACCAACCTCACATAGAGCGATCTCTTTTGATTGGTTCGCAGGGATCCTGACCCAGAGCTCATGCTGTGGTTCATCATCTGTTCCCGCAGGTCATGGATTTTGGCCTCAAAACGCCCGTACTCTGCAAGACAAGATTAGAATGGATCAAGACTGACAGCCAGGTCTGCATTCAGACTCCAGTACTGTACATCCTGGGAAAGAGGAAGTCAACCTTATGGTGCTGCTAAAATCTATCTATTTGAATTCTTAAGAGATTATTCTCACTAAAGTAAAATTAAAGGAGGTGATGACAAAGTCAGGATGTGTGCTCAAGGGAAATTTGCACTTGAAATATGCTACTGTATGTTATTTTCATTGTGAGCTTAACACAATGCACTGGATGTACATTATTAAAGTACATGGACACATATACAGGAGGTAAAAGCATAATGTGTCGTTTCTATACATTTACACCTCCAAAAATACTTCTTCGTTGGTGACATGTAATTTGCTACCAATTTGTCACCAATACTTTAATACAGTAGCAATACTGTAGTTAGACTAAATTAATTCCAGCCGACATCTCCTACATTTCTGTCACATGTGATAATTTTTAGCCATGCAAACGACTGCAAGCCAAACCTTTTGTAGCAGACGTTTGTGACATAAATTGATCCATTAAGATTCAAACCAAAATTCTATAATTAACATAAAAATACATCCATTTAAATTATGTGGAGGAAAGAGATATGAACTATCTAATTTGTAATTTGAATGAGCTATTCAAATTCCGGAGGTCACTCTTTGTATTGCTGGCTTTACACAGAGAACACACAGCTACACATCATTGATTTCTTTTGTTTACAACGATGCATTTAGCATGAACCACTAGGATTTCCAGTCAGTGACGTCTGAAGCCATGAACTGAATCACTCTTGGCAAAGCAAAAGAGGATGTCAGGATGTAAAAACCCGTCACACCGTTGACAAGTATGCTTTTCCTGACAGTGCAGTTACTATGAGGATGAACAAGCTGATAACTTGAGGCATGGCTGACTAATCTGTCACTCGCAGAAGATCAAGCAGCAAGGGGGCGTGACATGTTCTGCCATGACATAACTGACCAATAATGACACCGTGATAATGAAAGAGAAATAAATATATTGTAGATATACCTGAGAAGACTGAATGAGTTGTAAGTTTTTTTTTCAATGTTATCATCCAAGAAAGCCTCTGCTTTCTAGCTTTAATTTTCTACAAGCTGCCAAACAGGCATCCAACTCATCTGTGCTTTCTCTGACACTGATGTTCTTTTTCATCACCCCGTGAGATAGGCTATTAAAGAAATAATTAAACTGAGCTTTCACATGTGAGCAAAAGAAACTTCTCATTCTCGGTAATCATCTTTACAACAAAATGAAAAATCACAGAAACATTTACTCTTTCACTTATCTTCCTCTCCTTTTTGCTGCCCATGCTAGCTCTCACATACCTGTCTGCATGTTCACTGTATGCTGTATCTTCTGCTGCTGTCGTCTCTTTCTTATATTGTGTTCCCCTAGTGCTCCTTCTCTGTGTTCTCTACACACAGTCCAATCCTGTGACTCTGCCGAGAGCAGCACTAAGTAGAGGAAGGGAAACACATCTTTCTCTCCTGTGGCTGCTCATACGCAGCACAGGGGCGGAGACAAGTGCCAAACAAAATAACTGCTCTGAAAGCAGTACTTTATCAGTCTGTGACATACAAGACAATTCCTCTCCCTGTCACATACAGTATGTCTGATCATACACTATTGCATTATAAATCTGGAGCTATGAAACACAGAGTGGAAACTTGTAGTTTTCAAATGAACTGAGGAATTTATTTTCAGGTATTAGATGATGATTGGCTTTTACAGGTGTTCTTTGATTTGTTTGGGCTGTAATACTCACCGTGTACACCATCTACTTATCAAACACAAAGGTCTATGAGTAATTTTTTGTGATTCAGTGTTGACCTCTATTGTTATGCAATGTGATAAATCAATAAAGATGTCTTGATTCCTCCCAAGCATTTATGCATGTGAATTTGAAAAGTTCATGGAGCACTATGTATGTGACATCAGCATCACGGCACCACAGAAGCCTCTGCCTGATCCTTCCTGTGTTTCTGAAAACAGAAATCTCTTAAAAGCCTACTCAGGTGCCTCAAACGCACAATATGTAATTTTCTGCCGGAGTTTTTGTCGTCATTGTTAAACAACCAGCTTCTCCCGGTTAGGATTCCTTCAGTGTTCATCGTTCAGGAGGTTTTTACCGGGAGCTGAATTATCTACAGAGGTTTCCTCCTCTCCAGAACAAACAGACCCGGTGATTAAAACCAGTAAAAACCCTGAATAAAGCAGTTTCACCTTAAAAATCAGTGTTTCTCCGATGCTGTTTGGCAGACAGAGTACGTCAGGAGGCACTGTAAGCTGAGCTGCTACTAATGTTTGCTCAGCTTGTTTCTCTGACAACTTAAGAGCCAGACATCCAATGACTAAAATCCTTCATCTGGTTAAAAGATATAGTTAAAAATGACTAAGATCTAAAAGTGTATTGTAAAAAAAACTGGATAAAAAGTAGATTTCTGACAGTTTCTGGTGGACAACCACAACGCTGATGCATGCACAAAGGGGATATTGATATATTGACAGGCAACCAACTGACACGGACCATTACCATTGACTGTATGACTGTTACCTTGATTAAAATTAGATTGCTCTAGGTTTGAAACTTTGAACTCGGTAACATTTGGGCTAATGTACACAAGTATACAACTCAGCAAAATATATAACATAAGTCTAATAGTTTTAGATGTTTTAATGTGGAAAAATTACATATTGGGCCTTCAAGTAGCCTACTTTTTAAACCTCACTAACATTCAGTAGCCTGCTGACATTTACATGTGATGCTATGCTTCAGAAAGGCACACATATTGCATATAAAACTCTTAAAATTCATAGATTTTGAGGTTCTGAGATATGCATTGCTGACTCTTTTGTCAACAGACCAGTACAATGGACTTTTTCACTTAAAAAATCAACAGCAATGCCTCTTCAAGAAACAACACCCTGCTTACTCTGGATAATCCAAAGACACTTTAGTATTATCTACTTTTGTTGGAACAGCTCACAATAAAAACTGTTGACAGCTGAACTCAACATTATGTACAAAGCTGAAACTAAATAAATGCTTTAAAAGCCATTAGACTGAACTGCACTACAATAGTGACTGATGCCTATCTATGGGATGGAAAACACACCATACGTAAAAAAGAGAGCATCATTTCAAATACATTTTCAAAGGGGAAGGAGAAAGGACAGTGTTTGGAAGGTCACGACCTGGGAGCACAGGAACAAAAGGCAAAGTCAGGAGGGTTGAAACAGTGCATGTGCAGTTGAGGATTGAGAGTAACAGGTTAGGAGAGGTAAGGATCAGGTGTGCTTCAGTGGGTGAAATGCATGGTGAAGAGGGAGTGAACAGACTGTGATCGCATTCACTCAGTGACTCTCAGTGAATGATGCTAATGCTCAGAGCAGCCACAGGTGCCATTGGCACAAACCTGGTGCTGGAGAAGGAGCCCGTCGTGGTGAGCATAGAGCAAGTTCTGATGGGTAAGAAAAGAAAGCAGTTGTTAGTCTCAGAGGGGTTTAGAGCCCAGTTAGACCGCTGTAAGATGTCACCTCAGACTGGAACAAGGTGACGAAGTGGAAAAGATGAGTTAGAAGACTCTTTTGATCACAGAAGGCTTCAGATTGAACTTGATGACAAGTCAAATTCCTTCTTTACTGATCTATGCTGCACTACTGAATAGTCTCCTGTAAGACAGAGCAAAGTCAATCGAAACCTCTGCATTGTAAACTTTGCTTCACCATCAGCTCTCAAAATCTCTTAAAACTGGTCATGTTTGAGCAGTAAAAGCAATCTAACACCAGTTTTCAAGTGAAAAGGCTCTTGAGTCACTTGTTGCCAACTATTCAGCATAAATCAAGACATGTATAACAGAACTATGATTCAAAAGAGAAGGTTTTTGCCTCATTGAATGTTTGGCTGAAGATCTGAGAGAAAATAACTGTGATGTAGATACTTGTGTGACAAACAGCTCTTGGTATAAGGGGCTGGACAGTTTGTGAGTTTGGCACCTCTGAGACACTGAGAGGTCTCTGGCCATGAGTCACTGCCTCCACAGCCCTGAAGTAGATACGGCTGCTGTTGACCTTAATCAGAGGAGGCATGTTACCAGTCAAAGCTGTCTGATGCATTACATGTGAACGACAGAAGCTTGTCAGACAGTCTTTGGTAGATGGGGGGCTGTTACAATGTACAGGCTGATGCAACAGGACAAAGAAACCACTCATTTACAAACAGAATGTTGTTTGTTTAATCAGACTTTGTGTCAGTAAATAAACTTCCAGTTTTTCAACATTTGTCCTTGGACTTTCCAGAAAATTCTCACGGTTATCATTCTCATGTACAAAGTTAATATCAATGTCTAGGAAAACAGTTTCGCATTAGCATCCATTAAGCAAACAGGGGACATGCCAAGAGGCCAAATCAATTTTTGCAGATAACTGATGATTCATGATGATATTTTGTGTTAAAGTTAAGTGTTAAGTTAAAGTGTCGCCTTGACCTTAAAGGGGTCTGGTGGAGTTTACATTCAGTGTTAATCACCAAAATGAATTGTGTGTATCCTTTAGGTCTAAAAGGTGTTGAATGCATTTCATTCTCCATAAAACATTTGCACAGCAGATTTTTCTTAAATGTTTGAAACCTGCATTGTTTACATCCATGTTTACTAGCTAGCAGTCTTCTTCCTCACTGCCTTTGTTGGTGCAGTGTGGTGCATTACCACCACCTGAAGATCAGTGGAATAGTGTGAAACTATTGTCAGGGATGAGTATTGCATCACCCGCATGCACATACGCATACATGTATGTTCTAAGTTAACAAAACAGGGCTCCATATTTAAAAACATTACTCTATAGCGTTACTAGTGGTCAAAAACTCCACAAGGTACTTTTAACTCAAATCTCATCCATAAGACAATTGTATAACAGTCCATTCAGTGCTACAATCCTCTGAGTCTAAATTCCTGCAGTCAAGTGAGATGAAAGGACAAAAACAAGCCTTAGGATTTAAAAATGTCAAATCAAACATGAAATGAGAAGTGACCTTGCATTATCTTCCTGTCTCAGCTATTAGTTGGTACAATTGTCCAGTGAGCATCTAACTTGAAGACCAGTAAGGACCTTTCTTGCTCTCTTCTCAGTCTACATATAAACCCCACCTCAACTGCTGAGGCTGGCACACTGGTGAAGCTGTCACTTATTTGTAGGCTTTTTTTTGTGTTCTGCAATGGGAGCCCACAGAACCGACTGAACGGTCAGTCCAAGATACAGTATATAAGCAGGCAACAAATATTGTCAGTTTGTATATCAAAAACACATTTTTGCCTTCTCTTCTCCTGAGTTTTCACCATATAGAATGCAAATGGAGACTTCTATGGGGATGCTTTTATTGTGAAGAACAGAACTTAAACATGTGTTTGATAATGATGATGATGTGAATAAAGTTAGTAAATGAAACATAAAGTGGAATTGCTCAGTGGGTAGAGAAGACCTACTTAAGCACTGTTCTGTGAATGTTCCTGCTGTTGAACAGGATATTTACACCATGAGGTTCCTGTGCTTGTACAGTAGCTTTTTGTACTGACTCACCTTCTGGTCTGTACTGGGCGATGATGGTGACCACCTGTCCTGCACCTTTCAGTGCTGCTGCTGCTTGTTCATGTGTGGCTCCTCGTAGGTCAATGCCATTTACCTGTGTTAACAACAAGGCAATTCAAAGGATTATTTTAATGGAATTTCTGTTGCACTGAACAAAGTAAAATGAGGTTGAGAGCAATGTAAATAAAGGATTTTCACTGAGGCCTCTTGTTAGAATGATTGATTAGGGATTAACCAAAAAAAAAAAAAGAAAAATCACTACCTCACATTATGTTCTATGTAAATCAATACTGCAGCTCTCTCTCTCACTGTGTCTCCCATATTCTTGCTGAGACAAGTTGCCAACCACAAAAATGAATTTCCAGAAATTTCACATCTTAAAACATCTAAAACAAAAAACATCTAACTCATAAATGAGCAACTGTCTGCAAACAGGACATTTACACCATGAGGTTCCTGTGACACAGCAAAGATTCTATTGTATTGTATTCTATTGTAAATATTTTTCTCTGCATCTTCAACCTAAATTAAAATAGCATGCAAGAGTTCCACCTTCTCACATTATCAAAAGAGCTGCTACTAAAACCACCACATAATGTGAAAAAGAGAAGGATCAGATTAACTCGCATTAAAATATTCATCTTAAAGAGAGAAATCCTGTCTCTGTTTCTTCACTAAGGACGATAAACACAGTTTTCCAGCTTAGTCCTTACACACCTCTTCCTTAACATTTGGTGTGCTATTTATCAGTGTCAGGAACCTGAACAATGGCGGACCAAACGGCCCGAGGTTTAAGTGCAAAAAGAGCCATGCTGGATATGAGCAGATATGCTCAATAGGTGGGGAGAGGCAGAGAAAGTTATTGTTAGACTTAAAACCAGGCCACTGTTGAATGTTAACTGTCTGCTTTCATTAAGGTAGACTGATGTGCTGATTGGACACAAATGAAGTGGCAGACAGTGCCATGGTGATTTACTGTAACAATCTGCAGGCTATACAATACCATTACACTACAGTGAAATGAGACGGTGTAATCTGTTGCACAGTGTGGCATTAGTGTGGGAGGCAAACTATTACAATTAGCTATAATGAGGCAGAACACTTGACTTCCTTCCAGCTACTGCCCACTGTGTAGCCTGTTCTTTATCTCAGTCAATCATCATACATACATTGATTTTTACTGTTTGTTATACTGTGACCAAACAATGCAGGCTGTGTTTTTTTAAACCTCTGATTGTAAAACTCCCCTTTAATGCAGTGTTTTAATGCAAATAGCATTGCTGAATAAATAGATTATTACTCCACAGTGTGATCTATTTATCACTTCATCAACTGAGAGAGAAGGTCAAACAATGCCCAAATACAAAGGTATGTTTGTTCATGCTGCTGAGTTAATTAAAAAGAGGAGCAGTTTTTCTCAAGATATGTTTTTAAAGAGGCTGCAAACCTTATTCACAGCTAGGTATCATCTTCCACTCTAACATTTTTAATAAGCTTAAATGTGGCATGGAATACCAAAACTAATAAATCATAGGACATAAATCAGCATAAATCAGAGGATAAATACATCAGAAAGAAAATGATCTCTGATGAAGACTGGAAACCTTTGGAAATCTTTCAATCAAATTTGATTTGAACAATCAAAATGAACATTTATGTATATGTAATATGCATGTAATATGGATTTATCTTAATATTACAATGATTCTAGGACTAGAAAGCCAGGTGATCACTTTCAGTAATTCTCTATCACATTTTACATGATGAAAAACTACACATACTATGAAGGTGCTTTATGAGAAGTCAGAAAACTCTGTTTGATTAGTAAACATAGTTAGCAAACCCATTTCAGTGTGCAAAACACACATGTAGCTGTCTTGTTCAGGTGCTGAGTCCAAAAATGGTGCAAAGTACAATACACAGAGGTATTTTTGACACCTCTGTATCTGATGAAGAGCCACTTTGGGCTTGAAAAGTCGTGTTTTTTTTCTAAATGTAATTTTACAAAAAATCTAATGGGAGCATTCTGCAGTGTTGCGAGACCCTGGGAAGCATAGTTAATATATCTTCCATTTCTTTTGCTCTTTGAAAGCACAATGCAAATGCAGACTGTTGCATGTTTGCCACTCAGAAGGAAGAGACTATAACAAGGACCACCAGAGTTTGAGGGTATCTTACCTGGATTTTCAGGCCCTTTATAGAAGGGACGTGTGGAATTTTACACATATCACAGGTGACTTTATTAATATAGATACTGGACCTGAATGTGCAGATATAAAAAAGTCCTCTACAGGTCATCTGTAATTTATATGATAACTACAGTGATGTTAAAAGCTAATGGAATACAATGAGAAACTGGATCTGAAACCTTATCATTTAACAAGACCTGCGTAAAATTAACTTACTAGTAACTACCACAGACACTACCATACCTCTAGTACATTTATAGAAATACTGCAGGGATTATGTTTCACTAGAACAAAAACAAAAACAAAAAAAACAAAAAAACGACCAGGTTGTTACTATTGAAAATGAATCTAGGCCAGTAGGACTATTACACTCTCTATTAATATGCTGGGAACACACAGGTTTAACACGAGTCAACCATTTTGAAAGCAGATCTGTACCTGCAGTGAGGGAGCCTTGTTGAATTAGGCTGCATAGCCCTCAATTAATTAGTTTCCATCTTTCTTTTTTCAAATCAGTTTTGATATAAAGATTTGCAGTATGTAACAGGTAAGAAGACTGCTTACATCTAAAAATAAACAGCAGTATTTTGAGTTATTATGGGCTATAAATACTCATTAAATCTCTAGGCCACACATTTCTATGACACAAAAAACTCAAAATCCAGACATGACATGCAAATTTATGAATCATGATTTATAATCTCACAACTCTTTTACATGTTTTCCCACATGGGTGTGTGCATCTTTCTCTTGTGCACTCACCGATAAGATCTGGTCGCCTCGCCGCAGCTCTCCACTCAGGTCAGCGGGCCCTCCAGCCAGGATGAAGGAGACAAAGATGCCCTCGCCATCTTCACCGCCCACGATGTTGAAGCCCAGGCCTGTGGAGCCTTTGTGGAGCACGACCTTCCTGGGTTCCCTGTATAGACAGTTCAGATAGTACATCAGCTCGGGGGAGTCAGTGGGTCTCAGCATCCTCAGCTCAGGATGGTGGAGGACAGAGAGGTGGACAACAATCGCGCAGTACTTCGACAAAAGCCTCAGTGATGCTTTGCTCAGGCAACTGAGCTCAAAGACTGCTGGATCTCCACAGGGGGATGGTGCTCTACTTAGGATCACTTGTCCCCAATTCAGTTCTGACGGAAAAGGAATCTTGTCACATGCTTACACACACACACACACACACACACACACACTGGTTTGCTTTCTCTCTCTCTCTCTCTCTCTCTCACACACACACACACACACACACACACACACACACACAGATACATGCATAGGATGTGCACAAACATAAACAAAAGGACACCAGCTCCCTACAGGGTTGAAGTATTTTGAAGGTTCAGACTCAAATAGAACATACTCCCTTTTTAAGAGGATTGTGTTCCTGTGTCCCAATATTAACAGATTTCTGTTGTGTGGTACTGAATTTTAGAACTATACAGTGTGCAAGGAGAGGCAATGGTATGGGTAAAACCTACTGTATGATGACACCAGTTACTCTTCTTCACTGTCCAACAGGAGGAATATCTAATTAATTACACACTGAATTTCAACTATTTGCACAAAATATTTGCTATTAAGTAACATATCTAAGAGCACCAACACATTATCCTTCCTGAGGATGACCAAGCACATTAATGTCATCATGAATGTTAGCAGCATGCTGCCATCTGCTGGTGAATATACAAATTACAAGTGCATAAGGCAGCAAAGCCACATCATTAGGCACCAAAGGTCTTTTTAATTGAGGCTTTTTAGAGGTACAGGTTATGTGTTCCCTGTAGACCACCTATTGCCTGTTTTAAAGTAAAACACATGAAGATTAAAAAATTTTCAAATTTGGCACAGGAAAACTACAGATGTGTCAGTACACCATACAGTGTGAACAGAGTAAGCCTCCTGTTCACTGTCCATTAAAGACACATCACAGACTTTAACTCAACTGTCTTCTAAACTGACTAAAGAGGCTGGTGTTATGTACAAACACATGATGGTTTATGCTAAACTGTATTATATTTTGTTGTCAGTGACAGCAACCCCTCTATGGACTCTAACCTTGAAGTTAGAATAAAAGCAGCCTCCAACAACAGGCCGACTGCTGATTTGCATACATTCAGGGATTTCTAACAGAGCAGAGATACCCTGATTCCAATCTTCCCTCTGTCATTTTCAACCATCCTTGCAACCCTGCAAGATTTTGACAAATAACATCTTCTGATCACGCAGCAATGCTGTTTGGATGCCCTGCAGAATGAATTGACATTTTGTCAAAGTTATAAATAGATAAGAGTTTGTAGAAAGCTGCTGTGGGGCAAAGGAAATCTCTCATGAAAAGAGTAGAGGAGACTTAATGTGAAGAGAATTGTTTATTGTTTGTATGTATGTCATGTCTAACACATTGTCTGTGATCTAATTCAACGGAAAACCAGCATTCTAAGACTGGTTTGTTGCTGTTGTGTTTATAAGGACTGTATGCCTGTTTAGCTATTATAGTTTCATGGTTCACATTAGACACACAATCACCCCCCTGCTGTAAATGCATGATTAATCATGCAACATTATAAACATAAATAATTGAAAAACAACACTTAAAGTTGTACAACTTCATCATGTTACATTTTCACAGTCTACATCTAAGGTACAGAGTTACTGTAGCATTAGCTTCAACTGAGTTGAGGATACTGTTTTGGATTAAATGGATATGTTTTGCTGAAAAAAGAAAACCTGATCCTGTGTGTTTGTAAGAAATAGTCTTCTGAGGAGTTTGGTGTTTGGAGTTCAGAATCAGAATCAGAATCAGAATCAAAAATACCTTATTGATCCCTGGGGTGAAATTGGGTGCCAAATAATTTTATAATAGAAATTCAATTAAAAGAGACATTGTGTCTATGATGAGGCCACAGCACTGTCTGATAAAGTCTCCCCATAATCAACCTCTCAGATGAGTTACATTACAATCTGGCTGATATGATATTCTACAGCTTGTTGAAGCAAAGTCATCTGGGATTTTTTATGAGTTGATATTTAAAACTTACTGTTTTTTGTTTATATTTACACTACATCCCCACTAAAATACACTGCAGTCAAGCTGGTTAGGGTGGAGGTGAAATGTGTTGAGGCAGCCAGGATGTGAGACTCTGGAACAATAGCATGGTACTAAAAACTTCTGATCAACAACTTGGACAATTATCCTCTAAAACCAGCACTGTCACAGTGAGAGATACCCAGGCAAAGCCTTTAAGAACAAAATGGAATGATAATTAATAATTATTGTAACAACTGTTCAACTCTCTCCAGCTCATACAAGCTGTCCAGATATGAACAACGACACATAAGCTGTGTGCTGCTCTATGAATACACACATCACAACATATAAAAACCAAAATCTCCACAGGGAGAACCCCTCAGTTTTATTCATATAGTCTAAAATCACAAATAAAATTCCCTCAGAGAGCTTTACAATCTGTATAACATATGACACCCTCTGACCTTAAACACTCGATTCAAATAAGGAAAAACTCAGGAAGACAACAAGCGTCTATCATTGATTGAGGGGGTTGTATGTAGGCCACAGCATTCTCTTCTGTCATTTTAAAAATCTATCAATTCTTGTTTTAAAAGTACACCAAAACATCTTTTTTACATTGCTATCAAACTGATCTTTCAACTCATGTTCATTCACACCAGATGAGAAAAATTATATTCCATGTAATGAAAACTAAAATTTCCATTCATAACATGTGCACACTACTATTATTTGTACTACTACTGAATGACTTACTGCACCATCTACACATGCACCTCCCAACACACTGCAGTAAAGGTGCTGTTCGTGCCAATTTGTAAAACTACAGTATGTCAGATATCAGCAGGTTGGCAGGTGTTTGCCATGTGTCAATATTTGATAACATATTTAGACTTGTGAACGTGGGAGGACCAAAGTTGTGCATAAAATATTCTGTTGTTATATAAAATAATCAGAATGAAATCAAACTAGAACTAAGGACGTCAGCTCTACATGTCATGTTACATTTGCAATACATTAATCATAATCCTATCAGTTTCAAGTATTGATAAGATAAAATAGTCAGAGAAGAATAGTATACCTGAAAAAAACACTATTTCTAAAAAGAGGGGTTAGCCTGCATAGCAAAATGCTTTAAACAAAAGAAGACGTTTACAAGGTGGTTGTTCATCTAATTTAATGCCACAGTTCAGCGTAAACTCAGCTAGGCTTTACCCAGAGATCAGCTCAGCTGCTGAATGACTCACTTTTAAAGCCGTCAATACAGGCTCCTTGTTTCATGACCTTTCAGTGCACCTTTGGCTGCCCACAGTCCCAGAGATATGATTCACTGCAAATTGGATCAATCATTGGGAATATGCACTTATAACTCGTTCTTACTCCTGTTCACTTGAGACTAAAATGAACCAGTGAAGGAATTGTGCTACCATGGTAACAGCATTCAAACCAAGAAACTTACCAGCTGATTAAAGGTTAAACAGTAAAAAGTATTTTTGTTTCTTTCAACACAAGCAGAGTGATAAAAAAGTGACCGACAGCAACAAGCCCCCGCACACAAATTCACTGATTAATATTTTACATTATATTTTATAAAATACATAACAGCATTTTTTATATGTGTATTAAGAAACACAGAGAGGTTGTCGGGTTCAGGCACTGGTTAAAGGTTAGATTATGGGGTTAGTAAAAGCAACTAACTACAACAGAAAAGGTCACGTCACCCTGGCAGCATGCAACAGCCTCAAAAGTGTCATACTTACAACCAAACTAATCCATCATTTTGGGTGCTTTCCATTTGACTAACACGGCTCCCTGCTTCCCTCACTTGCATCTCTCCCTCATGTTTAGCTCCACCAACAAGGGTTTGAGAGAGAGATGTGAGGAAGACTTGTGAGGAAGACGCTCACTCCAGTGTCATTTTGAGGAGATGGCAATCACTCATGACGCTTGTCATCTGTCCAACAATGTGTAGAAATGATTAAGTCGGAGTGCCCCACTATCCTACTGGTTAGGTCTCACAACACATAACAACAACATCCATGATTCCATTCCGGCTGCGAACCTTCTTTGCATGTCATACCCCTCTCTCTCCCCCTGCTTCCTGTATCGTTGAGTGTTCTAACTATCAAATAAAAAAGGAAAAAAAAGCCAAAAAATAATCTTTAGAAATGATTAAGTTACAGTGTTAAAGACAAACACCTGAAGCCTAATGACTGCTGCTCCAACACTGATTATAGATCTATTGCAGCAATAAGAACGGCTATAAATGCAAAATCTATAACGTGTCTGTGAAAGGCTGCAGGTACAGTAAGTCTGTACATCAAGCTGATGTAATTGGACTTATAGTAACCGCAACTGTGTGGCTGTATTGGGCAAAATGAAAGTAAAAGATGATAATTAGTTTATGAATAAACATGAATAATGTTATTCCTGTTTCCACAAGTAGTTTCCCCAACCTACAGTATTGCAATCATGCAATAATATTAACATTACAGAGAAGCTTCTGTTTCCACAGCAGCCTGGCTGTTCCGTTATTGTCCCATTAGATCAGCTAAACAAAGACTAAACTTTCTGATTATAGGGGTGTTGCCGTCTGATAAAAATGTCCTCATAGGGCAAACCTGTGATTCCTCACTCTATGCTCCCCTGGAAGACTCCTCTCCCCAATTTAAGTGATTGGAACATCCTTGATGATGGTGGAACTCGATCAGCCATCATTAAGGATTTCCCGTCTCAGGCTGGCAGACGGAGAAGCAAGGCCAGGAGGAAGCATAATTAGTGGAATGGAAAGCACTTAAAGACTGTCCTCCCTGCAAGGAAGCACATTATCCACATACCAGAATTCAAGTACTGTGGATTACCTTCTGTAGATATGATGGAAATTGTCAACCTAATTTAGACCTACAGTCAGAGATATAGCACAGTGGCTAAAAATGTTTAGTGCTGAATTTGTTTCAGTTTGTTTCTAATTCTTACATGCGCCACCTTTTTCCAACACATTTGTCTTTTGTGAGTTCCTCTGTCTATGGTGTGAGCCAAACTTTGATAAAACTGTCAATGTGTTGGTGGGAGATAAGGCAAAGATGCTCTTGCTAAGTCAGAGCCTTGAAGAGAGTGTGGAAAGAGGGAAGAAAGGCATGCTGGTTTGAGAAATCAAGACCAAGATGTGGTAGCTGGGGGCTCAAAGGAGGGAGCAAGCGACCAAATGCACAAGAGAAAACCAGGTGGTTATTAAGGACGTGATGTTAACATGGCAAGCCACTAATATGGTGGGATGGGGAACAGTGGCGGAGTGCAGAGAGGTAGTGATGGTGGTGGTGGAAAGTACCTGGTGATGTCCGAGTCAGGGAACAGGCCTAAGTGATAGTTTGGGAGGGGGATGGAGTGGAGGAGGCTTTTGTCGCACTCCACTGGGGAATAGTGTCGGGGGGAGGGTGCTTTGTCACATAGTTTGTTCACAGTGCTGTAAACTGGCTCAGGAGGCCTACAGTGGAGTGAGAGACAAGAGCAGAGAGGTTAGTGTCCAGAGGGAGAGAGAAAGAGAGAGGGGGGCGTGGGGGTGGGGGCTGTGGGATAAAAAGATGATGGAGGCACACAGATGAAAGACGGAAAGACTTATAGGGATAAAGCAGCATGAGACATGGTAGAAAGAGCAGGGGGAGCTACTATGATAAATGGTTCTTGCTGGTCAAAACACAGAAGTCAGAGAGTTGGCATGCTTTACATCTTAAAAAGAAAAGACACTTAAGTTGTTTTCATTATCAATATGATATATTAAACAACCAGTTATACTCATATTACCTCTACTACTAAGAAATGTTTTCATTATGCACTGATGCATCTGAATTTGTTTTGTTTTCTTGATCAACTAACTGTTCATTCTATAAAATCTCAAATCGCTCTTTCTGTCTGACCACCAGTCTAAAACCTGAAGATAAACCCTTTACAATAAGACAAGCAGCAAACCTTTACATCTGAGAAGCTGAAACCAGAGAATGTTGCTTGGTAAATTACTTAAATGATTAATCAATTATAAAAATAGTTGACAATACATGTTCTGGCATTGATTATTGGAATTATTATTGGAATTGATTATTGTTTCAGCGCATGGTTATCATTAAATTCATTTCACATGAGGTAGTGATTTTAACATTTATTCACATCTAAAGCTTTGATAATTTATACCACTTTTGATTAAATTTAATTTCTGATATGAACATTTATGCAGCAAGATGCTCCAATAGCTCTTAAAGTCATGTACTTTCATAGCTTAATATTGTGCCACTGAATATAAATGTACATATAAGATAGTGTAAGTATTGACACAACATTTAGGGTAGAAAAGGAGATTTATCTCTATACTATGGATATTGTTAAGAGCCCATAATTACTCAGTATATACTGTGATTATCTGTATGTTAGCATGTTAGCACACTCAGTGGATTGAGCTATTTATTGGAGACACTCCTTTAAGAACAAACTTTAAAAAATCCTAACTGGTGGCTAACTTATGTGAACAGGAAATGATCTGTATTGAACATTATAATCATGGAGAAAAACATATTATTATCTCTGCGGAGAAGGTTTACAAGGCAACGTGGGCAGAAACATTCAAAGGAAGTCTTCATAACTTGCGGTCAGGCGTCCAAACCAAAATAAAGAGGCTCATGCAATAAAAAGTGTCATGGATTCATGTCTATTTCCAGTGATTTCCTTGTGACACAAACTATGCAATATGGGGTGATGGACATGCAAACGCATGCAGTACTGTAGGTGACTGAGCACACTAAATCTCTCACCTCAACTGGAAGTGCTGGGAGTCAAACCTGTGACCCTCCCCGTCATCTAGCGAGGGATTTCTAATGGGATGGAAAAAGTAAACCTTTGATAACCAACCTCTAGTAACCATCACTGTATCATAAAATGCTGTAATTTTGCTATTTAAATTCACATTTTATACATGAACACACTGATCACAGAAACACGTTGAAGCATGCTACAGAGAACAAAACAACTGAAAACAGAAACAGCCACGTCCTTGAAAGCACTGAAGTGAATTGCCCATGTCAGGGATTTATAGAGTCATCAACAACATCATCATAACACATCAGTGTGTTAGCTCACACACAATCAGCCTGCATGGAGAGGAAGTGCTGCACACACTCTGCAAATTCATATTGTTGGCTAAATATTCAGTGAAATCTGAATGTGTGCATGTGAACTGAATTCCAGTGTGTTAACTGGAGCATGCAGTACAGTATGTGAGTTTGGAAAGGAATCATTTATGCATAAGTGTGTGTTTGTGACACTGATCTGTACGTGTGTATGTATGTGTGTGTGTGCTGATGTGAGGCTAATAGTCTTTTGCACTTTTGCAGACAAGATTGGAGTAGATGGATATACAGTAGGTCTTGCCTATACACTAGCTCATTCATAGTCACGCACATACATACAGTGTTGCATGGACTAGACTCGTGATGTCACTGTTTGGCCTGCCTTTAGCATACTGCAGCACAACATCACCCCCCAAGTCTCCATTCTCCTTCTGCTTTCTAACATGAAAACATCTTCACCAAGCAGCTCTGTCCCTACCAGCTGACTGTTGCTGAGGAAGGAAATGTAGACCTAAAGCTATCTGCTATCATCATCATAACAGCCACATATCCATCTGAAGAAATAAATGGCACTCATAAAGCCTGAAATAAGGAGCTAAACAGAGTTTGGGCAGGTTTACCCTCCACTGCAACTGGTGATATGAGCTGCCCTTCAGGCAAGGGTGTTTCACCAATCATATTTCCTTATGACTGATCAACACGACAGTACTATTAAAGAAAGTATGAGTGCGAATGTCTTAGGACACCAAACAATGAGGTCACTTCATCTGCTTGCACAGTATTTTCTTCAGACAGTATAAAAGCAATGACAAGAGACTGAGGAGACCACAGGGTTGGAGCTTAAGGCATGTTAAAGTTCAGAGATGAAATATTTAAATGATGTCAGATTTTACTGGAGCATGTGGTCCAAAACATTCCACCGTTTTTGTACCAGCTGTTATTCCACTTTGGATTCTGGACTGTGTGCTTGTACTCTCAATAATGGCCCACTGGTGTGATGCAGAAGGCGGAGAGTCTGGACAGTTGGCTTTGTTTCTCTTGCTGAATCATTCATACTGCAATGAGCTGAGCTGAGGCAGCCAGTCACTCCAGATCAGACCAAAATTCAGTGACCTTGTAAGGACCTGTAGGTGCCATGTGGAGTCTGGAAGAGCACTGTACAGCTGGCCTGTGGGGGCATGGTTCATCTCTCTTTTTCTTTTACTTATTAGCCTTTAACTCAGTCAAGTTTATGAGTTCAAACGTTTGAAGCTACAGTAGCTTTCATGTGCCATTTAAACAGTTATAAACACTTCAGATTTTCATCGTCATCGGACGTGCGCCATACAAACCAGTTCTTTTCTAGTATAACCCAGCCCTTATTGTCAAAGAATACAGCAGCTGTTTCAAAGGCTAACTGTAGAGATGATCTGAACTACACTGAATTAACCCAAATAGCTTTTCTATAAAAGAGGAATTTTCAAATGCCAGGCAATAAGGTGGAAATAACTGAAGACAATATAGTGAGCTTCATAAGAACCTGGACAGCAAAACATTGCCTAATATTTGAACTATTAACTATATTTGACTAGTTCTATCACTATAACACTGATAGAGCTAGTCTTTTCCTTAATAGGTTCCAGTACATACCACACATAACTGTGGTATGCCGTAAGAATATTTTAATTGTCAGCATTACTGAAAATCTGCAAACCACACACATAACCACTCTTTACTTCCTATCTAGTTTGTTTTGTCTTCCTTGTAGTAGAGGACTGGGCTTCAAATGACTATGAGTAGCAGTAGCAGTAAACACAACATAAGTGAGAACTACTTTTCACACCTAAAGCGAATAATAAACCCACAAATGACACATTATCTTCATACATATGAAGCTTACTGGAGATGCATTATCTGTTATTACAGAAAGCTGAGATCCACGAGGCTTGTTAGTATGTGTTAGTATGTTTGTTCTGACTATATGTGTAGAACACTATGAACAAGAGTGACATGAGCTACTGTCAGAGTGCTAAACTTATAGTCAGCATGGTAATCTCAAAGGCTATTAGGGATGCACCTTGGCCAAGAGCAAATAGTAAACCTCTTAACTCCAAAGAGAATGGAGGACTAATCCTTCACTCAACAAAGCTTAACATAGGGGTCCTTGAGTTATCCTCTGAAATGAGCTTTTGTTATCACTCTGCCGCAATATTCCTCCACCGGCAAATGCAATATGGCAACACAAAATAATTCTTGCTACAGCACGCAACAATGACCTAACACAGAAGCGTTATGGAGTGCATTAATTCATTTCTTCATTGTGATATCCACCACTTTTCTTTGTTGTGCTGCCTAAAAATCTGGTTTGTCACTCTTTCAGTCATTCTTCAAACGCTGTGACATATAACTAATAAATAAGACTACTGTAACTGAGACTGCCACTCAGACCTAACCTGTTTGATGAGCAGCAGGGGGAACATCCACCTTCGGGCTCATCATTTCGTGAGCAGGAAGACAAAAGTTTTATATATTTGACTAGATAGGAAATTTGGCCCATTTGGTCCCGAGCCTTCTGGCAGCTTGAACCCTGGGATTAGGTGTTAGGGCAGCTGAGGTGGGGAGCTGCTAATGTTTGGCTGTGACTCATTCCAGTAAGACATCTTAAGCTTTCGGCTGTTTGGACTGGGAGCAGTTGTCAGTGAGATGTGACTGAAAATCAAACAGGTAGATGAATATGAGGACAGGGAAATAGACAGAGAGAAAACACAACAATTGACTCGAATAAACTGGACCTTTCAGAGCCTGTGAATGTTCTGAAACTGGGTTTGTTTCCAATTCTGGTATTCTTTAAAAACCAAAAAGGAGAAGCACTAGAAATGAAAAAGTACTAAGATTTTCTGTAGAATAACTAACTTTCAAAACGTTTTTGCAGCACTGCTGTGCACTTTAAGCACAGCTCTCCCAAATGCTGTGAAATCGGAGGTAGCGGTTTCTACCTACACACATAAACCTCTATGTTTGCTCAACATGCAGTTTCTGTCACTTTCCAGCACTGCTTTACAAAAATAATACTTGTAGCATTGAACATTGCCTATCTTTACATAGAGTATGTGACAAAGGATTTGTCAGGTGTAATATCAGCTCCTGGGCTCCAAGTTCCAACAGTGGGTATGTGCCATATGTCAGCTACAATCATATCCTGTTTTGTTATGGTTGGTTTCTAACTACCCAAAAACTCAACAGATGCCAGAAAAATAAACAACCAATCACCAGTGAATCAGCATGACAGATGCACTCTTTCTCTGAATGTCACAATTCAGCCTCGTCATTCTGCAAATGTATTTTACTGTGATGGTAATGCTGCTGGGCCTGAAGTAACCTTTACTATAACAACATAATTTCCAATGATAAGCAACATCACCAAAGCCTTTCTAGACAACGGCTTGTACCAACAGCAACACCAAAATTCAATGAAAGTACTATGGCTAAATGACACCGGAAACAAATCGAAACGAGACATTCAGCAACACAACACAACACAACACAACACAACACAACACAACAGAGATACAGGACAACAGTAGACCAGTGGTTTTCAAATGGTCTCTATTTTATAAATATGTGTTTTTGTAAATATGATCAGAATGTAATGTTGCAGCCCCTCTGGGATGAAAAGACCCTTCTTTAAGGTCCCAGAGCTATTTTTTGAGAACATATTTGAAAAAACACTGCAGGGAAAACTAGAAGCTGACTTTGGGATTTGTGGGGTTTTACAGAAAAAAAAACACACACACCAACAAAAAAAGCCAGATGATCCAAACACAGAGAAACAAGTGATCTTTTCAAATAGCATCATAACTCCCCGTGGAGTTTTGATTGCTTTTTGGATTGCCACACAAACAGTCCAGACGAGGGGGAGACAGGAGGAGCGGGGTGGACACATCTTCTACCTGTAGTTCTAGTAGTCTGGTAGGAAGGGAGGTAATTACCGTAAGAAGGAAAAACCATCCAACCTGTTTATATCCTCTTCCCCCACTAAGTGCTTAGGGAGGGGGGAATAACTCCCAGGGGAGATGGGGGTGAGACCAGACTTGTACTCCAGAGTGCCACTGTTGATGGGGGAAGAGATATGATTTTCCATGGCTGGAGAGAAAGCTGCGGAGGAAGAGTGAAAGCCAGAGTAAAAACAGAGTGGCAGTGGATAAACAGACAAGCTGGCTGACTAATGTCCATGTTGCCAAAAAAGTATTCCTGCACTCTTTGTATTTCTGATTTAATATTTTGCATTTCAATTCAGTTTCAAAATACACAGATTTGGGGTTCAAATATGACTCATACAAATTTCTTTTGTTAGAGGTGATGGAAACATTATTAAACATTATTAATAATAAAAGTTTTCTCTTACATAAATATATAACTTTTAAACAAAAGAAAGACTATCAATTATCTATCTATCTATCTATCTATCTATCTATCTATGTCTAAAAATAGGCACTGTGTATACTGTGTATACATACTATAACATAAAGATAAATGGAGTGAAAAACTTTTCCAGTCATGAATTTTAGGTCAACTTACAGAATAAATAACTTTTGAATTTTATATGTTCACGGGAAAACAAGTCAAGAGGGTGAATTAAAGAGGTTGGGTGTAGAGTATTATCACCCAAGCCTTTTAGGCTCTTTTAGCTCATTGTTTTGGTTTGACAACACATTCACTGTATTGTTCAGTCTCACTTGTCTCACCAAACCCATTTTTTAGCAGCAGCAGGCAGCTGTTTGCCGTGATAAAGCCTCTTCCTGCTTCCTGCCCAGCACCAAACAGCAGACTTTAGCAGCTAAAAAACCTCATATTTCCCTCAGGAGTTGGTGGAGACCACAAACAGAGATAAAAGGAGAGACTCAGATTCATCATCTGGCCAGAAGCATGGTTCTAATGAATGCTAATGTTGCACTGTGTCTGCTAGATGCATACTGTAAGTAGGCCGTTATTTGCTAATATGTGAGGCATAACAACTTTATAAGGTGATAGCATGTCAGGAATATGAGTCTGACAGCTTATTTTTCAGTTTTTCAGTCCTCAAGGGGCCAAAAATCGATTAATGCAGCTTTAACTTGTAGAAGGTTTATGTATTTAAGTAGATTCATATACATCACTCAAATATGGCTTCAGGGCACACAAATTCCATGTGTAATAACTTGTAGACTCATCTTTTAAATTTACTGTATAATGCTCTCTGCAGTCTGGTTAAACTTTTCTAAAGAAAGGCGAGTAGATCATTTCCAATACAAGAGATGATGACTTACAGTGTGTGATATCAGGAGGCCCATAGGGATCTGATAGGTAGACATTGGTGGGCTTTCCCACCTTTAGGTAGACCACGTCCGACGTGTTCTTCAGAATGGCCACAGCTTCCTCATGAGACACTTCCTCCAGACTGTAGTTGTTCACCTGTCCAGAGAAAGATACAGTCCTTGTTTGTCAAATGAGGAGTTGTAGAAGCTGCCTTGTGTTTTCTTACTGCTCAGTTCAGATGAGTCCAGTGTGCTCCCTGCCTCCAGGAGACTGGATTATGACAGATGGTCATCGGGTGAGAACACGAGAGTAGGGAGGTAATTAAATTAAGTGCTGGTTAAGCAAGAGGGATGCCCTCTTCAATAGAAAGCTGCTGTTACACCACTGAGCCAGTAGGCTGCTGCTTTGTTGTTTTCACAATGTATTCCAGAAACTCATTTCATTATCATTTAGATTGAAGATGCAGGAAGAATGTTGTCATCTGCAAGCACATTGCCTGGTTAATGTACTGTACACAGTGTAACCTGATTCATGGAATCACCATTAGTCTCTTGGATATCTGTCTGTATAATAGCAACAATTGTAACATGATGAAGACGCTATACAGGTTATTCATAAAACTCACCAGCAGGATTAGTGTGATGTCATGGGGCTAAAAGAGTCAGGCTACTTACTGGTTGGGATTTTCCATTCCATTGTGATCATTAGTAGGCACATCAAAAGCAAAATGTTATGTGAAAATATGATATTTAAAGCATTTAAAGATATTTAAAAAATAGTTTTGCTCTAAGTACACTATGCATACAGTACCCCATGTAAGGCTAAATCTATTCTATCTACTTGCCATCTTGTTATCACTGAGAATACAGTTAGAGTGATAATGCACCTGTATGCCATACCATAGACTTTAATATTATGAGTAGTTGACTTTCAAACTAAATATATTTCATTTTGTATGTTTTCACCTACAGTAAGGGACCAGTAGAAATAGAAACACCTGTATGAAGAAGCTGTTTGTGTGGTGACTCAGTTCTGTGGTTCAGCTTGTTTGGAGGCTGTATCTTGTGCTGGTGGTGTTGTTTTAGACTACATTAAATCACAAGCTGTTCTGTCTAATTTAGAGTACACATGTTCATAGAGAGGAGCTATATATATACACCAGATATACCATAATTTATCCAACACACAAACTCCTCTCAGACACAGTGTCAACAACATTTCTGAGCTTCACAAAGGTCGTAGTTATTATAGGACTGTTGTACTGGATTGCATTACATTGGATTGCATTGGAGAGAGGTTTATCTTTCTAGTCACTCAATGTCCTTAATGAACCTCAGTGTTTCCACTGAGGTTCATTAAAGCCCCTAAACACCCCCACAATTCTCACACCGGTGTTTTCACCTGTGTTGCCTGACTAGACCTTTTCTCAGCACTGTGTAGGTGAACACAGACTGTGCTTGATTGACATCTCTCTCACTTTCCTATTGGTTTAGTTGCGCTTGTTAGAAGAAGACAACTAACATTGTTATTATTCTAGTACATAAAGTTTGGTGACAACATAATTCCCATAATCCACCCACATTTAAATCGATCAGGGGTTTAATCAGCCAGAGTGATAGAAAACATCTGTGTGGCAACTCATTTGTGACCTTGTTGGGAGCCAGCAATACTCACCATTAACAACCTGTCTCCAACTTGTAGTCGGCCATCCTTCTGTGCTGCCCCGCCGTCAATAATTTTGGTGACGTATATGCTGTTGTCACCGGGGATGTGCTGGTTTCCAACTCCACCTGCAATACTGAAGCCAAGCCCTGTGTGTGTGTGTGACAGATTTATATTAGACAACACAAAAGACCATGATATGATGACAAGTATCATGATATACAGTATATACAGTATAAGCCCATCTTTTTAAAAATGAAATTAGAATGTTTTACCACTAATATGTTTAACACTTCCTGCAGCTGTTTCACAGTACTTTATTAAAAGAACTATAATAAGCTGTAGATTAGTTACGATTTAACCAAGATGGGAAGTTGTTCTAAATCTACATTTGGAAGTTGTGTTCTGACACTTTTTTGGATCAATTTTACAGTAAACTGGAATCCTGGTTGCATTTTGGGTGAACCATTAATCTCCCATACACTTAACAGGGGAAAGCAACACCTTTTCATCTGTAGTAACTGTCTCCCCCCACAACTTTATATACCATCATATTCCTATATTGAGCCAAGGAACACCCTGTTTGAAATCTGTTCAGCTAAACTGGGATGCAGGGTCCAAACAACTGAATCTAATTTAATTAGATCTTGCGTTACACAAAACACTGTTACAGTGACCAGTTTGTGTTCCTTCCAAATAAATTACTCTGATTACCAATACCTATGATTATGTAATTACATGAGTATCAACCGCAGGATAGAAGTGAATATAATCAACTGTTAGTTACAATCAGTCTGTATGTGACTGTATGTTTTGACTTAGCAGGACTGTGTGTGTGTGTGTGTGTGTTTGTGTGTGTTTTTCTGAGCCCACCTTTTGGTCCTTTGATGAGTTTAATCTCAATGATGGTCTCTAGCATTGGCCTACGGCGCCGCACATACAGCCGGACAATAGAACCTGCAACCTTCAGGGCCTCTACTGCCTTGCTGTGGGAAACCTCAGACACGTCCGCATCATTCACTCGTAGGATGCAGTCATTTACTCTGGAAGAGGAAGAGTGCCAATTAGTGTTGATGGAGGATGATGATAATGATGGGTAATAAGTGCAAGGCTGCACTCATGCTGTTCCATTCTTCACAAACTGCCAGCATGTTTTAGTCTGTGGGGAGCAAGGCAGATGCACAGCAGCCACCTTTTTTAAAGAGTCAAGCTCTATCTGAAGTTGAGAAAACTTCAGCTTTTAAGGAATCACATGATTCCTATTATTACTATTTTCACTGAGAGCTGTTCAGTTATAATTAAGATGAGACTGTGTTAAGCAGTTTGACAAGAACTTACTCCATTAAAATACACATCGATTGGGTTAAATGGGATAAGTGGTGACTTTTGTGAATACATACAACATGTTTACAGTATAGACTAAGAGCTGATAGTCTTTTTCTTTTGTTTTTGGCATCTCCCTGTAGACATAAACTTGCACTGTGTGTGGTTGTTGGCAGTACAGTACAGTACAGGTGGTTGATGTTTACTTACAGTAGTGACACGTGTTTGTACACGAGGTTTAGATTACAGGCAAGGTTGTGCATATTATACACTTACTCATGTATATGCATCATTGTGATGTGTGACAGTGTGGATTAGACTATGCATGTGTATGAATGTGGGGGCGAGCGTACAAGTGTGTAAAAATTAGAGTCAGCGAGCGGCTTAGTTTGAATCCCCCTGAGGTGTCGACCAAAACATCCATGCCCTGGCACTCAAGGACACAACTCTCCTTAGGGTGCTCATAGGGACCAGCTGGGACCCAGCACACACGCACGCACGCGCGCACACACACACACACACACACACACACACACAAAACCCAATGCATACATACACACCCACTTCCAACAGTGGAAGCAGAGCGAAAAAATCTGAATACTTACACATCATGTCTTCTGACATGAACAAAAGTATTATTAAATCTTTAACACTTATTTTTCCTTTTTTGAAAAACAACCAATAATAATAAAAAGCTCTACCTTCTGAGAAAAGATGTACTGAGATAAAATAAAATTATAAATTGTGAATTTGTATCATACAAGTTTATAGAAATCTTGCAGAGTTATAATGTTGGGGTTATTGTGGGTTTAGTCTTGACTGCATCTATGCTTTTACCACTCCAGAACGACAGCCTCCATGAGAAACAATTAAAATGCTCCAAGCAGTCCTTTAAGCCGAGTCGGTGCATTAAGTATGCTTAGTGCTCTGCTACATCGTCCCAGAGCAGCGACAGGAAGTGTATCTGGCTTCTATAATGTTATAGAAAACCAAATCCCCATCAGGCCTCCTTCCTCACAGAGATTAGACTTCCCCTCCATCCATAATGCATTAGTCTTGCTGCCCACCTTGGAGTGGGGTGACCATCAATTAGACTAAGTGTGATTTATGCCCGGTCTGCTTCCTCTGCGATCTGCTGGAGATTGACGCTGTGCATGCATTACGCTCGCCTCTAGCATCTGTGATCTGACAGTAATGCTCCAGAGCTGAGGCTTGGAAGGAAAACAGGGACTGGCCTGCAACCAAAACCAGCATTATCCATTACTGCTACTTTAAAGGGCAGAAGGGGGGCCCACAGTACTACAGGATACTGACAATATCATAAAGACAGCATTTGGAGAGAACAACTATTTTGCTGCCTTTCATTCCTTTCTCTCATTTGTTTTTTTGGACAAATCATCACAACAAATACAAGTGCATACCCAGTGCATACCCATTACTGATCTTATTAAGGAATTACAGCAACAGCATCGAACCATTCAAAAAAAAGAACACATAACATGGACTACAATGTACAGGGTCTGATGACGAGAATCCATCAGTGACAGGTAAAAAACTGAAAAAAAAAACTGTACACACATACACAAATAACAATTAATATAAGGTCTATGTGTCATGATTCAGGTTGTTCTTTTGTTTAAATGTTTCCGAAAATCTAAATTTTATACTATTTCTGGGCTCCCTTTGATGTTATAATAGGCCTTGCTTAGGTCAAGCATCAAATAATTTCAATCGACCACTGAGTGTGAGTTGACAGAGGTAGATATCCAGTGAATAGCATATATTTCAATATATGAACTCCGACTGTCTTGTCTTGTAATAACAAAGTCAAGGATTTAGTGATATATTCTGATGCATGCAGAGGAAAAAATATCAACAGCAGGTTTCTGTAATTCATTTTTCACAGTTTTAATAACAGGGGCGCATTCTGATGCAGCCTCTTGGACAACAGCCGGGAGACCTGTTAACACAAGCAATAGAGTACATTTACTGGCTCATTCACTATTGCATCACAACCAAAAAGCTCTAACAAATGTTCTTAGCGGCCAATCAATGTTGCCTTTCAGTTATGTCACTACTTTAAGCTGTGGCTCTCTACTATCATTCTTAAGGTGTTCATGTTTATAACTAAACCAGCCAAGATCCCAGGTGTCGAGTACAGTGTGGGCAGTGTTTTCCCTCACTCCAGCTGAGTGATGAACAAGTTCAGGTTGTGTCCTTACTTGCTTGATAAACTACTGTAGCAAAGAATCTGATGAACTGTATCCACACTCCCTCTGTTCATTTAATAAGGCTGTTACAGACGCCCTTAAGCAACATAGACAATCGCTTTCCAGTGTGGACTATCAGAGCTCAGTTGCTGTAAGTGCTGTTGCTGCAGAGTACTGAAGGTTCACTTGTGGTTTTAACTGGAAAGAAAAAAGACTCAGTACAACTGCAGAAATGTATGTTTTAATTGTGTAGGATCTGATTATAATGAATATACTGTACCTACTATTTGACAAACTTGTTGAAAAAGAAATGACCTTCTGTTAATATAGATAAAATGAGTTTTCAGGATTCATAGAAATATGAGGCATCAGCAAGATGAACTGACAAGAAGAGTTTCTACACAGCTCTCCTGAAAACCATTATAACAGTGCTGGAGAGGCCACAGGATTTAGTCCTTAATACACTTCAAAATGCACGAGACACCAACAGAAAAATGAAACTGTTGTATAATCTCTCAAATATGTTTTCTATGAAAGATTTCTGTGGGTAGATTATCTAGCACAGGAGTGGAGGAGTGAGCAGTGATATATGCAGCCTCCAGTGAGTGGTGAGAGATTATCTGAAAGTCATCCTCTTAAAGGAGACTTCTTTTCTGACATTTTTTTTTTTTTGAGGTATGCAAGTTTCTCAAAAGTTTATTTTTTCTGTCAGATCTGAATTTTTTTTCTAGTTAGCTCTTATAAAAAACAGTGTGGGTAAGTGTAGGTAACTGACCTCAGGCGTCCATCCTCTGCTGCAGCACCTCCAGGGATGATCTTGGTGATGAAGATGCCAGGGTCGTCACCGATGTGTGGGTTATCTGTCCCTCCGGCAATGCTAAAACCCAATCCTGAGTTACCCTGTGGCCATGGAAAGCAGACAGAGTGACATGGACTCAGAACTTACACTGTGTGCCAAAATGCCAACACATCCTGTGTACTGTTTACTGTGTGTGCACTCACTGTAGGGACTCCGTGTCATTCATTCAGCTGGCACAACATTGATCGATATGTCCTCTTTACCAGTGCTAGATGATTTTTGTAATATGATCTGTACAATATGTAATGATCATGTCAGAGGATAGTTATTTAGACATTCAATGTAATAAGACTAGCTAACATTTATGATTCCTTTTTTACCCAAGTCTAGCCTCACATGGAGCTATGGGTATTGTACCTTCAATAGATGGCACACTATATACTATATATTTTTATGCTACTTTAGTGACCCTGTTATTTATTTCTATACTTTTATATAATCAGGGTTAGGGCAGTTTTCTCCTTGATGTTTTGTCTATTTTTCATCTTATCTATACAATTTTCTTTTCGCAATGTCACTTTGTATATATATATATATACATATATAGCCCTGGAAGCTTTATATATATGATGTCAGCTTATGGAATAAAGTTTAATAACCATCAAAGTGCTCCTGCTTCTTTAGAATTCTTATGCTTGTTCTCTGCTTACATTATGTGTACTATTAAGTTTACCTTGAAAGTATGCATTTAGTGTACACTTTTATTTGATCCTTTTCTAAATCTTAAACTTTAATTCTGTTGAAAAGCATGAGTAATGATTTCTTTAAAAGTCAATCATGATATTGATGCATAATCTAACAGCATGGCTTTTCAGTGTCACTGCTCTTAGAATGATTATAAAGTCAGAGGTCTTCAGTTTGCCATTACAAAATGGTTCTGGCATCATGCTGTAATACCAGGTCACAGCTTCTCTGCTAAGTTAACCGTGGCTCTATATTATTATCAGCACTTTACTATCAAATATTGTTTTTATAAGGCATCAGGATCAAACCTCTTGAAGGCCATGTCTTTCACAGCAGGGGCTGCACTTTGTCGGCTCTGTAAATAAAATCCTCCGCATGCCCACTCACAAAATGAAAGTCAATCTTTGATTAAGTTGTTAGCTGATGGGAAAAGCAGCTTCTCTTGATTACAAAAACCCAGTGAGTGTCCCTATGGGGTCTCCCTGTCTAGAACGGTAAATCAAAAATATTGTTCAGCTCTCCTGGGCAACGACTTGAGGACCAGACACAGGCCTGTTTGTGGTCAGAGATTACACAAGATGGTTTGGCCATGATGATAAATATGGAGGTCCTGGAGTATGGGTGGAGGCTGACTACTGTCTGTATTAAATCCTATCTCTCTGAGGCCCCAGTGCAGGCTGTCTTGTCCAGAATCACTTCTGTTCTCTGTGGCATTCACCTTTGCTGTTGGTCTTGCTTTGCCTCTGATCCTGATCCCTTTTGGAGATGTCAAAACTGCTTCCACCCTGCGCCAGTTAGTATCCACTTGGCCGATATTTCCATCTCAGTGTGTTGGAGATTCATTTAAGAGCTTATGCCAACTGTGCCACATCTGCTTTAGCACACAAATCGTTTTATAGGGTCGTAAGGGATAAGCTTCATGCTGCCTGCCTTTATATCATATAAAGTCAGGTGGGGAGGTCAACATTTGACTCTGGAACTATTTATAAGCCATGCTAAATCAAGGTGTTGTGATCATGGAGATTCTTTTATGATGTTTATACGTACAATAAGCTATTCCAGGTAATTTCTGGTAGTACATGTATCTTATAGATTTTCTGTGGTTAAACACAGCTGTGAGATCTTAGATACTTACCCGCTCTAGAGTGATTTCCTCAAACTCATATTCAATTTCTGTGCCGTTGACCTGAAAACACAAAAAAAACAGAGAGTGAGCCAAGACATCTCCTTCATTTTTTAGTTTTTCAGACATAGCTTGTGCTGCTGCTGAATAATTATATCTGAAGCCAGAGGATGATGCTAAGTGTTGGCTCTACACCAACTCCACATACTTAAATCTGAGGTGACAGGTGTTTTCCAGGGCCACTCGTGCCTTCTGTGCTAAATGGGCCCCACCCCAAGGGAAACAATTTAGGGTGATGGTTAATCAACATTGGCTATTTCTGCAGCATGGAGGTTCACTACAGAGGAGTCAGTCTCATCCTGTATCTCACTGAGATGATTAATTAGCAGCGAGCACTTCCGTCATTATGCATTCATACAGGAATAGCACACGAGTATATCAGATGCTGAATATCATATTCCCAGTGGGGCATCATTTTTGAGAAGCATCAGATATTATTATCAGAACTACATTGTAGAAGCAAGCAAGACCTGAAGACTAAATTAGCAACAGCAGTGAAACAGACAGTTTGCCTGAGTAAAATCTGATGTTGCTACAGTGCATGATCACATCTGGACTCTTCAGTTTATGGACAATCTCAATAACATGAACACAGTGCCTGAATAAAAGTGAGTAATGTTGTCTGTCAGGAAAAAAGACTTTCTTAAAAAAAAAGTAGTCACTGGCTGCGGCAGATGTTCTCCTGTCCTCATTTCTTTAGAAATCTGAAAACGTTTGTCACTGTTAATATAACGGCCAACTGTTCGCCAACTGTGACAATTATATCATGAAAAATACCCTAGTCTCTGTTTAGGTTTTGTTATTTATTCAGCTTCCGCTCTGCACCACAGCTTCATTTTTGTTTTGATGTAAAATACTGTGAAAAGTGCTCGAGATGAAGGTCTTTAGAAAGTCTCGTGCTGGTCTTTTATTCATGACAAACATCAATTATTCAGCAGTGTGACCTCATTTGTTTTACTAAGATAAGTTATGGCATCAAACTGTACTAATACACCACACATGCTGTCTCACCTCAGACTCAGTAGCAGGGCAGAAAGGAAGAGACCCATTCTTTCTTTTAATGTGCTCCCACTCAAGGGTGCTTTAATCTGCTGGAAGTATTGATCTTCTACTGAGAAAGACTAAAAGGTGCATTAAAAAAGACACAAAAATTCAAACTCACATAAGGAACTGAATCCAAAGTGTCCGTGTTCACGATTATCGGGGCAGGGCTGGCCTGTAAGAGAGACAAAGAGAGAGGGGGAGAAAAGGGTGAGATTTGAGTAATAGAGAGATGCCAGGGCCCACCACTGCCCTACTTTCCATAAATGTATCCAGGGGACAGGCTTGTGGATCTCTATATCATCAACAATTTAACAGACTTCCATTTGCTGGATGGCACTATAAACACCCCCCTCTCATACACAGCACTCTGATACAGCTATTATAGCTGAATGATTTTAACAAGAGAGAGGGATGAGAACACGCCTGTTAAACAAGTGGACGTAGTATGTTTTTATCATGCAGATATGCAATTCTAACACCTTACTGATACCAAAGACACTAGAATATTGTGATTCATACAGAACACCAGCTTATGTTAAAATGGACCATCAATGCCTGGATGTTTGTAAATGTCAGATTTTACAGACATCAATGGTGAGACTGTTAAAACGTATTAAACTAACAGCTTTTGGGTTCCAGACGTCTTTACTCTGCACCTGTTATGGCTCTGCTGCACAGCTCTTTAGTCTGTATCCTATATTGGAATTTTGACCTCCAGTTGGGTAATAATATTGCAGTCATAAATTGTGCAGAATGAAATGAAACCAATGTCACACGGCGCACACAAAATGCTTTCTCCTGATGGCTTGTAGAAATTGAGCAGATGGTTAAAGGCAGGACTCCCAAGAGAGGAACTCTGTGTTTTGGCCACAACACAAGAGTAGTGAGTGCACATCAGTTTACAGTACGTAAACAACGAGCCCGATGTATGACACTCACTTCAAAAGATGCTCAAGGATGCATTTGGAGATTCCTTTGAAATTCGGCCTTTGATTGTGTCCCCACAAGATGAATAGAACTCAAACAAACAAGGGCAATAACAAAAAAAGGGCTAATCATTCTCCTGTGAATAATTAGAATAAACAAGAATGCAATGCATATCAATTAGTATATCATATTGTGTGTAAAAGATGAGAGCACCACTATAATTGCAGATCTTTGTACCTAAGACTGTCATAAGACATAGTCTGTAAACATATTTCACATGTTGTGATATCACAAGCTAAAAGGATTACCACACTGTATGCAGTTACTACACACACACACACATATTTATGTCACTGCTACTGTGTAATGTAAGAGTACCTTACAGACAGTGTACCTGCTGTGAACCTGACTGACATGATGCTGTGAAAGACAAGACGGTCTGCTCAGTCATCAGTCCAGTGACAGCGCATGTCATCAGCTGTCCAATCATGTCTCCATCACAACTTTCATACAGCTGAGATAACTGGTTCCATGACCAGGCAGTGTGGGTAACGTTATCTGCAGGACTGGCTTTTCCTCTACTAGTAGATTAACACTATGCTAATACAACCTAAATAAAATGGAATTAATGCAGGAGGATGAAAGCTTTTAGATTTGCTGCAATTAGTGGATAGTGGAATTTCCTCAGAGCAAACAGGAAGTGATTTTATTTACTTTTCTGGGGCATCAGTCATCAGCCATATGTATGCTTAGAATCTGATTCATCAATTTCTTCTTGTGATTGAGAATGTGCGCACACACACAGAACCACTCCTGACCAGTTGTACCAACAAAGCCCCGGTGGTACGTACACACAAGTCCTAAATTACAGACACACAAACCAACTCTGTCACCACGTAAGCATAATTGATAGATTTAGAGGTGTTCAGTACATGTATGAACAAATCTTCACAGTGAACTGGCTATACTGAATCACCATTGTCACTGACAGAATCAGTAGTTTTTAGCAGTGGAGCTCCTCACTGTGACTGATCACTGTTGTCAGCTCAGCTGTGATTACGTTACCTCCTTGTTAAAGCTTATTAAAAGGCCACAAAAGCTACTGTACAGAAACAACCATAATCTGATAACTCTGTAAATAACAGGCTGTTGAGCTATTACATTTATGTGCAGTGTCTGTATAGGCTAGGCTGACAGCTTGGACTTGCAACAGCCTGAACTGAAGACTCAGAATCAGAGCTGAATGTCAGGCCATATGAACTGTGATAATTTCACTTACTGTTGTACATACTGAAGTACATTTGAATGATAATTCACTTACTGACATACATAGTGAAGTGCATTTAAACTGTGATGCGACCGATAGTTTAAGAAAAAAGTGAACAAACTACAAAGTCAATGACTAGAAATCTTTGAACTGAATTGAACTGAACAAAGTGATTCAAATCAGCAAAGTGATATGTGATCTCCACCTCTGGAAAGATTGTCAACACTGTTCATGAAGATGTGCATTTCTATTTTTATTTAGAGAACAAGGAAATAAATGTTTGAATTTCTGACACAACGCTTCTGTTTCACTGAAAGCCCATGGCTCCACCTCACCTGACTGTGCTGACCACATCACTCATGGTCCAACCTCATTTGCTTCCATAACTAATTGTGAGAAAAGTGTGGAACAGTGTGAATCACTGTAGAACACAATGTAAAATGACACCAGTAACACTGCAGGAACACATATAAAATGAGGCTTATGTCAATAAGTCAGTTGGCCTGGTGCATGCTGGGAAGGTTTACCCCACACCTGAACCCCGGATGCTTCAGTATCTTAACTTCATTGTCTGTGATATATTTTTTCTTTATCTTTCTCCTTTGCTACTTTGTTTGATAAATACTAATTTTCTTATTCGCACAGTTCCTACCCTCACCATTAGAACTTCTATGTACTGTATGCTTTGATAAATGAGGCCATGCCTTATGTATGTCTGTATGCATGTCTGTATGTCCTTCGCGTCTCTTGAACCATTCATCCAATTGACTCCACACTTGGCGGGTGTATGGCTGGGGACCCAAGGGAGTGTAGTGTCGAATTTGGTGCAATTTGGACACGCGACACATTTAATATTAATAAACTTTGAATAAACCAGCGATCAGCAAGCCATTCCGCTCTGCAGAAGCGGGGCAGAGCTTCAGGGCTCTGCCAACTGGCTCCGGTCTGTCAAGGAGAGACCAGAGACGAGGCGTGACACGAGTTAGATACTCATTCACACCTCACATCAACTGTATCAATTTTTCTATACGTTGAAGTACAGCAGCCAGAGGCCAAGCAATTGGTCTATTCCGAACAGGCACATTTTGAACGGGCACTACACTAGTTTGGAATAATTAGAAGAAGAACTAGTTAGTTCATCAATATCATCAACATTAATCCAGCAAAAAAACAAAAAAAACAAACTATCTACAGGAGGTGCTGTTTGACTGACAGCTGATCTTTGAGAGGTGCAGTTCAGATACACCTCAGTAATGAGCATTTACCTCAGTAGGTGTAGACAAAATCCCCAAAACTGAAAAAACAAACAAAGCACATAAGAAACCTGCAGGCCACTACATCAAGTCATGCCAAACTGAAAACACAAAATGTTACAATGATTACTCTAACGCCTGGGCCACACTGGCTGCGTCTACCTCAGCAGCGCGTGTACGTCGCTGAACTGCTGCGTCTCGCCACGCTTGCGGTAACAGAGGAAGACTTTATCAGTGTCTTCAGCGAAAATTACCCACACACTCAGAAGGTTAATTAGCACAAACTATCACTTTCAAGTCCAATGAATAATGCAGAGTGCCAATCACTAAAATTATTCCATCAACATATTTTCACGCTTGGTCTGATTCTGCTGTCCAAGTGAGCTAAAATTAATTAATCAGCATTTTTGCAGATTAGTGTATACAAATGAGATTTAAATCAGATATTTTACATTAGAAATCACTGTTTATTGGATGAGAAAGATAATAGAGTGAACTCATCTGTCTTAACATTTACCTAGGTGATCTTTAATTCTGTTTTGTTTAAAGTCTGCTGTAGTCCCATAACTTTCTGCTATATCATCTACCCCTAGAAAACAGTGAAAATATCACTGTGTTAAGATTAGAATAGAAAATCCCATTACAGTATTGGAGCTGGCTTATCCTAAATCAAATAAGTACACCATTATTTCTCACCACCACAGCAATTTAAAGACATTTTAGCTTCTTGGAAAAATACTTTCTATTGAGCATCATCATGTATGTAATGCAGTAATCGTACAGGACTTATAGATTCTACATTTAGCACCAATGTTTCCTAGTTTGTGCTTTCAGGTCATTAATACGCTGTATCTCCCAGCTTAACCCTGAAGCATCTACATTTATGTAAATGATTACATTAATGTGGCTCATTCAAATATGTGAGTCTGAATTGTGTGTTAGTCTGAGCATCACAGAGATAGACTGACTGACTCAGTGAATTTGACAAAAAGAGAAAGATTACAGTTGGCTGGCTGCACAAGATTGTGAAGCCGTCACTGATTGAAGGAAAAGAGTGTTTGTGAGAGGAATGATGAGAGGGATTAAGACGCTTCTGCTTGCCGTGCACGGACACTAATCATATGAATGAATTCACAGCCGCTCTTAGAGAGAGAGAGAAAGAGAGAGAGAGAGAGAAGACATCAACAATAAACTCAACTCTGACTTAAAACAACACAATATAGAAGCATGTGCAGCCCACAACAGAAATATTCATTCATTTATGTACCGTACATGTTTGTTCAAACACAGGCAGATCACATACATACAGATAAAGCACAGAACACATATACACTCCTCTGCAATGCAGATGGTGTCCACAAAGGATGCTGCCTTACACTCGTCTCTTACAGGAGGACAGAAACATGGAAAAAAACAAATCGGCTCTTGTACAGCAAATCTCCTTCTATTATGCCAGAGAGCAGGAATCTCAAATAATCCAATTGCATAACAAAAGGATCTGTCATTAATCTTATTCCTGTCACTGGATGCTTTCTGCTGACCTCTGCCTGTCAGTTCGCCAGCAGCAAATGCATGGCAGCACTGTGACCTGCACTGCAGTGAAGAAGGGTGGCCTTTAATATTCTATAGCATAGCTTTGAAAAAAGGAAATCACAGTCACATAAAGCTGAAAAAAAAACAAAAAAGAGTCTAGAGAGCACAAAAGACTACAATAAGAATGTAGGAGCTTCACACATTTTCAATTCTGTGAACTATTATAGCCTACAGGATCCAGTCGCACATAACATGGATACCACTGCCACTATGAATACACATGTATGCACACACAGACCCCCGAGAGGTAATGGCCACTCAACTGAGCACATAAATGGCATGCTTAACTGCACTTAGGCTCATTTCTCATCTTCTTCATGCTTCCTAACATACCATGTGATCAACTGCCTCCAACAGCACATTAAACCAGTGGTCTGGCAGCATGGCAACACTGTGCATGATATGTTAAGAGGCTTTCACAAAGCTGAAGTGATGATATTGTGTATATAGTGTATATATAATATAGTGTTAGTATAGTAATAATATTGAATTATTAATCTGAATTCTGCCAGCACATTTCAATGTCATACAGTCAAACTAAAAGCTGGATGCATGGTGTTGTATTAATGAGGGCAGCTCTCTGATGGGTTCAGGCCAGGTGCCCTTCTTCACCCTATTACATGCCTACTTTCTCATGCATATCATTCAGCAAACACTCAACTGAAACATGTGGACTGTGTTCTACTGGAACCTAATGAGTACAAGTTGCAACAATGTTTTGTATTGTGTCTTCTCTTCTAAGTTTCCAAACACTTTCACTCTGATACGGTGCTCAGATTTTTTTTTGCTGAAACATAACAAAGCTCTAACTCGATGATGAAGAAGGTGTAAAAGCCTGTGTCCTACAGTAAAAATAGTCATCGAGCTGCAGAAAGCAATGGTGCAACGCAGCGCAGATACTTCAGATGTTACAGAGCAAGTTGCTTTTACTTCTTCAGTTGGGTCTCTTGAGCTCTTGTTGAGTTTTGCTCAATAATTCAGGGGCAACACTATGTATAGTGGCTCATGAAAACAGGGGAGTGTATCAATAATTCACTGACATCTCATGTAAAAATAGTCAACAACACAATGTGAGATGTGGATGCTTTAGAAGTATGGTTAGAGTGAGGGGAAGGAAGATGGAGGAGTGCCATGGAAATGGACAGATAAGCTAAACTACAGGATGACAGACACCTAAAAGGAGAGCACAGCTATGTTCAAACTAGGGGTTTCACAGAATAGTTGACTATCAAAACCACTAGTCAACACTGTGCATCATTTTAGACTAATCGTTCATTTGTGGTTTTAGCACAGTGCAGTAATAAAGCAGTGGCAATGCATCTACATCAGATATGCAGCTGGGGGTGCTGTGGGTAGTTGTTGACAAGTCATAGTTGTCATGCGTGACTTTAACACTGTGCACTGTGGGGTACTAAAGTAGCAGACATGCAGCAAGAGCAAGAGGCAGAAAGAAACATGGCTGTATGTCCCAATGCTCAACTACAATCAACAGTGTGGAAATATTTTACCAGAGCAGATAAAACTGTCAGCTGCAATATACGTATGTAAGGCTACCCTAACTAGCCATTTGTATTTTTCTCTTTACACTAGCCATTTGGGTAAAATGTATGTTAATAATCTGACAGCTCATTCCACTGTATCAATGTGTCAGTCACTATTAATAATGTTTATTTAAATAAACCAATACATTCGTTAACTTAATGCAACCTGTGGACATTCATGTTTATTGGCGAGATTGCTACAGTAGTTTCACAAGTTATATCCGAAGTTGATCTTGTATTTCAAACAGTTTGAGCATGTAGTCATAGTACAGCATAGTAGACTTTTCCGGGCTTTTGAGCTGGCCGAAGGTGAACATAACTTTGGTTGTTGTTGAACATAGATTTGTTTGAGCAATCATTTTCTACGTTATGCCCAATTAAATAAACAGAATTTAAGGTATGTAGAGAAGAAAGACTCCACTATCCCTGCAAGAAAGCAGTCGCGTTGTTACTGCAGTCAAACGGTATCTCCAGCTCAGACAAGCTTGCTGGGGGTTTAGTCCAATCAGATTGCGGCTAATTTGTAAACAGCCTCTCAGGGCCAATTGAGGCCCCGCCTACATTAGTTAACTCTTTACTGGTTGTATGTGAGACCTTTTTGACGAGAACTGATCGTTTTTATTGGGTGAAAAAAATATTATATAGCTTCCGCAATTAACCAACTACTTGACTACTTTTTGTGAGTAGTTGAATTACTTCTAAAATGCAGCAGTTGTGAATGCCCTAGTTCAAACAGGAAGGTCATCTGTCCATACTCCTGCCCAGTGGAGATAATATTGATGGATTCCTCAGGGTCTAATTGGATACTGGTAATTTACCTTCAAATAATGACTCATCATTTATCTGAAATGAACAAGACAAATGAAAACAAGTTCAATCTTGTAAAGAAGAGATTCTGACTACTCTCACTACTACAGTCTGTCTGAAATATTTCTGCTTTTACAGGCAACACAATATGAATGTATTTCCCTCTATCAAGATCCCTGTGTTCCAGCTTATACCATTGTCCAGCTCGCCATATTTCAAAGGCAGTGCAATAGCAATAGAACAGGTACTGCTAACTGCTGCCCCTCCCCTCCCCCCCACCCATCCTTCTCCCTCAGCTACATGATGGATGGCCTCCCATTACCTCCCACTGGCCTTGGCTGAGGTAATTTCACTCATGCTATGGTTGCACAAACACCACACATCCCAGCAATTAAATCCACAATCACAACCACAAATGATTTGCTTTTGCAGTACATCACTTTTGTATATGTGTAATTCTAAAGGATAGCACTTGCTGACTATTAAGCCCTTGTTAATTTTCCTCTGAAAATACAGCTCCATTTTGCTCTGTTATTGAAAAGCAGCCTAAATGGAAACAGATGTTTCACTGCTTTGAGACAGTTTTACACATTTACAGCTACCTTACATAAAAAGTTCTTAAAAGATAATAAAGAGTAAAACAGTGTCCTCAATACAACAACATAAAACATATAATGTCAGTAATGAGGTGAGTCCTCCAGACTGCTCATTGAGCCTGTCACAGAGAATATTTAGCACCATACGTCCACACAGTTATTGTAGAGAGGAACACTGTGTCATTATGGTTGCCATTAGAGCTGTACACTCTCATACAGAAGTATCTTTAGAAACTCAAAAAAATATATTTGAGAGGTGGGGTCCATGTCTCCATGCCAATCAATCGATCAATCAATCAATCAAACAATCACGTTTATTTGTCACATGTAATCATATAGGGTACAATCACAGTGAAATGTAATCCGGCCAGTTCCTTCAATTTTCATTCAGGATCCTAGTGGCCTGAGGGTAGAAGATCTTCCTGAGCCTCTCAGTGCTGGGCTGGTGTATCCGGTACCTTCTTCCTGATTGCAGCAGGGAGAAAAGGCTGTTATCCAGGTGGTTGGGATCCTTAATGATTCTCCTAGCCTTATTCTTGCAGTGCCTGGTGTAAATATCCTTTAGGCACCACTTCACTGAATGAACCACTCTCAGGGCCTTGCAGTCCTGTTGGTTGCTGTTTTCGTACCAGGCAGTGATGTTCCCCTTCAGGAAGCTCTTGATGCTGAAATTCCTCAATATTTGAGGGGATAACTCTGAGGTGGACAGCCTCTGCCTTGCCTTTCTCACCACTGAGTCAGTATGCAGCGCCCAGGTCAGGTCCTTGGTGATGTGGACACCAAGGTACTTAAAGCTGTCCACCCTCTCCACCAAGAACCTGTTGATATTAAGGGAGGCGTAGTTTCCCGCCCACTGATTCCGTCTAGTCCTGCTGCTTTCTTGGTGCTTGAAAGCCCTCCTGACATCATCCTCAGAAAGGGTGATAGGTGTGAAAGGTGCACCCACCCATCCATTAACCTCTGCTTCAGTTGTTTTACTTGCTGGTTGCCGAAGGCCTCAAAGTGAGGACAAAAGTTGTTTAGCTCACTTGCTAGAGACGCATCAGCACTTGACAAGGATGGGGGGGCTTGTAATCTGTCATAGTTCTTAGACCTTGCCACATACTTCTGGGATTGCCCTCCAGGAATTGTAGTTCCATGTTCTTCCTGTAGTCCCTTTTTGCCTCCTTTACTGCTCTTCTTACATTGTAGGCTGCTGCTTCATAATCCATGGTTTCTGGTTGTGGAATGATTTAACTGTAGTTTTGGGTCCAGTTGTTTCTTTGTTTACAAAGTGGTGAGTTGACAATTTCCCTATCCTGATGAGTGACTCATAGTCATATATTATCATTGTCCAATATTATTCTCAAAAAGTACAACTAATATTGTAAAAATAAACATAAAGAGCATAAATTTGTGGAGCTGATGGAGAGGAGACTGGATAGGTCCGCACCTTTTAGAATTAATCAATGATCATTGCTAGTTCTCTTTCATTTTAAATGCATAGCTCCTTTTGCTAAATACTAAATTCTACTTTTATTTATTACAAGTCATCTAGAATAAGTCACGTCCTTTGTGGCAGAATGCTTTTTGAAGTGAAAACAGTGGCCAAAGATGCCTCAAACTGCTCCTGTAAAAGATTTTATGAAGCTTTCATAACGAATTCAATCACTGCTATCATCAAAAGAGCGTAGCAAAACAGACCTGTATTTCTCAACTTCTGATTTAGCTTGTTCCTTAAATAATAGTTTTCAAAAAGAAAACCTGGCCAATGATAGCCCATTGAGCAAATCATTAAATGGCAGCTTGTGAATGTCTTGCCACACCCACATTTTTCTCAGTACTTCAGAGTCTCTGTCTTCTAAAGAAATAATTCTGCTCTGGCAATCAGATGCAGATTACCGGCTTGGTTCATTGCTCTGATTTGTTATTAGATGAACTAATGGCAGACCGGTTGATTCAGTCACCCTTGAAATCAATTTCATCAGAACCATCGACTTTTCCTCCTATTTCTTTCCTTATTCGGAAACTACTGGTTGTAAGCAAAATAAACAAAAACAACTAAAATAAGTTGAGTGTCAAGTACCGAAAAAAGGTTGAAGCCTACCATTTGCCCTTGTGCTGTGATTTCCCTCCTAAGTGTTACAGATTTTCATGCTTGGCACACACAGTGTGTAGTCCGGTTGCCAAGACTGTTCACGTTGCAAGCTTTAATATTGCAGGTTTTGGAAAAGATGCACCCATGACTCAGTCACTGACCTCTTGAAGATAACATATGTTGCTAACCACATTTGATACAGCTGTCTGTGATGGAAATATGACTTGGCTACATTTTTCATGTGGTAACAAAAAAGGCACAATTAGAGGCGTCTTTCACGAAAGCAAACCTGAGTTCAGTCACAGATACAATGAAGCAATTTTGACTTTTAACTTATGTCACAAATACTGATACAATCCTTTAAGTCACAGTACTGAGGGACAACACAAACTGTGCTTTCTAGTCGCCAAACACAAAGCTCTCACAATTGTTTTTTGGATATGATACAACATACAGCATATAGAAGCCTAGTTTGGATGCTAAAGGTGAAAAAGATGAGACCATCACCGGGGTTATCAAGTCAATAAAACAGGTCTGTAGCATCTTAACAAGCCTGAACAGGAAGGTCTGGCATCTTCCAGATCCTCCCTGACAGAAAACCAAACTACACTGCCTGCATTTCTTCTCTAGGGTTGGACTGAGGTTTGAAGCCTCAAACTGCATGTTGCAAAAATATATAATATATTGATCTCAGAAACTGCGGTTTGTGACACTGTCCACTAAAAATGAAACTAATGAAATTTGTTTAGGTTGGTTAGCAGCTCCTTACATGAGGATTAAGAAAAGAAAGAATCTCAATGATAGAAGTTAATACTGCCATTGACAAAGTTGTGTACTAGTCAAACATTAGTTTTCTTCATCAAAAAGCACAACAAAAATCACAACAAAATCACCTAATGTATCTTGATTCTACAGTAACCACAGAAGTCACAAACAGAGTCCAAATCTGTCCAACAGCTTGCTGCTCCTCATGAAACAGCTGCTAATGTTCTCTGATAGCAGCAGGGTTTACCTGATAGGGCTCCTGCCAGCTCTGGACGCAGCCACAGTCAACGGGCCACAGGTCACAGCTCCCCCCCTTGGCTCTTACTGCCGCCAAGCGGCTGGGGCTCCTAGAGGATGTGCTGTCCAAATGCCAGGCTGCTGTCCGAGCCCCCCTTCGGGGGAGGGTGGCACCGCCAGGGACAGATCCGTAATGGTACCGCTGGGATGGGTGATGGTGGTGGTGACTGTTGGGGTGCTGATGATGCCAGCTGAAGGAACATGGCACCTCCCCACAGTCCCCCCTTCCATCCAGGTCTGCAAAGCAACTCTGCTGTTTGCTCAGGTAAGCAGTCATGTTGCTGCCACAAAACACTAACCTCTGCTTACTTCAACAATTTGTCTTTTGCTTCCTTTTGTTCCTCTTCTGTAGGCTCACTGGTACAGTCATCAAACACGAGACACGGTCCTGCCTGTTCTATGGGTTGCTCGCTCTGGGAAAATGAATGATGAATGAACCGACTGGCTGGCTGCGCTAACTGTACAGGCTAGAGAGGGTGTGCGTGTGTGTGTGACCGTGTGTGTGTCAGAGCTTCTGGAGTGGGAGAACGATAAATGAGAGAGAGAGAAAGGGGAGGGAGGAAGAGGGGAGAGAGAGGGATAGGGCGAGATACTGGATGAGAGTAAAACTGAGTGGGGGGGGGGGGGGGGGGGCTGAGTGAGAGAGGAATGGGGTGAAAGAAGGGGGAAAAAGAGAGAGATAAATGAGAGAGAATGATGGGATGGAGAGAGGCAGATAAGAACAGCAGGAGATAGAGAGAGAGTTGTCTGTGCATTGGCTGCCAGCCCTCTGTCAATAAATGAGTCAACTGGCAGTGCTGCTTGACAGCATCCGCACCTCCAGGCAGAAACAATTGATGGCCAGTGCTGCTGGGAATCGGAGGCAATGGAAGTTTGAACTACAAATCCCTAGACTGCTATTGTGGGAGAGGCTGCATCTAAGAGGTCTAAGTTCTGTACCTAATGCTTAACAATGGATCTTCTTCTATGTAATGAGAAAGGAGACACTCATAGTTTCAAACCCATCAGCTCCACTGAGCTTTTTAGCTCACAGTTTTCAATTTTGTGCCCCGCAAACTCCACTCTCATCAGCTCTGATATACCCACTGTACACTACCTGCCCAGCACCAAACAGCAGACACACAAAGTTAGAGGCTAGCTGGTGAACATAGTGGAGCATTTAGCAGTTAAAGAGCCAGATATGTTTATTAGGAGTTGGTGGAGACGAAAGCAGAGCTAAACTAGAGTATATTCATCAGGAAATATGACCCCAATTGAATGATACTGCTGCTCTGTGCCTGCTGGATGTTTAAATAGGAACTTGTTGCTAATACATTTGACATAACAACTTTGCAGGACAATAATATAAGATATTGTTTTATTGAATTGTTGTGGAATTCTTCTGCCCCCAAGTGGCCAATAAATGCAGCTTTAAAATAGCTATATATTACAGTATATCTGACAAGTGGTGGATCAAAAATAAATCTTTGATTCAATATATATAAATATACATATATACATAGAAGATACATACATACATACAAGAAAAGCAGTGAGTGAGTAGTGCGTAATAAAGACACCAAAAAAAGAAAAACAACTAAAGTTAAACACTAAGTGGGTCTGGCTAACACATTTCAAAACCGTCATATATGGTCCTGTGCCTTCTGGAGGGTGTGAGAAAAGTTTTAAGGTTCCTAAAGAACTAAAATCACACATGGGTTGATAGATGAAAATATTTTTAAAGTCAGCCACCTCCAATAAATGCTTTTATACTTTAAATACACGACTGCTGAGACTTTATGCCACAGTGGATACACTATTTCTTTTCTTTCTTTCTAAAATCTTCTTTTTCTTCAAGTATTCAGAAAAGCAAACAAGAAGAAGACAAAAATACAATCAATCCCACAAACCACTGATCCTCACACTGATCCAAACTTTCGAAACCCAATCTCACAGCTGAGGAGCATGTTGTTAGGCATTAATGTTACTGGAGGCATGCTAATTCATTGTGATCAGAAACTACATTTCTGAACTCCCACATCCCTCACTTCTTCAGTCACATGGAATCAGGGTCCTGGGGCTTTTAATTGCAAGCAAATGATGCTAAAACATCCGGCTGCTTTAGTATCAACATCATCTGTGATGTGAGAGAAGAAAACAAGCCATATGTCTCACGGTGTCTGAAACACAACAACGTACACATATAGTAGAGTATAGATACTGAATTCTCACGTTGAGATGATGTCACCATGACAGCTTTCCTTGCTGTGATATAAAAAAGGTTTTGCAATGGAGAGTTTTTCTATGCCACATGGTGTGTTATGTGATGCTTTAGTATGTGTGTGGGCGTTATCATTACCCATTCCATCTACCAGAGGCGACAGCCACAAAACAGTCAGTGATGGAGAATAATACCTCGTCAGAGCTGACTGAGGCAGCGAACAGCATGCCCCCGTAAGAGAGAGAGCATCAGTAGGCAGCCTGAGTGTGTGTGTGTGTGTGTATGTAATGAGGAGTGTGTGGGCAGGAGGGGGCATGGTTGGATGGATGGTTGGTCAGTTAGAAACAAATGCACAAATCAACAAACACAGACCTCTCAGCTCAGTTGGCATCTCTGACACCCTTGCTTCACTGTTCCATGTGTTTTCAGGTTTGCCCACGTGCTTAATTTCATTATGATGGGATGCTGTTGCTTTCCTGCATTGCTGTGCTCTTGATCACATAGCCATTTGAAAATGGAGGATGGTCATCGTTAGTCATAAGCTGTCAAGATACAACATGACCTTTTGGTTTTATGTTTACAACATTGTTAGACATTAAAGAAACATTCAGTGTTTGGGGTTTAGAGGCACTCTGCGATCCATGACCTTTATTGACATTTATCAGGAACATATACATCCTGAAACAACATTCAAACACATCATCACGCTCCACCCCCCCTTTTGTCTCCTTGATTTTCAGGGGTTTGGGAGGGTCTTGAAATGCCAGTGGAAGAAGCAGATGGAAATCAAAGCTTTCCAAAACAAACTAGAAATATATATCAAAGTCTCAGAAACTGGTCAAAATAATATTTGAGTCATTGCTGAGAGGGGAGTAAAATCTACCTCACCGCCACTTCAATTTAATCATTTCAATTTGACCCCCTGCCAAGAAAAAACAAGTATACTACCTGCCATTGTCATATACAGTAACAAACTGGAGACTAAGGTTAAAATATCATACTGACATTATTACAGTTAAAGTTATTCCTAATAAACACAGCTAGATGTTGTAGGCTGAAAAGATAATTAGCAGGTGGATGTTTCGATGAAGGCTTTTGTTTGTTTCTATTTATAGTCTGTAAAACAAATTCATATGTATATCAACTTATTTGCTTCCATTTAAGTCCACAATATACACACATTCCAGTGTAGATTAAGACACATTTTCAGTGACTCATGCAGAAATCTGTTAAAGGAAAACTACACCAAGAGGTTACAATGATGTTATCATAATTTAATCCATGCCTCTCCTAAATGTAGAGCCCATCAAGCTGACACTATAATCTCTGATTTTCACCTAATATTCATCTTGATGTTACATCCCTTCAGTTAGTCTTCCTGCTTTCATTGACTCAGTAGGTTTTGTTTAGTAAATTAAGTCATCTCACAGGTGTCATCTTGTAGACCTAGTTTGTGTGTGTGAGCAAGTACTACCAGCTTAGAATCATCAACAGCTATAATCAATTGTACAGTCACTGTAGTGTACAGTCACTACATTTCAACTTGATATTATGAGTACAAGCAAAGATAGTACTAAAACATTCACCAGCTGAGTGATAAACTCTGACACAGCTCTGTGAGAAGCTACTTCTCTGATTAAATGTGCTTAAATGTGTTTTTACTTCTTGGAAGAGCTTGGGCTAGGTCAGGGACCATTGTTGATTAAAAAAAAAAAAAAAAAAAAAACAGTGCTGCTGATTATACATCTGCATTTCCTAGACGTTACATTTCAGATACAGTGTTTTTGGCTGCAGTGGTCAGTCTGTGTTGATAGATTAGGTGCAACAGCTACGTATAAATCTTCATTCCCTTCTCCCACATTTTTTGCCCCTAAACAGGAAAACCTTAAAACACATATGCCAGACTAAACACTTAATAATTTTCTTCCATGTACAACCTGCATGAAACCTTGGTGCAGTCCTTTAGTAAATAAGGACAAATGCAATTTCTCTGTTGAGCACCTACAAATGGGCCACAAATCCTTAGTAAATAGCCTCCTTTGTGTGGAACTGAAGGCAATCCTATGCATACAGCCTTGAGGCCATCACTGAGAGCTGAGCTCTCTTCAGGTCCTCCTGAGTACCTAACAATGTATTACTATTTTCAGTCAGCACAACACTGTGGCAAAAAAAATGTGACAATTTTCGACAGTGATGTAACTAGTGATGTCTATACTAAATAATCCAAACAAACCAAGCAACCAAACAGCCAAGTTAGATAAATACAGTGAACACTCAAGTCATAACAAATGGTATTCTGTAGGCACATGTGCAGTAAATGTCAGAGTGGATACCTCAGAAAGTTTAATCTAAGATCAGACACACTGGAGTAATTGTATTTACTATCAGACAACAATGATGAAGTGTTAAATGTAGCCTCATCACTCATATCTGAGCTCTAGACTGCTTCTCACAGTAACTGATGATTTTTACAGTTGTCACATTTGCAGCAAAGTCTAACAGCAACCTTCTGTAAATAATCACTTCAGTGAAGTTGCATACATTATATATATATTTTTTTTACATAATATTACTTGTGCTCTCTGTAATTTCCTATGTAATACCTTCTCCAATGTGTTATGCTACACAGTCCAATCAACTGTTATCTGTGTGTGTGTGTGTGCACGTGCATGCAGTCTCAAGCAAACATTTGTGTTGTTGTGTGTGTTTGTGTTTCATTGTCATTCCACTCAGATAGTATTTGACCCTTGACACAAAGTCAGGATGAGCCAATCAAAATCTGACAGGTCTTTTAGTGTGTTGGTGCCACTTGATTGAACAGCTCTCAGCCACTCAGGCTTCTGTCAGTAAGGAACACAATCTTCTCTGCACTGAGGAGGAGAACTCGTGGTAAGAAAGTTGAGTTGCTTTAATGGGCCATTCCCTTGGCCTTGCATGGCAGCCTCCATGCCACATGGGTGAATATGGCTTGTAGTGTAAAAGTGCTTTGAGTGGTCGGAAGACTAGAAAGGCGCTGTATAAATGCAGTCCATTTACCATTTACAAAGTACAATTAACCACTTAGGGCACTCCCCACTCCTGGCAAATGTCCTGTAAAAATTTTTATTTTTTACAGGACATTTTCAATCAAAATGTGCAAAGTTATGCTTTATTGTATAACTCAACATTGTAAGTGCATGCAGTGGTGCCAGAAGCATTGGATTATTGGAAGAATGATGGCACATAGTACAAACGTCCTCTTTCTATCTGACATATATGTATATGTGTGATAATTCACAAAGAATATAATAGAAGATCCAGTGTAAAAGCCAGGTGTAAATGCACAATAATTAATAATCCAATCAATGTGTCTGGTGAGAAAGTCAAGTGTATTTGGCCACATTAACAACAAAATGTAAACGCAATGAATAATTTTGACTTGAAGTACACCTTTAATCTGACAAAGAATGAAGCTGTGAACTGAAAGTGAACTAAAAACCTTGTCTATGTAATTTTCTTGCAGTGCAATTTATGTAATGCACCTAAATTGCCACATGGGGGCACTTCAGCTCAAGCTGTTCAGCTTCAAGCCCATAGCCTGACTAACTAGCAGCATTTAACTAGTATTCTTGAGGACTATTTGCTACTATTCATAAAGAAGCCACACAGTAATGCATTTTCACAGTGGTGGCAGGAAAATAAATAGTTTTACAAATTCAGAAGTGTTATCTTACTGGTTTCTTACTGGCCTAATCCAAACTGAAAAAACTTGCATTATATAATATTGTTTTCCTTTCTGGTTTTGGAGATCCACATTTGTTCTCAGAGCAGGCATGTTCCATCCAGTTACTACCCTATGACTGGTATGTATCTGCAGCTTTAGGAAAGATTCAAACAAATGAAATTGTAATTCTGAGGACAAAACATTTCAGCAAAGTCAAATCTGACTCAAGGATGGATGGGACATCTGGAATACTGAGAGTTGCCCCAGTGGGCCAGTTGACCTGTCTGTCAGGGAGAAAGACACTGATATAAAAAGGCAGAAAATTGCCCCATCTTCTGTGATCCTGCATCAGACTGGCCGGACTCCCGACTCCATGCAGGTGTGTGTGTGTGGCTGAGTTATAGATGTATCTATCTTTCATCCCCCATGCAGCTCTACTTGGCGAGGTGACAATGACTATTGGGCAGTAACTGTAAGTGAGTCAACTTACAACTGAATTATGCTGCATTCAGCATAGATCAGGGTAGATATGGTACTATGCTATGATCTCTTTCCCATGATCTCTATGATCTGCCCCCTCCCCTATATAAAAATAATATATAAATAGTATATAATAATATAATAACATTTAATATTTTTAATATAAAATATAACAATATAAATAATAATTCATATTTCCCAAATGTTTAATTTAAGAGCTTGTATGTTTATATGAGATACGTGACATAACTGCAACACACATCAGTTGAGTTGTGCTGCATAATCTGACAACACACACACACACACACACACACACACACGATACAACAGTGTCTCACAAGTCAGAATTTAGAACAGGGGATCCCAAAGGCAAAGACGGAAACTCTTTGATCTGTTTGATCTCAAAAATGCCACAAAACTATCATGCTCTGACATTTAACCCTTTAACTCAATTTTATTGATAATACAATGCTGAATAAGATAGTCACCAGTGCAGCACTGGTGATGATTGCGATACACGCAATTACTTCTGGGATGTTCTGCTCTTCTGTTCTAGATTTTATTTCTTTGTCTCATCTGTCATCAGTCTTTCAAACTCCATTCCTGTCACACAGTTCAGTACTTGTACATTGCCTTGGAATTGAGTGTGAAATCATCCAGCTCTATAGAACTACTACTAATTAGAATGATCACCAGTACAGTCAATCTGACAGAGCTAGGACACTGCAATAACTTTTCTTAATGGCCTAATAAATACTGCTGCTGAACAACACACGTATCCAATATTTGCATGACGCAAACTGAATAACTCCTCCAGCTGCTTCACAATAAAAGCCTGGCAGCAAAGACAGAAAGAATGTTACGGTGAAGCTGCAGTTACTGTTTTAGCCACTGATGGTAGCTTGGCTTAAGTCAGTTAAGTTTTAATCAGGTTTAATAAGGTTAGAAGCTGTCCTAAATCTACATTTAGACACATGAAATTTCTGCAGCATAGGCATGTTTCATCTGGCCATGTTTTCTGTTGTACACTTCAAACTAAAATCTAATCCTCTGCTTAGATCTGGTTCTTTTATTTCACCTGTGGAGACACAAGATAAAAATAATCTTCCATAAGCATATATTCCTGAACATTGGTACAATTTCTCAAACTAACCCATCCTACTTGAATGGTTAGAAAAGAACTTATACATGTATACTGAATGTTATGTATGTAAAAGAGTAGAGAGCTAATAGCAACTATTTGGACCCTAGCTTAGTGCTGTTTCAAGTATGCAATCAGTGACAAATATGATTGCTTAAAATATCCCATCACGGTTTAACATGTATGCACTCACAACTCTTAACATCTAGGCTGAGCTGGTAACAACACCACACAAATAAACAAAACTAGGTCAAAACCTAGTAGATAGCTGGACTGTGTATGAAATGCTAGGGCTTTTAATTTGAAACGATGGTCAGCCAGTCACGGACTTTCATGTTTATAGGGCTGGCCCCTGTGGCCCAGCTCCTGCGGTCCAGCCAAAAGACCAAGGCAACTTGTTTACACCTCACCTAGGTGATATCAGTTTCAGAAGCAGTAAAGATACTGCCATGAATGAAGGAAACACCAGTGGCCAGAAGTTTATCTACCATCCATTCAATGGTGTTACAGGGCCGTGTGTAAGGATTTGGACTGTGACACATTTTCCATTGTTCTGGCTCTGTGCTCCAGTACACTGGATCTGAAAAGAAACAATGACTCCAGAGGTTCAGGTTAAAGAGCTGACTTTCATCTTCAAGGATGTTTGAGGGTGTTTACATCCATATTGGCTGAACTGCGCAAGAATGATCACCCTTTGTATAAGGTCACCCCGATTTTACTGTCCCCACAGTATGGTTGCAAACACCATCTAATTAAAGCTGAAGTCAGCACTTTAACCCCTTAGACACTGTTTCATTTCACACCCATTGAGAGAGCATCCGACTGCGCCTCAGACTGTTTTCACCACAGGGAACACAGATGCAGGGTTCACAGTAATTAATACACAGCATATTCGTATGAAATGTAGCTTTTTCATGGTAAATATGTGAAAGGCTGAATATCACTACTACAACAGATGGTAATATCATCTTCCAAATTCCTTAATAAACTACATCCACAACTCTGCCACTTGCCTGCTCACTCACTTGCTCCTCTTGTGACCACATCACTCCTGTTCTAAAACACCTCCGATGGCTCCTGTCCCACACTGGATTCACTTCAAACTTCTCCTCGTTCTCATAGCCCTCCATGACCAGGCCCTCCTACCTCGCCCACCTTCTCCACCACCACGCTCCCTATTGCAGCCTCTGCTCCTCTGATGCAAATCTCCTGTTCCCAAATTCTGGTACCTAGTCCATAGCAGCCCCTTCCCCCTAGAACTCCCTAATTTCATTTCCTGTGCTACTTAGCACCTGTAATGTGTTTGTGTGTTATTCTTAGTAAATTAAGTCATCTCACAGGTGTTATTCTTTCAATTTGTCATGTAAAGCGTATATGAGTATCTTGAAAAGCGCTCTATAAATAAAATGTATTACTATCATTAGCCTTTTAATCACCTTTTTGGAACATGTCACACTGAATATAGGAGATTCATAAGCCATCATCTGCCTTGAATGTCAATGTAATTAATCATTTATCAAAAACCTTCCAGGGGACAGGTCATCTAAGTCATGTGGAGACCTATATGTTTTCTGATTTACATGTATATTTGGAGACATTTAAAATTAAGGTGGTCTGAATGGCAAGCTCACCTTAGTTAAAGGTCATGGGGCATAAAAATCTTAAGTGTGGGCATAGTTTAGACTGACATGTTAAAATATTCTGTATTCCTTGTACTGTATTCATTCATTGTCATTGGTATAGCAAGAATATACATCATTAAAATAACCCTTCAACACAATACAAGCTACTACTACATCAAACAATTTCTTACTTTATGTTGCCATGATGAATATAAGCTCTTAGGAGTGCTGCCATAAACAACAGTCACCATGAAGAGTTACAGCGATTAAAGGACCAGTGTGTAGGATTTAGTGGCATCTAGAAGTGAGGTTACAGATTGTAGCTAACTGAATACCCCTCCCCTTCCAAGTGTGTAGGAGAACCTACAGTGGCTGCGAAACCTGCGAAAAATGTGAAAGTCCCTCTCTAGAGCCAGTGTTTGGTTTGTCCTTTCTGGGCTACTGTAGAAACATGGTGGTGCAACATGGTGGGCTCTGTGAAAGAGGACCCACTCCCTATATAGATATAAAGGACTCATTCTAAGGTAACGAAAACACAACAATTCTTATTTTCTGGTGATTATACATGAATGAAAACATACTTATGAATATTATGTTGCATTTCTGCCAAGTCCGTTCCGCTAGATCCCACTAAATTCTACACACTAAAGCAACCCAAGCAATCAAACTTTTCCATCTATAATGCACTGCACAGTAAAGAGTCAATTAAAAACTGAAAAGAAAATATTTGAAACATATTTCCTTATTCTCCCTCTGCAGTCCTCTATGCAACTAGATGAACCCAACTTTAATCCCAGAGCTCCACTATAAAGTGTAAGATGCTGAACACACTAAATTATACACATTTTTATTATGCTATTAATGACACAACCTAGAGAGCAGTGGAAATAAACTCAGTGGAAACCTGAAAAAAGGCTAATGGTTGTCGATGTGACAGATCACCAGCCAGCTACTCCATTAACTGATACAAGGAAAGCCTAATAGGAAATATCTTCTATTTAATGAATTCAATAAATTAAAGGAACCTATATTTCTAATTACAATGAATATAAGAAAGGGCACAGGCTGTAACATCAGAGCAGCAGTGGATGGTTTCATTATTGTTGCATACTGTATGTAACTGTTCTCTGAGTGTGGGATATCTACTAAGCCTGTTAAAAATAACCATCAGGGCTGCAACATTTTGCATCTGCACAAATCTTCAGTTTTAGCTGAGTGTTTACTAAGACTGCAGATGTAAACTGCTGCAGTTAATCAGATTTGCAGAAAGTGTCGCTACATAAGCACATTACATATGTCTGGAGTGTTTTCTGCTGCTGAACTTGAAATATGTGTTGAAGAGAAGACACTTTTGGAACTGCAAGCATGGATTTATCCTGCAAGAGGAAAGCTTTATGTGAGAAAATAAATAGCCGGATGTCAGCTCAACTAAAAGATCAGTGATTGAATGAGTTTTGGTAAAAATTTAAAACTCCTTTGACTAGATCATTTCTGTAAATGGATAAAAAATGTACAATAGCTATTACTGGCTGCTTCAATCATATGGCACTGGACTGGAGCTGCTGTGACCCAATACAAGTCAAGAAAAATAAACAGGAGATCACTGCATGAAACTGAGAAGTAGCACTGTGTGAAAAAATAAGTTGTTGCATTGCTGCTCACTTGTGTTGTGTTGTGAGCTACTACTACTTCATAATGCATCTATTAATTCTCTCTTACTCACTGTTTCCACCTGCCTGTGGTCTTCCTATCCATGTGTGTCTGATAAAACAGTGCTGCAGATTTTATACCTGCTTTTCTCACATGCTAAATTTCAGATGCAGTGACCAAATGCAGACCAAACAACTAATTTTCATTGCCACCACTTTTCTTACATTTTACAAGCGTAAAACTGCAGTACAGCCCTTTAGTAAAAAAGAACACAATTTGACTGTGAGCACCTAAAAAGAGCAGAAATCCTTAGTAAATATCTCCAGTGTGTTAAAACCTACAATGAAGGATCTTGTGGCAGACTCATTAAGGAGCTATCTTTGTTTAGTCAAGATTAAAATAGCATTGCTCTGTGAATCTGCTGGTTTAAAACTGCACTGCTGCCTTTTGCTCTTTTTATGTGACTTTATTTTGTACTCGTTGTTTGTCTGAGTCTTCTGTTTATCTCGATGCTGTTATCTTGGCCAGGTTGCCTTTGAAGAGGGGTCTTAATCTCAGAGGGATCAAACAATTAGATAGAAATTCTACAAGTTGTGTGCTGATATCTGCTGCAGTGCACTGCTGTATAAAGCATGACAAATCTGTCATATAGATTAGCTGAAGTGCTTAAAAGAAAGGTGTACTAAAAGCCTTGACCATTCTAAAAATATATAATTAAGACCTTCCAACACAGGGATGTCAGTCAGTCTCCTGGCACGTGCACGCTTTCTAACCTGTAATTCATCTTCAGTGTCACAGTGTCTCTTCTTCAGCTTCTCCGTCAGGGTCTGTTTCCACTTGCACACGGTAACTAGCGAGGGCCATTTCACTGGGCTCAAATTAAGATTGAGCCCCATACTCAGGCTTCCCAGGTCCGGGGCCCAGCCCCGCAGGACTTCCATGGACAGTCTCTTCTTGAGGGTGCCAAGGCCCTCAGAGCGTGGAGGGGACAGGAGGTTCGGGACACTTCCTCCATGGAGAGTGTAGCCCAGGGATGAGTTGTTCATCATGCTGTCCCACTGTCGCTTAACCATAAAGCTCATCTTGAACCTGGTTTTGTACATCCAGATGTGCTCTGACTGGCAGAGATCACCAAGCAGGTCAGACAGCTTCTACAAACAACTAGGCATCCTGTTTATTTTAGTAAAAGATATCCCAGTGAAGAAAGAAAGATCAGTAATTTCCCACATCTTCACAAGTAAAATAATCCATGGATCAGCTGTACCTCTAGATACCAGCTTATACTGTTTTTAAAATCAACTTCTCATCCATGAGCAGAAGTTTGGGTGGATTAGAGGCTCTGTACCGCACACATCTGTCCTCTTTACAGCTGTGGTGTGACACAGTGCATTCTTTGCTTTGGAGGACTTTAGAACAATGGATGCAGTGGAGCTGTGGAGGACAGATGGGTGATATCGCTTTAGGGGGGTGTAAGCCAGGGGAAACACTTGCGACACATACTCAATATATCTGATTGGGTGAGAGCTGCAGCGGCTGGGCCACAGATGTGGATCCGATTGGATTAGGCAGGGAAGAGTGCTGGGTGCTGGAGCCTACTGATATAAATCACATGGAGGCATAATTAATGCCTGAGGGAAGTCAGCTCTGTCAGGAAGCCAAAACTAGATTAGAGACAGATCAATGGAGCACGTCAGGAAAAGAGGTGGAGCAACGGTGGCCCACGCCACAGACAAATATACACCCATCCAAACACAAACACAACATAATGAGCAAAAAAACCAAATGGAAACATCAACATAGTCACTGCAGTGGGAGGTAAATCAAATACGATGCTGAACGCTGGCTTGAGGCTAATTGTAATTCTCAGACTAGAGCTGCTTTAACCTTTTATCTCACTCTTTTGTGATTGGAGCAATCAGAGCGAAGAGGTTCAGCCAGAAAGGAGAGAGATGAGCGGTTTCATCTACTTGTCTGTTTCCTCCTATTCTTCCTTCTCTCACTTTGTGTTCTCTGTCTCTTTCATTTGCTCGTTTGTCAATGACCTCTTCTTTCTCTAGCAACCCACGACCATCTCCCTCCCACACACTGGAGTCTCATGTGTCTTCCTCATTTTCTCCCTGTCTGTCTTCTGGTGGATCAGACTGCAGGAGGATGCGTGGATGTTGGAACAACTCAGGCCTCAGGCCCGGACTGCCTGGAAGCTGCGCTGCTCTCCGCTTCAGTGCTGGATGACCGCAAGATTAGACTCGCCTGGCGTGACAATGATAACAACTTGCAGGTACACATAGAACAAGGTAGAGGGAAAACAGAATGTGAAAACTGTACTCTGCTCACAGCAGACCTGTTGACGGGCTTAAAAAAAATATAAGAAAGAGTCAAAAAGAAAACCCCATCACACTGCCATGTTTCTATGTCACTTGGTTCTCCAGATGCTTGACATTGGCCCTCTCAAAAACCCACTCGCCTATCATGCTACTGGAGTGCACATCCATTATCGAAAGAAGCTGGTTCCCACGCAGCAAATGGCTGCTTTGCCACTGGGACATCATGCGAGTAAGAACCACAGGGGAATAAAAAACAGGCAGAGAGACTGATTTGGAATAGAGCGAGTTAATCCATGAGAAAGGAGGAAGAGAGAGAAAAGAGATGTAGAAAAAGAGAGAGATGGCTAAAAATAACAACTCTATTACAATATAACAATTCTAGTCTCTAAAATGACAAAAATCAGTTACCAGTGCCCAAATATTTGTCTGTTATTTATCTGAACAGAGAAAAACAAGCTAATAAGTAGCATTTGTGAAATAACAACTAGAAAATGTTTGATATTTTAACTGATAAATAATAAAATTTTTTAATCAAATTATTTAAATTAAAATCAATTTTTCTCAATCAATTTATTATTTCAGTACTCAGCCATCCATCACCTATTTGACAATCTATTTATACAAACATGTGATTGGTAGATATTTATGTACAATGACAATGAAAAGCAAGAAAAAAAAGTGCTTTTGGGTTTCTGTGAATCTAATTTGAAATGATGAAGGTGACAATCAGTGTTCAGTTGCTGGACACTGACAAAGATTAGAAAGGATGAGGATGGTTCATGGTGATGAGTGGGTGAGAGTGTGTTTGAAGAAGCTCTAGCAAACAGATGTCATTCAGGTAATTCTGGCAGTTAACACTGTACAAACATGACCCATATCCTTTTACTGTGGGACGTAGCTGCTTCAAATCAAACTCAGACTGCCATAGCAGTTAAACCCAGGCTACCAGCATTTCCAATTCATGTTCATAGATTAGATTTTGTCACACTGCACAAGTAATCTCAGCAGTTTGTTTACACAAAGAGCCTTTCACAGCAGATTACTTACAGATACACTCAAAGAATAACCATACTGTATGAGTGATTGGATACAAGAGCTCTCTGCTGTCTTTAACTCTCCCCTCTCTCCACTCAGCTAATGATGCAGCATATGCTGCCTTCAAGTGCTCATCATAAATTATGACTTGTGATTTTTTGGAAGTCCTCAGTTTTGACTTTTGGGACATTCAAGGACTTCTGTAAAAAAAACATTTCTAGGTAATTAATTTGAAAAATGTTGCAAGTGTTACATCTCTGCAACTTCAGTATTATACAAAAACCCTCCCCTGTCATGTTTGTGTACTACTTTGTTGGCTTATTTATGTGGGCTCAATTTGTAATTACGATATCTCTGAACCCAGACAGCGATTCAACAGCTGTGGGGGTTGCTGTGATCCAGGCTAAGTCCTTTGAAATAAAGCAGAGTTTGCTGTGGACAGCTGTAGAGACAGATTAATTTGAGGTGTTTGGAGAGCAAGCTACTGTTTGAAGTGGAGAGCCAGTTAGCCCTCAATGAGTCTCACTTGCCCTGTGATAAAATGACTGTTGTGCTCATAGATCATGAACACATACTGTACAAAGATATATACAACTCAACTGTTAAAATCTTTGGTTTTGTTTGTTTGTTGTATTTTTCTTCAGGATGATGGGAGAGCGCATGCAACAAAGGTCCCAGGCTGGAAATAGATAGGGAACGTTGCAGTCATATGGTATGTATCTTAACCACCAGGCCACAAGGACTGTAAAGATTTTTGATAGAGAAATACACCCTCCACTGACTCTGGAATACATAGCTCAAAAGACATAACAATATTTGTTTGAAAGGGTTGGGGGGGGTGTTATTATTACTATCATGTGATAGTTTAATGTTGCACACGATAAAGTTGAAGAAACACACCTTCCCTACTGTACATCATGTTTGTTCCTGCGGAAAAATCATCTAACAACAAGAAAGGGTCTTAATAATATAAACAGTACAGTACAGAACAGTACAGAATGACTTATTACAGTAACCCCATCATTACCAATATCAAATTACCCAGAGTCACATTATTTGGCTATTCCTTGATTATTTCTATTTATTCCTCACCACCTCTCCAGTTTTGATCCTGACACAGCAACACAAACAGTACCTGTAATATGATTTTAAACAGGATACAAAAAACGGCCTACATCATATAACCTGATCAAAATCATTTCAAGTCAGACAAAACCTATCCTTTCATGTCAGCTGGTGACTCACCCCTACCTCACTAGCACTGGTTTGCTCATCTCACTGACCATAATATAACTTGATATCTGTGGTCCAATTTTAGACATGGATCCTTCAATTCTCATTTTTTTGTCATTGTGTTGCCTTTTTGTAACCAAAATACCAGCACTACATAAAAAATATGCAGTGAATTGCTGTGAAACAGTAGATCAAATATAAATTACAAGCTAGAAAATCACATATCGAGTCTATAGAACTGCTCTACTAATGACCCACTCTTAAGCTTCTCTACAATAACATTTGTGCTCACATTATTTTAAAGAACATTTCTGAGAGAAACTTTAAAATGAATACCTTTCTGTGGGTGCCTTTATTGTAGCAAAAGCAAATAAGGATCTTTAAATCATTTATAGAAAGAGGAAATTTTCTGTGAAGGCTTGACACATGGGTAAATTTAGATGCGGCGTGGATAGTGCAGATCCAATAATTGAAAAGAGTTCTTTTCCAATTTGATTTCAAAGCGCTGCTGCACGGACTTGTTCTGCTACAGGTGAGGTCTGTTTTAATCGAAACAGAATAATAAGTAGTGTGGAGAAAATCATTCATCCTGAGAAAGGGAAGAAAAAGAAAGGAAAATGACTGATATACAACATCCAACACTACTGATACTGAACATGAGTTTTAGTTTTATCTTCTGTTACATTCAATTGTTTGAACTTAAGATTAAATTTCAAGACTTAAGATCGATATTGTTTTCCTTCACTGAGGTGTTGGGAAAAAAAACATTTCTGGCTTTTTGAAAGGGAGGAACATTTTACTGAGCAGTTCTTCGAAAGCCAGTGCAAAGGCAACAAATCAATTTCAGTACTTAATTCTTCAAATTTTATACATAGTCAATTCAACAGATATCCAATGTGAAATCCTGCAGCTTGCCAATAAAAAAAGAAATGTGTTTAAAATATCACAAGCGACACACAGCTCCAATTAGTTGCTTCCCAGCTGTGTGGAGGAAAGTCGACTCTCATGTGCCTCTGTTGGTGCTTTACGCATGGCTACACATACACACATACAGTGCATGTACTGTATATACACACTCACATGCACATTACTCCCACAGCTCCATCACCTTGTGCCACCACAGTCCAACCAGCAGGTCACTTACTCAAGACTGTGAGCGGTGCTGGAAATACATATTCTGAACCTCTTATTTCTACAAGTACACTCAAAAAATCTCACACTTCCAAACCTTATTTATCGCAAATGAATAGAAACTCATACACACACATTGAAGGGAGTGTTTTTGCTCATAAACAGAATATCGTTGTGTTGAGAACATCATACAAGGACGGAAATTTTCTCAACACTCTAAGCAAGTTACCTCACAAGCTTTAGTTAAACAGAATAGGCTATTCTGGATCTTTTATGCATGCATCTTCTATCAAGTTCACCATTAGATATACACAGCAGTTCTATATTATTTTTGTGCTATAAGCATATTCTAATCATCTGTTTGCAAATGCATCATCTCAATGCATTATATCCATTACTGCCCCCTTCCACCTCTCCATCCCTCACCCTGGGCCTTTAGGTAAAATACAAACACTCTACTTCAGCGCTCTATCAGCCTCCACCACATCCCCCTACACCCGCCCCCCAACACACATACACACACACACACACACACACACACACACACACACACACAAGCATTTGTTGCTAAGCAGCACACTGCTTTTTGTTCATGTGAATGTGGCCTTGGCACACACACTGCAGGGGTCAAAGATTACGTACGTAGCTAGAGTATAATCAGTAGGACTGATGCTGCAATTATTGGTGAGCCAGTCGACAGTGGAAGTTGTAAGTATCACACGTGATGACAAAAGGGGGGTGCGTGCGTCAAAGTGTGACAAAAGACAAAAGGAAGGATCCCGAGGCCCACAGATGGTGTAAAGGTCAAAAAATGGGCTTGTGGCCAGAACTGTTTCTTATTTAGCTGAAACTGAAAAACTGGAAGAAGGGGCTTTTGGATAGTGAGTGAGAAGCTTTGTCCACTGACAAACGACTATCGTGGTGCCTTTCAACAAGGATAGAGGCACTAGATAATAGTTAAAGTTGTGTTGTTCAGCCACTGGCTGACAATAGAAGAAAGCAGCCAATCCAGGGGTCTCGAGGGACCAAAAGTAGATGACTGCACTTGCTATTTGGGCAGCTCTCATATGTAAATAAGTTCATACTGTGTTGTTAATTTGGCATTACCATTCTCCAATATTTTCTGCCATGCTTGAGATGTTCTTACATAAGGATCACTAAATTAACTTCTCCTTGATTCTCCTCTACAATAAATTTGGCGCCATCATAGCATCCACCACTTCTTAATGCCTAAAGGCACTCAATGCGTGTTGTGGAGGTCAGAATAATTGGAGGTCAAAGTTGGGTATAGTTGCACTTTGGCGCCAAAACCTGGCAGAAAATCAGAGGAGAGTGCAGCTGCTCTCTCTATTTAAAATATGGTCTCACTAATGGTGCAATGTTGCACTTCCACATCTGGTAGGAGAGCAGAGAAATAGAAAAGACCCACTAGCAACCTCTAGAGGCTGTACAGCTCAAAATGATTCACAATGCAAGCGTTGGACCCAACAAACTACATACTGACCTCTTAGAGCCTGACTAGAAACTCAGTCCAATTTTCAAAGTTTGTTCTGATACTAGAGGAAAGAGCATGGGTTCAGTGAAATCCAACAGTTTCATAGACTCAGGAGCATCCGTGTGCATAGAAAATTCCATGGCAATTTGCCCTATATGATATGGGATGCTACTGTGCAAAGCTGACATACTCATAGCCCTGAGGAAAGCATGGGGTGTCCAAAATGAAAAGGCTTTATCCTTTAGGGAGTCTGAATGTTCCCAGTAAATATCATAACGGTCTGTCCATTAGATTTGAATATTCCTAGTGGACATTTTGGCCTGATGGTGGCACATAAGGAAAAAGTCAGTGGGTCACCAAAAACATTGGGATTATTCCCAATGAATATCCACAGCAGATTTCATGGTAATCAGACCAGAAGTTTGTTCTTGTCAGTGTAAAATTTTGATCTGATGGTGGTGCTAAATGGAAGGTCAAAGAGTCGGCTAAATATTTGCATTCAATTTCAAGAAAATTTGTCCAGGGCCATCATCACCAGCCTGAGGCCCTGCCAGTAGCAGGGCAAAAGTCTGATTAAGTGCATTCATTTTTCATTCCTATATTCAGCCACATCTGTATTTGTATCCCCCAGGCAATACACATCTCACTCTCTTGAAGATGAGTCTAAACAGCAACATTGTGGGAAAAATGAGTATCCATAGGCAATGGAGGAAAGCTCTCTGTCCTGTCAGTATAGTAAATTTGTAGTCAGGCTCATCTATCAGATGACTCCAGCAGGAGAATCTGCTTGTGAGTGCAGTGTCTGCAGTGTCAAAACTTGGCTGTGCTGAAGGCAGATGACTTAAAAAATGTCAGTGAAGAAAACCAGTGCTCTGGGACAGAATGACTGAGACAGGCCGGTCTGCTGTTGCTTAATGAGTTGAGATAGAGTGAGCTTCTGAGTTTCCCTGTGCGTGGGCAGAGTCAAAATGCAAGACTTGGCTTTCCAGGCAGCAGGGTCTGTGTCCCTCTCTACTCATTCTCCCTTCCAAATGAGGCAGAAAGGACGCAATTGAGCAAAATCAACTAATTTACCCCAAAGTCAAATCACTAAGACACACGTCAACAACACTCTTAATCAACAGGTGAATTGAAGTACCACTTCTTTCTGCAGCACTACCTAAATCGTTGACTGTTGACAGCTTGACCGTTTTAACTATAAAGAGCGGCACCTTTCATGAAAAAACTACATCAAAGGATGAGTTGGTGTTTGAGTTCAGCAGTAGTGTTTTTCACACAGACCTGTCATGAAACTGTATTCTCTACCTGTTTTGTCAACCCAAAGTAAATCAGTAAAGCATGCACAGCAGTGAACCTACCTTGTCTTTCAGCATTTTAGCTTTCCGGCTGTTCTGTACAAGTCGTCTCCCTAGCTTCTTGGCATACCAAATAGAGGCAAACATAGCGACAGGTGAAATAATAATGTTCTGTGGTCTGCGGTGACAGCCCAAACGGCTCTAGCTGCTGCCCATCTGGACTGAGTGCTCCTTTTCAGCAGACTGTAGTGCACAGGCGAGAGCAAAAAGAGAGGGAGGGAGAAAAGACGGGATGATGCTGAGAGAGGGAGAGCGTCTGCACAGCAAAGTCAGGTCTCCGTCAGCCACAAAAGCAAGTGGAGGGAGGGAGGAAGAGAGAGACAGAGGGAGAGAGAGGCTAAGGGAGAGAAAGGGAGGAGGGACCATTGCTTTCCACGTGGAAACAGCATCTTCAGCACCAATTGAAACCTGCTGAGAGGCTGTCAGCAGCTCCCAGTTTCCAGAGGTGGAGGGGGGAGGAGGAAGTGGATGATGCTCTGCTCTCACTATACCTACACCACTTATCATTCTAAAGCCAACCAAAAACAGCAAATAAGAAACACTAAATGCAACGTCACATGTTTAGCAGGCTAAATGATGTGTTTCACTGATGAAAATATCTTTTTTCAAAATCCAACTGAAATCACATTTACTCATCCCTTTTTACATTAAAAAATTGTCAACATGTTTAAATGTATTGTTAATAGTTTTTTATTATTAAAAGGAAGAAAAAAGATATTTGGGGAAATAGAAATGCTCTGTTTTGTCTCAGGCATGTGTTTGATTGACAGCAGCTGACAGGTTTGCAGCATGCTGGTGTTACACTGTAGGGAAAAAGAGACAAAATAAACAAACTTGTGCTACATGTCATGTGCAGACTGTGTGTTGGTAGTAGTGGTATTGAAGAGTAAGAACCATGCCAGCATCTAACGGACCGAAGTGACATTTGCAGGTATGTTTACATGCTGTTTAATGTGCTGCAGCTGAGCAGCTAATTACTGTAGCTATCTAGCATGCAAACTGATGTTAGCAGTGCACTTTTCCCCGGTGAATGTTTGTTTGGTGGCTCGTTCAACAAGCTAAGCTGCAGGACAAGATGTGTGTTCATGTTTGTAAGTTAGATAAGGAGACTTTAGCAGGAAAGCTAATGTGGGTTGTTCAGAGTCTGTGGCTCTTGTTTGTGTAGCAGGATGCTATCAGGCTCAGTGTGACTGTCTGCTCTGCTGATGTTAGAATGCTGAAATTACTGCTTTATGCAAAGACTTGATTGGCTGTATTGAAACATCTATGTTGCAGTATTCTATGAAATTAATACAAAACTAGGTGGTACCATCATGAAACCAAAAAATATAAAACATAAATTTCTCCCATTCGGTTTCAATTTTTTTCTCATAGGGGACCACTGGGCAGATATGTATGCTGTAGCAGATAAAGAAAATGCAGTTAAATTTCTGTTGGTAGCAGTATGCCAGTAGTTCTCACTGGCATATAGTTCACCTGTCTTAAATAGGATCAAATTCAATGCACAAGGGCTTCACAGGAAACAATGCATGTATGTACTGGACGACACAAACATGATGTGATGATTTCTTACGCCCCAATTTGTTTGGCTGCACTCTAAACAGATTGTAATATTTCCTAAAGGCCATTTAAAGGCATTTAAAGTGTAGGTAATATGAGTAAAAGACAACCCACAAATCACTGCAGTCTTATAGTAGTACAGTACAACAGGGAGAGAGGGGATCTGAGCATTGTCAGTTGCAAATATCAGGAGTTAAAGATGTGTTTCATTAATGTGCCAGGCACACCTCATAAATGAGTCATATTAAGACTGCTGTCCCATGCATCACCTTCCTTCCCTCCCATCTATCAACTCTGAACCCACGCATTCTGCATTTTACTCCTGGGCTGCAATTCAAACCTCTCTAATCAATTGATCGACTTGCTTTGCATTCAAATAATTCTGCAAATGAAACTCGAGGAAGACCATAAAGAGGCCTGTTCCTCCCACATCAGGACGTGTGTGTTGACAGCGTATTCTGGATCAACCTCCCATAATAACATGACTGCCGTTCTATCACTAAAGAGTAGGAGCGCTGCAGGCTAATTGCCAGGAAAGATGACACCACACAGCTGAACAATGATAAACTACAGGGTGGGAAGGATGACGTGGCTGTGTTTTTCTCTGTTCCAAGAGCCTCAGCCTGGCTCATCCTGTCCTGGTTTGTCCTATAAGAGAGATTTCTCTTTGCCATTACTGCAGATGGGTGTGATCGATAACATTTTACAGTACACACATCTTTTGCATATCTTCTTCTGTCTGGATCTCACGGTGTGAGTTAACTTTTTGGTCTGCATACTATTTTGTATTTAATTGAAAATTTAAATAAAATGGGTTGAAAGAAAGTGCTCAATCAGCACTTGTCCCAGCTTTTTCTACCTGCAACAGGATACACACACAGAACCAAGTTATTGTTTCTCCCCACAAATAAGGGTGAGGTTCACCAGAGAGCTCCCAGGACAAAAATATTACAAAGCCAAGGCCTAGATTCAATTGTATTGCAATTCTCATTTGTTTGTGATACATTAAACTGATGGTTGCTGTGAGAAAATCCAAACCTTTTGTAATTGAAAGGACAAACAGTATCAGATCAACAATTATGCCTCCTGTGCTAATACTGTGCCTCTCTGGATATCACAGCATATAAATGTCCGTGATATTACAAACAGCAAAATCCTCAAAGTTGCCATGGGGACAGCCATGGATTACTGTTACTGTCTCCTATATCTTCCAGACTGTTTGATGAGAATCAACATGTTACCTGAAAAATGGCATCCAGGCAACACCTGGTGGTAAAGGAAATAAATATTCCAAATTATCTTTTGATGAATGGTAATTTCAGACTTCAGCATATATGTTGCCTGATCTAAGGGCAGTTTTCCAATCAGAAAATTGTGCTAATTATTAAACTGTAAAAGGGGACTGGTAGCTTTAGAGCCTGCTGAGGAAAGGTTGTTATATTTGACATTTACCCAACAAAGCAGAACATTTTAGGTAGTGATTACATTTCCTCTGCTCCATTGATTATTTATGATATGTCTCAAACCTCAGTTTTAAGGCCACACTTCTGATCGGCCACACTCAAAACCACTGTGTGTTTTTTCATAGCTTCTCAGATGGCACTCAGTTATACATGATGTTGGTGAAGTCCACCAACCATGGACAGCTGGCCCAGAAGGGCAGAAAGATTTTGCAGATGTCTGCCAAACCTACATTTCTTGAAATGGGTGAGGAATGTATGTCCAGTAATATTCTCTCTTGGTCTTCTTAAGTAAAATATTAAAGAATGAGGCTGGTGATTTATTATATTTTTCTTATTGTCTACAAATCTCATGTGCAGAGCCAAACCAACAATGAACGCATCCTACTTACAAGTATTGCGTGTGTATCCAAAGCCTGATATATCTCATATGTAGTACTGGAGTTCTTTGAGAAATGAACAATCTAGTACAAAGACAAGAGGTTGTTATGTGGCACAACGAGCTAGTGAAGCTCTGTAAACAGAGCCATGTACCTGCTCAGTGGTGTCTGCCTCACACAGAGCTACTCTCTGGATATTGAAAACGTGATCACTGTTATTAGTCTTTAGAGCCATTTCTAAACAAATTAACGTGACCAAACTGTTTGCGGAGATGGAACATGTCACCCAGTGCAGCAGTGTGGCTCATTGACATGTTTTTAATAGGTTTTGGACAACAACAGAGGTCTACAGCACAGAGGAATAAGATATATCAGGCTTTGGGTATACACACAATACTTGTAAGTAGATCAGCATTTCATCGTTGGTTTGGCTCTGCACATGAGATTTGTTGACAATAAGAAAAATATAATAAATTGCCAGCCATATTCTTTAAGAACATTAAGAAATGTTTTAATTTTTTTTTATCATTTTCACTTTTCATCATCTAAAATCAATCTTAAACTGCAGCTGTGGAAACAAGTTGTGAACACATCACTGATATACAGTATCATCAGAAAGCTTTTTCTTTGAAAACTGCTGCCTGATGTGGCTGAAAATGACGCTATGAGAGCACTGAGAGTAAACCCAAACAGTGAAGTTGCAGCTGAACAGCTAAACAATGAGCTGAAACTCGCTATAAAGCTCAGTTTTTTGTAGGTTCACCACTATGAGCCACACCCAACACATTAAACACTGTCATCACATACATTGTTATTATAAAAAGACTGATTTTTAGATGATTTAAATAAAAGATATTAGTGGGTCTACAAATACATACTAATGAGAGTACCAGTCTGTGTTGCACTACAGGGAACACATGCAATGATATGGTGGAATAACAGAGGGAACTTTTGTATTCCTTTATATTCCGTCTGGTATAGTGTTGTATTTTTATGTGTCTGCTACTGAGAGCTAGGCATGTCAAGGTTGGTTAGTCCAGGGTGGCTGGATCCACACTAAGTGCAGCTGATTGTGATAGGCTGTCAGGCAGGGCTGGAGGAGGCCTTGGCCATCTGGAGCGAAGGGTCCTGGTGTCCCCAGGGTCGCACTCAAGTTATGAGCATGTGCAGGATGATACACAACTTTCTGCCTGGTGTGTATGTGTGCATGAGAGAAAGGTCTGCATGGTGGGGAGGGGAACTCAGCAGGGATGAGGCAGATCTCGTCAAGCCACCCTTGGCCTTGTAAAGGAGGTCAGCCGCCTGCATTTGCATTCTCTTATTCTTTAAAAACACTTGCAAGAGGTTGGAATTTCCAGGGACTAATGGGGAATATTGTGGCAAGGGATTAGTTATGTAGGTTAGTGGAAAACTGAGAATTTACATTTGATATTTTATACACAGCCTTATCTGGATTTTATCATGGATGTAAAAGAGCAGCAAGATGGACAAAAATAAATCAATGCTGATAGAAAGTTGCACACAAAAACAGTATTTGCATCTGTACCAAAACATTATTTTGACAAAGGTAAATTTAAAAACTAACTTTTCACATTCTTCAGAAAAGGATATCCTCCAATATATGCATGCCTTTTTGATTATAGTAAAGATAAGATCGACTGCCGCCATAATCAGATTTTAAAAAGTTACTCTTCTAATGTAACTTCTGGAAATGTTTCAGCTTAACTATTCAAAGTGACAAATAACTCCATTGTTCAAAGCAGGTACGAGAGGGTACATTTATATTCATAAGACTGGCTTATTCTTACTTTTCCCATAGTATGGCAGTGTCATTCATAATCTCCCTGATAGCTAGAATAATAGAACAATCTACCTGTGTATCAGAGTTAAGGTAAAATGTTTTTTTTTTATTTTTTTTATGAAGAGTCTGTTACTGATACTGATGGAGAGTAAGCCAGGAACAGAGCACAGCTTTTAAAACTCATACAGAGGGGAGGACTGCATGATTAATTCTAGCAAAACAGCAATTTTGATTCACACCTCTCCAATCTCATTTTTACATGACGGCAATTGTGCTATTTGCATTAGCAGGGAGAGCTGCTGCATTAACCAAAGGCTCCTAATTTCTTTCCTGAGTTGCATCAACATTGTCAAGACAGCCTAACCCCACATGAAGAGCAGTGCAGAGGGGGAGAGGACAAAAACATTGATTTTATGTACAAGACAGGCAGATATAATTGTAACATAGAGAAAGATAAACAATAAAACTAAGCAAAATGAGGCAGAATGCAACAAGTTGCTACTTTTACACCAACAATCTACCTTTCAAATAGTCATTGTCTAGTTATAAACAACATGTAAACAGAGAGATTTATTTTATTTTAAGTATTTCAATCAAAAACACTTGATATACTGTATGCTGCATCTCTAATCTGCCCAAAATGTGATACCAAACAAATAAGTAAGTACCTGGTTTATGCCCATGCACACCAGAAACATAAAGTTTACTTAAACATACATACAATGTTCAACTTTCAGAGCTGCCTGACACTGACATATTGAACTGGGTCATTGACCTTGACTTGCTGGATGATGTGCCATAGGCCAATGCACATTAAAACACACACACACACACACACACACACACACACACACACACACACACACACACACACAGATCAATAACTACCAAATACGTATTCTTTGGTACTATACAGTTCTAGATTATAGTATACTAAAGTTTTTGTTATTATCATTATCACAAAGTTTCATAACAATCGTTTCCCAAAAAGGAATCAAAGGAAAGTTGGACATTTTTAAAAGAGTGGCAGCAAAACATCAAAAACAGTAGCATATCTGTATATAATTATATATGTATATAATGAAGATTTCTTAGTCATTAAAGTTTGTTTTAAAAAATTATTTTCGTATTTTCATGACATACTTTTAGCCACATTCCTTGTTTGCATATTGTTCCAGATATTTATTTCATAGAAAGTGTTCATTAACAATCAGCCCTGTACAGCCATGCATAAATCATAAACAAAGCAGCTGAACTCTGGATCATGACACACCCTGAGAGACTGCCTTTGCATGTAGATATGATACATGTGGTATATCATCAATTTTATTTGGAGTTTCTGTAGTGACCAGTGGTTCTTAGATACACCTGCTTACCAATCTGCATATTACGAATGCTATTCTAAATCTTTAATGTGTATCTGTCTGGTGATGTTGAGTGGGTCATGTCTAATGAGGTTGTTTGATGATGTATAGGGTCAAAGGGTTTTCAGAGGTGGGTAATTATGGGGCAGATCATAAGCTTCTTAATAGTCACCTCTTTTATCTGCAGCACCCTCAGTTGTAATGTAAAGCAAAGCATAAGCAATGCAGCCTTTCAAGTTATGGTACATAACACAATGCCTTCCCAGAAATTGAGCTATCACGGTCCTTTAATCCAACCATTTCTTTGTTTACAAAATATGCCTGTATCCCTATACCTATTCTTATATGTCTATGACATGATATATTTATATACTGCCAAATTAATCATGAAAATGACGTGGTTATTATATAGATAAGAGTGGTGTCACCCACTCCACAGCCACTCAGTTTTGCACTTTCATAATGTTGGGCTACTTGTGAGACACAGTGTAGCACAGGCTGAGATATCCTGACCACTAGTCCCTATTACTAAGATGGATGAAGTTCCAATAACCCTGGGTCCTACACTTCCCATTATGCCACTCAATAGTGTCTTTCATGAGACTCTCCCTGCCTGGTAAACACCCACAGTTTGTAACACAGCTCTCCACACCCAAGCTAACGTCTCTAAAGTGATGTCTAGAGCCACAGAGGACATTATGAAATTATCTTCACAGGCTGTGTAGTAAATAGACTTGGACATTAAATTGGTGGAGTAGCCCATTTCACATGTCACAAGTGTTTCGTAGTAAATAGGGGGGCACATTTGGCCAGCCTCTCTGCATAGTTTTCATCACAATATGTGATCTGTAATGACTGTATCCTTTTATTTGTTTGAATTAGGGTGATAATTAGTTCAAGATAATTTAAGAATTACTAGACTGAAATTTAACTTCTTGCAAAAATTTGGGATGAGCTATCAAAGATATTGTTACTTTCCAGATGTTAAACATCTCAACATTTGGAACAGTTCTCATATAAAATGTGGTCTGTTTGCTTTGAGTCCATTAACATTACTTATGATTTAAAGACATCTTATTTAACTTTGTACATACACGCAACATGTTGGATGTACAAGCTAATCATTTACCATTAAGTGCTTTTATTTGCAATGATCTGAATTCCAAATCTGCCAATGTGGAATTCATCTGAAGCAAGCACTCTTCAAACATAATAAGCAGCCCTGTAACAATTTCACAAAATATATTCCTGAAATTTGCATAAGATGCTTTAACCAGTGAAAACAGAGGCTGAATTTTGACAGTTCAACATTAAATTTAGAGAGGCCATGTATTCAAGCTGTTGCAGTCAAAATGAACAGCTATTATCTGGCTGATTTTTCTTAGTGAAAATAAATGATCTTCAATATAAATTTGAAAAATGCAACTTTTAAGAGAATTAAATATTCATGGATGTCATTGGTGATTATTTTGAGGCCATACCTGGATGTCAGATTAGTACAAATGCAGCTGCTTAAACAAAAATTGTCTTCTTTGAAAGTCTGAATGAATAAAAAGGGTCAGCACACATCCAGTATATCCCACATGATGCTTAGACCCAGCCTTCAGCTATAGTCAGGCTCCATCTCCTGATTTGAGAAGCTACGACAGCACTCTGTAAATACTAATGGCTGTTTCTGTTTAATGGCTTTCCATTTCCCTTTTCCTCTGTTTAAGAGCTGACCTTTTTTAAATGCTGCCCTATTTTTTTCTAAGATGTTCATTTATGACAATATTAAATTAATTGTTCAATATATCTTACTTCTTATTCTATGAATGTTGCCACCACCTTTAATTCATGTTCACCGATGGTTTTTCCATCAGCAAAAGAGAAAAAACGATTTTAAGAGAAAATGGCTAAAGTGCACAAAATTGACCTCTTACAGAAAACCACTAAGAGCAAATCAATTTTGGAGGATTCCATAGTGTTTCTGAGTGTAGACAACAAGTACCGAATCCTTCACAGAGATGGCAAGATGGGTTTTGGGGTTATTTGCAGTGCATCATTATGTTCAATCTAGTTCTGATGGTAACTCCTTGTGAACAGACCATCAGCAGAAGAGGTCAGTCACACTTAGCGTGACATTTTGGCTCCTTGTGTTTCCTCTCTCCCTTTCTTTTCTTACTTGTTCGCTTGCTGTCTTGAAATGATATTTACTCCGACAGCAGAAAGAGATAAAAGAAAGGCATTCATAACACCCACAGAGGGTCATGAAGCGCACATACGCAATTACAAAGGCCATCTGTGAATGTGCACGGAAGAAGCCAAGACACCACATCAAGTGTGTATCAAGACCTCATCCAACAGAAATAAAGCATTATCACTACTACATACAACTATACTTAATACTATTCCAGCATCCTGTATGTTCAATACATTATTTAGTCCCCCAATAACCTTCAATTGCTCATCCCAGGTTGCCACTGAGAGAGAAATCAGAGGTTAGAGACAAGACTATGAAATGATTCTGGAGGCATTTGTTAGTATTTGATAGTAACATTATAAAGAAGAGACTCAAGTTTCAACCTTTCTCCCTTCTGTTCAATAAAAGGCAGAAAGACAACAAACCCAGGCAGATTTTCAAGAATTGTCCAAATGTGACTGAGGCAGATGGGCACTTTGATAACAGTCTATCCACAGAAGAAGAGGAGACATTTTAAAGAATCGCTTTGATGACTGGAAGTCTAGACAGTTTCTCTGACCCAATTAAAGAGACATAAAAGTGCTGTTTTATCAACTGTGTAATAAATATTCATGCATTTGCTATGATGAATGGAGTTTTCCGTGTAACCTTTAGATGATAATTTAGCCTGAGTGAAGCTTCTCCACCCAAATCTCGCCCATCTCAGCCATGTTCGGGTCTGTAAAACACTGAGCAAGTTTTCCATTGCCTTAATGGAAAGTGCCTTGCATCTTAATATTACAGCACTATAAATGAAACTGGTGCATTTACAGGGCCAAAAGCAAATTTTATTATGAGACTTAAAAAATATGATCTCAGCTCAGCTAATGCAAGGTAATCAGAAAAACCGACATTTGAAAGCAAAGGGCTTAATGCTATCTCAGTTTAAAATAAGCTTTACTGTATAACTGGTAGCTCTAAGTGCCATGGCTAATTGACCAAAGTCAATTCTGCAGAATTAGGTTTTAAGAAGCAAAATGTTGACTACTGATAGGAGGCAGGATACAGACTATGTTACAGTTCTGCAACAAAGTCACCATTGCTACTTGAAAAAAGACCCTGATGTTTGCAATTCAATCCTCACTTCAACATACAGTAATGTTTCTGTTGAGCGGTCCCACACCAATTGGAAAACCAAGCAAAAAGTTCTTTCAAGGTTAAGACTTCAGTCATCTGTAAAGCGAGCATGAGTAGTCATCTTGTCATCCAGATATTTTGCATTAGAGGAAATTTAGTTTTTGCTATTAAATCTTCCTTTAACTAACTCATCATACAGTTAAATGTTAAAATCCAAGAAGACATAATCCAGAATACATTTTGTAGTGGACTGTAGCCTGTCACTGAAAATTACACATCATCTTAAGGCAGAATTTGTGTACTTCATTCCACCCATGGGGAAATAATTACATAACATACTTCTGTGTAAACTTTGTTTTGCTTTTGAGATGCAGCTGCTCACACATCATAAAACAATTAGAGATCAATGTCAACGCAGGAAATATACAGTATATGTATAGTATTATAGTATAGTATTGATATACTGTATATAGTCTTTCAAAATAGTTCCTTCTGCACACCTAGATATACGGTAAATCTACCCAGAAACTAGTCAAATATCTTCTCAGATTATTGAATCAGACAAAAGGTGAAGGTGAATAATGAACAATAAAGCTGCAAAGCATGCCTGAGTGGAAAGCTTGTATGTTCTTTGTTGTTACAGTGCTGTTATACTGCACTGTGTGCCACCATAGGTCTGGATTTCAGTGAGCAGTGAGCTCAGGGCAGATATTAGAATTAACATCTGCCTGTGCCATGCAGTACCATCTTTTATACAAGTACAGATACCAAACCTGAGTTTGGGGAAGAAGAAGAAGAAGAAGAAAAAAAAAGAAAAAAAATAACAAAGGCATCTCCCAAAAAACCAACCTGCAGTGCAGCCTCTGTTATTGACTTAGTGCCAGGAACACTGTTTCAATGTCAACAAACAAGAAATAAATCTATAAAGAAGCAGGAAGATAAAACACTATCTATCCACCTCATATAGAAAATGTCTTCTATATATTCCTAGAGCTGGAATCCTATGAAAGCCTTCTGAGAATAGATTCAGAGTGATGGAACTGTTGCTTTATTGTCACATCATTCTGTCCTCATAATAATCAGCCAGTTTCAAGGACACCAGTCACTTATCAATTTGTTTTGCCCCATGCAGCCCAACAAATACATTCACCACCTAGACACCTTCTTTTTCACTCTGATATGATTGGGAGGAAATACATGTCTTGTTATTCTGACAAAATAAAGTGCCCTGCCATCAAAATCCACTGAACGAATGCTTCATTCCAAAAAAAATAATAAAATAAAAAATGTCAAGATGAATTAGAGTAGTACAGCTTTAAATTTGACATCTGTTTACTGCATTTAAACTACAGTCCACAATACAGAATGATAGATGCACATATATCGTGTTTCAGTGTAGCCCTACATCATTTAAAAAGTTTGTACTAACAGTTTCACTGTTTTAGGGTGCTCCTAACCTGTTTGGTTCGTTTCAAACAAACTCTGGTGTGTTTGCCTGTTTAGTGCAGTTACTTTGGGCTGGTGTGAAAGCTGTCAATCAAACTCCAGTATGAATTAAACAACCAGAGTTTGATTGAATTATGGTGTGGTTCATTTGTGGAGTGAAAGCAAACAGACCACAGCATGATAGTAAAAGACTCTATTTCTACCTGCTCGTCACTATATAAAATGAGGTCTAGTTACAGTTGTGACAAAGCTCATAATCAGTTATTTCTTTGTGAGCTCTTTGTGACACCAGAAAATATCAATAAACACATCAGATTCAGTAAAGTGCTGCATAACTTTAACTACTAATGAACTACTAACCCTTACTGTAGTATATGATGAAGCACTTTGAATTTCCTCTGTGTTTGAGTGCAGAAGAAACAGTCCCAAAAAGTGGATGTCATTTTCAAATGAAAGTCTTCGGCTTAACCAACTCCACAAAATACCATTATGAAGTGCATTTGTGCAGGGTTTGACTGAAAATGATTCTCCTATCCTCATTACTCTGTTGGTGGCACTGTTGTTTTCCACAGCACCACTAACACACAGTGGCTTTAAAAGCCAATCTGAGAGTTTTCACAAGGCAATCAGGGCTTCCCATTAAGTGGATGAGATGAGAAAGAAGGAATTATGACAACAGGGAGTGGATCACAGGAAGTCATCTTTTCCCCATGGGATAAAAGTTTGCACTAAGAAAGTGCATTGTTGATCCAACCCCTATCCCCTCGCCAAGAATAAACCAATGACTGCTGCTGCAGCTTTCATTAAACTGCTGTTTATTACTCACAAACTTCACCCTGCCTGAGAGAAGTAATTGCTGCCAAAAAATGCATGTGTTTTTACAAGCTGATATTACCATGGAAAGAGACTGGCGATCAATAAACAACGCAGCAGTTAGAATCAATAATGTCTTCCCTGAGTCACTTTCCAATCTGTGGTGCTTGATTTGGCCAGCGAGGGAGGGGTTACACCTCCTCTGCTCATAGACAAACCATAATTCTTACCTCCCTCCTGCCTTTACAATTACACTGGCTGTATTAAAGCAATTTTTCATTCAAAAGTCCCAAGGCTGAGAGGAAACAAATAGGCTGAGCACAGAATTCACAGTCCTGTTCACGACTCCTGTACACACTTGCCCCTCTCACTCTGCCTCTCCCACACTCACATTAAGGGTTGAGTCAGGTCCTCCTCTATGCCACGAGGGAACCAACCCACCAGGAAATTAGACCCAGAGAAAGCCAATAGTTATCTAAGCAGATGTATAGGTGTGAGAATGTTAATGTAAAACTGCAGAGAAGAACTGAAATGGTGTATTTTAGATTTATTTCAATAACTGATTTATCAATTCATTATTCAATTAATGTTAAGCATAACAACACATGTGCATCAAAAGTTAAAAGAGCACAAACTGATTTGTTAAAATTACTAAAACCAAAAGCCAAAGGACAAAGTATTTAATTTATCATTAACTTAAGCTAGGCAGACAGTGCATTTTTATGAATCTTGTACATTGTGTTAGCTCTACATGTTTTAATCTTACTTTCAGCATGGCCAGAACCTGCAACTTTTATTCTCACTGTTCGGATCAGCTGACCAGCCACAACATGGAGCTCACACTGAACATAGGCACTAAACCCTGTCTGTTTGTCCAGTGACGAGACAAGACGACTGCATCCTCAACAATGTTGACAAAAGGGTGTTTCTTTGTGCAGTTCTACCGTGAACAGAACAATCTGGAGCCACAGATGGCTGGAAGATGCAGAAAATATGATCTGTCTGTTCTGCTGTGAAGTTCAGGTTTATATGACAGCAGGTCTCAGTCAGACTACAGTTTTAAACACAAGATATACTCCAATAATATTAAAACAAGCCCACTACAGTTTAAAATGGATCTTTTGACAGCAGCCAAGTGGGAAATCGGACCGTGGAACTACTTGAACTGCAGACACCTGACCAAAATTTCTGACCTGCCAGAAATCCAAACGATCATCTGACAGCTAGATTGTTGATTGATCAGATGATTAATCAAGTGTCATGAGCTCAAATGACAACTGATTATGCAGAAATTACCCCAGATTCTAAAACTAGTCATGGGTGACCATTTTGGGTTTAAAATCAGGTTAATCTGTACAGTGTCTGCCTGGTTTTAAATGGATCATTTTATCCTTAACAAATCCAGGTGACTTTTGGAAACAATGAGCCTTACTTATGAGAACAAAAACCTGCAGTCCACCTGTCTGGCTCACAGATTTGTCCTCTAAAGGCTCCTTTCCAAAGCTTTTCCTGTAAAGTTCTTTTAAAACCGAGCAAGAAATCTCATGGTGTCTCATCAACTGTGCTTGAATAAATCTGGGTTATGGAGCATTTAACTAAGTGTGTTTGACCTGGGGAAGGGATAACCCTGAATAAAATGATCTCTTCTACATCAAATACAACCAAGTGATCAGACATTTCACGTTGCACAGTGTGAATGATTCTGATGGACAGTTTCCCCTGGATTTTGCAAGACATCACAGGAATCAGACACACAAACTCAAGTGTCATCATTATTACAGTTACTTAAACCAAAGTAGGAAAAGATAATCAGTCAGTGCATCTTCTACAGTGCATCTTCTATCTCCTGTAGGTTTTTGGCCATTTTCTCCACTTATTATTACAGTGATGACTCCTGGCCTTTATTCAACATAGTCTGTCCTTTTGGAACTCTTTAAATCCAATAACTGATGAGCCTCACTTTTCTTTGGGCACCAAAAGCTGACAGTTAGTGACCGACCTTGAGATTCCTTGACAAAATGAAAAAGCACCAGATTCATTATGTAGAGCCTGCTCTCCTTTAAAAATTGACAACATTTTGCACCTACACTATATTCAATTAAACATTTTTATGATTTATTATTAATAATCATGTTTAATCAATCAAAACATACCATCAGAGAAGACATGATGTTGGTAACAGGAACCTTTCCTTCTGAATATTATCCTATATGTTTCATTATTCAAGTGTAGGTAATATCAGATGAGGAGATACTAATCTGGGTACAATAAACCCTTCAACATATAAATACATGGTTATTAACAGAGACAGATTAACACCAGATCACAGTAACACCACAACAAGCACATGGGATTCGCTAGCAAGCAAATGGGTCACAAACACACATGGGGTTACTCTAACAAAGTGCAGGTATGACGAAAAAGAGCAGCGACCCACAAGAAACAGAAAGACTGCTTCTTCAGGCAATGGATTGAAGACAACACCAAAACAAAGTCCATGCAGCACCGAGGGGACATCAATCTTCTGGGTACCAAGACCCAGAAATTAGGGGAGAGTTTAAAATCATACCAAAAAATACAGGGGATTAAGATTCCCCCAGAGGTAAAATCAAAATAAAATAAAATAAAACTTGCCATGTAGTTTGCTGTGGTCACACCCGGGTATGCAAGATCAAAACGGGTAACCAGTGCAGGCTGCAGGTAAGAAACGAAAGACAAGATCACTAGCCAGTATACTTGGGTAAAGAGAGAGAGAGAGAGAGAGAGAGAGAGAGAGAGAGAGAGAGAGAGAGAGAGAGAGAGAGAGAGGTGAACCTAATGCATCAGGATAAAAAAGCATTAGTAATGGTTTACCCAGTCATGTGTTGAGTGGAGAGAGGAGGGAAAAATGTTCAAAGGAGTAAAGATTGGATGAGGATGGCGGGGGAGTGGATCACTCTGGCTTCCTGCATTAATTCTTCCAATGAGGAAGAGCCTCTTACCCAGTGGGGGATATTTCCATCACAAACCGGCTGTACATGTGCAAAATCAAAACCATTTACGAGCACTAATCAGAGACTCAAGCTGATTTCTACAGCAGAAAGAAGAAGAAAATAGAATATTTGAAATGACAGTTTTTTTTATGTTCACAGCTTGTCAATAAACTGATAGCAACATTTGCTGAATCACTCCCAACTGTCAACACTCCAGTTACTTTGCAATCTTACTTGAAAAGTCCCTGCTGATAATCAACACCCATACAAGTGCAGAGACAGCATATCTGTCCCCACCTGCTCATTTGGATTTTTCTCACTGGAACCTATGATGAAAAACTACAGTGCAACATAATTGACCCAAAGGTTGGTTGAAGGTTGTTTGAGCCATATCTCTACTGTGTGTTACATTTACATAAATAATAACCACATTAACTTTGAGACATTAGTATGAAGATCATATACAAAGAAGGGCATCAGTGAGACATTTGGCATGTCTATGCTGGTTTATTACCTCCATTTCATAATGTGCGACAGTGGGTCAGATGTCATGGACAGTCTAGTGGATTATGTCACGGTGCCAACAGATATTGTATTGCTTTATGAGACAAAACAGAAAGCTAAAGCGTACAAAGCTCCTGATAGTAGAGAGTGAAAATATAACATCCAAAAGGAAAGAGTGTGGATTTATATTCATAAGACATATCTAAAAAAATTAACATCATCATCAAACTACAAGATTAAAGGAAATATTGTGTGCAATCACCTTTGATCATATTGGGATTCTGCTGTTCATATGCAGCAGGCCATGCCAAATGTCTTCACTAAATCATCTGCCACACTGTCCAATCAAAGACTTTCTCACCATTTACCACACAATAACTTCATTTGATATCACATGTAGTATTCAGAACAATTTTTAGATGCCTGGTGGCCACAGATTAAAGCCAATAAAAGTAAAAGTATTTTTTCCCAATATCTAGCCTAAAGCCAAGGGTACTGAGATAATGGTAAATCTCCCTATTTAGCATTTATAAGCAGTATATTAGCAGTTATGTCACTCTATAATGTAGTTACAAGCAGGTTTAAGGACATTTTTAGTGTTTATTTTTTATTTGTACAGTACTTGTCAACATTTATAACATCTCTTATGTTTTATATTATTACAACTGTGCTGTTAGTACAACTTTGCTGTGTTTTTTATATTGTCATTTATTATCTGTTTATATTACCAGTATCCACTTATAGTTGCCACAGTAGGAGTTATAATTGTTCACAAACACATTAATGAAACACGTATATATCTGCTTACAGCTATAGTGTGTTATAAACCATTTATTAACTATTTATATATTGCTTATAAATGTTAAATAGGGGGACTTCAAGGAAAGTGTTACTGAGATCATTTCTCCATGTTCTTTATTTAAGGAGAGTCACTTTCGACCATAATAGTTGCATTAAACCCTGACATTAGGAAGAATTCTTTTTCTGCATATCAGATCCTCTCTACAACTGGCAACAATGATGTCTTATGGTATTTTCATTTCAGAAAAAAAAAATATGCCTATCTCTTAAATATATTCTGCCTTTACTTTTTAAAATCATCACTAAATTTGAAAGATGATTAGATTAATAAAATTTGCATTTATTGCTGGAACAGCATATTCCTACAATAACTATGAATAACAATCTTGAGACTGAAATCATTCTTTAAATTCTCCATTTAGTTAAACAGTGAGTGGTTTGCCAAGGATCTCAAACACTGCCTGCAGTAAACTGCTGTTACACCAAAGCTTCTCTTCATCTCTAACATTGCCCTCTGCTGGCTCAAACCTGAATAGAAACAACCGCTTTACAACAAACTTAATCTGACAGCTGAAACGCCATCTGATCTTTCACGCAAATGTATTTTTGACTTGGGTTATTTCACAACGTGAAAATTAATTCCAAGTAGCCTGTACTATCTACCCGAGACCTCATGGCACAGTTAAAATGTGTTTTTCTCAAGCTTTGCACTCTACATGGAGGCATGCTCTTTTGTGGGCAGAGAGAGGCCACTGAGATGTTAGAGGCTGGAGTCCAGGTCAGGAAACAAACTGGCACTACATGAATCAGGACAATGCAGGGGGAAAATGTGTGTAAGGAATGGTGAAGGCAGAGAGAGGGAGGGATGTGAAGAAGGTATTTGATCATTTCCTCCTCTAATCGTACACAAGTACAAACTGACAGCCAGATTATTGCCACCAATTTGTGCTTCTGTGGATCAGCACATTAAAGTAAAGCACTTCAGGGAAAACAAAGGGGAAAAGTAGAAAAGAAGAAGGAAACTGTTTTGTATAATTCAGATCTAACAACAGCAGAATTAACGTTGTTGCATCAAGAAAGTATATTCTCAAAACTGGCCTAAATTCGACCTGAATCTACTGCCTACTCACCTGTTTGTGTTACATACACAAAGTGAATGATAGATTATCTGGGTGTTGTTTCTGGTTCTCTGTATTACCCAATCATCAATCATGTTCCAACCAGTACAAGTCACTGTAGTACTTTCCTAATATCTGCTTAGTAATGTCTGCGATCAGATTTGAGCTACAAGGACAAACAAAGGAGGGAGACAGACTGAGAGGAGGCCATGATGGCAGTCATCAATGGTGCTGAATTGGGATGAAGATCATGGTTTCTATCTCAGGTGCAAAAACCCACACTAGGAATGAGGTGCTGACCTTGAGAGGAGAGATGTGGGAATGGGACACGTAGCCGTGCACATTCTCGATCTCAGACAGGTTCTTCTCGGATACGTGCACCAGCTCGGGGGCACGCACCTCGTTGGTGAGACGTGGGAATCCCTGGTCAAGAGGTGGCGAGTCATCCTCTTGGTAGTGGTACTGCTGAGAGTGGAGAAGGAAACAGAGAGGGACAAAGAGAAAAGGGAGGAGATTGACAGAAGAGATGAGATCAAAATACAAGTAAAAAAAAAAAAGTACAGACTGGGTTAGTGGTCTCAGCGATGGCAAGAGAAAAGGCAAAGAATACTACAACAACTGTATATAAACTGTGTTATATTGGCAAATTCATATACATATAATCGATTTGATGGTGTAATTACTGTACCATGCTCTAATATTCTGACATTTGAAAAGAATGTTTTTAATTAAATTTGTATTTTTGCTGTTTTTAAAAGTTTCCCTCTTTAAAACAATGAATCAAAGATACTGTATAAACATCAACATGGCAGAACTATAAGGCACCTTGAGGAGAACTAGATTTACAATACAAAGCTATAAGGGTTAATTAAGATTACATTAGTTGTATTCCATTATTTATGAATGTGAAATGTAAATTATACATTGATATTATCTCAAACCAAAAAAAGCTTAAAAAAAAGAAGAATATCTTTCTCTTTTTTTACCTTTGGTAGGCGCCAACTTGGTTCTTTTAAAGATACTGTTTTTGTAACAAGATGCTTATCTGCATTTTCTACATGACAACAAATACTAAAAGTTCTACTAGCTTATTTTTTATTGTTTTCATTTTAAATCAACATTTCAGAGTTTAAACTAAGTGAGGTTTATTGTTTTGTTTGTTTGCTGGTTGGGTCAAATGTAATGTAACGCCACAAACTGTGGCCTAAAAGACCTTGGAGTTGAATGAACACTAACACAGTGACAACAAAGTCTTAAATGATATGTTTGAATCAGACTGTAAGATGTCCCTGATGTTGTGTCTACCCCTGCACACTGAGTTGGTAAATTTACATTTAAAATAATGTGTACAAGCAGTACAGTACATATGAAAAAATATCTTTCCGCAGTATAATGGTATTACCTATTATGAATTTTCATTTAAAAGTCAACATAAAGAGAAAATTTCACTTCATAATAGTAGGATCACACCACACTTCTGTCTTCCACTAAATTTTACAGATCTTACAGGACATTCTTTCTCAGTTTGGGTTTGAGGGATACTTTTAGTTCAAACAGATGATTATGTGCTTCCTACCAAGTTGTACCTCATCCCAACTCATTTCTCCTTTACGAGAAAATGAGTAACAATGAGACTGTAAGTTTTCTTGGATATGTGCAGTGAAATTCCTGCCAATACCCAACTTTACAGTTAGACAACAACATCAGATTAGCATGTAAACCCACTGTTGACATGAATTATGTCAAAATAGTACTGTTTTATTGATAATGATCTTCAGAGAACAATATAAGTATAGTGGTAGAGATGGTCAGTAATGGCTCTAAACACTGCTGAAACAGGATGGAGTCAAAACAGGGTGAATCAGAAGGCAAACTCCTCATTGCAGTGCATCAACATAGTGAATTCTACCTTTATCTTCTAACTTCACATTTCATGTCATTAATACTGTGGTGACACAGTATACAATACAATGAGATGTCATCATGTGGTTGATTGGCAGGATGATTCTGTATGCAACTGGGATGGGGTGAAAAAAAACGAGCCCCCTCCTCCCCTCTCTCACCCAGGGAGCGTTCATCAAGGCAGGGGTCATGCAGGGTGGGGGCTGGCCGTTGTGGGGTGACCCCTGTACTGCTGGTGGCCTGTTCTGGAGAGAACAACAGGACCATATGTAACCACCAAGAGCAAACAGAGCAAGTGTGACTAAGAAATGAAAGTCCATAAACAATCAGTCCCATCCACGATCACAAGCACACAATCAGCACACCCATACAGAAGCAAAAACACAGCAGGAGGCTGAGAAGCTCATTCATAGGTACTGGTACAAACTGTGTGTCTATATTATTCTGTATTAACACAGATGTCGGTACATGCAGGACAGATGTGGTTCTGGTGATTACAAACTGAAACACACGCAAACACAGCAGTAGTAACAGATGGACGGAGCCGAGGACAGAAAGAGAAACTATCATAATGTGATCCCATGGCATGGTCTAACACCCAAGTCAAATTGAACTGTTGGCTAATAAACCCTCAATATAGAGTGAATTGAAGCATTACACGATTCTTAGCAAAAAAGAAATGGATCTACTATTTCTCTACAGGAAGACAACAGAGAAATAAGTCATATCTGCATTTACAATTTGACCAGATAAAATGATGAAAGCGACAGTCACAGCCTTAAATTAATAGTGTCAGCAATGTGAATTTGTAGATGGACCCCGGTGTCAAGGCAACATTTGACCAAATCATCAGACAAAAGAGGTAAACCACTCCTCTCAAAGTCAATCTCTCTACACTGAAAAATGACAGAACAGTAATTAGTAGATACAACAGACTCAGAGAACAAGGATTACACAAACAGAAATGAGCTAGCTGCATAGCATTGCTGAGATGAACACCAATTGCAACGCTCCAGTGATCACAGTTATTTTTGATGATGCCTAAAGGCAGCAATGTAAAGAGATGCATGTTCAGAGGACACAGCTCTGGGCCAGTGATATATCACCTATCAGGGCGACTAAAAATAGAAGTGCATTCTGTAATTTTGCCCGAGCTCTGTTCTCATGCATGACTTTCCTGATGTATAATCCTGTAGATGTAAGAGAAATAAAACAGTAAGATGACAAAAGCACAAGATTCTTAAGAGAAAGTTGTCATCATTTGGTCATTATATGACTTTTTCATTTCAAACGCACAAGTAAATATTCCAAATTAAATGAGACCCTGCACAGAATAAGCAGGTATAGATGAAAGAAAAAATAAAAAAATAAAATAAAACAGCTGTGTGGCTGACACTAGTGGTGTGTTTACATGCTGATGGGTAGCTCTGCCATCCAAGACTTCACAGTCAGCTGTTTAACAGTATTGGATTCATGCTGTCAAAATATTAAACCCAGAAGACAAACAATAATCAGGTTTCTCATTTACAAACAATCATGGATTTGTGTGCAAATGGGGGATTGAGAACATGTTGCCACAATGTAACTTATACATTTTCACTGGTTAATAGAACAACTGACTTTTTGGCACCTCATGCCTCATCTCACAGACATCTTCTGACTCTAACTAGCTAACCCAGGAAACATGGCAGCTAGTAGCTGTAATAATGCTAACCTAGACCCGAACCACCAACAGGCAGCACAGAAGCCCCCCCTCACACAAGTAATGTTAGCATGTACTGTAAGCATTTCCTGCTGCTTATCATCAAAATACACCAGGCACTACATAAATGCCAGTGGTTTATGGGCATGGAAAAAGCATGCCTGCAGTGTAGAGGCAAGACTTCACTCATAACAAACTGCATCTCTATATGATTGAATAAGTAGCCAATTATATATCAGCAGCAGGTGTTTGTTTTTTGATTCTTTAAACACATATCAAACTGATCACCACAACATTGATCAGAGATCTTTTCTCCATTAAACATCCATAAACACACAGTAACAGTGGTGTTTCTGTGGTGAAAATCCAGGGCTGTGATGCTAACAGCTATTTCTGCACTCTCAGCTTGTGATTTGTGCAGTTTATGGCACAAAAACAACACCTTGTGATGCTCTCCTCATTAGATCTCATTCATTCTGTTATGTTTTCTAAAACCTGAGTGCACACTCATCTCATGGTGACATTACCCTCGAAAACATGTCTATAAAACATCAAACATATACAGTGTGAAAATGTTGATAGATTTGGTTGTTTGGAGGCCAACTGTCATGTCTCAGATGTCAAAGCATGGTACCTCACATACAGACAAACCTTTCAAGACAAATGTATTAAATTGACTAACATGTAAAAACACAAGAAAAAGAAAGAATGAACACTGCTTCTAGTGTTGACATTCAGTGTTTGTCAAGATGAATAAATTAAATTGAAGCATGTGTCGTTTGTATGCAGTGCACATGCTCTCAATGTCTTTGTGCTGCTGCTATTTTGGGGGTCTAATAAGCCACAGGTAGGAGTTTCATTCAAGCTCAAGTTGTTCAATGCACTCTGTAATTACTGCCTTCCAAAAGCATTCATCAGTAGATAGGGTATTGCAAAGTGTTCCAGCCTGACAATGCAAGGGTGTATTGGATGCAGCAGGAAAAATTAGCTCCCTTTTCTTTTATCAATAAATCCATCTCCATCCCCTTCAGCTGCTACGTCCTGACTGCCAGTTTGGATGAGTTTGTTTAGAAACACCTGATTTCAAGTAGTGTGTTTCCTGTGGTTTTATGTTGCACTTCTTGTTGTGATGTACTTCAGAGTAGTATTACCATAGTTATTTCTTCATGATGTAGAAGGAAAATTGGCAATGCTGCTCTCCTCTTATGACTTGTTTGGTCTATAAAATGTCAGAAAATGGTGAAAAATGTCGATCACATTATATACAGCCCAAGATGCAACCTAAAATGTCTTCTTCTGTCCCAACCAACAGTCCACAACCCAAAGAAGGTTAAAGAAACTAGAAAATATTCACATTTAAGAAGCTAGAATCAGAGAATTTGGGCATTTTTTTCGATTATTAACGATTATTCACTTATCAAGATAGTTGACGATGAATTTTCTGTCGATCGATTAATCAACTAATTGTTGCAGCTCTAAAGCACACCGCTTTTTATGCAAACATGCATACATAAATTGTACAATACAAACTACAAATTTTGTAGTTTGACCTTTCTATTCAATAACAAGAGTTCATCAGCCTCTACACTAATGCCCAGTCTCACCATTACATGCCTAGCTTTAGGCTAAACTAATCCTGATTCCAACCTTCTACATCTCACAATGTGAGATGCAGCAAACTAAGAAAGAGTGTCTCAAAAAAGAAAAATGTCTCAAGTCTGAAGATCTACCATTCAAACATAGCTACAATCACACACTCAGACAGTACATCGCGCACTTGTGCTGAGCCGCCCTCTCAGACGAGGACATGAGGAGACCAGCAGCAATATCTGTCTGCTTTAGGGCTGTATAAGCAGTTCCCAAACACAGATGCTGTGTCCACCGGGGGGTTGCTAGAGGGGGAAGGAGGCAGGTGTCCGCAGCTACTACTGCTGTTTGGCTTACCATAGCAAAATTAATGTGAGAGAGTAGAGGATCTAAATATAAAAACTACAAGTACACCATAGCTGAAATGATAGTCTTCTTACATAGTCACAAGTCCAAGGAATATGACAGATTCTGTCATTGCTCTCATCTCAGATGAAATGTCAGGGAATTTTGAGCCTTATTACACCATATACTGCATATGTTCCATATACTGTATACAATAGTTAGCTGAATTAGTTTAGTCCATGCATTGTGATTGTCTGTCAGCATTGGCATCTAATGAGTAGCATTATCCCCTAACACTGCACTGTGGCCGAATTAATAAGAGTATTTTCTCTGACTATTTACCTTTTATACCTGTAACCTGGCAACAACTGCCAGAGAGGATACACACATAAGCACATACAGTTAAAAGTTATTACCTCATGGCTTTGAAAATCTATAAAGTTTAATCAAAGACCAGAGTTTTTAATCAGTGGCATAATGCAGTGCTGATCAGGAGTCAACCATGGAAACTATAGAGTACAAGCAGGAAGAGATGGGAGTAATATTTTATTTGTTGCTTTGTGTGAATTTCCTAATATCCTGTTTCTTCATAAACTTTCTCAATCACATTTTATGTGTCAGAGTTGCCTCAAAATGTAATGAGAAACATAAAAAATGAAGCTGTGGCGTACTGGCAATAATACCCTTATGGCTACGCTATACAGTGTGATGTTGCCGGTAGCTGGTCTACAACAGTAAGCTTTCAGCCTCGTGCCTACACCCACAAACATCAAACACTTTCTACATCAAATACCACCATGCTTTCTACAGTCAGCCTAAATAGTTATTTTTTCTACTACAATGGCAGGAAGGAATTAAAATCTGTTTTCAATTATAATCCTGACCTGGAATGAAATATTCTCTATAAATGTAAGCTTTTTACAGTGTTTCTTTCATCTGAAGCTGTCAAACATTCAACCTAAAGTCTGTGGTAATGAGTAGGTCTGTTCATGTCTTCAAGTGCGTCAAAATAAATAAAATTGGCGATGAATGTTTTCTAAAAACTACACTTTTTTGTTTTATTCCAATTTTAAATGTTCACATACATTCCATCAGTATCTTTCATATAACAAGATTTTCAGTGATACTTACACGAACACGGACCAAAGTTGAGGAGCATGTTTTGTTTTTTCTGTATATAGTGTCACTAGCTTATATTAGGCCATAATAAACCGATAAGCAGCCAGCAGTGTGATTGCTATAGGTAAAAGGTTTGTGCTAAACAGGTAGATACAGGGAGGCTCCAAGTCAAAGATCATATCTACTGTATCAGTCCGAGGCCATTTGACCTGAAGCCTGAGAGAAGCCCAGTGACCTACAATATATGAGAAGCACTGTGCTGGGTAAAATCACTCATGCTGTGGTTACACAACCATATCAGATGAGTGTAGAGCACCATACACACCATTGTTTGGTGTGTATGAAGCCTGAAATAAAAAGAAAGGATTTTCTTTTCACCAGCAGTTACTAAGGTCAATGTGAACTATTGTTACTTAAATTACATTATTTGCTGACATTTACTGGATAGAGGTGAGGTCAGGGGGATAATCTATATGACAGGAGTCATGGAAACTATAGAGAAAGCATAATAACTGGAGCATAAACAAATTCCAGTACATAACATAACTAGTTAAACTGGTAGCATTGTCATAAAGGGTCATCAGGGTCCCAATGCCACACGTTCACCACAGTTAGCAAGCTGACAGCGCATGTCTTATGCAAATTTTAGGGTTTTTTATACTCTTTCTAAAGCTAGAATTACTGTATAGACAAGTGTAACTGAGTGCAGAACAAGAGTGCATCATACTACCTCCCCCAAGCTACTTTCACAGTTTGTTGTATACAGCAGTAAAACTAAGTCATGGCACTGAGGCATGATGAATCCCATGTGAATGTAGCGGAGCACAGCTTCAAGAACTGATGTATACTTTAACGATGAGTGACTAATGCTACAGGGAGAGATGGAGGAGGAGGGCATCTGACCACTGGATTAAGGCTTAGAAAATGCGCATGTGAAACTAAGCAGAAGCAGAGCGGGTGCAACAATGAAACTTATCAGAGTAATGCACAGGACCGTTTTTTAAACTCTGAGAGGTTCAATTCCACAGCTATCAAAAAGCACAATGGTGAAAGAGACTTCTGTTTATTTCAGTTCTACCAAACAATAAATACAGAGTACAAGTAGTCTGAAATACAGGAAAGAGAGTGGTCAAAGGAGAGCACCAGCTAATTTTATCATCTTTTGATCACTGAGGCAACAAAAGCTGCCCATTTTAAAAAAGCAAGGCTATTGATGACAAGAGTAACACCTGCATACTGACTCTAGTCAGATCTTCATCAGGTCAAGATGTGTAAAATGGTCACCACACCCATATAAATACCAATAAGTAACATCATAAAACATTAACAATGGAAAAAATAAACAACAAAAACTCAATCAAAAGTACACCAAGAAGCTAAAATATATTACATATCTACTTGAGGATAACAGTCCATAGCTGTATGATACCACATGTATGGTATTGTATGTTAATAGAAAAATATTAAATAAGATTTTCTGTTTTTTGTCAGGTACAATATTCTAATGTTTCCTTTCATCTAACGTAGACCATTTTGGGATATTTCTGGTATACTTGATGTATTTGATGTATTATTGGCTCTGTACGCCTGCTCTTTGTGATTGATGTACTTTTGATTGAGGTTTTGTTCAGTACTCAATGAATTGTTAATGGTTTTGAGGTGTTTATTATCCTGGGTCGGTTGGTTAACCACACCTGTCATCATAGTGTCTATCAGACGTTACTCTTTTCATTGACTTCATGTCTGAGGCCGCTTGTGTGTTTATACAATTGCAACCACTCCAAACAATGTGCTCCAGCAGCATGTTGTTCTATCAAAATAGTAACTATTATTCAAATTTCACACAGTTGGATCACACCAAGCTGTTCTGTTCTGTGCCAAGCTGAACTAAATACTTGAAAATACTGCTTAAGGAAATCTGACATTAGTCACTCTTCACAGAGTTTGCTTTTGTTCTTTTGGGGAAAAAAGTTGATTTACATTCAAGAAATATTCATTATGTTTTGTGCTTCGAGTTGCAATGATGAGTGTTCAATGAAACATTGCTATTTTTGTACTTCACTGCACATTCTCTTCCTGCAGCGGAGTGCCTCTCAACGTGAGGGGTTATAATATGCTGTGGCTGTCAGGCTGGCTGGCTGAGCTGTGTGCAAAGCGTAACTGCTCACGTGTGGTGTTGTCATGCTCCACTGAGAGGATCCCTCCTCTCTGACGTTCACTACAGCCCTATCCAGCAGAATCAAGATGAGATGGAAATGTGGGGTGGCATGGCCGAGGGCAGATTCAGAGCCTCTGTGCAGATTTAGTGTGGAATCTCCTAGCGGTTGTGTGCACTGACCTCTTTCTGCAGCTTTATATACCTACAGTTAGACTCTCTTCCCCTATTATCTGCTACAGCCCTAATTCCTACAGACAGTAGGAGGGAGAGCTGAGCTATGGGAAAAAGAAAGAGCACCTGCCCTCTGCTTTTCTTGTTTTACAGTCAAACATACACTTTTCTGCTGTCATCTAGTTTTTCAGGGGTTATTTTTAGGTTCAGTGTGTCATGCTTCTTTTAGGTGAGCGAAAGATTTTGCACTTACTGTCTGGGTGTTTTTCTAGTCACTGTTGAATATTTTTCAATCTCATTTATGGGATTTTATGGAATAATCCTATGGTACCAAAAATCAAAGTGAATCTACACGTACAAACTCTGAGGTCTGGTTGAGGGCTTTCTCACTCACACATACATTTACAAACTGACTGATGTCAACAGACTGGGAATTTGATGTCAAAGAATTTGTGTATATGTATATTCCATAAGTGTCTGAATGTGGTGAAGAGGTTAGAGAAGTAAATGAACAGAGACATGACCCAAAAACTGATCTCAGCACAGATCCAAAACAGAACCAAAAAGAGAAACAATAACACAAAAACCTTCCAATCACCTCCCTCAAACTGAGTGATGTAGAAAAACATTCATTCATTCATTTTAAAACCAGAAGAAGGAAGTAGAGGGGAAGAAGCACTTTTGCTAATGATACATAAATCCTCTTGGCCTTGCATTTTATTCTGACACTGCAAAGTAATTCTCCAGTGACAGAGAAGATGAGGGATGAGAACATAGTTGAGGTCGGAGTGACCTCAGTGGACAATTTGACCGTTTAAGCTGTATTACAGTCAGAGGAACGAGCACACGCATTTCAAGTGATTCTAAGGAACATGCGGGTAATCATCATGTACATGAAGCTCTAATCAAAAAAACAAGTTAAACCACAGGAACTACATGTAGTCATTTATCTAATTATTGTTAAATATCACCTGTTGTTTGTCTGAAAACCTAAAAGCTGAGGATTTTAAACCATGATCCATGAATAACTCACTGAAGCTAAATATCTGTTATGAATACATGATCATGCAAGATCACTGCACAAAAACAAATGAAAAGAAACTGTGTGAAACTGATTATTTCTTGTATAACTACATATCAGTGATAAGTGGGGACATTTATACACAGACATCTTTAGACTTGTGCAAATCTTAATTACATTGTTTAGAAGGTTCATGATAATTGCATCATTAATGTATCAATCTCATAATGACAGACAAACATCATTTCAACTCTAATACACATATACACACACACACACACATAGTTCCAGCTGTAGGTTTACTGCTATTGTGTACAGATACAGATCTGACAGGTCAAAGAAAATGCTTCACTCACCAAACCACTTCACCTGTGCATGGCCCTGTGTTTTTTCCCAAACCAAAACTGTCCTGCTAAACAACCTGACTTCTCATGTAGTGTTTTTAAGGCCAGCTGCTAAAAGTTCATCTTTAATTAGGCAAAAACATCAGTCCACATTTTCTTCTAAATGTGATGAAATATATTTTGTCCATGCACTGTTTCAATGTACTTTTTGCAGAATGTGTCTAAATATACTGTACTTATACATTTTTGGTATCCTCAGCTAATCACAAAAGTCACTGATGCTTCCGGTTTCACATTAAAAGATCTACCACTGCCTTCACATCCACATCATTGTGAAGCACATGCAGGAAGTGGCGTAACATCAGCAGTAGCTTAATGCATCAATGTTCGCTCACCACAGCAAATAAACGAAGAACAGAAAATTCAGGTAGATTTTGCTCCAAGATTCACTTTCTGATAAATCTAAATAATTTTATAAGCGAGACCCTTAATCATTGATACTGGGAAAGATACTTTCCAAAGGCCTGAGATTTAAGTACAGTAAAAGGTAAAATAGAGAAAATGATACTCAGAAAAATGGCAAATGGCAAAAATCCCAGCAAGAGAGGAGACAGAAAAGAACGAGGAGGAGTGTTTAACTTGCATTACAGCACATTAAGGGCAGAGAAGTAATTCTGACCTGTCACTACGATAAATGAAGGGTGACAGTACAGGATGCAGAAATATTATAGTAGCTGTAAATATGTCCTGATTAAGCACCACTAAGCATTAATTCAGCTTCAAGGAATACAGATGGAAAAACAAAACTGTGCTAGCACTGCATGTCAGGAAAAAAATTATAGTTTTCTCACTAGTCCGCTTATTGAAGAGCTTAACCAACACATTAATCCTTACTAGACTATAAGAGTATCACTTCCATTAGGTATATCACACAACAGTACAGGACAATACTCTGAAGTCAGCCACTGATAGAAAAGATCTCTGCTATTAATGGCAACATCACCCCGTACCTCTGAAGCAAAGAGAATGGTCTGTAACCTACCTTGCATCCAAACATCAACGACAAAGTATTGTTGGTGCAGGCAACTTTGCAGTGGCACAGCACTGGGGTGCACTCTGGGCTTTTGACTATGGGAGACATTCCTAGAAGAAAGCCGCTGGGACGCACTCTGCTGTAGCACCAAGCTTCGAGGCAGAAAGAGGAGAGGAGATAAGCTACAGTAGGACCAAACTAGAAAGCTAGAAAGAGGGTTCACGCTTCATGAGAGCGAGGTTTTGCATACGGGCTCTTGCTCTCACACTCACTCACTCACACACACACACACACACTGTCTCCACCATTTACTCTTGTTCCCTCTCTCTCTCTCTGCCACCAATGCCGACTGTCTCCATCTCTCTTTCCACTCTACTTTCCACCCTCACCATCCTCCTCCTCCTGTTAGCCTTTTACTGTGGAAGGATTAACTCATTAGCAGAATAATCTGCCTTATCATTTGCCTTTAACTGGTGCAAAATTGAGCTTGGAAAAAAAAAAAACTACTGTTAGTGATTTAGTTCCACATACTGTATACTGAGCATGTACTGTAGCTGCTATGTACATGTAGCAGCCGGTCAACTAAGCAGCCTCTTTAAGTCATGATGTCTTATGGTGCCCCCAGCTGGCCAAAGAGTCATCTGGCAGCTGGTCAAATTCAAACTACAACGTCACATTTAGTGTTCCACACATCATTTATTTGAGTGGTCCACCTAAACAGATTTATCACCACACAAAAAGATCTTATTTGATTTTTGCATTTACTATTGTCATTTCACATATACATTTTTAAAATGTATATGTGTGAAGTGTCAATTTACACATATGCGACTGTATAAACACTCCAATCAGAAGTCAAATCATGAATGGAACATTCTTTTCAAGGAAACAGTTCATTGGATTTCTTTTGTCTTTCCTTAAAGGATATGTCTGGTGACATTTTATATTTTTCATATTGTGGACAAATTTCATGTACAGATCCAAACCAACAATGAACTGATCTAACAAGCATTGTGTGTGTATTCAAAGTCTGATATATCTTATTCTTCTGTGCTTCTGTGTTGACCAAAAACTTAAAAAACTCAGTGAGCCTTCATTACCAAAAACACACACTGTCCTGCTGTCAGAAATACTCACTAGATAACCAAATAAGTAGCAATCCACTGCAGAATATAGTCCCCAACAAATGCACTATTTCCTCTTGTTTGAGTGCCATTTGTTAAAAACTATAGTGACCAGCTGTTTTAGGAAATGACTGAAACTTTTTAAAAAATTGCTATAGATGTACGTCTTCAGTAGGAAGCAATGGGCTTGGTGCTGAGCACCAGACGGGGACAGACTAACACATTGTTGGTTTTGGTCTTTACATGGGATTTGTTTACAATAAGAAACATTAATTAACTCCATAAATTAACCTAGCAAGCATTTCTGATGCTTCATCAATCCAACTAACCACACAACATCTGTGATGTTAATGAGTCATTCATACAAATAAATGTCTCTATTATCCTCACTACTGTAGCTGTTTGATTTATAGTGTTGCCACACCAAAAAGCTCTAACAACATAAACGTCCAAATGTTATACTAATAACATGATAACAGAATTCAAGTGGTTGCAAGCTTCATGTACTGTATGCAGGCTATAGCCATGGTGCTTGGTGCTTAGCTGACAGAATTAACACTTTGGTGTTAATAAGTAATAAGTACTATTTATGCTCCTGGACTCAGCCTTAATAGTTGTAGAGAAGCGACAGCTTCAATGACTGCTTCCATGCTACAACAAAAACAGAGCAAACTCTCTTCTATACCGACAGGAAATGACCTGAGTTTAACAAGGACTTCAATTCATGTGGGACTGCTATAACCCAAGGTTATTTTTAGCAGGCATTTATTCTGAGGTAAAAGATGCTAAAATCTTAACTAGTCCATTAAATTACTGACATGGCCGATTTTGAAGGGATTATATATTTCAATCATGCAATCTCCTCCTGGATGTCATATTTTGTTCAAATATAGCTTAATGATGTCATTTGAGAATGAGTCATTCTACTATTTCAGTTTATTTGTGTAACATTGCTCTTATGAAATACACTTTTTATTATTGCATATCTATATATTTTGGATATCCATGTTATAACTTGCTTCTCTAACTCTAAACCTTTTAATCATAATTAATACTAATGATTATCATATGCACCCCCTCACTGGCAAAACTCCCAAAACTAGCCTGGGAGCCTCTCTGACAGACCCAAAACAGTGTGCGGAGGTGAACACTACACACGTCTTCATCTGGCACTGCGCCCAGGTAAGAGATGGGATCCCTGGATGAAGTGCTGATGTGTGCATACCAGGTGAAAATTACAAAACCACAGTAGGTTAATGTCTTCAAAAGTCACACCCTGCTGGGGCTAACCTCACCTCTGTCAAAATATAAAGCTATATGATTATTACAGAGTGACTTCTATGTTTGCATGTGTTTGATTTAAGCAGATGGCATACTTGGCAACTAAAAGCTGTTATTTTTCAAATCTGACCAACTTTCTCTGGTGAAAATTATTTTGAAAATACTTAGTCTGGGAAGGGTAATATTCACTCCCAATACAAAAAAACAATGTATGTGCTTCTTGAAGCAGACTAAAAATTCAATGTAACAATGTAATCTGTGTCCCATGAAAAGTGTGTCCACACTATGCAAACTAGTAAATCCAACTGTGGAATCTCTGTGTTTTTTTAAAAGGAACATATCAATGGTTCTTAATGTTTCAGCCCATCAGCTACAAATGATGTATTCCCACTTGCCACAAGATTTTAGATTGGTGGACCTGCAGCTTAACACACGATAGTTAATACTGCTGTTTGACTTCTGCTCTACTGTCTGCTGCATGAGTGTTCACTGAATATCCCATTTTCTGTGCAGTCGAGGTACAGTGCTATTAAGACCTACTGTGTCTCATGCTGGCTCAATACATAAAGCGACATGTAACCCTGCTACAGCTGTTTCTACCTCTGTCTTTCTTTTTACTGCATCTCTCGCACGACTATTCATTAGTCCTCAGCCTGCAGGGGAGTGCAGAGGATGAGATCATTAAAAGTTTGGCGAGTTATTGAGTACTTGTGCAGTAGATGAGGACTATATTACACGGCTGCAGTAGCTCCATCAAGACCTTTACAAACACCTTGGCACCTTGTGAATTGTGCATCCTGAGTGACCAGGATAAATCTACAGTGTACAGTACAGTGTTATTGGAAATGAACCACTAGATGGAACTGTAGCACTGAGGATAGTACTTTGCTCCACTGCTAAAGTATCAGTTCAAGTCTGGAACAGGAAGAGCCAACAGTAACTAAAAACTCCATTTCAGTCCACTCTAATAAACAGTGACTGAGGTAAATGAGAATTAATTAATCAGGGAGCCTCTGGGAAACTATTCCATACAACATTTCATCAAAATCTGTGAGAAGCATTTGCTTTGTTCTTTTTTACACACAGTCATTCACATGTGTAACTGGGGCAACCTGCAACCAGCAACCTCATTGCCAGCATGACCACAGGCAATGAGATTTCACCCATTTCTTGGGTAAGGTTACAAGACTTGGAAAAACCCCATGAAGGAATCAGCAACTGGGCACTTCCTGAGAGAACATCTCCCCTCACAGGGACAAAAGCAGAGCAAATTTCATTCTCCATCCTCAAGGCTGTCAACTCCAATTCAGGTCTCTCTGTCTGCACTTTTCTCCACACAGTCTGACTGATGACTCTGTGGTTTTTTGCTGAAGGTAAGCATTTTAATCTGCAACTCTTCTTCATGTGTTTGCTGCTGAGCTGGTTGATATCTTGGCTGTATCTCAAGCAATGTGAAAGTAAGACTTTAGAAGATCTGATTACCCAGGACACTAAGAGATTCTTATCACTTATTTGGCCACTATACACCTTATAATACACCTGTGTGTCCTGAGAACAGAGAGGTTTAATGCTTACACTGCAATGATTAGACAGTCCCTGAGCTGCTTTGGCCATCAGCTACACATTCACTCCTACTTTAGTTGTGTTTCTGCAGGAACATAACACATTAGCAAAAGAAGGCCCAAAGCCAGCAAGATGCGTCTACATCGCAAATGTATATGGATAATATGCCTTTTTTTATTTATTCGTCCCTGTTTAAATATCAAGAACTCCATCACAGTTACATTTTCATATTGAAATTAATCTTGGATGCAAATTTCCAGATGAAACCACCACCACCACAGAGCCCATGACTCAGTGACAAATAGCATGTGGAATCCAAACAGTCCACTGAACCCACACTGAGGCTGATGGATGATGTTTACACACAGCACTTCCCCCACACTAGGTTAATGATCCAATTACAAATATGTCCATTCAAGAGGAATATAAACACTGTCTCACAAGTGGCTATAGATATGCTGCAACAGAAGGCAGCCATGTTCTGTCACACTATGTGTCACATTGATGAAATACATATTATCCTCTGTGCCTATACATACTATACAAAGGGAATCAAGGCACCACACCATGCCATGGTGTGTCATGAATCCTGAAGTAATGTATGTTATTATTATTATTAGCATTAGCAAGTTATTATTATTATTATTATTATTATTATTATTATATTATTAGCATTACAAAGGCAATCAAGCTGTTACCTAAATTGATTTGCTCTCCACACTCTCCACACTGCTGCAAAGGTCAGGAAAGAAAAGTTGTTTTAGTAGGTTTACTTAAAGTCTGAAGTGCACAGAAATCTCCCATATTACAGTTTAAAATATAAAAAAGGGATAGTGATTAAGTCAGAATTACAACAATCAAATTCAGGTGGATTGACTGTAATGATCAGATTCAGATCACATGGGATGGATGGGACAGAATCCCATGTTTACAACTTGCAAGCTTTCATGTCACCTGACAACTCAAGAAGGTTGTATGATAACTGAGTTGGTTGTGCAAAGGTTTAAAATATTATGCAAAATTATATTATATCTATTAAATATGCATTTAATTAAGTGTACACTGAACAGTGGACTGTGGCTGATATTAGGGTGCCCATGTTTGCTTGGTTTCAGATATATGTTATGTTTCTGTTATAAATCAGAACACATCAAGAATGTGCTCAGCTTTTGCTGTCCACCATTACAATTACTTGCAAGAGTTTGTAAAACTTGCCCGTCTGATATGAAGGCACACAATGCTTAATAGTGTAATTTCAACAGCAGTATTTAAGAACAGGCAGAAGGCAGCAGTTTCTGGGAACAATGCGTATTAACTGGTATCTATTGTGTCATACTTTTAACCATGACCCCATGGTATTAGTATTGGCATTACTGTATAGTCATAGTCACTGTCAGAATTTTAAAACCACAATATTTCTTTAGACCTCTGCATGTAAATCCATTGAATGACACTCATGACATTATAAGACTGTGTTGCAACATTTAGTATATAGTATATGTATATAGTATATAGTTAATGAGTTGGAACTTATTCAAAGGATATAAATAGATAAACTGAATGTTTGAACAAATCTGCAACAATCAATTCACCTGTATCCTGAATGAATAATCACAAAAAAGTTAAGATTAAAGGACAACATAACACTTACATTTATCTATTTAGCAGATACTTGTGTCTAAAGAGACATACAACCCAAGCCACAGTAGATCAATGATGCCACAACTCTGTTTCAAATTCTATCTGACACAACAAACACACAAATTGCAGGTGCAGAGAGAGAGAAAAAGTGAGAGAGTTAGGTGAGTGAGTAGGTGCTTTCTAATGAGCTACATTAGTCATTTCTGAAGACCGAGAGGGATTCTCTTGAATGATTTGAGTTAGGTAACTCATAGGAGAAGTGTTTGGATTGAGATTTCCTGCAGCACAGTGATGGCAGGACAAGTCATAGTTCACTGGCTGATCGTAGCGAATGAGAGTATCCGAATGAGGGTGAGGTGGGTGCTGTGCTAGTGGCCAACTTTAGTGACTTGAACTTAATGCGAGCAGTGATAGGAAGCCAGCGGACAGTAATGAAAAGCAGTGTGACCCTTGAAAATAAGGTTGCTAACCTCAGTGGGATTTGCAGACGTTTTACTGTGCATGTTAGCAGCCCTGCCAGAGGAGCATTACAGTACTCAAGGTATGACATGACTGGTGCCTGTACAAGGAGCTGAGTGGCATACTCAGTCAGGTAAGACCTAAGCTTGAAGGTGGTGTTCTATCATCCATTTTGAGATACACAGTAGATGAGGTAGGCCAAGATCTGTGCCGAGACAGTAGCAGGAAGGGAAGATAAAGTTGAATATCATCAACATAGCAATGGTAAAGGCTGACTTTCTTATTGTCAACAAATCCCATTAAAAGACAAAAACCAACAATTTGTTAGTCTGTCTCTCAGGACTTATGTACCCTGTCTGTGGCAATCAGCCCCAAGCCCATCCATTAATACTGAAGAAACATACCTTCACTTTTTATAAAGGCTATATAATGTTCTCTTATGTCACTGTGCTGGATGGGAGATGTGGGAGGTGTGAAAATATAGTTCGATTCATTATGTTTGCAATATAACAAAACTACACAATATTATAAAATGAACTCCAACTACTAAAATGAACATGAGAAAAAAAGACTTGGGTCTCTTGGGTTAGTTAATCCAAAGGATATGAAGCCACACTGATTCCATCTACATTTGATTCCTCCTTATGCTAACTGGGTGAAAGACAAATCCAGTTAAAAGGTTGGGGAATGGTTTCTTTCTTCTTCCCTTCAGTTTGGAACTGTCTTATCTTTCTCCTCTCTTACAGTTCTACCTCTTATATTCCCCTAGGTCCAGTCCAATAAAACAAGGGGGCTTTCCCTTCTGAACAATACCTGCATTCTGACAAGAGAAAGGACAGAGCAGAGAGAGAGAGAGAGAGGGAAGACAGAGAGGCAGCCAGAGAGGAGGACAGTGAGAGAAAGCATGAATGGTGTAGAGGCCACTTTATTGGTTCTCACAAAGGCAGGCCGTGGGACAAAAACAAGTGAAGTCAACATGCTTTTCACTTATTATCACAAACAGTTCCTGAGCACAACCCAGACAGCTCCAGCTAGCAAGTAAACAGACTAAATTATTCTCATTTGTAAAGATAAAAACATGTCTCTAGTCAGTGTTTTGTTATATATCTACAATGGCAGCTTATTGATGGTGTTTCAGTGAAGAGTGCATATACAGTAAAAGGCAGGATAGCATTAATAATGGACCAAGTCTGAAGAACTAGAAAAAAAAAAAAAGCTCCTGCTGTTCCACAACAATGTGAATAAAGCCACCGAACAAGGAGACTACCAGCAGGATAAAGCACACACCTGTCCATGTGGAGCCTGACCCCACACAGCACATCCTAATCTTCCAGTGAGTGACAGCTCAGGAGGCTGTCAGAGACTTCAGTGGAGGATTTATGATGAACAAAATGTGTTTTATTGTGCTAAGCTGAGATTTTATGCAGTGAAGTCAAATCTGAGCAAGAACAAAAGTGCAGGATGCTGCTCATCAACATCAAATACTGACAATAACTACACACATCATCAACACATCTACAAATTAAACACATAGAAGAAAAAGCATGAAACAATAAATTACAACTTCCATGCAAAAATAAAATGTCTTATCCAACCATATTCACCATCCACCATCATTCACCATAAAATTCACCAGCTTGTAGTTTTGGCCATAATTTTTATCTGATAATGCAGTGCACATCAAAATAATTGCTGTGATCTGGCAACATCGCTACAACAAAGCCTGATGGTGAAAGAAACATGAGCAGTCAGATGATCTGACAGGTTGTAAACAAGCCAACAGATTAACCAGATGATCTAAACCTTCTCTTTACTGGGAGATAATACTGAAAGTGAGAGAACCAAAAATGACTCACTTGTACAGGAAAATAGTGTGTGCACAAATACAGCAAGCACAGTAGGTCAAAGTTGAAGCAGGTAGTCATTCTCTAAACTATGATGGATGTTCACAGTTTGGGTAATAATTTTACAGATCATCTTCATTTTCTCCTCCAAATAAGTTTGGCTATCCAACCTGTCTGATTGCCTGTTTGTTTCTTGACCTGTCTGACTTCTTTTTAGTGATGTCGCCACATTCAAGATATCAGCTATTAACTTGGTGAGTACAAAGTTATTGCAAAAATAAGATCCAAGCTGTAATAAACCAGAAGAGTCATTTTAGAGCTGGTCTATCATGGTTTACTTTTAGGTGCAGACCTGTCATACAGTTCCATTCAGTATGAGTTGGAAAATCTCTCTCCATCAAAGTGAACACATGTGACAACAATACAAAAACTGGAGTCATTACCTGATCTGACAGAGAGTTTGCCACCGAAAACATATAGAATTACCACAGAGCAGCAACTAATGAGTTTTTTCATAATTGATTAACAACCTATTATTGGCTCAATTAACTACTTGATCATTCTTGTTCGTTTTTGTGTTGTAAAAAAAGGAAAGATTTCATAAATAAAACATATTACAAAAATGAATCACTTGATCATTTATCCTCCCGAAAATACAAAAAAATCTAATTGCTAGAGCGTACAGTATGTGACGCCTCGACTGACCAACAATCCAAAACACTTAAAGCACTCTATTTGATTTACAATAGTATGAAATGAAGGAAAGCAAACATATACTCATATTTGAGAAGCCACCTAATTTTTATTTACTTTTTTGGTCATTGATTAATTTTCTGTCAATCAACTAAGGAATTAATTGTTTCTGCACAACACTCCTTATCACAATGTCAGCACAATCACAATATCAACATCAGCTGTTTTTTGTGTTCAGAGGATGACTACTGAGCTGCATCAGTAAAATGCAGATTTTAGCACACCAACGATCCTACAGTACCTCACTGCTGAGATTTACATATATGAGTGATTTCATGGTTGAGGTGTCTAAGCCTGTATAGTTGAACCTCACTGTGGTAAGACATCAGTGAGAGAGAGCAGGAAACTACAGCAGAGAGGGAGGCTGGTGAGGTTAAGAAGGAACTGGAAGAAAATGAGACTTTGCTGCAGTTTTCTGCTACAGAGTTCAGGCTCCTTACCACCCCAGACTGCAGGGTGAGCTGGCAGCAAATGCGCACACACATACACACACACACACACACACACACACACACACACACACACACACACAGCTAGAGTTTCTCCCTCTCACTGACGTATCACTTGTAAATTCTACTGTGAACTGTGAATGTCCTTAAAGTCTTTCTTACCTCCTCGCTCTTTTCCTTCTCCTCCTGCATGCCTGTGCGTATGTGACTGTAAATTTGTGTGTGTGTGTGTGTGTGTGTGTGTGTTTGGAGATTCAACCTGCTATCTCCCTAGCTGGGAAGTGCTCTCTTCAAACTAATGCCTGCTCTCTGGCAGCACTCAGACTGGCTGCTCATTGTGCCGGTGTATGTGTGTGTGTGTGTGTGTGTGTGCAAGCGTTGTCAGTGTTGTGGGACAGCAATGAATTGCTTCCCCATCGCTGCATCGGCAACTGCGGCAAACAAGTTCCCTCCCACACCCCGCCCCACTGTAGGGAGCTCAGCCAAGAGGGAACCACAGGCTGGACAGACTGTGCTGCAGCACGGACACTGAAAGAGGTGACACACACACCAGAGTACAGTTTGACAACAACCTGAAAGAAGTATTTTGACCACTTAAATCAGGGACTGTGAGCATAAGTTTGGAGAGTTATGTTTTTCTATGGGAATAAAGCATGCATATGTTGTGTTTTTGAATGGAAGGAGGAGTAACAACTTGCCAACTGGCCAAGGTAAATCTTGTACAAAGTCATGTCAGTACAGCTGCTCTATTGTCTGCTTAATGGTATCAGTCTGGTAAAAAAGAAGCATAACCTAATGCTGCATTCACAATGTGTCAGTAAGCAGATGACGTTCATTGTTTTCAGTAGGAGAATGGTAAACTCTGTCAACTGTCATATAAATCCCAGCTGCTGTGTTTGTAAATGAAACCTGCCAGCAAAAGTTGAAATTTCTTACCTTCTGCATTTCTGTGCAGTGAAGACAAACTTTATACTGAAAGAACAGAAGGTTCTTTTTTCCCACTGCACAAATCTAGACATGGGTCCTTTTCCTTCCTTCCCTTTGCTATTTAGAGTATATTTTATCTCTGTATTGATGTTGTGTTTATTGTAATTTTCTTATTAATTTTATCTTATTTCTTATTATTTTAAGAAAACTGTTTTCTTATTTTTGATCCTGCAAAGCACTTTGTTGCTATACAAATAAAACTATTATTATTATTATTATTATTATTATTATTGATACTGTATTTTAACTTCTAAGGTCTCTAGTACCTTCCAACAATTTCAGCAATTTGGAATTATTAAACAATTAATATTATTAAGAAATAGGTAAAACAGCCACACAAACACAAAACTGGTGTTACAATGCAAGGTTATTGTTCAGTGTCTCAAATGAGTATTTGAAGCCATCACAAAGGGTGAGAACTACAGTACTACAACAACAACTACAGTATATTCAAGCAGCAAGTGAACATTCCATTCCAGCTGAGCCCAAAATGTTTCTCTGTTCTTTTTAGCTTTGTATCACAGTGCTCATGCAGAGAACATCTACCGTACCGTAGGCAACATCCTTCAGTAAATATACAGTTTTTGACAACACAGTAAGTATAGAGGGAAACAGTCTAGGACATGTTGTTTTAACTTTTGAAGCAGGTGAGAGCCAGACCACATTTCACACTGCATGAAAGCACAAACACTGCCAAAGCTGCACAAATGAGCAGCACTTTGTGAGAAACTGAGATACTGTTTTACGCACATACTGTGTGCCCATACACATAGACACACATGCACACACAATTCAAATTGATATTTGGTTAAGAGGTGAAAACAGTAAATACAGTGAATGTTGAGTATACACAAAATAACACTGACTATTCTGACTTCACGTTAATGATGCAATCAGTAGTAGTGTCTAGGCTCTTTTCACAAAATAACCGTAACTATAGTAACTCCTGTTTTACCTTAATAGCTAAAGATACATGGAGCTTCCTAAACATGAAGTGCCCGTGTGTATTTGCTGAGTGTTCCAAACTCCCAGGCCCCTGAACTACCCACGGTGCACTAACACCAGTGCAGTGTTTGTGCAGCAGTGTGGTAAGTTCAGGAATAAAAAACATAGTGTAGATGTGAGGCATGCTAACTTTAGTTTGTTTTTCCAGCAATATCTCTATTAATATCTTCAAATAACATCCAACACTAAGAGAATATAATTAAAATAAATTCAAAGGCAAATTATTTATATTTGATTATATTTGATAGATTATATTTATATTCATATTTTCATTATTTGTACATTGATGTCAAATTAAAAGGCACCACTCACAGAGTGATCAGCAAATAACAATAAGAGTGCAGAGGACCATAACATCACCTGCCATATTCATCATCAATCCAGGAGTAAAGTTTATCTTTAATAATGTAATTAATCTTTTCCAGAGATTGTGGACAATTCTTTAATACAACAAAGCAACTTTGGCTTACAGTGGCAGTGCATGTCTGCATGTCTGTACAGACATGTGAAGTCTTGTGTTTTAACTGTGAAGAACTACCCAACAAGGGATAAGCTTGGAATTTATCACAATATAAAATAAAACATTTAGGGGTTGTTTTCCATTGTTGTGTAGTTTCCTGTTGCTGTCACCACTGTAGATGCTACTAAAAAGGCATGTTTACTGACAGCTAAAGACATTTACAGAGGTGGAGACAGTAATAGCTGCACCTAATATTAAGGACTAAGGATCAGTGAAGTGGAACAAAATAATTTAATACACACATTACAATATAAAACAGTCCAATACAACAGCTACACAAACTACAATCTCACATAGTGTCAATAAAAATTAAACATAATAAGCTTCACAAAAGTAGTATTCCTTTTAGTGTTATTACGTTATATTACAAAGATGATTTCACACCCTGCACATTTGAATAAAAAAAAACCCAAAACAAAACAAAACAAAAAAAAAAAAAAGCTGGACTGAAATGAAAGTAAGTAAATCAATAATATCTGAATACTGTTCTGTCTGAGCTATGTTGAGAATGTTGAGTACAAGACAAGAATGGAATACTCACATGAACACAATGAAAGGAAATGAGATTACACTTTGGTTATTAAATGTTAGTATTGGCCAAATCAGATTGTGTATATGGGTAAATCACAGCCTTAGCTTTGACAGTAGGGGGCCTCGGCAGGGTGATGTAGTATTTTGGGGTCCCTGGCATAAAACAAAACCATGGGAATCCCTGGCAGAGTAACTGGTAACAGTTAGTCACTTCCTAATGAACCCAATATTGTGAGGAGAACCCTGCCATAGTAGGCTTTCCCAGACAGCAGCTTGTGTTTCTCTTCTTTCTGCCTCTTTTAACTACAGAGTACACAGATCCTCAGAGAGACGGAGTTACTGTCCTGCCACAGCCTGAGAAACCACACTCCTTCACAGCTTTTGGTCTGCTGTAGCAAGATAAGTGTGGGGGAAAACGGGTGAAACATGTTTGCATATATAGATTGTGATTCCTAAACCTGCACATTTATTAAAAGGCCTTTTCCCACTATTGAACAGTAATGCTGCAGGATCAAACTACTGCCAAGTCAGTGAAACAATAAAAATTGAAAGCAATACAATTAAATGTAAAACACCATTCAGAATGACTTCTTATGAACAGAACAGAGAAGAATTTGAGCCTTTGATGGTAGCTGAGAAGGAGTTGCTATTTGGATACATATTTCAACTCCACAATCCTGTGTCAGTGCACAGATTCCTATTCAGCAAAACGAAGTTCTGTTGCTTTAGCTGAACCATACTTAAACACTACCATTTAATGTTCATGATTCCTAACCTCGACAAAGTGCTGTGAATTGCCTAAACATAACCATAAGTATCTTAATCATGATTCAGTTTCCAAGTAGATAGCCTACTGTAGAGAAAACAAAACGTTGAGTTGGCATTGAACATTTTGAAAACATGTTCAGCATCAACATATCTTTAAAAAACATCGCTCAGATACATTTAGTCGATATATGTTGATTAATGTAACCTGGGCGGTATTATGTTTCCCTTCAAATACATTTAGCTATATGTTCATTTTCTGAATATTCAGATTGTATTAGTTCACTCTTTTATTTGTGGCGCAGTTTGAATATGAATGCTGCAGTGTTTATTTTTTATCTATTAAAATGGAATGAAAAAAGCAGACTTGTGAAGCTGGTGACATACAGTATTTATATGCTAGATCAAAGTACTCCTGCCTGCAATGACTCTGACATGTGTATTATAGTGAGAAATAATTCCTCTTACAGATTACTGTGATGTTAGGTATGGAGCTGCATTTTGCTACTTATGCATTACTTGACGAGGGTATTTGCATCACTATGTTGACTCTGAGCCCTGCAGTCTGGCCATACAAGGGTTGAAATACACCCCTGATCTGTCCAACTGTGCAGCAATCCCTCTACACTAAATCTCTCTAAAAAGTAAGAATTTGATTCTTTGGTGGTTGAAATTCTGTCAAGTGCTAATCTGTTTGAAGTGGACTAAAAAACATTGCTACCCAGTATTGTTAAAATGTGCTGAAAATGTTCAAAAAACACACACTGAAATAATTTAACCAAGTTTTATATTTAACTATAATAAAACTAAACTAAAAATAAAATTAGCAGCACTATGCACTTTTTGTTTGCATAAACATTAAAATAATAACATAGCCAACACCTTATGTAAACATATGAAAACCATATTAAATGTGCATTAATGTTAAATATGGCACCATGTGGCCATTAGAGGTAACTGCACTTTGCACTTTTTCGTGTTGTTCAGCAATATACAGGAACTCCTCAGCTGCATTCAGACTGAAAACAGTCCTGTGTAAAACAATACAAGGGGCTGTGTTGGTGTGGGCTGGTTGTTTAAAGTACCAGTGAGGCAATGAAATACGACCAGCAAGTCCGATTGGCGTAACAAACTACTGCATGTAAAGGTTGATCAGAAAAACACTGCACAGCGGTTTATAGTACTCACAGAGTGGATTTTAAGACTCTGGAAAGTTATCACACTGCAACCCTGTTAAAGCTGGAGTGCGGGACTTTTGTCTCCCCCTTCTGGCAGTGAGAGTGAAGGGGGGCACTCAGTTGTAATTGCCTGAGTATCATGCGGCAACCTCCAGGGCTGAAAAATGAAGCCAATGCAGAAGTGCCAAAAACTGCAGTTCCTCAAATGGCCACTTGAGGCTGGCTCCAAAAGCGAGTCAACCCCCATAGACCCCCATGTTAAAATGCCCAACTTTACATCAGAAATAAACATGTTTACAGCCTGGTACAAAAAACGGTTTAGGTCTCTATAGCTAATTTTCCCTTTCATGACATTTGTATGGGAGGTGAATTTTTTATAACTCACCTGTTTAAATTTTATTAAGCCATAAAGTTCTGCATAATTAAGGACATGGCCACTTTGAGTGACAGGTCGCTAGCCGCTAGGTGGCTTGTTTCAGCAACCAGACTTCATTCGGCCCACCTCAGCTCCACCTCTTTGCCCATTTTGGATTAGCCGGGAGTTAGGCGGAGTCAGGCCCTGAGAGATGGCAACAGCCAGAGCTTCAAAACCGCTCTTCAGAAACCAATGGGTGACCTCATGGTGGCTACGTCCATATTTTTTACAGTCTATGCTGAGTGCAAAGACATTATTAGGACAAGGGGAGGACATTTCTCTTCGTTTGATAACGTTAAAAGTAAAGTTAGACATTTCTGTCAGCTTCCCGACTCATTTTAAAAAAGGTGAGAGAAAAAGAGAGAGAGAGAGAGAGCAGCTGTGGTCGAGTAAGCTAGAGAGTGAATGAAGAGAGGGAGCGATAGTCGTGAGAAAGCCGGTGAGTCAGATCAATAAAACATTATTTTCTGATTGTTTCACAGCAGTTACGTTCTGGAGTACAAATAAATACGCCAACAGCCCCACACACCTCCGCTCAACCCTGCAGCGGTGCGCCGCAACACCTGATTTGGTCTGAATATGGCCTGACACAGGCATGCAGCACGCTCTCATGCGCACCCCGAATGACAGGCACACAGAGAGGGCCGATAAAAACGAATATGTTTTCTGGGCCGACTGTCGTCCATCGGCCCAGAAATGTATTTTTTGACAGCCCACTGGGATTTGTCCCAGTATACCCAATGGCCAGTACATAGTGGCTGTAACATGCTGTTGTGGCTGTGGCAGTGGATAAATAGTTTTGAGCGTCACACAACCCCTGCAAAATGACTTGTTTCATTATCATAATTTGATCTATTCAGTCCAATAACATTTGGAAAGTCTAGAAGAGCCGCCCAATTAACAGCCAAACGGCCAGTGCGGGAATGTCGCGCCCGACATGAGATTTAAAAACTCTGTATACTGTGAAATACAGAGAGATTTATCTGGTGATGGTAGGCTTAATCAGCATTGTGTGAACTCATTTGGCAAGGGCTTGAATTTAACAGACATTCATTTATATGTAAAAGTTTGCACTGTAGGTTTAACTAGTGTGCACATGTGGAGTGTGTCTTTGTCCGTGGACCTCTGAAAAAAGTACGAATGTGCGCGTCCACAAGACCACAGCTGTCCGTGGATGCAAAACGCAGAAAGCACTCCTCTTAGAAGGCTGAAAAATCTCCAGAGCACTGTCACTGCCTTCCGCCATGTTTTCATTGACACAAAACAAACCCACTTACGCCTGGGCCACACTGGATGCGTGAGCAGCGCGTGTGCGTCGCGGAACCTCTTGGTTTTCATTTCGGCGCCCATGTTAACAGGTTAGAGCAGCCACACAGCCCGCATGAGACGCGCATCTCACGTGCCGCAGCAGCCACGCTTCATCTAGAGATTCGAGGTCTCGCCTATTTTTTCCGCGTGCCGTGCGTGGTTCTCAGCAAAATAGACAGGGAAAATGATCTGTTGACAGTCATATTGACATCATACCAGCAACAATAACACCTATGGTTTCAATGTTTATATGTGTAGAATATGTCACAGACATGAAGTGTCACCACTGCGGGTCAGCCTGCGCGCTGCACACCGGGGCAGGGAGCCTCTCTGGTGGGGAACTCCAGCACGGAGAGTCGGTGACACACGGATCTTCTTGTTCTTGTTGCCGCAGCAGCGCCGCAGCAGCACCGCAGCAGCACCGCAGCAGCAACGCTCCCTGTGTGAACACCGCAAGCGTGGGAGACGCAGCAGTTCAGCGATACACACGCGCTGCTGAGGTAGACGCAGCCAGTGTGGCCCAGACGTTAGCATGCTGCGCCTGCGTCTGCGAGACTGTTGCTAACTTTGGTTGTTGCTGGACAGTATTTACCGTGGGTTTTTCAAAGTGCGGTAATCAAACATGGTTTTAAAAAAGTATTACCATTTAAAAAAAGGTAATACTGTCAGGAATTTTACCACAGTTTATCGTGAAACCAGTAACCGTTTCATCCCTAGCTATCATCACTGTAACAGGCAGGTCTCAAAAGCTGTCAGACATCTGTAAAAATAACTGGAAATGTCTCTGCATTACATCTCATGTGCTCTCAATTCCACTATTCAAGGTTCAATTTAATTTTTAACTGAATTGATTTCAGCACAGAGTAAGTAACAAACATATTATGACACTGCATGCTAGCTAGTAATACCTTAACCTTAATGCATCCCAAGCACAATTTCCTTTTTTCATGCATGGATGTGAAATGTTTTTAGTATACAAATACTACAATGTTTACTTTAGAAGCGTATCAGATGTTTGGGTCTCTGAATGAAGCCCTTTTAACTTGAGATACATTACACAACGTGACTGACAGGCCTTTTAACTGTAGGCCAGATACCACATTCAACTGAGAAAAAAAAAAGAATTATAGTAAGACAACTAGCCCAGCAAATGAATCACATCTGTATCTTGAATGACATTACTGATTTATGCAGTTCTGAGCAGATATCACTGCAAAACAGTGCCACTGGATCAATCAATTATTGATCACAGAATGTTCATGGAGGGACAGTTTAGGAGCTGAAGAGGGAGGCAGGGAATAGGAATGGGAACATTGCTGAGTCTAGCCCCTCTGCTGTGGAGGGAGGGAGACAACAAAGGAAAAGGAAGGGAGAACTTGTTAAATGTGATGATTCATCACCCACCATTGCAGCATTAAACCAAATTGGGTTCAAGGTCTACACTGATACTTGCATTTGTCAGGTCTTGCTGGGTTGCCAGGAAGGTAACGATTGCCTCTCTGCACACCACAAACTGCCAACCAAACCAGTCTGCCTCACACATCAACACAAGTACACCATGTAAATGTAGGGATAAGGTTCAATAGCATTTTATCAAATTCAAATACAGTATCAAATCCAAATCCTTTGAAATCCCTTATCAAATCTTATTAGGTTTACCTTTTTATTTTATCTGTTACATAATGAGCATTAATTACTTAATCTGCTGCTGCATATGTCTGTCATTTTAACAGTGATGGATAGTGATGAGGACGCTGCTAACTGAATGTTTTGTACATTTCTTTGCTAATAAAATGAGTGAGTAGAGCTGAAAGGTTTGATATGAGATCCATTCGCGTCCAAGCTTAATGAATCCAGGTAGGTAGATTGGAACCAAATCTAAAATACAAAATCTAAATTTTTTTAATTATATCATATATTTAAGTACTGTATATAATAACAACTTTTTTTCAGTTAGGTAGGTAGGCTGCTACACTTATCCAAGATCCTATTACAAATGCATATGTAACCTTGCTACAAATCATAAAACTACACAACAGTGCTCAAACACCACACCGCATCCTGTGTTTATCAAACATCTCTAGCAAGTAGGAAATCAGTCCTTACTGATTGATGTATAGTACTGTGCAAATGTTTTAGGCACTTTTTAATTTTTTTAGATTTGTATCCATAATGCAATGGAGGAACGACCTGCCAAGTCCCTTGAAAAACTGTGTGCAGGTGTACTGAGGAGAACTGGTGCTGTTTTAAAGGCAAAGCGTGCTTACACCAAATTTTGATTTCATTTAGGTTTCTTCTGTTTATTCCACTTTGTTTGAAGTTAACTGATAAATAAAAACTATTTATAGCATCATTTTTGAAAGCATCATCCTCACTTTACTTTTCGTGCCTAAAACTTTTGCACAGTATTGTATATTTGGTCCTACTTTTAGGGCCAGGAGTAAAAGTGTTTCATCAACTTTCTTAAATTACTCCTATCTCTATAGCTCTATATTTAGGAGAGCTCCAGAGGTGTTCTAACCTGTCAGCAGCTGCCAAGAGATGGTGTTCAGACAGAACCAATTGGTAGGACATATCATTTGGAAGGCGTGATGACAATGAGCTTATTAAAAGATATTGTTACAAGATATTGTAGCAAAAATGACATAATTGACATGCAGTTTCTACAGTATTAAATCCAGTTTCACTCTGACAGTGCCTCAGCTAATACTCATAGCAGGTGCATCCTCAATGAGTGGACTAAACACAGTCACATTCCCCTGGATGTCACCTGCTTCATGGTAATAAAGGATATCGGCAAAGCCATGGCTGATGACCCCTTTTCCCAGGTCAAATGCTGTACTTCCCAAAGCTGGATGACTGATTGTAAGGGCACATAGTATATGTAAACAGTGTAGTTGAAAGGAGAATTGAACTGTGGAAGATAAGTTGTCCATGTATAGGTGTGTCACGGCGGAACATCATTTCTTTGTATGCTAAATTTGGCATCATTGTAGGTATGACACAACAATGTGATCGGAAAAGACTGACTTTATCATTTCACACAACGGAATCTAAGGACCTACCATTTCAAATGTTATATACATTTTTGTAAGCCATGTGAGTGCTTGCCAATGTTGCTATGGAGAATGTATGCAAATGGAGAATTAGAAATTGGAAATTGGAAATTATCATGAGATTTAAGATATGAGATAAGTTCAGAATCATATTTTTGCAAGTATATGGGTTCAATTAGTTACCTATGTTGTTTTCCTATTGACAGAAAGCCTACAGTGCTATTTTAAGCAGTTTTAATTTTACCCTTGTATAAAACTCTGCAGCTGAAAAAGCTGAAAAACTAATTCTAATTAATTCCTGGTTCATTTTCAGCGTAATTCTGAGACGTTACGTTACATATTGGTATATATGCAAAGACTGTGGGAAAGGTGGGTTCAGATCCAACCGCATAGTTGCTTAGGATATCCAGATCATGTTTATGCAATGCTGTAATTTTACTTTCTTCATGTGGTTATTCATAATTGGTTTTTAGTATATATTACAGGTTAGTCTGTGTTTGTTCAGCCCCTCTAAGTGTCATTAAGCTCTGAGAATTAAAGTCAGAAGAGGATTCTCAGATTTCAGATTTCTACATCTTTTCCCACTGTAACATGTGCAGATGTTTTGATTCAGAATTCAAAATCAGGAAATATCATCCATATAATTTATGACATAAAGTCTCTTTGTTCGGTTTCCATAAAGAAGTCCTTGGTTAATCAGTGTGTAGTTCCAGAGGATAAAAATCTGATTAATTGTGTTGGTGTCTTGAGGGCTGGATAAGCAGAGATATGAGTCATGCCAGTGCTGATATGAAATACACCATGAATGCAAATACATATAACATGCTGTGTACTACTATACACCCTCATTCAATGCATTTCTGACTACATCCACTCATTTCGCTCTGATGAAGGAGTATTTATTTTATGACAGCAACTATGCACCACTACCATGGAATAATGCAATGCATTAGCTGTTGTTAGGCTGGCAGCTAATTCCATTGAGCTTTTGCAGTAGTGACTGATCAAAGCGTACACTGAGCCTACTTAGCAGGCTGCATTAACTCCTGTATCAGCCAAGGTTGAAGGTGGAGGTGACTACAGGACAGAGCTTTGTGCTGATTGCTTTGAAGAACGACTCTTGTAACTTGAATAAAAATGATCAAACAGCATCATCACATTAAAATTGGTAGTAAACACAGCAGTTTGGAGAGATGATTAAAAAATGACTTGGATAGTAATTGTACAAGCTCTGCTGTTAGGCATTTGTACTCACACAGCCTTCCAATTTAGAAATAATTATATAACAAGAGAGCTGATAAAAACACATGCAAAAAAAAATAGATAAAACACCACCTGTACACCTGTGCTACAGCCCCACACCTCACCTGGAATCACATGCTCCCCACCACACTACCCCCCTTCATACATGCTTACACACACACTCCTGGAAGCCCCTTACCTGCATGTCTGATCTCAGAGCACAGTAGCATGCAAAAAACATGGCAGTGTTGTAGTACCATGAAGGAAACTGGAAGATAGTTGCTAAATCTTCTTCAAGGATTAGAAACAAAATGCAAAGAAAGGAGCTGCAGCATCAGATGAGACGGAGGTGGTACAGTAGCATCCCTGAGTGAGAGAAATACTCCTCTGTGTACCACACTGAGGCAGCTAGACCACTTTTTCTGTGGTGAAATTTAAAACGCCAAAGACCCTTCACTTGAAGCAAAGCTTCATCACAGCTCACAGGCAAGCAGGCGGGACTGAACTGTCAAGAGGGGGGGAGTGTGCATCTCGTATGAAGAAGAAGAAAGCAAACAGAGGAGAGTGTGCTGGCTAAATGTGATCAACATGTGCAGGAGTCGCAGGGAATTAAATGGAGATCAGAAAAAATAGGACAAACGTGTAGTGTGTATACACAAAGATGTGCAAATGTGAAATGAATGATGCTTGGCATACTGTATCAGTAGAATTGCGCGTGTGTGTGTGTGTGAGTGTGAGTGTGTGTGAGAGAGAGAGAGTAATGTGCACTTTAAGTACTATTTTTATTTCCAGCATGTTGCACACTATATTGGATGAAATGTTTCTTGTCTCACTGTATACATACTTAACGTCTTTTTCTAACAAACACACACAGCATTACTTAACAAGCAGTACTCCACACTCTCACTACCACAGTGTGCTCTGAAGAAAAAAAATAATCAAAAGAGCAACACCTCACCAGTTGACCAATGAAGCTTTCAGCAGAGGGAGAGTGCTTCTTACGACAACTAGAAAACCTAAAACTCAAAACTCTGAACTGAAAGATACTACTGTGCATGATAGAGGAGAACAAAGAGATCATTACTAAAACATCTTGTTTATCTTCATACTGCATTGTTGCCCCTTTTGGGAAAAATACACAAAGTATTAATTACATGCTAAAACCTTATGCAATACTGAGTGAACAAACACTAACAGGAGCTACGTCTTACTGTCCTGTGATTAATAGCTGTGTGTATTGTATAATGTATAATAGTGTAAACCACATCTGTACTATCAGCAGTGTGGCTCCACTGATGTCAGGAAGTTATTACATTTCTCTGAAATATGATATTAGGTTTATTAAGCTTCAGGAATACCAGCAGAGCTGCTACATCGCACAGCAAAGGCCTTTTAGCAACTACATTTATAACTAGATGTGTCTGACTGCAACTGACTTCAAGTCATCAGTTTAAGGCTGTTTCTTTGTCATGATTGCTAAATTAAACCCTTCATCAGACCCATCTCCAAATGACAATTTTTATCAAAATCTTTAGAAAAAGTGATTTCCTCAAAGTTGATCTCTTTTATAGATAATCTGAAAATATTTGATAAAGTCCAATCAATCAGGTTGCTGTTCACTTGTTCACAGAACTGAAAGTACTCTTATTAAAGTAACCAAAGATTTTTTACTAACAGTTGATGCTGATAAGTCTTTAGTGTTCATTCTTTTTGATCTTAGATCACCTGATCACCTTGAAAGATGGATTGACATCAGGAATACTGCCTTAGACTGGTTGTGTGTTCTGTTGTGCAGTAGGTCACATTATCTACAAATACAACATCCAATCCCACTGATATGTGGATGGTGCTCCGATTTATGTTCCATTAAACCTGTGAATAAGCCAACTTATATCACCTAATATCTTGTCTCTCAGAAATCAAGTGCTGGATGTCCCAAAACTCTCTCCGGCTAAATGAAAATAAATCAGAAACAATTGTATTTGATCTTCCAAAGTTCATCGCCTCTTTACAGAACAGTCTTAGCTCCCTGTCTGCAAATGTCAAACCTGCAGCAAGAAACAGTGGCTCACTCTCACAATCTCACTACAGTTGATTTTTAACAAATTCAAAGAGACAAGATCATTTCACCCCTGTTCTGGCCTTTCTTCTGTGGTTACCAGTCAGCTTCAGAGTTGATTTTAAGATTTCACTGATTCCACAGAAAACAGTGGGAAAATGGTTTTCCGAACAGGTCAGTGAAAATACTGAGAAAAAAGGAGGTGAAATGCAAAAAAGTGAGAGAATTTAATATGCTTAATATGTGCATGAATGCAGGCACTAAATGCCAGACAGACACAGAGAAAAGGCTTGGATCAGCAGCTACTCTGAAAATTTCACCGATCACATGGAACTTCAGGTCATCCAGTGGAAAAAAAAGTCTCACTTTAAAAAACACGCCCCCACCAATGCAGCCGCCCGTACCGTTTTCAGTGCACGGCTGTTTTCTGTCTGAATCACTGCTAAAGTTGAGCAGATGCAGTCAGAGTTCCTCTGCTCTGGAACTCTCTGCCTGAGGATATGAGGCTTATAAAGTCTTTTTATTCACTTCTCAAAATTGTTTTTAAAAAAGCCTTTTATGAATGTTAGCCAAGAGTTTTATTTTTCCAGTTTTAATATGTTTCATGTTTATTTATTTTCTTTTATTGCATTTGGGGTATTTTATTGTATATCATTATGTCTTTTATTTGCTGGATTTAATTCAGTTGTACAGCTGAATTGTTTTAATTTTCTTTTCTCTAAGTAATATTTTGACATGGTTTGGAAAGGTGTTTTGTAAATAAAGTTTATTATTATTATTATATTAAGTTAAGTAAAATGAACAAGAAAAGCATTTTGTCCCAGTGTGAGTACTGTATGATCTGGATGTCCAGTTATTTCATGTAGCAGCTGCAGCACAATGCTGCATTAGCTTTGCAGCTAGTTCACACATGAGGTTACCTCAGGTACCTTTAGGCGACAAAGTGGGGTGGTTATACTGTATACTGTATGTTTAAAGAAACTGTGCAAAAATGGTTCTGTGCAAGCAACAGTAACAACCTGGTCAAAGTCATGAGAAAAGAGCTTTTTGTTACAGCAGGGGATAAAACAGACCTTAACTTTCAGCTTTGCATATAATCATATGCTTTCAAAGATTCTCAATTCCTGAACATGAATGAACTCCTTAAACAGAAGAGGAAGCATTCTCAGTGGTGAAGACACTTCTGAACAATGTTCCTGCTCATATTATGTATAAGATGTAGGATTTACACATTTAGACATAATGTATTGTTTTTAAAAAACACTTACAACATTTTTTTTTTTTTCCTTAATTTCTCATTTGGAGGTTTACAGCAGACAGCAGCCACATGCATCCTGCTTTGGGAAGTGAGTTCACAGTGGTGTATGTGGGAAGATGCAACAGTCAGCAAGCTGAATGTAGGGGGAGGTATTAAAGATGTTGTATAGAATATTTTTGGTGCAAGCCTTCCTGTTACCGTGGCAACTGTCCATCGATTCAGCAGCATTACTGAACGGAGAACCAAATGGATCCCCCGCCCCCTACACTCCTTATTTATTTATTTCTTCCTCAGAGACAGTGAAGTTGAGCTGGGGGAGGAAGAGGAGGAGAGTGGGGGTTCGAATGAGGAGTGAAGAAGAAAGGTGGAGGAGGAAATCTGAGGGTGGATGAGTTGGAATGAAAATAAAACTGTTCAGAAATGACTGAAGCTGGCATCCTGAATACAGCCACTGACTTGGCACTGCTGAATGTATGGAATACCTGGCAACATGGTGTATTTGATAAGATGTTAGACCATCTGATGTATGGAGGGACAACTCACTAGAACTATTGATCAAAGCCACTAAATCCCTCAGAGCTCCAGCAGAGCTCTTAAGATGATTTACATAATACTATAGAATTTATAACCCAACAAAATGATCCCTATAAGGCTATCATTATTCCTTTATCACTGAAAGTCAGTCATTATCCTATTATCTGTGTTTTACATGTATTCTGAAATGTGTACATTAAAAAAATATTCTGTGTACATTTTAACAAAAAGATCAACAACAAAGCAGGTTTCTTCCCAATTTTTCAATTTAGTGTTTTTATAAGACTATAGATTTGCATGAAGCGCTGGTAATTAAGACCTGAGGCTGGACTGTTTTGACGTGTGTTACATATGTCTGGAAAGCAATGGAGCGCAAAAGAAAGTGTTTTCTGCTGCTGAACTTGGAATATAAGTTGAAGAGGAACTTTTGGAACTGCAAGTGCATATTCATCCTGCAAGGGAAAAGCTATAGGCCTATGTGAGGAAATATGGAATAACCTGATGTTATCAGCTCAACAAAAAGATCAGTGATTGAATGAGTTATGAAAAATGAAAATGAAAAAAAAAGTGTTGGCAATTTTTGGTAAACTCTGGTTTACATTATCTCTGTAAGCAATAATAATAATAACAACAACAACAATAACAAAATGATACAACAGCTTTATAAGTATTACTGGCTGCGTCAATCATATGGCACTGGACTGGAGCTGCTGTGTACAATTAGATGTCAAGAAAAGTAAGCAGGAGGCAGGAAACAGAGAGGTAGCACTGTGTGAAGAATAACAGGATTGAATTGTCTTATGTTGCTGCTGTAAAGTAACTTTATAATGAATCTCTTCATTTGCGTTCCTCTCTGTTGTGTACCACAGATTTTACAACTGCTTTCAATTTCAGACACAGTTTCCTTTTCTGCAGTGGTCAGTCTGCAGTGATAAATCAGGTGCAACAGCTACTTGTATAAATCTTAATACCCTCCTCCCATATTTCACACCTTTAACACCTTAAACAACTTAAAATACGTATTGCATTATTATGAGACCAAACATGCAATTGTCAGCAGTGCAGCTTTTGTTCCATTTTACCATCGCAAAACCTCAGTGCAGTCCTTAAGTGAATAAGAATAAACACTAATTTAGTGCCTAAAAAAGGGCCACACATCCTTAATAATCCCCCTGATTGTGCTAATGTAGTTGACTGGATACCATGGCACTAACATACACACTAACAGTACAAGTGCCACTTCCTTTCAAAAAAGATCAGAGGCTTTAGTGTATTTACAATATTCCTTAAACTTAAAAAAAAAAATGTAAATGTTAAGTAAATGTCGGAACAGCTCACAGAGGGAATAGCAGGTATACTGAGAAGGAGGAAAGGCAGATGGCAGCAAGAGGTGCTACTGAAGAGACAGTACGGGAATCAGATATTAAATTAATTATCATTGAGTATCATCTTGGAATTACTCCACAGCAAAATATCCAAGCTGGATCATGTGGATGGCTGTGAAACTACAAGTCAAACCCTCTCAGAGTGAGCTCAGGTCCACCACTCTGTGCGCTCTGTTTATATCCACTTGGTGCAGACTACAATGATTCTGACTCATCACTATAGAGTTCCACACCAAGTACTATATTTTTTCACTTCTATCATTATTGAGTATTAATCATTTTAAAACTTGATGCAGATATTTAAATTCAATTTCAGTAAACCTTATAATTCAAGACAGGCGAAAAACATTTTTCTGTCAGTTTGTCTTCGTGGTTTGTTTTTCAAACCACACAGCTTGTGAATGTTATGTAGCAGCTGGAGCTGAATGCTACAGCAGAGCACTGGGTCGCTTTACTGACCTCAACTGACAGGCTGAAGTAGAGATGAGGTGCACCGCAACTCCATTTAGTGTTCTTTTTTGAACATCACATAACAACATTTTATTATTTGTCAGATAAAACATGTATCCATGTTCATATTGTATATTAAATAAACAGCAAACTATATGACCTGATATTGGTCAACTGATATTGTTGTCATATACATAATACATAGGTCATGTGTAGTAGTGTGCATGCTGTTGGGCTGAATTATGAACAGGACATTATACATTCCTGTAAAATGATGTGTTTGTTATTTAGGGGAAGCTCTGATTTTGAAGGTTACAGATTAAAACTTTCTTTCTATATTTCTATTTTCACTTTCTTAAATGTTGCTAACAAATTTTTATGGGGTAGACATGTGTATCTGTAGAATTTGTTAAAGACTTTTCCCCATGGAGGGCATGCACTTGCTTTGCCCCATTTATTTTCAGTATTTTTGCTATAAATGTGATGTTAAGTTACTTTAAACAAGTGTAACATCAATCTATTGTTATTTTTAATTAAGTTTTATTTATTATCATGCATTATTCTGTTAATAAGATAAGACGTTTCTTGAGGCGTAGCTGCTGCAGGGCTGCCATGTAGCTTGAAACACTAGAGTGAACTTTTGTGACCATGTTGGCTACAGTGGAGCATTTTTTGACTTTTATTTGTGGTGTTGCAGAGGCACAGTGAGCATGTATACAAGAGAAACCCTTTGAAGGGTTTGTTTCTCTGCAATTGCAGGAAGGTTATGCTGATGCTCCTCAATAAATTGCTGAAATATAATCCTGGGAAGTGTGGTTCTTGTCTCTTATGAAACACAATGTAGACTTTGTCCTACTGTATCTAATCTTAGTCTTCCATCTATAGAAAATGTATATTTCATACTTTTATAGACCTCCATGTTTCCCTTCATGAGCCACTGACATTTGTTCAAACAGATTGCAGTCTTTTGTGTGCATGTGATTATGTTTTTGAAGGGTTTTCCTGCATGTGGTAGGTATTATTTTACTCACCATTTGTCTTACTGTATATTAGAGGCATTTACTGTATACATCACTCACTCATTTTATTCCCTTCTTTGCTTATGAAGAATTATTACATAGATAGCAGTTAATGTAAGGAATTTTTACTCAAGGCATATTTCTCATTTCTACATTTCTTTATTCCAACTCTTTCTTTAAAAAGTATCCATTCTGACCTTTCCTCTCTAAATCGTATCGGCATTTTAATGTTATCCTCCATTTTTTCCTTCTTCTAAATCTGCTTGTTATAATTTACCACATGTATTAAACTCAGAGTCCTCACTCTCAGTGCTACAGTAATCTAACCTTCCCACATGCAGACGTGGCAGACTCCACTTATCCTCTGGTGATGCGGGAGGAATGGCTGGTTGAAGATCTTGGCAGACTGACCTCTGGGACTGAGACGAAAAGATCCCTCTACCACACACACTACTAACATAATCTTCCTTAACATAAGCCTAACAATGATGGGAAACCAAGCACTGCTCAGAGCACTTATAATGTCAAGAGCATGGTGCTTCACAGTGTCTTCTTAATTTCACATCAGTGTTTGTACAGTTTCAAACAAGTCTGAATAATTAACCATCTGACAACTTATCCACTTCATTGATCTCACTCATGACAATGACTTGACTTGAAACTAAACGCACTGAAATGGGTGCAAACAGAATCATTAGACATCTGAGTATTTGCCCTTTCCAGAAAGTCTGTCCTCCTCACCCCTATAGAGAAGCAGTGCTGTTTCCAGGCAACACACCAGATCACAAATCTACCCAGCAGGCTGCCCTGTAGTGGGAGGAAAGTTTTATCATTGTTGCAGGAGACTTGGTTTCTACCATGGCCTGGCTCTAACACAAATCATTAGCTTCAACTGTGTAATTCACAGGCAGACAGAGACGGACAGACAGATCGATAGATTGATGCATCTCTATATTTTCTGGGTAATCCTGAGAAACTAGCACATGAATCTGGTGTGTGTTCATATAAAAATAGTTTTTAACATTGTAATAATTTCAATGTCCATACAACACAGAGATGGTCCATCAAGTGCGGTAAAAATAGAGATGCTGAAGGTGGCAGAGATCAGAGGTGTTTTGACATGTTCTGGGAGGACGTGCTCCTCTGTTGGTGAAAAGAAGTGTTTAGTTGAGCAACCTGTCAGGGCTTTACTTGCCGTTTCTTGTGTCCCTGATTACAGAGGCTGTAAAAGTTAATTTGCAGGTTATAAAGGAGAAGTAGGACCTCAAGATACATCAGGAGGCTATTATATGGAACAGAAGACAGAAAGTTGTGAGGGAAATCGCTTGGGGCAAAACACAAAGGCTGTTATGCCTTTCAAACTATGCAATCCATGGAAAGATTATTAATAATTGTATTAATTATGAACAATTTGGCATGCAAGTTTTTTACTTTGACCAAAATTAAACTCATCCTTGGGTAAGGCTATAGAGCAAAAGAGAAAAAAAGCATTAATTATTTATGCCAGTCTCCACTAATGCAGTGGTAGGCAAATAGTGACCCATGGGCCAAATCTGGCCCTCCAGTACAAATATTTGGCCCTCTTTAATGTGTGAATTCTTACACTGTTTTAATTCCACAACTTCAGCCTATTCAAGCATACCAGATTTGTTCTTCAGAAACACAAACAGGTGGCAACCGAACAGAAATGGTGTGTTGATGCCTTTTTTGTTTGTCAACCATAGAAGCGGGCTGCTGTTTATTGTGTGTTGGAATAACCAATAACGTGCGTCTCTAGTCTCCAAGTGCAACACAGAACATATATTCATGTATGCACTACTTTTAGCCAAATGAGTATTAAAATAAGTTGTTAGCCCTCACTTACTAAAGGGAAAAATAAAAATAAATGAACATATCTCCCTGTCTTTCTACTGCGCAGGTTAATTACCCTCTAATGAAAAATCCTGAAAAAACTGGCCAATGGTTCAACTTAATTGCTGATCCTTGCACTAATGGGTCATATTTACTCCACCTGTCTTGGAAGTTGGAGTTGGACCTTTTTCACCTGCAGGTGAAAGGTGCAGCTGAATGAGAATACAGACTGTATGGACAATACCACCTTACAGGTCCATGGAAATGAGTCCCCACTGTCTTTATTGGCACACAATTTAGTTCCTGAGCATAAATAAATCAGTTTTATGAACCTTATGATTAAGGTTTGGTTTGGTTTAGGGAAATATCATGTGTTGGGTTCAAATAGGTGATTTGTTAAGGTTAGGAAAACATTGTGGTTTGGGTTAAAATGACTCCTTTAAGGTTATTTGTCCTCATGGTTACAATATTAACTGTGGTCATGGTTTTAAAAAAACTCACGACTCACGGCTGGAAATGAGAAATAAACACACATCTGCCGAGTTAAAGTCTGATGTTTTGTTGACACATCCATCTAACCCAACTTCCTCCCTACATAGACTTTGTCACTCTATAATAACATTGCACTGCTTCCTCCTTTACCCCCGTCATACTACGGCCGCTAGAGGGCGCTGTCACTTGAGTGTAAACATTTGTCATTTGGGGCTTTGCTAAAATGACTGATTCTGTGTTTATCTTAGGAAGACAGTCTCCCGGAGATATGATTTTCAATACCATCAACAATACAGATGCTCCTGGCTCTATTAAACTGATGAGGAGATGCTGTATTGAGGTGATGTATTGTAGTGCACAGCATGCGCCACCAGAGTCAGTCTCTACTAGTGGAACAGGCAGCTGAGCTGACAAAGATGGCGACTGTGAGTGCCATGGAATTAGGGCTGTCACAAAAACCACAATATTACAGTACCGCACATGCAACCGCCACAACCGCTGTGTTCAGTCCTATCCAGGGGCTCACTCATGGGGCTCACACGAGCCTCCCGTAGCTAGCATCCAGACTAACAAGCTAACCTAGCACCCAGCCCTCATAACAGAGCAGAGTGAGCTGACCAGGGGTCGGGATGAGATGACCGGGGGTCGGGGTGAGCTGACGAGGGGTTGGTGCTGATGCTTAGTAGAATGAATGAATGCTTTGTCTCGGTTATATGTTTAAACTCTCCCAGGTCACTGTGCGGCGGAGCAGGCTGCCATTTAACCTGTGAGGTAAAGTAGTTTTCCCCCAATCATACAATCTAAAGGTGCATCCAGCCAGACTCCATTCATAAATCCCAGGTTTAAGGGGACTCAGCTGTAGGCCAACATTGTTTCCTGCCACAACATGATTTAAAGTGTTTTCCGTGTTCTTCAGGTACTGCTGCTCCATTCAGCCAACACATAGTCAGACTAACATACCACCACCACCCACACATCATCTCCGTTCAGCCCACTGATGCATCGGTATCCGCCGCGGCCATTGTGTGGAGGACCCGAGTGTCATTGGGTCCTCCAACAAGAATCTATGGAAGAAGGGCTCTTATTTCCTGTCTATTCATTATTCTATGGGCCATGAGTATATAAACCCAGAATGACTTGTCTAAGTAGGCTAACTGTATATATATATATATATACACTGTATACCCCAGTGAAATGGAAGGAAGGTATGAAAGCATGAAAAAAATAGATACCGCCCAAGCCTAATTCATATCATTCTTACATCACTGTATACTATTCTATTCTATTAACATACAACCATAATCTGCGATGTACTGCAATATAATGTTTTACGAGTCTATTTATTAGTCAATTAGTTGACAAAAATGCTGACCATGTTGTTCCATTAAATGGTGAAATGAATTATTTAACTAGCTGTTTTAAAAATAAGATTAAAATTTTAGCCACTTGCCTTGAAAGACAATCTCTATTTTGAGATAATGGGGAGGCAACAGCAAGATGCTCTGTTCTCTATAGGATGCTAGAGGTCAGTGTTTTCAACAGAGGTCACACCACTGACCGGTCTAGTGTCATACACATAGAGTGAGGAAGTTTAGATCAGCATGTCTTGAGGATTAAACCCAAACTGTGATATTTTTAAACAGTAAATCGAGAAACAGTAGGGAAAGTGTTTTTCGAGCTTGTGGGGTGTAAATAAAATGTGTTGTTCACACCCAGAGGGGCTTACTGACAGTCAACTATCCGCAATAGCAAAGAGTGCAACAAAAAATAGAAAAGGTGAAGAAAGTGGAGACTAGGCAGACTGAGCCAATAGGCTGAAGGCCAAGAGACTCCACTTCTCCTGATAACTACTCATGTAATGTGGAATCTCCGGTGTGGCTTCTGACTAAAATACCTCTGTAAGCCCCCTCCAATTTTAGACCTTCATTGTGAGGTTATTTATTGTCAAGTTGTAGAAGGAAATGTGTGCATACTGTAGATGCTTGTTATTCACGCTTCCATGACTACATAAAGGACAACAAAGACTTCTTGTACCACCCTTAGTTCACTCATTCTGCCTGTTTCCTGAATTGTAATTGGTGAATCAATGTAATTGACTGGCCACAAAGTCCACTCATCAGGTTTCTAAGGGCTGATTAAATGGGTGAAGGGTGAGTGCTAACATTGGACTCTGGTGAGGTCAAGGGCATTTCACATAGCCAAACTACAATTGTGCTGATCTGACTAAATTAAATGGAGATGTACAGTATGTGTACAGTGTTTCGGCGGTTCGATCCCGGCTCCTCCAGTTCGCATGTTGAAGTGTCCTTGGGCAAGATACTGAACCCCAAATTGCTCCCAAAGCCTGTGCCATTGGTGTGTGAGTGTGTGTGTGTGAATAATTAGAACTCTTCCTGATACGCAGGTTGGCAGCCTCTGCCATCAGTGTATGAATGTGTGTGTGAATGGGTGAATGTGATATGTAGTGTAAAGTGCTTTGAGTGGTCAGAAGACTAGAAAGGTGCTATATAAATGCAGTCCATTACCATTTACCAACAAATTCAAAAAGGTACTCGGGCAATTTAGTATTGCACTTCCATAGTTGGGGGACTTACAAGAGAGATTAAAAAAAGAATGGTCACAATTGCAGCAGCAGAGGATGAGATATCCTGACTTTTAGTCGCCAGTTTTGGTCTAGTTCCAAAAACACTGGATCCTACACGTCCCATTTGTCTTTCAAATCTCACATCTCCAGTTTGTAACGCAGGCTTTCTGTCAAAAATGTGTTGTTTGAGATAACCCTGACCCTAACCTTGATGTCTCCTGTGGAGACATTGTACTAGGGATGCAAGTTTTTATTTGATTATTTTCATTATTGATTAATCTGATTATTATCTGATTATTTTCTCGGATAATCGATTAGTTGTTTGGTAAAATGTCAGAAAATGGTGAAAAATGTCAATCACTATTTCCAAAAGATGCAACCTCAGATGTCTTCTTTTGTCCCACCCAACAATCCACAACCCAAAGATTTTCAGTTTACTATCATAGAAGACTAAATAAATTTAAAAAAATATTCACATTTAAGAAGCTGATATCAGAGAATTTTGAGGTTTTTTTTCTTAAAAAATGACTGAAAATGATTAATGGATATAACAAATAACAAGCTCTTGCTTCTACCACATCAACCATTAACCCATGCAGTTATCTGTCACATATACCTGTATACTGTATGTTAGTTTTCATGAAAGGAAGCCTCTGCTGCATTACCTCGCCAAAAGGGTGTCAGAATCCAGATGAGAGATCTAAAAACAGCAACAATGGCAGAGTATCAACACACTCATGTAGGAGTGGTTTCTTCCTGTGTTTTTTTTTCTTTCGCCCCTCTATTTTCCTCTCATGCTGAACTGCAGCACAGTACTCATCATGCCCCCGAAGCATTACATAACATGGCTATGGAGTGAAAACTGCATATCATTATGCTGTGCACATTCATTATAGAGAGCTGAATACTTGGGGTAGTAGAGCTGAATATAATATTCATAGGGTCATACGAGATCGCATGACATGAGCAATAAAGGAGGGGAGCTTTTTAAGAGCTCAGAATAGCTGCTGTACAGTGTTTTCATTATGAATCAAGGTACTTTCAGAGACCATAACTGGCTACAGTATATACAACAGAGCTGATACCCACAACAATCGTTTACAAATCTGCTTTTCTGTGTGACCCACAGCGGTCCTGTCCCGCGATACCTGTATCAATGAGAAGGAGTGGATGTTTCACAGACAGGAGGAAATCTAATCTTAGGTTTAGCATTGTGTGGGCTGATGATACTGTAAATCTTACATAAATCATGCTAACTGTGCTTTCATACACTCCTCCAGGTCCACCTCACAGTACAATATGCAATATGCACCAATCACAGTTTGGAGAAGCTGCTTAATAAAATGTGATGGTATCTCAGTTGGCACAAATCAGACCACATAATTATTTTTTGATTGATGCATTTTTTTCCTTTTGATTTTTCTTTTTGCAGGTACAGTAGCAACTTTGTTACTATAGTCCCCCTCAAAACTATCAGAAGATCAGAAAGTACAAGTGAATTAAAGAAAATTAATGACTGCTACTACAATGTGCACTTCCATTATATCAAGAAATGTACCCCTCCTTTGTTCAAATTCTGAAGACACAACAAGTGATCCTTCACAACTCATAGTCTCAAAATATCATATGACCACAATGTCTTTACTAGATATTTGATTCAAGTGTCAATCACATGCACTATATCACTGAACTAGATCAATAATACACCATCAGTTTTGGTCTCTATGAGGAGAAAGCATGATTTTAGCCTGGCCCTCAGATACACATAAGGACCCACCTTCACCTTCTGTGTACTGGGACACAGTTTTTATGTGTCAGCCCTGTGGAAAACTGGTAATCTGTACCTCTGCCTCTCCCTGATGCATGTTGTGATAGGCTTTAGCACAAAAAACACAAAAACAAAACAAAAAAAACTCACACAAAACTTGCACTTGCAAGTTGCATCACAATTTTTGAGAAAAGCCACTGCAAAATCAAGCATGTTTGATCACAACAATCACAAAAATACTCAGCGAAAATCCTGCAGGGACTAATAAAGGCTTATTTTATCAGCCATGCTGGCAGGTAGACAATTATTCTTCCAGTTCTTTTGTTAACATCTAACTGAGCTGTACAATGGAGACATCGGACTCCTGACCACAAGGCTTTGACCCAGCAATAAATGCAAACAGGCCACTACAAGCCCACTCACACCCTACAGACTGCAGCATCCAGGGAAACTCAGCTGATGTGTTGACGAATGTTAGTTGTAAATGTTGGAAAAAGACTTAATTATTCATTTGATTGAAAGTCATGTGGATGCTCCTGTTTAGCTATTCTTATGATTTACTTTCATGAACACTAGTTCCACAAGAACAAGCAACATGTTGATTACAGCTATTCAAAACTCCACAGTTCTCTGTGAAAGCATAATAATGTTCAAAAGCTTTATTTATTCTAATTTCTTTAAACTTTAGCTGCCAAGTTACTGCAGTTACCTTCCTGTGACAAAGCCTACAATCAGAAGTCAGCACAGAGCTACTTATCAAGCAACTGCAGTGCCCTTTCATCTGTTTTTGTATGGGCATGTATGCCACAGTCAACCACAAAATGTGGTGAAAGCTGTCATACAAACCAGATAAATGTTGGCAGTCATGAAGTGTTTGTATTTTATGTTGTAGTGATGTAGAGCAAAATAACCCCAGTGCTATCCATCTGAGGAAGCATAGCTTTCATTACAGGAGGAGAAACATGCTTTATCCTCACTTTCTGAAAAGTCCATATCCAGATAAGTTGACTCCATCTAATATTTAATAACATGACATCATTTCAAATCTCATATTTGAGAAGCTGTAACTAGTAACAGTTTTTTTTAACTTGATAAATGACTTAAACGATTATCTGATTACCAAAACGTCTCTCAATGTCCATGTGTTACTTCTATTGTGTGTGAGTTCTGTATATGGACACAAACATGACACATGTACAGACATAACTGCTGCCATGTGATGATACAAACAGTCATCCATTCATACTGCACTGAAAAAGTAATGATCGTCCAGACAAACTGCAACTTGTCGCCATTTTGTTTAGTTCCCACGGCTACTATTTTTGAAAAAGAAAATCACAACCTCCATCAACAAAATGCATTTCATGTTACACTTTCTTCCCACAGAAGGGGACCACTCTGTATGAAGCACTCTGAGTGAAGGGCAGCACACTAAGGCTGACTTGATAATGGCTTTCATGCAAAAGCAAGCGTGAATATTTCACCATGGCTTTCAGGGAGTCGATGTCCTAATTGACCACAGAGGTCTCTACTCCTGCCACGTGTGCTCTACAACATGCAAGGAAGAGAGAGATAGATGGTGCATCTTTAGCATTTCCAGCCAGGATGGTAGGCTGTAATTGTCTTGTTGGATGTAGGCTGTGCAATAGTCAGAATGTGTGCTTGCTGTGATGTAAATAGAAGGAAAGTTGTTTCTTAATGAGCAGCCTGGTCACTGTTGCTTTTACTGTTGCTACCTGCATTCTGACAGCAGATTATATCATAAAATATTTGATAAAGTTGTAATTATGTCTAACGTCAGCATGCTAATATACTCACAAAAACATGGTGATGTTTAGCAGGTATAATATTTACCATCTCAAATATCCTCGTCAAGGAAGACAAAATACATTTCACTTGCTTATTTGGTTTACTTGGGTTTAGCACTCCACTGAGAATCCCATTGTTGAAGCGCAACCTCCTTTTCTAATAATGTCCACCATGTTCACCATCTTAGTTTAACTAATTATTTGCTAATTAACACGAATAAGTGTTAGTGTTAAATACAGCTGTGGCTGAGGTATTTGGTCATAAAGTATTGGACAAATTTTGAACTGATGATGGTGCTAGATAGCGATTACAATTTATCCTCTGGGCACCATTGATATCTGTACCAGATTTCATAGCAATCCATCAATAAGGTTGACATATTTCAGTCTCGACCAAAGTGGTGGAACATCTGACGACCAGCAGACCCACAGGTTAAGAGCCAAAAGACTAGCATGACACGGCCAGCTGAGATGAAAAAAATTACACCGAAACTACAATTAGTTTGGTGCAAGTGGCCATTTGCTGATTCAGATTATGCTATATATCATGTCATATCCCTGTATGGGCCAGCAACTAGCATTACAAAAAGTGTTCAAAGGAAAGTTGCCACTGAAATACCTGAAGGAAAACTATCACAACTAAAATGCAATCAGCTTCCAACAACATTACTACTATACTTCAGTACAATGGATGCATCGTGTTACTTGCTTGCTGGTATAGTTAAATGTGTCATGTGGATGACATACAAATAAAAACAACTTATACAAAGCTCATAGCATATATATATATGTAATAGCCTACCTACCATATATAATCCAACATTATATAGAATAATGTAGGAAGTTAGAGTATAATATGTATAAAAGGAACCAGAATCATTTAAGACAAAATATTAAATCATCATATTCTCATGAAAAAATCCTATGTTTTTTTTTTTTTTTTCATATTAGTTATGTGGAGAAAGATAGTGTCCTAGCACAAGAACATACTTGTTACCTTGGGTTAAGAATTGCCATGAGAGATGTTTTTAAATAAGGATTCTTCTCCCCAGTGATGCTATGTTAATTTTGCACAATGAAGAGCATACAGTAAGCTGAGTGACTCCACTGAAATTTTCTTATATGAAAAAATGCAGTTGAGCATCTGGATTTGTGTACTGTATAATAATGCACTCGTTTTTTGCTTTCACCCTCAGCCACGTGGACTCCACAGCTTTTAGAAGTAATGGTTTGCTGTGTGAGAGAGTGCTGCAGCAAAACCACAAACAAGTTTAACCCAACTTCTGCTGCCATATCTCAACAGACAGGCAGGCAGACTCTCTCTAGTGTTGCTGACCATCACGCATACTGTAGTTAGAGGAAAGAAGTGAATCATACTCTCACACACATACACACTCAGACTAAACATGACAAGTCAGAAGAAAACCTAGAGTAAATATACATTGAAAGCATCCTATTATAACAGGGAAAAAAATGTATTCTACTCTCCACTTCAAAGCTCGAAGTGACGAAGTGATGATGAAGTCAAAAACATGCATGCACATGCAAACATTCAGAAATAACCAACACGTAGACAGAGCTTCTTTCCTCCTGATTCACTGCATGCCTCATTCTCCCACAGTGCTCACGCTCACTCCCTCTCTCTGTCTCAGTCCATGTCATCCCCTCTCTGGTCCAGTGAATCATTCATTCGTGCTGTGTCTCTTACCTTGGTGGTGACAATGCAAAGACAATCCATGCTGGCCAGACAAAAAAGGAGCTCTCAGCCTATGCTTAAATTCATCACCACTAATATCACCACTGGAGGAAAAAAAGCAGAAAGATGGAGAAAAAGATACCAGTGTGAAGAAGCCAGGAGGAAAGATAAAAAAAAGGTAGGGTTTGCTGAAGAAGAAGAAGAAAAAGAGGGGGAGGAGAAGAGGAAGAGAACACGCACACATGCGCACACACAGACACACACACTCACACACGCCGGCAAGGGAGAGAAGCCACGGTGGACAGACGTTACTGCATGTGGGCCCCTTGTGAAGATTGGGAAGCCTCCTCCACAGCGCTGAAGGCAATCAGGATTCCTAACGCCATCTCAGAGCGGAGCGCACGTCATCACCCAACACACACACACACACACTGAAGATGCTAAGCAGCTGGCCTGGCTTCCTCCAACAACCCAAAATCAATCCTTAGCTTTTCTCCCTCTCATTCATCTTCTGTCTCTTGTTTTCAGTTCATCATCTCCTCTCCTCTTCTCTCTCTCTTGTCTCCAGGCTGAGCGACTAAATAGCGTTATGGGATGAGAGAGAGAGAGAGAGAGAGAGAGAGAGAGAGAGAGAGAGAGAGAGAGAGTGAGGGAAGAGAGTGAAGGACGAGAGCGTCAGCTCAGTGGAATGAATTAGATTCCCATGCTCTGTCTCGCTGACTATTAGCCACTGTGGCAGACTGCTGGAACTTAATAATAACACACTAGCTTTAATTTCATCTGCAGAGCAGTGGCGGCACTGCCTTCTGTGTGTGTGTGTGTGTGTGCATGTGTGTAAGGTTTGACCAGTATGGCAATTCAAGGATGTAGAACACTTTTAGATTTCAAATAACAATTGTGATTGTTTTGTCCCCATAACAACATAATTTTCCAATGAATAAACAGCTCTAGCATAAATCAACTGCTGAACTACCTATTGCCCAAATTCTTTTCTGAATAAAAGGCCAATATTGCCTGGACTCTCTCACAGTAAAGACCCACTGAAGTTCACCTCTATTCATTTTCAATGAGAAGCGAGCAATTTGCTTTGAAAGGCACTGTGGAATTCCAGGCAACACAGGACTGATCAGCTAGAGATCCCTCTTTTATAAGTCCCTCGCATCCAAGATTACAGATACAATCAAAAACAAACTGCTGCTTGGCTCAAAGACACAAAAGCACTACAAGTCGTTTCCGCTTCGGAGACGAACAAAGATTGGTACAGCTGTTATTTCACTGTTCTGAAGAAAGGGGGAGGGCTTTGTCCTATTTTAGACCTGCGAGTTTTAAACAAATACCTATGAACGTTAAAAATGCTAACACTCAGACAGCTACTGAGCACTATCAGCCCGGGGGATTGGTTTGCAGCAATTGATCTTACAGACACTAACTTTCATGTAGTGATACACCCAGACCACAGGCAGTTTCTAATGTTTGCATTTGAGGACATGGCTTGTCACTCACCCCTCACACCTTCACCACATGTGTCGAGGCAGCGTTAGCTCCCCTCCGGGAGAGGAATGTTTGCATATTAGCCTATCTGGAGGATTGGGCTCTGATAGCAAGCTCCAGAGAGCAGGCAGTGGCACAGCTGACGCTTGTTCTGTCACACACTGAAGCAATGGGCTTTTCAATTAATTTACAAAAAAGTTTGCTAACCAAAAAAAGTTCAGCAGCTTTCTTTCCTTGGATTGGAAATATGTTCCGTTTCCAGCTGAGCACGTCTGTCAGAGCACAGAGTGACCGCGTTTCTTGCTAAATTTTAGTTGGGACGCAAACTGCGTTACCAGACGATTTTACAGCTCCAAATCACTCATTTCAATTGACGTGATCACCGCAGTAATGCCACAGCGGCAGTGAAGTGGGTGAAATAATATATCCAGGAGTAGCTGCAGTGTACACCAACAACCACCAGGTGGTACATGTGAGCAGTCCAGACGCAGTGTCTGTCTGTCCCTCTGTAGGGTAGTCAATACAAAATGTTGATGCTCAGCAAGCAGACGCAAAGGGGGAACAGAGAAACGCTGTACAGTATACTTAAACATTACACGTCTTAACTTCATAATGTTATGATATTTAAACCAACCATCTGTCAACACAGGTTAGACCTCAATATATGAAATGTAAATGTAAATTTGTCCCCCCCAATATTTGGAACAGATTCCCCCAGAAGTTGAAAGAAGTCTGTTCTCCGGACTGAATGTATATCATTCACAGAAAACCTCCTGCGTCTCGTTTGTGTTCATGTTGACAGACAGTGAACACAACAGCTGTGAGCGCAGTGCCAAAGCTGTGTGTCCATCCTGTAGGTTCCGGGGGCCGCCACTGCACCAAAAATACACACTCTCCCTGGAGTTTTTTGCCCTTAATATCTTGTGATCATTTTAACCCAAAACATGATCTTTCCCTAACCCTAACCAAGTGGTTTTTGTGCCTAAACCTAACCAGACCTTAAACACATCATTGTCACATCATAAAACATCATTATTTTTTAACAAGCACATCAGATATTAAGGGCAAAAGATGTAAGGGGTAGCCAAATCGGACCACGTAAACATAAGTAATGCCAGTGTGTCATTATTGGATATCAGACACTGATAATGTTTATTACCTGACATAACAGATTTTTTAAATATTACTGAGGTCTTCTGCTAAATTCAGTGTCATGTTTCACTCAGTAGAACTGCGATTTAATATATCAGCAGTTATAAAAATGTGTAAACTGCATTGTTAAGGCAGACGAGCATTATCTGGGAAACATCACATTTATTCACTTTACATGGATGTAAATTTAATACCAACTTATGTTAAATGATCGCTGAATGAGTTAGTGTCTGTTTATGAATCATAAGAAATCATAAATTATCTTTTAGAAGGAGTAGATGTTTACTGGTAAGCTCAGCTCCGTTAAATTTAACGATATGTTAATGGAGGTTTTTCTCTGACAGGAAACAGTTGAAAACTTTATCTGATGATATTTAAACTACATTTAACCAATAGAAATGTTTACTGTTACATACATTTTGAATGCAGGACTTTTACTTTAATAAAGTTGTTTCACAACATGACACACACAGCATGATGCTAACAACATATTAATACATTGGGAAATCCCATAAAAAAATGGCAGACCTAACAGAGATAGCGTTACACTATTTAAATTAAAACAATTACTAGATGTGTACATAAAACAGTCTTTATGAACCCATAATAACTTTTAAGATGTAACAGGAGCACTTCTAAACAAACTACATGACAAGGGAGCCTTGAATTAAGACATGACGAACATAAAGTACCACACACAACTACAGCATGTGCGGTGCTAAGCTACAAGAAAGATAGCTCATTGCAGTCAGCCAGTTTCCTCTGCAGTTGCTTCCAGTGGAGTTAGCAAGTGGAAATACGGACAGTACCACTCTGCCATTATAACTACATTGTGGTCAGAGGGGGTATTATCCTAAAATCCTGTCAGCAGGATTCAAGCACTCTGTTGCCACCTAGTGTCTAGAATTATCTAGTGCAGACCCCTCTATTACTACCACGGCATCACCGTGGTAACGCAGCAGCAAAGCGACAAATGAAATGAGTAACAACTTAAGTAGGCATGGCATGATGGCATCTATGATCGCTGTAGTGCCACTTGTTTGTTAAAGATGTGGACGTTTCAACACTGGACTCGATCTCACCGGCTGTGTGCGCCACGTCACCTCCAGAGGAGGCTGACGATAACTTCTTCTTGCATGTGGGCTCTCCTCCCTTGGAGGAAACCTGGCTCCCCTATAGGGAGGGTGTCTTTTCGTAAGGTGGTTTCCATGCCTCCCTGAGAGTGGGGGGCTCTGTGCTACGGTGCGGCAGTAAAAGAGGTTTGGATGTCAGTACAATGCAAGCTCCACTTTAACCACCTGGATCTATTGGCAATTTTCTTAGCTCTAAAGCATTTTTGCCCGGTTCTGACAGGCCAGCATATTCTGATTAGGACAGACAATACAACGGTGGTTACACTTCCCCTGTTAAAACTATCTCACTCTCTGTTGCTGTGATGCAGTGTTCATTTTCTGTCTCTCAGAGCCACCCATGTCCCAGGGCACCTGAACCTGGGGGCAGACATTCTCTCCAGGGGGGACCTCTTGTAAGAGAGTGGAGGTTGTGTCCATTGGTAGTGGATCAAATATGGATTTGTTCTGGCAGGGTCGAAGTGGATCTCGTTGCCACCGGAGCAAATACCCACTGCCCTCTGTTCTTCTACATAATGGACCACAACGCACCTCCGGGAATGGTTGCGCTAGTGCACTAAGATTATCTCTACAGCCTATAACTCTATGGCTTTTGAACTCTTAAACTTTTGTTCCCCTCCTTTTACATATGAGGAGCAGAGGAGGTTGCATTCCCTGTGTCCTGTGCGTGTGCTACACACCTACATAGACCGTGCATTTATGTGACCAATTGTTTGTTTGTCTGTTTTGCTAATGTGTCATGTGGAATAAAGACTGAACTGAACTGAGAGGGATCTTCTTAGCAGAATTCTTTGTAAATGTTGACAGCTATGCTAATTAGAGTTTGCTAGCTAGCATTTGCTTCCAGTAAATACCTATTGGTTTAATGGAGAACAATAAGCTAATACTAATAAATGTCCCCAAACTGCCTGAAGGGCTGCATGTGAGAGTACTGGATGGATTAATTTTGCAGTGCATGATATTACAATTACATGAGCAGAAAGTCTAGAGGGAAAGGTTTTTTTCCAATTAAATTAATAACATACAGGGACAAAAGGACACTCACAAAAAGTCTCTTCTTGCACTTCTTGTACTCTGTTGTGTTGTCAGAAATAAGTATACTTGCCATAAAGCTTGGATTCACTAACAATGGATTCCAATAATGACCAGTTTTTCACAGTGGAGCAAGGACCTAAATGCCTATATAAATTTCACAAGCAAACAGTGTGTATATGTTGATATCCTGTCATAAAATATATTGAGCATACAGATAGACAGTGAAGTAAAGGATGATTGTGTACTCTCAGCAGCTTTATTGAGATAAACTTTTTATGAGAAACGCTCATGTAAGGGCTGGGCAATTAACCGGAATTGTATTGAAATCGACATTAAGAACCTCTCACCAACTTAATCTTGCTCATGTCGGTTAATTTGGTTAATCATTTCCCCTATGCGTGTGTTCACGAACTGTCCCTTTAAAAAAATACTATGTCGTGTTCAGTCGCATGCCTCTGCCCCGTCCAACTAACGTTAGTCCAAGTTTACCCAAAGCAAACTGGCAGCATGGATGACGCAAGCGCTAACACTGAGCCAACAAATACACCTCAACCTTAGCAGCTTATATCTAAAAAGAATGCTGTGTCCATCGTTTGGACACATTTTGGCTTCATTGAACACGACACAGAACAAAAAGAAGTCAAACGTAAACACTGCGGAAAAACAATTTCAGTGACCAAAGGTAACACCACCAATTTGTTTAATCACTTGGAACACAAGCACATTACCGAATATGAAGAGTGCATTGCTCAAAAAAAGAGAGAGACTGACAAACGCCAAAGTGCTTCCACAAAGCAGCTGTCGCACAAATGCCACACAATATGCAAAGGATTCAGAAAGATGTGTGGAGCGGGCAATGAGGGTGTGCAAAAAGATTGTCATTGCTTTTTCCTATAGTTGGAAAAAGAAGACGGTGCTTGTAAAGGCACAAGTCAGGAGAAGAGTATGTGACCATTTCATTTGTGAAGCCTGTCCTACACATCCTCCATTCACGACTGCTGGCTGAGGAGGAAGATCACATGGAGCTGACTAAAATATTCAAAATCTGCATCCTTGAGTACCTTAAGAAGAAGTTCTTAGAACCCATCACAGAGGAGCTACTGGACACAGCCAGTTTTGTTGATCCCAGATTTAAACAGCATACATTCCTGCACACCATGTCCCTACCATTCAGGAAGAAGTGAAAACAGAGATGATGGAGTCAGCAGCTGCAGTCCACAGGGAAAGTACCCCAGAGAGCACAGAGCCATCTACGTCTTCATCAGAAGCAAAGAAGCCAAGGAGGTCATTAGGAAGTTTTTTCAAAGGAAGTGAGGCAACCCCTTCAACTGCACCCACTGTGTCACTTCAGCAAACAGTAGAAGCATCTGAGTACCTACTTGGTGTCTCTCATGCTCGATAGTGAGGAATAGTGAGAAATGCACTGGAATGGTGGAGAAAGCATCATGTACAGCTTTCCCACTCTAAGCAAGGTGGCAAAAAATAACCTTTGCAGCCACTAGCTCCCCATCCAAGCAGGTTTTCAGTTCAGGAGGAAACATTGTTACATGCCTCAGATCCTGCCTGAAACCTTAAAAGGTAAACATGCTAGTGTTTCTTAGTAAGAACCTAAAGTAAAATAGCTACTAGTGCATAGAGTAGAATAACAGGACAAGATCACATGCGGTCATGAGTCAGATTCACATCTACAACACTGAGCACACAGGATACACAGCCTGCTGATACACAGCCTGCTGATACATTGGAGGTGCCCTATCCAAGCCCTTCTCTTGCTCTTAATCAGCAGTGTTGCATTAATATTTTTGCACATGGCATTATTTAAAATAATTTATTTTGTTCGCAAGAGATGCAAGTTATTATTTTCTACTTTTTCGGGAGAACTTGCTTTTTACTTTAAAACTAAAATGTGACCTTTTTCACAAGACAATTTCATTTCAAGTGATGTGTGCTTTGATTTCAACTGTTTGAAATATTCAATAAATAGCCATAAATAGTTCATCTGTGTGTGTTTCCTTAAATTATTTAACAATCACAAAGATAGGATATGCTTCATTAAAAAAAAAAAATCCCAACAGTTCAAGGTAAAAGTTTGAAATAATCGTGATATTGATTTGAAGTCATATCGCCCAGCAATAGCTTATGTACTAGAGGTCCAACCCTGTCGACATAAAAATTAATTTAAAAATATAACAATATGTATAACATAATACAAATGATTTAAAATGTGATTTCATAAAATATCTTTTAGTCAGCTGGGCCCACAATCAGAATGTTGGAAAAATGAGCGATGGTGACCACTGAGTTCAGTGAGCTGAGGGGACTTGAAATAGAATGAGAGAAGAGTTGTAAACTTAAACTGCAGGAGCTAGCCTGGCTAGCAGGCTAACAACGGTGGGCTAACAACAGCAGTCCACAAAGTTGTGAATTATACAGCATTTTATCAAACATTTTGCTGTTATTAAACTCTGTCACTGTCCTTGCACTCACTGCAGTCAAATTGCATCTCTCTCTCTGCTACTGGTATTTTCCTGTGCAGGAATCACAAATCAAGAATATAAACAACAAACAACATTTCCTGGTTGAGAGGTCAATCCCACCCCCTCTCTCAAACCAGCTGGAGAGCCCCACAATCACTTGTGTCAAAGTTTAGTCAGATTGAACTCTGTATGAAGCAAGGACAGCAGCTCAATTCACTCCGTTCCACATAGACATGAATGGGAAGTAAGATCTGGTCTGACTGCGCCATCACTCATCACTAGTGGCTTTTTTTAACATCGCTGCATTATCATATCCCTCTTATCATATTGATGCACCAATACGAGTCACAGATACACAAAGACTGCAATGCACTACTGGTGATAGCAGTAATGATAGAATGAACTAAAATCATTTAAGGGCTTACTTAACAGCTACTTATGAAACAGTGACAGGCTGTTGTGGTGATAGTGGCGTTTTTTTGCCAATGAACTGACAGCAAAGTTAATATTTGTTCAGAACTTCAAGCAAAATAAAGGTGTCAAACATTTTGAAAAGTTGGTTGGACACGTGTAAGTGCATATAAAGTGTACTATTTCAATGACCCTTTAAGTTTGCTGTAATTCGACAATTGATGGATAACATATGCTCTGACAACTTTTAGCTTTGGCCACAAGTGTATTACTTGAAAGTGCAATTCACCAAAAAAGAAACACATCAGTGCTGTGTAACCCTGGCAGCAACCTGTGGCAGGTGTGGATTTCACTGCTGTCCACAACCACAGCTTCAACTACTTGTCTCCAGGTGTTTATTGTCATCACAGAGTGACAGAACCACTTCTGATTTCACAAGACTTACTCATTACACACTTTCATCACCAATCATTTAATGAGACACTAGAATATAATAGCAAGATACCACATAAATACCACATGGAATTGGTGTCAGAAGTTTCCAAAAACAAACGGAGCACAATCTAGAGTAATGCTCACAGACACATGATAACAGTATTATTATTTCAAAGCAGGAAAAATTACCTGCTGTTAAAAGGCAAAACTGATCCAACATTTGCAATGTTACTAAGTGGATAACAACATAATATACATCTTATCTTTCTTATTCTTCTACAGAGTTTGTTGACCTGAGGTAATAAACCCTTTTCATAGAAGACATCTTGACTCGTCAAAGCAGGAAAAGCACAGGTGTAAATAATAACTAATAATAAGGGTCTATTCCCAACACAGTCCCACACAAATCAAACCTGATTCAAGGTCTAATCAAATCAGAACAATTGCAAACACCTGTGTGGGCATGCAGGGCCTTTAAGCTGAGCAGGATTAATCTGGCAATTTATTTCTTCCTTTTTGAGTTGAAAAAAACAACTTGATAACAGAACTGATTTTTACTTAATATAAGTACTTTAAAAAGTGAGGGTTAATTAAACATTACAGCAGTTTCACAAATCCACCCTTAAGTTAATTAGTAAAATCTAACCTTTAAGGCCTAGTTGTACTTTCCATTAGGACTCAAATTGCATATTTCGTTAAGTTTTGCATTTGTCATTAATGAGCAGTGTAAAAGCACAGATGCATTTAACACAGTCTAATGTATAATGTCTGTACTAATGTCTGTCCTTATATTACCTTATGACAATGAACAGACCTCTTCTTGACTGTAATTGTAGCCACCCAGATGCATTTTAAAAACCATGTATCCATCTTGCACATATAGTATAGTGTGAGACTACATTTATGTGCTCAAGTAAATATGTGTTTTGAAAAGCTCTGGCTCAGTCTGTTAGTGCAGTATATTAAGAATCAATAAGCTGTCCGCCAGTAAGATTCCAGCTCCCAGGTAACGTTAGCCACTACAAAGTTAAAACCTTCCCCCTCTGGAGACTATAAGCCTCTGAACTACAGCACATTTCCCCCGCTTTAACCGTCCTCGTACCTGTTTGCTGCGGCCATCCTGGTGAAGAGGTGTGTTGCAGAACTTGACCTTGATAACTGCTTTCATTTGTGGACGAAGCAGCACCCCTACACTCCCAATCTCCCGTCGTTCTTACTGAACACATTCACCCTCTCAGACTCCCCCTGCCAGAGCAACCAGAGCTAATCTTTTCAGGTGATGCGGCTCAGGCAGCTTCGACTTATTGCATTAGAGAGAAGGAATGCTTTAACTTCCTTTGTTAGGGCTGCCGCTCATATTTACAGACTAGGTGTGACAAATTTGGATTCGCCTGTATATGTGAACAACAGTGCAGACTGCTGACAGCCTGCTGGAGGGATTAACTCAAAAGCCTGGTGTACTCTTTGACCTTGAAGCTGGCCTATACCTGACCCCAACACACTCTTCTGTCATTTTTTCACAATGAGACCAAAAATCATCAGATCTGATTTTACTCCAGCCAGGGACACTATAAATTCAATAAGGGCTTTATGCATATTAATCATTGATGACACTGTATTGATTTCCAGAAGCATGCATGGCAGGTAAAATGTTGGCACTGGTTCCTTTACATTTTAATGCTATGTTTGTTGGATAATAAACAATGCAACAGATCATCGTCTTCTCAACAGATATATTGCCCACTTTCTGCTTTTCTGAACAGCATACAGACTGATAGGAAACATACGTACAGCACTGATTACATGAACGTACTGACTGACAGGAACATTAAGTACTTATAGATCTCATATAATCAGTGAATCAATGAAAATTCTACTTATTATAAACAGAAAACACAAGTGAAGATTTTATAAATATCCTCTTTCTAATAAAAAAAATACTTGAGAGGATTAGGAGCACATGTGAAAAATGTATTTGAGTTCTGAGTTTTCTCACTTTAATTTTAGAATTCTGAGAATAAAGTCAGAATTCTGACTTTAAATTCAGAACTCAAATCAATTTTTCACATGTGGCCCTAATCCTCCTCCGTAAAAAAAGCTTTTTGAAGTTTGCACATTTAAAATCCTCCTGTATAGACAGCATAGAAAAAAGAAACTGCACAAAGAAAACACATTCTAGCTGATGTTACTTTGTAATCAATTCATGTAAGATTCCCAATGTCAGCAAACCTAATTTGCACAGAAAATGTTTAATTTACATGTTAAATGAAGAAGCTCTGCAGTTCCTAATTACTTCATATCCTTTACCATTCCCAAACAAACAGGAGCAAAGATTAAACCGTCGTCTTTACTGAGACTGGTCATTCCCTGCTCTCAAGCACTTGAGAGAACTGACAGAAATAGTTTAGCTTATGTCTTGTCAATGATGGCCACAGGGCAGAGATATTATTAGTACTACAATATTTATTCTAGTCCCAAGCCCCCAAATCAAAGATCTCCTCCTTGCTTGAACATGATCTTATTTACTTTTGCGGGCTCATAGCTGTTGGGATTATGAATATACAAATTGCTTCTTGAGGTGTTACAGTATATTACTGGGAAAAGATGTGATGGGCTGAGTTACACTGCAGTGTTCTACCATGCCATGACTGATGATGAAAAGAATAGATTATAGAATGAAATGGACCAAAAATGATGATGAAAACACAATGGGTGGCTTGGTGTGACATATTGTCCCAAATTAGGAAAATTATCCCAAAAACCTAATACAAGACACGCACACATACTGTGCACACACACCCCCACACACAGAGTATACGGCTTCCAGAGACAACTCACCTCAGAGGTCTTGGCACTGCTCTCTCCCTGTTCCATCCCACTGGGCTCTGAGCTGCTCTGCTCCCTCTGCTGGGAACAACAAACAGGTGCATAAGTTACTCAACACAACCACACTAAAAGTGTAACACAAGGAGCTCAAGGTACCTGCAGATACAACCAGCTTATAGTTTCAATGCCAGACCATTTAGTGAAGTTGGTGTACTGTATGAGTGGTTTAACACTTCATTTTGAGTTGGGACAGTGAGCAGTGAAATTCTTACAAATGCCCACATTATATACAAAAAACACTGGATATTCTCTGACAAAGGATCTGTTTGTACATAGGTTAAATAAATCTAATGTTACTTTTGTAATTTTAAATGTTGATAGTTAACCAACAAATAAACATGTATGTAACATTTATTTTAAATGCACAACAGTAACAGGATGCAATTGTAAGGGTTATGCAAGAATTGGCACTGACAGATCGAGTCATCACTGGTTGGTCAGTCTGTCTGTTGCTTTGGTAAGTCTTTAATTAGAAACTCGGGTATCGTAAGCCTACATGTGCCCGTGGTAACAAAAATAAATCCCTGGCACACTAAGACATATTACAAACCCTTAGTACATGCAGGCTTGCTTTATCCCTCCCCCCATTTACAGTAGCAAGCCCTTCTGACTTAAAATACTATTTTATGTTGATTTAATCCATTTAAGAAATACAGAATGTATAATATTAAGATAAAAACTAGGCCCTACTGTGTGACTGGAGTGAAATAATGACATGATGTGCATCAATCTTGTTCATACTGTATATTGTATGTGTTGTAGCCATTAATCTGTCTACGTTTATGTCTAATGCTGTCAAAGTGCTGATAAACCTGAAACACTGCCATGATCTGCTGACAAGATAAAACAGCCAAACTGAACAAGTAGAATATCTAATATACACCTTAACATTGATTGAGATTGATTGGGACTGCAGACGAGAGACCGGCGGCAACGTTAAGGTGAGTGCATGGAAGGAACGTCTACTGGCGATGGCGTGACGGCAGCTTATATCATAATTTGCTGTATAAAAATACACCTATTAAGTACGTTTGAACTTGGTAAGTCGGTTTGAAACCGTGTGATACGCACATTGTCTCCATGTACATCGCCTGGTTACCACCAGACATGGACATCACCAGCATTTTTAAGATGCTTGTTTTTATGTACGATTAAGTTTATTTATTTGTGTAGCACTTTTTATACAGTAGTTGTAACTCAAGGTGCTGTACACATAAGAAAAAACATTAAAAATACTTAAAATACATACAAAATAACAAAACATTAAGATACATTAAACATAAAAGAATAAAACAAAAAATAAATACTAATAACAAAAGTACAATAAACGTACATAGGTAGATGTTGGGCAGGAAGTTAATTTCAGGCCAGTCTTTATACAGGTAGGTAAGGTTTTACTTAGCTTTTAAAAGTGCTCACCAAAGGCCAAAATACACCACCGCCAAACAGCCACTCCATGTACAACCCCACAACAGTGGCAGCTAGGTGTGCGCTGGCACTTGTCGATGCCGATTGTCGATTGTCAGTGCTTCCTATTGGTGCTAGGACGCCTCTTGACACTTGGTACTTGGCAGGTGTCATCTGCAGCGGCAGTATGTTTTTCAACTTAAGTTCGCCTCTTTAAATTCTGCTGGTAAAGTGCTCCAGATTTTGGGTGTAGACTATATGGTGCTGTTGTAAGAAGGGGTGAGTTAAGATTTAGGGTATTTTTGATATGTTTTATATATTATTTCATTTACCTACCACAACTCTAAAATAGTTTTAATGCAGTTAATATCAAGTTAATAATTAAGTTAATCTTTGTACTCCCTTGATACCCTTTGTACTCCCTCTGAATTAGTGCAAAATGCTTTCTGGGGATACTTAGCTTCAGCCACCTTTGGCAGACCAATGGTGTAACTTCATCACTCAGTCAGTCAGTGACAGACAGACATTTGGGTTTGTGGGGCTGGCTTCGCTGTTGCGGTCCAGCAAAGAATCTAACAAAAACCCTACATGCTGCCACCACGTCCCTGTGAAGTAATTTTGATAGGGGCATCTGTCATTTCATTATTTGACAGGACATTTGCCTAATCTTCAGAGGACTGATTGTGGTAAGAGAACAGGGGATATAACAGCAGTGTACTGATGACCTCATAGTGGGGTCTTCAGTCTCTGAGGACTCTTCTAATCCCCTTCACTTATCCCTATCCTGGTACTGCTGGATGACCTCAGCAAAGTGGTTTAGCAGCTGCTGCTGTTACAGAAGGGTTATTTTGAAAGCTAGTAAGACCTTGTACACGTGATATGATTGGAAATACAAATTAATGTCCCTTATAACCAATTCTTTACTGTTACTGCAGAAAAGGGCAGGTGTGACGTACAAGGCTTGACTGCGTAGACAAATAGGATTACAAGTGGATTACCAAACTGGTTGGTTCAATTCCAAGCCAAACATGCTATTAGTAACACGCCTGGTGTGCACAGACCCACAGGTCTATACTCACACTGACCGATGGTCTCCTTCATCCAACAAGCAAAAACAAAGATTGCATCATACAAGGAATTACATCTTATTACAAGTGCATGTGCAAACCTCACAAGGTACTGATCTACATTTCAACTGACATGCTTTTATGTAATGATGTTTCTCTTTCACCTACTGTTGCAGTGATTGGTGTGTTAGGATATTCAAGCACACCCTTCACCCTAACCAGGGTCTGTAACAACATTTAGTTTAGTATCAGGAAAAGGCGCAGGTCAAACAGGTAGAGAAACATATTCACATGCTGTAAATTTGATGGTTGTCATATTGAGGACGCTTTCACACATTTCATCTTTTTACTGATCTTTTTACTCTCTCTCTTGAGGAGATCACACAGGCACAGAAAAATTACTGAAATAGAGTGGGAAAAATATGAGGTGGCTGACAACCATCAGTCAACCATATCTAATTGTTTTTGTATTTTATTTTGGCTATTTTAATGCTTTCTCATTTTTTAGGGATTGACACCAAAGCATGATTTGCCGATAATGGCTCAGAAAGATGAAAAGGATTTCTAAAATGGTGATCTGTTGATTTTTACTTCAAAAACTACAAACAATAAGTAACAGCAACATTAACAGACTATCATCCTTAATGCCAATATCATACTGTAGTGTATGGTACTAACAACTTTAACTTAAAGACCAAAATAAAGATCAATTCATCATCATACTGCAAGAGGCATAAAGAACCACATTATAGACAGAACTAATTTTTTCTTGGTAATTCTTGGAACCAAAGCTACTGTACATTTTGATTCATTTTCATGCTTTTTTAGTCCTTCATGGCCCTCAACCATTCAGCCCCTTCTATTCATTCCCCTTAATTAGAATGTCACAGTGTGAGCATGTTCGCATACATCAACTCTCTCCCTCTCTCACTCACACACACACACACACACACACACACACACGCACGCACACAACACACACAAATGCTGTCTCTCTCAATTTAGCTACTTCAACAAAGAGCACCTTTGTTCTTTCCAACTGTAAATACATTCAGCTGATATACATGACAGCACCGGTACAGTTAGTCACAGTTTTACTCAGGTATTCTCAAATCAACAGATCCTGAAATTTTCTTCCCCAAGGACCCATAAGACAAGATATTTGTCAAGGCAAGATATTATTTGAACTTTTTAGAGCTGAAATGATTAGTTGATTATTGATTAGTGAATCAACATTAAATTATTCACCAACTGTTTTGATAATCAGTTAACCACTGAAGTCATATTTCAAGCAAACATGTTTCCTAGTTCCCACTTTGTGAGGATTTGCTTCTTTGGGTTTTGGGCTGTCGGTCTGATAAAGCAAAACAAGTGAAGACATCACCTTTTTCTGACATTTTACAGACCAAATGATACATTGAGTAAATATTTACCTGATTAATTGATAATGTGGTCATTAGTTGCAGCCCTATTGATATTTCAATTTCAGCTACATAACATTAAGAATGTCCTATGCCAACCATGATCTGTGTTCATTAAGGCATCATATCTGCAATATATTACACACACTCCTTTGATCTAACCCACTGTGCTCTGTGTATGTGTAAACCCCTCACTGGGCTCCCTTAAAAATACACCAGAACCATTCCCTAACACACATCACTGCAAGTGAACTGCAAAAGGGCACAAACAAATAAACAACACTGACTGTAAGTGTCAGCAAGCGATAAGAACAAAGCCAGTTTTGGTAAAAGAACACCTGTTTTACTTTTTTTTTGTAATATTTTGCAGGTCAACCTCACCTCTAAACTGCTGCCATGTCAGAGTAAAACAGAGTTTTATTTCAGGATTTTGTTTATCCTGAAGATAAAGCTAACCTTCTGGCCACAACAGATCCACAGTGATACTCCGCTCCCCATAGATATTTTACACAAGACACAATGTATTAACTGCTTTATTATTTTTAATGTAGGCCCATTTTAAGGCTAAGAGTAAACTGCTGTGAGAAAATATAATTATTCAGACTCGGTATGAGCAAATGATCAATATAATAAAAACTTAGATCTCGATCTGGGGCGGGGGGACAAGATAGTAGGTGCACTTTTTTCTCCCATTAGAAATGCCTAAAATGGCCACAATATTGTGTGAGGATGAGTATCATAGGAAAACACTTTCTCTAATACCACCCTATTTATCAAATCCTTGTTTATGACTTTAGCGTGGCTTCCTTAGAACTCTTGTACCATGATTCGACAAACCTCAGTGGGTTTTTCACCAACCCGGAAGAGATGAGGCTGGTTTGTTTACAGTGTTTGGCCCTAAGGGGAGCCAATTATTGCTTCTCAACTAAAACTGCACCCTTTGAAACAAATTCTTCCAAGCACAACTAGTAGACTTTTGAAGTGCTTCACTGTACTAAGCTGACATAGAAACAAGCAATACTTACATACTTGGGTTTAAATGTTATCTTAAATGTAAATAACTGATGTGTTTGAGATGTGAACTGAGATGTTTGAGTTTGTATAATTTAATAATATTAATAATATACAGTAAAACAAACATCAATAAGTATTATCACATCAAACCAAAGGCAATATAAGACCATTTAAATGCCAATTAGCACACAGGTCAATGAAACAATAAAAGTGGCACAGGCCAAGGTATTGTGACTTTTCATCTCCAGTATGGGCTAAGCTAAAAAAAACACTGGATCCTACATTTCCCATAATGCAACTCAATAATGTCTTCTATAGAATCGCCAAGTGGAAGGAGCTATTTCAGGTGCCCCTGGTTCCGAAAGTATAAATCCCAATCATATTTCCCTCAGACAACATTGTTTGACTCACAGGTAGAGCTCTTCCACAGCTTGCATCAGCATGAAACTCTCCTGGTTAAATCATCAGTACAAAAGATGAACAACTGTCTTAGAACATATCTGGTTCTTGTTAAAAAGGCAAAGGTACAAGACTCTGTATATAAAAACTTCAGGGTAGAAGAAAATTTGGTCACGCACAACACAAGCTAAAGATTACGCTGTTAAGAAAATCTGAAGATTAAATCTGTTACCTTTTAAAATATGGGTCACTTGTGAGTGAAGTCAGGAACTATGGCACTGCATTTTGTTTACAACTGTAACAACAAAGCTTTTGAATTCACTACTGCTCTGATTTACGCCTTATTGTAGTCGTATTGTAGATATGAAGTTGAAATAATTGAAACTGGTGGTCAGACCATAAACCTGTAGGATTATCACATTATGCAGGAGAGTCCCATATTAAGTAATATTGACTTCTTTAAACAATATGAATAAAAGAAACATTTGAAATGGGAATACAGAATACTTCTGGAAGCAGCAGCCCCTCCCACTTCACATCTCTATTAGACCCTCCCTGCCTCCTAAATAGCTACTTCTTTTAAACCCCACACCTCCAGTTTGTAACCTCAGCTTTCTGTTGAAAAGTTTCAAGCCCAGTCCACGATAACCTTCATGATGTTATACAACTATTCTCACAGGCCGTAGTTCTCTTTTGGTCGTGTAAACTGAATTTGAAATGAAGAGTTACAGTAGTTTCACAATTATTAGTTTTACTCATTAATATGCTAATGTACATCTTCATGTATCTTCCTGACTGATGGAACTTTTCTTTTGTCACTTCATTAGAAAGTGTAACATTTGTTAATACATGTCATAAACTAAATGTAAATTGCTATATCTAAATAAACTACTCCTGGCAGGACACTGTACTGTAAATTAAGATCACATTATGCTGCTAATCTGACAGCTCATGTACCACAACCAGCACATCTCCATACAGTGACTTGGTCACTATTTAAAGGCTTTGACACTCATATTCAGCATGTCTGCTGATTCATGCTTTGCTGCTGTCTGTATGAAATGTCTCCATCTGCTTTACTTCTGCACTTTTTGAATGGTTTCAGCAGACAACCTAGTCATATAGAGAGGTAATTCTTCAGTTCAGGTTTTGCTGGGCTGATAGACTGTGTCAGAGACTCACCTCCTCCACTGGACAGGCAGAGTGTGCAGGCTCAGAGTTTTGTACAGAAACACTCTTCTCCCACTTGTCCGCCATGTGGTTGACCTCCTCCAGCTTTTGCTCGCAGCTCTTCTGTGTGTTTAGCAGTGTCACTTCATAGAACTCCTGGATATCTGTGGAAAAATAGATATTACATGACTCAGGTTAACTTCTCCACAGACTGAACAGTTAAATTCTGAGTGAAAACAACTGATGTGGATACCAGTTTAACCTTAATCTGTGCTGCAACAATTACAATTTCCTTTAGAAACAGTGAAACTGATTCTCACTGTTCAATATCACTATGACTGCCCAAGGTTAAATTCTGTTTTTGCATTTATCAATTCACATACATACATAACAAAATAACAAAACAAATGTATTTAAGTTTGCTTATGACAATAAAGCAAACTTGAATATGTGGTTGAGGTTCTTACATAAACATAATATATTTATGCAAAAACAACCAGTTAAAAACTGTAAAAGATTTGTGTGTTTTTTTTACAAATACACTGTTATTTTAAATAAAAAACATCAGGGTTATTTTAAGAAGTAACAACTAGTGATGCTCTCACGTAACTGCTTTTTATTGGATGGCAAGGCAAATTATTCCTGGCAACTAATTTATACATTACTAAGGTTTTTACTAGTCCAGACATTCCATAAAATATAATGGATCAACCTGATTTAGTAAAGCACTAGTTTGAAGCTAACTAGATATTACTAAGACCTTTGGAAAGACTTGTAACAGAAATTTAGTAATAGATTTACAAATAGCTATGACAAGCCCATTGTGACTTCTATATGGATGCTTCCAGCTGTGCTGTAGATCACTGTTGACTCCTTTCAATCTCTGGCTACAACTTTAATTTTTAGAAAAGCTCCCATGTGGCCAGCCAGCAGACAATGTGCTTCTGCATTGGTCCAGATTCTCAGCTGATAGAACCCACCTTCTTCCCATCATTATTTTCCAATTATTCATTTATCAATTCAGAAATCATAAAGGCCAGGGTTCTGGCTAAAGACTTTCCTCCACATATTGGGTACGCTTATATTCCCATGCCCAAGTGTTCCTTATACCCAGCTTATACCATGGTATGGGTGAATACTATTTTCTGATTGGCCAGCAGGTGTGCATTAAAACCATTTAATGTAGTAGTTGTCATAACAACAGTAAGCTATTGCTTCATAACCTTTCGATTTTGAGTGCAAAACTTTCACCAAAATTTGCGAATGCTTAATTTTATATTGTTGGCAAATGACCATAGTACAAGTAGGATAATCAACTTGTAGGTGTGTGTTAAATGGTTTTAAGGCACGACGTGGATGGTGGTTCTTCGCCGTGGTTCTTCGCCCCCATGTAATTGTATTATAGTTTTATAACATAAGGTGTATAATGTGACCTGTGTTGACAATATACTGTATGATGTAAATATGAGGTTATATCAGGTGGTGAGGCAGACATTAATTAAGCAAATGGATAACCAGCGATCTTAATAATAAAATAATCTAAGGCATTGAATACAGTGATCTTTCAAAAGAGTCATAACATAATCTATTCTCAAAACTACACTTCTAAAGATCCCTAAAAGTCTACAAATGTATCCAGCAAAATACCATACATTTTTGTCATGTATTCTATACAGAGCTTCAAAATGACATTCATATTATGTATTATTCTTACTGTAGTCACACATATGCATCTGCGCACAAACCAACAGATGAAGAAAAGATGTCATCAAAAAAAGCCACAGCAGCATGTGCAACAAATGTACCAAACTCTGTGCATCTTCCCAAAATGTTTGCAACAGTGATACAGAACTGGTTAAAGAGACTGAAAATGAATATCTTTAAATCAGCCAAGACTAGTGACCGTATTGGTGCCAACATTTCCACATAGTCTGCATGAGTCACTGCTGTATCAGCCTCACTGCATTAGAATCTTCTGGAGCGATGGACCCAACATCTGTTGATGCATCATTACAACATCTACCACAAAGCATTTGCATTGTTTGACTCAAGTGAGCTCTTTGTTTGGCATTCAATACAAGTGCTATTGTTTTTGAAATGCAGACACATTTTTTGAAAGGCTAGCCATGTTTTACCAAAGAACCAGACTCATAACAAGTGATCTGCCACGCCAGTCCAATGCCTTGGCTCTGCACATAAAAGACACATTTACATTTAAATGGATCTCAATAAAAACAAGCAATTGGCATTCACCACCAGACACAGGGTCATGTTTCTGTCCCTATCGTACACCAATGATTTTTTTCTGTTTTTAGAAACAGTAAATAAACTTTGGTGAAAGATTTATTGATGTCGTTTTTGTAAAACAAACACCAAAAAACAGGCACAATTCTATCTTTTTGTAATTCAAATTAAAACAGGCTATTGGGGATGCAAATGAATGCAGCAAAATGTATGCAAATCCCCAAAAGCTCTTGAATGGTTGGTGTACAGCAGGGTGAGTATATGTGTAAGACTCTATGTGATACAACACAAGTTGCTGTGGGTTGTCACTCATTTGATTATTATGACAGGATGAAGTTATGCAGCAGAATTATACATAAACCTTTTGGTACAGCACAGATGTTAATGCTTTGCAATTTAGCTTGTCTCTATTTCAGTTGGTCTGAAATAAACCACTCCACACCTCTACCTCCTCACTACATTACACTCCAAAGCCATAAAAATTATCAGCTGTGACATTCAATAGCTATTCATAAACAGAGCTCTATGGAAAAAGTTTCAGTTTCTCACATACTGTATCAGAAAGTTGTCATGCATAACTCACAGTGCAGTAAAATCTCCCTGCTCTCTCCAGTCATGTTGCAGCGCTGATATCCTGTGAAACAGTGTGCTGTGAGAGGACCAGATGCCCAGTGGCAAGCTAACAGCGAGCCTAATCCTCAGACATAGAGGCCGCCTGTTCCCTTCAATGCAGACAATGACCTTACACCCCACATAGCTGATTTCTAATTCAGCTCTCCCTTGGGTAATGTGCTTAACAGCGCCAGCAGTCCTTTCCAACTCTCCCCCTAATGAGCAAAACTCCAGTTCTCCCATCAGCAGATGAAGTGCTTCAACAACTCATCAACAACCAGATATCCAATTTTGCAGCCTCTGCCATTTAATATCTGCATAGCCTCCTTCTTACACCAGTGAAGTATTTTCATTATGTTGTACATGTTTAGTGTCAGGCATTAAGAGTGACAAAAAGATAGTAACTAGCAGCACTGGAATGGTCCATTCTGGTCTCCTGGTTATTCACTCTTTGTGTCGCTGAGCTGCTTTAAAGATGGCAGCTGGCACGGTATTTAAGGCACATGGCTTGCATGTGAAAGCTATCATGAGCCCAGCAGAGAAGAACTTTAATTGTACATCTAGTGCAACATGTGCATGTGTCTAATAACATGGGTGTTTCCCTTCCACAGCTTCTGTGAGGTAGTAAACTATTATGTTGAATCAACAAAACAGTAGGGCTGAACAGTATATTCAAATCAAGACAAGATTGGTGCTACGCAACCGTACATCCACATTTAAAGCCTAGTCATGATGTAAATTCCTTCAGTACAGCTCCAGAACATGTACAGTTACAGTTACTATCCATCATGCTGTATTCACGTTGTAGCAAACATGAGATGGCCATCAGCAGGGCTGCAACTAACCAACCAATTTTCATTATCCATTCATCTGTGGATTTTTTTAATTCACTGATTGTTTCGTCTATAAAATGTGAACAAAATAGTGAAGAACACCCATCACACAATCCACAGTGATTTCGTCAGATTGCTTGTTTTGTGACTGATAGTCCATTTATTTAATTTTTTTAATCCTGGCTGTTTTCAATGGTGATTAAACTCATGTTTTTGTACAGCAGGTAAAATTCAAATGCAAGTCAAAATGCAACCCCTCACTGGATCCCATTGATGGATGTATAGACAGGAAATCTGGCAGGTTATATAACAGGATAAACTGTGCTAAAATTTTTAATCATGTAATTATACATTAACAGTTATATGTTAAGCCCTTGGCATTAACTGTTAATCCATAGGCTTTATCAGAAAATACAATGACAAAATCCCAATCTGGTGATTATTTTTTTCAGCAGGGCCACATGTATTGTGATGACATGAATTCTGCTCTCAGACATGCACTAGTGCTCAGCTGCAGAGCATAGTTATTACTATTTGTGCATCACACAGCTGTCCCAGGATTAAATTTAACAACAGGTGGAAAATCAGGGTGACATCGAGTTTATACAAGTAAAAAATATTTTTTAAGACTAAAGCTTATTTAGAACAAATTCAGACTGACAAGAAACCTAGCCAAACAGCTACAAGTCATAAAGATATACAAATGTCATACAAAAATGAGAACTAAACTGAACTGCAAATTAATTTATCATGAGTTGCTGCATACCGTTTGGCAGAATCTGAGGTAGTAGTATGAGCTGTCGTTAGAGTGGGTAATGTTTTTGTCAATAGGAAAATAAAAGGTGATTTTCTCAGGAATTACTTCATTATTGTTGCATATATTGTAAAAATTGGTGAAAGAAATATTCAAATCTTTTACTTAAAGGTGATATGTGGAGTTTTCTATAAAATAAAAGGTATACTTTAGGAAAAGTACACAAGGAGTAGCAGCAAAATGTAAATATGTATCAAAAGTAAAAATGTATGCATGTAGAAAGGCATCAGGTAGCTGGTCAAGGTGGTGCTACTATACTACAAACAACTTTTCTAGTACTGCTGCATTCTTAGTTATATACTTTCCACTACTGACTGTAACAATATCTAAACACCAGAACATCAAGTAATTTTAAAAATGCAGTTTTTCTTTATTACTACAGCTATCTTAATCAGTTTCAGGAGTTTAGTGATAAGGCTCAATATACAACATATTCCATTTTCTGAGGAGAGTTGTGGTAGTTAATCTTCATCGTGCACTGCATAGCAAATTTCCTGCCATTATCATTTTAAGGTACTTTTATTTTCTCTGGTCACGTCCCTTCTTTCAGTTTTCAAGTACTTGACAGCGACTGTTTGCATGCTGCTCTCACCCGTTTTGGGTTTCCTAGGCAACCCTGCAGTGGATCTAAGGAGATTTGCATCCTCATTGACACATACTGTATGTTCCACATGCGACTTTCGTGGTAGCTTCCTTTAATGAGCACGAAATCCCACTTACACAAAGCATTTTTACTGTGAACACAAGCACACACTGTCACAATGCAGATCTGCTTTCTTCATGCTTATGTAACGGGTGGGTGGAGTGGGCTGGGGCTTGCAGTGATGGCTTCTGTGTAGCTGTGCTTCGTTGGGGAGCGATTATTCCAGCTGCATCCCTTTACTTCAGTGAGGCCTCCTCCACAGTGACTAAGGTGCCAGCTAATCATTCAATCTCCCAACACACACAGGCTACCAATTATTGGTAATACATCACTGCTTACTCCTCTGGTTTTCACCTCCCTCAACAAAATAACATTGTATAGTCAGACTGGCAGAGCTAAAATGGGAAGGATTCAAGCAGGAATGCAGCTTTTTCTTTTTTTGGCAGCTTTTTGCCTTTATTGGTCAGTTATTGGCGAAGAGACTAACAGGAAACAAGGGGAGATAGAGATGGGTATGACATGCAACAAAGGTCCCTTGCCAGACTTGAACCAAGGACGTTGCGGATATGTGCCATGTGCAGTACTAATTCAGCTACCACGACGCTCCCAAGTCATTGTAAAATGGGAAAGTTTCTATTTTTTTCTTATTTTCCTTTGTTGAAATACATACAGTACATCTGTCATTACTTTCTTGTTCTTTCACTACAGCATTTTTAATAATCACATAGCAAAGCAAAACCATAGATTCCAATCTTCAAAATTCCATAAAATAATCAAACCAAATTGTTAGCAGCAGTTATCAGCAAACCCCAGCATATTCTTATACAACACGTCTCTAGGTATCTGTGTTGATTTTCCATGTTGTTTTACTGCAACATTTTTAAAAATTAGATGCAAAAATCATAACAATATCCCACTCAATAGATTATCATTGTTTTTTTGCTTTGTGGGTGAAGCAAATCTACCAGCCACTTGAATATTTTACCAGCATTTGGCTGCTGCCTGGTGCTAATTTTGTGCCCTGAGTACAGGACTGCAGTGGACATTTTAAGATGGTTTAGGCAACTCAAAGCAGCAGTTTAAGATTTTTGACAAATAATTGTAGAGCACTCTTGTCTACTGGATGTTGTTGGAGATGTGAGTGAGGTGGTGATTGGGTTCCATCTCCCACTAACCTGTGTGTCCTTTATTTCATGCACCATCAAGCCTAGAGTTCATGTTCTCTTTGCTTCACTTGCAGAGCAGCAGTATCAGCACTGGAGACAAAAATGCGAATGTCGAAAACAAGGGGGTTTCTGAATTTAGCAGTGGAACAGTGCAGAGTGGGTGGGTAACTCCACTCCACAGGTTTACCACCAATCTGAGGGAACAGTGAGAGGTGGATTAAAATGAATGACTGCAAAATGAAGTTAACACTTTGAGTTCTGATTCACCCTTTTTTCTTCATTTTATTTTAAAATATAACCCAGCACTGGTTTCTATGAAAGTCAGTTTGGGTGGGGTCTCAAACATCAAGTCACATTCAGGTACCTCGCTCATGTTATCTCCATGGAAACAAGTGCACAAACAACGTCAGTACTTGTGAGAAGCAGTTTTTTTTTGAACTGGTAAACTCTGAGATAACAGTGTGAGACTCTGGACACTGACACATTGGAGTGAGATGACACTGAAATCCACTTCTCTCCTGAGAATGCAGAATAACAGACCTTAAGATTTCAACTTAAAATGGAAATGCAGGAAGCAGTTTTTTGGGTTTCTACATGAGCTCCAAAACATGTCCTCTCATTTTAAAAACACAGATTAATCACACCCTCATACAGTATGTCCTAACATTAATCGATTACTAATTGGTCATGTATCTATTCGATCTTTTCTCCTATATAGTATATAGTATCAATGAACTGTGAGCATGCACTCATGATTGAAAAAACGTGGTGCTGCATGACCATGATGGCATTCTAAAAATATAGTATTAGCACAAGTATAAGATTTCTTTCTTTTTAAATGGAAAGAGTGTCTCTTACAGAGAGTGTCGTATTATGGGTTGTTTTTAGCCTTGTATGTAGCACTGAGTTTCTTCAAGCCTGTTTATAGCATGTCTTTCAGAGTTATTCAGCCCTAAAAGTGTTTAGGAAGCCAAGTTCAACCTACAGGACTTTCTGGTGGCTCGTTTATCAAGTCGAAAGCATCTCCCAACATTGACCTCAAAAACACAACAAAGACTGAATCATCTGTCAAGCAGCCAAGAATTGCCGGTGTCACAGATGATGGGTAGCTCAGAAAGACAGTTGAAACTAGAAATACCACCTCACGTTTGTATGCCAACCAGTCAAGTTGCAGTTTACATACATGTCTGTCAAGACTCATATAATATTTGTAGTCAAGACTTTGAAGGAATTTAATAAAAGGTATCAAGTGTATTTTCATTGTATGTGTTCACATGCTTAGCCAATAAAGCTGATTCTGATAGAAGACACACAGGAAGTGAAATTTGGGGACACAGCAACATCACTACAGGGCAAGAAACCAGTGGCAACAGGTTGTAAACAAGCCCATAGTTTCTCCAGATTATCTGAAACACTTTATTTAGAGCATGAGCACACAAATAATGTCTGTGATAATGTTTGCCAAGACTGGGGCTTGCACTGCTCATGTGTTTGTCCTGTCTGACATCTTTTTAATATAGTTGCTACATCCCCAGATCTCAACTATTAACTTTGTGAGCACAATGTTGAAAATACTGACAGGGATGATTGCCAAAACTGAAAAAATAAAATTCAATTTGTAATAAAGAATTATCCTTTAACAGCGTGTTAGTCTTCCTGCAGTCTGGTACTAGAATCATGCAAAACTTCCCAGTGCTCCCCAGACACAAAAGACACCCGGTGACATCTGCATCTGAAGGCCACTGATCTGAGACTAGCATATTAAATACCAAGAGCAAAAAAGAACCGAATCCACTTAATACTGAGTGACATTAATACAAACAAAAAAAGAGTGGATATAAAAGGAATACCGAGTGGCTGACAATACAGGCAAAACACAAAAGCTGATAAGACATTATTTCATGAAAACAACAGATGAAATATAACTGTCACCAATTGTGCTATAAATTACTGGGATCATTGTGCCTTTCTTGAAAACCCTGGTACTGTGTGAGTACACCATTATTAACACAGTGTGCATAATAAGAATGGAGAATAATGACTTCAAGTTCTGAGTCTAAATTTCTAATTAGCATAATTATGAATTTCTTTTGGCCCATATCACCTCCTTGGAATGTGATGCAGTATTGTTAGAAAACTGTTCACAAAATCTTCATCAAGGTCAATCAAATTATTAGGTTCTATTTTCACAGCAAAATGAGACTCTGTGCTAAAGATCATCATCCAAACTCAAAATGTGCTCTTGTGTAATGATTACATTAACATGGCTAACCTGTTTTAGAACATGCAATATTAAAGAGGAACTCAACAGATTTTACAAATCAAAGTGTGTTTAGTGGTGTTGGGGAGTGTCATATGTGAAGAAAAGTATTATCAAGCCTTTTGTGGCAGCAGAGGGAGCTGTGTGAAATCTGATAAATTGCCTCAAGTGATGTCACTTGAGTCAGCGTCATTGGAGCTGAAGACTACAAGTTTGAAAAAATCTGGGAGTGTGGAGTTAGAAAGACCTCTGTAGCTGCTCCTCATCTCTGCTGGAGGCTAGCAGCTCCAGGCTACATTAGCCACTACTAAGATGCATTCAAATCTCCAACCTAACTGACGGCAGTTGTGTTGCTTTGTGGGTAATGTAGGCACCGGCTACTGACAAGGAAGGAACTTTTTTTAAAAACTGTATTGTATCTGGTTCTGCTGAATCAACTTTGATCCCTCATCCTGAGTCCAACGATGTTATAGGAGTGTACTCTTTTAGATGTCACTGCAGCAAATGTGTTGAAGATATTTTACTATGTTTCAAAAATTGTTGCAAGATAAGTTTGACACTGCTGATGTAATATACTGATTACAGGTATCATTTTCATCAAAGTGATCATTGACCAAGAACATTTGATAACACTACATGCTATAGCCTGAACAATAATGGATTTTTGAGGTAAATATATTTGAGTTTTACAAACTTGTTTCAGTATCATGACGAACACATATAGAGAACACATACAGAAAGATTTGTGACCAATGCTCTGAGCCAAACATCTGATAGTTGAAAAATAAGCTTGTCAGTACTCTGGTGGACCTACAGTGATACTGTTTCAAAAAACATATGTTTGCCATTTCTGGACTGCAATTTATTGTCATTTATTGGCCGACATATGCACCAATACCAATATCTGCAATAATGTGCCAGTTTATAAGTCTACTCCATGTCTAGTCCACACTTAGTTCTCCACAACCAAATTTCTATTATGCACTGACTTTGATGTTACTTGCATACATCTATTAATGAAGAATGCACTACAGATAAACATCCCTGACTGAGAAATAACCCTGAACGTCATGGGATATATTGGGACAAAATAAAATTAGAGGAGTACAGTAATTGATGAATTATAAGCTACAGCTTCATGTTAATTCCATGCCTACGCACTGCCCCAAGCATGATGGGAGTCTGAAAACAGTAACATACAGCTCTTATGCATGTGCTGCTAAAATTTCCTATGAGGTCAGCCACGAGGCTGAGGTAAGGCACAGTCCATTGCAGCAGGGTCAGCTAAGTGTGTGGGTGTGTTAATGACCTCACAAGTGTGGGAGGAATAACTTAGCTGACAGTGTGCTATAATAAATTACTGAGATCTGCATCAGGTCTTGCTATGACGATCATGCAGTACACCAGATGCACAACATTCAGTATTACATAACATATTATTCAGCTACACAGGTAAACCACATTTATGCCCATGCACTATCATGATTAAAACTGGTATGGAGTTCACTGTGGTTTAATCAATCTGGACAGTTGTGTGGGTCTTTTTTCACCACTCTTGACAAAATGAAAAAACACTCAGCAATGAAGCTGGAGGTAAACAACAGGGAGGTAAACCCAGTCTTTTGGCTCCCTCTACTGGAGCTCTTCATACACTAGTCACCATGGCAATTCTGTCACATTAAATGAACAGATGCAACATTTCCTTGATGGCAGGGTGACATTACTGTTGTGCACATAAGCTCTAAGCTTTTAGAGCTGAGTGGTATGGTTGAAAGCAATACAGTGATATTACAATTAGTTAAGAATGTCACTGTTTTCAAAACTCACACTCACACAGTTCTCTTTACCAACAGCTCAGCACAACAGTTAACTCACATCCAGAATGCTCTAATGCAGACAAAACATGTTCATACACATCTCAGGATCAACTCCTGTACCAGAATACTGACACCAATAAACTCCCAACAAGAAACTTTGTCAGTCATAGTACAATGACCTAAAAACACTGACAACCTGTAGCATTACAATATGTATCGCTAATGATGTGATTGATAAAAACAGTTCAGGTAATTTGGAAGATGTGGTCATTGAATGCATTTTGTGTCAAAGCAAAGGCTATCCACAGTTTGGTCCATATTGAATGCTGTTGTAATCACTGTGTGAGGAGTTAACTCAGTGTTGAGAAATACGTGTAACCGACACATCACAATATGGTAAATGCACACAAAATCACATAAAAAAGTCAAACTGATGTTCAATGCAACACATAAATAAAACAAAAGCTTCATTAAGTCATTTTGTTTTTTAATTTCAGTTGGCTCAGAAACATTAATTTGGACAACAGATATTTTGTGTACCACAGCAGCACACAAAGGTATTTGATTCTCACAAGGTGGGAAAATAATTGAAATTTTGGTGACAGCATCCAACATTGAAATATGTGTCTTTATGTCATTTTTAATTGTTTCACATTGGCAAATCTTCAACAGAGATTTTAACATTAATATGCTCCAAAGTGTTAGAATTATGATGATTTATGACAACTGCAATGATTTATGTAGTGTGGGTGTGGAGATACTTGTTGAGATTTCAAGTGAATGTGTTATAAACATACATAAAAGGCTTTCCAGGCCTGAACATTGTCAGCCACTATCAGTGTATGAATAGGGTGACATACAAAATTTCATTAATTCACTGTACAGTCAACCATGTTCACTGGTGGTAGGACATAAATACTAGACACTTTAACATAATCCAAGTCTCTCTCCCTCCACTAGATGGCAGACTTTTCTACATCAATTCTTGACAGAGCAAGGATATTTCTCTATCAGTAACAACCTCTGTTTCTTTCAATCGCCACTGAGTAACTGAAGAACACAGCTGCTACAAGAAAATAGAGAATTGTTGACATAACACAAATGCTCAAGTAAAAGTCCAACAGAACCATATTAAAAAATAAAGGGTTACTCTGTATGTTTAAAATATATTTATAATGGATAATATTAGTCCAGGCAATATAAAAGTGGTCTTGTTAAAAATGATGCTAACACATATTAAGCCTTCATTGATAGAATGAGGGAATAAATACAAACCGTAGTAAATTATTTTTATGTGCCCTGACCTTATCTTATCTAAACCTCTAGAGAAGTCCTGTAATCTTTTAAGTACACATGAAACCCTTAAAACCTACCAATGACTCTCGTAACCTTTGACATGGCATGGAACAGTTAGAGTCACACTAAATCATACATAAAATGTGCCAATTAAGCAGCCATAGCAGAGTTCACCTCATTAAGATTATAAGGTATGACTCAGGGCTTGGTAGGAGTTTAGCCTCAATGTGTCCAGTTACTATTTACTATAGGTCACTGTTGGTACAGAAGGAGGTCTTAAACTTCCAAATCTTGAACTGTATTTGAGTATGTGATATTGATACTTGTAAGTGTGAATGTACATTTATATTTTATGTATGTGAATGTATCCATGTTTCATGTTTAGCCTGACATCAACCGATGATATGTACATATATATGATGGCATTACGAAATTGATTTGGTTAGTAAGAGATTGTAAGCAAAACCCAGTGTTGTAAGGCATGAAATATAATAAAAATATTTATACAAAAAAAGAGATAAATTTAATGTTATTACAGTGTATATTAGTTGAAATTATTTTATGAGTATGATATAGGATTGATTGATTTTGAGTTGGGGGGGTGGAGACACAGACCAACTATTTATTGACTGAATTAAAATGTGCTATATCGGAATAGGTATCTTTATTGGGATATGAGATTTTGGTCATATCGCCCAGTCCTAGCTGACACCATAACAGTTGCGGTCACTGATCACTTACAACCATGTAACCTCTGCTCAGAGGGTGTGTCCAATTGTGGAGGAAATACCACCCCTGAGTCAGTCTCTTGCAATATTTTCTTGCAGTTAAATACAAGTCAATACAATGGTTTGTACCACAGGAGGAGATTTTGTGAGGCGTTGTACCACCATGCACAAAACTGATAGCTCCACAAAGATGACATGATGTGTATTATGACTTTTTGTTTGACCACAAATGTATAATGTTATAAGCTAAATGTTTTACTTATTGGTTTTATACACTGGTTTTGTCCATAAAAAGAGAAAACAAATTTAATGTACACAAATCTGTGCACAGTGAAAGTGCACCTTTGCTGTAAATAGCCATCTCAGCCATTTGGTAGGCTCATAATTAGAGTTAGAGTCTACAGCCATGTTAGCTGCTCTGTACCTAGACATACTGATGCTTTGAGATAAATGCCAGTATGCTAATAGGTTCACAATGACAGCGCTAACATGCTGAAGCAAGTATAATATTTACCATGACCATGTTCACCATCTTAGTTTAGCATGTTAGCATGTTAACATTTGCCTATTGGCATAAACCAAAGTAATCCATCCAATATTTAACTAAAGGCCAAAAACTTCAGGCTGGATATATGTAAAATGTCTTCAAAGATATCCATCAAACAGTTGTAGCGATATTTCAGTCTAGACCGAAGTGGTGGACTGACCGACAGACTGATATTACCATTCCTAGAGACTGTAGAACTGTAAAAACTGTATGTCCAGACTGTTACTAATCTTGTTACATAATGGTCAGTGTAAGTGGATAAAAAATATAAATAAACATAAACACACACACACACACACACACACACACATCATATATATACATATATATATATGATGTGTATATATATTTATTTATATACAGTGGGGTCCAAAAGTTGGAGGATTCAGAAACATTTAAACACAAGAAGTTATGAAGAAGAAATATTTAAGATTCTCCTCTATTTCTAGATCAGCAATCACATTTATGCAAATTTGTGGCATTGACCAACCTAACTACTTTGTACATAAGGTTAGATCTCCTTAGGTTGTTAGCCTCTGAAGGCTTGAGTGTCTAGTGCTGTACTTGGTAAATCAGATGGAATGAATTCGCATTTGGAGAGAGAACAAAGCAAAGTTCAAACATTGAATGCTGATGCTGAAACATTTGTGCCTGTGGCAGTTGGGCAGCCATCTCAGTACATTTCTACAGGTGACCAGCTACGTGCACATTTGTTCGATGCAAGACCTAAAGTGAGAAATGTGGAGCTGTAGCCTCAAGCCACATTGTCAAACCAGCTGGAGCCAAAGATGCAACAAAGTGAAATACAGAGTACTCAAGCATGTCCTTCAGTTTCAGTCACAACCAGATCATCCTGCACCTTTAATGCTAAGCAGTACTGATAATCATCACCTAATAAAAGTCTTGGAAAAACAAAATTAAATTACATCCTTGCTGGTTGAGCAATAGTCTCTTTTTTCCTTCCAAGATGAGACATATTGACACTGATTTTAGATGGGGACCCTTTACAGTCTCAAACCTTCCTGAGGGCCTTTGAACATAGCATAGTAACATAGCATTGAAAAAAAGACTCACAGTGCTAAAGACTGCTTATACTTTCTTGAGCAGTACACCAGAGGGCAGCCTAGGGAGCTGGTCAGAAGCTGTCAGCACATGCCTCATGATCGTGGATATGCCAAGGCTAAATCTTTGCTGCAAGAACACTTTGGCAATTCACTGATAATCGCTTCTGCCTATATGGAGAAAGTTTTCACATGACCAGTGATAAGATTTGAGGATGTGAAAGCCCTGCAGGCATATAGCTTCTTGTTGCAGGGATGTTGCAATGCAATGGGAGAGGTTGACTCTGCGCATGAGTTGGATGTCCCTGCTAATATGCAAACAGTCATAAAAAATTGCCTTATAAACTCATGGATAGATGGAGAAACATTGCCTGTGATTTACAAGAGAAGGTTCATCACAGGGTTACCTTTCATGACATTGAGTTTATTGGAAAGCAAGTAAAAATTTCAAGTGACCTACTGTTTGGAGATATACAGGATTCTCCAGCAGCAGCAAGAAAGGATATGAGAAACTCTAAATCTCAACCTTGTTCTAAGGCAAAGGGAAGTACCACCACCGTTGCTACAGTGGACAAGAAAGTCAAACCCAGACTAAAGACAGAAAAAGGCTCACCTGTTGTAAAAGTTTGCTAGTTTTGTGGGGCTGGACACACCTTGGATCTGTACCTTCTATTGGAAAGGAAGACACACAGTGAAAAAATGTCTTTCTTGAAAGAAACTGGTGTGTGTTTCGGCTGTTTGTGCATTAGGCACAGGAGCAAAGATTGTTAAAGACATCTTTCATGTAAAGTATGCAATCTGAAGCATCCCACCATGTTGCATGTCCACTCCAAGGAAAAGGAAACTGGTTCGGTGCAAGCTAAAAGAGAAGCAGAGACAGCAAGTGGAATTGCTTTTAATCTCTGTACAATCCAGTGGGCTTACTAGGGCCATTGAGCGTGACTGTACACTCGCCATACTACCAGTTCGAGTGAAGTCTAAGAAAGGGCATGAAACATTGGTTATTTATGCCTTCCTGGATCCAGCGTCATTCTGTACCGAAGTGCTCTTTAACAGGCTGAATCTCACAGAGAGTCACATCGTTTCAGAATTGGAGGTAGCTAGGCTGGACACAGACTGTTTCTGTGAGCTACCTGATATCTTCACGCAGAAAAGCATGCCTGTCCATCAAGGCAACATTCCTAGACAGGAAGATCTTCAAAGATGGCCACACCTTAAACGTGAAGATAACAGAGATTGACTCAGGGGTGGACCTACTGATTGGAACCAATGTTCCCAAGGCCTTAGAGCCATGGGAAGTTGTCGAAGTGTGGATAGCGGCCTTTATGCAGTTAAAACTATGCTAGATTGGACTGTTAACAGTCCTCTGCAGTAGTGACACTACTTGTGTACAGCGTGATGTCACCGTCAATAGATTTCTGTTGCAAGACTTGATGAACTATGGGAGCAGCAGTCGAAGGCTAATTTCCCTGAATGCACTCAGAATGAGCAGCTTGGATTTCATGGAGTCGGTCACTGAGTCAGCTAAGTTGGTTGACTATCATTACAGCATTGATTTACCTTTGAGACAAAGTGATGTGAATTATTGCCCAACAATAAGAAGGTTGCAGAACAGCGTGCTCTGAATCTCAAAAGGACAGTTTGTTCCATGCTGACTACAACATCTTCATGAGCGATATCATCTCCAAGGGCTATGCTGAGAGGGTGCCAGCTGAGGATCTGGATCACTGTGATGGTAGGGTATGGTATATACCACACCATGGGTTGTACGACCCACAGAAAAGAAAGATAAGGGTTTTGACTGTGGGGCTACATTCCAAGGAACATCTCTAAATGCCCAATTTCTACAGGGCCCAGATTTTACTAGCTTGCTGGTTGGAGTCATAATCCGGTTCCGAAAAAAGTCTGTTGTACTTATGGTGGACATTGATGCTATGTTCCATCAGGTCAGAGTACCAAGTTTGGACTCAGACCTGTTAAGGTTTCTTTGGTGGCCAGATGAAGACTATGGTCAGGACCTGATTGAGTATAGGATGGTTGCACATCTGTTTGGAGCCACATCCTCTCCAAGTTGTGCAAGTTTTGCCCTGAGGAAATGTGCTGAAGATAACCAGGAGCAGTTCAATCCAAAGATTGTTGACACTGTTCTGCATAATTTCTAAATTGATGATTGCCTTGTATCAGTTGGTTGTAAAGAGGAGACAGTATTACTTTATCAAGAACTTTGTGCTGTTTGTGCTAAAGGAAGCTTTCAGCTCACCAAATGGATTAGCAACAGGTGCACTGTGCTTGCTGCCATACCTCAACAGGAAAGATCCATGGAGGTTAAGAATCTGGACTTGGACAGTGAAACTTTGCCTGTGGAAAGAGCATTGGGTGTGCAGTGGTGTGTCCAGTCAGAATCATTCAAGTTTAAGATCACACTCAAGGACAGACCTCCGACAAGGAGAAGGATCTTACCCACTATCAGCTCCATCTATGATCCCTTAGGATTTCTAGTGCCTGTTGTGCTGTCTGCCAAAAGAATTCTTCAAAATTTGTGCAGAAGACAGCTGGGTTGGGATGATGCTTTGCTAGTCACTGCTGCCCAAGACTGGACAGTCTGGCTAGAGGAGCTCCATCAGCTTGAGGATTTTAAGGTTGACAGGTGCTTGAAACCTCTCAACTTTGTTGTTGAGTTGCTTCTGCCCAGCTACACCACTTTGCAGATGCAAGTGAGAAAGGGTATGGAACGGTGACTTACCTGTTACTGGATAACATCCACAGACAGGTGCACTGTGCATTTATAATGGGAAAGGCATATGTGGCTCCATTTAAATCCATCACCATCATTTGCATGGAGCTGACAGCTGCAGTAGTTGCGAGCAGAACGGACAAGTAGTTGAGGACGGAGTTGCAAATGTCACTGCAGCAGTAAGTTTTTTGGACCAATAGTACTGCTATATTGAAGTACATCAGAAACAAAACTTCAAGGTTCAAAACATTTGTAGCAAATCGGGCGTCAGAGATACTCACATTGTCCAACTCATCTCAATGGAGATATGTAAATATGTCAAGTAATCCTGTAGAAGGTGGAATCTTTCTTGAAAACTGACACCTGGGTCACAGGACCTAAGTTTCTTGTTGAGCCTGAAATGAAGTGGCCATTAAACCCTGATGTCTCTGAAAAGTTCTCTCCAGAAGATCCTGAGATCAAGACAATTGTGTCTGTGAATGCAGTCCAAGCTAATGAGCAGATGGACTCAGCTATGCATTTTATCAGTCCCTTCTCCTCTTGAATCCGCTTCTCAGGTTCAAAAGTTTGCTATTGGATCTTGGTCAAAAGAGGAAGCATTTGAAAGCAATTCTCGCTCAGTCTGGCCTGGATAAAGAGCAGCTTAAAGAAAGGCTACAGGAAGAGATGCAGAATCTCAAAGCTCAGGCTGCACAAGGTTCTCTTTCAGTTGAAGAGTTTGACAAGGCAGAAATTGCAATTGTCTGCTTTTGTCAAAGGAAGAGGTTTCCAGATGAGCTATCCAGTTTGCAGAAAGGGGAAAGTGTGAAGCGACTAGTCACCTCTACAAGCTTGCTCCCATACTTGAAGGTGTTCTAAGAGTTGGGGTTAGTAGACTTAGTAGAGCAGCTATGCCAGACAAGGCAAGACATCCTGCTATATTGGCCAAGGATTTTTACATTTCTGACCTTGTTCTTCATCATATACATCAAAGGACAGGACACGGTGGACGTAACCACAGTTACGTCCAAAGTGCTCAACTCCATCCTGAAAACACAAAATCTTGACGAAGAAGGTCTCCATACAGTCCTTTGTCAAGTCAAGTTTATTTATATAGTACATTTCATACAACAGGTGTAAAGTCAATGTGCTTAAAAACAAAAGCAAAAAAATAGGTAAAGATCATGACAAAAACACTACATTAACATTACATATATAAAACATAAGATAAAAACAAAATAAGGAGATGTTACGTATATAAAAACATATAAGGCAACATATAAAATTAGAAGGTAAGAAGGTATTACAATAGAGTGTACGATAAAAAGGTGTTATTATTATTATTATTATTAAAAAGGAACAACAATAATAATGCTGATTCTAAAATTAAGGTTTTACCCGTTTACCCTAACTAAAAGCTTGCAAAAAAAGATATGTTTTTAGTCTGCTTTTAAAAGAAGACACTGTTGTAGCAGACCTGAGTTTAAGAGTAGGACTATAATGACTGAAGGCACCATTTAGAATTTATTCTCAGTATAATGAGGAGACCTTTACTTGATGATCTCAGGGGTCTGTCTGGTGAGGTTTGTGAGGCTGACAACAGCTGCCCCATAACCAAAGCATCCACTGATCCTAATGACTTAGAAGCAATGACCCCTAACCATCTTCTGCTTCTTAAGTCCAAGCCATCATTACCACCAGGAGTGTTTCAAAGGGAGGATATATATGCTTGTCATCGATGGAAACAATTACAATATATGTCCGACTTGTTCTGGAAGCGCTGGGTCAAGGAATACTTACCTCAACTTCAGGAGCACCAGAAGTGGCAGAGCACCAGACAAAACTTCCTTCCTTGAGATGCTGTTATCATCGTGAATGACTCTGCGCCTTGCAACTCGTGGCTCACTGGAAGGGTTGTGCAAGCAGTTCCTGATAAAAGAGGACTTGTACGTCAGATTCACATCAAGACTAAGAGCAGCTACCTGGACAGGCCCATCACCAATGTGTGCCTTATTCAAGAAGCAGAGGAGCAATGAATACCTGCATTGACCTCTTGACCTTTTTGCAGATATGGGCATTTTGTATTGGCATGGACAATTATACATGCAAATGGACTTGGACTAAAATGTTTCCAGGTTTGAATGACCATTTAGACTAGGTGGCAGAGACTTCTTGGGGTTATAGATACAGTATATTTGAATGTAATCTTGCTAATATTCCAAGTTTTGTCTCCTACATGTTAGCAGCTGTGTAATTGCTTTAGAATAATTAGGGGCCAGAATGTAGGAGCCATATATGTAAGTTTCTTCATGTGTTTGGTTTGTGTGTGCACACTGCATTGGCACTTCGGCGGTGGGTGTGTCACTATGGGTGTGTACGCCATAGTTAGAAGTAATTGCACTCACCTGTTCACCTCACCTGGCTTTGATCATGGGGTAGGGTGTGCATCAGGAGTGAAATTTTCTGTTGACCACTGTTGGGCCTCAACCATGGGGTCAGACAAAGGCAGGCCTACATGTAAAACCTGAAGCCTGACCATGAGGCTTCCTTTGTCCTTTGTCCCCTGAAACAAAAGAAGCAGCACCAAAATGCTGCTCACAGACTCCACCTCCCATGATGCTTTGCCAGTTCGCACCTAGGTGAGAACTCACAGCAGGGAGCTCAAACCCGGGTCTCTGATTGGCAGAGACCCACCAACACCACAGAGAGTTATGGAAACACAGCCATGACGTCACCGCTCCTTTAAGAAGAGGCTGCACAAATTCAACATCACCTTTCCACCGTAACAGCGCTGGAGAAAGCTTTGCTTTCTCCATGAGCCAGCTTACTAAAGGAGGTAACCCCGTCCACTTGGACTTTTTCCCCCATCGACTGAAGATTGAACCCTCACTGGACGAGCTGAACTCCTCCCTCATCCCGGACCAGGATGGAAGAAACACACGTCGAATTGCTTTGTGAAGCGATCGCGTAAGAGGCTATGTCTAGACAGAGACAGAATTAAATGTGTGTTTGTTAGCATTTAGCTTCTTAAGCTTTATTGCTAGTTGTTGTTGATTTAACGGACTGCCGAGTCCCTTTTGCCTGCTATACTCTGAGGAGTATTTAAAGTTTGCTGCCTGTTTAGTTGTGTTAACCACGCTAGACTGTTTTTGTGTTTTGTCCTACTCAGGACGGCTGCTGTGTTTGTGCCATCGTGAGTAAGTAAGTTGTTTGTCGATTAAAAATCAGACAACGTGCATTACAGACTGCTGTCTGCATGCACACTCTCTGTGGACAAATAACCGCTGCTCTCTCCTCACGATCATAGGATTTCACAGTGAGCCGGCGTTTCTTCTCCTCCTTTCCCTCCTGCTACTAAAACCCACACACATGCACACACACATATACACACCTTTTCTTACACATCTGACGGTCAGATAACGTGGGACACAGCGCCGCTCTGCCCCTCGTTATCCACCATCAGACACGTGTTTGATACATTTAATTGGGTGAACGCAGAGACGCCGACCCCCAGGCAGCGCCATCTTGCTATTGTTATAACCGACACTGTGGTCATAGCTGCTATTTGGTTATTACGTAACTCCATCTCGCGAGATCACGCCTGCTGTCCTTGAGATCGTGTGACGTCATCTCACAAGATCACGCCAGTCACCCCCAATTCTCGTGTGACGTCATCTCCCAGATCACGGTCCCCATTTTGTTCACACACACACAGAGACACACACCCAACTACACTCCCATACTCACACATACACATGCATGCCCCCACCTGCATGTGTTTTCATTGTACATAGCTGTATTATTGCTTAGGTAGTATTAGATTTTAGGAGTGTCTTATTGATCAAAGCATTTGCTAACTTTGTTAACTTTGCTATTGTTTAATAAACACGGTTATATCTTTAAAGAGAAGTCATTTGTAATTATTGTGCTCATTTATTGCAAAAGGTGGCTGATTGAGAAAGAGGGCCAGAGCTCGAATTCAAGCCTTCACTGTTCACTTGTGGATGCTGATATCAGATCAGATATTAGCATTCCATGTGAACCTTGTTTATAAGACTACCTTATTGTTTGGTTATTGGTTTCCGAGTGGTGCCCCGTTTAATTAATTAATATGAATAATTTAATTTTTATTAATTTATAATTATATGATAATTATTAATTATTGCTAATAACCAACCAGCTTACAATCAGTGACCCAACACCACATTAAGGCACTGGATTGTGTATTTTGTATTTTTTTGTGTCTTTTGCCTTTCTTTTATTTGCACTGACGCATAGAAGCAACTGTTGGAATCGGTTGTGCAGCGTTGTGATATAGAAAATAAAAGAGTGGAGAAGTAGAAACGAATCTTTTGGTGTGCATGTCATCCGTTTTCTCCCGTGTTTAGGGCTCCTGCGGCTTATTGGGGTTTTTTTTGTTCAGCAGTCAGCCGCAACACATGGCATCAGAACAAAGTGAAAGTGTCAGAAGTCAAATTGTTATTCTAAGAAAAGAGGGGCTTTCTCAGCGTCAAATCACGGCTAGACTAAAGGTTTCTAAGGGGGTAGTGCATGGAACTCTAAAACGCTTTGCAGAAGCTGGATTAGTTGTATCCAAAACATGATCAGGCAGACCAAAAGTGACCACACCATCAGAAGACCAATACATCAAGCTTAGTTCCCTGAGAGATAGAAAAGCAACTTCATCACAGATACAGCTATATATATATATATATATATATATATATATATATATATATATATATATATACTCTTGCTCTTTTATACAGAGATACCATATACACACGTGGACAAAATTGTTGGTACCCCTCAGTTAATGAAAGAAAAACCCACAATTCTCACTGAAATCATTTGAAATGTACAAAAGTAACCATGAATAAAAATTTATTGAAAATTAAACAATCAAAATCAGCCATTACTTTTGAATTGTTGATTAACATAATTATTTAAAAAAATGAAACTAATGAAACTAATGAAACAGGCCTGGACAAAAATGATGGTACCCATAATTTAATATTTTGTTGCACCACCTTCTGAGGCAATCACTGCAATTAAACGATTTCTATATTTGTCAATGAGCCTTCTAGATCTATCAACAGGTATTTTGGCCCACTCCTCGTGAGCAAACTGCTCCAGTTGTGTCAAGTTTGATGGGTGTCTTCTCCAGATGGCATGTTTCAGCTCCTTCCACAGATGTTCAATGGGATTCAGATCTGGGCTCATAGAAGGCCACTTCAGAATAGTCCAACGCTTTTCTCTTAGCCATTCTTGGGTGTTTTTGGCTGTGTGTTTTGGATCGTTGTCCTGTTGGAAGACCCATGACCTGCGACTGAGACCTAGCTTTCTGACACTAGGCAGCACATTTCTCTCCAGAATGCCTTGATAGTCTTGAGATTTCATTGTACCTCGCACAGATTCAAGACATCCTGTGCCAGATGCAGCAAAGCAGCCCCAAAACATAACTGAGCCTCCTCCATGTTTCACCGTAGGGACAGTGTTCTTTTCTTCATACGCTTGATTTTTGAGTCTATGAACATAGAGTTGATGTGCTTTACCAAAAAGCTCCAGTTTTGTCTCATCTGTCCAAAGGACATTCTCCCAGAAGCTTTGTGGCTTGTCAACATGCATTTTTGCAAATTCCAGTCTCGCTTTTTTATGATTTGCTTTCAACAGTGGTGTCCTCCTTGGTCGTCTCCCATGAAGTCCACTTTGGCTCAAACAACGACGAATGGTGCGATCTGACACTGATGTACCTTGGCCTTGGAGTTCACCTTTAATATCTTTGGAGGTTGTTCTGGGCTCTTTGGTTACAATTCGAACTATCCGTCTCTTCAACTTGTCATCAATTTTCTTCTTGCGGCCACGTCCAGGGAGGTTGGCTACTGTCCCGTGGATCTTAAACTTCTGAATAATATGTGCCACTGTTGTCACAGGAACTTCAAGCTGCTTAGAGATGGTCTTATAGCCTTTACCTTTAAGATGTTTGTCTATAATTTTGTTTCTAATGTCCTGGGACAATTCTCTCCTTTGCTTTCTGTTGTCCATGTTCAGTGTGGTACACACCTTGTCACCAAACAGCACAGTGACTATTTGTCACCCTTTAAATAGGCAGACTGACTGATTATGAGCTTGAAGACACCTGTGATGTCAATTAAAGGACACACCTGAGTTAAACATGTCCCTCTGGTCAAATTATTTTCAATCTTTTATAGGGGTACCATCATTTTTGTCCAGGCCTGTTTCATTAGTTTGTTTTTTTAAATAATTATGTTAATCAACAATTCAAAAGTAATGGCTGATTTTGATTGTTTAATTTTCAATAAATTTTTATTCATGGTTACTTTTGTACATTTCAAATGATTTCAGTGAGAATTGTGGGTTTTTCTTTCATTAACTGAGGGGTACCAACAATTTTGTCCACGTGTGTATAGTATTATAGCTATACCGTACATAGTAAAGAGCTGTCATTGAGCTGCCTTTGCTGTTTTACACTGAACCAAACAAAGCCAGCATAATGCCACCACCGTGTGTGCTTTAACATAGCATGCTGGTGTGACATGTAACAACAGTGTCAGCTCCCTGTCCCACCATGCTGGCTGTTCGTTTAACACAGACGTCGACCTGGCTCTGTGACTACCTCTGTAGCCAGCTTATTGGCGGAGTTAGTTTAAAAGTGGGAAAAAAACAAAGGCACCCAGCAATAAAGCTGCATGGGAGAACCGCACCAACAGCAGCAGCAATGGAAAAATATAACGCAAAGTCTGACACAGTGAAACCCATGTATAATATGAATTCTACTCAAGTAGCCCATCAAGAAGTATTGGTCTGGTTGGTAAGGACTGGTTGCTGAGACTGACTTATTGAAAAGTTTATTGTTTAATGGCTATTACTGTAGTAATTTGCAGTGTTGTTACTTGAATTCAATTCTGTTAATGTTGTTCTTTGTATGGTCACCGATATGCATTTACCATTGTGAAACACTGGATTTTATTTCCTTAAATATTTTTAATAGACCACCTACAGTTTCTTTAAAAAAAGACCATAAACTATTATATCTGAAAGACTGTGATGAAGTTTTCAAATGATCTATAAACTAATGCATTATACATATACACGGTTTTCCCTGCCTACCTAACTCAAAGGTGGGCCGCCTTTGTATTACTGGCCACCTCCTTTGTTGAAAATTCCGGCATGTGATGTTGATGGAATGAAAAAGGCTGAACTCAACTGTGAGGGCAGTCTACAGCACACACACACTTGAGTTATCTTGTTGTTCATCTGCAAAAAAAGGCAGCGGTTGCAAGCATGTTTTGATTTAATGAGTAAATAACCCTTGCAAGACTAACGTGAAGTATATTGTGAACTTTCTACACCACCACTCAGAGACTAACGTTAGTGGAGCAGAGCAGTGAACTCCAGCAGTAAGAAACGAGACCAGCTGGCCAACATACACTGCAGCATTAAACCATTTAAACCAACTATGAGGTGAAGAAAATAACTCAGTGCTCAGTCTGTTTCACCTCCCTGTGAAAATCCTGCAGCCGCTCAGCATCTTGGACAGCGATGGCTTTCCCCAGAGCTAACGGTGCAGCAGAGAGGCCGCTCTCCACTGCTGGAGACATAATTAATAACAACACAGCGGAGCATTCCGTCTCCTACTCATTTTGTTATTCTCATACAGGCAGGAGACTGTAAGATGTTTTCAAATTACTTAATTCATAATTAATGCAGTAAATTTTTTAAAATATAAAAAGGCTGCGGACAATTTATCTTAATTGCCAGTTCTGTTTCATATTGTATTTCAGTTGAATAAGGACACCAGTGAATGGTTTGGCACACAGTAAACTGGAGCAAGAGACTGAAAATAGTGCTGCCTTTTCTATTCATTTAATAGAGAATCAGTTTTGAATTGAGAATCAATTCTGAATCAAATTAGCACCCAAGTATCGTGATAGTATCAAATCAGGAGATAAGCATATTGTCCCAGGCCTAAACCATAAACACTGTCATTTGTCACAACCTTTATTTTTCATCTTTTTATTCCATCTTGGTATAAAAAGGTAAATCACTGTGGGCACTTCTGTTGTCAAATAGTGATTTTTTCCACTTAAGCGCAGGACACTCTAAAAGGTGCACGCACAAACTGTGTACACCACACCACGCACATTCTCCAGCCGTTGCCACCTTTGTCTCAAAAAAATCCAGGGAAAACCCTGATATACAGGGCTATTAGGAGATAAACAAAAGCCTAAATATTTAGAACTGTCTCCTGCTTTCTCTCACACATACAAATCACATACAGATGGTATTCTATACACATACACACACACTTCTCTTCAGAACATCAATAGTATGCTTTTTATTTACTCATGTTGGCACAAGGTGGTGATTACTGTATACATTTTAATCTCAGCTCATTTCACATTAAAAACAGCAACTTTATGCACTAATTACTATTTTTTAAAAGTGAGGGCAAAAGTTGACCCCCAAATGTTTTTTAAATTTCCCACGCTGAGTACAGTATCATTAAGTTACTGTGTTTCATTTTACAGTAACAATATTGCTACTGTAAATATAAACACAGTAAACTTACTGCAATGTATTTTACAGTAAGTTTACTGTTTATATTTTACAGTAACTAACTGGCAGCAATTGACACATATCTTACTGTAAATTACTAATTGCTGCCAGTTAGTTACTGTAAAAATCACAGTAAGTTTCGACAGAATTTGGTGAAATTCTATTTACACTTTTTACATTGGTTTTACATTGGTTGTAGGTTGTGTGTGAAATCGAAAATGAACTGAAAGGTTCCAGACTAATTCGCATTTGCAAATTGGCCTGGCGATGTCAGGCTAGAGTTGGACACCTGCACTGAATTGACTACACCCTGACCAAGGAGAAGTACCACTCCATTCTCAGAGACATGCTCTACCTTCTGGTTTACGTCTTTGTGGAGATCGGTTCATACTGCAGCAGGATAATTACCCCAAACACACCTCGAAGCTTTGCGAGAACTACATGAAGACCAAAGAAGACCAAGGAGGCCTGATTGTCATGGACTTTCCTCCACAGTTACCTGACCTCAACCCCATTGAACATTTATGAGGGCACTTGAAGACTGAGAAAGCCAAGTCCATGCCAGCTCGAGTGCATGCTGTCAATTAAAGGTTCTGTATGTAGAATTGTGAAGCAATTTACATGTATTAATCGTTTCTATTGCCAATGAGTGAATGGGTAGCAACTTAACGTAAAAAATTAGACCTTCCTTGACTTTCTCGGTTGTCTATAACAGCCTGTGGACTTATTTCTATGTAAAGGACCTAGGCTGGATTTTCCATGAAAATCCAATGGAAGTGATGTTTTTGCACGTTCCAGAGTGCCTTGCCTCTCCCACTAATGTCAAACAACAAATGGCATAACGACACAACAACACAACAAAAACAGCTCTATCCAACTAGAAACACCCTACAGATAATAGCACTCCAGCTAATAAAAGGGCTAGCTGCCTCTGTCAACCACTACATATTTCACAACAAAACACCCCCTCAATGACAAGTCGCCCACTCCTGAGCACACATAGCTAAAACAATTATTTCCTCAACAAAGGAGCAGAAAACAAGCTCCAGAGTGATAGCTGAACATAGATTACCCCTTTTGTTTTTCCTGTTGGTAGTCCAAAGGTCATAATATGCACACATTTCACAACAAAATGGCAGCATATTGCTCCCCGACCACAGCTCATTGCTGCCCGGCCACAGCGCATTGCTGCCCGGCCACAGCGCATTGCTACCCGGCCACAGCGCATTGCTCCCCGACCACAGCGCATCGCTCCCCGACCACAGCACGTTGCTCCCCAGTCACAGCGCGTTGCTACCTAGCCACAGTGCATTCCTTCCCAGGCCACTGCTCACTGAGCCTACCGGTGTTTAGTAAACACAGTTGGTAAAAAAGAGTTGGCGGTTTGCGGGTCAAATCAGGTTCGGGTGGTTGATTAACGCATATTTGTGCGAGTTGGGAGGTGAGGATTGGCTCTCATCGGCCAGCAGCCACAGCGCAGCAGGAGCCTCTGTGTGTGTGTTTGTGTGTGAGCGAGCAAGCGCACATACTGTACATACAGTAGGGGGGTGCTAACTGACTGGGGGTGAGAGATGCTTTGCTGAAACAGGGTGCAAAACACAACATTAGAGATCTTTTATGTTATGAGAAGTGTAAGGGAGGAAAAAGACATCACCTGCAATAGTCTCGCACCACGAGCACGCACACCAGGATGTTGACTACAGCTCAACGGCTGGTGTCACTAATGAGAAGGAATTTCTGATTCCTACATATAGAACCTTAAAAGCAAACGGGGGACATACAAAATACTATGTGCATTCTTTAATTTTTCACTCAAATTGTTAAGCTTTCATTTGTAATGAAAAAATTACTATTACATTTGAAACAAATGTCAATTAGTATCTCAACTAGCGGTCTCAGACTTTTGGACCCCACATATATAGACTGTATGTAAATATATACAGGGAGACACCAAACTTCAGGGCTACACACAAGCACACACTGTCATTTTTTCAGACCCATTACTGTAGCCCGATGTTAACTCCCACTAGTATTATCAGTCTGCCTGGGAAAGATTCAATTAACACTGAGAGTAGATTAGAGAAAGTGAAGCCTCCTAGGAAAGGTTCTCTCTCAGACAGCAGAGCAGAGAGACTCACATCCTATTAAAAGGACTGACCAGCCATGTTCATCAGACAATAACAGAGAGAGCTCATTAAAAACCTTTGTGGGGCATATTGGCAGACAGCAGTCCAGAGATGAGGACCCTCTCAATCCCACCTGAGCCTTCAATTCAGGTGAGCACATGCCATTGGAGTTTGTTACAGCTAGACTATGATGCAGATTAGATATTAATTTATACTGCAGGGGGATAATAAACAGTGCAGTTTGGAAAAATATAGTCATTCTGCTTAAGTACATAGCAACTGTCAGGAGAATGTTACAGTAAAAACATGTTCTATGCATGAGATGGAGATCTTTTGAGGGACACAGCAAGGAACAACATTGTTTCACATAATTCCCAACAATACAAAGTCATGGGGAAGTAATTCAGACTTGCAGGCCAGAGTGTGAATTCCTAAAAATATATTGCAAAATTCTACAAAAGCAGGCCAGGTTGCACACAGAGTAGTCATCATTTAACACAGTTTTCAGCACAGCTTTGAGAACATATGCTTCACTGTGAGGTCAATATACTGCAAAATATTTACTGCCAAAATAAGTACGGCCAATTTTCTGCTTATGCAAAAGAAGAGAAAAAGGAATTTCTCCATAGCAGCTGAGTAAAATGTGAATAAAATAAATAATGACAGCTGCATGTATAAGCAGATAGAAAAGTGACCAGTGGTGGATGAAGAATGAAATGAAATGAAAAAATACATAAGTACATAAGTATTATGAGCTTGATGTAGTTAAAGTATTGCAGTAAAAGTAGTGGTTTGGTCCCTCTGACTGATATATTATTATATATGACATCATTAGATTATTAATACTGAAGCATCAGTGTGTAAGCAGCATGTTACTGTTGTAGCTGCTGGAGGTGGAGCTAGTTTGAACTACTTTATATACAGTTTAGTCCGGTGGTTCCCAACCTAGGGGTCAGGCCTTTCCAAATAGGGCTGTGTGATATGATGATATATATTATGTGACGAGAGAAAAACATCTATCGTTTATTTCGTTGTGATGCAAATCACACTCTTTACAGCAATATTTTTTGTCATTTGGAGCAGAGAAGAGAGAAGCAGCAAGAAGGCGACCATAAATGACAGCAAAATGCAGTAGAGACTGTCTTTATTTATGTTATTTACCAAATTTATGTGTACTTGTTTAATTTCAGCTCAGTGTGCTGCGTTTTGCTGTCATTTATGGTTGTGCTACTCTCCTCTGCTCTCTATGGTTCACCGCGGGCAGGGCTGAGCCCTCCGTGTGTGTGCTGCACACACAGGAGAGACAGTGAACCAGGTGAAGTACTCAAGCTGACGACAACTACAGTCGTTACATTACTGTAAGTGCAATAAAAGCTCCGCGGCCAGACAACGGGGTGGGGGGCGTGGGGAGTGTGTGTGTGTGTGTGAACAAACAATTTATTCATTGAATTAAAATGTGTGGATATCAAATTACCTATATAGGGATATGAGATTTTGCTACCTCCAAAGTGTCAGCAGATAAATCTGAGATGATTAATGGGAGAGGAAAGAAGATAAAACAAAGTTCTGATACACAAATATGTTTTTAGTTTTTTGGACTTTTTCTCTAATCTTTAATTTTTGGTGAAATATTGGATCATTTGAACATTTACTGAAATGAAACCATGTGAGGAGTTTAGAGGGAAAAATCACTGTTTGGCGGAGCTGTTAATAACTCCTAGACATCTGAAATGTGACCCCAAATATACACTGCTTTTTGTAAGATGTCAAAAGCCAAAAGGTTGGAAGCCGCTGGTTTAATCAGAGCCGGCCCCATGCATAAGAGAAATAAGCGCCTGCTTAGGGCCCCCAGCATGAAGGGGCCTCCAAGGGCTGACTCCCACTGTCTCAAAATGTGGGAATCCCCCTTAACTGCGGTACCATTGCAGTGACAACCAGTACTAGGAACCGCCCCTTAAGGGGCCCCATCTCATTGGTGTCTCTATGAGTCATAGAGCTGGTCACAGACGCGCAAGTTTGTTTGCACTGACTACACAAAATAGACAGGAATTATCCGTCTAGGAGTGAAAAAAGAAAGAGAAGAAAAGAGGAGGAAGAGAAAAGAAAGCAGGGCAGTAGTAAGTGGAGCAGATAATGACAAATGATGATAAATGATTGATGATGGAAAATGGTATCTCTCTATATAAAGCAAGGAATCTCTGTCTGTATGCATGTATGTATGTCTGTCTTCCGCATATCTCGAGAACCATTCATCCAATCTACTTCATACCTGGCAGGTGGATTGCTGAGGAAACAAGGAAGTGCAAGGTCGATGTGTGAAGTTGTTTGGATGAGATAAATATATAAAAATACCACATAAACAACGTTGATTTGCTTCTTCTTCTGCCCATGGAGTCAACGAGCGGAAATACGGACAGCACCACTCTGCCATTGCAATCCACATTGTGGCCAGAGGTGGGATTATATCCATAGTGTTAATGAAAAAGTTAAAGAGACTTAAGCTCTACTATTTACGTGTTACGTTACTGTGAACGAAACTTGGCATGTATGTTCAAGACTTAGTGCTGGATGTCTGAGGCACGTTCAGAAATATATAAAAATAAACAACATTTATGTGTATATGTTTTATGTGTGTGTATATATATATATATATATATATATATATATATATATATATATATATATATATATATATATATATATACAGCATTACAGCATTCACATTAATATGAGTTGAGAAATAGCACAGTCACTGTGAAAGAATGGTGAATCACAGTGGAAGAACAATAAAGTTTCATGACTGCAGTATGTGCTTGAACAGTCTGTGTTGCTATCCCAGTCCTTTGCTTAACCCCTAAAACCTTACAGTACCTCCAACAGATGCAATCTTTTTACATCACATATTACATTAGCACTGCCAAGCCTATCTACAACAATCAACAGGGTATAAATCCAATCAAAGCAGATCAATGTATGATGAATTTGTTTGCATTTTAATGTCACTGTTGAGCAATTCTCAAGCACAGCCTTCTATTCCCAAACTAAGACTTGATTTACTTTCCACTGTTCTCTCCATATATCACTGTTCTGTCATTTTAATTGAGTCAGTGTTAACTGTCCATGATATAAACATTACATAAACCTATGAAACTTCTTAATTGCAAAATAATAACAAAATGATGCTTTAAAAATTCCTTACTGGAATCAAGAATTAAGCTACCACAAGAAAGCACCAGAAAAGATATACTGTACTAATCTCAAGTATGAGTGCTAGAAAAGCATAATACATCCCAGACATCTTATTCAATATGAGTATGTAATTCATATGTATTGCTTTGCGCTAACTGCTAACATCAGCATACTGACATGCTCACAATGACAATGCTGACATGCTGATGTTTAGCATGTATTGGGCACTTGTATGCGCATGACGCAATAAATAACTAACTAACTATAATGTTTACCATGTTCATCATCTTAGTTTAGCATGTTAGCATGCTAACAGCTAATTAGAACTAAACAGAAAGTGCAGCAGAAGCTGTTGGGAATGTCATTAGTTCTGCAGGTCTTCGCTCATAAACACAAATACATTTGAAGGTACTCTGACAGAATGTAAGGCTCAGCTGTAGTAACAGTTATTTCCCTCTGAATCAGAGGTATGAAGCTGGAAGCAGATCAGTAAGTCCTTCAACCATGCAGATGAGCGACTGAGGAGTAGTGGGGATGATGAATGGGTTAATCCACACATGGATCCACTCTGCAGTGATGGGGTTTAGCTGGGGCGCCCACGCCACTGGCCAGATTAGACAGCACCTAATGCTTTGTAAGATGATTACATCTATTTCAGGAGGCATTTATTCCATCGCAGAGTTGTAACTGTGTTTGATTACATTGCATAGACCTATTGTTCCTCATCACTGCCAAAGGAACTGGTAAGACGTTCAGGGTCCATCTTTGCTGAGTGAGTAGTAACAACACTGCACACTCACTAAAGACTTGTAATGTTTAACAACAATCTAACTGACTGACAAGTAGTTAACCAAATGGCTCACTCTATATTGGTCAGCCATAAACACTGATCAATATTACTTTCTAATGACAGCTTGTGGCCCATAGCTTTATGAGTGCAACATATGAGCGTGTTCAGGGAGAACATCTGTTGCAGGATATTATGTAAGCATTCAAAGTGCATGTAGAGAAAGATTAGACATCACAATGCAATCCACACATTAAATTAAAAACATGTCCTAATGGAGTTTGTCCACCTGGTCAATATTTTTTAATCAAGAAAATGTTTATTTTTAATTATTACCTGTATTTGTTTTGAAATAGTTTGTTAATATATGCAGGTCCTTGTTTATTTGGGGTTTTATAAGTGTTAATGTAAGCTATGTACCAATATGTTCCTTGTGTAGATGCATAAGTTTCCCATCAGAGATGATAGAGATTATCAGATAAAAATAAATCAAACGGCACTGCATTATGGGGAACTACTAATGCAAGAATACAACTATGCCGTTAAGCTAAAACAACTGTAGAACTAAAACAGATCAACTTAATGCAAAACAAATATACAAAAATATTACATCTACTGATAATGACAATCCAAGTGTTTCATTACATATTGCAGAACACTTGACCAACATAAATGAGCTGAGGTAGACAAGTTCCTATACAGCACAGTATGTATCAAAGCCTGCACACCTGTATCCAGTTTATTTTTCCTGAGGCCTGAAATGAAAACAAAATCAATGCAAAAACACCAAGATGCCAACTTCTGTTATTGTAGATCACCTTGGTAGTGTACTACTGCACAGCTTTAACAACTGGTAACTGAGTTCAAATGAATAGTGTGCAAAAGCACAATCGTATTTTCCCTCACCTGAAATCAACTGAAGTGTGTATTATGCTGAGTGTAAGATGGTGAAAAAATAAATGAAACTAAAAATACTTCTCAAGCATCAACGTAGTAAGCAGTCAGATAACTAGGAGTACTAAAAATACAATAAGTGTAGAAACTAAAACTAAAAATGTCCCTCCTATCAAAAGATGACTAGTGCTGGTGTTAAGGATACACAAACCCTGGTTATGGATAGAGATGAAGTCAGAGATTTGTAGTGCAGTATTCAATTGTTATTCACATTAAGGCTGGGTTGAGAGATGTCAGGTTGTACAGGCAGAATCAGGACACGGTTTTTCAGAAAACAAGCAGAGCCAGCAGTTCTGACTGAGGTGTGAGGATCATTTCACCACTGGGACACCAGAGGGGAGGGGAGTCAGGCTGAACTATAGTCTGGTTGTTGCAGGAAAATAATAAATACAGGAACCAAACTCCAGTATTGGATCATGGTCTGTTCAGCACTAGTGTTTTGAATTTTATTTGACCAGCCTGGTGAGCTAGTGGAGAGCAGAAGTAATGGGTTACATGAAAAAATTTAAAGAGGTTGAAGAAGAGTTGGGCTGTCAAATTCTGGACAAGCTATTAGGGTTTAAGGATTTGTTTGAGAATGCAGAAAAGCAAGCATGGAGGTACTGGTGTAGTCTTAGCCTGGAACCATGAAGGTCTACAATTTCTTCAAGATCAAGTATAGTTCAACATGGCTGCTTCATAAGGCAGTTAGTTGATTGTCACAGATGACACAAAGGCTTCGGTGGATCGAGTAAGCATTATAGGGTTTGAAGTGAGGAGGAGAGAGTGTGATAGTTAGTCAACCAGGTAGGGAGAGACTCATGCAAATGGTTTCTCACAGATATGTAATGGTGCACAAGGATGCCAAAGATAAACAGATGGTTTAAAGTCAAATGCAGCTGAGAGGTTCAACTTAAACTTCTGTCTTAATTAGAAACCATTTTCTGTCTTAATTAGAAACCATTTTATAATCCCATGTGGAAAAATTCTCCAGGTCTGCTGAAACCAAGGTACAAGAGTGGTTTGTTCTTAACTACTGCTAAGTCCAGAAATATACTTTGCACAGTGCATCAACCAGAAAAACAGTCTAAACAAGTGAATAACTTACAGCTAACTGGAGGTTGCTGCCTGTGGGCTGATGTACATTGGTGGTACTTACATGCAAAACAAAAATGTCATGCAAACTTAATTATTAAAGACATGAAACAATTAGAGAAGACAGTTACTAACATTTAGATGTACTGTTAACAGTATTTTGTGACAGCTACCCAGTACTACAGCAGAACGTAATTATAAGGAATAATTCCTACTCAAAGATACGTAACAGTATCTACTCTGGTGTACTGGCTGGCTGCTTTACCTCTAACAGTGTATATTAGGTTCCCTGGTCTAGGCCAAAAGCAGAAAATTATTGCCTCCCTGAATTTAATTTGTAGTCAAATCACAGCTCACATTGCTTCATCACATATACACCATAATATGTAAACTTGAAGTCACAGGGAATGATGTCACTCTGCATCATAATGCTACATGGACCAGCATGAGAAAATCTAAATAAAATGTATTGTCTCACAGCAAGTCGTGCTGCATTTAACTAGTGGAAAACAACTCTGCACTTCATCCTTGTTTTTCTGCAACCATTATTAGAGCCAGTAGTAATATTGTAGTCATATTAAAATCATGTCAAAGTGTACAAGAATTTTTAAAAATCAAACAACACCTACCATATATGATTATGTAATGATAAAACATACAAATGCAGTTAGAGTAATATAAGTGATAGAAAACTCTGGGTTATGTAAGGGCATGGCTATGGAGAACTGTTACTGAGGTGAGCCCAGGACTACAGTAGAGGAACATCAGCCTCTCCACAGTGTGTAGTCAGGGTGACGCTCCTATCTGGATGATCCTTGCAGTGCCCTGGGACAGATGTGACAGATGTGGCAGCTGGTGTGGCCAGTATGGCTCTTTTATAATTCACAACTTGACTGAGTTCACAGTCTTTTTGACCAGTAAATTATTATGTTGTTTGTCACTATTTGGTGCATGTTACAACCTCATCATCTCCAGTCATCCTCAGTCTGACAACAGCACACACTCCAGCAGAGAACAGAGAGATTTCCTCATTAAAACAGTGACACAGTCTGCATCTTAGGTTGCACAGACAGACCACTGCTGGACTGTCCTACTGTATTTGTCTCACTCCTGCCAAGTATTTCAGTTGCTACTTCAGTCCCAGCTGCAATATTTGCTGCAGTGTGTCAATCCTAAAATCACTGTTAGGCTGAGTGGTCAGCCTCTAACTCATCACAAATAAAATGTGCCTCAGACATACAGATCCATGCAACTGCTGTTAAGCTGATAGTAATGCTGATTGTAGTTCCACGCAGACAATATAGGGATTGCCTCAGTCAAAAATACTGAAGGGTGGAGTACAAAGTGGGTCTTTAATGTTGTAGTTGTTGCAGAGAAGTGCTGCAGTTTACCTTTGACAGTAGTCTCATTTTGTCCTGCGTACTGTTGGAAAAACCAAGCCAGATGCAGGTTTGCATGTTACTTTATTTCTCATTTGTAAGACTGATAAACAAATGGTTAATTTTTTGTAGAGACAGAACCCAGGATCCAAATCATATCTGGCCAATGTTTACAACAGTTTTAGTAGCCTTTAAAAACAGGAGTGCAAACATTTTAAATTAGACTTTCAGTCATTCTAACTGCTTTCCTCCACACAGAATGAATTTGAAAGCCTTCTTTGGTACAAGGACAAGGTCAATGGATAAAGTGTTTCTGTAGTGTAATCTAAGCTTGACTGTATATTAAAATTATTTAAATTTAAAGCAGCTGGACTCCAGTAGCCTTGCAAAGATCCGATGTACAGTAATGTATGGTTCGTCTACATGCTGTGATACCAGGTTGGGCTGTTTTTCTGATTTCCCTTTAGTCTCTGTCACCAGTGCACATGGGATCTGTCCGTGGCCCAGTGGTTGGTTTAGGTTTCGGAAATGACAATTCCAAACCCTCACAGAGGAAGGTGGTGAAAGCCTTTAAGTGGCATGGAGGTCCTGAGGTCGATTCACAGCGCCTGAACAGAACCCTAAAGCTTGACCACTGTCTGCTACACAAGTGCACTCTATAGTCAGCCCTGCCATAAAGCACATTATGGTCTAACAGAATGCTTTTGTGCAGCCTATACATACATACTGTTTCTAATGTAGGACCGTAAAAGTGCATAGGTTTACAGTATAGTAGGCTCATGAGATTAGGCTCACATCATCAATTTCCTTTTCTTTCTTTTTTTTAAGCAGCACTGGGTGACTTTGCTGATCTACTGCTAACCGTTAAGCCATCTACCTCCTGATTTGTTTCCTTTTTGGACCAAACACAAACAACAAAGAAGAAACAAACTCTGATTGGGCTGGCCATTTGTGTGGCTGCTGCTTGAGCTGACCTGGCCACTGATGCTGACTCGAGGGAAGCCCCAAAGAACCCACGGCCAGCCTTCAATTTCTTTCCTTAAGTCATTACTCCTTTTCTCACATGCACACACACACACACACACACACACACACACACACACACACGCACACACGCACACACGCACACACGCACACACGCACACACGCACACACACACGCGCACACACACACGCACACACACACACGCACACACACACACACACACACACACACACACACTTATTTTACAGAGTGACCATAACCTGTAATAGGGGGCATTTGTAAAATGCACAATTGCCCCATCATGCTACTATTGTTCAATTCATTCATGTAAAATAAAGGACACTAGTGAGCCTTGCTGACCGGATCATCATGGCTGCACCGAATCATTGAAGTACTGTGTGGAAGCATTTTGGATTCAGCACCATAGACAGACAAATTGTGGATATGGGTGGGTTCATCGACAGTAAAATGCAACTGCCTCACAGCAACATTACAACAGGTTAACACATTCAGCCCAATGAGCATACAGCACATTTCACACAGGAGACACACTCTCTCCTCCTCCTGTAGACCTACACTGTTGTGTGTGTTTCTGTGGCTGTTCTGAAATAGGCCTTTATTTAATGTGCAGGTCAACATTCTGTTTTACTATTGTGTAAAAAAAAGTTTTATAATAGGCATACATTATTGTTAATAATTGTTATGTATACTGTACACGTACCTAAAATCCTCTGTAGTGTAAGACTGGACTGATCAAATTATTGATGCATTAAGAAGACTGCAGACATGATATGATCCTCTGCATCTGCCACGAAAGTTGGGGGTTTCCATTGTAATGTTACTGGTTCTAAACTTACATCTGTTTAATGTTTATAACAGGTTATTTAAAATATACTAATAATTAAATTTTTACTTGCATACCCCATCCCATTAGTGTGTAATGTATGGTGAACAGAACAGAGCCAGACATGCAATCTAGTATACCTTTAGTACTTCAACAATCTGACACAGCTTTGAAGTTCTTTGTTTTTTCTAAAAACCACTAAAATACCAACTTGACAAAAATACCAGTTGTTTGATGGATTGTTGTGCTTCAGTAACTCACCAAGAAGAGCTTCAAACAGGTTGCTTTTGAAAATCCCCATCACTCTCTCAATGGCAGTCTTGAGCTGCTGCTCCTCCGGTGTCCTCAGTTTAGTGCAGTACTCCTCCAAAAGCCCCAAGGCTCGAGCTGTGTCTGCAGAGGAGGGGGCAGATAAGACAGGCTTTGGTGTTTCCTTGGTTACTTTTTCATAATATCATCATAATATATGTATGCTTCACATACAGTACCAGTCAAAGGTTTGTTTTCATTCTGTACTGTGTCCTAACTTTTGACTGGTACTGTATCTATTTGACAATACTCACTATGATGTGTAGCAAAAAGTGCATCAGCCCTAAGAACATACAAGTATGTAATTGTATGAGATGAGTACAATGAGTAGCTCCTCTACAGCTGTGCCTGCTCAGTTTATCAGGAAGGGACAGGGGATACTATACAATATGAGGCCAAAAGTATGTGGACACCCAAGCATTCATATATTGTTGGATATCACATCTCAAAACAACAGGCATTAATCTGCTGCTATAACACCACTTTTCTAGTTTCAGATGTTAGAACCTGCTTCCAACGCTGATGTTGGGTGATAAGGTCTGGCTCACAGTCTGTGTTCCAGTTCACAATTAACTTATAATAACTTTTATATACAACTTTTGACCATATAGTGAATGTATATATTCTAAGGCTAATGGAAACCAAAAGGCTTTATGACCAAGCCTTGAGTTTAAACTGTTATTATGAACAGTAGACTCCCAAATTGTTGGTGATGTTACAGCATCCTTATCATGCACATGAAGTATTCACATGGTTTGATGAAAGTTGGAGGAACTCGTATGGCACATACAGTCACTCACCTTTTTTCCTGACAGGCATGGCTAACTCCATGTAAACTTGACTCTTGCTAAGGCTTCCAGTTCAGTCTTCAGTGCATGGTCAAAAAGTTCTTTCTTAGAGGAGAACAGGAAGGGTTTTAATCAACTTTGCTCTGCATTAAGAGCTCTTAGAAGAGAACTTCAACTTGTGGCTCCCAAGGTGGAGTCTGGGGAGGGGGGGGGGGGGTGTTCCAGGGGGATCTGTGCCCAGCAAAATGAGTAAATGATTAATTTCACTGATTTTAGTAGTTGAACAATGTGATCACATGTGTCTCTGTCCCAGATGACAGCACCAACAGTAATCCACAAGAAGCTCAGATGAGGTCCCTTGTTGCAGTGTCTCATTAAATCCTGTCTGCTGAGTGTGTAGAGTAATTCAGTGGTTATTGGTGTGAAAACGCGTGGGAACCCCTGGTTTTAACACATCCTGCACACGGGGCTGTGCCTTACTTCTGTCTGGGTTCATCCTCTGGCTGAAGAGCTGGCAGACCGGAGAACTGCCTTGTCATGACTGCTTCACTGCTGCTTCAAAAAGCCTCCACAGACAGACAGACAGACGGCTTACACTACACAGCTCGAGACAAAAAGGTGAACAGCAAAGTCCTCATAGTCAGAGGAAGGATAGACGCTGGTTTTATTGTTCCGTGGTGGAGAGCAGCGAACAGGTCTGAGGACTGGCCTGTGTTAACACAGAGCCGGTGTGCTGTGGCAGTCCTGAAGAGCTGCTCCACATCATTTATCCTGCCTGACAGTCCATACCTGAAGTTTCTTTTACCAGCCTACAAGCCAAAACGCGGGGCAAAACCTTCACCACACTTCAAAGACGCCAAATGAATCTGGAGTTTCAAAGAAATGTCAGCAGTCCTCGCGGTTTCTTCCCACAACGGTGTAGGAAATGTAAGCTAATAAGAAACAGTCACTTCAGAGTTTCTGTCTGGAGGTTGTGACTTATGCGGGGACGTGTGTGTGCCCCCCAATTAGGCGGGTAATGACAATTCATGACATTAAAAAAACCTCTAACGTTGCTTCACGCACAAAAATAAACATGCATGTTGTCTATTAGTTAGCTAGCATTCATGCTAAATCAGCAGCCAGCGGCAGTGCCAAATGAAATGATGCTTTCCCAGTGCGACGCCTGGCTGAAGGAAAATACCTGCCTGCCAACAGTGGGAGAAAACGCATGGCTTTCAAATGACTCCATCTATTGTCATATTCCGTAACATGGTGACTGTGCATTCGCCAGAAATGTCTCCTGATAAAAAGCAGCACTGTCGTGAATCCTCGAGCTGCCACATCTCTTTATGCTTTGAGCAGGTGCTGTGCAGCAGCGTGAGCCATATGAAGTGACAGCATCAGCAGCAGCTATGAGCCAGCAGCAAGCTGGCTGCAACACACAGCGACACTTCCGTCTGTAGCTTTCAATGTAAAACTCTCACCGGCAATACTTTTATATCACTTCAAACAAGTGGAGCTGAATACTTGTTTCTATTTTAGGCTATTTATTATAGGAATATGTAAGAAGAGTCAGATTGTTAGAGTATTAACAGGTATTGTTAATTATTGAAGTGGTTTAATTAGTAAATCTAGTATTTTTAAACAAGCTTAAAAAATCCTATCCACAGGCCATCCAGGTGATTGGACAGCTCTTTGTGTTTAAAACTCTCTGTGCACATTTCATTTTCCTCAAGACTGGTTCTGTTTTCTGGGCCACTCATCATTCTATTAAAATATAGGACAGTCCAAACAATTGTTAAAAAGTCACACACAAAAAAATCAAACGTACGGGAATATGATTTTATTAGCCTATATGTACAATTGTAAAATAAAACCCAAAGCCCAATCAAATCCTCCAGGACGCTGACTTCCACTTACCTGTGAAAAAAAAGCTTTCCTCAATTAATATGGTTCAGCATGTGGCAATATGCAACAAGGAATAACTAAACACCGCCGCATCTACACTTTTGTCTTGAAGGCAATGTGGGCTGACTTCAGGCTCAGATGCGGTGAGCTTGACGCAGCTGTTAACTTACCTTAGCAACGCAGAGGCTGCTCGCTGGTTAGCTGGTTCCCGGCTCGATTGATAGGTTGCGACAACCAATCGTATAGTGGGATTTCTTGTCGCATCAGGGCGGATCAACCAATAAAAAAGCTTTAGACCTGTGCGATGGTAAGTGTTGAAATATTGCTGCATTAAATGTATATTATTATTATTGTTGTTGTTGTTATTGTTGCTGAAACAAGTAACAACAAACCTGGAAACCATCTAATGAAGATTAAAATTTCAAATATAATTGCAATTTGAATATGTTTTCTCCTGTTCTTTCGAAGTTAGATTTTCAAATTTTTCTAAGACTTCTCAGAAAAGTCGAACAGAGTTAGAATCATATTTTCCTTTCAAATAGGGCAAGACAGTGACGAGTCTCAGGTCTCAACCCCGTATGTCTGTAACTGGTAGTAAATGGCAGAGTTGCAGCAGGGTTTGGAAATATTTCTCTCAAGAGTTGTTGTCATTTGTGACCCAACAGCGGCCTCCGGCGGTCAACAGACATAGTGCATCTTCTATCAGTGCAGCAGCTGCTGGAGAAGACCATAACTTAAAAAGTGGATGTAACAGAACTTAGATAAATACATTTTAGAATAAATAATAAAACAAAGCATAAAGAAATAAAAACATGCTGAGCCAGCCTTGTATATTACATTCACTATGCTTCCTGGCTCTTGCAGCTGCGGTCTGTTTCTCTGTCTTTAGAAGCATAAGAAGACTTTTCCACTGGCCATTGATTGTTGTCTTTCCAGAGGCCTGAAAGTCTTGTGAGCCACTATGACTTCTTGATGAATAATGCTCATAATTTGCAGTTATTGCTGAAGAGAATCCCAATTGAACATGTCCAGGCAGGATGACTGTAAAAGACTTAACAGCAGGTACTGTAGGCTTGTTTAAAAATTAAAATCTCATACCAAAGCCTGCTGCACTGAGGTACTAGTCTGATTCTGTAGCTGAATGAAACCTTATAAGACCACTGCTGCTTCTTGGGTGAATGTGGTAGATATGACAATAACTGATGACAGTTATTATCATATCTGCTGCCAATATGCCCCCATCTATAACTCAACTATACTGTCTCTAGTAATACCTCTAAGTGTTGACTTTTATAATATGAATCTGAACCTCTAATGAAGCCATTATTTTGCAAAAAACAAGTGGCATTAATATCCTGTTTATTGAGACAAAATTTCTTATTGCAGTAATTACATTATAGAACAGGACTATGTACAAATCATCAGTGCTCAGATCAAACATTTTCAGATCAAAACAGTTTGTATGTTTTATAACTTAGATTTGATCTTCTGTCCTAGTTTGTCTCATTTTTATAAATAATTAACTTTTTTGATGTAGTTAGTCTGGACTATACATACTAAAGTAGTTTGAGTGAGTAACTTACACAATGATTATCAGTTATACATACACATTACTCATTAAGGCACTGATATTATAGTGTATAGTATGTTGATCCAATCAACTTGTTCTTGTAATGTTTATCAATACATTTTATATAATCTCACTTTGACATGCTTTTTGCCATCACCAACATTCTGAGAGGTAAAACATCCTCCACCCATTCACCATCAGACTGTAACATCTTCTGCCATAGATTTGCTTCATCTGCCGTTGAATCCATCCACATCACTTCCACCCCATAACTCTTCCCTGCATAGAAAGCACAGAAGTCATTTTATTAATATGAAGGTAACATTAGAAACCCATATTTTTGAATGTAAGGCAGAAACAAAGACTCCATTTACATGTCATGTAGCATTAGATGCTGTCTGAGTCTGCATGTCTTATGGAGCTGTTATATATACTGTATAATAAAATTAAGGCATAAATGCAAACAACCCTCACTGTGATGGGAGTATGAATCTCCAGAGGACACAAGTGTGTAAACAATGGTGTAAATGTAAGAAGATGACAGGTTTATTCTTTATCTGGACAGCATATCCACATCCAGATCACATATTATACCCACAGTTCCAATGACTGAATGAACTTATGCCACTTGGTAAATGATCAAACCAGTGACACTGATCTGATCTTAGGTTTATTCCTGCTGTGTTTTATCCATGGTCAGTGAATAGGAATAAGCCCCAGGCGAAACAGGCTTTATTTAGCACTTTATTTTATCCCTCTTCTTATTGTTGCAGTTTTTCTTTGCATTTATCACATGAACCTTTAATTTTATTCTACATTGTGTGTGTAATATCAGCATTTTTAAAGAATAGGTTCACCATTTTTCAAGTGTGTCTTAAAACAACAGTCAGGTGTTCATATGAACAGTGAAAGAGGTTTTCCTCACTGTAATCATTCCTCCTGTTCATACTGGTTATTAAAAGATCCCCTTCAAATATGCTTTCAATGTAAGTGATGGGGGCCAAAATCCACAGTGTGTCCACACAGTCATTTAGTGGAAAAATGTATTTAAAAGTTTTATTCAAGCTTATATGAGGCTTCAGTAGTCTGAGTTAGTCATATCAAGTGGATATCTGCCACATTTACAGTCTTTTTAGCATCAAATTCCCTCTTTGTGTTTCCCTGTTGAGCTGTGGTGGAAGTACAGTAACAAAAAGAGGGTAAGGTTGAAAGATATCTACTTGATTTGACTCATTTGGACGGCTTTTTTTGTCCCCCATCACTTACATTGTAAGTGCATTATGAAGGGGTTATCTAATGGTCAGTATGAACAGGAGGAATGATTACAGCAAGAAAAACATGTTTCAATGTTCATTTGGGCTCCTGAATGTTGTTTTAAGACAGCTTTGAAAAATTGTGAACCTGTCCTTTGTCTTTAATCATCTTATTGTGTTTTATTGTGCTTGTTTTTAAGCTGCAAAGAGAATTTCCTCTTGCGGGACAGTAAAGATGTGAACTGAACTGAGTATATCCAAATTCCCACATTAATACCTGCTGTAAATGACTTCTCATATATCTACAGCATCCAGACTGCAGGTGTAAACACGTTGAGGTGACAGTGAAGTTGAATCTCACCTGTCCCTAGCCCAAGTCTAAGACCACCAATGTAATGGTTGTTTAGTCGGTCGTGATCCCACACTGTGATCTCCACACAGGCCTCTCTGAGGTCCTCCTGCCGGAAGCCATCGTACACCATGGTGTGGTTGAACATGGGGTTGGCCGTCCTCTTCACCACCCGGGTCTTCTGTCGGCTTTTCCGGCTTGTGTCAGGAAGTACGGTGCTGTGGTGGAGGGAAGGAAATAAAGATCATTTATTAATTTAAAAATACCTGAACAAACTGTAGCCAGGTATGAAAGCCCAAAGTGTTTAAAATTAATCGAATAGATAAGACTTTATGAATAAAAAATAATAAGAGCTGAAACAATTAGTCTATTAATCGATTTAAAGAAAAATCTTTTTTTCGAGCAAAAACACCAAACCAGTTCTAGGATCTCAAATGTGAGAATTCATTGCTTGTTTACATTTTTATAGTGAATTGAATATTTTTGAGGGTTTGGACTGTTTTTCAGACAAAACAAGATATTTGATGACCTCATCTTGTGCTCTAGGATACTGTGATAGACATTTTTTCTTATTTTCTGATGTTTTGTTGACTAAATGATTAATCAGCCCTATAAGTAATCATATGAATAAGTGAACAAAATATATAACGTAACCCTAAAAGTCTGAATTTAATTAATTTCATAAATTAACTCATTATTCATTCATTCATCAGTCATTATTGTGAAATGCCATTTCATCCTGCTTTTTCTCACTATTTTTTCATATAATAATTTATTTCATATTATTTATTTAAATGTGGTTCTCCATAGAAAGTGACCTGAAAGTTTACAGGACATCCTACCATTTCACAAATGGGTCGATGATCACTCCTCTGACTGGTGGAAGATTCTTGCAGTCTTTCACCCAAATCTGCACCTCACCAGTCTCCATCCTAGATGTTGTTTTGCCTGTGGATGCAGTCAGACCACAATAAGTGATAATAACGATGAAACTGAAAGGAATTAATTGATAAAAACTGAGTCATTAGCTTACTGTGAGACGTCTGTGGCAAGAATCTCAGGGCTACTCTCATCTGTCCTCTGCTGTCCATCAGACAGGAAGGAGAAGGTGTTGAGGTCTGTGCTGCCACCTAAAGGATCAAGCCGAGGTAAGGAACTGTCCAATTAGATCACTTCTATGATACACACAGACTACATACAGAAAAGAACCATTTACCCTGGATTTTAATGCAAATTCATTTATCTGTGTGTTGCTGAAGTTCCATTCTGACAGATTCAGGTCCACCTCGCCCAGGAAGCTGTTCCGCCCAAAAGTGTCATTGTGCCACACGGAGATATTCAAACTCTGGGTTTTCAACACCTCCATTATGATTTTAAACTATGAAAGGACAAATAGGCAACAAAAATGTTTGTAAAATATGTAATATAAGTGGTAAGAAATTAGTTAAAGACTAAATATGTCATTCTTACCCTGAGGATTTCATTGTAGGTGGGGTTTACAGTCTTCTTTTTCACAGTGGTTTTTCTCTTTTTTAACTTTGTTTTGTCAGGAAGAAGGTAACATTTCACGTACCTGTAAAAACAGCAGAGCTATGTTCATATTCCAGACTAGAACACAGAGTAAAATATTAGAAACTTCAAATAACAGCAAGATATTTGTAGTCTAACCTCTGGATTACAAATATCATTGGATAATGATGTGACAGTTCTACGTTTGCCATTTTGATCATCATACAGTACATTGCAAGCACTTACGGGTCAGAGCGGTTCTTCTTGGTGTCGGCTACAGCCAGATCCCTGCAGTGCACCACAAAGATGTGAAACTCTCCAAGCTTCTGGATGTAGTTCACAGCAAACTGGATGCTTCCCTGGACTTCAATGTCACCAAAGTCTGCAGGGTAAATGCTGCTGATGCTACCGCTGACCTGCTCATTCACAACACAACAGAAGAGAGAAAACACCATCCTCTCTGTTTTTGTAAAGTGAACATGATTAAATGTAGCAAAAAAAAAAAACCTTGACCATCTTTTTTATTGCTTAAGCAAACGTTATGGCACTTATCAACAACTACAGTGACTATGTCACATTTTACCATACTACTTTTTACAAACTATTTTCTATCATTGAAGGAGAGGAAGAATTTAATAATTCAATAATGTTTTGTCTACTGATGTTTGAAAAGTGAAAAATGCTAAAAGTTATAATATAATCTAATTCGAAATTTGAAATAATAATCAATATAATCTTTCAAAATTGATATACAAATATATAAAATAGATCCATAAAGGTAGAGAAAATCCATGAAAATCAAAGACTGAGATTAAAATGACCAAACTAAAGATAAGTAAAACAGTCTTGAAGTGAACACCTTTACCCTGATGTGGCTTACAAGCCGCAATGTACCTGTGTATATTTATCAGAAACATGTATTATCTAATGAGCTGCATGTGGACGTACAGATGACATGGAGGCCATCCCAGAGGAGAGACTTATGTTGGACATAGAGCTGCCTGTGTTTCTTCTCCAGCCTGAGGTATTCTCAAAAGTGCTGTCACTGTCCATCTGATAATATCAGAGAGAAACAGACAAAAGACTGTTACACATGGAAACATAAAAAATCAGTCACAGAAAGATTACAGAAAGGTTATAATGGTTCATAAGAACATTTAGCTCTTTTGTAAAAAGTAAAGTGGATTAATGTGTCAGTTCACCAACTGAACAGTTAATTAATTGTTACCTCATCCTGCTGAAGAACAGGAACCGACACACTGGTTTTCATCTGCTTTGAGTTGGAGAGTGAAGGGGCTGAGGGTGGATGTGAAGAAAATGGAAGAAAGATATGACTTTAAATCTCCTCCAATTATATATATAAACTTTCTGTATTTCCGAAGTGTACTAATTGCATATTTAAATCAGCCTGTGTATGTCCTGATATAAGTGTATATAGAGAGGACCACATATTTACCATCATCCATACTTAAATTCATTTGTTCTCTGGAGGTGTTGTTGCTCCTCTCTTCTCCTAAGAAGAAATAGAAAGAGTTTTTATACATACCACGTCCATACAAAGTTATATACCATGTATTAAAGTATTAAAAAATATTAAACATTGACGAGATTCTTATTACAAAAATGAAATGATTTTTGCAGAAATAATGTACTGCTAATACACTAAAGCTTTATCAGCTGTTTGATGGTGCAGTATCTGAAGAAGAAAAGCTCTGTTACTTGTTTGTGAGGTGAGGTTTTCCAGACTTTTGGATGAGGATATGGTCCTTGAAGATAATCGTTTCAGAGCTGACATGACGGGGCTAGAGTTATCATCATAACCTGCCACAAACGAGACAAAATTAGCTCTGGAAAACACTCTCAACACAGAGTTTCTGATTTACTAAGCATATGCAGTAGAAACTATATTGCTTCAGTAAGTAGAAAACAAATGTAACATTGCTTTTGTATTTTTGGTCAGACACTTCAGGGAAGTATCATGCCCAGTAAATCAGGATGTTGGATTAGAATGTTGAAAAGATGGAAAAGAAGATCAGAGTACACACTATATGAACATGACCTTACAGAGTTTTCATTTTATTGTGGTGAATTAAGAGGAATATTGTTGATGACAACTACGACCAGTTTAAAACAAACTACTGCATCAGCAGCTTGTCAATCATAAAAAGCTGGCCTTTGTTTAACTGAACAACTAAATTTAATTGTTACTTTCATTTTAGAAAACCAAAATAATTTTAGAGTTATTTACTCTGGTTAAAAAGACAGCTAAAATCTAAACATTTGTTCTACAGGTTCCTTTGTATAGATACACTTGAAGAGGAAACTGAATGGCAAAGAGTTTGAAATTTGAGGGATTTGTCAGGGTGAGTATTTCCGAGAACGAATTCCACATTAAATCAGATGCACTGTAATGTTAATGTGTTAACTTGACATGATTTGTTCAGAAACACATCACTGTGGTTTCCATTTCTCAATCATTATCTTGAAGAAATGTAAATAGAGAGAGAATTCAAAAGCTCACTGCCTGAACTTGCCCGAGACAGAGACCAAGCCCCGGTCGTTGTGTCTTGGCTGGAGTTTCCGTCTTTATTTTGCACAACCCAGGAACTGGTTGTAGACGGATTCCCCTCCATGGGACCGTCAGTCTGGTTTCCCACATAGTCTCTAAGAGCGCTCTGTGGTCTGTGCACTCCATCAGTCTCTGCAGATGAAGGGTTTACAGGAGACTCTTGAGCAGCTTTGTCTGGGTGAAAAGAAGGGACGTGGGCTTTCTCATGGGGCCCAAGGTAGTGCTGAAAATCCTGAGGAATGAAAGATCTAGCTAAACGTGTAAAGGTTCCCAACTTCTTCTCTGAAGCTTTTTTGGATTGTGGATCTGTGGAGCCTGAACTACTTTGTTGTATTTTAACATTACCAAAATAAACTTCTTTGTCCTCTGGATCTAAAGGTAGACGATGAGAGGTGAGCTCTGTGCTAGGTTTAGTGTCTGTCTGCTTCACTTCATGTGAGGGACTCTTCCTCTGTCTTGGCACTGGTGTTGGCTTTCCTAGTTGTTCTTCAATGACCTTAGTTTGGGGGTTGATGTCTATTGGAAATGTTTTCAAAGGAGAGCCTTCCAGCCTTGATCTCTTGGGATTTGAGGATTGTCTTGGTAGGACCCTTGGGTGGCAGGTTTTAGACGGACTTCTCCTGACTTCGTCCTCTTGCTCTTTGGATCTTGGACTTTGGGATTTGCTATGACTGAGGGGCCTTTCTTGAGACTCAGCCATGACTTGGTGTGGGTGACATGCTGACTGTACATCCCCAGCACTACCAGAACTCCTCAGCTGTGATCTGTCTGGACTTTGACTGACAAAGCCCTTGTCCGTCACTTTCAATGATTTAGAGACATTGGACTTGGTTTTATATGGAGAAGTTTGTGCCTCTTCCTCAGACTTCTCTCTGCTATCTAAGGACAGGACAGACTGAGGGGGAACCACTTCGTTATTGAGTATTGAACTACTGGAGGTTTCCTTGACTCTTGCAGCAATTATCCTGGGTCCTGTATACTCCTTCTCCCAGAAATGCTTAAGCTCACTGATGTTGGCTGGCCCTTCCTCTTGAGGACTGGAAGTGGACTGCCTGGGAAGGGGAACTGGTATGTCCCTCTCTTGCTTTTGGCTGTTGCAAGCTAGAGAAGGTCCAGGATTAATGACATTTTCCTGTGGTTCAAGAATTAGTGACTCTGTTACTGAACCTGTTAAAGAATCATCTGTCTCCTCATAGATGAGGACAGGATTAGCTCTGTATGTACCATCTTCTTTTGATAAATCTACAAGCATGCTGCAGTCAGTCTGAACATCAGAGTTAGTCTGAACATTTTGAGGGCCATGTGAAGCTTCTATTCCTGTTTTGGCAATGTCTTCATCCCTCACCTGCTCTCTGGTAAATATTATTTTGGGACTGCTGTTTTCTCTCTCCCAGAAAGCTTTCAAATTGGATAGTCTCTCTGGAAACTGAACAACTCTCTCCTCTTGTGTCTCCTGCTGAGCATCTGAATCTACTGGAGTCATTGTTTCCTTAAACTGAGTGTTCTGCAACACTGTAAGTTGTAGTGTTCTGACCTCTGTCATCTCAGAAGGTTTATCTTCTTGTTTGACGCTTTCACGTTTGTCCATGGTCATATCTGCAGCATCTTTGGAGAGATTTGAAGTGTTTTCTGGTTCCTTCTTCTTAGGTATGTTCACCTGTTCCTTCTGTGGACTCTTTACCTGAGCAGTTTTCTCTTTTTCTCTTCTAAAAATTCCAAGCAGCCTTTGTCTAGGCTTTGGTGAAACAGCATGAGATGAACTCTTTGAGCCACCATTAGTTGATGGCTTGGTATCTGAGGTGGCCCCGGCAGAAATGTCAGTGCTTTGTTCAGGCAGCTTTTGTTGATGAATGCTGTGTCCAGTGGGCCAGTCTGTAACCTTAGCCTGAGAGTGATGGTCCTCTTCAGGCTGTGTCTCCAGGTGAACAGGCTTACCTGACTCCTGCTTAGCTGAAACAAGGCTGGACACTGGAGGGCTTAGGAGCTCCGTATGCTCACAGTGATCAGAAAGATCTGCAAAGACAGCAACCACTCGTTGGAGCACTCATGTATATTATATCTGCTAAACACCGCATAGTGTCATTAAGGTTACATGTACAGTATGTCTTTGTATATCAGTGTGAAATCAAGTGGGATATTTAGTATCATAACTACATTCTACATGCCATATGCTATTTTACATTATTTCAAAGGTCACTGTGCAAAAGATTTGAAAATGTGCCACTTTGGTGGGCCCTTCTAGTACAGTGGTATAAAAAATACACTGTGGCAGAAAGCAATACTGCACCAGTTTTCCAATTGTCTTGCAAATGTAAATGTCATTAGAATAGATTTACACATGCTGTAAAAACACAAAATTGTGGCTTTAAGAATACATTCCCCTTTTGACCTCAGTGTACAATTTAACAATGCCAGAGGTTGCGTTATGCTATAATATGATCATAATATATATATTATGATATATAATATATAATATATAATATGTAATACTTAAATAACCCATGAGCTCCAATTGTGGATCAAATTCAATTAGCAGATTATTAAAGCTGCACTTTAGCCTCTCTCATATCTCAGGGATTAGCAATGTCACACTTAATTTCACAGTAATATACTGAAGCAAAAAAGTCCAACACATTACATGAGACATTAAGGGAAATATTGTAGACAAATGTTGACATAAATGAAACTTCAGATTTCAGATTATTACCCATAATGCCAAAGCAAGGTGCAGTAAAGCCAAATAAAACAGATGTTTCCTAGCTGTCCACCAAGCTCCATAAGCAGTCATACATAATTGCACATATTTTACTGAATGCAAGAATATGCACAAGCAGGATGAATGTGAAAATATTTTTTTGCATATGCTTGTCTAATGTCTATGAACTAATTGGTTGTTAGTTTGACTTATTGATTAGCTGTGTAGTTCACTCACTGGTTTTAAATTAAACTCTTACCACCAAGGACCTGGTGTTGGCCAGCATCTTGTTTTTGGAGGTTTTTGCAACTGCGTTCACCTTCCTGTGAATCCACTTGACTCTGCTGGAGTAAAGGCCTATGTGTGCCAGCAGTAGTTCTGCCATCATTCTCAAGGTTACTGTTGTTTCCTGTCTCAGAAGGAGCAATCGAGTCGACATCCAGCAAACTGTGCTCTCCTAGCTCCTTCCCATCCTGCCACTCCACTCCACTCTGACCCACCGTGGAGCTGAACCTCACCTGCTTCCTGTCTATCCAGGTCTCAGTGGGAGAATCCAGGCTAACTGGACTCTGCAGGTCCAGGCGAGAGAACAGGGAGTCTGTGGAGCTAGAGGTGGACAAGCGCTTGAGGATGCCCCGCGGAACAGCAGAGTTAATCTGTCTGCCTGCTGGCCCATCTAGCTCAACGAACCAGTCCTGAGAAGTGGTACAGACTGCTTGGTTTTCAAGTATTGGCATGGAAACAGATGCATTCTGGGTGGCAGGGCTATCATTAGGGTCTGGTTTTAGGTTAGTAGCATAAGAAACGCAGCTGTCAGATGATGGTAAATGCTCTGAAAGAAATGAAAACAGAATGAACACTATTTTAACCAACAACGCACCAGCTGTGTGTTTTTGTTATTCTCTTGAAGGTAAAGCTGTAGGTGTTTTTAAAAAATACTGACAATTTAATCACTGCTTTCCTTCAGCAACACCACCAGTTACACATCAAACACAGAATCATCTTCAAAACCATCCAAGTCTCTGCTTTATCATGCACCGCCTCGTGCCAAAAGAGTTAAATATTTTGGGATGTTCTTTAAATATAAACCTCATTACTGTTTATTTGAACCATTACACCATCAATGATTAAGGAACAAAATCTGCCCCAATTATTCAAATATTAAACCAGCATTAACTGATGTTTGTTGGCCATTTGAGGGCAGTGCTGGCAAGCTGTTAACATAACACTGACTGATCAACTTGTAAGTCTTGCTCTCTGCCAACTCCTGAGGGAAATATCTGGCTCTTTAGCTGCTAAATGCTCCACTATGTTCACCAGCTAGTTGCTACATATGTCAGGTAGTAGTGCACAGTGGGTTTGTCAGAGCTTTTTACTGAAAACAGCTGCCTGCTGCTGCTGCTGAGAATACTGAGAGTGAATCAAGACAGTAAAGTTGGAGAAAAAATGAAACAATGAGCTGAAAGACACTAAAATGCTCCATAAAGCTGAAGGGAACTGCCAAGGTGGTGATAATTGTTTGTGGGTTCATCTCTACTAGTGACACCTTTCACATCACATATAGTAATTTCATCTATTGTTAATATGAATCATGATCATAGCAGCTTTAAAGTTTACCAAGTATTGCAAGATTTAATTGTGTACAGCAGGCACATAGATCCATGTGCATATATGCATACAGCAGTACACTTTTCAGTATGGATAGGTATGAGGTAATTGATTTATTTTGCCTTGTCTTAACTGTCACTGTTTATGTCTGCTTGTTCCTTCTTATGGTATAATATCTCCCTCATAAACATTGTTTTTATAGTTCCTGTGAAATATTTCCAACAGCCACAAGTCATGCAGTGCAGATTAAAGCTTTGGAATGTATTTCTGTGTAATCCCCTGGCAGCCTTGTGTATTTGGACTTGCCTTCACTTTGACAACCCTTGGGAAAATCTCTGGACCTGGATCACTGGCTCATTTCACAGTGATTGTGAGAAAACACACTGACAAATATTGGAAGAAATACAAAGACTTCAGTGAGTCATCACTGTAATATATTCTTGCTGGCTATAGTTCTTGAGCTATTTGTATTTGATCGTTTTTCCTGCCTTTTCAAAGTTATGCAGCAAAAACTGGATGAAATTAAATCTGATGATCAAAGTGTTAGAAATGACAAGTCAGTACATGCTTTTGACTGCCATGCAACACCTGTTCATGCCAACATGCTGTTTACAGGAAAGTTTGAAACAGCTGAAGCGCAGATAACCCACACACCTGGATGTCAAAGCGATCGCTAGAACCAGACTTACATCAGTTTCATGATTTGTCCATTGAACAATCCGCTCAATTCAAAACATAACACAGGATTTGTCATTAGAACACAATGGATGAAGTAATCTACTCACACCCATATGTATGAAATAGCACAAACTAATGTTTATATAAAAACTCACCCTTTGGTGTCTGGGTTTGATCCACTGCGCCGTCCAATAACTGACTGTCCTTTTCTTCAAAATTGTGAGGTGCAATGAGTTCACTGTTGAATGGATTTTTTCTCTGCTTCAACAAAAGAGGAAGACTGATACATTTAATACCTGCAACACACTGAAGCATGGACACTTTTTCAGTGTTTTGGTTTCTCTAGACAGGCTCTTACCTTTGTGGGTGACAGTAAAACAGGTTTAGGTGTCTCTTGTGGCATTTCATAAGGGTTCTGGTTCTGATTCCTGTTAGACCAAACAGATATTTCACTAGGATGTGTTGACAGTTTCTGAAGATAGGATGTGCAACTTCAAACTTTCTGGGTATTTAAAAATGATTAATTCAACCTTGATTTGGAAAATCTGCATGATCACTGTAGGTGTGTTACACTCCTTTCTATATAACGGACACGTTTTGGTCAACGGTCAGTGAAATTATAATCTCATTACCTACACAATGCCTGTGTTCTTGTTATTTTCACTGCAAGCGGCTATGCAAGCTGCAGCAACACCTCTCAGTAAACGTGTAACAAGACAAATAATTACATACATATATGTAGTTGCTTTTAAGATGAGGCAGGTCATTCCTCACATAATCTAATGTGGAGTTTAAAACTAAAGGCAGTACAGAACATGTATAATATTTATAAATGTGAGCACTGCTCAGAAGCAGTGGAAAACATGAACATGTGAGACCTGACCTTATAAGAAGATTACTGAGAACTATGGGGGCCAATTACTAAGTATCTATTTACTGTGTGCATGACTCCACTCACCAGCAATCACACCCAAATACTCGACACTACTAGCTCAGCATGTGATGCCGCTCATAACAGACAACACAGATGTTTTGTTTATACTGTGTGGACTTTTTGAGGTCTAGATGTGTGTAGGCTTTAACATTTGTACTTTGGGGATTATTTAAAACTGCAGGAAGCAGGAGAATTAAAAAAATAATGCACCTGTTTTATGTGAAACAAAATGAAGCTATCTGAAGCTATACAAAAAAAGGCACTGTTTGTAGACCATATACTGTGTAAAATCTCCTTTCCACTTGAAATTCCCCTGTTATTGCACTTTTCTTTTTAAAGGGTAAGTCTGTTGATATTCTATATTTTTCTTTTTGTCAACAGATTCCATGTGCAGAGCCAAACCAACAATGAATTGATCTAACAAGTATTGTGTGTGTATCAAAACAAAAGCCTGATATATCTTAATCCTCTGTGCCACAGACCTCCAGATCATTGAGCCACACTGTTGCACTGGGTGACATGTTCCTTCATTATGCTGTTGTTTATTTTCACTCAATCCCACACACACCGTCCTGCTGTCAGAAATACTCATTATAGAACCAAATGTGGATTCATCCGCCATTGAAAATAGTCCCCAGACACACTATTTCCTCATGTTTGATTAATGTTTGATAAAACCTACAATGACCAGCTGTTTTAGGAAATTACTGAGCCATTTATGAAAGAAACAGAAATTATATATTTGTGATTCACACAGCATTGATTGATGGACAACACATTGTGGCTTTGGGTCTCCACATGTGATTTGTTGACAATAACAACAATATAAAATATCATCAGCCTTATCCTTTAAAACAACATGATGAGTGAGACACTCATGAGCTGTAGGCCGTAAAACCAAAACGATGAGCTGAAAGACATTAAAAGCTCCATCAAGCTGAGGGAAACTGTGGAGTTGGTGATAATTCTCTGTGGGTTCGTCACTACACATGGACAAAGTAAAGTTGAGTGATACTTAATAGTGAAAGACACAGTGAAGCCTGACTTCAGCAGAAGAAATACTTTTGGGGGGGACATTAAAACATCAAAACTCATAAACACTCCTAATATGTGTTAAGTGTGTGTTTTCTTGTAAAATTCATGGCTGAAAAATCTGCAGAGTGACTTCCCGCTTTGGTTCGCTATACTCACCTTTCATGGCCGAGCTGCATGTGAGGCTCCTGAAGGAGTCCACAGAGAACAGGTGGCACGAACACCTCCTTATTTTCACTGCTGACAAAGCTGGGCTTCTCAGGCAATATCTGGGAGAGCTCCACTGCAGCACACAACACACAACTACTTTTAAAAAAAGTCCACCATTCATTGTAACACACAGTTTCGACCACCCAATTAAAACATAATAACTTAAGAATTACCTTACAGATTAATGTAAACACAACTCAGATGTATTTATACATTGTCATCCTGACCTGTAGACAATTACAGCTCACGTGGAAGTTACATGGGCACATAAACACCATATGCATAGTTACATAGTTTGTGTACCAACACAATGCAACTGCTCACTAAAGGCTCTTCCAAAGGAGAAGCTTTAGAATTATTTTCAACATGTTTTGCCTGTTTGAGTGAGTCACTCAATGTGAGGAAATAGGATTCTCAGCCTTATCTTCACATCACTTCACTTATCCTGATGAGTAAATTAAGGTACTTACTGAGGGGAACTCACAGAGAGGATGCATATTACTATACATCAAGGCCAGGCAAGGCAAGTTTATTTATATAGTGCTTTACACATGAGCAGATAAAAGAACATTGAAAAATAAGACATTAAAAAGAAAAAAAGGAAAAGTGCATTAAAACAGTTAAAAGAACATATGAAAGATTAAAAAGGAAGAGTGCATTTGATCCGTTAACAAAAAGCATCTGAGAACAGTCAGGTTTAAAGTCTAGATTTGAAACTGGCCACAGTTGGAGCACCTTTGATACCATCAGGAAGTTGGTTCCACAGCTGAGCGGCATAGCAGCTAAAAGCTGCTTCACCATGTTTAGTTCTGACAGTAGGTATAACCAACAGACTTCTCTCCAGTGATCTGAGAGGTCTAGCAGGTATGTACTGCTGAAACATATCTGGGAGGTATTTTGGTCCTGCCCCATAGTGATTTATAAACAAGCAGCAGTGCTTTAAAGTCAATTCTGTGACTTACTGGAAGCCAGTATAAAGACTTAAGTATCGGAGTAATGTTGTTGGTTCCTCTAGCAGCTGCATTTTGTACAAGCTGAAGCTGTTTGGTCTTTTTAGGAAGGCTTGTGAAAAGACCATTGCAGAAGTCAACCCTGCTGAAAATAAAAGCATGAATGAGTTTTTCTAAATCATATTTTGACATAAGTCCCTTTAAGTTTAGCTATGCTTTTGAGATAGTAAAAATCTGATTTAGTTATTGCTTTCACATAATTTTTAAAACTGAGACTCAATTAAAGGTTCAGTGTGTAGAATTTAGTGGCATCTAGCAGTGAGGTTGTAGATTGCAACGTAAATGAATTGACAAATGCATTGACAAAGAGATTCTAGGGGACCAAACTCGTTAGGTGAGAGGAAGTAAATTTGGGTGTCATCAGCATAGCTATGATAAGAAATCTTATTGTCTTTAATGATTTCTCCAAGCAGGAGCATTTAAAGGTTGAATAATAAAGGCCCTATGATCGATCCCTGGGGGACACCACAGTCAAGGACATGGTATTGAGGCTTAGTTTCCATTGGAAACAAAAAAGTTCCTGTTTAGTAAGTATGATCTGAGCCACTTGATAACCTTACCTGAAAATCCAACCCAATGTATTAATATGTTATGATCAACACTGTCAATGGCTGCACTAAGGTCCAATAACACTAGGAGTGATGTTTTGCCTGTATCAGTATTAAGAGAGCTGTTTCAGCGCTGTGATTAGCATGGAAGCCTGACTGAAAGTCACCAAAATACCCATTTGAGGTGAAGAAGGCAGTTAGTTGATTGAAAACTACTTTTTCAATGATTTTGCCAACAAATGGTAGACTGGATATGGGCTGGTAGTTGTTCAGTATGAAAGCATCTAGATTATTCTTTTCGAGTAAGGGTTTTATAACAGCTGTTTTCAGGGACTTAGGGAATGTACCAGACATCAGCAATACATTTACAATTTTAAGCATATCTGCTGCTATGAGGTGAAATCCAGATTTGAAAAAGTTGGTAGGCAAAGCAGGATGAGTTGTTGTGAAAATCAGCTGAATATTCAGCCATGACAGAGATGGAGGGAGGAGTACCGGGAGGAGTTTGTTATGTTGGAGTACAGAAAGCATAGCTTAGTGTTATTGAAAAGATTTTCAAAGTTATGGCTGAATATTTAGCTGATTTCGACAACAACAACTCCTCCTTGAGTGAGGCTTGGTGAGACACAATAACAGACAGACAAGTGCTTTCGCTCAATACTGGACCAATTTCAAAAATTGTTGTCCCCATTAATCACTTAGACACAAAAAGATGGGAAAATAGGGTCCAAGTTGAAAAATACAGAAGTTTCCCTTTAAATTAAGGACGTTAACAACTTTGAAACATGCGTATTGGTTCTCTTTCTGACGAGGACATGTATAGTTGAGTATGTGAGCACACAGTGCCCTGACTTGAACCGAGGGTTTTGTAAATATATGAGAGCTACTGCAGCCTCTGGCTACAGAAGAGAACTTTAGTCTGCAGGCAGCAGGCGAAGTAGATACTGTATGGATTTGAACCGCGCCCAGGCCAGGGTCATTGTGAGATGCAGCCATAGGGACATCTGCCGGGTGAACAGGGGCCTCATTGGGCAGCACAGCAAAACAATTGGAAAGGTTGAGCGGTGGTGGTGACACAACCTGGTGTTTTCCCTTTGGTAAGCCTCTAACCACCTCTGACCAGGTAATCTGAGGGTTGGGGGTCAAGCAGGAGGATGGCCAAAGATCCAATGCAGAATCCTACAAAATAATGTCCAAGACAGCTAAATTCATGGCTGTGATCTTTCTAGCTTGTGCACCTGCAACGTTAATAAAGCTGGACAACAGAGGGTCCTTCTCTCGCAGTTCTTCGGAGTGTCAATGGATATCTTCCTTGAGGTTGGTGACATCCCTGTTGGCTGGCTCTGGAGCAGCTGGCAATCCTCACATGGCATGTTGATAGTGTTGATCCAAATATATTTGTGCAAATGGTGATCGATCAGTCTCTTGAGTGGAAATCTATGACTGATTTAAAATAGGATCAGAGCAGCAGGATTTGTCCAGGGAACTAATATAATAGATGACTCAGGAATTGTTTTTTCTAGCTAGCTAGTTAGCATCTCTGCTGATCTGCTGATAGCATTAGAGAAGAAACATATTTTCAATGCATGGTTGAAATAGGTGCTTACTTGCTTCTATTACTGTAATATTTATTATGCAACAAATAGGGCAAAAAGATGCTATTTTGTCATTTTAGTTCCGAGTGCATGTGATTTTTACAAAGTGCATGTGTGACTGCCAAACCCCTGCAGAGCCTGGGTTCATTCATGTGTAATGATTTAAGAAGTCTTTGTAACCCAATTTTTTCTTTGCTCTGACCTTTTTGTTTAAAATGCCCTGTGTTGATCTAGAGGATTATCACAGCCTCATGAACCCCAGTGACATGAGAAAAAAAGAGATTTCAAGGATTCTACTCAGTTTGACACATTTTCTTGGGTTAAATAGAAGAGGGTCTTTTGGGGTCACATGAGGCAAGAGCTACGATATGATTTTTAAAAAAAGGCTGTTTAAATAGCTAGACGTAGTGGGACGAGTGCCACCTGTGAGTAAACGAAAATCACATGGAGGATCCTGGGTTTTAAAGATCCAGTGATATGAAAAGTCTTGGCAGCTGACCCACAGAATCACTGTACAATAGAGCTATCTCTGCTAGGATACTAAAGAGCCCACTCACTTGAAACTATCCCAATAGTAATCCCAAGCATATGACTGACTAATGTAAACATTGGTTTCTGTTACATTTACTGAAGTGAACACAATATAGGAACACAGATTAATGAAACTAGTAACGTGAAAACAATTTCTTCAATATAATATTACAATACAGGGAGATGCTATAAGCTTAGCTAATGGTTTAGTTTGGGCAGTTGAAACAATTTCAAGAAGTTGAGTAATGGAAGGAAGTAATGCAGGACATCGCGGACTCACATATAGTCAGCGGTTTATATGTGTGCCTCATGGAGGCCCTGATGATGTCGGAGCCATGGATGCGATCCTGATGGCGAAGCTGCTTGGTCTCATAAAACCATTCTCCAGTCAGGTACCTCAGCTGGCCTTTATCACTCACTGTCTTCTGTAGGTTCCTGCATGCACACATCAGAGGAAGTTGTATAGTCACTACTTCACTATTCAGAACATTCATTTCTAAATTCTCTGTTTAAACATGGCAGCAGGAACTCACTGGACACGCTGCTCTTCAGCCTTCTTCAGCTCAGCATCTCTTCTTAGCACAGACCGGATAGTCTCCTGCTCCTCCTCTGTTAGGAAACTCAGGTCGATCATGATGACTACTGCTGCTTCCTGCCTCTTTGAATATGTGTCTAATGGCAGAACATAATCACCGGTTCATACAGTTCTTGAAGCTCCCAAAGGTCTTGTTTTGTTCTGTCAGTGGTTTACACAAGCTGGGTAATCTGTGCTTTATCCACATTAAATGATCATATTGAGACTGTGGTTAAGGCACTCTCATTTATTCCTCTGGAGCTTTGCTGGTTTCAGATATATTTTCCTTCAACTGGTGATGTTTTCTGCAGCCATGTTTGACCCGTTCTAGACAGCTTTGAACCTGAAAGAAAATAGCAAATTAGGAAATTGTTAAGGGCATTTTTCACTTTTAGCTGACATGTTATAGACCAAACAATTAATTAGGAAAATGGTAATGAAAAATAGTTAGTTGCAGTACTTAAACCACAACCTACAACCATATGCCTTTCATTATCAGACATTATAAGATGCACATCTGATGATTATATAACCACATTAATTTGTCACAGCCACACATTTCTGAATGTATTCTGTTCAGATTCATTTATTGGTTGTATTCAATTTCAGTTACCAAATGTTGCAAGTGCTCCAACTCCATGTTACCTCCAGGTTAAAGGTCCAAAAGGTCTGTCTAACAAGAAGTGGTGAATGCAATTGATATATAATCCAGAATTATTTCTTTTAGTTGTTTGTATTGCATAATTGATAACCTAACTATAGTTTTTCAGAACCTCACCAAACCCAGCCTTAACTGTTTTGTTTTCTCTGGTAAAGAGAGCAAATAATCCATACACAACAGGTTCAGATTATTCCTGCCTGCATGTCCTCCACCGCTCAGTCAATCCTTACATACATTTTGATGGTCATTGGTACAGTTGTGCTCAAATTCAGGAGGGAATTTATTTTCATTGACATTTCTTTAAAAAAAAATCACAATGTCCTATTCACATTCAAAGTAAAAACCTGAATGTGAACTGGAATCATGTGAAAGCACATCCCATTAGAGTTCAGAGTAATAGCTTATGGCTCGATTTTCAAGCCACCACAGCAGCTTGATAAAACATGAACACTCCTTTGCCTTGACATGTTATGCTGACACACTGCTGACTGTTCTCACTAAAAAAACAGTCCCTCCTGCCTCTGACTTCATCTGCCAGTCAGTCTTCTGTCTGCCACACTACCACAATCAGTGTGTGAAAAAGATGGCAAGGTTATGTTACCTGTCTACCGTGATAAACCTCAGAGAAGGCAGTGATTGTGTGCAGTTTGAATGTACAAACTACAGTCAGTCCTTCAGTGGAACAAGAAAAATTAGAGTGCATGATGCAGAAATGGACATGCAATAGAGATTACAACTGCCGAGCTGCTGCTTTTCCTTTAAGAGAAGACAAAATCTTTGAGGAATGTCTGCATGTTCCAACAAAAGTCCATGTTCGCCCACATCAGAGAGTACTGTGGAAATTTCACTTACAACTTTATATGTTCATTTTCAAAAAGTGCTTCATTGTGCCAACAACATCACACATGAGAAACAAGAAATGCCATCCAGATTGCCAAGGTGACAATCACAAGAGTGATACTTATGCTTGTCCTGTTGTTGACTCCCATTGTTAATTCATTATCCAAGTCAGTAAAGATATAGCTGCCTCTCACACTATAATACAAGGCTGCATTAAAACTAGAGCTGTAAGATTTGTGGGAAAAAAAAGCACTCTTCTTTACAAAGAAGAATGTTGCATGTCCTGTTTTCTAGATGGGGGAAAGTCTACCTGTGAGATATAGAATGTATTTCCTTGTTGTGGTAGCTGTGACTTGACTTATTTCCTCATCACTGTCGGACTTCGGACCTCTTTTAAAAATATCGTAATAGAAATGAGATGTTTTGACCTGTAAGTAACTAATTCCATCATACAAAATAATTAACTAACTTCTTTCCCTTTCTTGAAAAAGTCATATAGAAAATAAATATCTGCTGTCATCTCAGACTTCGGTCATTCGCACTGACTGAGTACTGTGGAAATTAAGCATTAAAAAGCAAACAGCAACAGTGACCTAAAGATTAGAGAAGTGACCACAAGGTTACTTGTTTGAAACCTTAACCACTTCTAAACAAACCAGTTAATCTCCAGCAGCTTCATTAGAGCTGCTCTGTGGTCTCTATAGAGGACTGTGAGGCTGTTATTTCACTGTGAAGTTGTTAAGTATGAAAATGCATGAACTTAATGTAAAGAATTGTTGAATAGTAAATAACAGTGTCTGGTTCATATTTTTCAACTAAAGACTTTTAGAAGTAATGTCTCTTAAAGAGTTTTTGCTATAGTAGAAAAATGCTTTTGTAGTATTATGTATTAAAGACATGACTGTCTACATATTTAAATACTAGGAGAGACAAAATATCAAACAGCATGTTTCTATCCAAGCAGTCCAGTGCAGCCCAGCGAGGCTGGCTGGGGATCAGAGTTAAACAGGATTAAAATGGATAACATGGATTTGGATTTGATAATTAGTTGTTAAGTAATTATTTGAATTCTTATGCAGAAAATAGAAAACTGGGAGTTATAGAGTATATTCCAACTGTTGGAGTAGATGGATCAGAGATTACACATTTTACTGTTTAAAATCTACATCAAATTCCTGTAGGAGGTTTTAATGTGACTTTGGTAAACTGAGTTTATAAAGTGACCTGCAGTCTGTTGTAACATTTGCAGTCTTCTATGGTATCTGTATAATATGACAATAACATGAACTTATAGTTTTGTAGTAAACTGAAAAATTCAGCTGCTCTGACCAACATCGCTGCACATTTGGATCAGAAAGTAATGGTGCCTCCTTTCACTGTAACTTTTACTGAGTGTCACTTTCAAACAACTACAATGACATATAAGAACAACAACACACAGAGGAAAGTGGCGTATATCATTTACAAAAAAGCCAGTATTGTAGTGTAAAGTCAGAAAGTAGTCAGCTCACCTCACAATGTTGCTCCTTCTTGAGTGAAAACAGATTTACAACTGGATCCTGAGCTGCTGCAGGTGGGAGGAGCTGCAGCAGGAGGCAGCAGGAGGCAGCAGGAGGCAGCAGGAGGCAGCAGGAGGCAGCAGGAGGCAGCAGGAGGCAGCAGGAGGCAGCAGGAGGCAGCAGGAGGCAGCAGCACAGTTCAGATCTGGGAGGTCTGCTTCTTGCCTGCTCTGCTGAATATTATGGCAGTCAGCCATAATAATCTCATTGGGAAAACAATCCCACAGCATAACATAACTGTATTAGTCCATGACCTCTCTGCTTCATTGAGACAGGTTGAATACACTGTTTATAGTGCTGTCGTTTTACCTTCTTTGTCTTACAGGCCTTGTGTTGTATTTTGATGGGTTTTAGGCAATTTTCTGCTTTCCAGTGCCTTGAATACAGTTACTGAAACCCTACAAGAAACTGCATTGAAAATGAAGGCCTTGTACATTATTCCATTATCCTTATCATCAGATATTACATTAAATCAATCATCGTAATTTGAAAATTCTTTAAAAATCAGACAATGTATTTGTTTTTGTTTTGTTTTTTTCTGATTTTGTCTCTCATAGTTGAGGTATACCTACGATGAAAATTACAGGCCTCTCTCATCTTTTTAAGTGGGAGAACTTGCACAATTGGTGGCTGATTAAATACTTTTTTTGCCCCACTGTACATTTCATGCCTGTAATGGGGCTCACAGTGGGCTGCTCACAAGGTGCCCAATTTTCTAACCACAGTGGCCCCACACGGCATGTTCGCTGGGTTAAACGTAATTAAACTGTGTACGATTACATTACAACCCCCATTTCTCATTGATAATAACTCCATTATGACTTTCTGACTATATGCATGGGTATTGTATACAAAATAACACTAAATCCAGTCTAATCATAAATCTAATCTCAAGTCTAATCTCAAATTCTCAAAGGCCAAATTACCAAATGACAATATAGTTTTAAATAACTGAACAGAAGTCCACATAAGAATAATGGTGAGGTTATTGAAAAAAGACCTGGTCAGTTGTAGTTAAACTGAGCCAATCTGAGCCTACACACTGATCAGGAGAACAATGATGATAAGGTAGAGCAGGTGAGAGGAGGAGCAGGACGAGCACATGAGGGATCAGAGGAAGGTGGTGAACAGGCGTCGCTGTTGTGCTTTGAGATAACTGGCAGTATGTCTTTTGTAACTTTGTGAGGGAATTCACCAGGAAAACTAGACAACAGTGCCGTCACGTGACAATGTAAGAAAAGTGCAATACTTACTAAAAATCGTAAATTAAGACTCAAGACCAAGGAGGAATACATAAGTGAAATAAACCAATATCATTTAATTAAAAGAAAACATAACAAAGACGGTAATAAAATCAATTTAAAAAGCTGAAAAATGAGCTTTTTAAATTATAATATAACGTTCCATTTACTTCAAATATATGACAAATATGACAAAAAATATTTCTTTTTATCAGTAAACTAACATTTTGTGAATGAGACATGTAGATATAATAAGAATAAAATATAGAAGGAAAAAGTCCTAAATGTTTTGTATTATCTTCAAAGGAAAGGAAAATGTTTCTCGTAGTATCAGAAAAGTGAATCCTGCCAATCAGAGAGTCAGTAAGATGAGAATGGCAAGATGAATCTTCTTTATACAGCTGTGGTTCAGTGGCTGGGATAGGTTGTTCATTGAAAAATTCATTTTAAGAAGTCACTGTATTAGAAGTGGGGCAGGGGAGCTGGGTAACACTGGAAAAGGCATCTCAAACATTTTGATAAAAAAAAAAAAAAAAAAAGAAGAAGCGGGGTAGGGTTTCAATGAGGCCCACTGATGCACAGTTACTTCTGACAGGTAGTTTGTCCTCTGCTGGAGGATCACCCAGGAATGAAAGTAAGGTATCTCAAGAGTCAAAACTCAGATCAACCAAAATAAGAAGCAGCGCTTTATTCAGCTACACCTTTACACCACAAGGTGGCAGTAGAGCTCCATTCTGCAAACATCCAGCAGCACAGATTTCTAAAACAGTGATTAATTGTTGTTCATATACACTGTAATTACCAGAATTTCACATAAACATAAGCAATCCATCAATCTATATACATACATACATGCATACATACAGAGAAACACAAAGAATCATAATTTAGACAAAGACCTCATGGTAACATATCTCAAGATGTTTTACTGATACTGCAGCAGGCACATTAATTTGTTAAAGATACATCTGTTTGTGCTCACTGCTGTGTTAACATTTTTTAAGAAAGAAAAATAATTTCTCAATATCATTTTGCAATCAACTCTGTGGCAAGTTCCTTGTTTTCCAACAAGTGTGGTGTTGACAGACTTGGACACAGGAAGTGAACTCAGTCACAGCTTCCTTTTTTAACAAAGTGGTTGCCACCATCTCACCATGAGTGTATCCAGCATCTAACTACCTCCTAGTGAAAGCCAGAACAGTTGGTCTGGTCTCAGGCTGCATCATGATGATCTAAATTCTTCCCTCAGGTGGTGACAGTGTTAGGGTTTTATAAATGCCACCAAAGCAAACCCTCCAACACCTTCATCGTTAGGAATAATTTTCCATGTAGTGTCCATGTTCACAGTGACAGAAAGCATCTGGAGTGGGCTGAACCAGACTGAGGCTGTACCTCTGTACCTTTGGGTGCTGCTTAGCAGAAGTCAGTGTCGGCCTTAAGGGAAGGAAGAACCATGTCAATCCACCTTCTGTTCAGCTGAAGAAAGAGATTTCCTTCACAACTTTCATAATTAACATACAACTTTTAGCTTGTTCAGAGTGTTGAACGCCTCAACACGTGGTCTGGATTTACACTGCAAATATCTTATGTTGAAGTCCGAGACTATTTTTGCTAATTACTGAAATGCTGTTTTTTTCCTGTCCAACTCATTTATGGAAGGGAAGGAATCGTCAAACAAGGTTAACTGTCCAGAGACCACAGTAAAAAGGAAGGTCTCACTTCAACAGTAAGGCTTTTATTAACTCGCCAATTAATTCTATCATGAAAGTCAGTGTCTCACACAAACACACTTGCATCTTTCTACTACTGCATCTAAACTGAGGGGAAGTGGCAGCACAACAAAGAATCTTCCTATTGCTGTTGGAGCAGCTTTGCCAAGCAGGATGTAGCGTTTATATCAAGGGCCCTCTGTGTGTGTTTGTGTGTGTGTGTTGCACGTGGATGAGCTGCTGCACCTGCAGGTTCAGCACTAGAAGACTCCATAATGATGATGGTGGGACTCCGGCCTCCCCAGGGGCTGAGAACCCTGGATCACCCAGGGAGACTCAGTTTTCAAAAATTAATCTGCAGTGTGTCCTGAATGTTGTCCAACTTTACACATACGCAGGTACGCATCATGGGTAGTGCCCTACAACTACTCCTTAAAAAACTGTTGCATAATGTCTCCTGTGGCACTAAAGGAGCTTTGTCAAGTCTGGGAAAAAAACAGATGATGTCATAGTGATGTCATCATGCTGATGAGTAGAAACAGCCAGTCTGTTAATAAACTGGGGGTGTGGAGTTTGAAAGACATTTATCAGGCAGTGAGAGTATACTAAAAAAGGTGTGATTAGTTGCATTATGGAAAAGCATTTCTAGAACTCAGAAAAGTCAGGATATCTCAGCCTCTGCTGCTTCAATTTTGACTATTGTTTTTACTGTGCCTCTTATGAGTCCTCCAACTTTATGGAATTGCAACCATAAATCACTGGAATAGCCCTTTAAGAGACACATAGTAAAGGTCACATTATATTACAGATAAAAGTGTGTATGGTAATGTAGTGCTAAGTAAAAGGTAGACACAGAAGTTTAATGATTCTGTCTCCAAATAAGGATCTGATGCTCTTAACATGTATCAGTTATTTCACTATAGCAGAGACTAGGTTTGATTTTGCTCTAAGGTGGCAGTCTACATTCCTACTTATATATATATAGATCAAATCAACACCATGACCTCCAAGGTGATTCATATTAGTTTCCATCAACCACCTGCTGGCTTTACTCCATCAACAGTTTCTAGACCTCTTAGGATCCTGTCCTATCTCCTGAGATCACAGGCCTGCACTTAGAGTGACTTAATGCCCCCATGAAAATCATTGGCTGATCTCCAGTGGTGTAACTTCTCACCTTGCTTTGGCTGTGGTCACAGGTGCAACAGACTTTAAACTTTCAGTGCTGCTTTTCAGTATGGTGCTGGATTACCTGACAAGTTCACAACTTTTCAAGTGTCTTAAAACAACAGTCAGGTGTCTATATGAACAGAGAAAGAGGTTTTCTTCACTGTAATCATTCCTCCTGTTCATTAAAAGATCCCCTTCATATATGCTTTCAATGTAAGTGATGGGGCCAAAATCCAGTGTGTCCACACAGTCATTTAGTGCAAAAATGTATTAAAAGTTTTATTGAAGCTTATATGAGGCTTCAGCAGTCTGAGTTAGTCATATCAAGTGGATATCTGCCACATTTACAGTCTTTTTAGCATCAAATTCCCTCTTTGTGTTTCCTCAGACAGTGTTTCCCTGTTGAGCTGTGGTGGAAGTATAGTAACAAAACAAACAAAAAGAGGGACTTTGGCACTAAAAAGACTGTAACGTTGAAAGATATCTACTTGATTTGACTCATTAAGATGCTGAAGCTTCATATTAGCTTCAGATAAACTTTTAAATATATTTTTTAACAGAAGAAGGACTGTGGATTTTGTTCCCCATCACTTCCATTGTAAGTGCATTATGAAGGGATCTTCTAATGGTCAGTATGAACAGGAGGAATGATTACAGCAAGAAAACATGTTTCAATGTTCATTTGGGCTCCTGACTGTTGTTTCAAGACAGACTTGAAAAATCGTTAAACTGTCCTTTAACTGTCTTTAATGAAGATGCTAAACATAATCAGATCTCTCATTATTAATCTGCTTATTACACAACCACTGACATAAAATCAGTGCACAGAACTTTTGGTTTTGATGAATAAATACAGAGCCAAAGAACTGTGGAAGCTTGCACTTTATTGGAAAAATCAAACAAACAAAAATATAATCTGCAGGGACAATGCAGCAAATATGCTCAGTTAATGGATTAAGGGCCACTTTCATGTTCAGGTCATCTTTCATACCTGCACCCGTCCATTCCTGTGACTGGCAGGTTCAGTTTTATATACACAAAGCACCGATCAACAGCGCTCTATTCTCCTGCACAACTCGACCTCTCTGCTCCTGCCCCCGCCCCTACCCCCACCCCACCCGTTTCCAGTTTGACCCAAACCTACACCCGATGCCTCACCATGCCCCCACATTGTCCTAAACGCGCCAGTGCTCGCCTATGGAAACATGATCTGAGCATGAAAGAGACCCTGCACATTCAGGTTGGAAAAGGGCAGCCAGGAGCTTTGTTAAATGTAAGAATAAACGGCATGCCAAAAGCATCAAAAGCATAAATGCAGATTCCTTTCCAATGCAATGCTGCCTCGATCACAAAATGTAGTGCTTTTGCTGATGTGAAAAATGTTCCCTCGCCAAATTCATAGAAATCGACCCCACTGAATAGACGACGTTGATGAATTTTGACGTCCATACACACCCTTAGTGTGACCCCTCGAGCCACAGATAATTGTACAAGGCATCATGCGAGTACAGAGAATATTTAGTGCCCCAACAGCAAAATGTGTCATCTCTTTAACTTTATATTAACGTCTTTTTTTAAAAATCATCTCAATCACTCAAAATCCAATTCTACAATCAATCATACCTATGTATAAACCTGAAGACCTTCCACAAGGAGAAGGTCAATGACTAGTTACGTTTCCTTTTTTTTTTTTTTTTTTTTTTTTTTTTTAAATGTCATCCTCTCTTTAGGTAATCATAAATAAATACAAACAATACACAAGGAATGTCTACTGCAAACAATACATAAAAAAAAGAAAGAAAACAAAAATGTGTGGTATAAACAGTTGGAGTTTGAAATCTGTTTCCTAATCTGAGGATGCTTTAAGAAGGTAATCATGATTGATAATCAAAAGAAGCGACTCCCAGCCTCACCTGGACAAAGGAACAAAAAAAGACAACTTAAGCAGTGTGTATGTGAGACAACAACCCAACTTGTTTTTTTTTTCCAGGTTCATAAACAGTGATGTGAAAAAGCTCTCCCTTTGGGTGTTCTGTTTCTCTCTTAGTCCAGGATACAGTAGGGGCTGAGTGATCCCTGTCCACATGGTTTTGAATGGCAGCACGTACTCTTCTTCTCCTTCCATGACTTAGACATGACTAGATGGGCACAATGTCCACTGTGATGCCTCTCTGAGATGGCCAGAGCCGCTTCGAGTCACCGTGATTTTATTCAAGTCTTTATTTGGGCCTTTCATTCTCAGAGAGAGGTGAGTTCATTAGAAGCAAACTGCAGGTTTGCTTGGATAGTTGACTTTGTCGTTATCATCTTCAGGCGGGAAACAATGCTCCCCCTCAGGTTACATAAACTGCATCTGGGAACATAAAGAACAACAGAGTCAACGCTTTCTTTTGGAACACGGGAACAAGTTGTAGATGCAGTATTGCAACCCCAGTATCCAGACTTCTGATGCCTCTACTCTAACTCTCTATGTACATAAATACATTCACAACAAGGCAAAATAAAGAGGTGTGTGAAGCTGGCATTGCACAATAAGAGCTGAGGTCCTATTCACAAGAGACTAGTATCATTGCTCATTTCATTTCATTTATTCTGTGATCTCATCTGAGTCACATCAGCGCCTGTCTTTTTTTTTGTTTCAGACAATGAATCAGATATTCAGATTTTGTCCCATTGCTATGTATTGCTTTCAACAAGGCATGTTACAACTACTTTAACCTACATAAGTGCATGGACAGGTCAAAATTCAGGCCTGTGTGAAACTACAAGTTTAATTCTCAGCATGACACTAGTCCTGTGCAAATAGGGCTTCAGTCTCCTGCAGAGCAAAGAAACCTTGACTAAATCAATCATTATTCAACAAGAGACAAGACATGTGTGCAGAGTGCAAAGTGTGCAAAGCAGCCAGCTGGGGAGTGGAGTGCAGTGGCATCTCACAGGGGAGTGTTGTGACTGGCACCAGAATCAGCCATTTAACGGCCCACTGCGCTCAAACAAAGGAGAGTTAAACATGCAGTTGTTGACTCAATCGGGATCCTGAGTTGCAATTAAGTACACATAGGAGACGAGTGGTACCTAAAGATGCTTTATAAGAAATTCTGCAGAAAGAGCTGTGCAAAGGGGTCCTTCCCTGGTGCTCTGAGGGGGCTGAGACTGGAAGGACTACAAGTTGTGGGTGACTGAGTCACAGAGGATGAAAACAGACCAGGAGAGAAATAGAGAGCCAATGATAAGAAAGGAAACTCCATAAGAAAGGCTAGGCTAAAAGAAAACGTATACATTACTATTTTGAGTAATGCACATAATGATATCATGTCAGAAAACAGCATTACAGACCTCATATTAGCTCATGACATACAGTGACAGAGGTGGAAGCAGATTTAGCAACACAGCAATGCCCTCTAGCCCTCATCCAAAAGATTTTTGGATTCATAGATGATTAAAAAGAAAGAAAGTAGAGTACATTATGAAATCTATATACAAATAATAGAAATAAGAATTCACTAATCAGATGTTGGCTTGTGAATGTCATGTTTTTTAGCTGCTTCCAGAGTCGGATTTGAGAGTTTTCACCACCACAAATACATTATCAACCTGTGGGAAATGCTTGACTTGCTGTGGAGAGAAACAACTGAAAACCACCAGCCAGTGAAACAAGTTAGAAATCACATTTCTGTACTAGAAAGACATTTCCTGACTCAGTATTTTGGAAGAATTGAACACAAAGTCTATCTGGTTCAGGTTGACAGGTTATTACACTCAGACAAGGAAGGAGTGGGATGTTGTAGATGTAGACATCCGTTACCTGTGCGCCTGGATTGGGGCCGAAGGGGTTGGGTGGTCTCATCACCGGCTGGGTGTACATCATAGTGGGCTGTGTCATCATCATGGAGCCCATGTGAGGGGGCTGATGGGAGAGAAAAACAGCAGGCAATAGATGAATAATACTGCCTAAACTAAAAGTACATCTCTCAAAATGAGGTTCTGGGGTTAGCTGGCTACAAAGTTATGCGTGTTCAGCTATTTCCATGTGCTCTAAAAAGAGCTCTGTGGCAGTGAGGGAAACCAGCCTGTCTAATGAGAGAAGTGTGAAACGACTTGAGCATGGCCACTCACCACCCAAATATGACCATGCTGCTGTCGTCTTCAAAGGACTCAATTCAGCGGGTTGGAGTGGGTGCAGAAAAGAAACTAGGGCCAAACATTCATGTGACTGAAGGTGACACATTTACTGACCTCCAGTTCTTGGAACAGACTCCTTTTCTATTTGAGAAACTGATTTATTTACTCTAGATGCAAATAATAATCACAAGACTGGCTGTAACCACTGAACAACACAGGAAAATTATGAACTCGTCCTCAGTGAGATGCTAAAATAATTCCTTTTACATTGATGCACACCATGTGTAGTGTTCTGCTTTCAGAATAAAAGAGGTTACTGCACACTAAAGTAAATAATATAAGAAGAATCTCTCCTCCTTGCATAGAGGCAGAGTCTGAGTGTGTGACAGGAAGTAAAACCCTGCTGGAAAGACAGTCCCAGCTGACTTACCATTGCATATGCCATCATGCCTGTTGGTGTGGTTGCAGGGAAGGCCATGACAGATGGTGCCTGAGGTGACACAAAAAACAAGATGATCACTTCTACAGAATCAGGGCACAGTGTTACCCAACTCACACTAAACTGTTTATTCAATTCATGAAACTTGAAGTTAGACTCCAGCATTAACTGCACATTTAATTACATGAACTAAAACGAACCTTTAAAATTCTATTCAGGAATATGGCATGATGATTAAGGCCCCAGAATGAATTCAGTTGACAGCAATTTTAATTAATCTCACATTCAATTTCAAATTCACCTCTGCCAACAGTTAAAAGGGATCTTAGCAGGAGAATGTCTTCTCTTGTTCTGACTTGCTAAGCTTGCTGGTGCTTTTCCCTGCTTCATTCAAAACAGAGTTTTCATAGTAAATTAAGAAGCTAAATGACAGCGTGAAGATTGCAAGATACTGCAGACTGTGAGAAAATGACTGCAGGATTCAGACAATATGAAGATATTTGAAGGTTACTAACAGCTGATATTCGGTGTTAATGACAAACTGTGGAGGTGGAAAGAGGCTGAAAAACAGCATTTAGGCCAACAGATACTGAGACCCTCCACATACAAAATCACATACAATGTGTGAAATGTTATCAAACGATTGCTTTCAAAACTATCTAATCAGAGATGGATCAGATTTTTTAAACATGCCATTGACAGACAGAGGTAAAGGAAAGCAAAAAGAAGAGTGTGTGGAGTCCTGGAAGTAGAAGCTGGTTACTGGCAGGTGCAGAGCTCCTTGTGGAAAGAGATTAGAGAGAGTCTGTTTCTCTGAGCGCCGCTTGCTTCTCCAACAGCCCCTGCAGTGATAACAAACCCAGATTTGTCTAATGCCCAGCCCTCTCGGGAAGGATACGTTTCATTAACTATTCAGTCGTTGGCGAGGGAGGCGCAAGTGAGTCAGACGTGACGCTGCTGCCAAAATTGGTCCTTTCATCACAGACTGTGCTTGTTTCATTGCACCGAGATCTCTCCTTCAGAATTCCTTCTCGCTTACAATGTTTGGTTTGTTTCGGGGACACCTCACTCAGCGTCTCTTAGATCGTCAATAATTACATGATAAGGCTTGTTTTTTGCATCATGTTAGGGATTATCTTTAATAAGGAACTCTGAGTGATGAGAGCTGTGTGAAGCTTCTTGGTGTCTCCTTGGCTTTCAGCATAATCACAAGCACTGAGTGTATAGTAAGAGCTTAGACTGTTGGAGTATTGTCAGAGGCTGGTTTTGAACATTTTATCAAAGTCAGACACATTGAATATTTGAAACCAAAACACTGAATCCTAAAATCGTGAAAAAACAAAGCAGACACATGGAAGGTACAGAGAATAACATGAGAAAAGGTCCTCAGTAAGATTCAGATTGATAAGTCCTGAGCCTTCTTATTTCTCCCTTAAACTTATCCAAACCACTTGCTAAACTAACTTATTTTCTTGTTATCTGTCAGACTAGTTATAATAATTGGCATTACAATACTATAACTATGGCCAGACAAACCAGAGCCTTTGTGATCTTATGAAAATGTGGCATGACAAACAATGGCTATACATGTTGAGCTCTAAAGAGTTGTTAAAGAGACAGTTCCACATTGGTTCATAAAGGTGTCACTAAAGTCCTTTTCATTCTCCCCCATTAACAATCCTGGTTGAAACATCAGTACACAAAACCAGTGACTGCACTCTGGATCACTGACAAAAACAACAACTATAGGAGACTGGTCAACAACTGTATGAGTCCCTGAGAATGCTATGGTAAGAAAAAAAAAATACAAGTGACAGAGCTTAAAATTCTATTGGCTGCAGGGTTTCAGCTTTGTAGAACTTGTAGGAGAAATTAATCAATTTGTCAGTTTGTTTGTAACTGCAGCAATGAATATGTTCAAAGTCATTTCATTGCTCTGACTGGCATCTTCTCTAATAATCCTAAATATTGACTACTACTACTACTACTACTACTACAACTAAGACCAAGCAGAAAACAGTGAACATTTCAATGCAATAAAAGCACTCAGTCTGCAGTCCTGTAACAGTAAGGGATGAAGGAAATGAGCCAAAACTCCAAACACTACAACTGTCCTCTGAACAACTGTTCAATAGGACATCACAGACAGACACAAGAGCTTGTGACTGATAGGACACCGGTTGAAGAGAGTAAAGGACACTCAGGAAACAAGAACAGTACATACACAATTTGGGAAAAACTGATCTCATGATGAACTCATCCAGAAAAGCCTTTAGTCCCACAGTCAGTCAATACCTTACAATGGTGAGTCAGCCAGAACAGAACTGGCAGGGAAAACTTGTCTGGGCATTTCTTGGAAGACAGAAAGCAGACTCATTTTTAAATAACAGTAACTTGATATTGGTTAAAAAGCTGTAACAAAGTAGTTCCAAACAAGCCTATACTGAGCCTCTCTGCACATGTCTAGGTTGTTCACACATGAGCAGGGGCTGATAATGGACTGAGCCCAGGCTGCTGCATGCTATGGCTGCAGTGTTAAGGAGTCCTGACAGTGTGCTGTGGCTGTTAGCTGTGGCATGGCCTCTGGACAGAGTGGTGCAGAGTTAATATCAACCAGTGCATGCCAGTGTTGGTCAGAGAGGAGGGAGATATTAAACCATATGTACAGTAGGGATGGACTTGCGTATTGTGGAAAAAGCATGCCGTTCTGTATGTTTGGCCCCGGAGAACAATTACACATTGCAACAGACACAGACATTAGAAGAATCATTTGGAGCAAACAAACATTAGAATGTTAACAGTAACAGATAAGACATAAGACACAAAGAGAGTATACTGCTAAGCTTAAAGATCCCCTCCCCTCCCCTTCCTAGCCACCTGGCTGTCTGAGCATGAAAATGTTTGTGTTGAGTTGTTCTGCTGTAAAAATATTATATGTACATCAACTGGTTTTAATGAGAGTCTTGCTGCTCTCTCTTGCTGCAGGTAAAAATCAGCTGGTCAAGTTTAGGTTGGACTGAAATCAAAGGCTGGATGATATAACCTAAAATCTCTAAGAATGACACCCATACATGTAACAATAGCTACTTTCTGATACATCAGTGCATGTATTATCATGTTGGCTCATTTCTGATATGTGTGTCCTGTTTAAATACAACAGAATCTGTTGAAAGATAATGGGCTGTTGTCTAATTGGTTGATTTAACTTTTGGTTAGAGGTCACTGGTTGCTGTAGCTATTGTCATTTATAGACATTTATTGACAACTGTGACATAAGTACATTTAGCAATAGATTCTGAAGCCCCCATATTCTGAGGATGTATGAGAATATGGAGGAGAACTAGTGCCACTGCAGTCATGTCCAGCTGACCTGCTTTCTGGCTGTTTTCACTAGATGGGGGATAAAAGCAGCAAACAGGTCCTACCATGGTTGCAGGGTTCCAGGTGGTGGAGGGAGCAGTCTTGGGTTGCCAGTTGTTTCCACCTGTCAGCTTCTTCTCACCTGGCTGACTCCAGTGAAGATCACTGCATAGATCAAGTAAACATGTAAGCTGTGTTTAGTATGCAGTATCAGAGACATTAAGTTAAATATTACCTGAGTGCACTTACTTCTTTGCTGTGCCGTTGCCAATTCCCAGATCTAGAATGGACAGAAGCAAAGTAAGGAATGCATAACCATGAAACACAAAGTCAATTTGTTTCATTTACTCTATATTTTATCTTCTCAGATTTTACACATTTGATGTTTGTATTTTTTCTTATTTTCATGCTTTAATTTAGAAAATTATAGCATTTTCCTTTACTGCTACTGTTTGGCACAAATATCACCTTGTATAATAATTTGCTTATGGAAGACTTACTTCTTTTTATTAAATGTTTCATGGTCACAGTATCTTTAATTGCACTTACTGCCGACAAGATTGGCCAGTGAGGAGTCCAGGTCATTGGACACCAGTTTGTGAGACTGTTGGCCGTTAGGGGTCATGCTCTGATTGGGTGAGGATGCCACTGTAGGTTTGAGGATGTCACCTAAAACGTCTTAATCAAAGGGGGCAGGACAAAGGGACAGGAAGGGGAGGGAGGGGAGGGTGAGAGGTTTGGGGGGCCAGAACAGGTGAAGACACAATATACAACAGATACACAAGAAGACAACAAGGCCACACACAGACAAATAACACAACAGTACATACAATACACACACACAGACAGAGAGAGGATGTTCAGCGTGGATGAGGCACAAAGCAGTGCTCACAGAAAACTCATCAAGCCAAGACTGTGTGAGAGGAATGTGTGTCGAGTCAACTCACCCAGTCATGCATATGCCATGCAAAAAGCCAAGACCCCAGGGAGTGTGTTTAACCCCAGGATGAAGGAAAAGAGAAAAAAAAATGTTGTGAGATTGTGAGCAGCCTAAAACCCAGTGAGGGTGTACAGACAGTGAGTGTGTTAGAACTTCAAGTTGCTAAATGTAGCATTTACAAACATTAATTTATTCTTGCCAAATTAATTATGATATGTTGGTATAATTACCATACACTAATCAGGCAGTGTGTGAAAAAGCTCAATCACACTCCAGTAGCACTGTTAGTGACAGGGTTTATCAAAATAAAAATTTCTGATTAATCACAATTTTTGTGATTTTCTCTCAAATCTGTCTCAGTGTCACACATGTTAATGTTTCCAGTAATGGGCTCATTTGTTAGTAATTACACCTATGACTATTTATAGTGAGATTTGGATTTTTTCAAACACTACACACAACCAGTGATATCTGCAAAACCTAAAACTTATTTCAATCAAAAAAAAAATAAAAAATCAAGTGCATAATAAATATTATCAAATGTAGTGATTTTTGTAAATATATAAATAATCTTGTGAGTCCCTCCCAGCTGAAATGATTTCCACGGCCACAGAAAACAACACACAATGTCATCTTCTGCACCTGTGCATGCTAAAAATAAACATTCTGATGAGATGGCAGAAGCACATGACACATGAGTAGATATCCATAAGAAATACCGACAGCAGCTTTTCACGATGTGCTTGGCATGATATTTCTCCGACCTCTGTCACTGGCTTATGGTTATGCACTGAGCACAGTCTAAAATCTATCTCATGTTTCAGAAAATGTCTTTTTTACCATTAAGGAAGCTCTCACTGAACTATCTAAGTTGGTTTTGAAGTAAATTTGCCAGCTTAGTTAATCAGTCAGGGCTACAATTATTACAGTGTACATACTGCATGCAGATGCTGACCACAGCTTATAGTGTAGTGAAAATATCTACAAGAGAGTCCACTTTGTTCTGAGCGCTTCAATAAAAGATTGGCCAATCATGTCACTGATCAGCCAAAATAAGACTGGATGGTTGCCCATGAAACCTGAATTGGTATGGTCTCTATACATTGTGAAATATATTTGATGATTTCAAAGTTCAAAACAGATTGAAAAAGTTGGCTAGTTAAGAGGTATAACTGTGCCAATGAAACCTTTCAGCATTCAGAGCTCTGGCACTGTTGCGTTAGCGGTTAAGAATGTTTTATTTGTTTGTCCACATAACATACACTTAATAAAGAGCTACAGGCACCAAAAAAAGATTTCCCTTTCCGAAAAAGATTTGCCTTTTATCATATTTAGGAAAGCCACTTTCATAATCTGCTGAGGCATGAACGCTCAAAGCATTCATAGTCCACATAAACCACACACACTGACAAACAAATCAAAGTCCAGCACTTCGATTTTCCATAGCCTCTTCATGATCCAATGAATGTGCATGTCTGTCCCTGAAACCTTCAGGTGGCAGCAGAGTGCACCAGGCTGGCTGACTCCTAAAGGGCAGTGGGAAAAGTGGGAGTGCAACACTTACCTGTAGGATCCAGGTTGTTGGCATTGGTGTTGTTGCCAAATACTGAGTCAAAGTCGACGTTAAGGCTTCGAGAGTTCTGTGGCTGCTGGGGCGTTGGGGAGGCTGTAAACCCTGCTGAAGCAAACAGATAATGAACAATCAGGAACCAGATCTGACAACAATATCTGTTCCCCCAAACATGACTACAAGCAACAGTTCAACCTGTGACATACTTCAGTCTTGACACAGGTTGATACGTCAGGATACCGTCCTGTTTCCCAGCGTCCACACCCATCAATGCTCCAGAAAAGCAACAGTTTCATCATATTTGCTCACTAGAAAGAGGCACATCCCAGCTACTGTGGCTGGCTACTTCTTTGTTTGGTTTTTGTTTCTAACAGTTTGTTTGCTTTGTTGTGTTGGTTGTTCAAATTACAAAAAACTGTCTTGGTCTACTGAGACTACCGTCTGCTGAGGGAACTGCACATCTCTGTCTCTTCTATAATGAATTGATCAGTGTATATTTGTCGAAGATTGTTCAGTCTAGAAGGCAGTCTTTCTTCTTTTTGATTTTAAGGAACTCATTCCAAATCATTTACCATCTGCGTTTTAGATCAATGACACATTTTTCAATAAAACTCCACTGTGGCTGTGCTGTAAAAAAAAAAAAAAAATCTCCAAAGTGATGAAAAGTACACCACAAAAACAAGAAAACTAAGGCACATCAGGTGTATTAGGTTTTGTGTGGACATGTAACACCTTGATCAAGCTGGATGCACCTACCTCTGAATAGACCAGCTACAGCAGGGGGCTCAGATTGGAAGAGAGGAGTGGTGGTATAAGGGCTTGGCCCACAGAAGGAGTCTGACACACAGCAACAGCAGCAGACAGGCAAAGAACCAGATGGAGAGAGAGGAGGGAGGAAGAGGGGAGAAGATTATGAAGATATGAGACCAGAAAAAAAATACAGCAGGGAAAAGCTAGTAGGGGAAGCCAAGCAGCTGTGAGCAGTGCTTTTTAACAGAGCAAGAAACAAAGATCAAGATTTGCAGGACAAAAGCGGAGGAAGCTGGCACTCATTACATGGCTAAACTAAATACAGGGCAAAATTAAGGGCAATGCACAACTAGTGGCTAGCCACAAAACAATGCAGGTTCGCACCCATAAGCTTGTAGGAGGCAAGGAAGGAGGAAGGCGGCATGTTCAGCAGGAACACTGATTTCACTACAAGACACTGTGTAAATCCAATTCATGAATGTTACATAAAATCTCACTCTCATGTCAGCAATCCATCAGCCAGACACCATAGTACCTGTGATAAATGTCTCTATTTGTGCAGTAGCATCAAGATCAGATGCCAGGGAAGAACTTGAATCAAAAAATGGATTGTAATGATCTGGAGAAAAATGAAAATGCTGCTGAAAAAGATGGACATTCGTGCAACAAAGAGTTTTGGCCTTTGAAATGCAGAGAGACAGAAAGCAAATAAAAGATTAAACAGCCTAAATCAAAGAATGTTAAGAGCTGAGAAAATAAACACAAGGAAACTTAGCCTGATTGTGGAGGGAAACAAATATTTGGAGTAGGGCACAGTGCCAGATCTTTGATGAATGTGAGAAAAGTGTCAAGAAACAGTATGTTCTGACCAGTGACCCTAAACTAGTTCAGGCATTTCCTCCACTTCTTTCCCTACTGCTCTGAAATATACTTCTATGTAATCACTGCATATACATTTTACAAACTACCTACAGTAAATCCTACCAGCCAGGATGAAGTTATGAGACATCAGTACAACACATTCAAATGTTGTGTGGATACAAAAAGGAATGTAGACTGTAAAAGAAAAGAGAAGATGCAGCAAAAGAATCCCACCAAACACTTCATGGCTAGGTGTCCTAGAGGACAGACTGCCAGTGTCAGAGGACGCGGTGGGCAGGTGGACAGCATCGACAACAGGTAGTGTGAGGAAAGGGTTTGAGTTTGGAATGGAATCCTCCACAACTTCTGCAGCAGAGGTGAAAGGATCTGAGTGGGCAGAGGGGGAGAAGAGGAGGACAAGAAACAAAGGAGAGGGAACAGAGAGATTATGGTGGAGAGGAGGGTGAGAAAAGTTAAAAAGAGAAGTTAAAAAAGTGCATGCAAGGTGACGTGCAGGGGGAAAATGTCAGTGATGCAGGTGAGAAGGATTAAAACAGTGTTAGAGATACAACAACAGGCCGATACCATGCACTCTACATCTGCTACACTGCTCTTATTGGCCCAAATTTCAGGCCAGGCCACCAGCTTTATCTCTACCGCTTCAAGTAGTCCAGAGGTTGAGGGTCTCCATTATCAGAAGGGTCAGAGTCCAGCACAGGGGCTGATATCGAAAGACATCTGTGCTCACAATAAAACAGCTGTGTATGGTGTTTGTGTTCAGAATGTGTGTCAATTTGGGGAATCTTGCCTAACCTGTGTGTGACAAAATACAATGAGTGCAAACATGTTCTGTGAACATTAACACTTAGACTTACAGATACTGTAGTTTTCCTCCAACAATAAATATCAACATGTAATTGAAAAGAATGAGCACAGACTATGTGGCCTAATCTAAAACTATACTTTAAGTCTGCCCTCTAGTAACTTAGATTACAGGCAAACACGGCTAGTATCTGTGTCAACCACATTATTTACATACCTTTTGATATGAGACTGAAGTGAAAAGCACACAAAATTATAAAGAGATATGAGATAAGGTTGCAACTGCAGCTATTCGTTATGTATATTCTACTTCTAATGTCTTTATAGGAAAAAAATGCAGCATCTGTTAGTTTCATATTCAAATCATGCATCAAGTATATCATACACATTGTGTACAGTGTTATGATATATTGGCAAACAGGTGTTCTGCAGGCACTGAAAGTTAAATATGTGACAACACTTTAATTTACAGGTCTGTCATTTCCTAATAGTTTCCTAAAAAGTTTCCTAGAAAGAACTACATAACATGATACTTCTTATAGAGACAATGTTCTAAGACAGTTATTTGAGTTTAGTAAGTTATGTTGGTTTTATGAGCAGTAGTTGATTTCCAGAGTAAATTCCTTGAAGGAACCAACCCATTTAAACCCATGCTAACTATATCATATTATTACTGCTCAAATAGTTATTCCTTTCCTTCATAGTCTTCTTATATGATCAGCTTTGTGCTTGCCTGTAGACAAACTGCAGACCTGCTTTGCACTAATAAAGGACTCTATAGGTTAAGCTAGATATCAGTTGGAAGAAATAAACTGAAAGTGTAACAATTGAATACATTCTCCTTTTCCCCCTATTATTACTAACTTACTAATAATGTAGTTCTTTTCAGGAATCTTCCTATGAATTTACAGTTACATATTGGTTATTTCCTCAGAAATGACTGTAAATAAAGTGTCACCCAAAATTATTTTTTGTGCTTAATATTCTAATGAAAATCTAATAAATGTAGGCAAATTGTTGCTTCAGCATGGGCTAATGGTTCAACACTTGTACCATGTTACTTAAAACCCATTCACGTGTACATGACCAGACAACATCAATCGCAGACATGATTTATGGCACTGCATTTAATAATTTATTGAGCTAGATAAATAATGATGTAGCCAGGGTTTGTGAAATTTTTGTCCCCCTCACACAGAAATCACACCTGCTTTCATTTGCATGTATAAAGTGGACAATTGTGGTTGTAGGTTCATTAGTTGATGTTTTACTGTAAAACTACAGTTAAAAATATGGCAAACAACTCACAAAAAAGATATTAATTACTTTAAAGGAAAAAATTCACCATTGAATATGATGATTTCTTTAAGCTAGGTCACCTACATAGTAGAAATGTGCAATTATTTTTGAAACTGGTGCCCTATGACTAGAGAAAATTGAGAAAAAGGCTGTAGGTTCTTAAGGGGGAATCCGACAACAACCAGAATGCATTGTGTGCGTCCTGTCCAATCTGCTACTGACAATGTGTTTACGGAACACAGCCGGCGAGTACAGTAAAGAGGAGTACTTTACTGAGGCTTATTTTCATTTACAGAATGTTTTTCCTCAAGTCTGGAGGAGTCTGGATATATTGTACTGGTGTTTCTAACCCTAACTGCTTTTGAACGACGATGAGCCGGACTTGTGCTGAATGGGCTGGATGCAGCCGTAAGTTACAGGTAACACAGTCACTAATGTGCTGTTCTGTATTCTGAGTTGGCAAAATCCAACATAATATTCTGTCAGAAAACAAAGTCAGGTTTACCAAAGCGCTGCAAAGCTTGTTGCACTGCAGAGTTTTCAGTCTGTCTCCATTCTGACGATCCTCACTGGTCTATGGTGCAGCAGCCTCCCCCGACTGCAGCACCTCTCTCTCGGCTGCTACTGTTACAGCGCCCGTGCTCGTTTCCTCCATACTCTGTTTTGTCTAATTACACAGCACTATATTTGGCCTCATAAGTTGTAATAGTAGCGCCACATCTCTGCTCCGACATTATATTGTAAAGCTAGTTGTTTTTTTGTGTTAGATTCAGCTCTTCTGGAAGTATCACATAGAAACTTAGCAGCTTAGCTTAGCTACGGCTGTAATGTTGCTCTGGTCTGGTAGTTGCTTCCTCTTCCAGACTAAGGGATGTGTGTGTGCTAATGAGTATGTGACATGCATGTGTGTTTGTAAATAGCAGTATGGACTGAGGTGTTGCCAAGAAGAGCTCTCACCTCCCCATGTGTTGGTGGTGGAGAGAGGCAGTGGCTGCTGGAAAGCCGGCTGCAGGTCCAGCAGGTCGTTGGCTGCCTTGGAGGTGCTAGAGAGAAGGAGCAGGAAAACAAGGGCATGGAGGACAAATCAGTCACTCATTGACAAAACATTAATCACCTTCCTCAGTTCCAGGGTTGCGACTAAAAGAGGAAAGTATGGCTGCAGTTTTGTCCTCAGGAAAGTAGATTAACCTGAATAGATTTTCTGATAGTGGCAACACATTACAATAGCACCATTGCATTTTTTTACATTTAAAAAAAAGTAAATTCAAAAACTGTTTTCTTCATTACCATTTCTCTGCATGCATTCTGGTGTTAAAACAGTTGACAGTGTTGTGTTTATGTGTTACGTTGCCCTCATTTGCATAAGTATTTTCACTTATGTTGCATTTTCTTGTGCTGCATCTAATGTTATCAGTACTGCTGCTGCAGCATTCTAGTTCCTACACAAGCATCTTAAAGAACTAAGAATCCATTCTGCAATGTTTTATAGCAGACATGTGCTTTCCAGCAGCATAGCCAGAAATATTAATTTAGGTGTGCCTGTGGGATATAAGGTGTGCAAGAACCAGAGTGATCTGTAGATTAACCATAATTAACCATTAGTTTTTTACTCATTTTAAGATCTCATTAGTATTATTATTTGCCTACTATTCATTTGATAGCAGGCTACTGGTTTTGTTTACTGTTGCTTAGCAACATGTGATAGTTTCAAGAAATAAGGTGGAGAAGGCGAGCTGCAACATTATTTCTTCATTTAATGCTGCAATGATTTCCCCAATAACATTATAGCACAACTGTTGCAAAAAAGCAATGTCACACCTGGAGTTGTGGCGACTGCAATACTCACTGAACATCTGCAGCATTGAACATCCAACTACATCACATCAGATTTTCTAATAGCAAGGGCAACCACACAACCACACGTTTTAAGGCTAAGCCTATAAGCTATTTAAACAATGCCACTACATGGCAAAAACAAACTGAGAGCATGCCACTTACATAAATTAAGTAAGCATCATGTATCCAGTAATATAGCAAAGTGTGAGATTAACAAAGTTTAGCTTCATTGCTTCATTTATAAGCTATCATTACATTCACAATCTCTCCCTCAGCCAAGAACACAATTCAAAAATTACTTCTACCATCAAAAAGCACAATTTATACAAATAGCACATTCATATGATTTACATGTGTCAGCACATCTTCAAGGTTTAAAACAGAAACATCCACTGATCTGGGATGCCAATAGGCAGTACTTCCAAATTGCTTCACTCAATAATCTACAACCTTTTGGCTGTAAAAGCACAAAAAGCTTAAACACAATAGCTGACATAAAACTGTTTTTGGAATGCAAAGTTTAATTTACAAATTATTCGGTTTAATAAATAAATTATGGATTTCCTTTCAGCTTTAATCATCCCAAACTCTTAAACATCTGCAAAAGATCTAATGAATTAAAGATTTATCGAAAGTGTTTGATCTAAATGAATGTTCGTCTGCATTTGAATGTACAAGCAGCATTAGCTCCCAGTGCCATCCCTTTCAAAACATCTGTGGAAGCCATGAAACACCATGAATGGTAATTACTTAAATGGTTGACAGGATGCAAGTTCTGTGACCTTACCTGTTAGTGGAGCTGGGGGTGGAGAAGAGGTCGATGGCAGGGGCTGAGTTGATGGTTCCGCCCATCGTAGAGACAGGGGAGGAGTCTGTGGTCGCTGCAGCAGGATTCTTCTGGAGCTCTTTCAGACGCTGCTCCTACAATAATTAGGAAGCCAGAGTATATTTTCTTTTGAAGATTTTTTTGGGGAGGGGGTCGCCTTTAATTTGGTAGTTAACAGTAGGGATAGAAATATGAGGAGAAAAGCATGATTGGGAGTGAATACGAGGACACAAAGGGATAGCACTGTTGTCAGGTTGGGGAAAACTCCCAAAAAAGTCTCAAAAGCCAATTTCTCCCACCCTTCACACTGCAGCAGAATAAATGTCATTTAAGAGCTGTGTAGAATGTGCTACTGGACATTGCTGCACTAAGCTGAAAAGAATGTAGGTGAGTGAGGAAAATGTACTTTTAGTGCTTTTAGGCGACTCTGCTCTTCCTCCAGGGCTGCTTGTTTTTCCCGCTCATCCACTTTGGTGAAAGATATGCCGGTGTTGGCCAGGGAGGAAACAGCATTGGAGAGGGTGCTAGCCCTGAAACAGGGAACATACACAGAAAATGGTGACAAACCTACAAGCATTTCAGGGTTTAGAAAACTCTGTTTAAATATCAGTGAGATTTGCATTTATTACTACATACTTTACAACTGGACTTTGCTTTATTGATTGCTTTACTACAGTGTAGTCTCAAAGTTGACTGACAGCTTCACTCAGATATTTTTCTAATATTGAACGCAACATGAATGTAAAACTAGGTTCATTTTTAGCATCTTCCATGTTGAAAATAACAGCCAAATCAGTCCAATGCTATCAAGTTGCTGAAACAAACATGAGCCTCTGATCTGAGCCTGGATGGCAGGGAGCCAGATCTAGTGAACAGAGATGAAGCAGGCCTACCTGCTGGCTGCTGTTGAGTCTTTGACTTTCTTTCCCTCTAAAGAGGCCAAGTGCTGCTCCAGGGCATCCAGCAGGCTGCTGGGGGCCTAGTGTGAATGTCATTGACACACATTAAGTTTCAAAGGTTGAGGAAAACCTAATACAAGAGGTCTTCTGAAGGAAAAAAAAAAAAAAAAAAAGACACTGAAGCATGCCAAGTTGTTGCCAAGAGTCCACAAACAGAGGTACTCCCAAATACAGAGACAGACAGAGAGAAAAGGTTCAGATACTTACACAAACCGTAAACTGAAAATGGAGAGATAGAAGGAAGGGAAAAATACAGAAAATAAAGGTGGTAATGGTGAGGATCTCATTAAGAAAACTTTTGGGAGAAGGCTCTTTATTTCTGGTTTATTTACTACAGTTACCAAGTTTCTTATAAAGGTGCACTGGACAGCAGAACCTCCAAATAAGTCTATTTTGTATATAATGCAACACTTCAGCAAGTCCCTGGTCTATAGAAGATGGGCCTGTCATATCCCAGACTAAAACCCCTGATTCACACCTTTATTTGCTGTATGACGTGCAAGGTCAGGAGTGAGTGTGAGTTGGAAGGTATTTTTAAGTGCAATAGTGAGCACATGCATTGCCTGCCTAGCGTGCACAGCACTTGGTGTTAAAACTTGTTAGGCCTAAAGCTACAGGGGGTTAGCAGCCTGTGAAAGGACAATAATAGCCAAATTTTGGAAGTTCATATTGTGGAGGTCACCAAATCAATCAGATCATGGCCCACAGCATATGCACTGAAGGTTTGCCAATATACGACATATGAGATATTACAGTGTGTCAACACAATAAATCAAATGCTGCATTAGAGTATATTGTTAAAACGTACCACAGTTTACATCTTACTAAGTTACTAAGAGTTTGTACAATAATGCAGAGTTCGGTTATAATTTCTGTGACATCTCTCCAGAAATGAGACTCACTTGATGGACACTTGCATCCAACAGTGGACCTAGCAGTGACGCTGAGCTACTACAGAGAATAACACATGTAAATAAAATAACCACGCATTTCACCACCACTCTACTTAACTGCTTACAATATGTGGTTTAGAAATCTGAGTACTGGGCAAAGAAATCATTAGGTCATCTGGACTGTTCAGTTACCCTGCAAAACCCACACAGATTTGTGTTACGTGACAAAAAATACGTTGTTGAGTTCTGCATACCTTTAAAAAGGGTTGTTTCACCCAACTCACAGATTTTAATGCAGATAGTTAAGTCTCAAGGTTTTGAGATATTTGCCTCTTTGAGACTGCTGCTGCCATCCAATACAATGGAGGTGAGTGGAATTTTGTTTGTGGTGTATAAACTCCACAGCAATAATCTTTCTACAACAAATGCAGCACAAATAAAAATACATTCTTATGAGTTGGAGTTGCAACAGAATTCTCTGTGGCAAATATTATAAACAGAGGTTCCCAACCTGTTGTGCTCCGCGGATTTTATTACAGTCACTATGCCACTGCAATTGTAATTGATACATTGTTGTTAAAAATACAGAGACTCAGCATCAGATAGTGGCCACAACACACTCTTTGTTTTGTCACAAAAAGGCGGTGATGGCAGACTGGTTATGTCGCTGACTTTAATTAGAAATCAGCTTGTTGTAGGAGGCGCGACACAGAGCGATGAAGAATGCAGTACAGACTGCGCCAAGTTCAAAGTAATTACTGCAAAAATAGCTTATAACAGCCAGCGATATAGTTATTATTCAGCTTTTTGCCAAATCATATCAATCAATCTTTATTTATATAGCGCCTTTCATGCAAAATATCAACACAAGGTGCTTAACAATACAATGAAAATACAACAATACAGTGAAAATAAATAGTAATATAAGGAAATGATAATATAGGAAATAAGAGACATGGTAGAACAGAGAGACTAGTGTAGTATATAGTTTCCTCTCGCTTATGTAGCAAGTCGAAGACCCCCTTGAAAACAAGATGGTGCATCTCAAGGGTTTTATCCTCTAATTAAATTTTGAAATAAACATTCCAAGGCCCGGGGTTGGGAACCTTTGTCTTTAAACCTCAGCACATAAAACAGAAACTATCTGCATGGCTAGATACTAGTAGGATTAAATGCCAAACTGTGATTTGGTGAATTGACACATAACTATACTTGTAACACTGGCCATAACAACAGTACAGTACACTAATACTAGCATATAATAGTGGGAAGGCAGCAGATATTTACTGTTCACTCAAATGAGAATCAGAGTGACATCTAAAGTTTGTGTGCTCTTCTAGGCTAACCCATGTAGGTTACGCTGTATTCTAGAAATATAACCACATTATGTATGAAATGTTAAATATATTATTAATCCCGCAAAATTTGGCCATTCTCCACTTTTTAGTAAAGCAAAGCCAGCAAAAAGGTGAGGGTGTGAAATTAAGGCAAGTTATTCAAAGTAACTGCAAAACTGCCAAATGGTTATCTTTAGATTTGCATATGGGCACAAAGGAAATGCTTACCTGAGACAGATCTGGGATGTCCCCTCGATCAATTCCCACTTGCTGCAGAGAGAAAAGGACTATTAGAATTTGGAGAGTAAAATAGCCAAACCCTCAAGATGATCCTAGACCTCTTATACCAGCACTGTGGGTCTGTCTGTAAGGGTCAACCTGCATCAGCCAACCCTCCTTCTGACGGGTCAGAGGTTGCCTGGTTTTGAGGACCTGCCATTGCTACCAGTAATGGAAAAAAAAATTAATGATACCAACTTTTAATTGTTATTTATCCAACCTGCCGAAAAAAAGTGTGCGAGAGGGAGAGAGAGGTGAAATTAAAACTTAACTTTTATCTGGTAATCACTGGATGTAATTCAGTGTAATTCTCAGTTTTATCAGTGAAGTGTATGAACAACTGCTCTGCTAACAGTCAGAGGCGGGGTGACAGCTGCCTCATGAATGGGTCCAATGTGGACTGAACATGCATTGAGCAAATACTGTTGTCTGAAAGTAATCCTGGACTGGCTGGTCTGAGGTCCTGACTTACCTCTGCAACTTTGAGGAACTCTGAGATTCTTGTCATTCGTGTAAGGAATTTCTTGTAGATGTCAAGGCCCTCTTTGCACTGGACTTTCTTCATGTCAAAGTATTTCTCTGTAAATGTAAAAGGAAAATAAGTATAACTAAAACATTCTGACAAATATTATCATCAATTTCTACTTGGTTACAAAACTGTCATGGACCTGAATGCCCCTACCCCTTCAGTTACTTCTGTTTTGTCTGGTATTTTGAAGCTCTTAATTTTATATTTTTAAAAACACAGTTTACAGTCTTATAGGGACAGTATCTCCAGAGGGTTTGTACACCAAATGTCTCAGACATTGATATATGCGTGTAGAATTCAAGGTCAGAAGCTTATTTAAAAATCTTTTGACTTAGAACAAAAGTAAATGAGAACAATTAGAACAAATCTCTAATTGTACCAATATGCTGTGAGAATCACAAAGCAAATACTGACATCCCATCATATGATCATGAGTATTGGGGACTGCTCAGATACAGTTCTGAATCCAGCTACTACTGCTAACTAAGATCTGCCCAATCCCCCACAGTCTCCTGTTTCACAGCATGCAAACAAGGCTTACTGAACATCATCTTTTGTCTACAAGAAGGTGAAACCAAGGTGGTTAGTCTTGCCCTGTAGAAGCTGAGCAATGCATGCTCATAATGCTAAAACAGGAGAAAGCAAAGCCTGGTGCATATTAATATTAGGTGATGGTCAGGAAAGAATTCATGAGGTCTGCAGGGAAATAGTTTGTGACAGCCCCCTGTAAACTTTCTTTGAAATAAGCTTGTTAGAGGTCTGCATTTTTCTGTTAATTAAAGCCTTACATTAACTGTGCAGTGATAGGAATGCTAACAAACATCCTCTAAGCACATCCTAACTATAAAAGCTAAATACAAAGTATTAAATAATTGCAAGGACTCCTGCAGTAATTCATTCAGTCTTGAACCCCTGGTCAATGTCCCTCACCATCTGATATGGAATATATAACACTGCAGGCTTTATCTATCTGTTAAAATGATGTAAAGTTCCTTATTGCTTTATTCAGACATGACAGGACATTTATGGAAAGAGACACAATGCTTGAATTGCTGGTGCGTGAGAGGGAACAGAGAGCAGAGAGAGAAAGAAAGAGAGAGAGTGAGTTAGCTGTGAGTTAAAAATGTTATAATCAGGAAGAAGACAAGTTTTTGTTGTTCTTTCACAGGCTGCATCACCAATGGATTTTACACCTTATTTTACAGTTGAAATGAATGACAGGACGTTAAGTTGGAACTCTGGTTTAATTCCTATTAGCTCACATGCTGTATGTAAAGTGTTTTGCGGAATATTCATTTACTCATCCATGCACTTAGAATGAAAACTGAAAATATTGGTAGAGAGTGCTGGTTGTGTTGCTGTGTTAATCTTTATGTTACTCTGACAGCATCCAGCTCAGACTTGTGTCGTGTTGAAAGTGTTACAGAAATGTTAAAGGTCCGACCTTCTAAGATTGCCATTGTGACTTTTACATAACAGTGACTCAGGCGTTTATTCAAGGATGAGATCGACATGTTGAAGTGCCACCAGATTAACATAAAGGGGTGCGTGTCTGAAAGGAGCTCTACAATCCGGAAAGTGAATTTTCAAGGCTATGCCATCACAAAGCTTGTTTTTACCCAGGAGGTTGATTATGCCCTCATTGTAGGCTGCAAACAGTCGGATCGCATCTTTGAACAGAAGCATGAAGGCTGCGTTGATCACACCATTTGTCAGTTCATTGGCATTGACCTGGAAGAGAGGTGGAGGTGTTGAGGACAGTTCATCTTGAGTTAGTCAGACACAGCCATTTTGAAAATCCATAGGGTCACAAAAGAAATGTAGGCAATGACCTTTATCTTTCCTCATTGCAATAGATTTAAATGCTAACCAGCTCAGCTAATACTGAGCACTCACATTGAAATCAAGTAACACATCCATCTGATTTTGGATGATAGGGATGGTCTTGAGGAGTTTCTCTGTGTTCATGGTTCTCATCACTCCATCAGACCTGTAGAAAGAAAAGAGAATGCTTTAACACATTATTAATATACTTCATGGATGTCTTTGAGCATACTGACACCAACGAAAATTGGCTTTCTAGTCTTATATTTGTGAATTTGAAGATTTTGTACTCTAAACGGGCATGTATTAACACAATATACATAAAGTACAAATCAAACGTTTGGACACACTTTCTCATTCAAGTGAATGGGAAGGTGTGTCTAAACTTTTGACTGGTACTGTATGTATCAGTAAAAACATCTCTTCTTGCAGAGAAGTGTGACAATGTTTTATTTCAGCATTAGCACTGCAATGTACAATTGCCAATTGCAAAGATGCAATATTACCAGATTAGGCCCACTATGTCCAAGTACACCACTTTAAAATGCCAATGACAATGACAGTATCCATCAAAAACTAGATTTTAGCTGAACCACCCCCCCAAAAAAATGTTGGGAGTATTTTGTCTTTAAAAAAAGATGAAGTGATGATGTGAAGTGTCAAATGAAGTGAAAAAACAGGAAACTTTTCTTTCCTAATGGTAGTTAAATATTGCATATATCTGTTGAACTTAAGCAACTTTTAACAAAACTGTCACAATGTATTTTGCAGGAAATAAAACTATTGCAATTCTATCTTTCAGTATGACTCAGCCCTGTGGTGGACCCTAACCATGTGTGTCAAACAAGACCAAGTTTCTGCAAAGAACATCATGTTTTGTGGCTCAGGTACAAGTCAACACTAACATCCAGTTAAAGGGAATGCTAAGAAGTAAAAAATAAAACCTTCTTACCCTCTTTTCACTTTAGTGAAATCAAAAGCAACTTGTCTGTAGGACACAGCCTTCTCATTCAGGTAGCGGCTATACCTCCTGATGAACGTTGACATGTCATAGCCTACATTGCAAAAAAAGAAGTGAGGGGTCATGACATTTTAGTATTATCTGAGGATTAGGCTTATTGTTGCACGTGTACAGTGTTGGCAATATACCTTGTAGGCCACTTTTATCCAAAAAATTGCTGAGGTTGAATAGTGTGTTCCTCGAAGCCAGATACTGTATAAATCTCTGCAAAAAAACAGCGTATGAGGACATATGTATGGTTGCACAACAAGTGGTGTTTACCAGGAGTGAGGCTTCTAACCAGGTAACTGTTGTGCAATGAACAGTTTTACTTGTGGGCATGTAACATTTAGTGTAGTACTATACCAACCTTTCCCATGCAACATACTGTGTGTTGTATGTCTTATAATGTAAATGGAAAGAGGTGAAAACTTCGAATTATTATTAGGTTATTAAACAAAAATCTCCTTAATCCTTTATGTTATTCCCATCCAATCTCCAGGATTTATAACCCAAAATGGAGAGCAGCTGTTATTTGAGTCCTGACCTCATTGCCGTAGACCATCAGATGGTGTGTGGCGGTGAGGGACTTGAAGACAACCACCCAGCTGGTGTTGGTGGTCCTCTCAAACAGTGTGTCAGCCAGCTGAGGGATGTTCACATTCATCTCATTTGTGCACTGAATCAAGTCTGAGGGAAAAGGAGAGAGAAGGAAGAAGGAGGGGGGTAGATCAATGAGCCAGTGTGGTACTGAAGCAATCAATGCAAACACCTCAGAGGAAGCACACAAGTTTGCTGCTTGGCAGAAGCAGAGATTTTCTCCATGTAGCTTCCTCATTTTCTTCTATCTGTTCATAACAACATGTTGACCCAATCGATGAAATACTGGAGGGCAATGGATTGCTGGTGATTCAGAGTTCAGGTAAACAGAGACTTTTGGGACAAACAAACGGTTCTAGAAAGGGACGGTACAGGAATGTGACAAACTTTGTGGAAGTGGATGTTCTTATCATCATTTTGACCCCTGATCAGTGTTTGCCTGTTAAAAAATAACACCACAAATTCAAGAAATCAGAAAATATGGGTGAGATTAATTCCACTTAAGAAATTTAGAGAAGGGGGTGACATAAGTCTTTTGGCACTGAGGTGTGTAGCTTTACTTCAAAAAGTAAAATTTCATTATTATTCACACTGTTGCGCGCGCGCGCGCGCGCGCGCGCGCGCGCGCGCGCGCGCGCGCGCACGCACACACACACACACACACACACACACACACACACACACACACACACACACACACACACACACACACACACACACACACACACACACACACACACACACACACACACACACACACACACACACACACACACACACACACACGCCTCTGATTTGAGGACTGACAGGGCATACATCCTCAGTGTGGTTGCCATGGCAGAGCGCCACGACCATCTGGCCTGAAGTGAAAGCAAATGCCTCCTGGTTCCTCTTTCCATCAAGGCCATGGGACTGATCAATGATGCCAGACCTTATCAGACCGCCCATATATCTTCACACACACTCAGGGCCCTCTCTCTCAGCACTGTGCGCCCATTCTTCACTGCACATCTTGCACTTGATAGTAACCAATGGTGACACAATTTTTGACCTTTTATATGTAGTGGTAAGAGTGTGAACTTGAAAAAAGAAATATGTAACAAGTAAAAGTTTGCTCAAAAACCTAATAAAAATTATCTACTATGCAAAAACCTGGTAGTGTTATATAAAGTTTAGAGATTGGGCCAATCTTCTCAGAATTTGGGTTTTTTTAAGGCGTAATGTGATGAAAATGACACAAATTAATGTTTAAGTGAGAATGGATACAGACAGCAGAAATGGCAAACAAACAAGAAACTAAATGAGAAACATCCTTCTGCAATGAAGCCAAATTCATGTAATGAATCTGAAAAATCCTAAACTGTAAACTGACAGTTACTGAACAATGTAATCTCATTTCTACTGTCCCTGTACATGTAATCAGATATTATCGTATTTTGATGAGGTGTCAAGGAATGTCTTCATTTTGTCCTCTTCCAGAAAATCATGTGACGGGCTAAATGTTGAGTATGATCCCAGTTATGCAATATTCATACCCATCAGATGCCAAAAAGAGACTTGGCAGACAATGTAAATAAATATTTAAGTGAATTTTATATTTGAAGGGTGATGAATGATCCTCTCCTGGCCTTACTGATTCTTCGAGATGTGAAATGAAGAGTAACACTGACCTTTCATTTTATATCCCCATTACATGCATTTTATTGGCTGAGGGACTACTGTGGACTAAAATTAAACTGAAAAAAAAAAACAACAAAAAACAAAATGGGTTTTTAAGGTTTTTAAGTAATGTACTATACACTGAATAACTGTCACATCTTGAGCAAACATCTTGCCAACTGTCTCACTCTACAGGGCCACATCAGTATCTTGTTTAAGTTAATAGTTAACATTAACTGTTGTGTAGGAGGCGGCGGTGCAAACCATTGAGGCCTGTTTACATGGGTGGTCTATGAATCCTCCTCAGTGTTTGTTGAAAGCCACACAAAAGGCTTTTTGCTTTTGACATACACAATAGGCCACCCATGTGACAACAAAAGCCTTTTCAGATACGACTGAAATGGCTGTGGGGAGTACAAACTCACCACCAACTTTCTCCACTGTTGCTGAAGGACAAATCATAATCTGCAGCTCTTGCTCTGGGGATAGACAAGTTATAATATAAAAATATATTAGACTGAAGCCACTGACCTTATCACACACAGATACTGACATGACCGTTTCAAATAGGAAAGTAAAGATAGACAAGGTTAAACTGATAAATGGAATCTAATTGCATTCCACTGGTTTTAAGTGACCTTCATTTATTGTTGTTCAGTTAAAATCTGTCTCACGTGTGCTGATTATCATTCCATGTTTGCATATATCATGGCCTGTATAGCATGTCAGGATACTAATGTTAGCATTCAGCTCAAAGCACAGCTGAGGTTCACACAGTACAGCTTATACCCCATCAGACCAACACAGTGACGCAGGTTAGGGGTCTATCTGTATGAACCAATGTGTATCAGCTGACCCTCCTCACAGCCAGGGTTGGAAGCTGCTCGACTTTTGTGACCCGGTGTTGCTACTAGGAACGAAAATAAATTCAATGATACCGACTTTTAAATGTCATCTAAACAACTGAAAAAAACTGAGGGAGAGAGAGTCTGTTGCCTGAAAGTGGTATTAGACTGATCAGTTAAGACCATCCTGACAATGTAGAGCAGAACCTGACAAGCTGGGTCTGAGATGTCCTTGAATGGCCAACGTACAGAGTGCAAACCCTTTTGATTAGATAAAGATGACCTCTCCTCTAGTGCTGCCCCCACTCAGGCCATATAATAACAAAGGGGTCCCTCCATTTTTCATATCATTCATTATCCTTTCATGATAATCTGTGGTTGCCTCATGAGTTTGCTAGTGTGGCTATATTTGCTGGATCTAGAGGTCAGGAGGTTTAGGATTAGTTTGTATTTTAATAATGACATAAATTAGTAAACAGGCTGCAGTGCATTTTAAATTATTTGAAAAAGTGAAGAGTTTCATGCATGAAAAGACAGAAGTAATTGACAGCAAGTGGCTAGTGAAGACGCTTTATAATAGTTTATGGTAAGTCTGTTATTAAGAGTGGCAATGGTCTCTCCTGTGACATGTGAACAGTATGTTTGTAGAAGGTTCAGATCAGGGATAAACCTTTTTTCAGACACCCAAAAATATGACCCAAGTAGTGATCGTGGTCACAGACCTGTTGCTTGTTTCTTCTACCTCCCTGTTTCTCATGATTATCTCTGCTGCTAAATGTCCCTGACTGGGTTGAGCTATGTTGTGGTATACAAAGAACGTGTCACAGTTACTGTTTTTGAAATGTGTAAAATGTATTCGAAACCTACCGAGTTCCCTAAAATGTGCTGTTACTGAAACAGAACTGACAGTTAAAAGCTGCAGCAAAATGCCTTTTCTTTGAAGGCAGCTATTCTAAAAATTAACACCCTTGACCAATCATTTCCAAAGACAACATTAACACAGCTCTTGGGAAGTACTCCCTTTAAAGTCTTCTGTCAGCAAAATTCCTGAGACTCAGTATGCAAGATAAGACAGAAAGACATTATTTCCTGCTCTCTTTCATACGTTGGCTAGGCCACTAGAAGCACACATTAAAATGTCACTAAATGCACTGTAACAAGAAGCTTATGAACCCACACACAATCTGTGGGCTGGAATGGCCTGAATACATTTTAGCTGGCCAGCAGGCTCATTTAAGCTGTACATTTTTTAAGGCCTGCCAACAGTCCTCACCACAACAGGCCTGCATTACAAATCAAAAACACGTCAGTGCTGTGCATGGGACAATTGCAGACAAGCATTAGCCAACAACTGTATTTTTTTTTTTTATGTCAACTTTAACTTGTGACCCAGATATAAACTGATGCAAGACACACACACACACACACACACACACACACACACACACACACACACACACACACACACACACACACACACACACACACACACACACACACACACACACACACACACACACACACACACACACACACACACACACACACACACACACACACACACACACACACACACACACACACACACACACACACACACACACACACACACACACACACACACACACACACACACACACACACACACACACACACACACACACACACACACACACACACACACACACACACACACACACACACACACACACACACACACACACACACACACACACACACAGAGAGAGAGAGAGAGAGAGAGAGAGATTGTCTGGGATACTTTACACTATCATGCTGAGGACAGGAAGATAAAATGAACTGAGGTACTGACTTTGCATCTGCACTGCTGTGTGTGGATAAGGTAATACATTTAAACATGTCCTAGTTAAACTTAGGGTTAGAGGGTTATAGTTGGAGCCCCCACTGTGTGTAGCTATATGTTTCTGTTTTATAAATGGTCTGCTACTAAATGATGGTGACTTAACATCAGTCTATTATGTCACTAATACTGTACACAGGCATATTGAAGACTTATGAGGTAGAGTTATCAAAGTGGGGACTTTTCTTCAAGTTTAACTAGAATGAAAAGTGGGGAGGGGTAGCATGATAACATTTGTTAGCAACCTGATGATAAAGCCCTGAACAGAGAGGATGCCGGCACATTTAATACAGCACCATATGGCAGGAAAGCTCATGGGTAGGCTGCATCTCAGTGAACATTTTGAGCTTTCTTAACATCTCAAAGATGGGTTAAACAGATATTTGGCAGCTATGTCACCAAAAAATGTGAAAGGTCTAGAAAACATGACATACAACAGGAAGTCAAAGTAAAGTGAGGCAGCTGGTAAGAGCTTATTTGAACGATGCGGCACCAGATTCTCTGGTTTTGGAAAGACTTGGGTCCATGGAGGATTTCCAAGTGGAGTAGCATGATAGGGTGGAGGATTTAAGTAGCTCAGCAAGGATGGCCGCATTATCAGATGGAACTGACAGACTGTCAACTGAGAACATCAGAGAGGAAGTGATGAGTAAACTATTTTGCAAAGAGGAAGTATGAGGTATGCAGTGCTTCTATGCAATAGATTCACAGTCTTTGCAGTTTAAGTTAACTGGAAAAAATACGTATTGTTCTGCCTTACTGCATATGACATGCATTAATGGATATGGCTTCAGTGTAGGGCAGACACCTCAATAATAAATCTGATTTTTTATAAAATACCATGATGAAGGATGACACAGCTGTCTGACATGAATTATTAGCAAAACCATAAAGGAAAATGTACAACACAGTTGCCTCAAGTTTGCTATAAAATGTAGACATGTAGCCTTTGTGTAGATAAGCTGCTAGCCTGGAAGATTATAGTTATTACTATAGTATATATTAACACTTTCACAAATAATATGACAATGAAAACATCTAATGTGATGTGCTACGACTCCTAATGGCCACTAGAGTCAAACCGGGTAACTTTGAGAGTGAGTGGGTAAGTGTGAAGTGAATGAATAAATTAAAATATAAGTTTGCTTTTCTGGCTTCAAGAGGTACTTTACAGCTTAAGGAATAGCTGCATCTTTGATCTGAGGCAAGTGTTATGATGCAAACAATGGCCACATGAAACCAACACTGCTGTAAAAACCAATATCACTCTCCTGTGATCTTGATCTCTAGTGGCAAAGCAAAATAGCAGATGTTATACCTTCATTTTAAATCAAATAAACAGTTATTGTATGAATTAGTCAAATTCCAATAAATGCATTAAGGGTCAGGTTTAAGCGGTTTCTGATTCACGTGCATCTGTTAAATAAGAAGCTTCATGAAACAGAACCCACAACACATCAAATAAAGTTGGTTCAAAAAGATCGCTAAATACCAACAGCAAAACATAGAGACCACCAGGGAGGAGAGACTATATAAGGATTCACTGACTTTTAATTAGTGATCTGTGGTACAAATTGCTGCTTTATGACATAGTAGTCCCGACTTTAATTTAAGCTTTTACTTTGGCAGCTTTGCTAAATGTGTGTACTTCCTTGTCTGGATAACGCCCAAGCAATTCTCAGTTAGATGCATCACAGAATCTTAAGATAACATGATGATGACATGTCTGGGATGTCAAGGGCATTCCAGTGCGACTGCTGGGATCATGTATACTTGTAATCAGCAGTATAATTGCCAGGAAATGCATCAAAAGTATCCCCGCCAATCTCACATCTGATCAGCTCAGCTGCCTTGTACTCTGGGAAGGGGTTGGGTTATGTAATGACTTCCTGTTAGCCGTTTACCCTTGGCAATTCAAGGCTTGCCTTAGGAACTACAGGAACGCTTCCTGCTTCAGGAAATGTCTATCCACTTACAATCCAGCTACTCTGAACATGATGTGGGTTAAAGCGCGCATGGAACCCCTGAAAGTAAACGAACACCAGTGCAGAACTTACAGATACTTCCTGGGGTTTCATTGGAGAGCTAGCCGGAGACAGGCTAGAGGTGTGTACGACGGGATAAGGGTCTATGCTTCGCTTTACAGATAGGCAGTGGCAGAACACCTCCTGGTCATATTTCTGTCATGAAGCATTCTGTGTCCCAAGAAATGTACAAAACTGAGAAAAAACTGAACACTAACACATTTACTAAACTCCACTATAGAACGTGCCATTGAATCTCACAGGCCTTTCAGAGTCACAGTGGGCTTCATTCAGCTCAGTTGGTGGACAGTGAGCCAGCACACTTTTTAAAGACCGTCACTTGATGCCACTGCAGTCACATGCTCCTTGTGCGGCTTTGCATTCTGCATGGGGCAGCTATGGGGAAGCTATGGGACAGGGCTTCTGGGAGGGTGCAAAGGTACAGATGTACAGGTACATGAGTTTACCTGCTGTTATGGCTCAGATGAATCATGTACAGACAGACACGGCTGAGGTTCCAGGGAGTGGACAACAAGCACCACCTTCCCTTGCAGCAACTCTGCACCAACTCAAACAGCCCTGACTCCTCAGAGAAACCTGCTCTATCCTCTATAACTGATAACTTGTTAGTTTATACTTGTACTTGCTGTCTGAATTATGTCTCACCACAAAATCCTGTTTCAGTAAATACTAACTAATGGAGTAACATATTCTCAAAATGCAATTTCCTAAGACCTTTAAATCCTCTGCTCTAAACATTTCACCATTTCATTAACAGGAAATTCACATTTCCCTGAATCTCTTTTAGAAACCTACTTAACATCCGCAATTTATACAAATCAATAAACCCAGGGTCCTATATTAAATAGTTTTACAGAACAAAAAAGTCACAACCTCAGCCAGCCATGAAAACTTGCCTCTCATACAATTCCAGTGGCCAAGAGTTAAATGGTGTCAACAGAGAACCAGACAAAAACCAAAATGACAATCCAGCCATCCAACTCAAAACAGGTGAGACATGAATGAGAACTTTCAAAGCTCCACAGTTTTATTCAATACAGATATGCATGTGGGCCAGGGGTGTGGGTGTGACTGTCACTGGAACCCAATAACCTCATGGGCTACAGACTGTGGCAAAGAGTGAACAAATGGGTCAACCAGAGATGGACGAGAGGAGACTTTGTCAACATTGCTTGCCTTTAACATAATCTCTGTCTAGCCAGTCAATGTGTAGAGATGCTTTCACACAAAAACAGATAATTTTAGGTTGCACACATTATCACCTGTTTGGATGATTAAATACAATCTCAATCATTAATGAGCCATGACATGATAATAGAAATAAACAATGAGCATATCAAATATACACATATAAAATACACACATATCAGCAGAGCACACTGTATGCTAGCCCGTTGCACCCTGTAACAGGAAGTGGTGCAAATGTCTTGCTGGAGGTGTATAACCTCTGTATGAGCTGTTTTCTCCTGAGTAAAACAAAGTCATCACATTATCAGCATAAGCAGGACAACTTGAGAACATTCTGCTGTAATACATTACTGCTTCTGTGTGTCAACTCATCACAATATTCAAAAGGAAGTGGTATGTATATCCCGTTGTATTTCACATCTGCCTCGAAAAATTCCCCAATATGAGAAGTTCATGTTGAGCTGTGTACAACACTGTTTCACCCACTTCTCTGATGCAAATGTAATAACACTATCAAATGACTGACTATACAGGATGTCTACCTTTAATATCCAGTGAACTGGGAGGGGGCTCATGAGGGATAGAGACAGCCTCTCCAACCACCAAGACTTTATGCCAGATTGAAGACCATGTGACGCCAATATCAATTAACACACACGGGTACCTGCAGCTTCTAAATTATGTACCTTGGACCAGACGACATAACAGGGCACATTCATAGAGACCAAAAAAATCTTGCTGGAATTTCATCTTTCTCAAGATGTTTATGTCAGAAGCAAAGGTCCACAGCCACTGCTGACTTCATATATTCATTACCTCATGAGAGACCTTTGAGCTGTGTAATGGACTTTACATAATGGCAATTAACCTGGACAAATGCTGCCATGCACTTGGGCTGCCCAATTTTCAACAGCAACTCTCAGTGGAGGAAATACCATACATTACATAACCGTGGAGCTAGAAAGATCACATGTCCAAAAGTCTGTAGTTTCATACACACTGCTGGAGTGTAAACTACACTGAAACCAATTTAGTGCAAATTTTCCCAGAAGTCATTTCACACTTACTTTAAACAAACATGCAAGTAAATAAGCTGACACTGGCAGCAGAGGTTGATTTGTTCAGCCTTTATGTCTCTCTGTCTGGTAACTACAGAGTCTTTTTAAAGTTATGTGACTGAGTTTATCTAGCGTACCAGTGCTAAAGAATGTGAACCATGGTCCAATGCAAACTCAATGAAGACTGTGCACAGGGTCATCTCACCTGCAATCCAGACAGTAGGAACACACGGATGGCAGCTAGACACATCAGAGCTATATCAGGCTAAGTCAGGAAACTCCAAACACAAGTGCACCCTCCAGCCCTCTTTAAATACCTCAAACCTAAGTGAGATTCCTGCTTGCCACTCAGTCTCTAGATTACCGCAAGAAGAAGCTTCAGTTCAACAGCTCCACTGTGGAGCCACATATCACCTGGTTGTCTGGAATCAGGAAGGTCACTGGGACATGGCCTCATTACTGCATACTCCATCAGCTGTAAGCTGTGGTTATTCAAATAAAACCCATATGTTTCAACATCAAACATGGAGCTCCTTGCTAATCCTAAAAATAGGAGGTAAATGAAAGTGGATTCCACACCGTGCCAAGGGGCTTTCTGCACTAAGCAATATACTGTTTGTAGCTGAGCCAAATAATACAACAGAACAGACAAGTGTGATGCAACAAATCGTATCTCTTCTTCAGTTTCTCACAATAATTATTTGTGCTTACTGATCGTGCCACCATTCAAACTACAGCCAACTGCCATAAGAATTCTTGAATATAAATATCTCTGTGTGTGTCTGACAGGCATATCATTAAAAAACCTCCTAGCATGTATCCGATAGCCTGACTGATGGCTTCTATTCAAATTCAGCTGCAATGACCAATTTGCATAGTAGGTGCATGCAGGTTTACTGTTTGTGGACTAAAGTGCTGCTAGGTTCTGGTGCCTGGTGTGCCTTATTTCATTTGCAAGACAGATAGAAGTAGGCCAAAATCTGAGATAGTCTATCCCTGAAGGGGAAAAAAAACAACTGAATGGAAAGAAAAAACTTGTTTGAAAGATGAGTAATACACACAGTTAGCAAATACCTGCAGGGCTACAAATTGTCACAGCTAATGAAATTGAGACCTGAAGTGCCAACATATGGCCTCAATTTGATGTGTGGACTACTTTTCACTTGTTTCTACCTCATGGAGAGAGCAGTATATTGACTTGTCCAGCTGTCTGAAAGTACACATTTTTACATTGGACACAGGGTTAACTTAACTGCGATGAGCATCAACACTGACAGACATTGTAGTTCATCATCAAAATAACCAGATGACAGTAACAAAATCTAATCTAAAACACAACTGAACCTTTACCATAAGTATGTAGCTGCATATAGCTGCAGCTACTTTTGGTCAGTGTGCTTCCATTTTCAAACCAAATAGTAATTTTAAAGAACTTTACCATGATTAGTGAGAGGAGTGTGTGTTGTCCTGTCAGACAACTTTTATATCTATGCAAAAACAGTTAGTCAATGCACACAGTGTGGTGTCCACAACATATTCACCCAAGCCAAAAGGAAGTTGCATGGAGCATACAGAGTTGTAAAATTATGTTATTGTTGTGTGGTCTGGCTACATTCTCTTTTCCTACACTGCACTAAAAGTGCTTATTTCTTTTGCTCTTACAGCTCAAATGTTTCAAATAGGCTGTACCTTGTTTGTCCTTACAACTACTAGCCGAGCAAAACAACAGACCTCCCATTTACAATTCTATCTCAGGGACAGCAGAAAATGTGTACCTGAATTAAAATGCTACCTGAGATAATGATTAAGATCACAGATATAACACAAGACGTCAGATTATGAATGTTAGTAGATATTTTAACAGAAAAAAGATTTGTGCTGATTTTGGCTACACATGGAAAGGCCAGCATATGATCTGTTTGACTTGGAAGCCCCTGATAGCAGCATGGATGTCTGGGAAAAGATAAAGGCTCAAACATGACCCAAAGGTCAGAAAGTGCAAAGGCCGTGTCAACTGGATAGGTTGACACAGTCAAACCTCTCCAAAGGTACTACAGGAAAATGACTGTCAAAATCCATCCGAAAGCTGGATAGACCCCCCTATTAACTTAATAACAGCTCAACAACTAAAATATCCTTATTCTGAAAAAGTAATAAGGGATCTGGTTGTGACACTGATGAACATTCATTTGTTTGTGTGCTCTTGATAAAGCTGTATGTCCAAGTCCACATCACTAAAGCCACTTCCTCAAAAAGGAATGGACTCAACAGGCACTAATCGCTAGCCTACACACTGTATACTTCTGAGCTTCAGGTGATGTCAATCCTGGAATACACTTAGAAAGAGTCTAACGATACCCTGCTTATTGGAAGTGCTTTCGTTGTTACACTTAACTTCAAGTCTAATGTTAGGAGTCAATAGTAGTCAGCTCAATTAAGGCAATGTTACATGGTGCATCAGGCAGCAACGGTTTCCAATTCAATGCACATTTACCTGCTGCACTGTATGTTTTAGCAGAATAAGATAGTAGGACTTAAAGGCCATTCTATGCAGCAGAGTGTGCCTCGTTAGTTAAATGTCAAATTGAAGCGTGACTCATAACAATTCAGACAGAGTAAGGTAGCCTTTTCAACTACGCAAGTTCACTTATTCTTGTAATATTTTTGTATTGATGTTAGTCCCTTCAGGGTTAGTTAACTAAACAGTTTCCTATTAGGATAAAACTATTTAAGTATGTGTAATGCTCAAGTTAATACAGTGGCTGTCTAGAGAATGTGGTTAATCACTTCAAAGAAAAAAAAGTTAGTCTTCGCGATTTAGCATTAACAAGGGTTCAAACTGCTAACACAATATATTTCATTAGAAAATTGTTTGTCAGATCAAAACGGTTAACGTTAGCTTAGCTAACTTACCATATAGAATTATATATATACACATTGAATGCCTGTAGAAACTCGTATGCCTGTATTCAATAATAGACTACCACAGTATGGCTAACGTTACACTTCTGCAGGCCTCAGATCCACACACAGCGTTCAGATTCCGACGTTAACTCAAAAAGAGAGCGAATTGAGATATACAGCCATGTCAATAACCAATAAATCAAGATACTCACAATCCAAATGTTTCTTTTTTGGGCCCATTATTTCATGTGTGGTCGCCTTGCACACAGTTTTGGAAATCGCCGACCCGGTGACACTGTGCTGAGCGGCGGTTATCCTGTCTGTAATGCTCTGTCCAGACATCCTCTATCAGCTCAAATAAACGGTCACCGTTACAGAAACGTTTCCAAATCCAGCGGAATAGCCTGACTTTTGTGGACGGTGTCGGTCTTCAAAAGCTCTGTGCCACCTGACAACAGTGGAGACAAGAGAGAGAGACAGAGACGAATAATGAGACGACGGCAGGCGTTATATTTCGCTTGTAGGCTAGCTAGCGAGCTAAGTAATGACATATATTCACCAATACGACTTTAGTTAAAGACACTGAAACTGCAGTAAATACTATACAAATTTTACGACTGTAAGATACGAACCCAGTCTTTTAATCGATCCCACACGTCTACGGTCTGTTCACCTCTTCCCTTACAAGTCTTTCTCACATACCGGAGCAAACAGACAGAATAAAAATAGAAGCTACTTCCGGACAGGATTTTCACGATAAAAGCTATATTTAGTGAGCTGTGTTGCGACGTATGCTGTATGATTTGCTATTGTCAGAGTGGATTGTCATTCAGCTGGATGCAGGTAAACATTGACGTTAGATAGGGATAAAAGGGAACAACCACTGCAAAGGATAAAATCTACTTTATTAAGATATTGTTGGGTGTTGAGAATTCGGTCCCCAATAACGCTTCCATGTAAATAAAGCTATGGACAAAAAATGGGTTGTCGCAGCTGCGAATAGTGCATGCCTACAAATATATGCCTGCCAAAACTGAGAGTCAATAATTTAAACATAAACACAAATCAGGAAGATATCTACTGTGTGATAATGTGATTAATAATGAAATTCAAGCCTTTGTTTTGGAGTCTAACATGTCAGTTCCGGGATTATTGTGGTTACGTGTGGGTAGCTTGATGCAGCTCTCGTTCTCGCTTTCTTTGGTTCCCACGCTGAACTCCGTCCAGTGTCTTTTTTATAGCGCCTCCCCCTGCTGGGTTTAAATCATCGTTTAAATGGACTGATGGTTTTGGAGGAAAATGGCGGGTCTATTTCCTGGCCAGCCCTGACCTCTCATAACTTTTGCACACGATGCACAGAGTAGCTGTGTAAAGATGACGACCTCCTGCTGTGAGATTTGTGTGGGTTTACCTGTCCTCCGGCCTGTGCGTATCTGAGGTTCATGCCTCTCACACATGGCTTATGTGTGCCTTTTGTATCCATCGTTAGATGCTGTTCAACATATATTGGCTATCGGCTTTAGTGACAGTTATGATAAATTAGATTTTTACAGTAATGGCTAACACAAATCAAATACTTACTGAAAGTCAAATATGAACTCTCGTTATTTACATTACATTAAATAAATGCCTATTTATCATATTGATGGACGTCATTTATCACATATTCACAGTGAGATTAACACAAATCTTGATGCAGATTTTGCAGTCCCTGGTGGTCTAGTGGTTAGGATTCGGCGCTCTCACCGCCGCGGCCCGGGTTCGATTCCCGGTCAGGGAACATAGATTTTCTCGCTGTTAACGGGCCTTTGAACAAAACGGACGAATTCATTCATTCACTACAGGAAGCATTGATACAGTTATGAATTGCTTTCATACAGTACATTCCCCAGTTCAGGAGGGCCTCCTGTCCCACCTCAATGCAGTAACGTGACCTAAAGCTATTGTTACAGAGCCAGTCTATCTCGAGGGGTTGCTTTTAGTATGTTTTGCATGTCTGGTGGTGGAGCTATTTTGGGATCCAACGGAAAATGGGAAGAGAAGCGCATGTTTTATTGATATGATCAAAAAAGTCAGGCAAAGAATGATTTTTTAGCAGTCATTTGAGTCATCAAGCGACCTGTTCAGGGTGTTTCCTGCATGGAGGCCTGAGAGTGGGAATCATGTGAGAAGCAGCTGGTAGAGTACAGTGATTGAATCACTGTCAGCATTGACTCAGCTCCTGCGCCCTCTTCCCATAATGACTTCTCAGTAATACGGATATCACAGAAAACTTCCTCTTTTAGTTCCTCAGCAGTTAACACTTTCCTGGCTCTCGCGCATAATCAAGATTTTGTTATGGTATTTCCGACAGTATTTGAACATGCTCTCTTCTCCCCCTCACTTGATTTAGTATAACTTTGAGGACATCTAGTGGTCAACATTTGTAATGATACATGTTTCCCAGAATGACTTTGGAGAACTACCAGAGAAGGGCCATAAACATGCTTAAGTTGAAGGTGAGTTAACATCATAATTCAGTGGTAGCCTACTGTATGGGTTTATAAATATAGCTAGTTAGCAATTGGCAGAATATGTGAGTTAATTAATGGGAATTTTGATAAATGTGCATTAAAGGGGACGATGGGCCAAGATTATGGCACCTCTTATTTGTTTTTATATTAACATATTTCTAGTAATGAACTATGGGGATGGCAGTGAACTTAGAAGTCCTCTTCTGAGAGGCCTTTATGAAGTTTGGCAAGAGCTTCCTTCCTCAGCTTCCTGCGTGTGTATGTGAAGATGGGGTTAAGTAAACATTGCATTCTAATATAATGAGGTGGCTATCAGTGGAGAAATAAGTATCTATGTCTTGAGTTTGTCTCTGTATCAGTGTTGTATGTGGGTACAAAATGGTGAATCTGGAAAAAAGCCTTTACTCTTTTAGTCAGTGAGAATGACATTTACTTTGCGTTATAGATAGCTGAAACATTAGCTGTGTTGGAAATGTCTCAACCTGAAAATTGCAGCAGTGCTTGATATTCCAGAATAAGAAGAGCACACAGATCAAAATAGACCCGGGAATGCAACAAACATCACTAATAACAATCTTTTCCTTTATGATGTGAAAGATGGCAACCAGCAACTCAACTAAGACTGCTAACCATTCTTTAGCTTTGTCCAGAATCTGGGTACTGACAGTCTCCATTACCTGATAAATGAGATGTGACAGTCAGCTTTACTCAGGTATGCAGAGGATGACATTTTCAACATACTGAACTCATTCCATGCTGAAAAACAAATGTTCTTTGAATATAAATAAAATCCTAAATAAGATTTCAAGGTGAATGAGGACAATATCTCAGGATGGTTGGAGCTGGTAACAACATACAAACTTTTCTCTCGTTTAACATTCAGCTGGATTGACCTGCTAGCAGGCACCAGGCCTAAAAGTGAGAGGCAGGCCCCTATTGAGCCTCCTGTTCCCTAACTTAGTTTAGTTATAGCTTGATTAAATGTATATTTTATTTAATACAAACTGAAATATTAAAGTTACTCAAAGCCAATTTTGACACAGGGACCCATGATTAGCTGAGTTACTGGGAGCATTAGTTGCCTTAAAGTGCTTTTCATTTCAGTTTACATTAATCAGTTAATAAAGTAACTACAAACTGTATGTGTCACAGTAAACATAGGGCCTTTTGGGCCCCTGAGGGTTTGGGGCCCTGGAGCAGTTGCCCACTTTGACTGGTTGGTTGGTAATCCAGCCTTGATACAATCAATGTCAACAACAAACACATTCTCAACAAAGCAATAAACACACTGACAGCTGAATATTACAAATTCTGTGTTCTAACAACACACTGCTCTGTGGACAGCACACTGTCCACTGGTCCATCACAGACGCTGCTCACTGAACACACTATCCTGTCCCAAGGCTGGGCTGCTTGCTTTCAACTGAAAACTCGGTGGAGAGATGCTAAATCATTCATCCTCACAAGCATCTAAACCATCTACACCAGCATGAGCAGGGCAGTACAACTCAAGCCAGTTTCTTTAACAGACTGAATGTTTTGTTGTTAATTTGATGAGTTTCTGTCACTATAAAATTGTGCCCCATTCAATTTAAGTTGGGAAATGGAGACTTTAATAATAACTTTACAATGAATTCTACACTATAGTGAGGAATAAAGACATCTGTCACCTATAGCAACAGGTATTATTTAGCAAATATCCTATTATTGGTATGAAACTGTCCTCATAATATAAAAAATGCGGTTAAAAAGGTAAAAGTTTTATTTACGGATAGGACATTTTTTATGAGGTTGCAAGAAAGCTGTCTGCATAAGAGAGCCACTGACAATCATTTGAATCCACTGGACTGTACAGTCAGATCAGTAATAAGTGAATGACTTGGCCAATAAATCATTTTAAATGTTTTATTTTAAAAATCACTTATTGCTCAGTTATATTCTAATGATACAATGATGATGGAGTAAGAGCCTATGTATTGTCTTTGCAGTCATCTAGATTGTTAGATATCAGAACAAATTATAAAAAAGAGAAGAAATGTTTTTTTCTTGACAATAATGAGTCCTGTCAATTACTTTGGACACATCAGAAAATCAGAGCTTTTGGGAACTTTATAGCCTCCTGTCTCTCTTCTCTCCCCCTGTGTTCATGCATTTTGTCTCTGAGGCATTCCTCTGAATAAGTGTAACGCAACACCATTTCATTGATCGCCTTCTTCCAAAACATATCATTCCCAATAGTGTTGAGAAATTCACTGTTACTGCATCTGATGGTCCCATCACTCTGCTCACTGTTTATTGCATCTCCCCCAAGATCATTAAGACCAACTCCTATTTGATCTCCTTATTTGATCAGTGACTCAATAAGAGTGGAAAATTTACAATTACGATATGTGCATGTAATGATTATTAGCATAGACACCAGTACATCATGAAGAAAATGTAGAGTATATATTCTAACTTGACCTATCCACTCATGAGTGTATTCATGTTATGCCACCAAATTGACCACATGATACAGGAGAAACATGTGCTACTAAAAGTATTAATTCTGATTTTATATCTTGTCCATGTTATAGTTTATTTCAGCATATGAAATTCTGATTTACTGTAGTCATGTTAGAAAAGCTTTTCCCTTTCCTGCAACAGCTATATTGCTCAGGCAGAGACTCCATCCTCCTCTGAAGAATGTATTTGTCATGTATATAATGGCTATGTCAACAGGGAGGACAAGCTTATACATGGATACTCTCTGAGGGACACTGAGAATGATGCAAAGACTTGGCCACTTGTATGCATGCCAAGTGATGACATTTTAGCTAACAAAAGCAGAGAGACCTGCCCTTTCATTTTGTCAAAGACGCAAAATTATTTGTGTGCCATTCAAACTGCTAAAGAGAGCTCAGTGTGACGGCACCCAGTCTAGATTGATTTCACTCCAGATAAAGGATCCTCAGATCTTTTTCTGTCGAGAGAGATGATCACTTTTATCATAGTTTGAACGAAATACCAGAGTTTTGAAAAATAGGCTGATTTATTGTCTTTTGTGACCTTATTAAGTGGCATATTTCCACCCAAAACTGAGGCCATTGATACATTTGACCTACTAACATCTTACATCTTACAGATGCATATACAGGACAGCAACATAATTTGTCAAACATAAGGAACTCATTCTGAACTATATGTCGCACGTTCCCATGTGATACACAGCGAAGGGATCTAACATGCAATGCAAGAAAGAAAGCTGGATGGTCATGATTCAAAGTCATCTTTACTGAGAAACCCACTGTTGCTTTGGTGAGCTCACATAAGATCATGTGCATTCAAGAACATATGACTATATCACTAGGTAGCACATAAAATGCACATATATTTTGACATCCATGAAAACAAAGAGCTCAATTAAATATCTGATATGTGTGGGCTATCTAAATGTATATACAGTTGAAAATCTATTAACATGATAAGCATATAATTGCCAATTAATCCTTAATTTAAAAAAACAACTTTACTATTGTTGTGAAATTAATCCATTTGTTTCCCCAGTGCAGTTTTACTTTACAGAATTAATTCAAATAATTGTGAAAACTTACAACAGGATGTGAGAAAGCTTCCTAATTCAATAAAATCAATAAAAAATAAAAATTAAAAAAAAGATTGATCACAGCTGAATATATCTATAAAGCTGGACTAAATGACTTGTTCTGATGGATATGTAAGTACTGTATTTGAGTCTAGAATGATATACCAACTGAAAGCAGATCAGTTGTCGCACATTTTGAATCCATCTGAAGCAGTCACCATGAAACCTTATTAGTATGAGTTAGCTTTATTTATCCAAGACAAGAAAGATGTATTTTGCAAGAGAGACATGAGAACAAATTACAAATCATCACCCACCCACCCACCCCCCCCCCCCCCCCCCCCACACACACACACACACACACACACACCAGTATGAGTTTCTGTTTTGAAATGAGTTATAAGATCTGTTCAGGTGTAAGAATATAATTGGAATTTTTAGTTTTTGAGTCAGGTGTATGAAGGCGCTTTGATGAATATTGGTGACATTTGTATTGTGAGTCACCAGATTTCACCTCAGGTCTGAATAACAAGTCCTTCCATTATGTGAAACAGCAGCCCCAAGCAAATATTCCTGCTGCTATCAAATAAAGGTAGAATTACATTAGATTCATATCATTGTGTTTGTTACCAGAGAAAGGAGAGTAATTGATGTCTCAGTTTGTCACAGTTAATACTGTGACCCTGACAACTACATTTTAAAAAAGGTTCAAGATTATTAAGACCTTTGTCTCATCTCTGCATTTGAAATATATTTCTAACCGAACAGTTCCTTACCTAAAATTCTGTGCAAGATACTACTCTTATCCTTACCCAGCATATTACATTCTCTAAAGTTGATTGCACTTGCTCTTATAGTTGGCCTTTATAACAAGACCACATGAGAAATTAATTGAAAGTTTATAATAGAGACTAAATTCAGAATTTCTGGCTCAAGGCACGCTCTAAGGACAGAGAATAATTTATGTCTCTTAATCAGGGAGATTGATCTCAATCTGTAGAGCAAATCAGTGAGGCTAAACTTTTGGGGTCCACCCGATGGGCAACACTGTCCTGGTTTGTAACAAACATAAAGTTGTTACAGAAATGTGAGGAGAAGTATTTATTACCAGAAGCATGAGAAGACACCTCCCTCATGTCTGTGATTTTGTACTAAAAGGACTGTAGCTTTGGGAGGTTCCCACTTGATTTTTGTATCTCAGACTGCTAAAGCCTCATATTAGCTTCAGCTGTATGTATGTTTGCACAGAAAGAAGACCCCCCCCCCCCCCCATCTCCTACATAAGAATCACAGGAAGGGATCCCCTGCAATATTACTGTAAAGAAGACCTGTCATTGTGCCGGATTTGCTTTTTTACACTGAACCCAAACAAAGCTGGCATAATGCTGCCCCCACGTCTGATTTTAGATAGCATGCCGGCGTTCTGGAATCAGAGACGTTTCCATGTTTATATGTTTTATATAGAACGTTAAGGTGGACAAATGGTGCAACATTCCCGCCTTGAACAGGCTGTATAAAAGAGGCTTAAAGCTCTTTCTTTTTGGTATAAGAGTTATTTTAAAATAAACTTGAAAAAATGTTTTAGAGGTGCTGGTAGGTGGATTTTGTTACTTTTGGACAGAGTAAGGCTAGCTGTTTCCAGTCTTTGTACTAAGCTAAGCTAACCAGCTAACCTACAGACAAGATCTCTTCATCTAACTGCTGTCAAAAAAGCAATTAAGCATATTTCCCAAAATATCAAACTATAAATATATACTTCATTATCAGTCATTTTCTGAAAGTACCCACAGTTATCAAACAATGCAGGTGAGGAAATGTCACATTATGTGGCCTCACTCAAAGACCAATACAATGCAGAAAACATTTATGAATAGATCTGTATCTCAGTGGAATGTTTCAACGATCTCATAAAAAGGTTTTAAGAAACAACTAGAATGATTTTAAAAAAGATAGATGTGCAAATGAATTGAGATTTCTTTTAAAAAAGAGAAAAATGTATATTCCAAACAGAGGGACAAATGCAGTAATGTCAGAATAAATATTAAAAATATGAAATGTTTTAAAAGTCTTCCTCAGTGGTGCACTGCACACTTTACTGTTAGTACTGTTAGTAACTCTACTGTTAGTAAACTCTTGAATTTGAATTACCCAGGCCACTGCAACTGCTGTTTCATACTGCACCTGTTGGTTTTGGAACACAACACAGTTTTTCTGTCTCATAGCATGTAAACAGGCTTTATAGCTTTTTGATTCTGCCCAGCAGCTGTTGTTTAAGTTGTAAGGCTATTGCAAGGCTCAACAGGACACCATAGTGGAAGGAGTAATTTAGTGAGCACAAAGACTGACCACGGAATGCTTAAATTTTATATGATGACATGTTTATTATTTACATTTGTTGTACATTTTGAATACAGTCATATTCTTTCTTGCACAACAAAGAATAATGACCATGATAACCTGAAGACCTCAGTGAGACAGCCCTTCATAAAAGGAAACAAGTCACTAATGAGAGAAGAGGAATGTTTTATAAAATCTGTATTTGAAAAACAATGTTAGCTTGTCAGTGTTGGCGTTGAATTGGACAAACTGTATGGAAAGGGCTACATGCATGTACTGTATATACAGTGCAGACTGAAAATTATGTTCCTAAGAAGAGTCACTATGTTCACTGTGTTTCTGGTTCAGGGTGAGAAATGATAGGTTGCTGTGTTGGTGTCAAGTACAGCTTGACTGTCTGTCTGTTGCTGAGAAAAATAATGATGGCTGTCAGTCTGCCATGCAATCTTTTTATGCTTTCTATGCTTTTGTGATGCCAAGAGAATGTATGATTTCCATGAATCCACAGATGTCATAACATGACCAGCAATGAACACATCCAGCAAACAGCCAATGGAATGCTGTGCATTCGCATTATCTGTAAAGAGCACTCAGGATTTACCCATGTAGACCTGTGGTTTGTGTAGTAGTGCTGTGGTTTGACAATGTCAATTTGTCTGTTTGTGCAAGGTGATGAAAAGTTGCTAAATGGTAGCTTTGGCCCCCATGGTTGCCATGTTCCATGGACAAAGATGCTCTCCAACTCTCTATATGCCTGATCTAACAATCAGTGATGAAACAAGCTGTGGATAACTCAGGTGCTAGAGCACTCTAGATGGCTATCATATGCAGTGAACTAGCTCCAGTTTTTGACCAAGATTCCCGTAATTAAAATTTATCTGGATAGCAATCTTCTTCGAAATAAGAAATTGCCCATTACCCAACTCTCTGCGCTCAATTCTTAGACAGGTCTCTGGGTGAATATCAGAGCAGCGAAGGAACACTGCTGAATGTTTTGAGCTACGGAGAGCCACTACTTTCCAGTAGTTTGTACTGGCAGCTTTAACGTGATATTTTGAAATTAAATCATCACCAAAATGACTGCTTAAGCTTTGAAGAATGATAAAAACACCACAGATGAAGGACAAAGGCTACTCTTGATCACCTTAATCACCTGAGACAAACGAGGTAAGGGCACATTACACCCTAAATACAACAAGCAATGTCAAATACTATAACAACAGTAAGTTGTGTTGAAGACAAGATGTAATACATTGTTAAAGCTGATGATGCACTGCAGGACAGATTGTTGAAAAACACCACAGAGCTAAACTGTCACTGGAGCTAGTGTGAAAGTATCTAGGTGATAACAGCCCTCTGTCTGACGGAAAGGAAAATACATGTGGGTGAATTTTCAAATGGACAGAAGACAGAAAAACCTAACAAGTGGCTCTTTTTTCTATTGGAACCAAAGTGAGAAGTTTGCTCTAAACTGCCAATGCAATGTCCTTTCTATCTCATATTCCATATTCACAGGATCCCTGTTTGTCCTCCGTCTGGTTCTCACTGTGGCCAGCCCGTCCCATATACTGCTGTCCATATGGAAGATGGGACAGCGAGGACCAGCTAATCCCTTGAAACTCCATGAACTTTGCTTTCTTTTGCTTTGCTCTCTTTATGTGGTGGGAGTCCTGTGACTAGGAATCAAAGTTTGGGGATCAGGTAGGAGGCCGGCAGCGGCTTGCAGCCCCACTGAGCAGATTGCCTGCTGCTGTGCTGACTGAGGACTGCCGCACACAAAGCATGAAAAGTGTGGATTCCCGGGGCCAAGGGCCCGTGTGGTGGGCTCTGCACTCCCCGATCGGCCTGGGGAGAAAGGAACGGCTCAGTCAGCAAGCCAGGGCCACTGGAGCGATGAAAAGATAATTCCCCCCCCCCCACCGCCACTGGACCTCATGCGGCGTCAAACCATTTGTGAGCAGTGACAGAGCCAGATTGGGCCGAAAGGATATGAGTGGGAAACTTCAAAACCTGCTCATGTTTCTGTGGACGTGAAAGGATTTGTATAACACATTCAGATTTGATGGACTTTCCCATGTTCGCTCTGGACAGCCCTTTTTTGTTGACATGTTCAAATAATGAATCTCTTATGTGTAGGATCCCTTTTTCCCCCCCTGCTCCCAAGTCCTGTTTCTAGTTGTCGGGTAGGGATGCTGTGCGGACCATTCCATCGTCTGTCCCAAGCTTATGGAGAACCGCTGACTCGCCTGCTTCCAGGAACCAGGGTGAGTGGTTCTACTGCTCGGAGAGCAGCGGTCTGCCCTTTTACCTCAGGCTGCCAGGAACACCATCATCTGCTGTCAGAGCTAGAGAGGCTAACTACAAACTTGGTGCAATTACTCCTTTAATTTAGCTGTTTCCTTTAGGACTGAGTCTTGCATCTGTGACTGACAACGATTATGTGATAAGAGGTTTTTCACAGGACAATGAGATGAGCACACAGAGATAAGCCATTATACTTTATGAAATGACTGTAGTTATCAGCACATTATCCAGCATCATCACTTAGATCTTTGATGCCAAAGCTGCAGGTGTTCATAGATAATTCAATGTGACATTTCCTTGCTTTGATACTGTTTGGCAGGCATATGTAAGATGTTCCTCTGAAGTCAAAACTGTTACAAGATAACGGATATCTTTTGGGAAAATCTTCCCTTGCACACTTGCAGGAGAATATCTTGAGTTTTTTTCCAGCAGAAATAATTAAATATATAATGAATTTTCACTTTTCTGTTTCCTAACTTTAAAGGTTATATTTTGTGAAGTGACAGATGAAATACATAGACTGGATTTCTTACATTAAGTGCAAATTCTTGCTCTCTTTCAGGTGCTGACATGGAACATATATTTTTGATTCTTTTACTGTTTAGTAAAGCCTTATCAGTTGGAGCTCAATTCAATGGATACAACTGTGATGCCAACTTTCACAGCCGCTTCCCTGGTGAGGAACGACACAGATTCACACCTGTTGTTTCAGAAGTACTGGATGGAATATACAGATGTATATCTTTTTAAAGGAAAGTTCTTCTCAAATTAGCTACATTTTCCAAAGGAGAGATAATGGAGAAATTGTCTACCCACACACCAGTTGATAACCATGCGTGATTTGAACAAAATTTTAAAAAAAAGAAATTCCTAAAATGTATTTCCTCTAAAATAATAATTTAATAATCATAATTTTATTTGTACAGCACTTTTCAAGCCAGGAGCACAAAGTGCTTTTCATAGACAGCACAAAAGAAGCAATCACAAATATAAAAAGAAAAACACAATAACAGCAAAATACAAGCATGCAATTAAAAGACCGTATAAAAGAAGTTTACAAATAAATCATCCAAAAAGGTAAAACAAGTCAAACTATTATAATAAACTTAAAAACAGCACAACACAGCTGTATTATGTAAACAAATAAGACTAGTTGTCAGGCGAAAAGGCAAGTCTGAAAAAATTTGTCTTAAGACAGGAATTAAAAGCAGAAACAGTGTCAGCAGACTGAATACTAACTGGAAGACTGTTCCAAAAACTCAATTTCAGGAACAAAATAACTCATATTTGTATGTCACCTGAAACATTCAGGATTAGTCACTAAATAAAGTCCATGTGTGTGTGTGTATGTGTGTTGCAGCGGAGAGGGATATCAGTGTGTATTGTGGTGTGCAGACCATCACTCTCAAGATCAACTTCTGCCCTGTCCTCTTCTCTGGCTACACCGACACTGACCTGGCCCTCAATGGTCGCCATGGAGATGCCCACTGCCGCGGATTCATCAATAACAACACCTTTCCCACTGTGGTAATCTTTAGTATCAGCCTGGCGACGCTGGAGTCCTGTGGCAATTCCCTTGTGGTAAGAAGAATGGTTTAATTGATTGTTGTACAGAATTTACAGTTACTGTCAGCATCGCTGACACGGCACACTGTTGATGATGTAGCTGGATTTGTTCCTTTAACTACTAAGCAGGTTATGTTGTTGATAAGGTGATTAAGACCTACAGTCATCACTTTGAGAAAATATGGTTCACTGTAAAGAGAGGATAATGTAAGCTTGTGATTCAGAAAGGAGGCATGCAGACACTGAAAACTGTGCAGCAATGTGTCATTAAATGACTCACAGTCTTAGACTCTACAACTATCTTTGTAACATTTTGTGTGCTTACTAATTACAGGCAGAGCAGACACTAACTGAAGCTGAAATATTTAAAAACAGTAAAAAGCCTCCCAACTATTTGTAATAAAAAACCCAAAAAAACCCACCAGATGTGTCTTTTTTTCAGCCAGCTGTCACATTCACAGTATCTATGTTTAGATGTTGACAAGTTGTATTTATCCTGCATGGGAATTAAATCCAGCACTCATTATCTTGGTGAAGGGGCTGCTGTGGGATCCTAGAGGCCCTGTCAGGATGATGAGTGAAAAACAAATTATTAAAACAGTTTAGAGTGAATTGTTGCTGAGTGAGCTGTCTCTCTCACATGTTTTGGCTGAGTGTTGAGCTGGATGGAATGGGACAGTTCCTGGAGGGTCTGTTCCCAGATAAGGAGGGATTGGGATGGGGATTAGTCAGGTGCATTAGTATGGTCAGTGGTTTGGCTGATGGTATCAAACCCTGGTCCAGTGTGGCCACGGCAAGATAATGCTGGGGGGTTAGTGAGGCAGGAGGACGAGTGTTACCCACACTGATGTTGTTTGCTGCAGGTCTCCACGGCTCAAGGACCCAATGCTTATGGGAACCTGTCACTGGTGCAGATTGGAAACATATCAGGGTATATTGACACGCCCGATCCCCCCACCATCATCAGCTACCTGCCAGGTCTGCTGTACAAGTTCAGCTGCAGTTACCCGCTGGAATACCTGGTCAACAACACACAGCTGGCCTCGTAAGTCTCTCATGATCACTTCCACTTTTACATTGGTTTGAAAGTGCTTTTTGGTTAGTGCAGTAAGGCTAGTAGGGTGCCACAGATATGCCACCAAATTCATACACCTGCCATTTAATAATGTGTATTCCCAAGTTTGTTTTAAAATATGGATATGAAAATAGAGATTTTTCATCTATAAAATGTTTGCTCATATCTGGCCAGGATTGGTTCAGTGTGATTCAGATATGGTGTCAAGGAATTCTGTGTGTCAACAAGTAGCAGAAAAAAAGCAAAAAGGGAGATATATGCTTTTAAAGTGTAGCTCAAGTTTGCTTTTCTTTATTAATACTGTGAATATTAGCAAGTTAAACAACATATATGCTTACAGAATTATTTTCTGCTGAAAAAAACATGCAAATGTCAGGGAAATGTCACCTAAAATATTGGAATAACCTTTTAAAATGTTTTCGGCAGTTTCGATCTGTTTTTTATCTTCATTGAAGGTCAGCAGCTGCAATCTCAGTGAAGGACAGCAATGGTACTTTCATCAGCACATTGAATCTACTGCTTTACAATGTAAGTTCATATCAGTCAAGTCTAAATATTTGTTATTTTGCTGTTATTTTGGGAGCAGAGGCTGTTCCACTGGAGACAAAGCTACTGCATAAAACAAAGCCATATTTGCAAGAGTGAGACACAGCTATGTAGCTATGCAGCTATGTTTAAGTTAATCTGCACCTTTTACATCTGTAATTGCAACGATTTCTGAGAATGATGATCCATGTATGAGACAGGGAGATGCTGAAAGCTCAAAAACCCCTTTATGCAGCTCAAGTAGGCAGCAAATTACATTTAATCCTCTAATTGTAGAAGATTATACTCAATTTACCCTCAATTCATTTCAAACCTTGTCGATTTGAACCAAACACCAGTAAATGGGATTCTGAGGAAACCAGACAATGGACATGCTGGGATTCATGAGGTGCAGTGAAACAGGACGAATCACTTTCAACAAGATGAAAGCAAAGAGACAGGAAATGTAACAACATGCTGACATGCTATTGTGCTTTATGTACAGGACTCATCGTACGTTCAGCAGCTGTCCATCCCCATGGCAGGACTGACCCTGAAGACGCGGGTTTTCGCAGCTGTTAAAGCCACTAACCTGGATAGGAGGTATTAATCCAACATCTCACCAGCTGACCATGTTCAATTTAGACTAAAACTACAGTTTTTTTAAATCAAAATCCCTTTATTTTGTCCACTATTACTTATCTTCTGCCAAGTTGTTGGATTTTTTAATGGAAATAATGCAATCATTTTTAAAAACCGAAAAATCACTCCATCTCAAAATAAAATCAAGTACAGTGTTACAAACCCACACCCATGCTAACTACGCAGAACAATATACAGGACTGACGCATTAGGCTGCAATACAATGTGAAGAACAACCACTGGCCTATATTTAGGTGGTGCCAAACTGTAAAAATAAAAGAAAAGCATTTTAAATATTTCTTACATTTGAGACATATTTTAATGAGAAACGCAACCTGATTCACAAAAACCCAGTGACAAATGAGCTTTGAATCAAAAAATACTCATGGGGCTTGGGAAGGATTATGCTGTTAACTGTGTCATTTTGTTCACCTGAGAAGGACCTTTGTGTTTTACAGCCAGCTGCTCCTATTGATGATGCACAGAGGGCAGGGCTGGTTGTGACTCTGATTTGAACTTGTCTCAACCTTGATTTTGGACATTTTTCCTATTAGATCCTCTTAAATACTCACAGATAGTGAAACAGCATGAAAATCCCATATTGCAACACACACCTATTGCTCACCTGTTGCTCACCTGTTGCTCACCTGTTGCTCACCTGTTGCTCACCTGTTGCTCACCTGTTGCTCACCTGTTGCGACACATTTTGATCAAATTGGATGTAAAATCCTTCGACTTTTCCATGGCATTCATAACTTATTCCTGCTTTCCAGCCCATGTGGGCTGAAAATCACCATTTAATATAATGAATGAATGAATGAAGATTGTTGTAAATATATTATGCTTATAAGATTTTCAGAGAATTGACCAATTGACAGGCACTTTTCACATTTCTGGGAAATCATTTGCATTTAGTTATTATTTCTGCCAGGTGTGAGCCTGGAGGAGATCATGCATTTGGTTGTGTGTGTCCGTGTGTCTGTGTGTCCATGTTTGTATCTGTCCGCTGCTAATCTTGCATACTACTGGACCCGTCAACCTATTATTTTTGTGCACATGTATGACTGTATGCTCAAGTACCTCTTGTGGTTGCGGCGATTCACGGTTGTTGAAAAACCTATTTTATAACACGTTTTATACCACCAAGTCTGTTGCAGGCCACATTTTGGCCTTTGTTGTGGCTCATAAACTGACATCCATAGAAAGGTTTGGTCTCATCTTTAACTGGAGCATCTGCAGATTAATTTCATACCTGATATGTTACGATCCACTGAAGTTAGGCACAATACAAGATGAAGAAATTCCTGTTTTTGTTAGCTTTGCTGCCATCTTGACTTTGACAACAAAATGTTTTAAATAAATAACAATGTTTAAATTGAGAAGTTTGGACTTATCGTCCTGTTAAGTGTTTCCTTATTAAGTTTATACAGTTAGGTGAACCCAGGATGCTCAGTTACAATACCATTACACTATTCTATGCATCTTAAAGGAAACTGAGACAATACATGCTCCCAGACACACCTGGCGGAGATCTGCTCTCTACTGAGTGCACTCTTCTAGTTGCTTCTAAATTACTTCCAACTTTCTCCAGTCAAACAGACATATCTCCCGTTTGGTTTCGAACATGACTCAGAGTGGACTTTGTGAGGTCTTTGTCTTGTGGTCATTCGATCTTGCCTGTAGGACTGATGGTGGGTGGGGGAGTGACTGAGGGGAAGGTGTAAACATAAGGACTATTCAAACTTCTTTTTTGCAGTTTGGCTTATTGTTTACCTTATCACCATATCCTGACCTCCTCAGTCACCATTAATACCATAACACAGTTTATGCTAATGTACAAACCTTGTCTCCTATAAATGATATTGATATACTACTAATTTGCAACAGCAACAAATACATTTTGAAAGTATGCCGACTGGATTACATTTTCTATCAATATTGCAAAATGTTGATACAGCAGAATGTTCACTACATATTTAATTTGCTTTCCTACAATATCTGCTCTTGCAGATTTTATATTTGTTCATAGAAACTACAGCATGATTCAACTTTTTTTATGGTTATGTTTAGACACTAACAGCGCTCGGTTAATATTAGAGAAAGATCATGGTCTTTTTAAAGGATCCCCTCCAGACATGTTTTGAGACATAAAAATACTCTTTTATTATTAATATTGTTCTTGCTTTGAACACTAATTTGTGTCTAATATGTTTTTTTCTCAAAAAAGTTCAATTACTGAGTTAAAAGTTAAGTTAAAATGACATCTATTTCTTCTTCATAGAGAAATCCAGAATCTATAAATATGCAAATATTGTTCTTAACTGTAACTGTGTAAGTTGCATATTGAACCATGATTGGCTCCAAACTAGTTGTGATGTCACAAAGTTCTGTGTATTTTCACATCTTAAAACTGAGATTTAAGATTAGCCCAGAGAAATTTTCCTCCTTCAGCAGATAAATGTGAAAACAAATTATGCACATACATCATTCTGCACAGTGAAGAGAACAACCAACTGAAGGAACAAGAAGAAAAACAAATTTTTGAATGGAGGGGAACATAACGGACAGTGTGTGTTTACTTTTATAGCATTTAAGCAAAACCACAATCTTTTCCTAACCCTAACCAAAGTGCTTTTGCTGCCTTAAACTAACCACTCGCGAGACTCTGGAATGTGAAACTCAGCCAAAGTCCTGTGCTTTGTAAACCCACCATCCACTGACCTCCTCCTTATAACTTGTGTGCGGTATATAAATGTAACGCTTCCTATACTGGAAAAAAAATGTTGCCAGGGAATATAATCCAGGCAGCAATTACATTTTCCTACAGAGTGTAATTGGGAAAACAAATTAGTAGTATGTCAACATCATTTCTAGGAGACAGGGTTGTACTGTCACATGATAGTTTTATCTATTGAAAACACAAAGATAATTTTCATTGCAGTCTTCTCTTCACCTATCAGGTGAGGTGAGCAATGTGCCACCAAGGAGTGTGAATAGCCCTTCACATCAACATGAGCGCCTTTGCATTTAAGTCCCTGCACTCTGGATTTACTCATGCTTAATGTTAAATAGATGGAACGTTCTCATGGACTACTGCTACACCACGCCCTCTGGGAACCCTAATGATGACCTCCGCTACGATCTTTTCTTTAGGTAATTCAGATTTGAAAACAGATCTATGATTCTGTTCAGTTCTGATATTTCTCTTGCTCTCCTTTCTAATGATACTCTCCAATTTTCCCTCCCTGAGCCAGCTGTGAAAAAGATCCCCAGACCGCTGTCTTTGAAAATGGCAAGAGCCAAATGGGCCGCTTCGCCTTTGAAGTATTCCGCTTTGTAAAGCACAAGAACCAGAAGATGTCCACCGTGTTTCTGCACTGCGTCACCAAGCTGTGTCGAGCAGATGACTGTCCGATGCTCATGCCTGTGAGGCCAACAGCACTTAAACACTAACAGGACAAAAATAACACACATTATATTTCTCAGTATCTCTCTTCATTTCAAAAGTGAAGCACGTGAGTCTAAATTTCACCAGGATTCACATGTTCAGCTTTCAAACATTCAGTGATACACATTATCATACAAAATCAGTTACCAAGTCAGAATGCCACTGCTCGAAGGTTTCTAGTCATCGCAAAATATGAATTTTAACATAATTCTTCACAGCATAAGTTGATATTACTGTTTAAAAAATAACTTACTCGATTATTGATTATGTGTCAATGAGAGGTCAAATTATTTAAGTATTGATTACACTATACATAGCTTTAGGGTCTATATTGCCTTGAGGTATTTATTAGGCTGAACATTTACAATTATGTACTTACTTGCTCACATTCCCTTGGCTCATGAAGAAAAGTATGTCTCCCCCAAATTAAGAAAAATGTCCGATGTATTTGTCAGACATTATAATGAAGAAGGCAATTTTTATTCCTCCAGATTAAGTGACTGTCTGATTTCCTCCTCACATCTCCAAACAGTGCCCTATTGGGGCCTAACTGACATGCTTGTAATCGATAACAGTGGTCAGAGCAGTTGCATGATATAACAGGTAATCAGGCTATGCGCCCCTGCCTTCAGTCATCATACTGTTCCCTTATCCCTCTTTCATTTTTTAAATTAATTTTTAATTTCTAAATATCAATAGTTTATGGAGTAGAACAGATTGAGAATAACACATGTAATATTGTAATGTAGAATAATAATTCAAATCACCATGAGACATCCACACTGTTTGCTTTTTTAAAGTCAAAACCAATTTTATTCATATATTACATTTGGTATAAATATGATTTAACCCAGAAAAGCACAAAAAACTGTTTAAAATGTAAAAAGGCAGCATGAATGGGCCATTAAGTATACAGGATGCGTCTACTGAATATCATGAGAAAGTGGAACACATCAGGGGTGTTTCATTCTGCCACTGTATCTCTCTTTACTATTTCTCCATAGATCTGTGGCAGCAGGAAAAAGAGAGATGTCTCAGAGGGAAAGGAATCAAACCCAGCATCTGGAAATGCCGTCCTGACTGCAGGGCCTATCATCACTCGGAGTGGTACAGTTTAATAACACTCCTCCTCCTCTGCTATTTCTTTTCCTCAGAGTCTGTTTCCCACCAAGCAAGCCTCTCTTCCTGACATTATCCAAACAGCACTGTTACTGTCTGAGGTGCCTTTTCTTCCAACCTGAAACATAATACTTAGAGTACAGTGCCATAAGCTCCTTCAATTCTTCTTCTCTGCTGTGATTTCTAACAATTCCACTAGCAATTTAAACCTGCAAAGACTTAAGAGTTAACTGCACCTGAGATTTCAGACTAGGACGTTGACTCATGGTGAACTTATCTGGGCGAACTAGATAGTCAGAGAGCACCTGAAGGCATCCTGTTGACTCCCATACTGTTTTAAAAAAAATAGTCAATACGCCATCGCACAGTAAAGTATACCGTACTGAATACAATGTCCTGCTCTTACCCTCAAATGCTCTTTGTCTTTCACAGATGAAACGCCAACCAACAACTCTCAACTGGGTAAGCCTTCCCATTCTGTCCATTGTGTGGAATGACACTTTTAAATATCATATTGCCTTTAAATTATATGAAAGGGTGCAATTTAAAATTTTCTCATATACTGTTCTACACTATTATGTATAATTTTCCTGTGATGCTCACTGTATGGCAGGAGTCACATTAAGTCCCCTCTTCCCTTCAGTCTGCCTCTACTAATTGCACTTCACTCGGTTATTTTGCTACAGAACAAAGACTGACTATTGATAATTCCCCCTGAAATTTTTGCATTCACACAGGTGGAGAGAGCAAGAGCAATTGATTGCAATTAAGAGTAGTAAAAAAAACATGTATTTCCAGTTGTTCCCATGCTCCCAATGCAGCATGTCATGTGGCTGTTGTTACATTCTGCTCTAATTGACCAGTGGTGCCAGTGGTGAAATTGGTACTTCTGCTACTCTCTTCTCCTGATTGTTGAATGTTGAAGCTGTTTGATCCCTGGTGTTGTATAGCTGAATCATTCTCTGCTTACAAACACCACCGTTGCTGAGCTGGGAATATCTCAGTGTGACAATAAAAGTTGTGTAATTTTTTCAGGAACAAGAAAAAGAAACTGTTAAATAAAAAGGACTGAGAAATGCTCAGAGCATCATGAATAGCTGTTTCTTAATGGGGGATTTTGCATTGAAGGTGAATTTAAGGGCAGGTATGGAACAAGTGCACAGAATTGATTATTTCTTTGTGTTTGTGCTGCTTTAGCCAACCTGAAAGCTCCAGTGTTTCAGATGAACACAGTGACAAGTGCGCTCATCTCAGGCGTGATCATCCTGGGCGTCATGAGTGTCTGCTTCTTCATCTTCTCCCTCACCCTCCTCAAAGGCAAGAGTGCTCCTGTCAGCACGCTGTCTGGAGTCCGCAACCCAGCTTTCAACTGAACGCCTGAGCCCAGCTCCCTGCAGACACTCCTCCACAACTGACAACGCATGCTGAGCGAGGGGCAAACAACAGATGAGACATGATATTTGTGCATGTAGTCATTTTACAGAAGAATAAAAGCTAAATGTTAATTTAGATAACTGTTATGTACAATGTGCATTAGTGTAGAAGTACAGCATGTTCTGAACTCACTTTGTGTTTCATCCTCATGGCAGGCCAGGCTACAACCTGCTTGTGATCATTTGTCCCGCAACTTTAACCCATATAGCAGGGACACTCATAACTTAATGCAATACCTCAGCTATACAGCTTTCAATTGCAGGGTATAGGATCAAATACAAGGCTTACAGTACCTTATAATAGTGTATAATCTGCTGGTAAAACTCAAACTTATTGTTTAGAGATTGAAATATAAGAACTGTTCATTAAAAATATAACTTCAGTAAATGAGGGAAGCTACTGTAAAAAAATATGAAAAACCTTTGATTTGGTGATTAAGTGAGCTAACAGACGGCCTCAGGCTTAGATGTTAAGCTTAAAGTTTCCTTGACATAAAATCTAACTCTATTGATAATATTGATATTATAATTGGAATAAATCTTTAATTTATTAATATTGCTACTTGCTATTAGAGGGGTAGTCTTATGATTAATCACTTGATAGGCTTGTTTCACCTAAATAGGTAGTTCACTCACTCACTTTAAATATTATATGCAACGGGGCGGCAATACATTTGTTTGTTAAGTTTCATTTGTATATGTGTATAACTTTCCCAAAATGTATTCCCAAATGCCATTGATGACCTATTTGTAAAATGTACAAATTGTGTACAATTGTGCATATTGCAAATATTGCACTTTGACTTGTGATTAAAACTTGCCCAGTGTCATATTTGTAAACATACATGAATTTCCTCCAGAAACCTCAACTGGAGATTTCCAGTTAAATGTTTTCCTTTAAATTTTGTACTAAAATGGGTTTTTAGTGTTGGTTGGCTGAGGGATGGGATGATATTTTATGATAGAGAAATGGCAGGTATTTCCCTCTCACAGTAGGTACAAATAGCATTATCTTTAATGTTTATCTTTGATTATTTTCTAGCCTTTTTTTTAGGAGGAGATAACTGTGAATAAACGCAGATTATTTATGCATAGTACTTCTGCTTATTAGGTTGCATACATTCTGCAACAAGGAAACCTGTGTCAGTCACAGGTTGTCATTTGGATTAGTTTTTATGTAAGCCTGGGCCTACTATCAGCCTTTCTGTCTCTGGGAAACCACCAGAGAGAGAAAGAGGAGGAGGCGGGAGATAGAAACACAAGAAAGTTGGCGTGCTACAGATAATCGCGTGACTTTTTGTTGAGAACAGTGATGGATGATGACTGAAAACCTTCATCCCTAGTTTCTGTCTGTTTATTGTTAATCTAAAATATCTTGTAAAACATAAAAGTAAAGTTTGAAAATACTTCCGGTAAAGCATAAATCTCACCTTTGTGTCACTTGTACAAAGCAACATTTCGAGTACAGCATCTTCTGCCTCTCATTCTAGCTCGTCAAGCTATTATGTGCTCATTTTTGCCTCATAATGGGTGTCTCACCAAGGTTCAGGTAAGGCCTGCAACCTGTCTTGGTCCCCAGTGGAAATTGAGTCCTTGAGTGACATGCAAATGACACACGACACACAAAACCCAGAGATCTATAGGATGTGGTAAACCAACAAGCCCTCACTTGTTAAGATGCCACTTGTTAAGATGATTATTCTCCCTTGAATCTTTTTTTTTATTGGTATGCTATTTCTTCCACATCCAGGTGGACCACCTGGATGTGGAAGAAGGTTTACAATTTACAGAGTAGAATTTTAAAATTTGATATCAGATATAGATGATTGTTTACTGGCACAGTGTGCATAGATTTGGACCAGTAATTACATACTGGGGGCACCATGGTAGTCTAAGATGACCATAAACTACAACGTCTCTCTTCTTATTTCCAGTCAGTGACGCTACCAAATAATTATAAAATGCCACAAAAAATATTGATACAAGAAATAAAAATAATTGCTTAGTGTGGAACACTGTGTAATTGGAAGGTAAATTGGCATGATAATACATCAATATTTCATAACTTATTTTATTATGCATTGGAAATAAAACCATCCATTTCTCTCAGTGGCAAACCTGGGGAATACACCTTTCAGATATTATAAAGCTCAATGATCTTATGACCTTCCAAGAATTGAAATATACATATAATTTACCAGCTTCATCTTTTTATTTTTATTTTGATTTATCATTAGACACTGCACCTTGGAATCACTCACTGTCATCACATCCCATGGTTGAAGGTAAATCTGTAAATCCAGTAAATGTGGCATAGCATCTTATATCTATAGAATGCAATGGAAATTGAATGGGTATAGTGTCTGTATGGAATGTAGATTCGTGAAAGTATGGACAGACGATAAATTGCAAAAATTAGGTGAGCAATATTCTTTAACTTTATACAGTTTCATTTAGCAACAATTACAGAATAAAATGATTCATAGATTCTATTCATCAATTCGTAGATGCTGTCAGTTAAAGATGATTCCAAGTCAAATATGCTCCCTTTCTTTTACAAATGGCAGATACACTGACAATATGTAAAATGTATTTGAAATATAGACTGTGACTATTTATGTACAGGTAACTGTCTAGTTTTTTTGCTAAACTGTGAGAGGTGTGGGTCAGACTGTATGGGTAGATAAACTTTGTGTTTTCTGTTTTTCTGTTTTGTGTTTTTATTTTCCCTTTTCCCTGTGTTTTTCATTTTATTATATTTTCTCCCTATCTTGCATTTACTGTATATCAGTCAGTCAATTACATTAATACTGTACAGTATATGTTTATGCCATTCTGTCTTTGACATAAGAAGGGGTAGACTCAAGCCAAAGCATTTTTAAAGCATCTGTTTCAGGTAGATGTCAGACCCAGCGGCTGTCAGATGTCACATGTTACATAAGGGAGAGGTTTATTGTACAGTCTGAAAACATACAGGATAAATCTTTCATGATTCCTGTCTGACTTTTCAGTTATGTAAGCACTGACTCTGTAGCAGTTGTGACTGAGGGAAGTGGAGTAAGGTTATTGCCCTTAAACACTTACACATGCTTGATGGAATTATCTGATTTCCCTTTTAAAAACCTACAGCATCCATTTCTGTTGGCTAAAGAAACACTTGCTTCTCTTGACTTTGTAACTTTGTAAACAAACTTATTCAAACAGATGTGATAAAATCCCCCCACATTAGAACTGAATAATGTGGTGGTCTTTTTTATTGAATCACCAGGTGTTCGTGTGTTTCAAATTGTAAGTATTTGTCTTCATGTTTAAAACAAACTGCTGAGAGAAGACAGAAACACACAAATAGGCTCAACTACATGTTTTGTGTTGAACATTGCATGTGTCATTTATGCCCAGAGGGGAGAATGGTTTTAGATTCTGTTTTGAACATCCTTGCTTTATTGTGAATAAGGTAATCCATCTCCACCCATATTCTTTAGGCTGTGCCATGGTATGTCAAGCTATTTCATGGAAAGGCTTGAACTTGCTGGCAATATTACGAAGCATTTAGAAAGCTTTAAAGCAATAGATTTTATGTGGTGCTCAATGGTAGAAAAAACTAGATTCCATATGGTTGAAAATTTGTTATGATAAACAGCCCAATAAACTTGACCACATCTTCAATTTTATTCATTTTTGGGGGGTTTTCCTGGTGAATCTGCATGTGCACTTGTAGCACCAGAATTCAATGTCTGCACCTTTCATTCTCTATAGCAGAGTAGCATGGGGCACAGTTGGTAACACTGTTTAGGTTTGGGCTCTCTCCACTGTGCTTATTCTCTGCTTCACTGCTGTTGTCCCTGCTGTCACAGTGTGTACATTCCTCTCAGCATCTGGTTCAGTATTAACATCTGCATCTGCCCTTACACTTTCACTTGTTTAGGACCCCTCAGTGGCTGGTTCATTTTATTCAGGAGCTGAGGGGGTTCAGGAGGTGTATGCTCTCTCCCTGGAGGGCCATCCAAGGGAATAGTCTCTACTACCCATCTGGCAGTGTGCTCTGGACAGCTTCATCAACCTCACTTTGCTCTTAACTTTAGTTTTGCTTATTAAGTCTCAAATTACCACCACTGAAGTACACATTCTATGTATTATATTTTCACTTTAATTTATCTTGTTATCTGTTCATTTTATGTCTTTTTTGATGTGAAGCACTTAGTGCATGTAATTTCTTTTGTTGTAAAGCACTTTGAGCTGCATTTTTTCCTGAAGATTCTGTTGATAAGATTTTGTTTTTGATTTTTTTCATGCAATCACTCTGCAACAGCTCTTCAATCAAGGGGCTCTCTAACTTTGCATCCTGGTCTGAATAGACCCTTTGTGGGGATCCATAGATGCAATTGACATGCAACTGGTCAGAGCATGGGCCTCCTAATACATGTACCACAAACTATAATACATAGGGAAGGCATATTTATCCCAAATTATAATTGGAAATATATAAAACAAATATGTACACTTACAAACTTTAGAAACTGGAAACTGGGACATCTTTCAGGTGTTTTGTCACCAGTTTAAAACGTATGAATGGATTTTCATGAAATTTAGTGTTAAAAAGTGTTGGGAGATGTAAGACAGACAATTAGTTATGTCTGATGAAGGGAAAATAGGGGGGATAAGAAAAGGGAAATGAGTGTCTCTGAGTGTTACAGTAAGTTATTGAGTGTTGATGGAGGTTTGCGCTTGAATGCCTTCTAGTTTACTCTCATAATTTGAGAGTCCTTATGTGTTCTGAAAATAACTTCCCACTTCAGAACATTGTCTAACTCAACTGGAAAGGAACAGTTCAAAGCAGAGAACCATGTCTGATGTTTAATTCAAACTATCTTTTAACTCTGTGGGAAAGTCTGGGAAAGTAATCTTTAAAATTAGAGGCTTTCCTAAGGTGGTGGGCAGACCAGCTCATGTAGTGTGCCTCAAAAACACACTTGCATATGAGAGCTGTCAAAACCAGAGCCAATGCAGTGTCCTGCAGGAGGTAGTCAAAGATCTTTGCCAGGTGTCTGATTGTTCTCTCAGTGTCACCTGGAATCAGATGGAATCAAAGGAAAAGTTTGATCTTTTTGTGAAATATGCTTATGTGCTTTCTTGCCAAAAGTTAGATGAAAACATATGTACCACTCTCATGTATGTGTGTTAACTATGGAATTATAGAGTCTGGAGGTGATAAGCCCAGTTTAGCATAAAGCAGGGCTGGACTTGGACAAAAATTTTAGGCCAGAACTCCTATCCAGGCTACCTCATACACCAGGGGTACTGAATTGCACCAGCATAGCCAGAAATATTAATTTAGATGTGCCTGTGGGATACAAGGTGTGCCAGAGCCAAAGTGATGTGTACAGCAACCATAACAGTATTTTTACTTGTGTTAAGATGTCATAAAAACCTGTCCGCTGTGAAACAATCAGAAAAATAACATTTTATTGATCAGATTCACCGGCTCTCTCACTACCAGCGCTCCCTCTCTTCTCTCTCATTCTCTAGCTCACTCAACCACAGCTGCTCTCTCTCTCTCGCTCGCTCACAGCTCTCTCTCTTTCTCTCGTCTTTTTAAAAAAACGAGTCAGGATCGACAGAAAAGTCTAACTTTACTTTTACCATTATCAAAAGAGAAATGTCGGCCCCTCCTAGTAACGTCTTTGTACTCAGGCAATCAAAGCTTCCAGACTTTAGCAGAATTGAATGAAAATCAGACAGGAGTCACAGAAATGTAGCTGCAGGATTCGTGAAAAACTCTGGCAATATTTGTACATTAGCTACAGTATGTACAGAACTGCTTACCGTAGGTTCGACATTGCTTTAAATCCAAAGACATGCATATTTAACACAAAAGTAATAGAAATGCACCCAGATAGTGTGGATACTATATTTAACTGATCTTAGAATTTAAATTAATGTTATTTTTCTGTTTCTGCTTTCTGCAGAGCTGAAGTTTCATCCCATAGCAAGACAAGATGGAACAACACCTCATTATAATAATATATAATAATCTGCCTCTGAAAGATCTCATGTGCTTACAGACGAATACATAATTTGGTGGAGTGGGTCGTTAGGAGGGAAACAGTAGCTAACTCATCCAGGAAATCCCTCCAACCAGGTGTACAATCCACACATCATAAGTACCAGTGTCATATAGAGTTGAGAGAATGCAGGTTTTTATTCCAGACACATTCTACTAACACTACACTAATTCAATCTATTTAGTTGATGGTTGAGTAATCCAGAAAGTCCTTGGGTATAGTATTTAAAGGACGGCAGACAATGTAAACAATTATTCAGTTGTAACATTATTTGTAGATCTTTAAAGTTCAAAAAGTGGTTGTGATAAAGAAAATATACAGTCATCTGATACAACTGCTTTATTAAAGAAAATACATAATATTACCCAATATTTTACATAACATACAGTGACAGCAGTCCTCTTGGGGCCACAGTAGTGCAGGACAGTGAGTATTGTTTTGGTTAATCTGCTGGAAAGGTCACTAAAATAAGGTTATCAGTCAAAGAGCTACACCCACCCATTATCTTCAGCAAGAGATATTGAGGGTCAAATCACTGAGTGTGTCTTCTCACGTTTTTCTTTATGTAAACAGAAGCATTCACGTGTCTGACATTTATTGAGATTAAGAAGGTGACACCTCAGTACACCCTGAGCAAATGACAGCAATACATTTGAAATAAAAAGAGTGATACAGAATGAAAATTTAAAGTGGATTTTTCTGAGATACTTTTTGCAATATATTAAGCAATACAACATTCAGCTATTATATATATGTTTCCTTGGAAAATAATGATTTCTGTTGACTGAAAGAAACTATTTCAAATTATCCCACTTTACAAATTATTGTTTTATTTGATTTTTTTCTATCTGATATCGTTTGTCATATATTGTAATTTTTAAAAAAAAAGAGTACGTAGATTCACTGTCACACTGTCCTGTTTCCTCCTCAATGCCTTCATTGGGCTAACATTAGCTACTTTAGCTAAATTGTGCTAACAGGGCAGGTATCGTAATCAAGTAACATTAAATTTAGTGAAATATTGCGACAATAGTCCGACTCAGTGTGAGTCCCGGAGAGCAGCAGGTGAGCCAACTGTCAATCACAGCTGTCAATCATCACCCACACAGCAGACATCAAAGCTACTATAAGTCTTCAAATCTTATAAATAGAGAAATAATTTCCAAAATGACCACCAGCACACTTATTAGATTTAGAATTTTAGAGATTGAGACCATAATGACTTGTTAAAAAAAATTTACTTAGTATTTCTAGAGAGAAGTTGAGGCTTTTTGAATTGGAGTCAGTTGGAGCATCTAGCAGCCGTTTATGCATCACATTTTTTTACTTACATTTGGATTTAGTTTTTGATTTTCAGCCATGCAGTCTTGCTTGATTAAATTTATGTAATTTGAAGATACACACAAATGTGTTTATCATAAATGCAATGAATTAACAGAAGTGTCTGCTGAACAGATGACTGTGGTAAAAGGAACAATTACCTTCAAACACATTTTGTGTGACTGTCACAAGAAGATGAGAAGGTTGACATAGATTTTGTGTGATTTTTGTGGTTGACATGCAGCAAAGGTTCCACGCCAAAATCAGACCTGAGTAGTAGTGATTATATGTATGTCTCTCAGACCAAAAGGCTGCAAGTATCCCCTGGGCTGGACCACAATGTCTTCATGTAACTCAAAATATACAGTAAATTGTTGTCCATGTATGACACTATGACCATGCAGCCCCTGCTGTCTTTTTCCCATTACCACACAGATGTCCTGACGATCACTACATCTCTGCTATTAGTATTAAACTACAGGGGAAATTATACATCCTGTCATCATTCCCATCTGAAGATGTTGCCACGCTGCAGTAAAATCTTTTATTGTAAAAACACATCTGATCATGGAAATATGTTCTAACAAGATTCTTGATGCTCTGGCTACAGATTATGCAGACCTGAATACATCAGGAATTTCCAAAAATACAGCATGTTTGTCTCTCGTCTCTGGTTTAGCTGACTGAATCTGGTGCCAAATTTGTGTGCTTTGTAAGCAGCCAGGTAATCCTGGTATTCCAGTTTTTTCCATCCTTGTGTCAATGAGCCTATTTGCAAAGTAAGGTAACAGCCGATGCACTGCCACACTAAAGAATGCCATATTTTCTATGTTAAGAAGGCAAAACTGGAGGGTGAAATTGATTTACATGTGTGGAGTTTTTCCATTTTGAGAATCTGGATGTAGGAATAAATACTAATTTTATTCGTTTCCACAGATACATGCACTACGCTACTCCTTGTTAAAAGACCCTGCTTAGCTGTGTGTGTGACTGGTTGGAAAAGTAAGTAATGGAGAATATCATTCACCCTGATAATGCAACTGAGATCCAGGCTTCACATATGCTAGGCCTCTCAGGTGTGCTGGTGTCACTGACAGAAAACAAAAAGCTTTGAGTCCATACAGGATATATACAGGGACTATAGTCATGCAGTCAATTCTTTTGAGGGTGTACAGTCTCACAGTCCATTTGTTAATGTAAGTTGCATTTAACAGCAATATTTAACAAGAAAATGCCAGCAGAAAGGCTTTAAACTCATGGCTAATGTTAGGTGGTTAGCTAGCAGCACTGATGATAATTTAACAGTAAAGAAAGCTCACAAACATGTAGCTACAGTTTTACTGACACTAGCTCATGACTCTTTGTAAAAAATCTCCTTATGTCTTTCCCCTGTTTTGTAGGATGTTTTTCTGAAATGTTTTGACAAAAATAATAAAAAGGACAACAAGCTAACACTAATGTTAATTATTTGAGGGTTATAGTTAAAACCACTTATGCTTAAGTCACTTTAAATAGAGAAATTCTGAAGGTCTAAGTAATTTACAAATTCATTGAAGTCATACAGTTTTATGGCGTGTGTAGCAGGCATTTAGATACAAATAAAAACATACAGAAAAATGACTTTTGTTTTTATATAGAGAGACTATATTATTAAGGCTAATTAAAAACACTTATTGTGAAAATAGAATTTAACCTTTTCTAAAGCCAGCCAATCACAAACATTTGTAGTACAAGCTTACACACTGATGCTTCAGTATTAATAATCTAATGATGTCATATATAATAATATATCAGTCAGAGGGACCAAACCACTACTTTTACTGCAATACTTTAACTACATCAAGCTGCTAATACTTATTTGACTTAAGTAGGATTTTTCATGCAGGACTTTAACTTGTAATGGAATATATTTTACATTGTTGTATTGGTACTTTTACTTAAATAAAGGATCTAAATACTTCTTCCACCACTGTAAAACTCCAAAAAGATTCTTCCAACTGACATAAACAGATTAGCCCAAGTGCAATACCTGCAGCCTACTGCGGGACATGAAATTATCCCCCAGGATAATCTTTGGGTCATGATAAAGGATATTGCTGTTATTGTTAATACATAGATTCTCACCTAAAAAGGGCATCAGAGTGTTGAGTATGATCCCCAGGGATTTAACACTTACTTCATGAAGGCTCATGTTAGCATTCTAAGGGTATCTGTATTTTAAAGAAAATGAGTCAGGACATTGTTTCTGGTCCCTCATAAAGACTCTCGCTGTGTTGGGTTGGATTTCACTAATAACCCTTAAGGTATGGTCCATGGAACTCCCTGTACAAAAGAATTGTTCCCATACAGTGAAGTTAAGTTGGACACACCAAAGTACATTGACCTTGTTTCTGTCCAATCCTAAGAAAGAGTCATAGCTATATAAGCATCTCCCACAACTCTATACATTGTTCAAAGCAGAGAAAGGGAAGACAGGAGTGGGACAGTTAAGGTGGGTGCCATGTAAGGTAACAACAATCTTCAATCAAAACATCTACAGAAACTTTAGGCTATTTTGGTGCATACTTATTTCTTGCTATTACAGACACGTCAACAACAAGGGAAGCAAAAATGAACCTTCTTGGCTTTCTCTTCTTGGCATCCATGGTGGCCAAAAGCAGTCAGTTAACGTGCCAAAATGACTTTCGACGCCCAGGTACAGTATGTCTGCTTCTGTTTTTTCTGATTTGTTTACGTCATCTATACTGTATGCAAATTCTGAAAAGGCATTTATGTTCTCTTCCATAGTTTATATGGAACTTATAGCTTCATTTTAACCTCTGACCTCTGCACAGGTGTAAACACAAAAGTAGTAACATTGAAAGAGCACATTTAAAATTGGAATTTGGCTTCCAGGATTTGATGTTTTTAGCTTCCAGACATGAAATTACTTTGTGAAAGAATAAGATTTCAGGTCACAATTGCAGAAAAAGCTTACTGATGGATCTTCCCCTCTCTTATAGAATACTCTGACATCTCAGTTGAATGTGGCACATCCTCGATTAGCCTGGCTATCCTAGTCTGCCCTGTCATCTACACTGGCTACAACGAGTCTCTGCTCATTATCAACAACATGTTTAACAAACCAGAGTGTAAAGGAACCTTGGATGATTCTGTCACCCCACCAGTTGTCCGGTTCACCTTCCCCATCAACATGACCAACGCTTGTGGCAGTACCTTCGTGGTTAGTAGAGTTTGGAGGAGGAGTAAAATGGGGGAGAATCCATATATTTTCTCAAAGCATCCTCTTTTTTTGTTCTCTGTGCATGAACTTACTGTAAATGTTGCCTCCAGACAACCAGTGCAGCTGGCACAGGGATCTTTGCTGACTTCTCCAACATCCAGACGGTTAATGTCAGTGGTGTGGTGCGCTCCCATGATCCGACCACGGGGGTAGTGACCTATAATGCTGAGCTCAAATATTATTACTCCTGTGCTTACCCTCTGGAGTATCTCATCAACAACACCCAGGTGGAAGTGTAAGATCTCTGCTTGTATCCCTCTAATTACTTTGTTGAGATGGACATGTTGTTACACAGGGACATTTACAGTTTCTTTAACCATTCTGAGTGTAAGTATTCTACGTCAGTGCTCTTTTTAAAGGGATAGTTTGGTTTTTGAGGAATTTTACTATTTTTCCTACTTAAATATTGTCAGGAAAAGACATGCCTTTTTCTAAAGCTTTTTCTCTTTCAGTGCTGTTTGAAAGCATGTTTAATTGAGATATTAACCTTTTAGCTCATTTGCTCTTTTACAATCAAATCATTTATATCACTATTAGTAAAGAAATTGGATCATAACAAAATTCTGATACTCATTTAATTTATGTGTAAACACCACAGCACACAAAGTTATTAACACTATTTTAAAGCATGCAAAGAATAAAAAAATTCACCACTGAAGAAGGTGTATGTCTCTGCTTTTAAGGGGAGTGGCTAAACCAACAATTCAACATAAAAGATTAACTAGCCATAAACTACATGGGTGTATTTGGCTGGTATTAGACATGGTAAATAGAAAAGAAATATCCTTCATGTGTCACTGTTGTGGTCACCAAAATATGTGGCACTTGCCTTTGGTGATATACATCAGTCCTGATGTATATCTTTGAGAAAATAAGATTGGACTTTCAGGCTGTAAATGTATAGCTTATTCTCCTCTATTGGTGGGAATAATCTCCTGGTGTACAATAACAGGTAATATGCAATCAGACATGTTTCATCCAGGCAACTCATCCCTGTTTTGCCTGTTTCTTTAGGTCAGCATCCTCCATTGCAGTGAGGGACAACAATGGAAGCTTCATCAGTACATTGAGCATGGAGCTCTTCAGTGTAAGTTGAGACACAGGTGTTTGGTGAGGTGCTGGCTGTCAAGTCAGTATGTATAATACTGATTTGATTCATTAAAGCTGTTCTATCTACAGTTATCTACTGTAACTGGTTATGTTGACATTTATTTATTTATTGTGAAATCTAAAGCTAAAAGTGCAAAACTGAGACATGTATGTAACCTGGCCCATTTAAACTACTCAGTTCCATTTACTTCTACTTTAGTTCAAATCAAATCAGTTCAGGGCAGTTCTGGATTAAAACACAACATCACACACTATATAAACCAGAATCAGCCAACAAGGGCAAACAAGCTCCCCAAATGAACTGTTTGTGAGTAATAACCAGCAGCTGTAATGTTCTGTTGACAGGATGTCAACTACACCAATCCTCTGGTCATACCACAGCTGGGATTGGAGCTGAGGACCAACGTTTATGTCCAGGTCCAAGCAGCCAACCTGACTGATCAGTAAGAGCACCCACGTGCTGACTTGGTCTTGTTTGTAAGACTAGAGATGTTACAAATTTCATACAAATTAGTGAATCTCTTTTATTTCAGATAGCCCTACTCCAGAAACAAACACAATAAAGAGAATGGTGTTATGTTTATCAGGAGAAAAAATATATTTTAGCACCACCTCTGATGCCCATTGTTCTTTCCCCACAAGGTACCATGTCCTCATGGACCGATGCTATGCTTCCATATCTCCTCATCCTACCAACTCCACTTTCTTCAACCTGTTTGTCTCGTAAGTCCTTAAATCTTATTCTGAACAGACAAAGTCCATGTTAGGCCAACACTGTTTTTTTTAAATATACATATATCCAACAGGTGCTCTAAGGACCAGATGACCACCATGCATGAGAACGGGGACAGTCACCACGCCCGCTTCTCCTTCCCTGCCTTCAGGTTTGTTGAACAGCAGAACCAGACGGTGTCCACCTACTACCTGCACTGCATCACCAGACTCTGTGAGATCAGCACATGCAGTGACTTTAAGGTCAGTGAAGGATTAATAGTGAAAGAAGATATTCAGCCCGTTTCTCCCCTTAATGGTGGTAATATTCTTCAGTTAGTTACACTCCTTCTCCCTTTATCTGTAGCAATGTAACAACAGGAGGAGAAGGGATGTTCACTCCACTGGTGTTTCAGAGGCCACCACTCTATCCTCAGCAGTTCCCATCGTCACTAGGAATGAGAACTGTAAGTATTGCTGTGTGGCAATGGCATGATAGAGCAATTAGCAGATAAACAAAATTATCTAAAAACTGAATGTATAATACTTTGGAAAACTGCTAAATGTCTTGACTGGAGATAGCTTACTCAGATTTTTATGGCCACGTCACAATAATCCATTATCATAACATAATAACATTACAACATAACATTATAATCACACCAGAGATGAAAAATGCAATCAAATGCATCATGAGTGTGATTTTACATAATGTAAAAGTGGGAATATATAAATAAATATATGTTTTGGGTTAAATGTATAACACTTAACAACTATAATGTCCCATGTTCCATGTGATGTTTTCACCTGAATATGTGATGTTCTGATTATCATGGAGTAATGATGAGCATATCATGGCTTACAAAGACCATAAAAATGCTTGGTGGGAAATGTTGACATCCCAACTGTTTTATATAAATGTAATATAAAGATACAGCATTGGGGTTCAGTGTTAATCCACATTTCCTAATTATGGGTATACTGTCATCATTATTATGGGTATACTGTCTAAATTATTCAGAACTATAATATATAATGTACAACAAGGAAATATATTATGCAATATTATGTATTATCTGTACAGCTATATCTGTATTCTGTAAATCAAGTTAATTATCTTCAAAATCGATATTCAATTCAATTCAATTCAATTCAATTTATATAGCGCCAAATCATAACAAAAGTCATCTCAGGGCACTTTTCACATAGAGCAGGTCAAGACCGCACTCTTTAATTTTTCAGAGACCCAACATTTATCAGAGACAATTTATCATAGAGATAGAGACAATTTATCAGAGATCCCCCATGAGCAAGCACTTGGCGACAGCAGCAAGGAAAAACTCCCCTTTAACGGGAAGAAACCTCAAGCAGAACCGGGCTCTGGGTGGGTGGCCATCTGCCTTGACCGGTTGGGTTGAGAGAGAAAGAAGGATGGAGGGGGAGAGAGACACAGAGGGGCATAATAACAACACTAATAATAATAATGACAATGGGGGACCACAGGACCACGGCACCTCCTCGCACCATATGACCCTGCTTAGAGGTTTTGGCTTGTGTAATAATGTTTGCCATTGGGTTTACAATGAACAATTTACAGTATAACTGACAAGCTTTCAACACATACCTCAGACTCTTTAACTAAGTCCAGTTTGAATGCATGGAGGACCAGAAGGTAACTTTGTGGCATAATGAGAAATAACCATTACAAGTACTAATTGTAATTCATTTTCTCCTTTCATCTCTTTCTATTAGCACTGACATCTAAGGAAGAAGGTATGGTATTGTTTAATTCCCTGTAATGCACTTCTTATCAGTTCACCATATGATTAAATATTTAGGTTCCAAGAGGAATATAAATGTTTCATTTATTCCATCTTAGTACTATCTCTATGACAGTGAAATTAATTAATAATTAATGTGACCATCAGTTGTCCAGTGGTTGCCTCAAGGCTTTATCTGCCTCACTGTGTACAGATGATGATTTGTGCATGGGGATGCGATGATGCCTTCACTGAACATTAATATATTTGTACTCTGGTTGTCTTGTGAGCAGCTGTGTCCAGCAGTGACTCGGACTCTGACTCCAGGATGGGTCTCGGGATAGCTGTGGGCGTCCTCACTCTGTCCGTCATTGTGGTTCTAGCTGTGGCAGCCGTATTCTACAGGAGGCTCAGACACTTTTAAAGGAAAGGGACACCTGTACACGCCAGTCCACACAAACTAAACTGTGGGATGAATTGGTGTACGGCAACCTTACCCACAAGACCTGTGGTGTAGTAGGACTAAGCTCAACATAATGTTGCTCTCATGGTGTTTATTCTCATGTAGCAGGTATGGTTTTGTGGTCTTTTCTTATGGTTGTAGTTGTACAAGAACTGTACTAGAAATGTCCTGTATAGACTCATTTGAAATGCAAAGAGAGGACAAAAACCTTTGCACAAAGATGTTTTGCTTGTTTTAGTAGAAATGTGGCATTATATGATGAAAAGCTTAAGTGTTATGCACTCATGCGCTTTGGCTTTGAAAAGCATAAAAAAGGAACCACTAGTTTGTAGTGAGGGTAACAGAATTATTTTGGACATATTTTATCAGCAGACGCTAATGTACTAGTACAAATCTATGAAAAAAATTGTGTAATTCATATAGTATTCTACCGAGTTTTATGAAAGCCAAGCTAAATGAGTGACTCTGTTTCAGGGTTGCACAAGTGCAGTGCAAAGTTTGGCATGAGAGAATGTGTTTAGAGTGTGAAGCCACTGTTCAATACATTGTTTTCATTATTTATTAGGTTTTTGCATTAACTAAACCATTTTCAAATTAATATCAATAAGGTAATCTGCATGGGCAATTCTCATTCATTTTGAAATCAACCTTGACTTTCACTCACATTCACATTTCACTTCACATTCACTCTCACAACTTGCCATCTTGATCATGTTTGATAGTTTGGGTTTTTTTGAGCAATTGTTTACAGTTTAATTAGACAGCACATGTGGGTGTAAACAAAACAAAGAATAAAAAATTAATCATAATGTCTTCTGCTCCGTCAGCTTCTCAAAAAGTGTATTGTGCATGTCTGTTACACTGTGTTTGTGTGTAATTTCCTCTAACAGTGACTTTGCATGTTTGCAGGTCCTGAGTTTTGAAAATATGTTAAATTACATTATAAAGTCAGTTTATTTTAGTGTTAAATCTTACGTAATTAAACACACAGCACACAACATCCAATGATCTTCATGTGAACTGAGCCATTGATAGTTAGATGTTAAATGGTTTCAATGCATCTCTATGACATCCCTTGTTGATAATCTAATTTCACAGTGATCTACAAAGAAAGCGATACAAAGAGCTATTTTATACAAAGAGTTATTTTTCTTCAAATTGTACTTTGTCCATGACCCCATTACATCCCAACTATTTAAGGCATACTTGTATAGAACTTTTAGAAATGTACGTATCTAATTTTACAGCAGACCTAAGACCACAATGGAGGTTCACATATCACTGAAACAAGACTCTGTCACTTTCTATACAACCTGTTCTTTAACATGACCTTTATGAGGACTCATTAATACCAAAGCATCACATACACTGAATACATACCAACACCAGCGTCTTTTGTTTTTTTTGGGGGGGGGGGGGGGGCGGAAATTGAATACCACTCTGTCAGAAGTTGAGAAGTTGCAGTCACAAATAGCTGGTCAAACAAAGGGTTTTGGAAACCCCTTATGAACAGATATCACCACACCTCTCCTTCATGGAATCAGGATACTCAGCAGTACTGTGTGGAGTGGAGTTTGTTTTGATGACTCAATTTGTTGCTCTAAATATCTAATATCACAGTTTGGTTGTCATAATCATGCAGCAAAAGTTTCTTGTTGTATCTTGTTGTATAGTTCTAGAATACATGTAGTATTCTAGAACTATACATGTAGTACTCTAGATCTATACATGTAGTACTCTAGATCTATACATGTAGTACTCTAGAGCTGAAAGGATTTCATGATTAATGGCTTGACAGAAAATACATTGGCATCATGTCTTCCTAGTGGTGCAGTCAGCATCAATTTGATAATTGATTAATTGTTAAAATGTTAATTTGTTAATGTAAAAATGCCAAAACATTCACCACCTTCTCAAATGTGAATATTTGTCCAGTTTTCCATGATAGTAAACTCATCTTTGGGTTTTTGACTGTTGGTCAGACAAAACAAGTCATCTGAATGTTAACTTGGGCTTCAGGGAATAGTAATCGGCATTGTCACTAGTTTCTGACATTCTATACAATGAACTTTAAATGCATTATTGAAGAAAAAATAATTTGGATAATGAAAATATCCATTATGAATTGGTTGCAGCCTCACAGTACTCCTATGATGGAATAATACTGCCTAAAGTACTCCCAAAAAGTTTTTTGTTTTTGTGCAGTTTGATAAAACAAAACTTTACAATAGAATTGTAACACAAACACATTTTTGATTAATCAAATTATGTAGACCCAAATGATTCACAGTAAACCTGGCTTTAGGGGCCCCTGAGGAGTGTGGCCTCTGGGCAGTTGCTCATTTTGCCTGGTTGATAATCCAGCCTTGGCCATGGTACATGTGTGCATACAAAGGGCTGTAATATATATGGGCAGGTGGTAGCAGTAAGCAGTTTTTAAAAAAAGGTTCTGCAAATGTTCTATGAGGCAAAAAGTGTATCCAGCAGATAGAAGCAATGTTTTAATGAGAAGTGGTGAATGTAAAAAAAGTGTGTTTATAATGAAAACTTGACAGGTTAACTTTATCTCCATCTTTATCTTCTATCTAAACATGGGATTGTGTTGGAGCCATTATTGCTGATGAATGTAAAATGAGTTTGGGTCCTTCAGGGTAGCCATGAGAAGAGGGACGATCATCTAAGAGGATACACAGCTGCATCCTCTTCTGCACTCTCATCTACCACAAAGTAGGAGCCAGAAAGAAATGTTTAACAACATGTTCTGAATATGATCACTGTGCCTTTTTACCCCCCATTTTAAAAATCATGAAATGCTCACTTTGAGGATTGACTGGATATTTTATATTACTTGTATGCTAGAAATGATTAGATGTAGGTCACCACACTATCAGTTTAGATAGAATACTAATCTCAGATGACACAGTTCAAATGTCCTCTAAATTGACGTTTGGCAATTTGTGCTACATTTGCTCCACATTGCAAAGATAAATAGATCAATAGATAGATCACATAATAAACCGTGTCCACCGACTCAGCTGAAACAGACAGTATTTTTATGTAAAATACATTCATCTTATCACAGACTGAATAACCAAGTGAGACTGCAGAATATCCCATCACCCTTAACCACTGAGACACTGCACTAGACACAATCTTCTGGGCACAAAAAAACCATTATGAATGAAATACAAAATTGCCCAAGATAGAGCTCTGTCTCCTGAACAGCAGTGACTGAGCTTTTTGTGTAGTGAAAACGTTCTCAAAAAATATTTTAACTTTTAACAAAAGTTACCTGGTGTAGCTTCAAAGCTGGTACTGTATCTGCAGTGTTATTTTGTGTGGGGTGAAGTTATCATTGACAACACTGTCGATACAGGTTCGCTCTGAGAAAAGAGAAATGTTGATTGAATTAATGACAATTCCAGTTAAGTCTATTTAGTTCTTATTTAGTCTGTGACTCGTCAGAATCTCAGCCCAGTATCAAATGTTACCACAGGTTATATTTTCCCACTTTTACAATGGCCTTTTCAAATTAACAGCTTCCACACGTCTTCACAAACAATTCATCTTTGCTACAGTGTGTATGCATCATATTAAACATCTCTTATCACTGCAGAGGTCAACAACATGCAGAAAGTTACTAATTTTAACTTGCAGGCAAAATGAATAATATCTACACACCCCAATATTAAACACACACTGAATTAGCAGTAAATTAGCACCATATCTTAATCTCAATATTTCTCCAAAGCATTAAAGTCAACCCCTTATCTCATTTACAGTTTTTATTTTCTTAATTTTTCCATTACTCACAGTGCTCTGATCCTAGTCACTGAATTCATTTGTTGGACTTTAGCAGCTCTGTAGTATTGTAGCAGTTACCTTTAAGTGATCTAGCTGACTTAGAATCATCACAGACAATGGTTTGACTGCAAAACTGCTTCACCAGAGTTAGAATCAAATTGTCACTTCCAACAAGTGTGACCTTGATAACTGTAATATTTAAGTTCTGTTTTGTGGCGCTAAAAGAGAGGTTCAACTGACATGAAGGTAAGCAGATAATGTAAAGTATATGGGGCCCTTTCCTTACCCATGAAAAATGGCATTAGCACAGTGAGAGAAAGAGGAGAAAAGAACTGTGAGAAACAATAAGTCTGAATGTAAAACCACTGAAACACTAGAGACTAGAACTGTGACTAAATCACAGTTAAATGAATTCTGACAGAAAACACTGTTCTGACAATCTTTAGTCACAGCAGTTGCACTCTTTGAGCATCATTTTAAGAATCACTTACTGGGATGATGGAGGGATGTATTTTTGGCTTTTATGACCAGAAACTCAAAATATTCTAATCCAGTATGTACATGTACATGTGAAACACTGTGGATCATTGATTGGATTATAAAGTCAGGGAACACATCTGAACTAATGACGTGTAACTGGAACAAAGGAGATATTGGGTTGGGTACAGTTGCAGTCCCATGTACTGTAGATACATGGTGAATCCATATTTTAGTAAAGATTGAACTGCAAGCATACAGATTCCACATGAAACTACAGATATGTTCAATATAGTGTCCTCAAACAAAAAGTGTGGTTAAATATTTTTACCTTCTAATGTTGAAGTAAAAGGCTAAATTAGCAAGGACAAAGTTTCACACTATATCAGATAAATGAATGGAAGACAACTCTGCTGCAACAATGTAATGTACCTTTCAAATATACAGCAGTCTTAAGTACCTAGTTACCTTCCTGCCAATTTGACTCTTGCTGCACTGTGTTTTGAAGCTGGATTGGTAACTTCAGCCAAACTGGGTGCTTGTACTTGTACTGTTTGCCATTGACTTTCATCCACATGACAAGCTTTGTTTGACTCTGCCTGAAAATAGTAGGATGGAATTTCCATTTCAGTTCTGCTGAAAACTGCAGCATGGATTCAAAGGGAAACTCTGTCAGCAAGATGCTCAGTTACTGAGAGGGAGAGCGAGAGGGAGAGAAGTTGAGGTGTTGTATAAGAAAAGGATGACAAGAGAATCATTGAGACTTTGAATCTGCCAGCAAGCAGAAGTGGGCAGCAGTGAGGCTTCAAAGCAGAATACACCTCTCTCTCTCTCACACACACACACATTAATGTTATTATAGGGCAATCCTTGCTTCACCAGAGGGAAGCAATAGTCAAATACTAAGTCTTAAATCTTATTTGGATAAAACTATATATGTGTTTCAAGTCAACACAATTTTTCCTCCTACGGTAATTCCTTATGTAAACCAGTAGGAGGCACTTTAATCATTCGTGTGTGCTTAGTCAGTTTGTATAATTCCTCACCTGCTGATTAACTATGCCTCTAAATCTGTATATTCATTACACTTCAATTTATTAATAGACTCTCAATACGCCATGTGTGTTGAATGTGAGATTCAGACTTTTAATTAAGGCAGTCTGCTGGGGGTTTACATTTAAAATGAAAATCATTGCTCACCAGCTTCACTGTTTTGTGCTCTAAAGTCTAAACTGTGTATAGCACTGGGGCCTTAAAGGAGGTTCCAAGAGGGTCCCTAGCAAACAAAGAATAATAAGATTTCAATATAACTTAATTAACACAAGCTTAATCCAAAGTATAGAAAGGCAAAATACCACAATCCCAATTAAAGAGTGTTCCATCTGTATGTTTTATTGTCAGCACAGTTGTATCTACCTGGAGACAACTCAACACTAAACTAGCAATAATTAAAATCCTCCTTTATGTGGATTTGTGGAGCTGGACAATAATATACAGCATGCTTTACATGTTGAAAACTGTTTTTGCATATTGGTTATTTTAAGTAGATTATTTTCAACATGTAAAATATGTCTATCATGTTTTATATTTTGTGTTTTTAAACTATTAGGTGTGAAGCCCCTTCTGCATTGGATCATTTGTAAATGTGCTTTTTTTGTGACTTAGTGATCCTGTCAGGGACACCTGTACTGTCTCCTATCCTCCTGCAGCCTCAGACTCTGCATAGTCTCTGTGCACATTCATTCATTTTTTCCTTATTTCATATCTTTTCTGTCCCCAGGTGACTTGGAAATTGATCAGGTATGCCATCATTATCTACATCTCAATTTTCTTAATGTCTTGCTGAGGAGCCAGCGAGAGGCACAAGTGAGGGAAAGATGGAGGTAAATAAGCAAATGAAAATGCACCCACTGTTTATTGTGTCATTTTCCAGAGCCAGTCATTCCATACCTGTCCACTAGATATCCTCAGTGAGTTTCCCTCCTCTGTTGACCTGACTGCTCTTGTTATCGGATGCCTTTCTACACAGCTGCTCCTCAAATGCTCATTAGCTCCCAGCACGTATAGAGAGCGGTTTCCAATCTGTTGTTGTTACCTGTTTCTGGTGCCTGTCTGGATTACCTGCTGATTTTCTGAAACATTTGCTTGATCCTGTGACCATGTAAGCATGATCACAGTAAACTGCCTTTTATGCCACCTGCTGTGTCTCAAACTGCCTTCCACTTCAGTGCCTGGTTTTTCCAAAGTCTGTGTTTCTAGACTCAAATAGGCCTTTTCCACAGATGACATTTTGATATGTTACAGTAGGAGAAGCTTAGGTGTAAATAATAAAATGAACGGGGGTTTAATTGCATGTAGCTGGTTCCGTTTTAGGCTCCTGGTATTGTGCATGCTGGCTTACTGGCACACTGTCAGGGCTTACTGGAACACTTGAATAGAATGGAGCCATCGTTAATGTTATTAGAAACACCTGAGCTTTTTCTACTGTGACGAGTCAAAATGTCTGCTGGGGGAAAATGGCCAAAAGGCTGTTCCATTCCAAACTCCTTTGGGGGACAAACTACACTTTGCTTGAGACTGGTTGCACATCAGCCAATTCAGTTGATTTCATCTACTTTTAAAATTGCTAATTGACAAGATACTGAATGCACACATAGTTTTGGTATCTGAGTCTAGACTTTCTCATTTAGGGCAGAGGCACAGTTTCAGCCTGGCCTACAGATGGTTGTTTGCTCTTTCTGACTATTTGAACTATTGCAGGTTGCATGTGGAAGGCACATGGAATGTGGTAAGAAACTTTATGTAAGCTTGTGGCAAGTATGCAGCACAACTGCAACACAAGTAGAAACTGCAAATGGTCATAGTTAGTAGCAATGAACTTAGACTTCTTCCAAGAAGAAGCTAATGTTCTTGTGTGGGAATTACATTTACAAGCAATAAAGCATTTGGTTACCAGACTCTCTCTTCTACCATGCTCCATCTCATCTTTTCCATGGAGATCTATTGTTCAGTTGCAGAAATTATGAAGAACAGAAACGGCAGCAAAGCACAAAGACAGTTTGATTGTGAGAATGAGGCATCTAGTCTCTTAAGATGAATGGACACAATCCCCACTCTCCATCATTTTTCACACAGCATTTATATATGTATATAATTACAAATAAAATGTTACGTTTTTTCTGCTTTAGGAATTCATATTCACAACCAATATGTTATGAATATAGGTTATAATAGGTTTTAGAAGTCCCATGCCAAAAGCTGTTTTTGTCCTACTTCTGTGCTGCTCAAAGTCTCTTCAAATATGGGTGTGTTGCACATTTTCATTTTCAGAATAACCAGTCCTTTTTGAAAATGTACGGGGCTAGAACAGTGACGATGAAATTTTGGCATCAAAAATATATCCCTCTATATTAAATTTTGTTTTATTTTATTATGCATCCTCCCTCCTCCAGTTTGTACTCCCAAGTCAGACTTCAACTCTGGAGCACAAACAAACAAATCAACACACCTACCTGACTGTACTGTGACAAAATAATCTCAACTCAAAGCTACACTAACTTTTTTTCTTAGAAAAAAAAACCTCATTGACAGAGAGATGCTGTAAATTTTGTTATTCAGTCTTTAATGTAGCTATAGTAAAAATCCAAACTGTTATGTAGCTTAATAAAACAAAATGTAATATAGACTGATCTGTTTGTTTTAGTACATTTATATTTATGTAAATGTGGTGATATCTGTACATATAGAGCTCCAGAGGCAGCGCTGTTGTTCTGTCCAGTAAAAACATGAAGCTTTACTTTACATTCAGACAAAGTAATGTGGCAGCTACAATTGTTAGATTTCATCTGTGAGACCAACATTTATCTTCCAAAAGGAATTATATCATATATCAAAATGCTGTGGAGACATTAAGAGCCAGTAGTGAAGCACCACAGAGCTGCAGATCAGTTCATCGGATCATGTTCTACCTGGGATCACGACGCAGGACCCAGACTGCTGCTGCAATATGACCGGCCTGTCTCACCCGGCCAGAGGCTCCGAAAATGTTGCAGCAGAACAGGCGTTATTTGGATAAACTGACCACATATTGTGAATCTACATGGTTACTTTCTCACCTGAAAAAATATTAAAAGTTAATAAAGTGACATAGTAACAGTTTTAGAGTGAAAATTACAACAGTCTGGCTCAAAATCTCCACCATGATGCCATCTCCCTCAGATATCTTTGTTGGACTGCAAGGCATACTGGGTAATGTAGGCAGCAAGGACCCTCCTCTCTGACAGAAAGTTGAAACTGAAAAACAGAAAGTTGAAATTGAAAACCAGTGACACTGACAAAACTGACAGCATAAAAAAACTGTCACTGAAAAAATCTGAAGATTGACATTGAAAAACATCATAATGCAAATATATCAAAATAAAATAAGATAAGATTGTAAGTTTGTATTTTTTTAATGCCCGTGTTTTATTTTTCAGTGGAACTTGTTTCAATGCCAGTGTTTCCATTTTTTCAGTTCAGGTTTTGTTTCCAGTGCCAAAATTTAACTGTCATGTTCTGGTCCCATAAAAATGGTCCAAGGTCTGAATCCATTCAAGATGTATGATTTTTGAATATGCTTTTTTTCTGAAGGTGTTAACACTGATTGCTCATTTTAGACACAACTAATTTCTGATGTCTGCGGTGAAACTGACAGCAACTGTGGGCTTTCCACAGCCTCAGAATCAATAAACAACAAAGGCAAAAACTGATGAAGTGCAGCAACAAACATTTACTCAAAGTAAATTTTACTCAGGTTTTACTCAAGTCAAACTATACCACTGACCATAGAGCTCCATTGTTGTCCAAAAACACATCACTGCAACACTGCACTGGGTGACATGTTCCTCCATTACGATGAACACACACACTGTAGTTTATTTTGACTCATTCCTACATACATCCGGTTGCCAGAAATTCTCAGTAGAGCACCAAATGTGGATTCATCCGCTGCTGAAAATAGTTCCCAACAAATACACTATTTCCTCTTGTTTGAGTAACATTTGCTAAAAACTAGAGTGACCAGCTGTTTTTGGAAATTACTGAACCTTTGTTAAAAATGAAATATATTTGTGAGTCATTTTTAAAGATTTACATCTTCAGTAGGAACCAATAGGCTTGGGGCTGAAGGCCACAGACAAGCTGGCAAAGTAAAGCATTGAGAGATGGACTAACACATTGTTAGTGTAGTTTTGGTCTTTCCGTAGGATTTGTTGACAATAACAAAAATGTTGAATATCGACAGCCTTATCCATTAAACAAGACAAGTTGTCTCTGCTGGTGGCTGGTCCATCTTGGCCATGCCCTCAGGCATGTACACTTAATATTAAACACAGGTATATGCTGAGGAGGTAACAGGGAGCACCAAAGCCAACTGATGGCACATTATTTGATTTTATGTATTTAATAAAAACTGCAGTAGACTTTTCAACTTAAAGTAGTGTGAGCTGTATTCTCTCATCATGAGCAGCTACAGAGACCAGTCGGCAGGAATCTTGGCTCCCACCTAACTATGCAATTTTAAAATGGTATTTTTATTTACAGATGTTGCTTCCAGTTTACCCAGTGCTGCACTTGTGTGTAGGTGACTTGTCGTTTCAAAGACTGTTTTTCAACTGAATGCCTTGGGTTCAAGGATTCTGACAGTGAAAACCCACGCAGCTGAAGTGTCCATGAATAAGCACATACCAGCTCCAGTGTTGCAGTTCTAAAACTGACCCCTGACCTCTCTGTGGAAATATGTAAGCAGAATACAGCAGTCAGTAAAGTTTAACCTTACTTCCACATTGTGGAGACGTGGGGAAGAGTGTAGAAAAGGAATTTTATTGAACATCAATGAGATTAAATTCAAATCTACCTTAGCAGCTAGAGTCTAAACTGGAAAAAGCTCACAGAAGGTTCATTGCACTCATAATACATTTATTGATTGTGCAAACTGTAGCAGAAAAGAATATATAAATGTATAACCTATAAGCTACAATACAGCATTTTATCAGCTCTCAGCTAGGCCTAATTATAATCAGTAAAGATTTGTTTCAGTCCAACAGAAGGTGCCATAATGACCTTGTTTCCTAATGGTATTTAGTGGACATTTTGATTATACTGATTTGAATCACACCAGGTGACTATTTTTTAAACTGAGTTTTATCAGCAGTCTATGACTTATTCAATAATCCATTTGAGGCTGCGTTACTTTAAGTAAAATTTTGCAAGACTGTGGGTTTCAGTTTTTGTTAGTGACATATAACCTAGTTTGGTTGTCAGTGAAATAGCCGTTTACATTAGATAATGCATTTTTTTCTTAAAGTTACACACTGTATGTTTCCTATACATTAATATCATTAATATCCAGACTTACCCTACAACGTGCCAGTGGTGGCTTATTCGGAGAAACATCACAATGCATACAAGTATAATCATATGGCATCACTAATACTCCGGTTTGGGATGCAGTTAGAGTTTGATTGCTCTTTTTTAGGGAGAAGTCTCATTACTGCAGGCCTTCAAACGTCACTATGGGAAATAGGTAGTAGACTGTAATGAATACAGTTATAAAATACCCTCAGGTAAGGAGCTCACTAGCCCACAGAAATTTGTAGGGAAAACAACTCAGTGGGCTGGTTTAGGAGTGCCCCTAGTTTCTGAAAATGAATTGTACAGGGATTCTTTTTTAATAACAGTGAATAAATGAATAGTTGGTTTATTGTCTGGAAGGTGGAGCAAAAGAAGGCGGAAAAAATGCTGCCTTCGAGTGCCTCTTGTAACTTTTTGAGAGTTTTCAGAAGCCATGAAGTGCAGTATGACTTGCGTTCAGATGCTTTTGCTCAGAAAACAAAATTCCTCATAAAGTAGCTTTTTGTGCGACATAACACTGTGCTGGAAGTCCGCAGTCACAGAGCAATAGTAGCTACCAAACCTATAAGAGGGGAAAGAGGCTACAATGTAGCTTGATAGATGTTTTAGCTAGGCCTAATTAATCAAGCAGTCGATGTATTTCCACATAAATCACAATCTTAGACTATTATTATGAAGGGCAGCAATTAAGCAAACACACTGGCAATTTGTTTGAGAAAGGGAATTGATTCAGAATAGCCTTAAAATGTGATTTACAGTGACTTACCGGCGACCCGCACAATGATCACCTCCGCCAGTAGCTAATAGGTTATTTTGTCATCAGTTCGGCTGTCTGTCCCCTGAATGATAAAGCGATTCTGCTAGTTTAATGTAGGCTTGATAAGCGTGATCGGCGAAGTGAAAATGAACTGATAGCCCTGTCGGCAAAAGTTGTTTTCGCATTCCTACTATACGTGTCTTTTAGTTGTTAAGTAAATGCCTCACACTTACGCTTCCGCATCGTAATGACAGGCTGCTCTGAAAAAAGGAAAAAAACGTTTTACTTATAGCTTCTCGCTTTGTTTTCTGACCTTATTCGCGTTGATCTGGGAGTGTCCTTATTTTCGACAGTACCTCAAGGCAACATTATCAGAATAAAACCCCGAAGAGCTTTCTCCTCCTCCTCCTCCTCCTCCTCCCCCTGCTCGCTGTGTATTTCACCTGCGCTCCCTAACTGAGAGTGGCTCGGGTATCTTTCGGACTTTCCACGCCACATCCTAACAAGAGAAACACATCTGTGGCCGTATTTAAACAGCTCAGACCGACCTCCGCTATTCGTCTGCTGAAGCTCACCAGAGACATCCACAAACCCTGAAAGCTACTTTACAAGGATGGATTCAGCTGCTTTCCTGTTGCTGGCTCTCATGAGCGCCGGGACTTTTGTCCAAGGTAAGCCTCGTTAATAACGCAGCAGGAACAGCTTTCAGGACAGGCTGTATGAAGTCTAGGGATGTGCTTTTTACAATGTAGCCTACTGTATCCACGTTTTACTAGTTTTTACTAGTAACGTACATGCCGGTTAGCGATAATAGGCTACCTAAAGGGTGAATAACTTACACCCGAAGTTACCGCCCTTACTTTACGAATGTGTAATAATGATGTATACTCATATTCGCGTCTTTTTACGGTTGTTTGTGGCTGCTGTGACAGAATAAATTGTACGCGATGCTGAGGAAAATCCAGCAGCAGTTTCGAGGGCTTTCCCCTCAGTATAGTGCTAGGAAAGTGTTGGTGAGTAGTAAGGTGGGTAGCTCAAGTAATACTCATATTAACTCTGCTGTGAGATATTCATTCATGAAGAGCTCTGTCAGCTTTAAACGTTGGGTAAACTTTTAAAGCTGCAAATAAATAGCTGGGTTAACTGAATACAGGTGGGTTTATCCTACATAGCCTCCCAGGTAATTACTGTTGATAAAGCCCCTCCCTCCCCCCTCTGTGGAGCAGCACTGCTGTGTCATGGAGCTGGATTTGAACCCTGGGGTGAAGATGTGGTCGCTGCTATCAGATCATTTGTTTGTAATTAGGGATGTGGTTGTTTAAATTTAGCTGTAATCCAAGCCTCTGTGTCTATGTTAAGCGTGTCTATGTGTGTGTATGTGTGTGTGTTTATTGTAAGTGCTTAAATGAGCGTAGAAGAAGCCAGAAATAACAATGTCACACACATTTAATGACCCTTTTCATTGTTTTTTTCCCTCTCAAGGTCTAAATGCTTTAGACTTTTTTTTAAAAGAAGATTGCCTCTCCTTCTTTATTGTGTGGAATAATGAAACATCTAGTCCATTTAATAAGGAAACTAAATATTCATCACGCTGAAGGGTACAACCTGGAAACCCTAAAAAGGCCCCTGGGGCTTTCTAACCCCTATTTTGGGAATCTGTTGTTTAGCTCTGTATAATCTCAGAGGCTGATAGTGAATAGCTTTTCTTAGTGAGAAAACAAGGGCTGGGCTTTGAAAGAGTTCAAACACTTACTAAACTATCACCAGTGCTGGCACCACTGACATTGTCTTGTGTCACTTAAACAGGATAAGTCCGAAGAAATGTTTTTTTTCTCCCAGCTCTTGTCTCTGAGTTGTGTCTGTGTCACTGGCCATCTCTTGCTGTTCACAGAGCTGCTCTTTGTCAGAGCGGCTGAAGGGCGGGCAGCCTGTCTGGCGGCTGAGTCTGTGTGTGTGTGTGTGTGTGTGTGTGTGTGTGTGTGGTAGAAGGGTGGGTGGGTGGGTGAGGGTGATTGGTGGTTGACACTCGACACAGCCAGGGGTTCCATCTCCATCACTTGATGCTATCTGGTCTGTCTCTGGATCACTGGCTCTACAGGAGGAGGGAATGCATGTTTTTTTGTCACATTTCATTCATGATGAAATCTATATTTATCTTCATCATAATGACAGATACCAGCACTGTAGATAGCAGCTGAAGTCAGTTTCCAGCTTGATCTGTAGCATTCCTCACATCAAAGGGGGAGTACTTTCAAAGGAGTTTCAGACGTAGAGGTTTGAAGCCATAGGAGGCTTTTCAGGGTGACTTTTGAGTGGTAAGCTGCCAGCACAGATGTGAGGGGATACAGCAAAGTGTGGGTTGTTGAAAAAAATAGGCGAATGGTAAACACAGTTTGGAAAAGTCATCATTAGTGGCAGAGAATGGCATTTTAAGAGAGAGGTTTTTCACATCAGGTTGAATGCGGATGAATTAAGAGCACTTTCACATAATTCAGAAAGGTTCCCTGTGGTGTTGGCAAGCATTTTAGGTGTGGATTGGGCATTTTAGCTTTGCAGTAATTTAAAAACTATTTACTGACTATTAGTATCTCATATAGATAATAAGAAACTTCCAGGTTCTACACTTAAGGGTGTGTAGTTCAGCATTGGCCATAGTGCTGTTACAATGTAAAAGCTAGTCACACACTTAGTGACAAGTTCAGATAGTTATCACCATCGTGATGGGAATGAGGCTCTAATGTTAAGTCTGCCATTAGCACTCCATGGAAAAAAACAGTGCTTCATTCATTTGAATGGGACCACTCAGTTATCACAGCTAACACAGATGGCTCCGGCAAAACAAAGCAGGTTCGTCCACTTTTGTCAGAACACAATGCAACATGGTCAGGCAAGGTGCTTCCTACTTTGTGAAGTGAATGCTGTATTTCTATTGTTTATACCTCTCAATCATTGCAATGAAAGATAAAATGATTGTCACCGTGAGATCTCTCCAGGGTTGGAAAATCCTGCCTCTGAGTATTATAAAGTGTTTTGCCATGATAAGCCTTGAAACGTATGGATCTATGACTCAAACTGGACATTGTGGAGCGTATTTCATGCTCCACCAGTACCTGAGGCAATTCAATGCAGCCACTGCATGATCTGGTCTTGGTCTGAACATCCACTATGGCAGTCAGTACTTCCATAATTCAGAGCTGATGTCTTGTCCTATTTTTATAATGGCCTTTGTTCCACTAACCTCAGCCAGACAGTGTAGGCTTACTGTATTCTTCTTTCATTTTCCTTTCTTAAAAGATGAAAAACTACATTGTGATTTTCTGTCCTCCATCTTGGTTAAAACTCCAAGGTGCTGAGATTTAACTGTGCAGTGCAGCAGTAGATATATCTGTTCAACTAGGGAAATCGGTCATAAAACCCTTGTGTCATGTTCCTGCTTTACAGAAAAATCAGGAACTGAAACTGACCTAGAGGTGGCTCTCTGTTGAAGGACAAATTTAGAGTTCATCTCTTTCCTGTGTTATTGGTGTCATGGACCATGGTCCATGCAACTAAGAAAAAGCTCATAAAACTTAACTGAAGTTTTATATTATTTCCTGTTTGCCTAGATCCTTGCACTGCCTTAAAGAGAATCAAAATGATCATTTATGAAATTTACTCTTTTTTTAAAAAGTCCTACTACCTGCCAGACAGCTTTTAACAACCAGTTAATAATACACTTAACAAATGTATCAAATTGGTCTTTTGCCAGAGAAACAATGAATCCTCCCAATGGCATGATGTCTCCATCTTATTGGAATAGCATCATTTCAATTTGAACACTTCTCATTTTCCATTGGAATCACAGCACTTCTCTCAGAGGACTCAATCCCCACTACAGTACCTGGTCCTTTGGTGTCAAGCTTTGATTCTTTGTGAGAATGGATTATAATTCATCCCAGTCTGGCTGTAATTATATTCCACACATGTGCTTTGTAATAGACCTAAGTACCAAATGCTTTAGGTTGTGGATAATATGCACATAGGTGGAACTTGCCTAAACCAACCTGTCCTCTCTTAGAAAAACAATAAGCATGCTAACCCTCCTGATAATCAGAGCAGACAGACAAGATAATGGGTGTGGTATGCAGTTGCACTTTAAGTTGTCTTAGCTGGGGGACAGGATGGTTTGAAATGCTATCTCCATCTGCCCTGACATGTAGAATGGCTTGTCTTTTTCTGGAGGGAAAAAATACCTTGGTGGGGGTCGGTGGCAGTTAGGGATGGGAGGGGAGTAAAGGGGAGGGGAGGGTAATGGATATGTGAAGACGGAGGGGTGGGGCAGCTACCTTCAACTACCTTTAACTACCTTCATCCAACAACCCCAGTAGCCGATTTCTGAAAGGTCAGAGTCTGTTTCAAGCCCGACCTAAATCTCTCTGTCAGATAGTTTGATCTGCTTTCAGAGAGCTCCCCACTCAACCCCTCCCACTGCTCAGACACATCACATAAATGTTCTATAATTCACTATTATCATGTGACAGGGGTTAAAGGTTTACAAGGTTCCTCTATTGGTTGAGGAAATTCCACCTCCCACAGGCTGCTGGTGAAATCATTTTAAAACTGTAAATGGCAAGTGGTGGAACTAAATGCAAGGGCGTTTTATTTAAATATGAAAAGCTGACATTTGGGAGAAACAAGGTTTTTTCCTCTGGCGGCGATGACATCTAAAAAGCCGAGACGGTTTGGGATGTCATGATGATAATGTCACCAATCAGGAGACATACTAAATTAAATATTGGAGGTAATATGTCGCTGTGGTATTAAGACTACAGAAGGCATAACACATCAGTGAAGCAGCGCTATAGTTTCCTTCCCAGAAGGCCTGAGCTGGATTAACGGTTCAGTCAGCCGCCTTGACAGGCAAAATGTGGCTCCATTTTCATTAATTCAGCTGTTTTCCCCTCATTCACATGTAAATGCCAACATACTGTTGAAAAGATAAAGATCTCTAAGACATGCATGATGGCTGAAATGCAGATGTCTTTAATAATCTGTCCTCTCACTACTGCAGAAATTCATCAAGGTGTTTTTGCACACAGCTCCATTAAGTTCACTCTGTGGAAGTGAAACACAAATAGGTTTTTTAAAAGGGTTCCTGTGATGTCTGGAACATCTTTTTTCAAATTCTTTTTCCTCAATGATTTGCATTAGAAAGCATTTCTAATCTCTGTTTTTATATAGAAATAGCGCAAGTTATATTTGACATATATTGAACCTTTGCATCATAAACTGCACAGAGCCATCACGTCTGCCAGCCGACCAGGCTATGATTCTTTTTGACAAAAGACAAAGAGGTAACCTGTCACCAGTTTAATTTAGGTGGTAGTTAATGCTGATGGGACACTATATACATGATACTATAGTCACTATATGTGTAGACAGTATTAAACAGGTATATATTTACATACAATCTTGCATATTGCATCTTTAACAGAGAAACCTGTTACTGTACAATGCAAAGGGAGACTAATGAAAGAAGAAAAAACAGAATCAGACCATCTTGAAAATATATGATTTGCTCAGTGGGGATTAGCTTTCCCGGTCCCTTTTGTCAAGGTCAGAAGTGTGTCTAATGCTGGGGCCTCACGCTGGGGCTGCCATGTGTGTTGGTCAGTTCAGTGGAATTTTCAACTACTCCCACAACAAAAAAATCACCTTACTCACAGAAATGTCCAGGAATGGCATACAGTAGCTGAAGCAGTGTTGTCAGAAGTGAAACTAAATGAGATCATGGGTAAACGCACACCCATACACACACACACACACACACACACACACACATACACACACACACACGCGCGCGACTCATTCATTTCACGTGGTAGCGTGACTCACCAGTAGCTTTGCATTGTTCGTCCTGTGGTGAGTGTCAGGTTCTTTCCATCTAGTAATGATGTCATGGTGAAAGACATTTGACAGGCCCAGGGAAGCATGACCATATCAAAACGAGAAGTTAAACGCTGTGTTTGCTCAAATCTCAGTGGGAGAGCACCAGCTTTGTTTAATGTGCAGGAAAATTAAAATTCGATGAAGTCCACCTTGCCAAGAAGAAACTCTGTGGGGAAATGCTGATGGAATGAGGCAGCAGTGAGTGAAAGCAGTTAAATAACTTGTGTTATCATGCCTCTGCATTCTGATTTATTGACTACGTGGGCAAAACAGGAGTCAAGCAGTGTGTTCTGAATGTAATCTAGGAAAGGTTTTTTTTTCTATGTGTACCAGTAATGTTTTTTTATCTCATAAAATTGTTAGGTTGATATTCTATTCACTGAAGAACTGTTCCTGAGGATAGGATCAGACTCATTTTCCTCTGCCACTGCATCAAACTCACGAAGACCTGTACAAAAAATAACCTGGTTACTGAGGAATTATTATATTATCTATTAAGGAATGTCATTAGACAGTAATAGAGAGTGACATGAAAGATGGGCGGTGTGAGGGTGGGAGGGTGTGCTCTACAAGTTGGACTCAAAGGCGATTCAGCATCCATATCAGGTAAAAAAAAGGAATTAAAGCTGATGGTGTTAACGCTGGTAGCAGAGCACGTAGCCATAAAAACCTTTTACACTAAAGCAGCATGACAGCATGAAGAAGCATAGTATTTTTTACCATTCTGCTACGTTTTTGGGACCCGCTGATGGTCATCCGCTGAAGAATCCTCTTGCCTCCCACCCTGTCTGCAGTTTTTAATGGAGTCATTTCAGCAGTAACAGAGATGGGACCTGCTATTAGACTTTGCTAAATGACTTTAGGGAAATCTACTCCCTTAATACTTGTGAAACCACACTCCCTATGTACATGGAAATTAAAATTCAAAGTTTTACCATCAAGATTGTTATATTTTTAATTAGTGGTAAAAGAAAAGTTTGTGAATGTGGTGTTTCAAAGAGATTTGGTGCTGTGTGTGTGTGATTAGGGTCCTGAATGGATGAGTTAGATTTGGAATGAGACTGCTGTGTGTAGAAAGACTATTATTTATGTAGATAAGAGGTTATTGCTACCCAGAAGCCCTAGCCATGCGGCACAGAAAGGGCCACTGAGAAGCTCCATTAGATAAGATTTAAATAAAAGATAGAATACATGTATTTGCAATGTGCTATTCACTTTGTAGCTGCTGAATACATTAGCCAACTAGTAGAGAGAAGACACTGATCTGTTGGTGGGCCACCCTAGGGGACAGACACACTTATCAATGTGATGAATTTTGGCTTATATTCTGTTCTGACACTGAACTGTGAACTATGATACTGAGGACTGAAGGGAACTGTGACCTTATGAGCTGACATACAAGTCTCCACCCTGTAGCTGAGATATTTGTAAGACTCAGCATCCTCCTTTATTCTAGACTGACCACACTCTCTTGTAGAGGGCTCGCTGTTGTTGGACTGAATGGAAAAAAAACCTCCTGGGATCCTGTTAGGACTCACTCAAAACACAAAAAAATCAATAGACATAAAAGAAATCTTAACTGGGTTTGGACTCCCATAACCAGTGGTCATTACTGCAGCCTTAGATGTCAATTAGCTGGATGCAGCGGAGAGTGGCCCCTAAAAGGAACCAGAGAGGAGAAAAAGCTCTATTACCACTGAATTGAAGGAGGTCTAGAGGAAAGCCATTCAGCAGTGTTGCCCTCCCTGGAGATTTTATATGCCTTTGACTACAGCTGGCTATTGAGCCCATATTCCCAACCTTATGGGTACAATTAACTTGGAAGCTCCAAACATAATGGAGACTTTGCACAAAATAGTGCTGCATTCAGGTTCTGAATATATGAGTTCATGAAGAAATTCCGATTTCAGGATTAGCATTGATCCCTGAAGCATCCAATTACTCTACTGAATAGACATCCTGGATGCATTTATGGGGATAAAATAGCCCAGCCTACTGTCATAGACCATTTAAGCAGCTATTTATCCAATGAACATAAGAAAGATGAATGATAACCCAACAAAGTGCATGGATGAAAATGAGACTGCTGCAGAACTCATATTATCCAATATATGGAATTCAGACTGAACAGCACAATAGTGAGCATACATGCTGTACAATGGAGCAGTATATCAACACTTTTACCAGCTGGACACAGTTGTTCAGATTTCAGTGTGTATTCTTTGAGAAGCCTATAATGGCCAAGCAGGTTTCTGTAAGCTTAACACACATACTTGCATATTTATGAACATGAGTGGGCCTGATATTTGAGATGAAAGCATTTGACTTGTTGTTTGACCTGCATTCCTGAGAGGTTCAGGTCAGCATGGTTCTGTTGCGCTAAAAATGCGAGCCACCACATTAAATACTTAAATGATGAACACGGTCATTAGCTTCTTAATTCTTTCTGCCACGTGTAACTTCAAACCCTCTGGTACAAATATGCTGAAATACAGCGACTACATAGGGTGCATATTTTATCAGCCTGAATCTTATCCGCTTTTCAAAGCCGGTCAAAACAAGTGTGGCATTTAAAGAAAGACACCGGGATGGCCACTCCTTTCAAGATAATTAGATTTTCCAGGGAGACGTCTGCTCTGTGACTTGCTCCAGCTTTTATTTCACAATATTTCATTTCTGCACAAGTAGGTTGTCAGTGCGCGGACTGGTCCTGATCATCTTAAAAGCAGATGGATTTGACAGAGAAACATTTCTCTGCATGCCAAAGGATTGTGTTACCAGTGTATATGTATGTAGGGTACAAACATGCCTGGGGGGCAGAGGGCACAGCAATGTGTTTTGGATTAATACTGTACAGGCAGGGGGATGTGGAGTGTGTGTTGACTTGCTGACAGAGTGGTGGCTGACAACATGGGCACAAGAGGAGACAGGAAAGTGGGTCATGTTGACATTGTTTGCTACTTTTAATTGGTGCATCTCAGTGGCTTCACAAAGCAGGCATTCATCTTGTGTTTTCCCCTGAAGGTTCCTAATGCTTGATGAAAGCACTACAGTTGTAGATCACCATGTTTGTGTTAAACCACTTCCAACTAAAGTGTCCGCCACCTACCATGTTTCCAGCACTTCAGCTCTTGGATTCTCTGTAAACATAAAAATAATGGTGCTGTTGCTCTTGAATGTTGTAAATTAACAGCCAAGATGCTTTGGACTCAGCAGACTGACTTGAATGAGTATGCAAGGGTTTGAACGTCAGCTTACAATGCAACTTCATGTTCTCTTAATTAGGATATGCCACTGAAGACATGATGAATAATTTCTGACTTCTGTTATTGTGAAATATTGTGCCTTACTCTTGTGTTGTACAGAGAGGAAGAGATGCTGTGGGAAATGGTATGGCTACATTCCGGATTTGAAACTTTGGTTAATTAACACAGCAATTTGTGTGGAGGAGAGCGTTGTTGCTGAAGTGACTTTTTTTTTTTTTTTTACAACAAGGTCTATTTGTGAGTGCAATTGCAAGACAAATCTTAGAAATGTAGCATTACTCAGACAAAAAATCCTTAAGATGAAGGAAAATGAAAAAATAGTAGGTCAAGGGAAGGTCTGTAGTTTTACTAGAGAGTGTAAATCACCTTCTGGGGTTGTCTAACCATGACACGAATGATAAACACACCTTGAACATAGTTAACATCAGGATGAGAGGAAGGTTAGTTGCATAAACTTGTGTGTCCTCATTTCCAAAGATGCAGACCATTGAATAAATGCATCCTCATTTCAGAAAGGCTGCAAGCTCCATCTATAAAGCAGTTTGAGACAACATGGGAATAAAACGTTTAGATGCACAAAGCTACTAACGTTTGCCTGCAGCAGTGCTACAGTGTTAAGAAAGATGAGAATTTAAAGTAGGAGGAACTGAGAGTCCTGACCTTGGGCTGCGATAGGAGGAAAGTCTACATTCGTCTTTTTTTAATTGGTATTCTGCTTCATTGTCCTGACACAAAAGAATACCAGTGTGAACTGGACCCCACAAAGTGTCAAATGCCACGGGTCTCTTAAGATGCAGCTAGGTTAAAGCCACTTTGAAAAGAAAGGCACAGCTATTAAAGCTTTTGCTTGTTTTTCTTCTTCTGTTTTCAAATTGCTCTACTGTGAGCATGGACAAATTGTGAGCTTCTAACTGTAACATCCTGACTGAGCTGAGTGCAGTTGTGAGGTATTGAACATGAAAGATTTGTCATACCAACAGGCAAAAACTGTACTATGTTTTGAAATATTTAACTCTATAAGGTTTTTAAAACAACGCATATAACAATGTCAAAAATCTATATGTGTGGTTAATTTAATTTTGACATTAAAGTCAGAAAGAACCTTAAAATGTGCAGTCCATAACACAACATTTGTGTTGTCATACAATTCCCTCCTATACTGTCCCTTGAAATCTTGCGGGTGTATTTTGCTGTTATCCCTCCAGCATGCTGTTTCTGTTGGTAATCTTAAACCTTATGCAGCCTGAAGCCCAGGCTTTTGGTTTTAAAGCTGACAGCCACCTCTGTGCCTGTGAAGCCGTTGGTGGTACAACATGATGCTTCACATATGACAATAGTTGTGGATCCCCAGTGCTGCCGAGCTGCTCAGGTTTCAGTGTTGTGAAGCAGGAATGCTGCCTGGTCTCATCCTCATGTTCACGCAATCTGCAGGAGTTTCAAATACATCTTAAGGGGATTACCAGTGAATTTCAGCTTTGAAGTCCGCCATTACTATGCTGTAGAACATTAAGATCTGTATTTATTGAGCATTAAAGACTTGAAGAGAAGATTTGAAGAGAAAGGATTTGTCCTTCCCTCTGATCTGTGATGACACAAGAATGTAGAGCTCCATAGAGAAGAAAGTAGAAAAGATGAAAAAGGTGTCTGTCTGTCACTGCTGCTAATAGCACCATATTTTAATATAAGCCACACCTGAATGTTATAATTGAGACAATTATTCTGTATGTCACAGTTATTGTTACTATGGCATTTCCAGGACAGACAATGGTCAGGACCTCAAGAAGGATCATTCATTATATTGAGTGATGATCTATATCTAGGATTTCTGCCATTAGACATTTTTTCTTCTTCCTCCTTAATTGCACTGGGTTTATGTGCTGGTGGAATAGTCTGAAATTCAGGACTCCTGCTGTTAAATACTGTAGAATTACACTCATCTAAGTTTTGGCTGAATATTAAACAGAAGCTGCAACTTTGAAATTTGGAAAAGTATTAAATGTTGGTGGTGGTTTAGGCTCTGTCACTGGCCTTACAGTTATTTTTGCTTTCGTGTTTTAAGCTGTGGCTGAATGTTAATATTAACGTTTTAACTGTCCTGAATCATGTTGAAGTTATAAGTCTGAAATTGAGTGCTTCTCTCCTTCAAGCTCACGTTTTATTTTTGGAAGCTTTCCTTTTTAATAAACAGTCCTTGCAACAACAAGCACTTCAAACTGGAACACCTAGCACGAGGAGAATAGTACAGGTCTTACGGTCTTAATCTTGAGCACACCCACCAACATTAGGATGCTAAGAGTTCTATGGTACAATTGATTTTCAGTCAACAGAGTATGCACACCTTATTGCTGGGCTTTGTGAAAGATGAGGCTGAGGGAATTGGAAATGGTTGCTCTATGTATCCCACCATCAAAAAATTAGTTTGGCATTCTGTTTAGATGTTTCTTTGCTGGAACTACACTGTTTGTTTACCAAGTCTACACAGTAATTGAGAGATTATTCCTTTGAACGGTGCTGAGACCCACAGTAAACCCTGGCATTACGCTTGTCTTAAAGTTGTGTTTACTGCCATAGGCTTGCCTCAGTGAATCTTCTTTGGTAACCATGGGTGTTCTTCTTCTTTTTCTGATTTGTCCCTGTGTCTCCTGCTTTTTCTGCATCAGTCTGCATCACAGACAGGCTGCTTTCTGATAGGAAAAGTACAGTCAGTCTCACAAACATTGCAGTTCTGTTTTTTTGGATTTGTGTGAACTTTTCCCAACTACACAAAGTCTTCCAGAGAAACTGCTCAACTCTGTAAAAGTTGACATCCTGTGTATGAATTACTAACTAATTTCTAAAATGATCTCACCATATCTCTCCACCACCTCTTTACTGCCCTCTCTTCTTACATGCACTCAATTTATTAACCAGCCACACTAGCAATGTACAACAGCTGTCATGTTACAAGGGCAAGGGCTGATACAAGGCTTTTTTTAATGAATTTGAAATATGTAATTAAGTTTGGTTTTTTGTTGCTCATCTCAGCACTGCAAACCCTTTCCCTGCTTCCTTTCCCTTCATTCATATACAAATGTAATGCTTTATAAACGTATGCAGGGAGATCCTCAGTTTATTTGTTCTAAGGGTCAGCTACAGAATAGCTGCCCTGGAGCTAGTGTTTTCCCTGACAACACTTAGGGAAAGCTGATGTTTTCTGAAATGGAGCAGTACTCCAGTTAAAGGATGATCTGTTCATAACTGCACCACCCTGCCACTTCTCCTCTCAGTAAGAATTAATTCAGAAGACCCAGAGGAAAGGACAGAGAGGAATGTGACAACAGCTTGTTCACTTCACATGAGGTTACAAACAATGATGCTGTTATGTCTAACAATGTCCTCTTAAAGGAACTTTTTTGTCAAGATATATTGATGTTTTCCATCAATGTTCACATGACTAAAACTGGATTTTATTAGTAGATTTATTTCCTACTGTCTGGTCTTTCAAACGCAACTTGATATACTGTACACATGTTACAGTGCTGCATACTTTAACTCATGAAGAGGAAACACTTCAGCATTATCTGCCAGAAGATGCTCCAGGAGATGGTTTTTGCAGTGTTTCTCCTGGCTAGGACTACAGTGGAGAGCCGCTGCCACATGAGAGCACAAATCTCATACTTGTGCTGCTCCGAGTTTTTCCTTGAGTTGGACTTGTGTAGTCAAGTCCCTCTTTACTCTTTGTCAGGATTTTTTTTTGTCAATATTTTTTCCAGAGACAGTTTTAGAAAGCACCCAGAGTTTCTTAAGGTGGTATTAAGGTTGTTCAATTTCAGAACTTTGTAGACAAGACAAGACAAGATTTGCTCCTTGATGGCACCCTGTCAGAATGTTTCATGTCATTCATTAGCATGCAGCCAGAGATGGCCAATTATCTGTGATCGTGGCGAACAGCGCTACACCCTGTTACCTGACTGAAATGCTAATAGTGTCAGAAGTTGTCATGTCAGTACATAGATTGAAGCGGCAGTTTGAGACTTTCCATCCCACAGTTCGATTTCTGGACTTGGCTAGTTTGTTCTCCTGCTAAGCGCAACTGAACATACAGATGGAATTGTCTACAGTTTCTGTCAGAGCCTGAAAAATCCACCCACCTGAGGGATACCGTTGGCCGAAAACATATATTTTGAGTGCTAAAACGCAAGTCTGATGCCTGTGTATTAGATATCATTAGCTGTGAACAGACAGAGCATGGGCTGTGGAGACAAGATAGTGTTTCAGGCACCATTGCACAGGCAGGATTGCTTGTCATTTAGAGTTATTTCAGAGTTAAGCTCAGGCTAAAAACTTGGCCTGGAGATTTCAGACATCTGAAAAAATAGCTTCTAAGCTTTGTTCACATCATTTCCAGCTCTTCTTACTCATCATATTTGTATCATTATTAGGGCTGCCCCTGTCCAAAGATTTTCCTAGTTGACTAGTAGTTGTTAGTTCAAGCCATTAGTTGACATTTATGATATTATTTTAGTTATTTAAATAGATATTTTTTAGGGCATCAGAAAATGGTTTGAGTTCCAGAGCTGAGAAAGAATGTTATAAGTAACATTGCTACAATACAGAGAAATACAAATCCGTAAAATATCAATTTTACAAGCACACACATGAAGTGAGCCAGCTTTTAATGACAATGCTAATGGCAAAACAGTAATGCTGAGTCACAGGCGAATCTTTGCATGCAGAGTTTGCATGTCACCTTCTTGGTGTCGTCCTTTACATGCTCGAAATGATCCCACACTTTGGATGATTTTCTGCCCGACATCGTCTAATAACTTTTTGGCAGGACCCATGGATGGACCGCAGGGACCATCACTTGCCTCGGCTGGGTGTTTTCCACTTCCTGTGTCTGTCGTTTCAAATTAAAAGCCCTCTAGCGTTTCATACACTAGTCTTGTTAACCACAAGGTGCAGCTCCTGAATGTTTTTTCTGTTGAGTTTTTTCTTGCTGACTAACCGACCAATGAAAACTTGGTCAACTAAGACATAACCAGCTTATGTATTGTAATGTGAGCTAACTGAGAACTAGCCTTAAGGCTCAGCCAGATTTTTTCTTTCACTCCTGTATTACAATAATTTCAAATATTCAACATTATTTACAAACGTGGTACATAACAATTTAATCAGTTTGTTGACATTAAATAACAGTTCTGGTTTAGGATAGCTGTGACTCTTCAGATTATAAATTTGTGTCTGTGGAATCAAATGGTTGAAGATGTAGCATGATTCACTGCTTAGATTAAAGCATTCTGTAATGAACACAAATGTGCATGCTGTAGTTGACTGTTCTGCTACAAGCTAGAGTAAGACCAAAGCAAGTCCAGATCCACAGTAGCCTGATGTTCTCTGCTGAGCCCAGGGGTATTAATGTCTAATTTTAACTTTGGGACTGGGTGGGAACCTCTCGAAGCTTGGCCTCTTTCGGCCTTATTAAGGAAATACCAGGCTGATCTCCTATGGACCAGTCACAGATAACACCCACCATCACCAGGCTGTCTCTCAGGATAGTCTCAGCACTCAGGTATTTCATCCTGGACTGCCCTCTCTTTGAGACAACATTCTTAACTCAACAGCAATGTGTAGCAGCAACAGCAGCTTGTGGGTCAGTCTCTCTGACATTTCTTTTTCTCACCATGTACCTTTTAACTGTTGCTGAGAGCCACTAGGTTTCTCTAAGCGTGTTTACCACTGATAAGTAAGCATGGTGGGATTTCTGTTTCAAAGGGATACTTTTGGCAGGATCTCTATCTCTCTCCACCTGCAGAGCGAGACAAAGAACACACACAGTCACATCCTTGGCTGATACTGGCCACCCAAGTAAAAGATGAGGCAATGAGAAAAAAGGCATCATTTTCCTCATTTATAAGCCTACCCACCCAGCTACGGTGCAAAGGTGCAGCATTTTCCAGCCATTCCTGTGTCTTTTGCTGACATATACAGCAGCTAATAAAGCTAACCTGAGGCCACTGAGGAATTGGCTCATCTCCAACCCTGACTCCTTTCTAGGTGTTCTCACTGCCTCTGCTTTGGTTCGCACTTGGCCTTTCTGTGGTTCTCTCTTCCCTGTCTAGTCTCATCTGTTAGTACAGTATAACTCTGTCCCTTTTATTCTAGTGCAGCCATTCAGTTCAGCTACTGTTTAATATTGTGTTCACATCCCCTTGCTCTTGCTGTCTCTCTGGACAACAGAGAAAAAGGTGTGTATGCTGTCACTTTTCCTTTGAGAAATACAAAAGGAACAACAGATTCTGTCAACATGGGCTTACATCTGTGTTTCTTGGGGATTGTTGAATCCAGGAGAGTGAGCCTATGCCTACATGCGATTCTACTAACATGATGATTGTAACTTTAGGAAGAGTTTGACTGTTAAAAGTTTCAGTAGTCTGAGCTACAAGAAGGAGATCACCACTGCTACATAAGAATCATAAACGTGTGCAAAAAGGGTTTAAAGAGTTGCTCGAGCCATTTTCAGTCTAAAGAGAACAAACTGCTGAGGTTTTGTTTAGTGCCATCAATAATTTATGCTTCAAAAACTGTTTGTTGAGATATCAATTTACCTGTCAAGCTGTTAATCCCATCAGTGGAATAGATGGTGTGATCATGGGTTGTTCACATTTTTTTCATCCTTTCACCATTGAGTGTGTTATGTTACACATTATCTACCTTGTGTATATCTTGTTCGGACCTTCTAAAGGTGATGCAGAGTGAGGAAGATGGTGACAGAACTGTCATTTAAAATATTTAAAGTTAGAAAGGATTGCTTCCATCCACAGAAGAAGAAAAAAAACTGTGATATGCAAATAAGCCCAAAATGCAGGATAGATAACTTGAGGCTTTTCAGCTTTGTTCTCCCTCTCTACTTCTCCTTCACTCTCGAGGCTTGAGCCGTGACATGCAGCTTTGAAGAGAGATGCTTTGGTGCAGTCAAGAAGCCTGATGTTGCCCTGATAGGCTTGTTGACTGTTCTGATGCTCATTGAATTCAGTTAATCATGTGCAAAATAAATAAATAGATAGCCTGGGGAGCAAAATCATTTAATCCATCTCAATCTCATTTGAATACATATTTGCTCCACATTATGGCTGTCAAAATTGGCCAAAAATGACATTCAATTATTCCTTCTAAACACATGGGTTTGAACAATTCGAATAGCTATTTTTGTGCATTATGTCCATAAGAGTGCAAACAAATAGAATGAGAGACATAACTACTTGAAGAGGTGGTCTCGGTCCGGTTACAAACGAACTCCGGTATGGTTTGTTTGTGGTATTAACGTGATCCGACCTGGATCCAACCCAACTGCAGGAAGCATTGCACATTTTATGGATTAAACCAGCTCTCGTAGCCAGCTGCACTGTGCATGATCCTCCCTCCTCCTCTTCAGCCGACTGAAGGCAGCACGTCTTCTTTGCGTAACGTGAAGCAACACATTGTTCTCTAGACGTTGCCTTAAAGTGCGTTCAAATGTGCCATTCTGTGCATATTTTGGCTTGGTATATGGCCCAAACGGCTGGGCCTGATTATTCATATATTGGGTGAGTGCCTGGGGACACCAGCCAATTTGCTGTGCTGGGGGGCACCAATGTGAAAAAAATTAAAAAAGGTAAATGTTTCTGTGGTCAGAAACAGCAGATACACATTATAAAGCACTTGCTGTGTCTTTCAGCTCTGTGGAGGGGTGGAGGAAGAGAGAGAGAGAGAGAGAGAGGGATGCCGTTTATTTCAGTAATAACAGTAGTACACTTAATTGCTGATAGAAAATATCTTCAAAGACCATTTTACTAATCCATCCAACACGTACACCTTCGTATTCCTGAGTGCTATGGTTCATATATTTTATTCTGTTTTACAAAGGTGAGGGAAAATCAAGTCCTTTATAAATGTTGTAGCCTATCTGCTGTTTCTGAAAAACAAACTCTCCTTTCTCCAACCGCCAAAAGATTTCTGACCACTGAACGGAGTGACAGCTCCCACATGGCTTTTGTTGATACATTGTGGTTTTTGATACAAATTTTGCCATGTGAAACCAAACCGAACCAAAGAGAAAATGCACAACTTATCCACTGATTCAAACCAAAGCAAACAGGTGTGAAAATGCCCTTAGATTGCTTGGAGGGCAAATCACTCTCTCTGCAGCCAAGTTGGGTTGTGAACTCATCATCATTACTGAAGCTGAAGCTGAAGCTGAAATGAGCGAATTATTTGCTCATTTCAGGTTGACCTACATTTCATTTTCAATCAATGAAAGTGACATTGTGTGACTTCTGTCCCTCATGCAGTGCAGCTGCCCAGACCCATGCGAGAACTCACGAGGCAGACAGCCGCAGTAGAGCTGCTTTTTTCACAATTGAATATTAATTTTCACAATCAAATTTTTAACAATTCGATTGTATAATCAAATTTACAATATTCGTTGACAACCCTACTCCAAATACAGACTTAGTCATAACATGTATTCTGGCTATACTGTATGTGGCAACCTGAAGGAATGGTGAGTACTTTTCAAATGAGAAGTCATGGGATTTTGTGTATGAGCTGGTCTTATTGAGTAGAACAGTATGTTCTTTTCACCTGGAGATTCCAAATAGATTTTTTTTGGTCACGTTAAAACTTGCAGAGTTCTGATCATAGAGAGAAAACAGTGGTTGTGCTGGAGGGCAAAATTCCAACTTGTCTTTGGAAAACCAGTCTGTCCATGTGGGGAACAGAGTCCTGAAGGCCGTACACCCCACCTGCAGTGTCTCATTTCATCTACAAGTAACAGTTATAATGAGTCTTTGATGTAAGTGGGAATTTTATAAAACAAGTGAAGATTTTAAACTAAGGCTCGAGTGGGCTCCTGGTGATGTACATCTTCACAATTCACAAGTCAATATGCAGCATAAAAGGAAATTTTAACAGCAACATTCATATATGATATACTGTATAACTGTCCTCAATAGATGGAATATATTTCTATGTGTCACATGAGTGTGATGTTGCATTACTTTACTGGTCTTCACTGACAAGCTTCTCCTTACCTTTAATCAGGTTGTTCCAACAGCCATTTGATAGTGACAGACAGGAAACATGGAGAGAGAGTTCCCGGGACGATGGGATGCTGTTAGTCTCAAGCCCTGCCCCCTGACCAGCGCAAAACATTTTTGGTAGAGAAAAATGCCTATACGTACATACAATACAGCACCATCAGTGTCTGATTTATTAAACAACAACCTTGTAACTGAAAAACTTTAAATGCTACATTTTAAATGTTTAGAATCCATTACTAAATTCATGGCAAACCATTTTTTTTGTCATCATGCAATAACACTAAGGGTTCATTTGATGGAATAAGGAGAAGAATCGAGTCCAGTGTGCTTCAGGGCTTTCATTTCGAATTTGCACCATGAGACCTTTCAGGCGGCCTGTCATTGACGCAGCTGCCTCAGACACTGGTGCAGGATTTCCAGTTCTGACCGTTTTCACAGAAGAATGCATTGACAACATTAAAAATGTTGTTATTTTCCCCTCCAAACTCTTGCAGAAAAGTATAAACTCACAAATGTCAGTATCAATGTATCTCATGCAAGCAATAAGCTGTGCCTTTCCACTGACATCTGTCAATTCATCAAGCTGGAGTTTTCCCACAACTTGATCAGTAATGTCTGTTCCCATTGTATCTATTCTGCGACAAACAGTGTCATTTGACAAAGGCACAGTTTTTAATCTATCTCTTTGTCCAGCATAGTCTCGGCCAATACAACAGCGGCTGGAAGTAATAGGTCTTCAGCTATGGTGAATGGCTTTTTTTATCTACGAGCAAAGACACTACATAAGAATCCTTGAGTGCTTTGGCTGATCTTGTGGAGACTTTTCTCATTGTTTCATGGGATGGTCAGAAAGTTTTCTCTTAAAAAACTCTGGTGGCTTACCAACATGACGTTAATGTGTTGTGCTGAGATGTCGTTGGAGGTACGCTGGCTAAATGGAACTGTTGGGAGGGTTGCAGCTCGTTGAGGTAAATCCCATTAAAACATATTCTTCCTGATACTGATGATATTTTGTTGGCTCTGTTTTTGCTTTCTTTTTCACTTCTTTCTCCTTGTTAAAAATTAAAACTGGCGTCCCGTTCACAGTGAACAAAAGTCATCCTGAACGTGACTGTTGCTTTGGGAAATGACTGCATTGAAAATAGGAATATTAATATAGAATGTTTTATTGAAGTTATCCTAGTATAATTGTTTAAGGAATTATGCATGACTGATATTTTTTAAATTAACATTTTAAAAAAATTTCACATACCTCATGCTGTACTCCAACGTACCCCTAGAGGTACGCATACCCCCATTTGAAAACCATTGCTTTACACCACCAAGATGCCTCTCTCCTTCGCTTTTTATCTTTCAGTGTACTTTGACTGTGGAATATTAAATACCTACTTTGGTATATTACTTGACCTTTTGAAATCTGAACCAGATCAAAGACACATGGGATTGTTTTTGATGTTGATTTTAATAGAGCAGAAATATTTCCATGTGTTCCTTTCCTTCTGATGGAGCTCATTTCAAAGTGGTAGCTGCCTGTAAATGTGATTCTCACAGTTTTTCCTTTTATTGCACAGTAGCATTTTATTCATTCTCACCATGTCCTGCCATGAATAATGCTATCCCACTACACACTTTCAACTTCTCCTTGCTATTTCTAATCAGGGCTTCAGAATACCCCCGACAGCAAAGATGCAGTGAGTACTTAAGGGAAGGTATGTGAAAGGAGGAAGGAAGCTATTGTCTTTCAAATAGGTACTTGTAGGTGAGAATAGGTCAATGACCAACAGCACAAGTGTAACGTAGAAACTGTAGCTCACATGCCCTGAGAATGAAGAAAACATCTTCTGTCCAGCAGTTAAATTAAAAAAATGAAAAATGTATTTCATGTCTCTCTCTCTATCTCTCTCTCTCTGTGTGTGTGTGTGTGTGTGTGTGTGTGTGTGTGTGTGTGTGTGTGTGTGTGTGTGTTCACTTCTGTATATCAGGGTAAGTGAGTCAGAGTTAATTTGAGACACTGCAAACATTACAGGTACACAAACTACAGGGACAACAGGACCTTCTAGTATAAAGTAAACTACACATTTCCCTCCACAAATAGATTCAGCATTCTGGTGCAGTGCAGCTGTTGTGCAATGAGACTGGGAGTATCTAATAGAAATTTTGGACAGTGCACAATGACATATAGTAGATATATTTCACACAGTAACTTTAAATACTCAGTTGCTGTCTGTTGCGGAAACAGATTTTTCCAGAGTAATGCTCCCTAAAGTTGCTTCTCATTGTGATACTATCTCACTACCCGGCTACCTACATGAACATGACTAGTCTTCACCTGGTCAGGTGATGTGAGATAACACAGCTGAAAAGGAGACGACCTTTAGGCTTGCCCACACGCCTTCTTTCTGTCTTCATTTTCACATTCTGTTCAGGTTATTGCATGACTGAAGACACAGCGATCAGCCTGGCTTACCCTCACCTCTAGAGAGTTTATCACTTTATAATATATGCAGGGTAGAATATGGATAAAATCCAATAAATATTCTACATATAGAACCTGCTAAATCACATGAATGTCTTTTTAAACATACCAAGTCTACCCAGATATTCTTTTGCCTCTGACTTGGTCAGTCAGGAGGTATTGGAAATTAAAATGAAAATGATAGGAAGGTAGCAAAAGAAATGAGAAGACTAACAGAGGTGGAGAGATGAAGGAGGAAAAGAAGAGGAAGTAGAAGAAAGTGGGAGGAGGAAACGGAGTCCAGATGACTGATAAAGTTATAATTATGATTCAGTGCTTGGACTGAAGTGATCATGCACATAAGTTTAATGCGAGACTCATGAAATCATGATGTTCTGCTGTTAATAAACCATTAGAGAGCTCTGTAGGCATGTTTCTACCCCAGGCTGTCAGTTGTGACTGTTGTATTATTTGTACGAGATTGTTCCCTGTAAAAACCAATAAATCATCATCACAAATTCACGTCTGCAAGAAATAAACTGTCATTAGCAGCCGACACCCGAGTCCTTAAACCATCCTCAGTTTGTCAAATCCTTCCAGAGAAAATTATTAATTTCCCCTTAATCTGCTGTTGGCATTGTATAAATTGGTGCCATCACCTTGAGGATACATCTTTCCCAACAGAACAGATTGCTGTCAGCACAGCTGTTGATTTCCTGTCATTGTTTTTTCTTTAACTCACAGACTGACATACCTGAAAAACACACACTGCTACATTCTTGTAGAGCAGGCGGCGTAATTCTAGTCACTACTGTGTCACAACTTACATGTCACATGGCTGAAAGCCTTTTTTCCCGCTGCAGCTAAAAGCTCCATTGTTTGGCCTTTGTCCCATTTCAAGCACAGGGCTTGTATGCACGTGCTTGTGCTTGAAGTCAGTGAAAGAAGGAGAGCTAAACGGAAGTTGATAAAAATGTGTAATTAAGTTAAACAACAATCATGTAAAACATTTAACTGTGCTTTTGCTCTTACATTATATATCTATATTGTATTTACACTGTGATGAGGAATATGAAATCTTTCATTCTTGATGTTTGTTTGATCCCTCATCTGCTACCTCAAATTCAAGTCATATTTTCATCTATAATAAGGTACACAGTGCTACTTTTTACCATGAGAATTCACTTAAGCAATTGACTGGCCTGCAAGGACACCACTCTGCTTGAATAATCCTTTACATCTCCTTTCATTCTTCTCATTCTTGATACTAATCTTAAGCCACATATTCAATTATGTGAACCTCCCTCAGCACCATTAAAAATAAGACACTTTGCCTGTTTTTTACCTCTTGAACCCCTTATTATTGCTCTGACCACACAGGATAAAATAAACTGAAAATTGAAATGTTACTGTCAAGTTAGGAATCATTGTAAATTAGGGCCTTTAAAAAGGCACAAAGGCAAATGCTCTCTTAGTTGAAACTCCAGTCATAAGTAATGGTAGATGAAGCAAGTGAGCATGATGTCACCCACTGCTTTGTATTTTAAAGTGAGGAGATAAGGCCCATGGCTGCTGCCTTGCTGTTTGGGGGCCAGAGCAGCCAGAGTGAGGCAAAGGGAGGAGCTAATGACAACAGGATGAAACCTGAATGCCTCATGCACAGGTGACCTGTTTAACACCTGGAAAACGATCCTACCTATCATGTTCTGTTGATGGCACGCACAGTCATCAGTGTGATATATTTCTTTGAAAAAGAGTTTTCCAGCCCATTATAGGTAAGCCAAAAGTTCAGTCAAACCCAGAGTTTCTTTAGAGGTTTCTGGTTTTCTTCTTAAATGTCAGCCTCCTAAAAACAGTGTTTTATACACATTTAACTCTTTTTAGAAAATCTCTTCCATGGTATTTGATAGATAGCATCTTAATCCTTTTGATATCTACATAGCTGCCAGATAAGGCAAAGATAGGCCTGTTTCCATGGGGTGATGGGTTTCCTAGGGTGGATTTGACATTTCTAGATAACCATCCACAGACCTCATCATGATACAGCGCCCATTCACAGCTCTGTTTAATCTCTCTTTCGTTCATATCAGCCAAGTTCTGAGTGTCTGAGCATTTAGCTGCTGATGGACATTTTTTTAACCATTTGCTGGAGAGCATCACTTGACGGGCTGTGTCCATTAATATCCACTTTGATAAACATGGAGAGCTGCCATGAGTTGACTCTCTCTGTGTTTCTGGTAATGGACCTCCGCTGAGTAGGCAATTGTGCAATTCACATTCCTCAACTGGCAAGTGCCCGCCTTATGAATGCACACTAACAGGAAAGACGACAGGGCATCTGCTGAAGGTCAAAATTTCTTCTCCACTCTTAATTGCTGTACTTGTCTCTCAGTCTGTGTCCTGAGCTCAGAAAACAAATGCTTGCAGTGCCCATTGTTTTTTGGCAATTTAGGTGGTTAGTAAGTAATGAAAGGCACTCAGGTTTATTTTTTTAACAAGAGGGTCATATGTTTGTGTTTGTCTCTGCTGACAAGCATTATGCTGGTCTCTAGACATGCTGGTGCCTCTGCAGCCTGCTGAAGCAGCAGAGGGCATTTTCCCATATAGAATGAATTAGCCTCAATTCTCAAGGGTACTCTTCTTTCCGTCTCCACCTCCCCTTACAGGGCACCACATACAGGGGCACACAGAGGCCAAGTTGCAGCTGATCAGGAAGTTTATATGAAGTGTGTTTGTTTCACTTTGGGAGGAGACCAGCAATAACGTATGGTCCCCTGAGAGAGGTAAAGGGAAAAGTAGCAGCTGAGGTTCTCAACACAGCATAAAAATGAGGTGCAGCTCTTTGTTCTTTCAGATGCACAGGTTTTTTTCCAAAGTGATGTGTTCTGAGTCAGCCTGTTACAAAAACTGCGGCCACTTTTTTTTCTTGTTCACTGAAGGATGAAAGTCAGATACAACAGATGATGAAATATGATGATAACACAACTAAAGCAGAAAAAGAATTTAAATATGAAAAAATGTAATCCAAAGATTATAATTCAAATCAAATTGTTATCTGTCAAAATAACAAACTTAACAAGCAATAAACTCAGTCTATTTGCCTCTTTGTGCATAATGTCTCTTATGTTGGGAACTGAAAAGTTATTTTTGAGTGCAGTTGAAGATACTGAGCATTTAGCATCTCATATGCCCAGATTCTAAAATTACTTGACACATTTTATGAATGTCTTCCACTTTTCAGAAGGAGTCTTATTGTCTTCCTCCTACCATTTTATACTTGGGTCAATTGGTTTTTAATCACATTTGCCTTTTGTTCTGGCTTTACTTAAACCCATGGGTGTCCCCTAATCAATCTGTCTATCTCTCTGTCATGGTTGAAATATAAATAGCTGACCCCCTCAGACCTCAAAGTGGTCTGCATTCCTCAGTGGACACGTGAGAAATAAGGAGAGATGAGCAAGGACAGTAAATAGGCTTTTTTCATTAAGTGGGAAAAAAGACCTGTGCAATCCATTTTTCTGAGTTGTGGATCTGAGTGTGTATTTAGTCCCAGGTAGCATGGTAATGACAAAAGCAGCTGCTAGGAAGAAGGTTCCAATGTGACCCTATACTCCTCCTCCTCCCCCCTACAGAGGAACTTCAGAGGCAGTGGGAAGAGTTTGTTTGACCTCCATGACCTATCCTATCCATTTGGACTCATGGCTGGAGGGAGAGACACAGAGAGAAAAAGAGCTGTTTTGCTCGCAGCCACCTGTTCAACATTTTATCTTCCAGCAGAGTGTGTGTTTGCACAGTCTATATTTGCATAGCCAATGTTCTGCCTTTACCAGCGAAGTACACAACACCTTTTCAGCTCAGGCAAAATGGTAAAAGGCTGTTTCCCCTTGCTTCCAACATTGCCTCTTTCCTCAGGCTACAGGGATGGTTTGAACAGCAGGAGATAATGTAGTGCCACAATTTCTTGCTCAAGTAAAAGTAATTTTTCCTCTCTGTAGTCAAAGTAAAATTACAGGTGTAAATATTTACTTGGATGAAAGTAGAAAGTACCTAAATCGACGTGTGCAGAGCCAAAAGTACAATGGAAAAATAACCAGTCAAAGTTGTATGTATTTTTTCCATGAAATGGAAAAACAAGCAGAGGACAAAACATTTTTATTGTGTGATACAGAAGTTTCTCCAAGGTGGATAAGTTTTCTGCAAAGCACATTCCTTGAATAGTTTAGTGTTTTCTGAAATACTTTTGATAGCCACACTCACAACACAATACTAAGGGGCAAGAAGACCAAAACCATCAAATATGGAGAAAAGGCGAGTATTTAATGATAAAGGTAAGGTTTCCTCACTAGACCTCACCAGAAGTCATCAAACAAGGCAGATCAGATCAATAAGTCTCAAGACAATGACAATAAAAGTCTTAAAACTAAGTTACTGTTCTCTGGAAACAGGATTTTTTCAATTTGTTGAAGGAAACATGTTCTTTTTAGTTCGAAAGACCTTTTATTGATTGATTGACTTATGGTTATGTTGTCCCTGTAAAATCTGGCTTTTAATGAATAAGTCAACCTAGGAAAAGACATTTTAATAATTGAATTGAAACAGAATGCCAAGCATATCTCTAGTGATCAATATGAAGATTTCAAAACGTTCTCTCCCTGACCATGAGTTATTTACTTTGGGAATGGCAGTGGGGCTGTAGTGGCAGGTGTTTGTGGGAATGAAGGGAATCTGATCTCAAACAATAGTAACTGATGGAGGAATGAAAACACTTGAAACATTCATGGCCTTCAGTCCTGTTGTTGCTTACAATCCTGGTATGTTGGGCCGTGGTGATTTGTAGCAGCAGAGTGCTGATTTTTTTTTTTTTTTTTTTTTGGTTCTCTACTCTGGCCAAATGTAGCATCAGGGTCAAGGCCATGTCCACCCTGACATTCCTGTTCATGCCGAGGCACTCTGGAGATCTCACACCAACCTCTGGTGTTTCATATGAGAAACAAAGGAGGTTTGTGGCCCTCATCCCTTACACACAGATACAGATGGCGTTCTGTATCTAAAGCAATTCTTACATATTGATAATTTAATTGCTAAGCAATGCCTCTGAATGTCGAAAACTCCACAATTGGCACTTTGGTACAGTAGGTACATTTGAAATTTCAAGGACTTTGTTTAGATAAGGAGACCTCCCACATCCCCTTCCTAACATGCCTCCTAACAGAAAAATGAATTATGGTGGAAGTGTGTATGCCTGTATTTATTCCCTGATGTGTGTGTCAAGATAGTGTTATCTAGGTAGGTCCAGGGGAGTGCTAACTCAGCACTGTGTGTGTCAGTGCAGTGAGTCAGGTCTACTTTTCAGTAGTGAAGGCGAAAGCAAACAAAGAGTGCCGCCTTATCACTCCCTTCTCCCCACCTTGTCTGGCTGTCCAGCTGCCTCTAAACCTCATACCAAAGAAAAGCCTTATTGTTTTGTGCTGCACTTTTGATTTTGATTAATGGAGGGAGAGGACAAGGCAGGTACTGAAGTGTGTGTATGTATTAGTGCATGCAAAAGAAGGGGATTATGAACTGTCAATCAATTTGCTCCCAACTGTAAAGTTCTCAAGCAGCAAGGCTGAGGATTAGAGCTGGATCAAAGCACTTATTCAGGCTTTAAAACTTGGTTTGAAACGGACAGGAGAGAAGAAAGAGGAGGGTGGACTGAAGCAGGAGGGAGGGTAATGACAGGGCTGTGCTGTAACACCTGCAGTGTTGGGGGAATCTGTCATAGTAGCTGCAGGCTGTTCTGAAACAACTTAATGCCCAGTCAGAGTCCAGATGAAGTGCATGCATCTGCAAAAGAAACCATATGTGTGTAAATGTGTATAAATGGATGTTTGAGCCGAACCATCAGGGGATATATTACTTTTTGTTACTGTTAAAAAAGTTAGAAAATAATTCGACATATTGTCTTATCCACATTTCCCTCATTTTCTGTGCATTTGTAGCAAATGCTTATGTAAATATTTTCTCTTTTTTAGTGCATTAACTGTGGGAACAAGGGTTGTGTGGTGGATTCTCATGGCCACTGGATAGGCGAGCCATCTGGCAATGTACCCATACAACGTGTGACACTATAATTGTATACTGATGCTCTTTCACCCTCTCTCTCTCTTTCTCTCTTGTTCCCTTTCTCTCAAACAGCAGGGTATTTTTCTACTGCTGGTGTGGGTGGAAAAAATGAGGCAGAGTGGGTAATATGGTGGGCATCACAAAGTGGATTCTGCTCCACTGTCAGCCCTCAGTTCAGTTTGCATTGTCTTGCCGAGCTGGTGATGTTGATAGGTATGCGCCTGCGTCTCTGACACATTAAAATCCAAAAGGACGCAGTAAACTCACTACTGATGCATCCAGGGGATGCAAACTATTTTTTCTCTGATAATGCTACAACTAATCCATGTTGAAATCATATAAATAAACATAAAAGAAACCTCACTGTCAAAAAATCCTTTTTTTTACCGTCTGTGCATATATCTCTCCAGCACCAAACGGGAAGCAGCAAACCGGCAACGGTTCGCTTCTCCTTCCCACGGTCTTCTCCTGCTAAAATAGTGCATGGGGGAGGTTAGGGTTAGGGTGGGTAAGCTCAGCATTCTGGTTGCTCTTTAGCTTCCCTTTTTATGAGTCACATTTACATTTATTTACCCAGAAAAAGCTAATATTTCTCTATATAATATGACCTCCTCTTTCTGTCAGCTGCTGTGTGTCTGCAGTGTATTTACAGATTTGGTATTTTATTTGTTTAATTTTCAGATACATTTTCAACATACATGGATATAACCATAATTATAACCATATAACATCAAACATGAGTTCAACACTACAATTTGTCAAATTTTATTGGGGACCCACTCAATTTCCCTGGGACCCACTCAAATACCACCTGTGGGTTCCAGGGACTCACTACGTTGAAAACCTATCAACATCACTGCAGAGCTTTACTACAGATAGTCAAAAGTGGTTCTCAGGATATTAACAGAGATCATTACTACATTATAAGGACACAGAGATCATTATTGTCATCACAATCACTGCCTTATGAAACAGCAACGGAAAAAGTAAGGTATTTCATGGAACAACTGTAAAATTAAGGACATGACACTTGAATGTAATTCTCTGATGTTTTCCTGATTAGTGGATTATAAGAAAGAAACATCTGTGTGTCTAATAGGCTTATAATCGACATGTAACGTATCACAGTGCACTTCAAATCAGTCATTAGTGTTATCTGATGTCATCTGGTGTATCAAATTTTCGGACACTTTGAAGGAACGTATTGATGCTCACATTTCAGATATTGATCACTGCTTTCTCTGAGGAGGTTGAGGCTGCATGTTTTGCAAGCTGTGTGTTTGGCTTAACAAATGAACTTATGAACTCATGCCATGGAATGTATAGAAGGGTTACAGTGTGTGCATGTTTCTACAAAAACCTGTGTCCTATAACAGTATTATTTTGTACCTTAGGTAAGACAGAAAGGGTACTGTAGTTACCTGTTGTTGGTACTGGATTCACTCAACAATCTGTGGCTTCTTAAAGTAATATGCAGCTTTTTACAAAAACGATGGAACAATGGTAATGTGTTGATTCACATAGTGTTTATTCACAAATCTGGTTGATAAATCTGATGCAGATTTGCAGTACATGTTTGTTTAATCACAGCGCAAAATATATAATAAATTATATTCAGATGCAAATCTGGATTTGGGAATTCTTCTTTGCCTTTGCAACACTGTTTGCCATCACAAGTAGACTGCAACCAACTGAATACCCCTCCCCATCCTCATCCCCTTCCAAGAATGTAGGAGAACCTACGGCAGTCTTGCCAATTTAGCGACTTTGTCGCTAGACTTAGCGACTTTTCAGACCCCTTTAGCATTTTTAAAAAGCTGCTAGCGACATATCTAGCCACTTTTTGGACAGACCTTAACTCCTCTCTTTGAAGGGAGTCACCAGTATTTCTCAGTGAATGAGAGCTAATGTGGTACTCTGGATTGATTGTTCAGTGGGTGGGACAGAGCTGTGAATGTATGTATCTAATGACCAATCATTGATCCTCATTGTTATTATTCTAAATGATTTAACTTTACTAGGTTTGATTTGTTTGATTTTGTTTTGTCAAAATAGACAGAGTTAACAATAGTGAATTTATTCCAGTGCATGATCATCTCTCTATTAATGATACTTCAGTTAGAGTTGATACAACCTGCATAAAATGTTTTTTTTAAATATAAGAGGTAGATTTAGATGCACATTGAGGAGCTGCTTGAAAAGAAAAATAGCTAATGAAATAGCTAGTTACAGTCAGTTTAGTTTAATTTAACTTAATTTAATTTAATTTAATTTAACACCTGCAGCAGGTGGGAGACATGTGGGTCTAGCTAGCGTTACTTAGTAACGTGTGTGTGTGTGTGTGTGTGTGTGTGTGTGTGTATGTGTGTGTGTGTGTGTGTGTGTGGTCAAAGAGGTTTAATAAAAACTGTGTGTGATATACAAAATGTGCAGTCAGTGAGGTTTCTTGTATCTATTTCTGTGATTTCAACACAGATTTGTTGTTCATAATTTGGTTATGTCCCCTATTGCGTTGATAGTGAGTTTACTGCATCCTTTCAGATTGTAACGTGTCAGAGATGCAGGACACATATCAACTGTACATGCTACTGTAGAAACATGGTGGTGAAACATAGTGGGCTCTGTGGAAGGTGACCCGCTCCCTAGATATAAGGGGCTCATTGTAAAGTAACGAAAACACAACGATTCTTATTTTCAGGTGATTATACACTAATTAAAACATACAGGAAATCTTATTTTGGCCAGTTCACAGATATGTTGCACTTGCACTTGTGGTCATGTTTTATGTATTATTTTAACCCCCTTCAGAAACAGAGGTAGGAATCATTAAGTGGTCATGTGTCTTTAAAATTACCATGCCTCTGCTGTTTGCTCTCATTTTCTCTCTGTTATGCTAACACTGATCACGAAGAGCTTCCATGCTTGTTCACTGTACAAATATATGCAATTCACAGTAATTTACATAAAAAGATTGATGATTGATGATTCAGCCCAGAAAAGTCTTCATCAGATTTGGAAATAAAACAAAAAACAGGTTTAACTGCACAATTTAATTAGCAATTTTCATTAATGGAGGTCAAGATGTACCCCCCTGGGGGGCTGCTGGACTTAGCTGCAGACTAACAACTGTTAATTGGCCCAGTCTATAATGATCCATAATAATCAGGGAGAGAGAGAGCTGCTCTACTCAGTGATGTGCCACTGGTGGTCTATCATTTAGCTTAGTGAGAGATGGATGGAAGGATCGCCATTCACGACTGGTGAAAGCCAGTGATATCTCCCTCCCCGGACGTGCCATTACAGCACCCTCCCTCCCTTGGACGTTGTCCTCCCACCACCAACCCTCCAAGGCCCTGTTGTGCTTAGCACTGTTCATAATGCATCATACTGCAAGTCTGATTGCAGAGTGCATTTACCTTGCAGACCAAGCAGATGACTCTGTTTAGGTGCTGTGAGGGAGAACAATGGGAAGGTGACTATTTCCAGTGTTGAAGTCAAACTCTGGTTCTGTGTCAATCTCTTGTTGGTGGAATATCTCTTATATTTCTGGTACCCTTTGTTCCATCCTCGACTAATTTGAATTTGATGGTTTGCTTTTATCGCTTCCTGGTGTGTGAAGTCATCGTCTCCCACTATACCCACATTCAACTCGGCACTAATCGGTTTCCTGTTATTATAGCTAATCCCTCTACAAATTTTCCTTTTATTTCTTCAGTTTGTATAGAGGGTCCAGCAGGGTGAAAATGTATTACCCAGTTGTAGATGCGCTAGAGATTGGAAAGGTACTGTGAGGAAAGTCAACACATGCTGTTTAATTTCATGGAGAAAAGTACAAATTGATTCATATTTGATCTGATTACTCAATGTGTTATGTGTATATTCCTGCTAGTGATGCTAATTTTAAGCAATTTCTTAACCAATAGCTGGCCAACAACTATTTAAATCAATAGTTGATTTATCATTAACAATTTATGAAATACAGTGGACGTTTTTCCATTAAAAAATCATTTTAACCTATGATGTAAACTATGTTCACCACAAAATCATTTAAATTAGGAATTTAAACAGATTATGTAAACACCAAATTACTTGAATTTATAAATTAAATAACACAAAATAATACATTTGCAGAGCTCTCACTCCCATACATCTGTCACTGTTCAACCACTGGCCGACAAAATCCAAAGTATTAAAAACAACAAACAGCTGCACAAGTTCCAGCTTCATTAGAGGACATAAATTAGATCAAACTAAACGTGTTGGACACATCTAACAATTCAAACAAGTGTGACCCATCTTTCCTTTATCATAAGCCAGTAAATAACATGTAACGTTATCAAATAAATATAAAACACGTTCAACCAATCTCCCCGCAATGGACTTCAGTCTGACTAGTTTTTTGTATAAAATAATACGCATACCTGATCTACATGATGGAGTGTGTTGTTCACTGTAGCTAACATTAGTCCAGCTGCTAGAAACAGCTGCTCAGCTGAAACAGCTGTCCCAGGGACGCACAAATACTGTTGCTCCAACTTTATCAGTCCATGAAATCTTTCAATATTTACTGCCACCGCCAAAATGCATTATACTCAAAGCAGGGGAGTGTCGCTTATACAGTTCAACACTTTTGTGTTAATTTAGTTGGACTGTTCTGTAATTAGATTCCTGCTTCTCTTGGATGTTAGCACCACAGCTACAGAGGTGCTCTCTGCTGTCTGACATTCAGCTCCCAGCTTGTGTTAACCGAGCAGCTGCTCGCTGTTTGTTGTAGATTGCAGTATGAGTCTCAGATAGCTAGTGTTAGCTAAAGCCGACAGCTGCCAGGCAACAACTCCGTGTAATGGCTGCAGTGTTCATCAACACGACTGCCACAGTGAGCAGAGCGAGGAAAGCTGCGACTTACTTCTTCCTTTGATGGCAGGGAGGTGCGTTCGTTTTATAATTTGTGAGCCCTCATGGAACTTATTAAACAGAGAGACCTAGTGGTGCAACTGGGTACTACAGCAAATCTACAGTACATTTTCTGACAGTTACACTGCATGTCCTCATCTTCTGCATTGTCGGTTAATATATTTTTTATCAATTAAATTATTAATGGCAATTGCTCAATAATCGATTAATCATTGACATCCCTAATTCCTGCAAAGTATGTCACTAAAAATTAAAAGTGTCAGATGAATGCTGATGTGGTCGGCTGAAATACACACTCATACACACTAAAAATATCTACCTTAACAAATCCTTTAGTCTCATTTTTATTCTCTGAGTACTCTTTCAAAAAGTTAATGCTTCTATTAGAGGTGCACTGCTTCCAGTGCAGCTGCACTTGTTTTGGAAATTATTGTGTTCATACAAGCAACATGTGCATAATTAACACTAGAACTGCCAGGGGTCGCTATATACCTAAAACTGCCAACGGGTAAAATTTACCCGTGCACCTGGCTACTGCATTTCCAATACTAAAAAATGTACTCTGTCATTGTATTAAGGCATTGTCTTTAAAAAGAAATGTCTAAAGTCATGAAATGAGTTTGTTTAATCATCACCTGTGTTTTGATCCTCTTGTTTTATAATCTAAGTATCTTTGAGAACACTAATTGCTTTGCACGGCCGTCAGTATAAATCAGTCTAAAATGATTTGAAAATATTTGCAGATTTGGGTGGTGTGATATAATAAAACGACATTCTTTACATAATGAAATAACCCATGCCATTTAAATGACCAAAGTAGCCTAAATACCCCAAATAGACAATAATGAGGCAAAATAATAACAATAAACAACCACCACACTTATAGGTGATTTAATGTTGCAACATAATCAACATGACAAAGTGAAGCGCACAATTTCACCTAATCAGTTATTAATTTAGGCATTTCAACAATGTGTAAATAAGAGAACATCACCAAGAAACTTGAGGTAACCATGAAAGCTTTTTTTATTTATAAGATCATAATGCAAATATATATTTCTCTTTTGAGGTTCCATTCATGAAAACAGAGTAAGGCAACGGGCAAATTAGACATACAATAAACAATAAATAGTAACATGGCAAAAATGAATGAATAATCAGTCAACTAAAAATAAGTTTTAATGAACATTTGTGAGTAGGTTAAATCATCTTCATGTGAACATGTGATTATACTTGTCCCTCAAACACACTCTGAAGAGACATTCAGCACCTTGACTGTGCCTTTTCCACACACAGCTTTCCTGCACTTCAGCCACTAGGCAAAGGTTTTTTTGTCATTCTCCTCTGCTCTTTTTGTAATTTAATTATGACTTAACATAGTTGTCAGATTACACACTCCAACAAATGCCATTGCCTAGCAACTTAAAATGTTTAAACATAAACCATACGTGAAAACGCAAAAATAAATGCATTTCATATACGGGTAAATTTTACACAGTGGTGGTAATAGGTATAAATGCCTGTGTTTTTAATCTAAAAACATTATTTTAGGAAAAGTCAAAGAGTGGGGGACATGAATATTTTATTAAAACATAGTAATGTACAACTGGAATTTGTTGGTTCTAGTTGGTTGGTTCTAGTGTTACACACTCACAAACACAAATACATATCTGTGAACTGGCCATAATAAGATTTCCTGTGTTAAAGGTCCATTGTGTAGAATTTAGTGGCACCTAGCGGAATGGACTTGGCAGAAATGGAATATAATATTCAAAAGGATGTTTTAATTAGTGTATAATCAACTGAAAATAAGAATCGTTGTATTTTCATTACCTTAGAATAAGCCTTTTATATCTACATAGGGAGCGAGTCCTCTTCCATGGAGCCCGCCATGTTTCTACAGTAGCCCAGAACAGGCAAACCAAACACTGACTCTAGAGAGGGACTTTCACGTTTTCACAGCCACAGTAGGTTCCCCTACACATTTGGAAAGGGGGGGGGGGGGGTTGCAATCTGCAACATCAAATCCTACACACTGGACCTTTAAAAAAGGAACATACAGTACATGTGACACATGGATGTATTATAAGAGCTGGATGGGGCACCGCGGCTCAGCCTTGCAGCCAATTTTTCCCAGTGGTCACTCATGGTATTGCGGCCCAAAAAGCATTTTCCCCATAGACCACCATTGTAAAAGAGACGTCTGTAAAACTGTTGACAGGACACCTCGAACTGCAAACAAGGTCAATTATGCCGCTTTTTCTTTTATGAATGTTTGATCCATGGAGGTGTTATATTTGTAAAACTTTCCTCGAGCCGAGAAAAGCGAGGGCCAGTGGGGGAAACACCACTGCGCATATTCAGTGGGCCACACAACACGGAAGCAAACCCAGAAGCTAGAAACTTTTTGCGCCAGCCAAGCAATTCTCATTGGATTGAATGGGGGCCATTTTTGGTCTGATATCCAGCTCTTATAGTACATCCATGGTGTGACCATTCAATGTCTTTTATGCTGCATTTCCTGTCTGGTCCATTCTCAGCTAAATTTTCAGCTATTATCAAACTGCCTTCAGCATGAGAGCTTTTATTCTCACAAAATGGAGTGAGTCCATGCACAGGTCAGTTGGGTTTAAACATCTTAATAACACTAGCAGCGTTGCTAGGAAGCTTTGGAGAGTGCATTTGGGGGGGGGAGTGTGACTGAATTAGTGTAGGGATAGAGGAGGGCAGTGCTGTAAATCCTGCTCCTGTAAATCCATGAGAGTGTTTTAAGGAGGTGCATGACATTGTTTGCAAAACTCTGTATACATGTGTGCGTGAGACAGACAGAGCAGGCGGGAATGCACTAAACGTCTGCCTAAATAAAACCTGTTTCAAGGCATGCTGGTGGTCATAGGTAGTAATTTAAACTGCCAGAACCAGAGGAATCCACTGGGACTTACAAGGCCTGTTCTGACCTCCATACCACAAGTCACTGGCCTTGTCCTTCTTCTTCAAATCCAGCTGGCAGTAGTCATGCTGACTGCACCTTTTTTGTCCATGCTGCATGTCGTAAAACCTGAGCTGTCTTGCCAAAAGGAACCTTATGGGTTTCTCTGTAGTGGCAGCGTGAGGACAGATTTGAATAATGCAAAGGTAAACAAAGTGCATTTTAAGACTGACTGTGCTCCCTTATTCTTCAGCTGCTAAATGTACTCAGGCTTTATTATTCTTGATATTCCCCTGTCAACACCATATCAAAAAGTATCTATTTGTCTTAATTTTTCATTTAGCATGTCTCGGCATGCAGTGATGGTGCTAAAAGCTTTAGCTGACAATTTTTTGCAGGTGAGACGTGCCTAAACCAGCAAGCAGTTTCCATGTTTATAGCCTGTGCTGGAATGCAGCAAACTCAGTGTGTGTGTTTGTGTGTATGTGTGTGTGTGTGTGTGTGTGTGTGTGTGTGTGTGTGTGTGTGTGTGTGTGTGTGTGTTTGTGTGTGTATACGTGTGTGTGTGTGTGTGTGTGTGTGTGTGTGTGTGTATGAAATAGAGAAAAAGATGTGACAACTAAGGGCAGATGGAAGAGTATGGTGGGGAGGGTCCTGTCTGGCCTCCGAAGGAACCTGACTGAATCTACCCTACAGGCAGGTATTAGAACTCTGCTGCTGTGCATCTGCCACACCCTGCTAGTTTTACAAAAGTCGTCTTCACACTTTATTGATCTCAGCAAAAATGAGTAAAAATAGCTTCAGGTTCCAGGACTTGTGATTCTCCTCATGAGAGCATCCAACTTCATCTTTGAAAAAATATCGTCAACTGCAGAGGATTTAATGGTTTTTATAGCTTTCAGAAACATCTGAGGCTCCTTCATTTGTGTTAAAACTCCTGCATGCATTTTTGCACCGTAACAAAAGCTGTGATTAGCCTGACTGGGATTTGAAGCTCTGTGTGTGGTGACTGGGACAGGCTTCAAGACAGTGGTTTTACAACTCTTACTCAGGAACAGCTCAAAGGGAAAGTCCACCATAAAAAGTTATTCCTCTATTATTTTCATAAACATAGCCTTTTTAAAACCAAAGATATATGACAGCATGTGAAATTCTGTCTCCTAAAAGTAGTAGAAATATGAAGGGTGTGATCTTGACTTTGAACAGTTTTTTGTGTTTAAGTGAGAATAAAAAGTAATGAAAAATGGTCGAAGGCGTGAAATATGAAATAGGCTCCTAGAAAATCATTGTGGGTACTGTTTGTGTCTGAAGGCAGATTGATTGGTAAGCATATATATAGTTATAACACTTACACAGTAGTGCAGAAACAAGGCAATGTAAAATCAATCGTGAAGTATAAAGTATGCTCCCAGAAAATGATTGTGAGTACTGTTTGTGTCTGCAGTAACAAACTGCACTTTATTGTGGCCACTTCCTCAAGGCTCTGTGTTGCTGTTAAATGATACAAGGGATAGTTGTGTCAAGCAGTTTTGCTTGACAATGTAGAGTTGAAGATACAGACAGCTTACATGGCCATAACGTCATTGTTCTCCATGGTTACACACTGATTTCCAAACTAAAGGTTAACTGTATCAATGTGCAAAATCATGGCTGAAAGGAAAAGCGTTTGTAAACTATGAATTTGTTGCAGTGAGATAAACTGGCTTTCAGATAAAACAATGTCCATTTACCAGCTATAAAAAATGGACCTTTTTGTATATCATGTAAGGCGTTTTAACAAATGAGGGTTGGTAATGTGAGCCTATGTAAGAGGTGTATATTGACACTTTAGTTCAAACTACCAACTGAAATGTATTCCCTTTAGCGTCAGCTCAGATTGATACAGATGGTGCTGCCGGCAGATATTGACATATGCATTGATGTACATATGGCTTCTTGATTGCCGTTTATACTGGCGACAAATTATCTGTTAAGTGCCAGCAACCCAGTCCATTACTGACATTGACCCTAACAGCTTGGCTGTAGGCTACCAGAGGTGTAGTTTTACAGTGGGGTGAGGGACCCTACAGATGGTACAGGACTGTCCTCGTTAAATGCTGACATTGTATCCATCATTTACCTCTGAGAGTTATCCCAACTCCCTCAAGTTTTAATCTGGCATCGCTTAGAAGGAAACCTGCTAGCATCTCAGGGGAAAAGACAGACAATCCCGTATAAAAAATGGCATTACAGGTTTGTTCAATAGATTACATTTTTATAGTTGTTAAATTCAGATTTATTTGGCAATCATCATGACAGCCAGAATAATTAATCTCAGCCTTTCATGCAGAACATCTTATCAATATGCCACACTGTGTCTTTCAGGAGAGGAGATGCATTTGAATGATCAAAAGTAGTTGAAAGTAGAATGCTAAAAGGAGGATTTATTTTGGAGAAGGGGAAGGCAGTCTTAGCCTTAGTTAGCCTTACATTTGCCAGAAAAGCTCAAATTAAAATGTGAACTGTGGGATCAAAATGTCTCTCCTAGCTGACACAGTGCTAATGTGCTAGAGCCTTTCCTTAATCTGATCCATGGATCATGCTGGAGCTAATTACCATCTGCTCACTTACACTTCCTGGCCCCAGTACTCTGGCTTGTTTTCAATTACATCTCCCGAAATAAGATTACAGTCTTCATTTTTATTTTTGTCGAGAAGGACCACATGGCTGCATCTCCACCAGGTGAGGACCATTATGTGTGACTGGAGGATGTGCCAGCCGGTTATTTTCCCCACTGTGATGATGGTGGGGTTGAGGGCTCAAACCAGTGAAGCTTAATGGATCTTTCCTCTTCCACACTGTGTCTCCTGCGACAATCCACCATACAGAGTCGTTAGTTATATGTTCTACTCTGTTGTGCAGATCACTGCAGCCTTAGCATCACAGAAGTGGATTTAGACCTTTTATCTTCTTTCTTGAAGGCCCAACATCTTTCACTTATTTGGATATGCTGTGAAGTTTCTATTTTGCCATCATCTCTCCTGTTCTTCATTTCGTAAATTGAACCAAAGTGCAGGTAGAAATACAAATCTTTAATATTCCACATTAGGCTCCTAATGTTTCAAGAAGCCTTTTACTCCTTACATCTAGAGACATTGCTAGAACTGCAGATAACAGAGGAGTGGACATTTAGTGCCCCATTGTACCATTCATGCATTCTTTCAGCAGGTACCTAGTGGCAGACCTTGTGCTGTACTCTTATGCCATACATAATGCTGGGATAGACTGTATCCAAATCCTAACACACAGTACTAGCCTAGGTTACAAAACCCTTACTTTAAGTTGTGCTTTAAAGCTGTATCTCACTGGTGACTGAAGATTTCATTAGTTCCATGAGAAACCTCGCTTTGGGCTATGTCTAATTGGGCTTTATTGATTTAAAGCATAGAACATTAAGGCTGGGTATGGCTGAGATAGCAATTTAAGGCAATCAGTCTCTCTGTTGATATGCTCACGTATTGGAAAGAAATTGATATTGTTGGCTCCAAAAGCAGTGAAGTGGAATAAGATAGGGAACTTGATTTTTGCAAACGTATTACTTGACATAAATTTGTATTGCCATGGGGGTTGGGTCAACCTGTAGAGAAGCGAGCAGCTCTGCACCTATGAAATAGGGTGTACAGAGCATTCTGCATCAGTAATCGGTATTATGGATAGCTGAACTTTTGACTGTTATGGAGCTCATGTGAGATATTCACATTCATGACATGACTGATTTTTAATTTCATACATGAGCGTCATGTCATGACATGTAAAGGTACAGGTGACCCAGGTAAATTCAATTTTGAAGCTACTTCAGTGTTCCTGAGATAACAGCAGACTAATATCAGTGTGACCAGATGAGATGGATACAGTTTCACTTAGCAGGGAGCAGTGTATCTGATAAAACATTTGAGATCTCTGTCTCTTTGTAGTGCATGTCAGCTTACCTAATATTTTTTAATAGATTTATTTTTCAAATCGACAGTAAACATGCCAGCTTGCTTGTTCTCAGTCCAAGAGAGTACTTACTCTCAGTTTGGCATTCACCAGTTTCACTTTCCTTTAAATCCCCAGAAAGCTTGGCTTCAAATATAAAGCATTTCTCTGTAACATTAAATACTTGAGTATTTAGTAGTAAGTAGTAAAAGTTGAGTATATAGGCAACAATCATAGTTAAAGCTTGAAAAAAAAAACATACAGCATACATTCAGCTGCTGCTAAACTCTGATTGGTGCATGGAAATTACGTGACATCAACTAAAACTGAAACTGAAACAGACTAAAACTGTTCTAACTTTGGCAGAAAATAGTGTTTTCATGTCATCACTCAGAACTAAACACTCACTCTGGCCTTTAAGACTGAAAATGGAAGTACTGTACATTCATGAGGGGAATTTATGCAACTTAGTGTTTGTAAGGAAATCTTACAACATTCCCGCACAAATCTTAAAGGGACACTCCACCAATTTTCCACATCAAGTTTAGTTTACTCATCCACAAAAAGCTGGTGTTGTAAATTGGTGGTGTGGACTTTCAAAGGGCATTTACTAGGCAGGAGGCAGTAATGAAAATATGCTTTTGTTGCATTATGGGAAGTGTAGGATCCAGTGTTGGTGGAGCTTGACCCATCCAAGGGAATAAAAGTCAGGATAACTCGGCCTTTGCTGCACAGATTTTGATGATAAAAATAAATTGTCTCTCAAAAGTCCCCAACTTTATTGAAGTGCAATACTAAATTATTGGAGTACCGCTTTAAAGATTCTTTGTGCAGCCAGGCATTGCATTTTATGTGTTGCTGTTCTGTACAACAGCAGTGCCATCACTCAGGACACATGTTAATACTAGTTAATTCTGGAAGCGGTCCGCAGCCTGTCAGGGGGAAGTCTGTGGTACATATCTGGCAACAGAGATCGTGTGGATGAAGTATAAACAACTCCTCCTACCTGCGTACGCTGATGACACACACAGAGTCAACAGACAGCAGCATCACTGCTTTCCCCTCAACCAAGCTGCCATTTTTAGCCAGCCTACAGTCTGACTTTCAGTCTGCCTTTGATCACTGCCATGGCAGGAACCCTTTTGATGACTCATGCAGATAGGCACCCATACACAGGCAAAAACAATCTCTCTGTGGCTCACTCACACACTCAGACACATGTTGTTCAGTGGGTCATGCAGGGTGGTCTGAAATGTGATCACAAATAGGCCAATTTTGCTCATGAGCATAGTGGCATGTTGTGTAAATTTGATGTATTTTTTAAAAATATGTCTCCATATTGCTCCACATCTGTGGCACACAGTAAATTCTTTGGACTTTCTGTTGCTTTTGAGATTCTGCATGTGCAGGTCTGTTAAGCCATTGTGGCATTACTGCTCATGATAACACAAGTCCTCTTTTTATTTATTGCATTTATTCCTCTTTTTATTTATTTATTTATACATGCAGTCTGCCTGTGTGAGGATGATGGTCTTGATCATCTCTCATTATGTGCTGCTGTGGCAGAGAAAATGTAACTGCCACTTGTGGCAGATTTTTTTTCACACACTTCCTTTGGGCATATACATAGGACCACCGTAATTTTACACCATCCAGCGCAAACACAGCATTCCTATAAATTGAACTTCTCTGTGAGCAGGGAGTTGTCCACCCATCACAGTAATGTCAAGCTTTTCCCATTATGCCCCAGAGTAGAGACAAGTGGACGTGTTGTTATGCTAATGCATGTTAATCAACTCCTCGCCTGAATGAGCGCTTACCCTCTAACATTTCCGATATCGAAGCGACAGCGGACATGCAAATGTTTCTTCTGCTGTCCACAAGCTTGATAGAAGCAGAGAAAAATGATCATGGTGGTATTTCATACATGAATGCTCAGACGCAGCGTTTGGACAGGTTGATAAATGAGGCTGAATATGTGCATACGCCTTTGTTCTTCTACCAGAATGGGGCGTGTGAAGGTGTGTGGGTTAACATCCATGTCTGAACACACATACATAGGTACACATACACATTCTCAGACTTTTTCTCTCATCTTTGTCTTTCTCATTAAGTTGTAAGTCCATACCAAGGCAACAGAGAAGAAACACATGGATGCAGATATCAGTATTCTTAAATCTGTGCTGTATGTTTTGTAACAACTGTTGTCTTGGCCAGGATACTGCTGACAAAGAGAATTTTAATCTTTTTGTTGCATTTTTGCAACATTAACAACAATTACGTGTAAGCACAAGGTGTTTGGAGATAGTTTGTATATTCACAGAGCCTTTTCTTGTTGACTGAGTTGCATCACACTTACACACAGACACACAAACAGTTGACGAAGGACTGAGCAAGTTTGTCCCAAAGCTGAGACACTCGAACACCTGTCTGCAAAGCTAGAAGCTGAGCCGTGTCATGTTTGCTAACGGCATTGAATGAAGGATGTATATGCCACTTTATTGATGCTTCACATTGTCACTCACTGTTAAATCCACCATCCTCCCTGGGCTTAGGTGTTTTTTATTTTCTTATTTCTAAGGAGGAAGGTGGTGGGGGGAGGTGATGCAATCACAATTCCAGTTTGATTTGGAGGCACTGCTTGACACGAGAAATCACATTTCACTGTGACAGCTGCAGACTGGTATGGTTTGAGGCTACATGCCGGTTCACGCACACCCGTCTTCTACATATAGTTTGACGAGGCTAACTGGGATGAATTATTGCATGACCAAGTCTTTATGCTCTTGATGGAATTAATATATAGTCTTCACTGCATGACTTTTTCAGACATGAACACAGCCCCCCCAGGCACCACTATTTCTTTTGTACTGGAGGCAGTGTGGGGAATGTTATTTACTGGTTCAAATCAAATCCAACCAAAACTAACACTCTGAGAGTAATATTATGACCAAATTATTCCACTGCCCACTAAGGTGAAGGTTTTTTTCACATCACCTGAAAGTTATGTACTACAATAAGTAGGTCTTTTTCCAGATAAGCTCAGGCGAATGGTTAGCTCATAGTGACAGCTCACCATGTGTTTTAACAGAGCAAAAACAAACTGAATCTAAAAGAAACTCACATTGAAGCATCATAAAGAGGTAATATGTTATGAACATAGTGCACCTGCATCCACATGCATAGAACACATGAAATCAGTCAAAATACTGGAGGGCAAAAACATCTTTGTTTTGCATTATGGAATACTAACAAGCTATTTTTTCTGTCATTTCACAGTAACCTTGCTTCTCCTGTCTACAGATTCTTTACAATTTGATACTGCAGAGTGCTCTGAAAAGATGTGAGAGGGGGAAAAAATCCCAGTTGGATGCATCTTGCAAAGTGGAAAAAGTTTATAACTTTACAGTGTCAATTTAGGTGTTTTTGTAATGATGAAGGCTGGGTTGGGAGACCCCAGAAAGGTTTTCATCTCCTGTGGAACACATTGTTCAGCTGGTGGATAATGGTGAGATAGGAGCAATTGTGTTACAACTGCCAGAGCAAACAAAACCATGCCTTCAGGACAGAAAGGGTTGCAGGTTTTTGTTTGTGAAAGGCGGTTACCAAGCGTGGCAGGGAAAAAAAACGGGTGATAAAAATCCTCCGTAACTTTGCAGTCGAACTGGGAGGAAACTCTGCCAAAGTGTCCATGTTAGACCAAGAGATAGCAAACCCACCACACAGTGAAAAAAAAGTATAGAGTATAGAGATGCAACCCCTTTGATACACATATGATTTTTGGGAGAGGTGAAGTAAGGAGAAGAGTGTAAAATTAAATGAGTAAGTTGGCATGTGTTATGCAGTCAAATAAACCAAAGACATGCTGTGTATAACCATACTCCTACTGTATCAGTAAATGTGAGATCTAATCAAGTTATTTCTCCAGAATCATTAATCAGTGGTAGAGATTGACAGTATATTGACAGTATATTTGTTGCAATAGCCTTATGAACACCACTCATCCATAATTAGTTGCTGAAATCTAATTAAACTATTGTTCAAGCAATTTGACAGCAAAACTTTTTGAGAAGTTTTCTGAAGGTAAAAAATCTCACTGCACTTGTTATTAAGCACTGCGGGACATCTTTCAGTTGGATGAGGGTGTTTATATAAACCTTTTCTCTTTTAGGCTACAATTCACCTACCAGTAAGTCAAAACCCATAATTTGAAACCCAATGAGGTAGACCACACACAATCTTCTCTGCTTTCCCCTCTCTGCTATTTTCAGCCCTTAATCAGGGAGGCTAATGTGCTGTAACTTCCTTCCCACCTGTGTGAACAATGCTCTACTGTAGTACAGCTCCTGGCTCCCTGACAGAGATTGCTCTTTTGTTGATCTGACACTGCAGATACTGGAGGACTTATGGGTTTTACCTGGAGAGATCAAGTAGACAAACATGTACTATAGTCTTTCCTCTTAGGTATTCATAACATTGATGTCTGTGGGTAAATGTATAAAAAATGCATAGTAAAAAAACTAATGAATGAAATGAGTAAAAAACATGCTCAGAAATGCAAGGATGTTTGGCAGAGATGTATTGTGGTGCTGCAGCTCAATAAAATCTTTTGTTGAGCGTAAGAACATGTGAAAGGCAGCATGGTCACATCAGGCTAACATGATCTGGCGGAAAGGCCAGGCTGCACTATTTGCTTTTGGTTCTTAGGTAACCATTTTTGCTACCATTGTTTTTCCGTCATGCATACCATGCTGCAGCCCCAACAAAGACTGTTTTAGCAGAAATGCCTTGGTTTTAATATTAAAACTCAGTTTATCCAAGAGTATATATGAATTACTGGAGTAGATGTAGCAGTACATGTTTACTTAAAAATGAAAATGTAGCCCTAGTGTTAGTAATTACTCATTAGATTTTACGCAGTTTGATTGAATCAGTTCTTACTACAATGGCCCAGGATTTAAGTAAGCTAAACAGCAATTTAAAAAGCAAACAGGACTTTTTGGGCTCCTACAGCTGTAAATTGGCTCATAAGGAAATTCATTAAAAAGACCACACAAAGACTTCAGCTCTCTGGTAAACTTCATTTCCTGTGTTTAGTCTTTTGCCATTGAAAATAGTTTTTATCCAGCTTGACACCATTCCCCTGCAGCATCCTGGCATCCAGGTTTAGACACATGTCTTTATCTTGCATTAGAGGTGCTGTGAGTTTCTATTTTCTCACTTTCTGGCTAATGCCACTCGCCATTTACCAGTTGTACTGTTTTGTTTGATAAAAAATCCACAAAGCCTTTGTATGCACAAGTTTTTGACAATTTTAACACCACTGTTTTCTGTAGGTCACTGAAACTATCACCTTTGTATAAATGTGAAATCCAGTGACAAGAAAGCAGGCAGGAAAACAAATCAAGTTATCTTACACCACCTAAAATGAGAGGAGTAATACTTTTTTCAGTCCCACTGTAGGTTTTTGCACTCTGAAGTTTTCAGGCACACAGATTCTCATAATTGGCCATCCAGCTCGAATTCACTGCGACACTTTGTTTACTTTTCCATAACTGTTGTTGTGTGTTCAAAGATGATAAATTTAGCTGAGCAGGATTCTCATGTGACTTGTGTCTGCATTACCAGAAAAAACATGCATTTTTTAATGGTGTTCTTCATTAAACCATAACTAGTGTTGCACATTGTATATGCAATTACTTTAATTTGAGAGCAGCGTTGTGCATGATTTCAATGAAAACAAAAAAAATCAATGAAGCTTTATCGGAAGCTTCATCCACTTGTGAATAAACACAACCACAAGTGAACACTGACTTACTCATTATATCCCCTGGAAGGGAACAATATCGTGCAATTTTGCAAAATCTTGCAGGACAAGTATGGCCATATGTTCACTTTCACACAAAGACTGACAGATCTCAAATATCATAATTAGAGAATGTGTAATAAAATCACTGATTGCTGGACCAATCTGTGTTGGCGGTGGGATGCACAGTAACTCAGATGGAGATGTTATATCAATAAAAATTGAAATTCTTCACAGCTGAGTAGGACCAACAATAGAGTAACAAGTAAGATTGTGAGAGAAAATAGATGCATGCATTCTTGCACCAACACGTCTCTCTGTTTCATTATTATGGCTTTTCTTCATTTTAGGTGTCAAACCCAATTTACTAAATAAATGATTCTATAAAAGAGTGTAAAGCCACAGCACATCAATGAAATGGTGCAGTTGGTGAAAAACATTTGATGATCAGAGCTGTGCATGTGTTTTCCTTGGAACTGATTAGGTGAACTACTAAATTGGCCCTGTGAATAAAATCTTAGTTAATAATTATAGTGAAAATAAGACGATGATTAATCAAGATGACTTGATTAATATTCGCTCTTACAGGAAAATCATAGAAAATGACTTGTTAATTGAAACATTGTGTTTTGTTAGTTATGATGTGGTGTGTGCTTGATTACTGCCCACAGTATCAACTTGGAATAGATAGTTATTTATATCAGTACAAGTCAGCTCAGAGCTGACAGGAAGTAAAAAAAGGAAGAACACGAGGCTGCTCGAGCAAAAGCAGTCACTTCAGTCAGCAGCTGCACTTGTGCATTTTCTGGCCTCATCACTCTGGAATGACCAGAATCTGAACCGCTTCTTGTTCTGCCTGTTTAGCTAAAAGCTCAAAGAGAAAGAGTTGGAGCGTGAAGACCTTAGTGTCCCTCCACTCTGCTCCAACCTCCATCCATCCATCTTCTCTCCTCCCCTTTTCTCCGGTCTCCCACGCCGCACATGACTGGGCTGTGCCGCCATAGCAACTACTCCACCTCAGTGCTCCCTCACTTTTGTGGACAGAGGAAATTATTTTGCGGTAGCGTTGCAAAGCACAAGAAGCAGAGCTTGACCTGCTGAGCCTGACCTCTCCCACCACTGCCATTGAGCTTAATGGGAGGCATGCTTGAAATGTGGCGTCATGACATTTGGAGTGACAACATAGTGTGGTGTAGCTTTATTTATGTTTTTCATCAATCTTTGCTCACACCCATCCTTTTTTAGACATTTATACTTGGGAGGAGCAGCCCAGTCTAACCACAGTCTTCTCCAGGGTGTCTGAAAACTCTGGGATCATAGGGATATGTGCCACATATTTTATTTGATTTTTCTCTTCCCCCTGCCCTCACCGGTGAAAGGCCTCACATCAAGATATCAGGTTTCTCCTCATCAGATAAAAATGTGAATACCACAAGTACTTTTATACTTTTTTGTTGCTGGGTTTCCTGTGATCTCAGACTTTTTGACACCCTGTGACTATAACAGTTCTGCTGAAACATTTAAGGATTGCTGTGCACAAGCACACTGTAACTGTATTCGAGCTGGGGAGAGCATGTATTTCTCTCTTCATCTGCCCAGTTTTGGCCAGTCAGGCCCCAAATTAGCAGCACTCAGGACAAAAGCTCTCACTGCTGTTGCACACCTGTGACTGAGTCAAGCTTTCAAATTGTCTTTCTCCTCAATGGGTTGTTTGATGGCACAGTATGTTTTTTAAGAATACTTACCGTATGTTGCCTTTGTGTGTTGCAGTGTGGGGGACAGAAAGTGTGACTGCCGTGTATGGAGAGACCATTACTGTACCATGCAATGGTGGCGCTCCACCTCCGGAGGATCTAATGTTCATCAAGTGGAAATACGTAAGTAGATACTGTCCCACAATACTGCTTAATAAGTGTTTGAGGTTTGCTGAACACACACATCCAATGATTTGCAAGAAGAGGAAAAAGACAAAGATATGAAAAGATTTGGCTTATCTGTGGTTTATGTGACTACATGTTGTCACATAAATTTTTACACTTATTTTTCTCAGAAGAATTAGGAAGACGAAAGATTAATTTGAAGTATGATAAATAATGAAATACATAAAAATATCACAGCCTGATGGGAAGGTAAGAACCAAATATATACATTAAATAGACACGTGTCAATTTCATACTTTAGAAATAGGAAAAAATGACATAAAAGGATAGAAGGGGAATGGCATAATTACACACTGGGAAAATTGTTATAAATAGCAGGCTCGCCTGTTGTCAGAAATATAAAATATGTATAGAGGTGTACATACAGTAAACAATAAGCAACATACTGTAGCTTCCTTGTCAGATTCATCATTGAGATGTGCAGAACCAAAAAGAGATCCAAGAGATTTGACAGTTTTCAAACACAGTTTTTAATGGTTGATGTGCTTTTCATGATACAAACATCATTCTCTGTTCTAGAAATAATGCAGATGTTTATAGAAAGAAAAGAAAACCTAAACTCATCCTGGATATCTAAAAATAGAAGTCTTTATTGTGTTGACATTTTGATCAGAATTTTTTACAGGGAAAAAAAACCCTCCTTTAGCAAGGCTAGAGTTTTATTTTTTGCCAAGGGAGCTTTTTAAGGAAAACAATTACCAGTGTTTCATCATTATGTTCTATGTATGATTAAGAAGTAAATACAATAAGAGCCATTTATTTTTTCCTCATCATCCATCTTTCCTTCCTCATCCTGTACATACTGGATGTTTTACTGGAACCTTTGTTTCGTAGTAGAAGGACATATACAGCGTACAGTGCAGTCTGTCTGATTCAGACAGTCCATATTTTAGTGTGTTGTAGTAAGCATTGTGAGACAAGAGAAATGTATTGCACTCAGTTGCCTTCTAAGAGGGGGTTGCATCAAGGCAACATGGGTAACCAAATGTTTACAAAGTATTTGGAATTCCCCTGGTTAAACTAGTTGTGTTGAAATGCCGTTGTAGTGAAGTCTGAAATCTGTTTGTTCAATTGAGAGGGCATTCAGGTAGAATGTGTTCAATCAAAAACAGAGAAAAGAAATGCAAAAGCCTGGAGTGTAGTGAAAGTGCACAGATCCGTCTTTGATTCTTGGTTTGCCTGCAGCATCTTCTTAAGACTCTTTGTAGTGTGCAGTAGTTCTCTGGTCCAAGCAAAATGTGTGTCAGTGCAGACTCACCCTGAGCTGACATACCTACTGTAGGACTGCTACAATAACCAGTTGACCTTACAGTATGAGGGAGTTAGTAATATGAAACTCTGAGAGAACAATTTCCTGTCCAGTTCCCATCCTTCTTATGGATACAGGTACTGAGGAAGTGCTAGAGATGCTCATGTAACTTCAGGGTGAAACTATGAGGAGAGGATTTGTTTAAAAGCTTGTGTAATAAAACATCATGAAAAAAAATTTAATTTATCTTTCCATGTCATATAATCTCAATCTAAGATGCAGGGTAAATATGAATCATCATAATCTCCAGTGTAATTAGACAGTATCAATGAGATGATATAAATTATATTCTCTCATGCTGAATCTACTAATATTGCATGAGTGACTTGGCACCGTGTACTTCCTCCAATTAACATTTGTTTTCCACTGTGTTACCATCTTACTGTCAAATACTCTGCACATTTGTTGAATGGTTTATAGTGTGTTCTAAAATGTACATTTTAAGTCAACTGTAATTATAATGAAGGGATAAGGAAATGTAATGTAGAGATTTTCTTTCTCTTTTCTCTCTCTGTCTTCTCACGCTTCAGGAAAAAGATGATGGCATTCCTGGCGATCTGCTGATCAAACAGGCACATAAGGACAAAGCCACAGTTCAGGCTACTGATGATTACGCCCAGCGGGTCAGCATCAATGACAAGTTCAGCCTGCTCATCGACCAGGCCTCACTCAAAGACCAAAAGACCTTCACCTGCATGGTGGTGTCAGGCTCCAACCTCATGGAGTTCCCCGTCTCTGTCCTTGTTTACAGTAAGCTTCATATTGGCACAAAACACTGAAACAATGTTTATTCTTACAACTTCACTCTCTCATTAATCTCAATTCATCTATTTTGGCAGAGGATCATCTTTTATGCTAAACACTCTTGTTTCTGCTCTATTAATGAATGTATCTATTTAACCATTCCAGGTAGTGACAGAGGGTAGCAAGATCGCCATTGACATGAAAATTATGATTTTTAGTGTAGTTCTTGTTTTTGTTTCTCTTAAAACAAGTGAAACAAAAGTCCCTGTCAACATGCATCTTGTAACATCATCAAAGTCATGACAGCAATCTTACATTATGTATTAAAAGTTGCACTGTGAGAAGATGTGGTGAGTGTCCCTCTACCTCACAATGGCCCTTAATTAAGGCTTCAACAGCAATATACATTAGATCCACACTGATGCAGCCTGTGAGAGAACAGCAAACACTGTTTACGTCTTCATGTTTTTACTTTCCAACTTACTGCTGTTCTCAGCAGTGACACTGCTCTCTATCCTCAAATGTCTTGTCATGTCTGAATAAAGTCATAAAAGAGACCTACCATTACTGAGAGAGATAGATGGATGTTAGGCTTTCTATGTCTGAAAGGGCTCTAGAGACTATCATGTCACTTTGTAATCTTGCATCTTTCAAAACTATATATATTACATTAATAGTTTCAGTTGCTTTTTGAAACTGTGCTGCTGATATGCATTAGCAGTGCACTTCTGAGTGCTTTAATGGAGATACTGCTTGACAAATACTGATATTTATTTAATGCAATCTGTAGAAGTGTCTTGTGCATATATTTAGTCCTCTTCAAACATAAAAATTCATGCAGACTGATCTGCATGAATCTGATTTGAGCAGAGATCAATACATTTTTGTGAATTGTGGTGTTGTTTCCAGGACGTCACTGATGTTATATATATAGAAAATCATTAGTACTAAGTAATTAACCAACAACCAAAAACAATTACATTTGTCAAGCTTATTTGAAGATACATGGGTGACATTTGGAGACAGCTTTGCTAACAAACAGCTTGGTTTTAATTCCATTAAATTCAGTGCTATCGACTCTGGGTTTGTCCCTTTTGGTTCTGAATTTGAATTTCACCAAAACTGCCCATGTATCACCTGCTAATGGGCTTTGCAAACCCAAGCTTGAAATAGGACATGAAGAGACTAGCTCAATAGGCCTTAGAGAGAATATTAGATTGTAGTTAACAGGAGCCAAGTTAAATTTATGTCCTACAGCTTGAATATTAACAACGCAATAGGTTTGCAGCTAAGCATTTAGATGAACTGGGCTGTCTACTTGCCAGTTGCTGAACATTATCAGTGATATACTTTTGTGTTTGTTCCCATTGTGCCCCTCACTCCTGCTGATAAATTTTCCAAATTATTGACAGCATGAAAAATCTTCCAAAGCTTGATTCTCTCCTTTTGTGTTTGCAGAGGAACCATCATCAGTAAAGGTTATGGACAAGTCTGAAGTATTACAGAAGGACAAACCAACAATGGTGAGATTCACTTAAGACTTCATTTTAGTGTACTGTACAGTAGAAGTGTGAAGCTGTCCCATTACACCCTGTAAATTCTGCACAGTTAATGTGTGTATAGTCTGGAGGCCATTTTTTCATGGACTGCGGTACCTGCAGTGTTCAGTACTGAATGTAAATACTGCGTTTATCACCTGGGGAACTGCTGTTTGTCTGTTTGATTGAGCTTGAGAATTTCCTATTTTCACCACTCTGCACGTGATATGAAAACCAGTTGAGGGAAAGTATTGCACTCTGTCACTGTGGTGCCTGGCTGAGGCACACTGGAAACTGACATGTTGGATAATTTACATAGTTGTCCAAGTAGCCTGAGGCGTTACAAGAAGTCAAGAACAGAGGGAAAAGAAAAAGACAGAAACACGATTTTGTGCAAGATTTTACACTTTTGTACTGTAATGTTAACTAAAGTTTGCATTTATGTGACATTTTCAAAGCATGCCGGCTGATTAATTCATGACTTCCAGGTAGTTTCTGGTTTCCATTCGGTACAGCATGCTAGTGTGTGAAAATCAACTTGTAGGGTTTGGAACACATTGCAACAAACAACTTGTCACCTCTCTATTTTGGTCAAAGTTACATTACAGTCATATGATGCTATAACTGTCAGCAAGAAGTAATTTGAGAATTCTGACCACTGGTGCATTCAAAGACACTCTGCCATATGAGATTTGAAAGTCAGATGCTAAACTGCACTTTTTCTTGTGATAAAACAACCAAATTCACACTTTTTCACAACATCCATGTTTGCTGTCATTTTGTTTCCTGGATTTGTTTTTCTGACATCATAGCTCATTAATGAAATGTTTTCTGGCAAACAATCATTGGTTTTTGGCCATCAGAGCATCTGTAAATATGCCATCTAGGAGAGTTTTGAAAACGGTCTTTGCCCGCAACCACATTACCAACATTAACATAACTTTGCTATGTTGTTCACTATGATGAATCATCTATCTCACATTAGTCTGAAGGATTTACAGGTTGGTTTTCACACTGTCCTGACATGAAGTGAAACCAGTTGCTGCCTGGTAGGTGAGATCTAAAAGTGGTCTGTAAGTGGTTCAGCAGTAATACATAATTTGTATTTAATGGCATAATATATGTACATCCGCCAGTATGGTCTTTAAATAGATGCTACTTGATGAGAAAGAGATTCATAGACAAACCATTTCTCCAGTCCTGCAAAATGTAAGTTAATAACAGAAATGGAGGACTTTTGGTGTCATCATGCACCGTCTGATAGCCATGTTGGTTGTCCTCAGGTTTGGGCACCTCTTGGCTGTGAACAGCTAATTGTAAATGTAAGATTTGCTTCATTCAGCAGAAGTAAACAGACATGGTTATTTTCTTCACAATGTGAATGTAAATTTAGACATCAGTTGTTTTTCTTGATCATTCTGCTGGCTAATTAGCTGTTCAACAAAGCCTAAAGCAAAAGCAGTTAATATGGCTGACACTTCTCTGAGTTTAGGAGACGAGACAAGAAAGTTTACTGTGTCAGCCCCCCTCCGGTGTATTTTGGCATTTTTAAGATATTTCATATTTTTCTGAGTCATTTCCTGACAATATTGATTAGCCACACTGTGCATGAAATATTTTTTGACAAATAACTTCATTTTGCACTGAAAGTTCCAAAATTTAAGCTGTTGCTAAAACGGAATGATGACATATGACTATAGTAGAACGCTGCAGTCATACGTCATCCTCATAGAATCTCTGTTTTTGTGAGTGTCTCATAGGCTATAATACTAATATATATAATACTAATACTAATACATATATAATATATATATATTACTAATACTAATACTTTCTGCAGATGTGCTGCAACAGTGGATTAATGCTTAAAATATGAATAATTTATTTCAATTGAACACTCTTCAACCAAAATCGGCACAGAAAATAATGTTCAATGCGGTTGAAGCAGGAAAGTCAGTAAATCAGTCTGCACTGATCTATAAATGAATGTGGGTGAATAAATTAAGTGCTGTGCCAAGCACGGCTGTTCACTATGTTTACCTTCATTAAACCACCTGAAAATGACACCAGGCTGCTAATAACCACACACACCTCTACATACATCAGACTGGTCAGTTATATCACAATATTCTGTTTTTTTATGAAGGACACGTCTGGTTAGCAGTATCATCATAGCTTCTTTTCCAGCTTTCTTTTCAGCAAAGGTAGCATCTCATGTTTTATCCTTGAAACACATTGCAGTGCAAATGCTGTTGTGTAACATTAATTACTAAACTATGTGACCATGTACAAGGTGAGATACATTATAATTATTGCTGAAATAGCATCTGTCCAATATAATCATATAAACAGCTTCACCAAATCAATTTCTTTATTTTTTATTTCTGTCATTATTATAGTAACTAACTAACTGATGTGTGTTCACGTTGTGATGCTCTGAACCATCCAGACATATCCTGAAGAAAAGCTTTCTGTTTGTTGAGCTGTCATTATCAAGTTTAACTGTGATTGGTTCAACTGTTTCACAGCTATGACAACAGTGATGTGACTGTCTGAGAGAGTATTTAATAATCACACCACCCAATGATCTATACTCACCTTCACTCAGCCCTTTTGCACGATGTGCTGCGGTACATACATGAACCACAATAGCAGGTTTGATAAAAGGCCGACCATGCTGCACTTGGCATTTATTATTCAAATTTCAACTGAGGGTGCAAAATATTAAACTGACACCATAAAATAAAGCAAGATGTCATTGCTTAGGATAGATGATCCATCAATGAAGAAGCCATTGTCTGATTTCATCTATGGATTTCACATACTGTATCTCTGTTACTGACATGTAACCTAGGTTAGGCTATAATATCGCTACCATTCTGACACATCGCCAGTGCACTAGAATGGCAGTCTGGTTGCCATGGTGATGGATTACGTCCAACTAATAACCACACCCCCATTCTCTGTTTGAGAATGAACATTAATTGTTAAACAGGAAGCAACAATGGCTGGAGTGGGGCAAATCTGTCTTATTAGACTGACTTTATTGTTTTTACTTGTCATGTTACCGAACACAAGTTTCACCCACATCATGATATGTTTCAGGCACCTTTTTACCAGTTGTGATACAGTATATTCATGCTTACACAGTTCATTTTCCATTGGAATTCCATAATTTTGCCAGGCATAGTTGATAGGAGATTTGTTCAGCTGCAGTGAAAGTAGCACTGTGGTGAAAAATGACTGAACTCAGTAGCGACGTGTGTCTTATGGTCGCTATTAAAACACTGACATGCAAAACCGCAACAAATGTCAGAATCTGACAGCATGTGCACAAATGTATCTCTGGGCTTTAAGAACAATTCATACATTTTAAAATCCAAACTTACTTTGATTCATAGTTAAACACCCACTCCTGCAAGAATTTCTCTCCTTATTTTGCTGTTTATTTTCATTCCCTGAACACACACACTCTCACATTCACTCCAGTGTGAGTATCTCTTGAGAAAACTTTTGAAAAGCTGTGGGCAGCACATTCACAGCGGTCATCTGCCTCATCTCTCTAGCAAGCAATGCACATTTCTTCCACCACATGCAGTATACACACATTTATTATGGATCAATGAATACTGCTGCCTCTAGTGGTATTCCCACCTAAAAATTCAGGTACTATTGAACAGCTTTGAGCATTTTGTAGTGAGGGGAGAGAGACAGGGAGAGATGTAGGGAATATGAGAAAAAAAGTTGGAGTGGAGGGATTTCAGTTTTGATAACTTGTGAGAAGGATGATGGAGGGCAGGGTTGCTATATACTCAAATGGAATTCCAAATTAGAGGAAAGTGTCATGTTGAGTGGTGGAGAATGCAGCAAGCCTTAACTGTCTGAGCCGTGGGATATCAGAGGTCACATTTTCATTTGGTTGCAAAAATCAGTCCTGAACTTAAGTGATAATGCTGGATACTTCATAAATCAAAAAGCACGTACTGTACCAAGCTCTTCTTCCTGAAAAGCAGTATCAGGCTGGTGGTGCCTGTGGTTTCTGAAGGACAGAGTGATCTAGAAATCAGTATTGTGAAAACGTATTACTCTTGAAAGTGAAAGTACAGCAAGCTCACATCAAAGTCATACATTATACCAATTTAGTGGTAACATACTGTATGTAGTTTTCTCTTCATTTGCAGAATTAGGTGTAGTTTGGAGCTGAAGTGATCAATCAGTTAATTAATTAGTCAAATAACAGATAGTTAAACGCTTATATCTGCTTAAAATTACATTATAGTGTGTTGTAAACTATTTATTAACTGCTTATATGCTGCTTGTAAATGCTGAACAGGGGGTTAAAGTAAAGTGAATAAGGAAACGTTATTAATTGACTACCTTAATCAATAATGAAAAAAAACTTAAATAAGGTTATTTGCAACCCTAGTTTACTGATAGGAATCTGACATGAAGACATAGTATGCATATTAATGATATTTCAGGCAAACTTAATTCATGACCTGAAATATACGAGATCTTTGTTTGAGGCTCACCAACCTGCTGTTGTTTGATCATAACAAAGTGTGTGTGTTTTTGTGTGTGTGTGTGTGTGTGTGTGTGTGTGTGTGTGTGTGTGTGTGTGTGTGTTTGTGTGTGTGTGTGTGTGTGTGTGTGTGTGTGTGTGTGTGTGTGTGTGTGTGTGTGTGCGTGCGTGCGTGCGCGTGCGTGTGTGTGTGTGTGTGTGTGTGTGTGTGTGTGTGTGGTGGTTTTCTGCTTGGTGGTTTACCTGCATCAGACACCAGACATGTTCTTCGTGGTGCTTGGGCCAGGTTAATTGACTGAAAGTGAGAGAAACACACGTCTGTGAATGACTTTTTTTTTTTTTTTTACACTTTTAGATTCACAGACTCAGAGAAACAGAAGCTACATTCACTGATTACCTCTCTTGGTGGGTTAGACTAAGTTATTTAATAATTCAATTCAATTCAATTCAATTCAATTTTATTTATATAGCGCCAAATCACAACAAAAGTTATCTCAGGGCACTTTACACATCGAGCAGGTCGAGACCGTACTCATTTATTTACAGAGACCCAACAATTCCCCCCATGAGCAGCACTTGGCGACAGCGGCAAGGAAAAACTCCCCTTTAACGGGAAGAAACCTCAAGCAGAACCGGGCTCTAGGTGGGCGGCCATCTGCCTTGACCGGTTGGGTTTACAGAGAAAGAACGAAGGAGGCGAACGGGGGAAGGGGAGAGGGGGGTGGGGTTGGGAGAGACACAGAGAGATAAAGAGCTTGTCATTGGCAAACGTTAGAGGCAGATAACGTAATGACTCGTTACAGTGTCGTAAGATATCTCCTGACAGACATATAGCTACATTTTCCAACAGTAAGTGCATTCTGATGTGACTTCTTCCTTAGCACATTAAGAACTTGTATGGGATAATATAAGAAATGTTACTGAAGGACATTGTGTGTTTTTAAACACCAACATACAGTACATCTAGAAAGAAGTTTACAGAAAGTTCAAAAGTTTGATTAGAAGAGGGAGGAGATGATGTAGATTGAGGTTATCTTTTTACATTGAATGTGATGGGGGAAAATGCATTTGAAAAAGAGAGAAGAGATAAACATTGTACTTGGATGGCAGCCCGTGCTCTGAGTTGGTGCAGTAAGTCATTTAAATGGGGCGCTCCTCCTGGACTTACAGTATGTTAAAAGCTCTTTGTATTACTGTAGACTATTGGATGATAGATGGTTGTTGTGGGATTTTTTTTGTTATCTGACTCAGACAGCACATTCAGCCTATCTTCTCTCCTCCTGTGGTCAAGTTAAATAGCACTGCATTCTCCAGCCTTCCCCATTAGATCAGACCATACAGTACACTGGGTAAAGTGTTTTTTTTTTTAAATAAAGGATATAAAACACAACTGACACTGTGGAATTTAAGCCGTTGTAATTTGTCAATGGAGGGAAGCTAAAGAGGCTCTCCTGCATGTCTCTGGCCAATGAAAAAGCCACAGTGCATGCACACACATTCACACACACACACTTCTCTCTTAAAGGTGCAATCACCTCCTGACTTTTTCCTGCTCCACATAACATAATGATCACAATATACTTGCAGGGGTTTCACAGGGTTGTTGATCAATGCTGACAATTCAACAATTACTTCAATCACTTTCTGCCCTGTGCTCTGCTTTGAAACAAGAACGCTCCACTGTGCATTGCATTTCAAGACACACACATTCACTCTCCACTAGGGATTGGAATTGATTTAATTGAATCTTAATTGAAATTTTTAATTGATTTACCAATGCCATTCTCGATACTGCTTATCGGTCCAATTCTTTATCAACTCCCTTACTGATTCCTGATAAATTTCCTGTGTGGGAAAAAAGGCCTACACAGGTTTTCAGCGTCAATGCAACTGTTATTATCTCTGAGTCTGAACACAGTGCAGAAACAGAGTAGAAAAAGGCATGCATGTAACTCAGGTGTGCAAAAGCTCCACTGTTTAACTGCTGTTTAATTTGGAACCAGTGCTCAACTTTGTACAGCATTCGTTTTCATTTAGGTTTTCTTAGTCAAAGAGAAAACCTGCTAAGTCTACCTGCGTGGGGCTAATGTTATTATAACATAGGATATTTACCCTCGGTAATGGACATGCTGCGGACATGCTGCTTAGTTGGGAAGCAGTAGTATAGAATTGAAGCCCATGTTGCTTAGAAAGATGTTTCAGCTGGGGTTTCCACTCTTACTTGAAATTATCAACTAGCACTGTTGTCATCTTTCTTCGTGAAATGAAGCCGCGCATTGGACCGTTTCTTCCCCCCCAACAGGACTCCTTGTTGTTGCAAGTTTCCAGCAGTGTAGACGCATGAGTTGGACGTCATTGTTTTGCAATGCGCAACTGTCAGAAAAACATGCTGGCATCAATAAAAGGAATTGATAAGCTCGGAGGCATACGATTCTGATGGATCTGACATTTTGGAACCAGTTCTCGATTCCCATCCCTACCCTCCACCTACTAGCATTTTCAACGGCTCAGTGATTGACGACAATGTTATGAGTGAGCGACCAGTGTAAAAAAACAAACTACAAAGCTGAAGAGTTTACAGGAGGAGGAAGCGCTGCATGGTGGCTCATATGACAACTGCTCTTTAGTAGGGCAGGTGAAAGTACAAAAAACAAAATCCAGGAAGTCTTGCTAAATATTTGTCCTTAAGTGGTACAGACAACCATGGAAAAAAATTAAGGCACTCTGTATTCAGGTGGAATAATATAGCGAATTTATTCGTTGAGCATAGGCAATCGAGCAGATCAACGTGTATCGACTCTAAGTCTTCATGAGGGACCCTGATTTTGTTCCTGGATTTTGTTTTTTGTATATAAAGCTGAAAAGCCTCAAGCTGAAAAAAGTGAAAGCCAAAGCAGTATTATTATACTAGTATTCAGCATGGTGATATATTACCTCCTTACAAAGCATTCCTGCTGGATGTCTGCTTTCATTAACTACGTGACTTGTTGCTTTTGAAAATGGTAATGTTGATGATGTTCATTTGTAATGTTGACTCATAGCTCAACCAGAAGTCAGCTGACTGTTAACTGTTAACACTCCCAGCCAGTATGTTATCTGATGTGACATATCATACCCGTCAATAAACAATTTAGTAAACATGTGTATGACATTATTACACTAGATTTATGTATTATTTCCAAGAGTGTAACATGGTACCATCTGTGTGACATTGATGTCACTGACAGCAGTCCTAATCAGATGTTGACACAGTACAGATAAATGCATGTTACACCATTTATCATTTAGTCACCGTGATTAGAAATACAGTATCCATGCTCTGTGATAGCCATGGAATTAATGTGTGGATTTGATTCTGTGTCAGTACAACAGTGATAGCTATTGGTTTCTTCTCGCCGTTTTTCTGGAGCATCATCAGATCTGGCCAAATCTGATACGATAAAGACCTGAATCATCTTTTCTGATGGAAAGATGCCTTTAGTGTGGTTATTTGTCCTCTCTGGCTCTGCGGGCGTCTTACATGGACCTACTGAATGACCAACAGGAGAGGACTGGTTGTACTGGGCAGCTCCCAGTGTGAGAGTGCGTAACTGTATGAATGTAAAGCATGGAGTGACTGCAACAGTGCATTTTGGTACAAGTTGATTAAATGCTACCTCATGCCCAGAGTCTTTATACAGTTTCATTTCATTCACAGAAATTGCCACAAGTTGGATCAAAAGACTGACAGAATATTAGACCGTTTTGTTTTATGAAAAATGAAAGCAAGACTAGAACATGAATATGAACTTCTGAACGCAGGAGAAGAAGTAACCTCTTCTAGCCTGATGTGTTGGTTAAGCTTGAGAAGATGAGTCTCATTTTCTGTAGTATAGTAAGTAGTAGTAAGTAGTAAGTATATGCTTCTCCCTAAAAAATGAATAAGGTTGTCTGCAGCACCAAATAAATATTACATTTCTAAGAATACCCCTATTGCAAAAACTAGTCAATACTAAGATAAAAACAAACATGCATACATACATACATTAAATGCATAAATGAATAAATATTGATAGAATGACTAATGAGTGCTCATACTTATATTTCCCAAGAGAAGACTCAAAGACATGTTTGTGGTGAGTCACGTTCACTCAGGTTCAGGACGTAGCACAGGATATGAAATCAGGCAGCTTGGTAGAAGGAATGTTCTTATGACTCACTCTTTATCTGGTTCACACACCTCGTATCTCTGCCACCGTTGCTGACCTTCAGTCATGAAGATGTAACTGTTAGACAGTGTGCTTATGAAAACAAAAACTAATTCATTCCTGAATGAAGCAGTTGTTTGTCTTTTCTGGCCTGTGTCCAACATTCTCCCGTTAATGTTGGAAAACAGATATTATATTATACAAGCATAGGACAGAGAGATTAGGCTTCACTGAAATGGGTTTTAGAGTGAAGCTGCTAAGAGCAGGTATTTCTGCAGTGTTACTTTCACAACCATTATTTTCATGGTGAAATAGCTTCTGAAATAATATTCACTCTACCATTCACACTAAAAACACAAACATGTTAATAATAGAATAATATTGATATATCCTTGTGTGAAATCAGATAAAATTGTAGCATAAACAACCAGTTTCACATTGTTTAGTTAATTAATTATCAAACCTTATCACTTCCATACTGACAGTGGATACTGATGGAAGCAGATTAAATCGTCCCCCTGCATCTGCTTCTAAGCATTTTCAATTCAATTCAATTTTATTTATATAGCGCCAAATCACAACAAAATCTCGGGGCACTTTTCAAATAGAGCAGGTCAAGACCGTACCCATTAAAATTTGTTAAGATGTGAGTGAGTTGTTTAGATATTGTTTTATTGTTTTCTGTTTTTCTGTTTTGTTCAGGTGGGAACATGTGTTGCGGCAGATGCAAACCCCGCAGCTACAATCACTTGGAAAAAGAATGGAAAGCCCCTGGTAGCCGATGGGAAAGGTAACGCATGCTGTTCGCTGACACACCCAGAAACTATCCAGCAGTCACACCATACAAGGTGCTGTCATACAGGGATCTCCCTTGGGGCCAGCAAGTGTTTTTGTACAGTCACAGGAGAGTGAAAATGAAATCTGTCATAGTGTATCGTATTTACCCAAGACAATAGATTAAACAATAGACAATAGAAATATATGATTCACTGTTGTTTAATTGTCATGTAAGGATACAGTAATATGATGCTACATCTTGACTTTTGTCATTTGAATTCAATCAACTCCTGGATCAAACAGTAACAGTATGTAAAACAGTTTGGGGTTTGTTTGATCCTATCAGAGTATCTGACAATAAAGACACAGAAGTGCTGAAAGGCAATTTACTAACTTTCTATCATCTGGACTGCCTTGGTACACCTAACCCATCTGGTTTTGCAGTTCAGCGAAACCAAAGAGAACTGTTTGCTGTTACTGTTTAACCTGAGGCTGAATGCTCCACCTGCAGCACTCTATATTCTGTGTACTTGTGTTTGTGTGTTTGTATGTGTGTGTGTGTGTGTGTGTGGTTGACATCTGCCTGTCCATTCCTTCCTCTGCAGCCATTGTGATCACCCCCAGCACGAAGATGGATCCAGCCACAGGCCTATCCACCACCTCCTCCACCCTGCAGTATGCCGCCACCAAGGAGGACATGAGTGCAGTCTTTGCCTGCGTGTCCACACATAACTCGAAAAGCAAGCAGACTGAACTGGAACCCTTTCCCATTCACTGTGAGTGGAATACAGCGCCACCACCAGGCTCCATAACTGTATTGCACCTTCTGTTTTTCCCCTCCCCACATAAACTAGGTTGTCAAGAGGACTGAGGGGTCTAAGGTAGAGTTACAGCTCCAACAGGTAGTTTCAATACTTGTTTAGTTGTTGTTTTAATGAATTTACACTAGGGGGATGTTTATTAAGGCTTTTCAGCTCTGTTTGTGCAGGTAAAATATGACTTGACTTTTAATGGCTCACAGCAGCTCCAGTCCAGTGCCCTATGATTGGCACAGCCAGTAACACTTCCTAAGTTGTACTATTTTTTAAAATACGTTAACAGCAATAAACTAGTCTCTCACACTTATTTTTCATATCTCATGCAATCTTTGATCTTTTAGACGAGGTGACAAAATACAGACTTTGTCTTTTTCTTCCACAAGTGTCTTTTCATTCAATACTCCAGGTTCAACTGACTTATTTTATTACATAATTTTATTTAGTACCACTTTTTTCAAATCAAAATAACTGCAGATTTTCAATTCAATTCAAATTCAATTACCTTAACACAGTTATTCATCCCCTGTGGGGCTAATGTTTCCCAATTTATCTGTGTTGTGACTGGCTCGATCAGATCACATCAAAAAAGGAAGGTGCACACAGAAGCAATCAGTTAAATGAATAATATGTTAAATATACCCCAAATAAGTAAAACCATGAGGTGTGTAATCAGTAGTCAGTAATGAGCATAGTGTTGAATGCTATATAGAACTGTATGTGCTTAATAAGTGCATTTTGCATTAAGAAAGGAGAAGCCAAGCACACCCCAAACTACCCAAGCCAAAGAAAACAACAATTCATTCCTATCAAAAAACATATAAATTTTGGAGTGATATTACACCTGAGTTGGTTCCGTTATTTGTCCTGGTATACAATTTTGGTGATCAGATCAGTCTGATCAGCTGCAGTGTCCAGTCACTACAGATTTCCAATAAAGGTGTATGTCAGTTAAAATACTTAAGTGAAGGATGGTCTCTTGTATCTCCACTCAAGCCTCCTTCAGGCAGCTTCCTTGCTCCTCCAAACAGCAAAATGGGAATTGAGATGTCCTTCATGATGGTGGACCGAAATGATTTCTGGGTCACCCGAGGAGTGAGGGGCCATGAAAATAAGATAATGAGAAGCACCCAAAGGCACCTAACACAGACAGCCCAGGGCCATCACATCTACCTGTTATTTGTGGAAGGCTATTTCACAAGGTAGTGAAAGACTGGACTGAAATGGAAAACACCTGTTAGTCCTGAGACTAAATATGTTGTTACTTTAAGCTGTAGAGTGGTTAAAAAGATCCCCATAAGAAAAAGAATATTAAAATTTTCATATATTTTGTATATTTTCACATAGAAAACTCAGTTCATTTATTCAAGATTGAGCTATGTCCATGACCATTTACATGTCATTGATTGAGACACTGAAGATTTACCAGCTCACTCACTGCCAACATTCAGCCAGAGCATCAGCTGAATGTCTAAAATGTACAAATGCAAAATGCTTCCTGACACACTTCCCCATAAATTATTCATATACCACACGCACCATGATTCAAGATAAGAATAACACTGCTCAAACGTCCTTCTGATAAATGTAGTTAAATAATGAGTTGAATAAGTTAAATTGAATGAACTGAATGAAATTCTCTGGACTGATTGCCTGACAACAGCAGCTCCTCTAATGTGGTGGTAACATAATGTGGTAACCACGCTGAGCAGTGACTTTCCAGCTTAAATGCTGCAAACTGATAATTGATTGATTGATTAGACAACTTAAAGTCATTTTATAGAGATGGAAGCCAATGCAGTTAGTGTGAAACTGCCTTGAAACAGTGGGAACTTTTGAAATATGTTTATTTAATTTGGTCATACATATATTATGTATAATGTATAATGAAAGGGAAATTTAAGCTACTGAAATAGGGGACCTATCTCCCAAAGCACCTACAGTGTACCACAGAGTCGCACTGATCACCAGTAAAAAAGCTGCCACCTAATCCAGGACTGACTTGCTATTCAGAAACAGAATTGTATTCACATACAGCAAATGTGGAGTACCTGATGCTTGATGGTAGGTAATGACAACATACAAACTGACGTATGACACAAGAACAACAAGACGTCAGATGTTGCAAGGACACTGCAAAACATGTAGACAGTATATAATATAAAATGTGTATGTATTGAATTGCTGTGTGTTGACAGACAGCAGGACGTTTTGACTTGTTTTATGTGTAGAGGTCTGGTCTATCCTGTCATGAGCTGAATTTGAATTAATTCATATAGGGCACAAGTATACAGTGCCCTATATTCCTGAACTGACACAAAGGAAAAAAATGTTGCTTTGTGGTTCTCTTCACTACGTGTGAAAGGGTTGCAGGCTGTGCTGGGTTGAGATAGTTGTTGATTGAGTACATGGAGGTGTGTAGGATTTAACTTGTTATGGGAGGCGTTTATCACAAGGCTCTCGAAACTGCACATATTGACGGTGCAGTGAACAATGTGTTTGCTGAGTTCTCTGCTGCGGGTGGCTAAAGGATTTTTCAGGATTTGGGGGTTTTGGGGAATTCCATCAAGGAATTACAGTCAGTGCACTCTTTGTGTTCCTGATCACATTTCTGAACTTTGAAGAGCAGCTGGAGTGGGAGACTTGGATCAATAAATGAAAGCGGGGATCTTGTACAGCCACGGCAGTATCAAGTTCATGGGAGAATTTCCAATTTGTGAGCTAGTGAGGCGACTTTTTCCCCAGTTTATTCCTGTGTAAGGAGGGTGGTCTACACACTTGGTTGATGGGGTCACCTTTTGAAATGTGATGGAAGATTATCTAGTTGTTGTCTGTATCTGTTGTGCTTGATGGTTGAATTGATCCACTGTGAAGGTGATTTATTTGTCAATGGAAGGTGTCTGTGAAGTTTTGAAGCTCATGCTACCTTTTATACCTCTCAGATCCGTCGGAGAAGGTTAGCCTGCAAATTATGTCCAAGGGGCCCATCATAGAGGGAGATAACGTGACGTTGAAGTGTCACGCTGACGGCAACCCCCCACCCACCTCCTTCTTCTTCCACATCAAGGTCAGTCAGATCCCAAACTTCAGCCTCAAGGAGACTAGAACTGTCTGCTCTGGAATAATAGTTGGTCATTGTGAATTCAGCCATTGCTTCACTATCCAGACTGAGGGAGCCACTCATTACCACTTACCACAAATTTGAATACACTTTTTTCAAACTGAGTAGAAAAGATATTATTCAAAAGGCAAACTAGTATTTGGTGACAACGGTTAAATTTCAAGTATTATACACTTTTGAGTTATTGCTATAGGTTTTTAAAATCTGATATGACCCTATAGACTTTATTAATCTGACTTTAGGTGAGGGTATTAAATTTCAAATAATTAAGTGGACCTATAAATTGCATTCTTCTTTTTAGAAATTACTCCTGTCTTCATCCTTCCTCCTCTCTTCCTTTCTTTCTCATTTCCTGATATTATTTCAGAATGACAGAAGCTAATAGTTTCCTCTCTCCTCCTCCTCTTCCTCCTCCTCCTCCCCTTCTGTCTCCTCCAGGACCAGAAAATGCTGGTGGAAAATTCGGACACATACACTTTGACTGCCATCAGCAGAGAGGCTGCGGGTGAATACAAATGCTCTCTGGCTGACAATGAGAAAATGGAGGCCTCCCAAAGCATCGTTGTTAACTGTGAGTACTCATGACATATGCAGAGTCTTAGAATACTGTACCACAACAAGGAGAGAAATCACTGCTATAACACATTCAAAACCTCCAGCTGTTGTCTTCACTTTGCTTTTGCCTCGAGCAAACAAACGGCTGCTCCCACAAAACTTCCCCATGCTCCTTCCTCCTTGATTGAAATTTCTTAACTTCCTATATATAACAAGGCACTTTTATCCACTGTAAATACAGTCATGGGAGCAGAGTAATGGTAATCAAATTTAAACTTTGAGAGCCCAGCCTGGCAGGGAGGCAGAGTGTGGACTGCCAGGCAGGGAGGAGGAGAACTAATTATAAATTTCTGACATTGAGTGAGCAAAGTGACAAAGTGTTTGGGTGGGCGAGAAGCACAAGCAACTGATAAGCTGTTTTTCCCTCCTACCATCCACTAGCACTCCCTCAAGTAATTACTCCCTTCTTCCCAGGTGTATGTTTCTGAGCCTTCAGTTCAAATGGGCCCTATGATTGTAATAAAAAATAAGTCTGACACATTTTCCCTCCTCTATGTCCCATATTGCAGCTTCAGTGCATTCCACACATCTTAAACAAAGAAGTGTTTTTCAGCTCCCTACTTTTTAAATTGAGTTTGTGACTGAGGAAAGAAAAACAATAGCTCTCTAAATTGGAAATTGTTTAAGATACTTTGGTGAATGTGTGCTTGTGTGTGTCTCGGGGGAATGTGTGCTCGTAGAAAAAAAAAGTTGCTGTTGCTCTGGCTAGCTGGATGGCAGGAATGTAAACGTCCTCTGACAGCTAACAGCTCAACATTTCCCACCTCTTTGTGTAATGTCATTTTTTTCCCTTTTCCCACCAAAACTAGATGATGAACTGCCCCCCAAAACAGCAAGTCCTGAACCCAAATACATACATACATACATACATATACACACACATACACACATATATAAATATATATATATATATATATTTTATTTTATTTTTTTTTTTATTCACATATATTCTGGAGTATAAAATCAGCTTAATCTACATTTCTAGAAAGAAGAAAAGCAAGTTTACCTAAACCCACACTGGATGAGCGATGCATTATGTGGTGCATTATGTTTTCCAGGCACTTAATGCTCTATTTATATTAAACAGGAAATAAACAGGAAACAGCAATAATGGATAAGAACATCTTGAATGTGTTAACCAAATGAGACACCATCACTAACATTTCCTGTAGAACTTCATTGCTGCTGATTAGCTTATTCAGACTTAACAAACATGCACTTTGATTAATTTGTGTTTTTATTAAACACTGCAAAGTAATCAAAGAACAGAAAAACAAAGACATCAAGTAGTTTTGTCCCTGGTGCAGTATTGTAGGAGTCGTGGTCTCAGATTTAGCTTTATGATGACATTTGTGTGATTATAGATTATGGATATTGTAGTGACTGTAAACATACTTTTACAATTAGGACAACGTTTTAGTTTGTGGTGGTGTGATGAAAGAGATTTTTAATCTCTAGGGACTTCCCAGTTATGGTTAAATAGTTTGTCTAGTATATACTGAATTTATAAAACAGATGTGAATGCTGTATTTCAGTTAGGAGCTCATATCTACCAGAATTCCCATATTACCTGAGTGCACCACCATGTCATGTTATATCTATTTCAAAGATGTTCTGGGGAAAACATCATGTCAGCCTCCTAGTGGTAGTTGGTCTTAGCCATAGGCTATATGGGATTGTGGCATTTGAGCCTGGAATCACTGCAGAATTGTGTCAACACAAACACAAACATAGCAGAGAATGCACTGCTATGTGAATAATGCTGACATTATTCTGTATTTTTGTCATTGTCAACAAATCCCATGACCAGACCAAAACAAATAATGTGTTAGTCCATCTCTCACTACTTTCTGTCTTCCCTGCCCTGTCTGTGGCAAACCCATTGTTCCCTACTGTCTTTAAGAAATGGCTCTCAAATATAGTTCCTTTTTTAGCAATGAAACTAAGTAAAAATGATTTCCCAAAACAGCTGGTCACTGTAGTTTTCAGCAAACGTTACTCAAACAGGAGGAAATAGCACATCTGTTGGGGACTATTTTCAGCGGAATAATCCACATTTGGGTCTCTATTGAGTATTTCTGGCAGCAGAACGGTGTGTGTGGGTCAAAATAAACTAGTGTGTGTGTTCATGGCAATAAAGGAACATGTCACCCAGTGCAGCGATGTGACTCATTGGTGTGTTTTTGACCAACAATGGAGGTCTACAGCACAGAGGAATAAGATATGTCAGACTTTGGATGCATACACAATACTTGTTAGTAGATCAATTTATTGTTGGTTTGGGTCTGTACATAGGGTTTGTTCATAATAAGAAAAATATATAACATCATCAGCTGCAGCAGAAAAATCTCTCGTCATCTCATGAGCCTGTACTCACAGATCAATGCTCTACTCACCAAGCACATGTAGGAGGTGTCACCTTGAAGTCTTGTTTTTTTAAACCAGGTTCACCTTGTGTTATACATAGCTGATATAACTCAACATTACCATTGTTTTTCTGTCTTGTTTTCTCAGACCTGGACCTGAGTCTGAGTCACACTGGGAAGGTTGTGAAGACAGTAGGGGACCCCTTTTCTGTGAAGACACACAAGAACGTCTCGGGTGAAGCCAAAATATCATGGACTAAGGTAATGGGTGACGGGGTTGGGCATTGATCAGGGAGAAGTGGCAGGGAAAGACAGAAGGAAATGGAAGAGTTTGCCTGTTTACTTTCTCTTCAGCCAATAATCAAACCTGCCCGGAGAAACTCAGTCTGGAGCTCTTATATACAGTGAATAGTGGTCAGAAGCTAAACTATAAAAACCTAAAGGAAGACACATTGTTACATTTATTGAAGGGATGGTAGATGTTCTTAAATAGTTGATATATTAGGTAAATTTAGTCTATAAGTATAAAACATAAAATTGGTCATAAAATAAGGTCATTGCATCAGCAAAAAGTAAAGCCAATGATAATATCTGAAATGAGCATGCCTGTGACCCTGAACAAGAGAAGTGGGTATAGAAAACAGACAGAAAGATGGAATTGACATCTTGCATTCATGCATTTATGGGATGTCCTTGGTAGGGCCAGCTGTGAGAGCAGCTTGATAAGTGCTAACGACACTGGATGAGAAAGGAATTTGTGTGTTACTGTTGCATTTAAATGTGACTTACAGGTACACTTTGCTTGAGAAAGCAGAGACTGACATTGTGACTCTGTTTTTCAGAATGGAAAGACAGTGAAAGAGCCTATGTTTGCTGAGTTGACCTATGCTGATGCAGGAGTCTATGTATGTGAAGTTTCCATGACTGGCCTGACACGACACAAGACCTTTGAACTGGTTGTAGAAGGTGAGTGTGTGTGTGTGTGTGTGTGTGTGTGTGTGATAGTTATCTGCTCTACTTGTGAAATGAGTAGAACACTTAGAATGTCTCACGCTCATATTTTAGTTGTACCAATCTTCTTTTCTTTGATGAAGTTATAAACTTGCCAGGATGGAAGTTCAGTTATTTCTAACCAAAATTTGATTTTAAATCTTGAAACTAGGTTATATAACATTTTAAGATTGATACCTGAGGTGTACACTGACTGAACAAAATGTTAAGGATACAGTATATAACACCCACACTGAGACACCTTGCGTGCTGTATCTCCACTGTCTAGTGCATCTCTCTTTCAAAACTGAAGCACATTCAAGCTTTCAGCTTTCACCTGGACTTAATCTGTTCTTCCGGAAATCTGTTCCTGGACTTAATCTGTTGCAAAAACTTGCAAGTTGTAACATCTAATTAACTTAGTGTACACCACATGAAATATTTGAGTGTTATAAGATGCTACTTAACCTACCATTTTAGTAACAATATAATGTGTTTGCATCAGGAAAGCCTGTGATCACCAGCCTGACCAAACACCGTGCTGATGATGCCCAATACAAAGTTCTGACCTGCGAGGCTGAGGGAGTGCCTGAACCCAGCTTCCAATGGAGCGTCAATAGCACGAATGTAAGTGTGGAGGAGTGAGTGTGTGTGTGTGTGTGTGTGTGTGTGTGTGTGTGTGTGTGTGTGTGTGTTTTGTATCTTAAAAGCAGAAATGTGTTGAGTTAGGGTGGTGGTGGAGAAAAAGCAACAAAATGAAGCAAGATAACAGCAAACAGTGCAGTGTGGTGTGATTAAAGAGTTCTTTGAGGATACTGTCAGAGTTTGCTTTGCTCTTGCAATTAAAGTAAAGAGAGCTCCTTCTGAGGTTTTCACTCTTTTCTACCATTCCTCTTTTATGACAGCCCTGTGCACCTTGTTGTTGCATTGAGGCTGTATGCATACTGCAGAATTGTTTTAGCAGACGTTGTGTATTGGATCCTGTGAATTATCCTACTGGTAGGCAACAGTTTGATCTGCATCAGTGGCAGTTGAATGAAGATCATGTCTCCACTTAAAGCAACTTAATTGTCCTGTTAAGGTAAACATTTGATAAATTATGGCAATTTCCCAGATGAATAGCAGCAGCCTCACAATACACTGCAGGAATAATAGTTTGAATTAGCAATGAATGCTAAACAGTTGCATATCATTTCTGTCCTGCGAAAAACATGTATCTCTAATTAGTGAACCTTTAATGAGTAAAAAAAAAATCCAGTTTTCTGCTGGGTGACAATGCATTTTCACATAATCCAGTGGGTTTTAAAGGATTTATTTATATAAATAGAGAATTTGCTCAACCCATAAAGGAACACTTAATCCTTGACTTTATCTGAAAAATGCAAAATCAGCAAATTTGGAGATACATGGTTTTCACTGGAGGTGACAGTATCTCCTGCTAGATTTTTACAAGGCATGATCAAACATGAAGGTGCAGTGTCATGAATGAATGTTTTAAAGAGCCCTGGCTCTGGTGAGAGAGATATCAATGGAAATGCTGCACATCATTGTGCAGTGAGGCAGATTAAAGAAAATACAAAATGGAAACATGCTCCTTTAAACCTCATTTTTTTAATTAGCCAAACTAATCTCATAGACAGCCTTTCCATGCAGTGTGGGTGACGTTCAGCCTCAGTGCAGAACATCATTGTGAACAGGTAATACTCCAACAACGAGGCAACATTTCTTGGTTGAATTCAGGTTTGTTGGCAAGGAAGATGATGTTTTGTGTTACTTCTGCATTCAGAATGAGTTTGCAGTTTGGTGTTTACTATCAGACTCCCCCAGCGTATCAGCAGAGTTCAGCTCCCCTGTCTGATGTCGACATTTGCAGTATTTTCCTCCCTGTCTTCCCACCATCCCACTATTTACCACCTGTCAAGCAATATACTGAATATCCTGTAGAATGGAAAAGTCGATAATGTGTGCGCAACTAAAGAGGCTGCTACATGTGTGAGATTTATTCCCCCAAATATTTCTGAAGCCCTTATTCCCTTGTGTGTTTTGGTGTGCCTCCAGGAGGAGAGCTCCTACATCAATGGCAAGGCCACCCATAAAATCACTGTGATCCCCAAGGTGAACCTGACAGTCACCTGCAGTGTCAGCAACAAGCTGGGAGATGATGTCAAGACCATCAATGTCTCTTCTGGTAAGTTAATGCTCAAGCACACTGTAAACAACTTGGTTGGTTTGGTTTATTTTCCCAGTTGATGAGAGACACAGAGGTGCAGTAATGCATCTATGAAGTGGGTAACTGTAGTTATACAGCTTTGAATAGACAAATCATGCATATTTATTTGCTTCACTGTGGTACTGCCTTTCATTGTTTTGAGGGTAATGTATTAGGCTAATTAGGCAGCATTAGCTGAAAACAGAGAGAGACAAATTAGTCAAATTCATTTTAAGATTAACTCTGGATGCAGTCGTTCTCCAAGCATGGCTTTTAACATCCATTAAAACATGAAATCACACAAATCTGATTTGCTGTATAGTGACAGCTTTTCTCAGCCAGTAACCTTGTTGACCATCTACACATCTCAGTTTTTCTGCACCTCAGCTCTGTAGGAAACAAACAGGCTGCTGGTGGCTTGATGATTGTGTTGCTGCCAGTGAGAATTCACAGTTAGAGTGGATCTTGCCAGCAGCTTTCAGCTGTAGTTTGATTACTGGAGCCTCATTTTAATCATGATCGCACATTGTAACAGTGCAGTTACATTTAACAGGACACCATCTAAATAGAGCAAACACCAATGCAAAGCCTCTCTGCAGTTAAAGGCAATTCAAGTTGCTTGTGTGAGAGCTATCTTATCTTTTATGGTCAACCCAGAAGATAAAGCTTTAACAATTGGCACAGTGAAACTGGGTCATTGTACCAACATAAAGTAACAGGGTATAACAAAATATATAAGAAGGAATGAGCAAGGGTGGGGTTGTATAATAATAATAATAATAATAATAATAATAATAATAATATATTGATAAAAAATATATGGATTGGATTAAAAGAATAAAAATATCTAAATTATGGCTGTGCAGAGGCGTGACATTTTCACAAAACACACTGAGGCAAAGCAAGTAAATTATTAATATCTGGAAAACAAGAATATACCAAGTATTAAATATATTCAGTATGAAGTGTGAATGACATCTAGAGCACCATCTTTATGCCATGTAGTCAAAACAGTAAATAGTAATCAGCAGTATTCTTTTCAACTTACATCACAGCAGTGTTATGGTTGAGCAGTGCTTATTGAAACACTATAATGCTCACAAAATAGCTTAAGTATTGATATCTTTGCTCATTACACTGCTATTCTTTGTAGCTTTACACCCACGAAGAAAGGCACTCAGTGCAGATGTTTTACGAATTGTAATACCGGTTCTTTCTTTCTTCAGTGGAATAGTGACATAACAAGAAAAATAAATTCTGCTGCATTATAATAGTGTCTATTGGATCAGATGAAGTTATTGTTCTTTATTCCCAAATCATTTAAATCTATTATCAAAGCAGTTATTTACTGAATCAAACTGTTGCAGAATGTGCTTATGTGGAACTTGCATTTAAATGTAGCGCAGGCACACCAATTATATAGAAGGCTTACTATGCATACTGTGGATACTGGAATGAAAAAAACAAAAACAAAAAGGAGTAAATAGGAGAAAGGCTGGCACTGTCAAAGGCTAATGCTGAATGCTACAGCAATATCCTTTCATTTCATGCATACATGCTGTGCCATTGCTCTTCCTCCTCATTCTTTGTTTCAGTCTGTGATAATCCTCCTTTCCTTTTGTCTCTGCTCCTCCTTCACTATCTCCCGGGTTTGGCTGGATTTCTTGTTTGTTGGGGAGCTAAGCTTGTCTCGCCTTTCTTCCCTGCAATCTAAGAGCCACTACCTGGCATATGCTCTGAAAGCATAGTAAATTGTTGCTTTTAGAAGGTATTGTTGCTCTTCTCTTCCTAGGGTTCAGTTTGCTTGTTGTTAGGCACAATCAGAAAAAACTTTTTGGGAAAAAAATAACAACTTTAGATTTCATCTTGTGAGACTGCACCTGGCCAAGCTTCTCTCACTATTCATCAGAGCAGGATTTAGTTTGCCTTTGAGCTTTTTACAACAGCATGTGTATGTTTTTGTTGGCTTTTATTTTTTATGATTTCTAATTTATTTATGTTTGATTTCAGTTTTTAAGGAGGAAAAGGGGGAAGCAGGTAAGATTTTGTTTTCCTTTGACCTTTTCTTTTACTTTCTAGACTTTTAATAGGAGCCTCTGTTGAACATTTTTTTTCAACAAACCTCAAATTAGAGTTGAGGTGAAACCTGGCATTATGGCTAACTAAACTGTTATCCTGTTAAATAAACACTCATCCCTCCACATGCAAACATTACTGTCTGAACATGCACCCTCATCTCAGCTTTTCCATCTTCATTATTTTGCTCAGAGTGGGTCACTCATGCAGATGAGCTCTCAGAGGCAGATTAGAAAGATTATCAAGAGTGCTGGATGATTATGAAAGGACTCCATATAGTCTTTGCTAAATGATGAAAATAGGGACACCAGACATATCCATGTGTCACCTATAATTCAGTAATTTGAACTCTTAAACTTACACTGTAGATAATAGACTACTATTCATTCAAAATATATTGTGTTTTAGGTATAATATATGGTCTTATAGTTATAAAACATGTAGATTCATATATTTAAAAGATGTGAATGTAGTGTAGCGAATCTGCAGATCAGTGATTTGTAGCTGCACACAGGCTCACATCACTTGCCATTTCTAATTCTTGTCAGCAAAACAAGTCACTGTAAGCACTAATTTAAATGAAAAAATTTGGGCCCAAAGGGCATAAATTATGCACGACATTGACAGGTTCCACGCACCTGCTATTCTTCGTAAAGTCACAGACACTGTCGTACTGCATACATACCACAGCTGCGATTACCTAGTGAGAAAATGGAGGGTGATAGTGAGTCAGACTGAAACATTCAGAGAAACGTCAAAACACTTAGCAGATGTGCTGACATTAATGCATTTCTTCATCTCCCTGACAAACTCTCCTGTTCTATTAAAGGAACACACCAGCCACCTTCTCCTCCTCCAAAATATCCAACATTTCTTTGTGTGCTGCTGATGTTATTTTCCTGGAATGTAAACAAAACTCAATTCAGTGTGGTTGCTAGTTGCTACAGTAACAACGAGAACATATTGCTGAACTATAAACACAAAGCGAAGCAATAAAGTGTTGTGTGATAAAGTGTCAGCCGATTAAATTTTATTGCTTGAGTATAGACACAGGCAGGTTTGAAAAGGTAGTTGGCTCTGTACAGTGTTGCCCATGCTAAAAGCATGGAGCATTACAGCCAATGATCTACCAGGGACACATGTTACGATTTTGGTGTCTGTGTTCTCATCACAGCTAGGATGCAACAATCTTTTAGAGAATTCCTTTAGGTGCTTTGTAGGGAAGCTTGTGTGTGTGTGTGTGTGTGTGTGTGTGTGTGTTAGTCATGCAGCTGAGTCAGAGTGCTGCTGTCTGTTTCCAGGCTCTCAGGAGGATTCGGAGGACCAGTCCAAGCTCATAGTGGGTGTCGTGGCAGGGCTCCTCATAGCTGCTGCCGTAGTGGGGCTCATCTACTGGCTTTACATGAAGAATTCAAGGTATAGAAACACACTCGAGCACACACCTGTGTGCACATTTGCATTTTTACATTTAAATTTCATATCCCTGCTCAAGTCCTGGTGGCACTGCTCTTGTTAGTTGGCACTGCATTCAAACAAAAGGAGTAACCAGAATTTGTGCCTCAGAGTGAATTTAGAATAATAATCAGCAGGAAGGTGATTAAGGGTTACAGCCACATACTCTCTGACAATATAGTGAACAAACACTCCTGTCTGCCCTAAAATGATCGCATATGTCAAAGAAGAGATAAGCAGCTGAGGATGGACAATCAGACGGGAGGTTTTCAGAGCAAGTAGCAGAGGGAGATATGGTAGAGGCAGCAGGAACATGACGTGTGTATGCTGAAGAGATGAGTTTGTAGCCTGTGGAGTGACCGACTGTGCCGTCTGGAGCAGGGGGAGAAGGTCATTCTGTAGCAGAGGTGTATCATGCTTTTGCAATTCTGTATTCACCACAGACAAGGAAGCTGGAAAACTGGAGAGAAGGAGGTGGGGACATCTGAGGAGAGCAAGAAACTTGAGGAGAACAATCACACCGTTTAGGCGCTCAGGCTGTACTATGTGTGATGAAAGAGGTAAGAACTGTCACTTTTAAATACAAACACACTAACACAGAAAGAACAGGTCCAATCAAGTCACATTTCAGTTCAACTGTAAGTTTGAAATACTTCATTTCTCCAGTTTATCACAACTTGTGTCATGTTTTTGTTGGTTTAGCCATCGGTCCCAACTAATGAATTGCTATGATCTCATAATGCAGTGCATACCTATCATAGATGGGTGCTCAGGAGCACCACATGACACACAGACAGCCTCTCCAGCAAGAGCTAAATACGATTGACTAGACTATTGGGGGTTTTTTTTGTTTGTTTGTTTTTTTTATTTTGGCACATGACGTATTATGACACAGTGACTTTACAGACTGACATGCTGCTTCAGCTTTAACCTACTGTACTTTTCTGTGCAATGACAGTATTATTTACATTTCATCTGACTGCTTGAGTTTCTTGACCTGTTGGACTTTGTTGTAGTAATGTTGCAGTGTTCCCAGATGCCAGTAATTACTTCAGTGATGTTATGATGGTCAAAACAGCACAAATAAGACCCAAGTTGTGAAAAACGGAATTATCCTTTAAAGGATAGGACTGATCTAACAAGTATTGTGTGTGTATCCAAAGTCTAATATATTGTATTCCTCTGTGCCGTAGATATTTTGCCACGAAGATTACAGTCACGTTTAGAAACATCTCCAAAGTCTAATAACAGTGATAAGCTTGTCTCTCTCAGAGGAGTACTTCTGTGTAAGGTATGGGAATGTGGTTCTGTTTACAGTGCTTCATTAACTTGTTGGACTTAATATCACCACCTCTTGACTTTGTAAGCGGAACCACACATGCACAGTGACGTCTGCCTTACACAGAACTACTCTCCGGTGACTGAAAACGCGATCACTGTTATTAGTCTTTAGCCATTTCCAAACAAACTAATGTGACTGTAATCTGCATGGTAAAGGAACATGTCATGGGAAAACAGTGAAAAAAGGCTTTCCAAATGGTTCAGTGAAAATACTAACTGTAATACTCATGGAGCGGTCAAATGCAAAAAAATGAGAGAATTTATTATGCTCAATATGTGCACGAATGCAGGCACTAAGGAACATGTCACCCAGTGCAACAGTGTGGCTCATTGACATGTTTATATATTAAGATACTGTATATCATCCTTTAACACAATACTCACATACCCATGCTGTAGGCTACGTACTGTACATGGAGAGTTATTGGTCTGGTTCTTTCAATGTAAGCGAAGGGGGACAAAATCCAAATGTGGATTTAATAAATTCACTTTAAGATAAGTGAATTTATTTTGTGTATGGGTGTTTTTCCAGGCATCAAATGTTAAAATCATGCATGATTGAATTGATTGTTAATGAGTGTATTTCTCTGTATGTGTCTGTGGGGGAGAAGCAGATGAAAGCGGCCTTGCAACATCAAAATGCAGACTCCCAGTTGGCTGCTGACGCGCTCCATCAGGCTCCACATAAGCAGCAACAATCAGAGTAATTTTCCACCAAGACCTGCCCACAGCCTGCTGTCCCACCTCACTGTTTGAAGTCCTCACTGATGCTGCCTCGTGTTACTGTGTCATTTTGTTTTTTGTGTTCCTGGTGAATGCTCCCTGTTATGTTTTGTTTAAGAGATTCCATGAGGCTGTGTGGTGGAGTTTTTTTGCCGCTTTGCTTTTCCTTTAGGATCTTTTTTTTTTTTCAATTTGTTCTTGAATTTCTTCAAAGAATGTAAATTCCTTTTACACTTTTTAAGGCCTGTATAACAAATAATAATTATGCGTGTGCCCTGGCTGAGCATGCCAATGTTTATTTTTATTTTTACTTTTTTGTGCGCTGTGTGGAAAAGCCTTTGTTTGGCTGTGCTCAGAGAAAAAGACACTTCACTGCTGTATAACCTTACTGAAAATGTCCTCAAACTTTGCAAAAGATAACCTCAACATCTCTTGGCTTATGTTTATCTCTGGTTTTTAAACACTGGCAAATGAATCGTCTGAATATTTAGTTAATGGATTCCCATGACAGTAAGAGTCCTAGTTATAGTCATAATATAAATAAGGAACTGGATGTACTGTGAATGATTTCTATACATGCAGTTTATTGTAACTGTAACCCAAAAAAGCAAACTACTGTGTTTTAAATTGCATTTGTGCAGGTGTAAATTGGTCGTCAGCAAATGGTGCATTAGGACACACTCAACCACTAATTCTTTGTTTTTGTAAATTTCTTCCCTATTTCAGCTCCTTTCACCTTTTCTTGACATCAAGTCAAGAGAGACATTTTGATTCATTTATGTTGAAAATAATTTTATCTGAAAAGGAAGAAGTAATGAAAAGGCGAGAAGTCATCAGAAAAGTGCAACAAGTTGTAAGAAATGCTAAAGTATGTTCTGTCATAACGTTTCTTTCTTTAAGTCGATACTAAAATGTTTGTTCACCTGTGATTTGGTTTAATACACTACATTGTCACCTGTGCACATGTCTGCTCTACAGTTGAGGCCATGGTTTTGGAGTAGATTTCATATTTTCATTTTGGAAGAGCTTTACTGAAGCCAGGTCTGAATGTTCTGTTTTTTTGTGTGTAATTTTTTTGTATTTATATTCTGTGTGCAACCTACCTGGATGGCTGTGATGCAGCATGCAAGATAATTTTTTAAGTCTGCGTGAAAGGCATCAAGTGTTGAAAGCGTACTGTATGGTAGGAGAGTTACATGACAGTGAATCAGGTGATACAGTATCCACGCTCATTCTCTGTAGGGCTGTAATGATGTTATTTTTAGCTCCTTGAAGGATAACCCAAACTGAAGACAGTGGTTGAGAGTGGCAGATAAGATGGGGTGCATAAAGATGGTGCTCTCTGGGTTTACAGCATTCTGCTCTGGTTCATCCCACAATAAAACACCACAGTGGCACACCAAGAGGAAAGACGGTTTTAAAAGGAATCATAGACCTTGTTAACATTTACAGTTCAGTTAATAGTCTATTTAGTACACAACATGTAAACTTCCCGATTTATGCATTTAATTATTACTTCACTTCACCTCAACCTAAAATCTGTTAATATTTCTGATAACACCAGTAGATTGCAACTACTGCCATGAGTCAGATTTCTAAAAAGTCTGACTAACCACCTGGAAAAATCAGCTTGTGGTAATTAGTGGTAGAACAAGTGGAATTGGTTTTGTAGACTGCAATGTTATTCATCACTTGGCAAATCCATATGTTTGCCAACACAGCCAAGAAAGTAACAGCTGACTTTTTCAAAAGCTTCAGGTGTAGATAGTGTTGGTTGATCATTAAACATTAACTTGAAGGAACCATGCAGCAGTTGATCTTGGCTGGTTTGTCTTTTTGATGCCAGTTTTCTAAACTGTAGCAAAGAGAATACATTCTGTTCCTTTACTGTTTTTTGGAAACAATGTATTTACCAGTTTAGCTCTTCCCCAGCCAACATCTTCAACATCACAACAGTATAATCATATTTTTGTTTAGTTGCAAAACCACATGACATGAAACCAGTAGATCAACATTTTTAAGCACCTACTCTATTGTTTTCTCATGCCTTGTTCCTTTTCAAGTAATCAGGTCAGCAGTGAAACCAAAGAGGGTAAGATGAGAAGGCCATAGTAGTGTTGTAAATACAGACTTTTGTTTTTGTACTGTTGTTGACAATAAAGTGTACATTTTGAAAAAAAGTGTTATGTGCAAGACTTCTTGTCAATAAATAGTCTTTTTTCGCACCTCCATCCCATTACTGCACTGTGTATAAGTACATGTTGCTGATGCACTGAAGGCCACTGGATGTGTTATGAGAATGTACATGGAAACCTAGTACACAATGCAATTCCATTTACGTGTCATGTCTAAGACAGCTTCTCTACATGTCAATTACTTCCACATTGACATCATGGACCAAATTCAACCAGCTCTCTGCCATGACAACCCCAAGCTGAGGAAGATTTTTTTAAAAATCATTTATAAAACAGTTTTTACAAAAACTCACATCCTTTTTAAATAATCTACATAGATGCATCTCAGGATGGATGTGAATCACTGTCAAGGAGTTGTATGCCTGGTTGAGAGCATTATTTTAAGATTTGTAGTCCAGTAGTGGACTAAGCTAGCTACACAGACCTTCGCTTTTTGCTTTATTGTGTTGATTGTTTTGAACAGATGCATTTGCAGTCGTACCATTTATATAACCTCAGAGAATCTTGAATTCATCTAAATAATGAAACCAACACAACCACCTTGTTACACAGGGTAACACTGGGAATTACACATTCTGGTGCTTTCTGTAGTGAAAAGTAAAATTTCAGCATAGCACGGCACACCCATCTTACTGAAGATATAAACTAATTTTTCACCACAACACACTTAAAGAGCTGAAAACTGACTTCTTGTCCTCTCCAGCCACAGTACACAAGAGGCCAGAACTATCACAGTGAGACAGTTTTGGCCTCTGTCCCAGTAGAGAGACCACAGTGGCTCCAGCTAGAGTTGAACCAGTTAGCCTCCAAGTGTCCAGCTGAACAGACATTAAGACAAAGAATTGGACTGTGTTCAAGCCAGGACTGCTGAGGACTAGACACATTAAAAGTGCAGTAGGCCGAGTCATTTCCCAGTTTTGTTTTCAGCCTCAAATCAGAGAACTTCTTAAACCCCAATACAAAGACAAACAAGATGACAGAGCTGTAACATCATTCCAATTTTTTGCATGCTGATGTAACCTATTCTTTTGGAGAGCTGCAAATTAGCGGGTGTACATTTCTGTGTAATGACAATGAAACTTTGTGCCAACTGCAGGCCACTCCAGCCCTGGGAGATGTGAGGGGTAGGAGGACAACTGACACTTGAGTAGGAGGAGATGAGCTTCATCACTGTTGTTTCAGCTTCCTGCTGGTTCATACATTCACAGATTTCTTGATGCCCCTTAAATCCATGTTTCTAGTTTTCTTCTGGGTGCCTTGTGCTTAAGCCCCTGCATCCTTTGTATGTAATTCTAAGAGAGTGTGAAAGAATATAGACGCAGAGCCCCAGACCCCCAGGAAGCAATGTTTGATCAAACACATTCTCTGGATGATTCAGGTTGACTCTCTGAGGGGAAAAAATCACTACCTCCTTCTCTTGGTTTTAGCATTTTAAACCCAACATACTGTTCAAGGCATTTGAATGAGCTAATAGTGTGTTGTGAAACAAATCTTACATCCGATGCCTTGAACAAACAAAATAGGCCAGAGTCTGTTTGTGGGGTGAAATCCATTTTAGCAGTTATAGTATGTGAGCTGGTGTTAACACAGCACAGTGAACGGCCTTAAGAGATTATGCTCCCGGGAAATTCAGCTCACTGAACATCATGTTGGAGGTGTTTGGAGGTGTCATGTATTTTTTTTCTTTTCTGAACCAGCACGAGAGACACAGAATATGCAGAATATAGAATCCACCTGCAGAAAGCAACCAAACCAAAAGCACACCATTAAAGATAAACCTTAGATTACTTACTAAACAATGATTCAATCCATGTTTAGAGTATGTAGTATATCAACAATGACGAAATAGCGCATGTCTAACTGTCTAATAACTGTCTAATAAATGAATGTGTTCTCTTCTGGAGTATATCAGTATACAAATATTATATACATTTGTGGATATTTATGAACTGGTCACTGTAGTTTTCAGCAAACATTACTCAAACTGGAAGAAACAGTGCATTTGTTGGGGACTATTTTCAATAGTGGATTAATACACATTTAGTTCTCTACTGAGTGTTTCTGGCAGTAGGACGGTGTGTGGGATTGAGTCAAAATAAACCACAGTGTGTGTGGTCATGGTAGTGAAGGAACATGTCACCCATTGCACCAGTGTGGCTTATTGATGTGTAAGATATATCAGGCATTGGATACAAACACAATACTTGTAAGTAGATCAATTCATTGTTGGTTTTGGCCTTTTCATGGGATTTGTTTACAGTAAGAAAAACAGGCATTACCAGGCATATCATTTAATGTCTTCACATATACTAACATCTTTTTGTTTATTTATAATTTATAACTAATGAAGATCATGCTTCCTCACAGTCAGTCCACGGTGAATGCAAACACAGTAGCATGAAGCACTGCAGGAACTTCTGCTGTTTGTGTTGTTACCCTTGTTAATGGGTGAGTTCACCAACAGGACAATTTCACACTTTCTTTTATAACTTCCAGTTAAATTCAGTATTCCTTTAAATCACAGCTACCTTCCATCAGTTGTCAAAGAGTTTCTCCTTGATCTGTTCAGCAGCTCGCAGGCAGAGTGAAGCTCCCTGAAGTCATAATTACTGGTGACAATCTTTTGTTATTTCTGTTGCGTTACTGGAACAAATCAAACCACATTTGACTTACTAGAAGCCTCCGGCTCAAAATAATGTATTCATTTTATGCAGGAACAAATTGTCAGGAAACAGTTGTCCCACAGTTATCATGACACAACACACACACACACACAAACACACACACACACACACACACAATATTAAATAAAACAAAGGAATCGTGACTTTTTATTTACTTATCCATGAAAATAGCATATCAAGAAAAAAGCATTAATAATGTATAAATTAATTGCACGTTACTCTATGCTTTACATATTTATCAACACTTTTTTGTCACCAAAGCACATTAATACGAAAATGGATTTAGAAAATAAAAACTGCCCTTTGCAACCTAAGGCCACTTACTCCCTTCACAAGGGAGTCCAATGGAATGGACAATTCTGAGCTCAGAGTTGTTCAAGTTTGAGAAAATAAAAGTATAAACAGACCAGTGCAAAAACAAAGCCTCAAGTTAAAGGGGAATGCCACTGAATTTCACGTCTGAACTCCCTATTTCTATGATGTGTGGTGGCCTATTCTATTGCAAATGAGTGTTAACTCATCATCTAATCTGTAACTCTCTGTGAGATGCAAAAGCAGTGGAGAGCAATCTGGCATATTTCTTGCTGAGGATCAGAGAACATCATTTGAATGCTGAAATGTACATAAACTTGGTGAGTCCAGAATTTCCATCTCCCTTTGTCAGGGGAGCAGATAAAGCTGCTTATCTGATAACTAAGCTTTATCTAAGTGCTTAATTATATGTTTATACATATGTTTATATGTTTTTTTGTTTAGTTGACATACTTCTGTGGTTGTTCTGCATGGGATAATAATGTTTTGTGAATCTTTGTCTGCACAGTGGATGATAACAGATAGGAGACTTGGTTTGCAGACTTCCTCCTTGCACACAGCATCCCTCATTATCACTAATTCTCTATGGACTGTCTTAGGCCCTAATATTAACATATGTAAATTTTAAACTACAGCGGTGCTCCCCTTTAAAGTGCTGCTCAAAAAAGGAAAGAAGGCGTGGTGGTGGGGTGAATACAACCTCTTTATAGAAGAAGAGGGGGGTGGTGGGTCATTCGACGCCATCTCTTACACTGACCAGATGACTCAAATAATAAATAAAATAAAACAATTCATGTTTTGTGCCTCCCAGATTGTAGACTTTCAGAGCACATTTACTAAGAGGTGTTTTCTGTCTCCATCACACAGCATCATTTCATTCCTATGACCATGCAGCACAGACAGCCATACTCACTATGTTTACATGCACAGCAACCTTTTGTTAATCTGGTCACTATGGTTACCAAGTTTTGCTTAGAAATATGTAAATGTCAAAGGTTAGATCATCTCATAAGATCCTATTCTAATTATGAAACACCTGTTAAGATGCCTGGCTTATTCCAACACACAAAATGCTACTTAAGTACAGAAACTTAAGTAAAATACATGTGAATGTAAAAAAAAACAAAACAAAAAACAAGTGAGAGTGCTCTATTATAAGGACTGGGATCATCATTCCCTCCTCTTGTATTATCGGGGTATTCCCACTGAATCTTTTAATTTCTAATTTTGCAGCCAGACCATTCAATCTTTGACCTGAAACACAGTGTTATCTGCTTTGTGAGGAGCCTCAGTCACATGGGACCTAAATCAATCAACAGTGTAAAGGCCGTCTGAGAAATAAACTACAATACATCATCTCAAATTAATTTTGATAGCCTAATTATGCTTGCAGGAAAAATGAAAAAGCATGGAGGTGAAAATGAATCATTGCTATGCGTTTCTCTATGTGTTTATTCGGCTTGTCTCTTGGTAAAGTTTGGACAAACTCGCTGCACAAAGAAGGAACCTCCTTCCAAAGAGAGAGAGAAAGACCTCTCTGAATTACTCTGCTTGTTTGTACAGAAACAAAATCACACTCAGATGCTGCCGAGCTCAGTTTGCTGTTAATATGAGAAGAGTTACTATAATTCTGATATACAGTAGTTAGGATGATATAGCTAGAACCACATCATATTGACACATCACATGGTACTGTCAGGAAGGAAAGATCCACTCTACTCATCTATCTCCACTCCAGTAAGTTAGCTGTTTGTCTCTGTTAGCACAAATTTCCCAGACAGTAAATTCTGTTACACAAAAATGACATTGCTGTAACCAAGTGGGAAAGAGTGAGTTTTTGTGACTGTTGTAGAAGCAGATACTCCTAAGGGACTCAAGAGATCATCAAAGTCATCATATTTTAAATTAGCAGCTTTAATGTAATACTTTCAAATTTCATTTTTTGGGTCTTGTTTCCATAGTTTCCATCATTTCTATCAGTAATGATAACATTACACTCTTCCAAGTCCATCGCTGAGGTCTGGAAACATGGTGACATCACTGAGAAGAGGACATGACAAGAAACAAGAGCAATTAGATGATCATACACGTTTTAAGCAAACCCTCAGGTTTGCAGAAGAGAAAACAAAAAAAAAACCTTGACCTTAAAATGACGTGGTTTAGATAATCTGGATTAATTGTTGGTTTCAAAACAAACTGATTGTCTACCTACTTGTGTTTCTTGACCCATCTTTGTTGTAGCAATGCTGCAATGTTCCCAGATCTTAGCAATTACTTTAATGAGTACAATGTTATTATAACTGATGGCAACAATTGGCAAAACTATGAAAATGAGACCCAAGTTGTAATAAAGTGGAACTATCTTTTAACCCACATGAGATCAATAGCTGGGTTTTTCCATACATGTAAACATAGTCCCTGTCTTATGGCAAATTACAGCCCTAATAGGCCTGACACAGCCTACCAATGTTTTGCATACTACTCCAAAGAAAAAAGAAAGACAAAAATGGGTAATATAAGCAATACTGTGTTACATTTTGACAAATCCAATACATGCATAAGTGAGCCATCTTGCAGTCAGTGGGGAGAAATACAGCTGATTCTAGATTCTGAGGTAAGGGGCTTCACCTGCACTGCACAGTTATGTTGCATGTGACTCTGTCTCATAGTTTCAATGCTCTGCAGTTTGTTGTTTGTCTCTATTGTGTTCAAACAACAACTTCACATCAGTAAAAATGCATAATTGCTGCAGAGCTATATCAAGTGACTCTTGCTCCAAATCAGATTGAGAGCCATTCCTCAAACATGTGGGGAATGTGGACATTTGCACCATATGATGTCTGTGTAATTGAAGTGGAGACAGGAGGCTGCAGTGTGACTGCTGCAGTGTGACGGCTGCAGAGCGCATCGTCTCTAGGCTCTAACAGACGACATCTGGCTCGCTGATCCACACAACAGCCCCGCTCCCATTTTTTAAAAGCTTTAGCTGAAATGCAGGCACGATCATCTGGCTTTTCACATGGAGAAATGAATAATTTTCCACAACCATGAAATATTTTCCACCTCTTAATCGCTTAAGGGCAAAACTGGGCCTGAGAGGAGCTCAGAGTGTACAAAGGTATAGCTCTCTCATGCAGAACAAATACATTCATAGGCTTGCTGTCCTCAGATGAAGAAAGTAATTAAAAAAAAGGCCCCAGCTGAATAATCCTCTGGTCTAGGAACAGAAACAAAGAGCTAAACTAACCCTCCCACCCTCTTCACTCTTCTTGTCCAAATAAGATACCAGGTGTAATAGGAGTGCTCCTCTGGAACTGTCATACAGTCTTCTCCTGGTCTGGGGGAAACAGGTGAATCAATAAGGCATCCTCTGGCTCTGTCTAACCACTCCTGACTCACCAGACCTTGTTAAGACCTACACATCAGCCAGACTCTGGGCAAACAGTGGAGAATTCGCTAATGGTCAACACACTAGGGAAGGAAGAGAGGGTGAAACAGGAGACACTGAAGAGAGGAGAGTGAGAAAAGGAGTTAGAGAAAAGAAACAGTGGAGTCTGGCTCCCCCCAATGGCTGTAAATAAAAATGACTCCTAACCAGTGGCGGAGCATTTAAGCTGAAATGAGCTTGAAATGCCTTTCAAGCTGAAACCTGGAAGGTGGCAGGATGTGAAAGGAACAGTAGCAGCAGTAGCAGGATCGGGGCTTTAATACAGGAAGTCCAAGACCCGAGACAAAGCATCCATCCGAGCATTTGAAAACCAGCAAGCTCACTGTAAACAACAACAAGCCTGGTTCTTTTTTTCACAGGTTTAAATCATTCACAGACATTTTTTTCTCTCCCTTTATTGATTCTCTGTGTTCTGCCATGATTTGGTTTCAGCCACTTTGTTGTGCGTTGTCATCTCTGCTCAGCAACAAAAGGCAAAGTCTCTCTTGAAAAATTTTCTTTCTTTCTGATCATTGTTGTTCTAACAGTCTATAGCCAAGCAGACTGAAGAAGCCCTTTTTAGTCAGTCCATTCAGAGGCACAGCTTCATTGTTGTGCTCCCCTTCTACTGTCTCTACAACTAGAGGTTCAGTCTCGGGGCCACTAAGGCAAACTCTCGCAGAATGTTTCGGGCCACGTCGACTTTGTACTGGGCGATCGTAAGCGCCCGCTTCACGTCCTCAAAGGAGTAGCCCTCCCCCATCAGCTTGGCGATCTTGGCGTCCACATTCTCTGACTCCAGGCTGTGGGGTTTGCCTGGCTGAATGTCTGGAGGGATCTTCCTGGGCAGTGGCTTGGGCGGCCTGGCAGGGGCCTGCAAACAGTCCATCGATACTTGGAGAGAGAGAGAAGGAGAGAAATCGTGTCAGTGGAAAAATGCCTCTGGCACACAGGCAGAAACTTGAGAGTGTTATTAGTGGTCAAGGAGAGGTTTCCAGACTAAACGCTGCTTGTCACTGAACTAAAGCTTTGACATTTTTTCCAATACCTTCAGAGTTTGGACCTTTATCATTAACTAATCAGTGTCTTTCACAGCTAGAAAGCAGATACTGAGGTTTTCACTGCACGTTTGCATTTGACGTCCTGCTCCACAATGGAGAGAATGCTACAGAGGTTAAAACATGGTCTGCCTGCTTTAAAGGAAATATTGTAGAAATAAAAACTACTGAAAACAAAACACATTTAAGCTGATCTGGAGCTCAAAGTTTCAAACAAAACCTTGCATGTCTGCACAAACTGAGCCCTACAGTCATTATTGATAAAGCTGCCTCCTGTTAATGTTGTTCATGTTCTCAGATATTGATGAGACCCTCCAAACCCATGAGAGCATACATAAATCTTTTAACAGCGGGGTATTTTTCTTTGAGAGTAACTTTTCTACCAAAAAATCCTTTCTTCTTTAGTTGTATAAAGGGATCCAGCATAATTTCAATTTCAAAGGCTCACACTTTTTCCAGAACTTAATTCCTAGAGTACAAGCTTTTGATCTATGTTATATGTCCAGTCAGAATAGGGGGTTTAAAACAGACAGCAGGCAGTCAAATGTATAGCATATTACATTTACCCATGTTTTTGTGAAAGTAACACACTTATCAATTTTTTTTGCAGGAGCCATATGCATGTTTCCTCATGGAGTCATTTGCTGAGGAGGAGATGTAACTCTACCTTGACTGGCTGGTAAATGGTCATACTCCAGGCAGCCTCTGGAGCCTTTAACATGTTCTATGTGTCGTCTGACAGGAGGCAGAGGAGCAGCACTTTTCAGCATGTCAAACACTGTGTCTACACCACAGACAACACAAAGAAAGTCAGGAAAACAGGCCTGTTGCTGTCAGTCAACAAAGTACTGCTGTAAATGATATGCATTGTGTTACATTTTCCACAATTCTATGAGAATAACAAACACTTAATCCAATGAGAAAGAAAAATATTAGATTAGCATAACCCTGTAGGAGAAGCAGGGAATTTCTTTTAGTGAATGATGTGTGAGCTGTTTGCACTATGTGTATAAATGCCTCAAATTCACATATTTAACTTTATATATTTAAATCAAAACACAAGGCTGGGAGTTTGCCAGCTCACCGGGGGTTAACAGTGAGTGCTCGTGTCCAGAGGCGGGTCTGTGTGGTCGTGCAATGACAGAGGAGGCGCACATGAAGGAGTTGCAGGATGAGGATGATGAAGAGGAGCAGAGGTCGGTGAGGCTGTGTCGCGCCGGTGGAGGAGGAGGAGGAGGAGGAGGCTGGGATGGAGGGCGGCAGTTGAAGGGGTCTTCTAATACTGAAACAAAGAGAAACCACAGACAGGACTGACTCTCTGCTCTGCACTGATTCAAAGTTTATACTGTTAATTCTATGAGGAGGTGGCTGATGCTGCTATACAGTCTGAACCATGTGCAGTCCAGCAATGGGATTACATGCTGAAGAGCAGCTGGCATGCTGCCCTTAAGATAAAAGCCAAGAGAGGATACTTTTGAGAAAGGACTTCACAGGAGGAGCAGGACTGGGACAGGAGGTGCAAGAAAGACCGGCTCAAAAAGGTGTTGACTGGATCAGGATGTGTTATTGTTTTAGAAACTTCGGACAAATTTAAGACTGCTGATCAACAAAGTATGGGTTAACAAAACCCTAAAGTGGTGCTTAGAGGACATCAAACATACAGTTATAAGCTCTTACTACCATATGGGTTCACAATTGCCATACCCAGCTGTGGCTCATATAGCACAGTGTGTACAGTACATTCATTCTTACTCAATGAGGACAATGTGGACTTGCTGTATATCAGCTGCAGAATATGGTTTTAAAAAAATGACACTAAAGTGAGTGTTATTTGGGTTTTATAAATAGCTTTACAAAGTATTGCTTGAGATTCATTGGATGAAGTCAAGAATACAAGTTTGACACCGGAAGATACAAGGGTTTTATGTGACAAGAGAGACATTTTACAGAAACACTGAAGCACAGAGGACACAAGCTCAGACAGACAGAGAGGCTGAGACAGATGGGCGGGGGTCTGGTTAGGAGGGCTACCTTGGGGGGGCAGCAGAATGTCATAGTCTGAGGGTGTCTTGTTGGTGTTGAAGGGGCAGAGGGCAGAATGAGCTGGCCCCGAGACCAACGTCCTGATCGACTCTGAATGCCCACCTGAGGGGCACAAGCAGAGTTCAGCATAAAGCAGCCTGAGGTTTGAGTCCCACTGCAACAGGGCAAACTAGCCCTTTAGTGTCATATTCAGTCTTAAAATATGTTTCTATTCAGTCCACAAGAAAGAATTGTACCAATAGCTCTACTTGATTTTTATTCACTTTGATCTGATTGATTGATTGAAGACTTGTTTATATACTATATATTATGGTTTAATATCCTGAAATGAGGTAGATCACTCTGCTGGTATCAAGGAAAAGACAATTCAACACAATGGTGAAAACAAGTTGATCTGTATTGTGTCAATGATGGATTAAATGAAGTGCTCAGATGTGTTTCTACAGTTTCTACAGATTATTCCTGGGCATCATATTCACCCCGCTTATTGTGATCCTCACTGTATCAGAAGGGGTCAAAGATCTCATTGTAATAGGAATAAATGCAACATATTTATAACTGCTGGTTTCAGGACTTACCGGGCTCGCTGGGCTTCTTCTCCTCGATGGAGGGCTCTGGGGAGCCATTCTCCAAGTGCCTGAAGGAGAGAAAGAAAATGTTTTTGGTTCACAGCAGCCTAATTAGTCTAATGAAACTATCTTTACTGTATCACCATAGTAACTTTAACACATTAAGAGAGGGCCAATACCTGCTGGGTACAGAGATGCAGATGGGAGCCTGACTCAGGCAGAGGTTGGAGGAAGGGATCTGATAGTCGTCCTCCACCCTCTCCATCACTCCCCGCTGCCGCTCGACCACAGGACTGCTGAAAGGGTTGGAGGATCTGTGAAGATGACCATGATTTGTCAAACCAACCTTTCCATTGGTGACACTCATACAGTTATCACATTCAAACCACAATCACTGATATTTTCATAGTCCAATTATGAGGAGGATGGTAGTAGTCCTGGGGTACCTTAAAGACAGGTCAAGGGTACAGGAAGATGGATTATTTTACATTCTGTATTGTAGATTTTAATAATGTTTAACCACGTAAAACAACAAATTGACATCTACATTAACTACATTGTATGTTACACATTTTAAACATAACAGCACTGAAGAAACATTGTAGGAATAAACATCAAAATCATCATATTAAAAACCCTGGTCAGTATGTAGTTTTTGACGCAGCTCACTGTTGCTTGTTGTCATAGTAACACAACACTCTTTCCAACTTGTGACTTTTCCTGGTACCCAGCAGTCTGTGGAATCAAACCTGCAGGTTGCCTAGGTCTTCTATCTCCCCCCTTGAAAAGAGTGTGTGTGTGCCAACAGCAGGCTCATGTGTCTCATTAAAATGTCTTCAAACGTTTTTGTTTTGTCGTTCAATACCTAAAGAGTAAGATCTAATTAGCATATAACCAATTACACAATAACACAATAATAATAACCAATAACCAATTAGCCCATTATTTATTATAAGTAAGCAATTCTGCGCAGGGAGGGCGGCGGGGCGGCAGTCCTAAAGGGTGACTGTTGTAATCTCCAGTTCCTTGGGAAAATGTGAATATAGAATGTGGCTGAGGAGCACTCTCACATCTCTCATTCCTGCTGAGGTAGCCTTGAGCAACCCATCAATTGTAGCTTATCAGCAGCAAAAGACTGTGGTTGTACTATACTGTATGAAATAACTGTGATTAATAATAATCACATTCTTCCTGAATGAATAAAGGTCTTGAAACAACACTGAGCAGTGTCTTCAGTCTCTTTACAATTCCATAAAAAACAGACTGCAGACCACAGCCATCATGCAGGCCAACTTCATTATAAAGTGTGTACTGTAATGTGAAAAAATGTGCAGCATTGCTTATCAGCTGGCTTCACCCTGCTAGCTTGGTTTACCAATGCATGTGTTACAATGTTATTGTACCGCAAAAGGTACAAAGTACAACTGTTGTGTTTTCTGGAGTTAATAATTAAACAAGGCAACAGTAAAGGCACTGATCTCCCTGAATTTCTTTGGATTTCTTTGGTCAATCAGTAACAAGAAACACCTACGCAGCCTAACGTCCCGCCATAACCACCATTAAATATTAAACATGAGCATGTAAACTATGCTAATAGATGCAGTAATTACCAAATTAGCATTAAGATTCAGGTAAGTGCTTTTGGGAATGAATGGACTGATAGGAATAAAAATGTGTGTGTGGGTGATTCTATGCTTACAGAATGTATGTGCAAACCAGCTGCAGTCATTTGTGCAAGGGAAGTGAGTGCAATATTTTAAAACACTAAATAGTTTTCAGTAGAACCAGAGCTTCCCCATTCAGCTCAAGCTTCATCAGAAGTGACAGCTCTATCCCCTGCCTCCAATACAGCCTGATACACAGAAATACCTAATCTAATTCTGGCTGCAGCTAAAAGGCTATTAGACGTTCAGCCATCATTTTTCAAAGCTGTTCTAACCAGAACTTTTCCCTAAGGCTGCTAGACCTCACTGGTAGAAAGTCCCTGTGTCTGAAACCACAGAGACAAGAAAGGAGGTTTGAAAGAAGTTACTTCAGGCTAAAAGGAAATATCTAAGAGGAGAACAGGATTATAGCCCAAACTGTGATTGATTAGGGCTAAATACAAATAGTGACTGGCTGATGTAGAACTGGATTTTATTCCATTCTCACTGGGTTAATCCTTGTGTAAGGAAAGCGTCTTTAATGTGCAGTGAAGCTCATTTTAGTTGAAAATAAGGTAAAACACTGGTCCAGTTTTATTACTGCTTGGCACTACAGACCACATGTCTATTTTGTGCTGTTCTCATTTTGGCTTACACAGTTCTGTAGGCAAATAACCTTGCACAGTCCAATACAGGAAATTAGATATAGCTGAGTCTTGAAAGAAACTGGCATGCACCATCCAGTGATTAAACAGGCATTTGTTCAGCATTTTAGCATCTCTTTATGATTTACACAGACTGTATATTGATACACTGACCTATGCAGTGCTGATGTGTTTTTAAAAACAGCCTTGTCAGAGGCGCTATAAAGAGTTCACTGGAAGCTCACAGGTTAATGTACCACTTCATGGTTGCAGAGAACAAACACAACTCAATAAGCTGAGCTCTTATCTGACAATATTAATACAAAGTGGCTGTACAGAGATATCATTTCAGGACTGCCCAAACTTTTTCAGGATATTTCCAAGGAAAATGTGCTAATAGCATCCTGGATAAATTTTCTCATTGTGTAATACTCACTTGTGGCTATTGGCATGGATGGACTGAGTTGGCGAGTGCCGTGAAGGAAGGATGTCATACTCATCGCTGACTTGCACGCCATTAGAAAAGGGCTGCACAGACACACAAAAGAGATAGAAGGGGGGAGAATTGTAAAAGAACACACAAAGGAACAACACTAATCAAACACAGCCAGGACACCTTATTGAAGGTAGATAGAGCACCTCTGCTTCATTTACCTTAGTTTCACAGCAACTCAGTCAAAAAGAGCATGGTTTCAAGGATGCAAGTAATTATGTGCAAATGACTTGTTTTGATCAAACCTGGTACATTCAAAATAAAGGATGCTTTCTTCTGTCATTGACCCACAGTTCTCTGAGCAGTCTGAATCACCTTCTGATGGTTTAGCTGTTTAATATCTACTTATCACAAAAACAACAGCAGTGCTGCTGAGAGGAAACACAATGCAGCACAGCATTATAAACATCTTCTCTGACTGAGATTAGTATTAATCCCATGCCGAAAATAATCTACATTCACAGAGAAGGCATTACCTGTGAATCTACTGCCAGATTAGACAGCAAACATAGTGAGGTCAAGGATCAGCTCCCTGTGTGGGAAACACATTTCAACTCCAAATATTGTTTTTGACCAAGCTACATGGTCAAAACCAGGATTTATAGTACAGTATTTTATAGAACTACCACTACGCCTACTGCAACTAGTACTACTAGTATTAATAAATTCCTTCTGCAGCCATATCATTGGACAATTCTGAAAATCCTAGGATGCAATCAGTTGAAAACTTTATTCCACCTGCCTAACATACAGTACCTGTCTTTGAAGTGAGAGTTGCTCTATATGGAAGACATAACATATGCAAATAACCACAATAACTTCCTGAATATTACCAAAAGTGACAATGCTCTCCACAGGCGACTGGAGGCACTTTCTGATCAAAGAGTGTCTCTGGAGGGAGAATGGGTGATTGGCTTTGTGTGTGTGTGTGCACTACACACAAGACTTTTAAATGATAAAGTGGAGAGAGTGTGCAAATTATGCAGATGCTCAGCAGTATTCTGGGTTCTACAGCAGTAAATGTCAGACCGCGTCTGGAGGATTCGATTGGTTGTATTTGAATGGTCAACTCAAACACTGAGTTTCAGTGGAAACAGGGATTTCATTATTTAGCATAGATTATCATATTTATATTCTGTCCAACACACTTCAAGTATGTATTGTCTCATTAGAAGAATAGTAGAGAAGCTTATGAGTCTTGCTCGTCTGTCAGACAAGGCTTTTATCCTTGTTTTTTGTTTCATCTCTTTCACAATCAGTGTGGTAACTGTACGCACAAGTAATTAAATCAGGCTTGACTCGAGGAATAAAATCTCCCTCGTGAATATCACAAACAATAAAAACATGTGAATCTACTTTCCATCACTGTCTCTCTCCTCATAAATGAAGTCCTATGCATATCTCAATCAGTTTTATAACTATGGACAAAGGGATTATAATACCCATGATGTTAACTCATTACAATTTTGCCACAACATAAACAAATGCACATTCAGTTACTTAATCTAATTAACAATAGTCCATAGAGCTTTGTTCTGCAGTGGGTAGTTATATTTGGGGAGTATGTGCCTTGCTTCAGAACATCAGTGGCAGTTAAAGCAGGGGCCTAATGTATTTATCCAGAACTGTGAACCACAAACTTTTAGTCACAAACTAACAGACAAGCAGCCACTTGAATAAAAATTTGCTGATGTATCAGCAAATTTGCATCAGGTGTAAAAATGAGCACGTATATTACATTCAATAACAGCAACACAGTTCAAGCTTAGTGCTCCACTTAGTGCATGACGCTATGTGTGAAACATATTGCTATTACTGCATGTAAAATAGTTGTTTTTGTGTTCATTTTTGCACCTGATGCACTTTACTAATTCATACCGTCAATTTCATTGTCATTTTAAAATTTGGGTTGTGGCTAAGGAGGTGTAACTGGTCGTCCACTGCTCACAGGGTCAGTGGTTCGATCCCTGGCTCCTCCTGTCCACATGTCCAGGGGCCATGGGTAAAATGAATTGCTCCCAATATTCAGGCCAGCACATTGCATGGTAGCTCTCGGCCATCAGGGTGTGTTTGTGTGGATGTGTGAATGGCAGGCCAACAGTAAAGAGCTTTGGATAAAAGTGCTATAAAATGCAGGCCTTTAGCATTCTAATTTAACTGTAAATTTTTGTGACTGTAAGGCTGTAGTTCATAACTCTGGGTGTGTTGCATGAATAATGCAGTTAAAACTCTTAACAACAACCAGTGATGTGTGCAAGGCACACAACCCCCCACTGAACCTGGTCTGCCTACTGCAGCTTTATGTCTTTATGTGCTGTGCTGTACATCCAGTTTCTTTGATTTTCTCATTGGACTAAACAGGCTTAGATGAAAGCCTAATATTCCACTGACTGTGAGAAATGTCCTTTCATTGTAAAAATACACTTTAGATTCACAGAAGTTTTATGAATGGTACAGAGATTTATAAATGGTCTCTCTTTTTTACCATAGCTTCACATACCTTTATTAAATGTTAAATGTCACACAGTCATTAGTTTCAAAACTAAACCTTTAGAATCTATGGATGGATAGAAACGCTTCTGATTTATGAGGATAAATATCACCATTTCTATTCATAAAACATTACAGAAACAATTCCCAAAATGTGGGCACCAACCCACAGAACAGCAAAAACAATAATAACTGAAATCTGTGGAGGTTGAGAGAAATGCTGTATTCTCCACACCCAACGCTGAAACCATCAACTAACATATGTTAATAAAGACTTTTGGAAGTCTAAATTGGTTTGACTGTCCTGTCTAAAATAAGCAGGTTTCCCTTTAACATGCTAGCAGGCTGAGATGCTAACCTTTAGTTCTGTATGTCCCACTGATTGCCTTTCCAAGGAACACCTATCAAACTGATTATTATCATATACTGTACATGTCCCTAAACTGGGTCACTGTGCTGTTGAATAGTGTAAAATAAACAGATACACATTCTCAACCCACCCTGTCAAGGCAGATGACCACCCACCTAGAGCCTGCTTCTGCTTGAGATTTCTTCCCGTTAAAGGAAGCAAGCACTTGTTTCCAAGTGCTTGCTCATGGGGGAATGTGGGGTCTCTGTAAATTAAAGAGTACGGTCTAGACCTGCTCTATGTGAAAAGTGCCCTGAGATAACTTCTGTTGTGATTTGGTGCTATATAAATAAATTGACTTGATATAACCACACATGGGTGGAGCTGACATTGAATGGCTGACATTTAAGCCCTTCCTACATACTGTGTTCAGTTTCTCAGTAGAGACTGTGACAGTGTAAACAAAATGATTGGACTTTATATGGTTTGCATTTACTGCTGCTTCTTAAGAAACCTGTCCTAACCTGTCTCATGTTCTGTTCAAGTCCTTTGGTGGCATCAACAAATTCAGTAGGATTCATCCTCTGGGAACTATGAATTACTCCATCCAATAGTTGTTGAGATATTTCAGTCGAGAGCAAAGTGAACAGACATTTCAATCCCAAGAGAACAAAAATCTTACATACATAGTCAACACAAGTGCCTCTTTAAAGATCTTAGATTTCTTAAGAAAGCATATGTTATGTGTGTAATGTGTGTATGTATGTAAAGCATGCGTTATCTTACAGCAATTGACAGTTTTTTTTCTTTTATTGAGGAAACAAAGAAAATAAAAAAATCAGCTTTTCATGCTTATCCCAACTTATCACCTTAAATGTTAAAACTGACATTTAAGCCCTACCTTGGAGCTCTCTGAGTTTCCTGCCCCCTCCATTCTGTGATGTAACCGCCCAAATCCTGCAGACGGACAACTGAGTGGTCTCCCGTTCAGGTGGGAGGGGCCGGCGGGTCCCAGCTGGAGTGGGTGTTCGGCTTCAGTCCTGTGAGCATCTGATAAGTGGCCCTCTTTGGGACACCGTGTCTCAGGGGGCATCTGGGAGTCTGACAGTGCACCGGTAGAGGATGAGATGGAAGAGGACAAGGAAGAGGGACTGGGGAGCCAAGAGTGGCGTGACTCTGGAGGGATGGGGGGAGGACGCTCAGGGGGAGGTGGTGGAGGTGGGTCCCTCTGGGGAGGAGGTGGGGCTGGGAGAGGCTTGTCCTGCTTCCTGGACATGCCCGGTGAAGACTGGAGAGGTGAAGAGATATGGTAAGAAATGACAGAGGATCATCTAAATAATTCAAGATTCATTTTAAAATTACATCACGCTACATCGAGTTTTTATACATAGATACCGCAATTTCTGGTGTTTGATATGTTCACAAGTCTTCTTCGCATGCTAGAGCTGCCAAATAAAAATGTGCAGGTCAAATACAAAACCTTCTCCACTAACTATGGCTGAACCTGCTGTGAAAAGATTGTCTTCCAAAGTATTTTCACCTTCACCAGCCACTAGGGAGGAATGAACAATTGTCACATAACATGATTTGTAGGTAATGAAATCCTTCAGAAATTCAAACATTTATGACTTGCTGCCACTCGGAGTTATGAAAGTGCTTTTTGGCCTTGTGGCCTTGTGGAGTTTATTTTTTAAGTCATGTATTTATCTTTTTTAACCTACCTACCTCTAACCTACTTTGTTTTGAATGTTTCCTGTGTTTACATCCTCCTGATGTAATGTATTATTCTTGTTTTTAATTCCTGTAAAGTACTTCCTAAACTTGTTTTTACATAGTTTGTTTTAAGTGATTCTGTGACTCTGAGCAGATTGAAGCTTGGCTTTAGTTATTATGTGCCAGAAAATACAGGTGTCCTGTATACCTGGAGATTGCTATGACTGACCTTTGGGGAGCCGGTGGGACTGGCAGACGGGGAGCGGATGGCGCCCTTCTGGATGAGGTCGAGTCGTGGTGGGACAGGGGGAAGGCCAAGGTGTTGGCCGCAGTGGCTGGGGTCTCCTATGTGGGCTTTTCTGTGTTGGCTGACAGGTGAAGAGCTAGGAGACACCATGGGCGAGTTCTGGCGCTCAGCACAGTGCTGAGAGAAAAGTAAAGCAAATAATCATTTATGACCAGCTGCTGATGAAACAGAAGTACAACATCTGCAAAACTTTTCATCTCCAAAAGAACAATGACAATACATCATCATATTTTCTAATCTGACTAGCAGCTGGTATTACAAGCCTTTACCTTCCTGATGTTGGCCAGTCCATTCATGACCAGGCAGTCCTCTCTGTCTTCCTCATCATCCAGCTCCAGCATGGGGCAGCTGTGCTGGTCCAGGAAGAAGCACTTGTTGCCCTCATTTCGTGGGTCAAAGGGATCCACAATGATGGGTTCTGTGCCTTTGATCTCACAACGACAGAATGGACAACCCTGGCCATCTGACTCCTGGAACAGATATGGGAATGAGTTAGCATGAAATAGAAGATTTCACACACACACACACACACACACACACACACACACACACACACACACACACACACACACACACACACACACACACACACACACACACACACACACACACACACACACACACACACACACACACACCAGACCATGGTCACTTCTGGGGCAATTACATAGACTTACATTAGTTCCCTGGAGACTTACCCTAACCCTAGCCATCACCACTACTTGCCTAACCCTAACCCAAAAATCAGCCTTTTCCCAATTGGGGACACGGCTTTTGTCCCCAGTTGGACAAGCCATCCCCAACTGACTGGTCCTAAGTTTGAAATTTGTCCCCAAAAGTAGCCTATGACAGACCACACACACAGACACACACACAGACACACACACACACACACACACACACACACACACACAGGCACAGGTGTGGTGGTGACATTTATAACGCATTTCCAAATTTAAAGATCTGATAAGCATGGCTTCGTTGTTTCGGGAACATGAGGAATCACTTGGCTGTTGCTGCACACAGTTGGTATACACATGGTTGTGTGCTTCTCTCTTGCCCTATATCTTACTCGCTCTTTCCCCCATTTATGAAAGGACTCTGGCAAAGTCAACTGGACACATGCTTGTGTAGATCCTCTCCAGGGAAAACTGTTTTGCACTTTACAACATTCATTGGCCACATGTACATATTCCACATGGCAGCCCCCTGTCAAACAGGGGTCATAAATAAGAGAATAAAAGAGGTTTTGGTTTTCAGTGCATGTCTCTTCATTGACTCAGAGGCTACAATCAAAGGCAGACAATATTTACAGAGAACAAAGCTGCATTTGTGGCGGCCATATGGTTGGGGACTTGGCGGGGGACGCACCAAAGGCATGTTTGAAACTTAATCCTAATTGGAGTGGGTGGAGAAGGGAAGGAGTGGGAGGTTAAAAGGAAAGGAGCCCAGAGGGGGAAGGAGATGGTGTGATGGTCATGGACACTGAAGAAATCCTACTTTTAAACAACAGACATAACTGAACCGACAAACTAAAGCAAACTGCTCCTGAATGTCTGCTCTGAAGTAGACAGAAAAATAAGTCTGCAAACAGGATGTTGGTATACTCTAACCTTCCCCCATTGATTTACTGATTTACAGTGTCTAAGAAACACAACACTGACATACTAGTACCTAATAAAGTTATGTTGAACCTGTTAGCAAACAATTTCTCATTGAAACATCCAGCAGACACAGAACAATATCCTCATTCTGTTTGAGTTGTGTGTTTCCATCTGATGAATGTAAGTCCAATATTCCCTCTCCTTTCAGCTCCAGTTTGGTCTCCACCAACTCCTGAGAAAAATATCTGTCTCTTTAGCTGCTAAATGTTCCACTATGTTCACCAGCTAGTCACTAACTTTGTCTGTCTGCTGTAATATACAGTGGGTTTTTGTTTGTTTGTGTTTGCGTCACTTTGGACAATGTTGACTTTTACTTTGTGGAAAGAACTAGTTACAACTTGCCAATGCTACTGACACAATCATTAGTAAAATGCACAAACCTTACATATACAGAATGTCTAATGAAACCTACAGTCTGGTAAAAACATGATACAGAAAAGCCCCTGTGAATCATTCTGTGTTCTCACTACATTGATTCAGGGTAAAACTAATAGCTAGAATAAGGGAACCCTCTCATGTGCCCCCATACTCTACAGAGATCAAAAACAGTTTAGTAAAGAGAACAGGATGTGGAATTACATAGATCATCAGCCAGCTGTGAGTGAGGAGTGCATGTCTGTTCCATCCCAGCTGACTAATACACATAGCGAGAGGAAAGTCAGGGAACCACCACTGAGTCAATGACCTGAACGGACCGGTGCTGGGTTAGTCACCGTCACAGGGTAGGAGGGTTCCCTCTTTCTCTTTGACTCACACTTTAACTAATGTGGAGGAAAATACTTAATTAATGAAGCACACACACATACACACACGCTGAAATACGTCACTGAATCATTGACTGAGGTTGTGGAGGAGGTGGGGTCACGTCGAGTTGTCATAACAGGAAGTATGACAAACAAACACTGTTAATGTGGGTGCTGCCGAATCCCGCTGTTTACAGAGCAGAGGACTGATCTCTGGAAAGACTGTGCTCATTTGTCAGAGTAAAGCCACCCAACTTTGTAACCATGAAACTGAACCACTGGAGAACTGAACAGCAAACCAAACACTAGTGTGTGTGCTATCCAAAAAGTTGTGGGATAAATTTTTTGATTTTATGATTTTTGCAAAATGAGAGTCTACAAAAATCTACAATCCATTTAAGGAGATACCAAAATTCTGATTTTTATAATAATTTTATATCATATAATACTCATCTGTGTATAATAATATGTATAGTGAGTCATATGATGACTTCCTGTGGCAAGAAGCACAAGCTTACTGCAGACTTTTCAAAAGACAGACTTCAGTGCTTATTATGTTTGTGTTTTTAGAAAAAAAAACAATGTAAAGAAATTTTCATCTAAACATCACTATGGTAAGCAGAACATAAAGATTCACCTATACTTTCTTATAATCCCATTCAGTCTGTGAGGTTGTGTGTAAGTGTATGTCTCTGTGCATATATACGTCAATATGTGGCAATGTATGTGTACATATACTGTACAATATACTGTATGTGTATTTTAGCCTTTGTTCTTACTATTTGATCTAATTTGATTGTTTGTTCTTATGTTATTATTTTATTGGCCCTTATTCTTACTATTTGATTTACATTTTCACTGTTTTCACCTGAACTACTTTATAAGCACTTTGTAATAGCGGATTTTCTGCTATATAAATAAACTTTATTATCATTATCATTATAAAAGCAATACATTTGAATAAATTTAATGATGTAAAATGGGTTTAATTGTTTGCTCATTTAGACATCAAGTCTGACTAACACTATGCAAATGAAACAGTTCATGATAAATGGAAACTATTATAGAGCTGTCTGAATGAAAAACAAAGTGCACTCAACTTCATGTATAAAACTTGCACTCATTGTCCTCTGAATCATCTTCCATGTCCTCCCTCGCAATGGCTCCACTGCCTAAGAACTAAAGCAGTTTGAAAAGCAGCACTGAGATATGGTTTGCTTGTATAAAAATATCAAACTGTAATACACATAATACAAAAATATAAATAATACATAAGCTTGCTGTTGGTAAAACTATTTAACTTAGAAAAGAGAATGATTCCAGTGATTCACTTGCACCACTGATAACTTAATGTTAATATTCAACACCACTAATATGTCTGCTGTTTACGTCAGTGACACAAACCCCTCTGAGAGTAAGCAACAAAAAAATCTTGATGCAGAACTATGATTGTAAGACAGCTTTTTGGGCTTGTTTTCAGGCCTGCAGAATGAATGCGTGTGTAAACCTGCCAGAGATCAATAACATCAGGATCAGCGCAGAACTCCAACATGTCTGGAGAGCCATCACTATGTCCCTGCAACACATATGCCCCATGCTGAGGAGGGAGGAGGAGGAGGAGGACAGAGGTATGAAAGATGGAGGTGGAGAGGGAGGAGAAGAAGGAGTCTCTGGACTTGATGCTAATGACTCATTAGGGGAAGGTAATTGCAAACACACTTTGCTGGCACAGCCTCTGATACACAAACGAGTGCACACGCACAATGAACACAGCGGTACAGGACTATGTGCTGTGGGATGCACATGTTACAAGAAAAATAGCACACAGCAGGAGGCAGAAAAACACATGCAGAAACACTGGAATATACTGTGTGCACACACTCTCAGTTTTCACTTCCGTTACTGACTGATATGTGGAAATTTGATTAGGACAAATGCAAGGACAGAGGGAGGAAGTGAGTGAGGGAGGGAGGGAGGGAGAGAGGTTTTTTTGTCTGTGTATCTTTCACTGGAGGCTGAAAGCTGCTTCTATTATTCAGCAGTTTTTCTCACTCACATGCAGATTATTAATCATCCTCAAACCAGATTCATTCTTACAGAAAAATCAAAAAAAAAAAAGAGTGTCAAAAAGTGTCAAAAAGAGTTAAAAATGTTCATTTCTTACATGTGAGGCTCTGGTGTTTTCACAGTATTGCACAGACAGAGACAATATGATGACCTGCAATCTCCCATTAGACATATTACCATTAGACATGAACATGTCTAATGGTAACAGCAATTGTCCAAAGCCACAGATGTACCCCTCTGTTCAAAGATTTGATCTCCAGTTGAGTTTATGCAGTATGGTTCATTACAATACCTGCCAGGCCGTGAGACAGGAAGTACACATGAGGTGACCGCAGGGTTCGATCTTGACGTCTTTGTCGTTCTCAGCACAGATCTTACAAAGCTGGAAGGTGGAGCCCATTTCACAGTACAGCTCATACTGCTCCTGTTCAGGCAGAACAAACTCCTGTTAGTCATCAATGATGAGAGCAGATACAATAATACAATACAATAATATACAGACACATACAGTATACGCGCAGCACAGACTTCCCACCAAGACCCTAGTGTAAAATCCCATGATGTTTTCTGGGACTTTCCAGCACTAAGTCAGAACTATTGTCAAAAAGGGTGAATTGTCTATTTTTCACTTCGGTTAGAGAAAAAAATGTACCAATTTGACAACAAAAAATGACAACCAATTTATACGTGTTCCATCTGTAAAACCAGATGATATTCCCTGACTTACCCTTTTTGGAATATACTTCTCACAATATCATCATGAGAAATTCACAGCCACGAAATGCCAACCTATAATATTTGCTTCACTCATGATTATCTGGTCAAAGTAAGCTATATAACAGATGATCGACAGTTCCCTCTGGGGTAGTTTGCTCTTTGCCTCCGATTTTTAAACTGGAAAAATGTGGTGGCAGCTCTGGAAAAATAATCAAGTTTCTGCCTCACTATGCACAAAAATCAGTTTCTGAATAAATCTGAGACAAGCAAAAAGCCACGCAGATGCAGAATCATGCCCCATTTCATGTTTCACTGAGTGGCCTGATACATATTTGATCAGGTTCAGTCAGTTGTCAGTAAATGTTTTCCACACTTAAATATCATATTGAAGACTGAGCTTATATGATGTATTCTGGCTTTGTGAGGCTAAGAAATTCCATAACCAGAGGCAACCATGTACATTATTCTGCCTGTCCAAAAAAAGCATATTTTCAAACCCACTTGTGTCACTTTGATGTGATCATGAGGCGTGGGTTCACATAAACCAGTGAGGTCAGGATTGTAGCTGCGACCATCAGGAAACAAGTAGCTGTAGATGAGAAAAAAATAATAATTTAAACAATGTTACAACATTTACAAACACATAGCAAGACATGTGCCTGAAATATTTAGATGTTTGGTTTAACATATTTTATTAATTCTTCTTAATTGGTAACATGTTATCAAGTATGCATTTCACTAACTTCACTAAAGTATGGTGGCCCCTAAGGACAGAACACATAAAATAAAACAAGACTGTAAGGGAGCCGGGAGGGGAGAGGGAGGTAGGGAGGGGTTTTATTGTGTGTGGTGTGCTACAACAAAATGTTCTAAATAAATAACAATGTTTAAAAGTGAGAAGTTTGGACTTATCATCCTGTTTAGTGTTCCCTTATTAAGTTATTACAGTTATGCAAACCCAGGATGCTTGGTTATAATACCATTACACTATTCTATGCATCTTAAAGGAAACTGAAACTATACTATACAAAAACACTTTTTCAAAGACTTTGCATACATCTGTCTAAGAAAACTGGCAGAGGTGAGTGCACTCTTCTAGGTGTACTTTAAATGCTGTTTGGAGAGTTTTATTAATCCTGCTTACTGACTGACACAAAATATCAGCTATCAGCAGATCACTACAAAACATATGGTGTATGTTAATAATATCTCTCTGTGCATGGAATAAAAATTGTAAAATATAGCCTCTAGCTATGACTACAAAAATGGCAGAAACTCTTTTCCACTTAACTTTTTCAGAAACTGAATTAATTTCAAAATTTTCTTCAACATTAACAAGCCTGTGTATAACTAGTATGATTGACATTTGAAAGAACAACTGATGGGAACTTCACTTCCCCTACAGTTGCTGGGGTCTCCCTGCTTGATTAAAAACAGAGGTGCTTCAAACAGAATCCCCCTTGCTCCACCTCCCCCTCCTCCTCTCCCTGCTCCCCAGCTACAATGGACTTGTAAGAAGACACAGCACTCCTTGAACTGCCTCAGCCAGCTATGACTGACGGCTGAGAGAAGCGAGATGCAGCACACTAAAAGGAAGGATGCATGTTTGATTTGTCTGGGGGGCTGTGAGATTATCAGGTATGATAGAAACAGATGGCCTCACAGAACAACTTGAAGCTCAAACACATCCTCTTGTCTGGCTGGGACAAAAAAACATGCTGTTTCATCTAGGAAGTGGCTTTCAGAAAAGGGTTATTTCTTCGAGAAGCACTGCACTCTGTTCTGCCTCAAGACAGTTAAAGGCTAGGCAAGTCAGATGTGACTGATTCAGACACACTTAATCATTTGTTATTTGTATGCAGCTTGAACACAGTAGAGAGTTTAACACAACTGATCAATATACAAACAGCAAGAGAACTAGAGACAGAGAGTGTGTGACGGGTTACGTACAAGCCCTCCCTGTAGCCATCGATGAGGGCCTGGAACAGTGGTTTGTTGTGGGGGATGGTCTGCAATATGTTGCCATCATTGGTCACGTAGCCGATGGCCCACTGACCCAGTCTTGTACAACTCAGTCTGAAGATATAACTGTTAGGGCAGAGAAAGAGGACAGATGCTCATCATTCACACACATACTGCAAAATAAAACATGTATAACTAACAAATGAAAAAGTTTCCTGTAGTACTGAAAACACTCAAATAGTTGTGAGTGGACTGCTGTAATACTTAATGTACTGTTTGTACTTGTGTACTTTTAACAATAAAAAGTTTTTTTAAATAAATGTGAAAACTGTCACAACATGACTTGTTAGAAATAATTTCTTTTTATTAAACATTTATCAACTTTAGGCTGAATCATATGATTATATGACCATTTTGCTTTTTAAAGTTACTTTGAAATGTGTATTTTTTTAGGGACAACTACACAGCATCGACCAATGCCACATACTATAGTATTTATAGCTTATAGATTATTATAATTTATTCTATTATTTTACATGGACATTCTTATATATATTCTTTATTTCTTGTATGTTTCAATTATCTCTAGTTCCTCTTAATTTTTCTTGTATATTATTTATTGTATTCCTCTGTATATGTTAGCTGTTGCTGTATGCATTTTAATGTAAATGACATTGAATTGACCTGTAATGACAGTGCTATATAAATAAAATTGCCTTGCCTCACCTAAGTTAGTTTGCAACACCAATCCCTAATTGGCCTTTATACAAATACCCATAGCTCAACAGGAAGGCCCATACAAAAACACAAAAGACAGACACAAATACAATAAAACTACTATAAACTACTAAAAGGTATCTGATCTCCCTACATGTCATTATGGTTTTATATATTTCTGTTGTTCCCAATCAAGCTAAAAGCAAAACTAGTTAATAAAGTTTGTGTTTTACACATGAACAGGTTAATCTCATGTTATGTATGACAGTGGAACACAGTTGACTGCTTTGAACATTCATTTCATATGTGATTTTGCATACATTTCCCATATGCTGATACATACTGTATATATCGATACCAGAAAATGTCCTTAGTGATACCATGATAAAGATTTGGACCAGCCCTAAATATAAGTGAGATAAGATTTTTTAAGAGCAGTGAGCAATCACATATTTATCCACTGAATATTGAATTTTAGCTGTGCGTTCTCCTATCATCAACACTGCTACATCAACACATATACAGTATGCTACATGTTCTTCAATATCCCCTACATTTGATTTTTGCCCTTTCTGTTACCTTACTATACCCCCACAGTTTTTGGTAGCATATTGTAACTGTGAAATACATTATACCATAATTACTTTATAGATTCTACAGGATATCAGTGTTGTTAACAGTTTTGTTTTCCATTTCTGTACCTTGTAGGTACCCAGTACTTACAAAACACTGAGAGTATAATTAATTTCTCCTTTCCTCTACTACGCTCAGTTGTCACTCTCTCTGTCTCTCTCCACAGTCTTGTTTTTGCCACTGTACCTACATTTGGGTACCAGTAGAAACCGTTAAGTATTTTACTGATCTGTGATTCATACAGTGAAATGACCCTGTATATCACAGGCTGTATTATAAAGTGTTAGCATTCTGAGCCTATAAGAGCTTCTTCAGTTTATCATTTGCTCACTTTTCAGATATGGATATGCTTATGGAGTCACTCAACATACAGTAGCGCATGCTAGCCTTAGCACTGATCCATCTGTACTCAAAATAATGTGTGCTAAGCATGTAAGCAATCTTCACAGAACTTGGCATGTTGCTTTTTTTTAGTCAGTGTTAGTGTCTGTTCACTCCTTTCAAAGATGTCAAAAGTAAATACACCAGGTCTTCAACATAGTTAATCCTCATAAGTGTACACAACAGACTGGTTCAGCTTCACTTCAACACCAGGTTTCTCTAATCCCCTACCCCGAGGTTTCTCGTTTAGAAAGCTGACTGTAACCTGGTTATTTAAGTGCATGTAAACACACACAATGTCAGTCATAACAAATAAGGCAGGCTCTGATCTCCACCATTTGTACATGGTGTGACTGAAAAGCTCTTTCAGTTGCATTGAAAACATAAAAGCAACAATCAACAGGTCCCACAGTGAGCACATGGACTCACAAATGATCAATTCCCTCACACAGTGCAGTAGGTCCTCCATAACTGCTGCTACTGCTGCTGCTGCTGTGTGTATGTGTGTGTGTGTGTGTGTGCATTTGCTGTGGGCTTTGGAGACACTGCATCATAGGAAACAAGATGCAAAGAGCACATTCTACATCAAAAATAGGCTTTTGGTGGTTTAAAAAGTAAAAGATGGACATCGAGCCATCTTTAGGACAACTGTAGATCATTCAATGGCGGGAATTGAGGTGACAGCAACCAGTAAATTGTCCTTCAGATTTGCCTTATTACAGTAGGGATTGGGGGATCATTTCATCACAGCCATGGCTGTGCAATCCCTAGAGTTATGCTAATAGCCTTTTTAAATATCCCCATGATTCAATTGCACAGACCTGATGTCATCAATGGCACCTGCATGACCACTGGAGGGTAGAACGGATGAGATGACTACAACTCATCTCACTTTGAGCATTGAGAAATGAGCCAGTGATGAGAAAAACAATGTTTGTTTTTCTATGATGAAATTTGAACTTTCTACCTTTGACGTTTTTATAAAACTAAAGTGCAACAAACAATGATGCTTCTGCTGCATTTTTAAAGCTTTATCACATAGGGATTTCCATGTGCAAATCACATCTGAATACAAAGGAAACAGGTCAGCACAAGGTGGAACAATCTGAATGTGAAAAAGATGTGAAAAAAGAAAAAGAGTAGGTATTATAAATGCAGTCCACCACAGTGCTGGGCTTAGAGCGAGCCTTGACCACCGTATGATCCCACCTCCACGAGCAACAAAGGCACCGAGCTAAATCCACCAGAGCTTGGACTGAGGAGAGACGTGGGAAGACAGTTTGAGAGTTTCAGTGATGCTAATAAACTGTATTCCGCCTCTGATTGGAAGAGCTTAGCTGAAGACAGACAGTCTGCCTCTCTGTGTACAGGCTGCAGTGATGCTCCAACAGTCACAATGCAGTCAAATAACTGAAATAATTTTTACTACATCTGTTACATCCATGTTTTATGTGATTGTTTGATAGAGATATGATCAATACATCGTGAGCTGACTTTTAATCAGTCTGTAAAATCCGTCTTTCTCTTCTGAACAGATTAAAGTGCATGCATAGACATGTTTGTGTGTTGAGTGTGTGTCTGAGTGAGTCGAAGGGATAACATGTAGTGGCTCATCCGATATGACTGCCCTCCCCCACACAGCTGTGTGTGTGTTTGTGTGTTGGTTCATAACAATGGTATTTACATGATTCACTCAGGCATCAGCACCCTATACATTTGCATACTCAGACATACACCAGCCCCCTCCACACTTACACACACACACACACACACACACACACACACACACACACACACACACACACACACACACACACACACACACACACACACACACTTCCTGTCCTGTCATTATCTGCTCTGCTCTACCAAGCCGCGACGCAAGATGGCTAATCACAGGGCGTGCATGGATCAGCTCAAGGCCATGCGAGCTGCTCTCAATAAATTAGCACTGTTGTTTAAGGTATTTTCTCAAGCTACTTTCTTCCCCCTGCCAGGAAGCTGCCACGTGGACCTCAAGATTGGCACTACACCAAACATGGCTTGTCAGCATTTGTTTCGGAAACCAGTGTGCAGGCTACTGCTAGACACACACTGCTCACACAGCTTCTCTTTTTGCAACAATTATTTTCTATGAGGAGGCAGGGGTTCCAATGAGATTTGACTTCCAGCTGAAAAAGAGGTGCATGCTGTTTTCAGACTGCATCCATCTGCATGCTTTTTGTTACAATACAATATTACTTTGGCAATAGATAAGATCACTGTTTTACATTTCACACAGTATCTCACTCTGTTTATGGAGGGGGTGACAGATTAGTTTTTAATTTTTTAGAATAAAAAATTATTTCTGCTACTGCTGTTTCAACGGGTCCAGACCAGCTCCATTTCATTCACTCAAACAGATTCTGTGTGTTTAGGGATCATGTGTGTTTAGGGATTACACCCTACTGCTACCATAAGCTTTAAAACAAAGATATGACATGTTTTATGAATAAACAGTAACAAGGAGCTGTGGGAAGGTTGTTCAGACTGCAGCTCAGAGGTGTGACAGCAAAGTATGACCTGTTTATGACACATATAATCCCAAATGAAAGTACATAAACATTCTTTATTTCTGACTGATATCCATTGCCTTTGAGCCTGAGCTCTTGCTCAGGCTGTTTGCTACAGCGACCGAAGTCATAAATATTCATGAGCATATGTGCAGACCAAGGAGATCAATGATTATATCCATGAAAATTGGATCCTAAAACAGCATGTTGACCTTCGGACCTGGCTGTGCATCGGCACACAGATAACAACCAGGAAGCTGTGGTTGACTGGCAGGAGGGGCTCCGAAAAGGCAAGGGTAAACAAATCCTGACTTTTTATCTCCTCAAAGAGGCAGCACAGGGTTATTATTGTCCAACCCTCACATACATTTAAAGGCTCTGAACACCGATTTTCTCAATCAGCTTCTTAATGCACAATAGACTCCAATAGGCCAAAGTCACATCAATTTTGGTTATTTTACATGAGAGATTTCTCTCAGGGCTCTTCTGGAAAATGATGATGTCACACATTTCCATGCACCAACTGATCAATGTAATAATCAAATGAGAATCTGATGACAGTTGTGGGTTGGTTGCTTATGTTGCCACTAAGACACCACTGTCGATCAAATCTGATCAAACCTCACCCACACAGTCCTAATTAAAGATTAGAGTTTTTTACTGTTAAAGTCTTAAAGGTACAGGACACTCAAAATCATGTAGGCCTATTTGTAGCTAAATAGGTATTAATTATGAATGTGGTCTTGCCTGTGGTGCTTAGAAATATCATTAATTACTGTTAATTGCTCATTTGTTGTTTCTTTACATAAATTTAATTATCTTTCTTTTACATCCCTGCTTGTGAATCAGGTAATAGTTTGTATCTGTTTCGTCACAGGATAACGATTAGTTCACTGAGGCTCTGTTGTTGGAATTTTAAGTTTTTAGCATCTACACTATATGTCTAGACTTTCATAGAAAAAGTCAAAATAATGGCTATTTAGGGGTCCAAGCAGCGAAGCTGCTGGAACCCTATTGTTTTTGTTTGCATTATTCTTAATATTATTTTTCTCCGCTAAAGTGTTTGTGCAGCAAAGACCTAGAAAAACCAAAATTGGAAAGTGGGTTGCAAAATTAATTTCTCAAGTCATTTGCATCTTTGCTCCATTGGTCTTCTGTTCTACAAATGTCAAATTTTGCTACTTTTTCAAAATGTTCTCAAAATCCTGTTTTCTAGATCTCATCAGAAACCACTGGGCCATTTCTCCCAACACTTAGGATCATCTACAGACAGTAAATATGTTTTGAAATTATACATTTTTAAACCTGTGTCTTTAAGTTCAATTTTACATAAACACTAATTAATCAAATTGAAAATTTTTATATCTCATAATTGACTGCACATTTTTTTTTGATTTTCACAAGACATGATCCATGGTCATGTCCCAGTTAGCAGGTGAAATGTTGTTTTGAATGATCAAAGTATGTGGGGTTTAAAGGCGAGTTTTCAAACTTTTTGCAGTACCCTCAAAAAAATGTCATTCTTTTTGCAACACATCATGCAATATGTGAAGAAACTTTGAAACTTCACTGCAACTAATGTTTAATTATGAGCTCCCTCACTATACTTTTTTCAAAATCTGCATAATCAATTAACTTTCAAATCTTTTAAGTATTTGTTCAAATGCTATCAAAATTGAGTCACAGATTGTTTAGAGTCTGGAGATGAATTGTTGTAAAAACCTCTGAAATGCGTTCAAAATCTACGACACAGCAATAAATATTTTAATGTAATATGTACTGTGCAAACAAAATGTTTTAAATTGCCTATGAACCACAGGTGCCCGGGTTCAGTACCGGGGGGAACCTGCGCTAGCTGTCACTCCTCCTCTGACTCCCTCTGCTGCAGACTGGGAGTTAAAAGTATAAGAGGCTGCTATAATAACTCACCATCTTACAAAATCACTATGACGTACTGATCATCAGCAAAAGATTTCATCATGATTAAGTGTTACAGATTATTAAGTTATTCACTCTCATTGACTTCAATGCAATACTTTGCTAAGTGTATGCAGAACTAAGTTAATGTGTACTGTCCACTGCTGTCAGTGACAGCTGTGTTGTCCTGATGGTCTAGTGGTCTAAACACATACCCTGTCACTGTAAGATCACCTGTTCAAATCCACCTGGCACCAAGGTGTGTGTGCCCACCTCCCAATGAGCCCACTCTGTTATGACCGGTTAGCTCCTGGGACCTGTGTCTCGGCCGACTTCGGTGGCTCAGAAGGCTACGTAAATAAACTATAGTAATAGAATTTAACTTCTGACAAATGTCAACTTCTCAAATACATCTGTACATGTTCAAGCTGGAATCTGATCCGAAATATGAGAGTGGACAAAGCAAACAACACATGGAAAAAACTTAGCAACAAACGGGACAGACAGCCATTTATGGGCAATGGGCAATGCGCAAATGAAGCGTTCAAAGCATTTTTTCTTTTGCAGCTTTTGACTTGCAGGGAGCATTTCTACATACATTCACCTCAAGTTTTGGAACTCTAACCATGTTTAACATAGATATCCAACATCATAACAGGATATAAATAACAGAAAATCACAAAAAAAACATAATATGTCCTCTTTCAGTTTTCAGGTAGTTAAAATACACAAGCAGATACCGTACCTGCCAGGCTTGTTGATGTACTTGTGCAGTCGGGCCTTGACTTCATCATAGGTGAGGAAAGCCATGTAGCCAGGGTGTGTTACTGCCAGAAAATTCCAGTTCCTCAGAATTGATCCCCATGGCTGAAAAAGACCACCCAATGTTGTTGTAACTAAACAGATGATTGTACATTCTACTTTCATTTTCATATTATCAGCATAAAGTCATGTTGAGGCAATATTGCTGCCACAATTAAGTGATATATAATATGGTGACTTGGCTGAAACTGAATTCTCAGCCTGCAGTCAAATTAGCAAACAACAAACTGAATGAGAGAATGCAGAGGCTGAGGTTTCTGATATCTATCCAGCTCTGTAACTAGGAGTTTGGGAAGCAGCTTGTGCACTGCAGCCAGTTGTGTTTGGCTTTGTTTACAGCTGGTTTGAGGTTTTCTGCAGGACAGAGTTACACTGATGCCAAAACATTTGATGTGGAAGAGAACTAGCTAACATCACTGCTGAGGGTTGGAGTCTGTTTACTTGACTGCCCAACAGGAAAGCCTTAATAACTGATGCCCCATGTGTAATATTACATACAAATATAGGAGGCCTTGCACCTGACTACAAAGCACAAACACAAGAGAAAACAGCAATTTAGCATCTGCATCTTTGTAATGATTGGCCAGCTCAGATTTGTGGGTGTTGTTGTTGTTGTACAACCACACTCACTACTTAATTCTGAATCCAGATATACTGCACAAAAAAGAACATTGCCATCAACAGAGAAGCTGTTTACATCAAATCCCTAAATTAAGAGCACAGTGCTGTGGGGCATTGTGTTGGTGGGCCTCAGTGGTTCTGCCAGTTGGCTCCATGTGGTGCCAAGTGCCACAACATTCACCTCCATCCTGCCTGTTAGCTGGAGCCCACCAGGGAAAATGATCTGCCCTCACTGTGTAGCTGGTTTGGCAAAAGAAAAAAAAAACTCATGCATACTGGAATTACTGGCCTTTGGGCTGAAATGGCAATGGAGCAAACCCTAACCACTCTGAAAGTTTGTTGATTTGAGCTGTAAACTGGAGAGTGGCCCGGCCCAAAGAGGCAGGAGACAGACAAATGGAAAAAATACTCACTACTGAGTGGGACACAGGCTACAACGCAAGTAAATCACCATCTTCTCATTCTGTCCTTCAAGGTCAGATTTGTGTTGATCATTTTGTGATTTTCAGCAATCAAATTTCCTACTGCTAATCGACACTTTATGCACAGAATTTGCAGATTTGAGATGAGTGGAACTGAGTTGAAGTACGGCACATTTTCCTCCTTTATTCTCACCTTCATGTGGGCCCTCTGATCCCTGCCCTGATTCCCACCAGGATTCCCAGCCAGTGAATCAACCAGACCAGGGGCATGAGGCTGGCCACAGGGGACTGCCTCAACTGACACAGATTACACCACCCTGGAAGTGGCTTCCCAGGAAGCAGTCAGTCAATGGCGACTCCTATCCACAACTACACTTTAGTTTTGCTTTAGTAGACCATTTACACTATTTAGCATAATGACCTCCCATGATTTCATGAATTTATGTATAGTCATCATTCTGAGCCTTTATTCATTTCTGTATGACCCTGATAAGAAACAACATCCAACTATTGTCACTCTGACCATTCTTCTAGTGTTCACAGCCTCATTTATCATGTTCTGAGTAAGCATGCAAAGTACAAAGGTTCTGCCAAAGTAAAACATCGCTTTAAGGAATCATCGCCCACACACCATCTTGAAGCCACATGGGCCAGTAATCTGTCAACAGGAGGGGGCTGAAGCCACACACATCCAAACACCTCAAACAAGCACAAAAATAGAACCAAAAACATCAAACAGAACAAATACTTTCTATGTTTCTTTTGGTCCTATGCTGTTCACTTACTGTATCAAACCCACAAATAAGGTTTTGATCATGCATGTGTTGTTGTGTCACACTGTTCCAGTCACTGTGCATTTTTTTGACGTTTGCTGCGTAAAAGACACAGCTGTGATATGACTAAGAGTCCAAATAAGTATTATTGTGCTTCCAAGATCCACAAAGTTAACTCTGGTACTGGACCAGTATGGGCTGAGATGGAGCAGTCCCCTTGCAGCTCAGTGTCTTCAACATCAATGCTCTGTGCACCATAACTTCTCAGCCAGAAAAGCCTGACAAACCCCATTGTGACTTGTTTACTGAAAATATAAAACCTTTTGCCTCCCACCCATCTCCACAACATGTGCTTGGACTGGGACCCTCTGCAGTGACACCTGATGTATTGAAATGTTCTTGTCTGGTCTGAACCACCTTAGGGAGCGATGGGCTAAAGACGTGTGGCAATCTGCAGTTAGAAGAATCTATTCAACATTCACATGCATTAGACATGGCTTATTACACTTTCAGGTAATATATAGACTACACTTGTGCAAACACCACCTGTTCCTACTGTCATCAAGATAAACTCTGTATCACACCCTGTATCACAGGTTTTCAAGCTGTCCAACTGTGATACCATCCTGGTCTGCCATCTTTAACACCCTCAGTGTATCTGTCAGCTTTGTGTCTTCTTTCTTTGTTGAGTATGTGTGCATTGTGTATATTCTGTTAATAGAATCTATGATGATGTGTGGTGTAAAGTGAGTAAATTCTGTCTATTTAAATACAATGCATAAATGCAATTTGATGTGTATCTTCTGCTTATTGTTTAAACAGTTTGTGCTGTGTCCTATACTCTTCATTAGAGTAGGTTATGATAAGTCATCAGTGACATGACATGTGATGGTGTGAGCTTCTGCTTAACAAACAGTGTCAACACTGCATCTTAAAAACATCCTCCTGATCTTATGACTGTGATGGTACATCCTCTGGGCTCTCAGAAAAGATTACTCCTGTATAAGATAGCTTCCTCTATTTTCATGACACATTACAAATAAAAAGTCATTCCTGTTAATATGTGCTGTCATTTTCAGGAGTAATTTTGACAGCACAAAAAACACACAACTAGAGGCACTGCATGCATATGTCAAAACCCGTGGTACCTGAATACAGTACGAACCCAAGTGCTATGTGCCCTGTAAGAATCACTTGATTCATTGAAACTTGCTTTTCTTTTGACCAACCTGGAAGAGGCGTGTGAAGATGTCGAACTCAAAAACGGAAATGTAGTCGTTGCAGGTGAGGTCGATGGTGGATTTAAGGGCCATGGCTTCCAGGCCCGAGCTGATGGGATGCACTTCGTGAAGGCACTGTCGGAAGACTTTCCACGGCACTATTGTCCTGCAAGAAAGCAAAACCTTCAGTCATAAAAGCACAGATACAACAACTTGTGTGACTGCGAGAAAAAAGGTATTAAAAAAGTTTATAAAAAAGTTTATAGCTGATGTTAATGATTCACAGATAATGTTAAAATTTTGTTCAGCTGTTATTTCTTTAGATGGGATAAAACAAATCAAAGTACAGAAACACATTATCTCCATGGTTAAAGAGTATATTGAAGTGATGGTGAAGTCTGGTGGTAAAAATCGAGAAGGAGTTTGCCTTTTGATTTGAAAGGGCCATGGGAAACGAAAGTATCTCTTGATGATATCGTTTCTGCCAAATGTCAAATTATGAAATATATGTGATGACTGCAATCAGCAGCCTCAGTGGCCTTTACACTCTGCTGATGTGGTCAAACACAAGACGTTCTTACTTCCTGACATAGTGAAATGCCTCTATTGCAGCAACAGTACAAAACTAAAATACCTTGCTGACACATTCAATTATAAAAAGGAACATGCAGAGAGATTAGTTTACATTGTAGCACTAAACATGAAAGCTTTCTGCAACAAGCAATACAAATTTGGTCTGCAGCATCTTTTAGATCCAAACTAAACCTGAACCTTACACAGCATGTTGTTGTTGTTTTCATTTTATGATTCTATCTCAAAAGTTTGCACCACATCAAAGTGGAGATAACACAAAGGGAGACAAATATTTCTCATTTAATGCATCAAGACAGAGAGGTTTCACATTTTACTTTAAGTCCCCCTATTTAGCATTTACAAGCAGTATATAAACAGTCAATGAATGGTTTATAACACACTGTAATGTAAGCAGATTTAAGTGTTTGTCAACAATTATAACTTCTCCTATGAAGACATCTTATATTATTACAGCAGTGTTTTATTATATTGTCATTCATTAGCTGTCTATACAGGAGCATCTAGTTATGTGTGCCCACATGAGGAGTTATAGTTGTAAACAAATAAATAAACATTAATAAACACTCATATCTTCTAACAATTACAGTGTGTTATAAAGACTTAAAGTCTTACCCAACTGGGTAAAAAAAAATCCATTCTGAATCTAGAATCTTCAAAGACTCTTTTAACCATCTAGATGAAAAAAATTCTCCATCTCGCAGGTGAGGTCCTGATATATGAAACATTCATTTTGTTGACCTCTCAGTTACGTAGCTCTGTTTGTGTACTGACATGGTGACACATGCGGCTCTGTAGCAAAAATAAAAATGTGTATTTGCACTGAAGGTGAAACCCTGAATCTCCACAGGGCCCACTGAAACAAGAAGTGGCAGCTCCATATGAGGACATTTCCAGAGGGTCAAAAAAAAAAGTCTCTTAGAGAACGTTTCCTCATTGCTAGTTCTAATCTGTGTCTGAGTGCCAGGCCTTTTAATTTTACCTCTCAGCCCTGAGCAGCTGAGTGAATGGAGACGTGTCTCAGCTGGAAGCCCTTCTGCTATTCTTGTCATATATTATTATTACAAGTCATATCTCTATTACTATTATTGTTGCTACAGTTATTGTTGTTGTTGTTATTATGCTTCTCTGTGTCTCTCTCCACCCCACCCCCCTCTCCCCTCCCCCCTCCCTCCTTCTTTCTCTCTCAACCTAACCAGTCAAGGCAGATGGCCGCCCACCTAGAGCCCGGTTCTGCTTGAGGTTTCTTCCTGTTAAAGGGGAGTTTTTCCTTGCTGCTGTCACCAAGTGCTGCTCATGGGGGAATGTTGGGTCTCTGTAAATTAAAGAGTACGGTCTGACCTGCTCCATGTGAAAAGTGCCCTGAGATAACTTTTGTTGTGATTTGGCGCTATATAAATAAAATTGAAAATTGAATTGAATATATCAACATTTACAATTTTAATACAGACCATAACTAGCCATTTTAAAAAGCAACATACTTAGAGAGCTTGTTATTGGCTCAAATGGACATAATGTATTAGTAGCGCATTTTATGGTTTTAAGTAGAAGTAGAAGTAAATTGAATCTATTTTACACCATTCTTAAAATGTTTTATCGTAAAATATGATTTTTTAAAGAAAAATATACCATGAAAAAGCTGCATCTGCCATTTATGAAGCAGTCAGCTGCACTACAAGCTGAACACACAAGCACCCCTCCTAAAAGTTACAAACAGCCTCATACAGCTCACACATCATTATTAAAAATGATTATAATATTATTGTTGAGTTGTCCCAGCAACAATACCAACTGTTATTATCAAATGTGAGTTAAGATTTAGGGTACTTTGTATATGTTTTATATATTATTTCATTTATCCACCACAACTCTAAAATAGTTTTAATGCAGTTAATATCAAGTTAATCATTAATGCTAAGTGTAAATGACTCCATGTGTGTTTCATGTGTGTAATGTTTGCATTCGTAAATGTATTTGTTATATTGCTTTTATTTTATTTACCATGAACACAGAAGTGCTTTATTTTGAAAAGACACTAGACACATGTAACGTGGAGATTGACAGTCACACTGACGCACAGATCCTCTTTTCTCATAATTGTCACATGATAGTCTCATTCGGTAGGCAATCATGGCACTATCCACTTGCCATACAGGATTCGGGCTGTTAGCAGCTGAATCTCCAAAAACGTCTGAGCAAATTTCCAAATAGGTGTTATTTGGATAAACTGACCACATATTGGGAATCTAAATGGTTATTTTCTTGCCTGAAAAAATATTATATAACTTATAAAGTGACATATTAGCAGCCCTACAGTGACAATTACAACAGCTTAATCTCTGCCATTGCTGTCGGTTAGTGCGAAATGCAATCTGGGACACTTAGCTTCGGTATCCTACAAGGCTAGCTGATTATTTACTCGGGCCTGGTATGATGATGGTAGGAACAGACAAAATTGGAAACAAGCGGCTCCCGAGTTACCAGCTGGAACAGCAGGAGAGGAGGCCGTCAGGTTTTAATACCAGCACACAGCAAGCATCAGAGGAGAGAGAAATGATCACAGAGGGGAAAAGAGACACCGCAAGGACAGCCAGATAGTAATGAGAGAGAATACAGCACACTTGAATGCTTCATGACCTCAGAGTTGAGCAGAATCCCTTCTGATAGTAATCAGGGCTGAAAAAAAGCAAGCTAATGCTGACGGGAACATCACTCTCTGGCTCAATGCATGGCCGACCACAACTTTAATATTCACTTTCCTGTATACATTAGCCTCACATACGCACTGCTATGTCTGACACCACCTTACTGGAACATTCACACAGAATCATGTGATTAATTATGCTGCTGTATTAAGTATTTCATATGTAAACTGAACTTCAAGAACTAGCTGAGGTTATCCCTTACATATAATTTAAAGAACATAATACTACCACACACTGATGTTTCAACACAAAGAGCTAATTGACCTGAAAGAGATCATGTGACAAAGGTAATGGAGTTAGCTCATTTACTGAAGCTGACTATGCTGAATCACAATTGTGATTGAATGATTCAGCTTGACCTTGACTGGGTGGTAATTTATGGGCAGGGAAACTCTTTTCACAGAGCTCCTCTGGCAAGTTTACACAGGGTACAGGTCTCACGACGGCCCTCTCAGAGGCATGATGATAATTCCTGACCACGGGAAGCTGAGGTTTGTAACAGTCTATAATAGATTAGTCTTTGGAGTGGCTGCGAACAAAGTGGAGCAGAGAGCACACATTGTCTGAGGTGGGAAGTTTCTCTGAAGTCTGACTCGCTCTGGTGCAGATTGTTCATGTTGAATTTATGCAGTCCTGCCTGGCTACAGTCAGATCTGCAGCAGTGCACAACCAGTGGCTACATTGACATGCACACAATCTGAATACTTGTTCATTTTCCTTCACGTTTTGTTCAGGCTTAAGTATTCATGTGCACATCTGCCAGTGATTTGACTGTAATACACGTACAACTTTGAGTGTGCTCTCACTTTTACCTATAAAATATAACATTTTTTACCATTCTTCACCATCACTTTAATGTACTTGATAATCCTGGAGAAATTTTTTTTGTGTACTTTTTATCTATCTAATCTAGAGGAATAACAGCTGAACAAACATTTTACATACATCTGTGAATTCAGATCTTTCGTACGTGTCTTAATTAAATTAGAGCGACTGCAATATTTTGATAATCAAATAATCATTTTAGTTATTTTTTAAGCAAAAATGCAAAGCATTTGCTAGTTGTAGCTTCTCAAAAAAACAATAATGAATTAAATGACTGCATGTCCACTTCTATGGGCTCAAAATATGGTCATAAGTATTGTAGCACCATATCTGAATGTGTGAAAACATTTTGTATGAATACATTCAAATGTGTAAATGTGTACAAATGTTTTGATCAAATGAATTCAAATGTTTGAATGTGTAAAAAATATCTAAACAAATAGATTTAATTTTTGAATCCGTAAGGAGATCTGTAGCTGTGCATGACATTTTGTGAACAAATGAAATAGATTTGCACAAATAACTAACATAAAAAAGATTGCCAAACTCCCATATAAAACACATAGTAGTATATAATATGTATTAACACAATATAATACGTATGGTATTAACAAATTAGACTTTCAGTCATTGTGGTCATTTTCAAGAAGAATGCCATGTCATATAAATAATCAGATACAATGCACAGTAGAGTTTACAACTGGAAACTTTAAATGGGTGGTTAACACCACCCATTTTTGCTGCTAAATGTGAAATTTTGGACTTAAGTGAAAGATAAAAGTAAAAATAATTTATTTTAACTCCTACTTGCAAAAAAAGTTCACATTTATTACATCTTAAAAAAGGTTCTTAAAATTTGAGAAATCTCCAGAAGTGTCTTACTGTAAGTGTCTTACTGTAAGTGTCTTACTGATGTGTCTGCAGTGACGAGACAGAGGTGTTCTCACACCTTCTGAGACAAGTTTTGGAATGATTGTACAAAATATTACTGTCATCATGAATAATACATTATCTGAAGCAATATGCAAAGTTACAGAAATTTTTATCAGGCGTTCGGCAGCTGCTGTTTTCTTTAAGCTGTTATCTAGAGTATGTTGGGTATGTTACACCACTTTCTTTCTTTTTTTTCAGTTTCAGTTTGCATTTCTTGGGGGTGCAAACAACAAGAATAAAGCTGACATTGATTGTGTTCCCCTCTTCACTGTCTGCACAAAATCTCCTCACTATATATTTTCTCATGGACCTCCCCTGCTCTAGTTTGGTCTCGTTTCCATTTTAGCCAATTTTCTATCATTTCATCTCTATTTATATTTCTATTTATGTCATGTTAGTTGCTGCTGGATATATTAAAGGTTTCCCACGAATTAAATTCACTTTTAAAAAAATTCTAATCATGTTTTTGCAGCACACACAGCATTAAGAAAATGCAAGGATTTTAAGAAAGAATGAACAGCTGATGTTGGGTAAATCCTTGTCTCTGATTGGTTATTCCTGTGTTGAACATACATGTTATTAATTATCTGGAGACTTCAGAGCTGTTCTTAAAGGTTCCTCCTACACGTCACTGTTAGTAGGAGTGAGTCACTTGATAAAGTATCTTGTTCTTTACTTTTAGCAAAGAATGTTTTTACTCCTAAGTTGACTTTTTACAGCAGTCTTAAGTGCATAAGAAGTAATGCATTTCATGTTGTCAGCAGCAGTGTGTTTGGTACCAAACTATTTGATTGTAAGGATCATTAGAACCGACTGATTGTCACTTTAAATAAATCACTATTACAATGCCATCTGCACACACATCAGCACATTTACCTCAATCAGCAACCTAGATAATACAGTATTCCATTCATCACATCCAGGTGCTGGAGTAAAAACTGATCTGGGTTACTGTAAACAAAATATGGCATTTAACATGTACTAATCCATACATGTAAATGAAGATAATGATATGCTGTAGGTAAAGAGAGTGTTCATCCTTTCCCGACACTACACCTACATGCACATCTTAAAATATGACACACATTTGAAACCCCCATTTAGTGTTTTTGTGGTGTTATTTTTATTTATTTTTTTTACATTCACTGCATTTAGCCTAACTGCCCTCATTTGGTTATTAGACATATTTAAAGAACTTTTTTTTTTACCCCCTGTAGTTTTTTCTGGCTATTCTGTTCTCCTGAATCCATTGAAGCAATGCAGAAAGTATCCTTCCACTCAGGTAATTCAGCTCATCCATATTACATTGGACCACTCTCCTACACCATAAAATGGCTCCTTAGAGATGGTTTGGGGGCTAAATGCTGTAGTGCCATTATTACTTGAAGAACTACTCAAACCTTTAAATGGCTTCTAATTAAAGAATAATTAGTGATTCTTTAAAGCATCTCGAGCTTCCAACCACAACAAAAGGCTCTTCTGTACTTTTATTTCATCAGTAAAATACAACTGAGTTTCAAACAGCATTGTCACTGATAATCAGGCTGCTAAAACTCACAACAGTTAGTTTCCATATGATCTTAACAGGAAATAAAAATGGACAAATCTGAATTCAGAACTCAGTGCAAGACTTAAATCTTAAATACTCCTCCTAAAAATATACTCCTCCTAGATACATCCAAAAATAGTAATGCAACAAGAAAAAGGCTCTAAACCTCTAGTACAGAGCTTGTAGGTTTTTCCTTTTTGCCCAAAATAAAGTGTCATGTATGGTCACTGGCATGGCTCACAGAAAGTGCTGAATCAAAACTTAGTAAGTTCTGCCTGCCAGTCCTTCAAACCACAAAAAAATGTCATTGTCATTTAAGGATGCCAAACTGTGAAGCTGCAAAATGCAGCTGTAAACCCAAAATATTGTTTTTGGACTCATAAAGCTTCACAAAAGGTGACAACTTACAGACAATGTAGACTGAGACTGTAGATGAGAGAGGTATAGAGGTATAGGCACATATGCGCACAGATGGAGGTCAGGACCTTGTCTCAGCTGTGCATGTTAGTAAGACTGGTCAAACACAGCAGCTGCTCTCAGCTGGGTGCAGCTGCATGTATGTGTATGTGTGTATGTGTGTGTGTGTGTGTGACAGTCACTGTCATGGAGTTGCTCCAATATCTGAGTATCTGTCCCTCATGTCATTATATTGATAAACAGCATGCACACGGGAAGAAAAGTCAAGAAATTTATACTAGATGTAAAAACAGGAAACAGCAGCTTCTCTTTATCACAGAATAAAATCTTGATCCACCAAAAAAGGGAACATTAACTCAAAGCTGCAAAAGAAGAAGCAAAGATGAGGGGATGCTTACTTTTCTCCAAAAAATCTCCTCCAGAAGTCAGCGGCATCAGCTTTGGTGATCCTGAACGTGTCCCCCTGGAACTGTCCTCCAGGGAAGATGGCTTTGATTTCAGCCAGCATGTGGCTAAAGATCAGAGACAGCTTGGTCAGGTTCCTCCTACAGAGAAGAGGCCAGAAAAGAGAGGAAACAGTTGGTGCTCCATTATAGCCTCAAATGCTTGACAGACACCATATGGAATATATTTGACCTTCAGAGTGCTGGACACTTTTGACTTCAGATGAATTGGTACCGGACATGGAAACACTGTCTTAGTCCAATATACATGACTTAAAAGTATGAGATGTTTTAATCTGGCATTTACAAAAGCAAATGTAAAGAAAATGTATATGTCCTACAAAATGTTAGTTATAGCTATTTTCCTCAAAAGTTCAGAAAATAAATGACAAAAAGGGCTTAAGTAGAAAGTAAATCATAGGGAATCACACATCATATATCACACCTATCACATGATAAACTGTCCATGTTATATCACTCCAAATGTGTTGTAAATGACACATGATGTGAAGATAGTCACACTTATCACATTAAGAGATAATAATGTGATGAATTCAGATCCACAGCCAAGTTTTTGACATTTTCAAGCCTGTAAGTATGTTTCTGCAACTTTGAAATCTAATGCAATGTAGCATAGATAGCAGTCAGAGCTCTGACTTTATTGACCCATACTGTATGACCTTTTAAGGAGTTCTTACACCAATACATGGATTCATTTTTGGTCTAACATACCTGTTAGATATACAAGAATATGTCACATACATCCCATCTCTTTCAACCAGCTATGACATAGGTATAAACACAGCTATAAACAGTCTATCCAACCACCACAGCTCTGGACTCTGTAGTGACGGACAACAATACCTCCAGTATTTTGCTTTAATGATGCACATTTAAACAGACACTTTACAAAAATACACCTGTGCCTTGTCTGCAATTACATATTACTATCATTATCATTTATTATTATTATTGTTATTACTATTATTATTACTGTAGTAGTGGTAGTAAAAGTTTTAGTATTCAACACTGTATACTGTATTAGTTATACCGTATCATAATATAATAATATTACTATTATTACAACACACATTACATTATTATTATTATGATTATTATCATCATTATTATTATTATTGGATATATATTGTCATGGTATGTTTCTCTATTTCCATTATTTCACAGTATTGTACTATTATTGTATGTGTGCAAATTACATATACTGCACATACATTTAATATAACACAGTTGTATTTATTACTGTATTTATTATTCATACTTATATCTAAATTAGACACACATCATGGTTGCCAGGTTTACTACAGGATTTCTTTCACATAAATATTTGCATAATTCATTTACATAGTAAAGTAAGTATTGTATATAGGTATATAATGTATCTAGTTTTCTATTTAATTTCTGATTTAATTTTTTGTTGTTGTATTCAAATAGTTCTTTATATGATCTTACCTCTTGGCCTGTTTCTTGTGCTGCTGTGACATGTGAAGTCTTTCTTTTTTATTGTCTTGTGTTTTCTTTTGGTGTGAAAACTCAATTGATCATATGGCTCCAAAAAGTCAGCGAGCTGTTTATTTTCATGCAAAAGTCCCTGTTTGTATATTCAAGTTGACAGCAACAATTGAATAGTTCTGTCTCTGATTAAGGAAAGAACGGTACAAGTTCTTAAACACGGACTGAACAGCACAGAAATAATGTGAATTCTTGAAATGGCTTTTAAAAACTACATAAAATTAAAAACAATGACTGTTAATTTTACACTGCTGGGAGGGATCATCTGTAAAGGAAGTACAGCTAATAAGTAGCATTATACTGGCAGTGGTTGAGCTTTTATCAAACATTTTACTTCAAATGTTTTCAAAAGTAATTTTGAATGTTCTATCCCATTAATGCAATGTACAAATATTGATTTGCATTTAAATTGCATGAACAAAACAGAAGCTTGAACACCACTGAAAGAGAGAGAATTAAAACTTGAATTTTCAGAACAGTGTAGTTTAATCTTTTCACAGAAGTCAGACTTTGATGAGGTATTAGGAAGTGAGTTGTGAGATTAGTGCTGAAATAGCTGAGATATGGACAGTGGAGTTTAAGCTTACAGCCCAGCAGGTATATATAAATTAGTCATTTTTCCTAAATCCTGAGGGAGATAGGGAAGGACACTCCAGGAGGTTTTCTTAGCTTATTCTTTGTGAAGTGTTGGTGATTCTCCTCTCTCTCTCCTCTGGGATGGGGATTTGTCTCCAGCTCCCTGTGAGATTAAACCATGGGCTTGTAAACACTCCAGGGGAACACACACACACACACACACACACACACACACACTAGACAGGGTGACTTTGCTCAAGGTGTCAGTGTATGACAAAGACAGCACACTGGCTGCGGGGTGCTGATAACAAGCTTGTGTGTGTGTGTGTGTGCTGTACCTTAAGCACATCATCCAAACCTTCAATTCTTCTTTCAAACCTGCAGAAAACAGGCTAGGTTTTGTTCATCACACTTCTGTGATTCACTGGTGTCATAGAGCAAACATGCCACTCAATTCATCATTTGAAGTAAGTCTGTGTTGGTGGTGTGCATCATATCATTTCTTTCCATTATCATTTCAAATCTAACATAAGCTTCCCCTCAATGACACAGCCTCAAACATAACATCAGCTTCGGCTGACAGAAGAAATAGATCATCAACACATAGATCTTAAGTCTTACAATAGAAGAAATGCTTAAAGAAATGAGTCTGGAAAATCATTGTTTTACATTCAATGTTAGAAAGAGACTTGTTTTACAACTTATATTACAACGTAATAATGGACTACGCTGACATTGTTTACCAGAATGCTACATATAACAGACTCTGCAGATTTGTACTAGGTTGGTGTTTTTTTACACATCATTGCACAATGCTACACACACACAGATGGCTCCTTCCTGATATAAAACGTCAGTTTCACTGGTACCAATTTATTTTTAAATGCAATAACTTTAACTATCCTTTTTATTTAAAACAATTTTTTGTTCCTTATGCATCAAATTATTCATTCAGATGCTCTGATCACATCCTCTTTGTGGTCCCCTTTGTATGTAAGGGAGTTGGTAAAAAAGCTTTTATGTTTCAGGCTCCTTCTGACTGGAATATGTTACTTGTAAATATGTGCTCCCTGTCATCATTTGGCTTATTTAAAAATGTTTGTTTCCTTATCTTAAAACAAACTGCCCATGTTTTCAGTAATGCTATCACTGTTCCTTTATAGATTGATCATTTTTCTTTTGATTGTGTCTAGGTTGTAACTGTTTTTGTTACTTGGTTTCTTGTTTGGTTGTTTGATTGTTTTGTCATTGTTGTGTTATGAATTATTGTGTCTTGTGTTTTGTACTATTTTGTTTTCCTTTTGTTTTGGGAGTGTTTGGGACCCCTTGAAAATGAGATGATACATCTCAAGGGGTTTATCCTGATATAATAAATTTTCAGAATAAGCATTGAAGCCTGTGTATAATGAGGTGTATGTATTCTGAGGGGCTGTGATTTTGTGTTTTGCACATTGAAAACTGAGGCAAAGCAATCATAAAATACTGTAATACAAACAACTCAACCTCTGTCCACTGATGCATGTTCTCAATATTTAATTTCAGCAAAGTTGAACTTGCTGTACAGGTTGTAGTAGTTTTATTTCCCTGGTAATGCAAAGTAGTTATTTAACACCATTTATTTATTTTAGTTATTTTAACACCATCAATGCCAGTTACTTTACGCTACTGCAAATGTCGACAGTGATGATGGCTGTTGTATAATATCAGTGCCTGTGTCTCTGTCTGACAGGTTTGACGTTGTTTTTTCTACACTGAAATGCCAATTGATGCAGCGCAGCCACGTAAAACAACACCCACATGCAGTGTGGTTAAGTCCTAGATCTTCTGGTTTGAGAACACATGATTCCACATTTATTAAAAGTTTATTAAAATTAAGGTTAATGATCAGTGGCTTTTTGGAAAAACCCAAGCTTTAGGGCTGTGTTTCATGAAAAGTGCAGTTGAAAGAAATTCCTTTTCCATTTGCAGAACAATATGTTCAAGGTAGAAATTAACATAAAAAGTAATCACGTCATGTAAATGTTGGATGAAACATGAATCTAACCGCACTGTTTGCTCGTAGATGCAGTCACTAGTAGTACATAGTTGTACAATGGCTGAAAGACAAAATACTGTAATGGGGGCATTCTGATAGCCAAATGGTTAAGGCACATATCACATAACCACAGCATCCACTGTTCAGTTCCAGCCACGGACATTTAGTGCATGTCATACTTCTCTCTCCCCTTGTTTCCTGTCTGCCTGTTCACTGTAAAACTGTTGATAATATCACTTTTAAAAACAGCGGCATGCATTTCTGGTTCAAACCCCTCAACAAACCTGAACGCAGCCACAACACGTGTTAGTTATCATGAGGGCTGCAACTCTCACTCTTTCTCAACAGGCAGTCACAGCTATCACTAATGCCTCCTCCTACACGTAAAACCCAGAGTAAGAGTAGCCTGATATTGGATACTTGATGGATTGGATATTTGTTGTTCCACCTTTAAGAAACTCTTTCAAGAAACAGAGATGCAAAGACACATAAAGAGGAAGAACTACTTACAACCACTTCTTTGAATATCTGACACAGACTTTCTAACTGTATTCTGACCACATGCAGTGCAACCACCAGCTCTCAAAAGGCTATGAACAATATAGGAAATCAGAATGTGCTTATTCCCCAGATAAACCTGTCTTTAGTATACACTGAACTGCTGACTCATGCTGAAGGTACTGAATTGCAAACACAGTACAGTTTTCTGTTTTATACATCTAGATGGCAGTTACAAAGTGAGACAGGAATTATTTATTTATGTGTTCTCCCATGATAGCAGACTATGATCAATGTTATTACTGTTTGGGTCAAATTATTTATGACATAGCAGATGCTGTGTACTTTCTGTCTTTGACCATGCACACACAGCTTTTGCATGTGGTGTACACAACATAACTGACAGTAATATGTCTCAATTAATGACTGTGACTGAAAAAGTATAGACTATTTAGAAAATACATGGATTCAAATTCCTTCAACAGCAAACACCAGATGCTTTTTTTCTCATATTAGACTGATTGAGATGTCAAATAATCCATTTATTGCACTTTCCAAGTAGTGACTAGAATAAAATAAAGGAGGGGACAGCAGGTTAAAGTGGGATAAGTGAGAATCACTGTTCTGTACCTTGGTGGTAGCATACACTCCAGTTTGTGTGTGTGTGAGTGAGTTTGTGTGCCTGCACTGACAAAGCCAAGCCCGTCTCAGTAATTTCATGCTCTTCCAGTCACCATTAGGCCTCTAATCAACCGAGGACCAGCCAAAAACTCTCTATTGGGATGCAGAGGGAGAGGTTGCAGATGCTTACATAATGGTTGTGATTTGAACTCGATTTCAAGCCGTGTGGCGGAGGAGTGCTCTGCTCTGAAACACCCCCAAACAAACACAAAAAACAGGATGCATTTGAAGAGAATTTTGCTGTATTTTTCTTTCATGAGACTGCACTTCTCACTGACAATGAGTCAGATCCATTTTTCTAGCATTTCATTGGACACCATGTGCGTGCAGATTGTGTGTTCAAGTCCTCTGCAGTAACATAGTTTACTGTTCCTCATGTGTCCTTCCCATGCCCCATGCCATTAGACTGGTTGTGTAATCTGCCTCGTTTGACGAGTGCCCGAGGAAAGCCAGCCCATTCATTAGGCCTAATGTACTCAGAGTGTGTGGAGCAGGGTAGGCAGAAACTGTTGGCTGACTAACACATAGTTGTTACAGACATACTTTGATGTGCTTATAAATCCAACCCAGCTCCAAATGAAACCAAACCAAAAAGGTTTCCACCAAAACCTTGAACAAAAAAAGTAAACTTTCAGCCTCCGTTGAAATGAAAAAAAAAAAAAAAAAAACTTACAGTCAAACACTTTTACAACAACTTGCTGACAGCAGCCTACATGGTGTCACACTGCTGTTGTGGTGACACCTGCACTAGTGCAGCTCAACCGCCCACTTTCTATATTCCAACTGGTTTCCTGTCACCTGAACGATGTCACTATCCTCTGTATCAAACTGTTCCTCTAGCTCACTGTGACACTGTACCCTCCAAAACAGTTGGGCCACTATAAGAGAAGAGAAGAGGTCTAAAATAATAAAAGTTCATTTACAGTTATTTTTTGTTTTTATATATTTAATTAATCAAAAATACTATAAATGTTTCCCGGAAGACCTGAGAAAAAGGATGTCAATTTCAAGATAATTTAATTCACTAGTATTTGTCTTATTCTGAGGACCAGTAAGGACATTTAATCCACATGCATAGGGACAGTTAAATAAAAAACTGCAATATTTCTCTCATATAGAGGACAAAATGTTGTCAAAGGGGGGACAATGACAATGATTCTGGACTCCTGGAGAATAGAAAAAGAGGGGGGAAGGGTGGATTAAAACCATACACCTGCCTGACATTCAGCTGTTGTCTGGGATTGGAGATAGCTATGATGATGAGGCCTGGAGGTTAAAGGTCAAAGATGGGGGATGACGACAGGGGCAGGGGGTAAAGGTACCCTTATTACAAGGTTTAAGCTGCATGCTTTGATCCAATAGGCCAGAAAGGGGCCAGTCTTGTTTTCGCTGTGTGTTTGTGTTTGGGTGTGTTTGAGCAGCTGACAGCAGAGATATGGAGAGAGCAGAGTGGCCATGCGGGACTGTAATGGCCTCACAAAGGGACTATCAGACAGATGAGATGTCTATCACATCTCCTACATGCTGCTGCTGCCGCCACACTGAATAAGCTAAAGGCTGGGCTACAGGCTGGCGGGTAACAAATAGCTGCGATGAGGGTGAAGAGGAGTATACAGGGTGAGGAGGAGGAGAGGTGGGGGGAGGGAACGCACTGTGGGACAAAGCAGAGAGATGGGTGATGGATGAAAACACGGGAGGAGAAGGGCACTCAGTAAGCTGAGTTGCTGATTTAATTGTTTCAAAAGATTGTTATTAGCATCAATTATTCAGGCACATCATTTGCCACAGAAAAGAGCTACAGAACACTGTTCATCAAGACAGAGAAAGACAGAAGAGGGGAAAAGAGCTCCTAAAAGCAATTCATTTGAAACAGCTGAGGCCATCAATCAAGAGTGATAAAAAGCAAGAACGGTGAGCAATGGGAGGAAAACACAAAACCAGAAGAGTTTGTGTTTATGAAGGTTTCCTTTCTTAGCTCATCAATCCTGACTCAGAAGCTTTGACTGTGTCATGGATGGATGGAGGATGAGATCACAGAATCTCCTCCCTCTCTCTGGAAATAGAGACATGCAGTAGGGAACATACAGTTGTAGTTAAGATGCTGACTAAAGCTGAGAGTCTGATAGAAAACAGCATGAATGTTCATGTTTTATCTGCCTTTATTACTTAATATAAGCACTTCTTGGTATTTACATAACACCATGTTTTTAAATTTCTATGGTTCTATATGTAAAACTTTTATCATCACATGATTTAGCAGACACATGCTGGGACACACACAGGAAAACAAACCGAAACATAAGTCACTGTATATGTAAAGCATTTCCTTTGATGACAGGTTGGTCAATGTTGCTGAGTCTCTTTTTTTGAATACAGGAAATTTTAAAATCACATCATCTGTGAATATTAAGTTCAGTTAGAGGTATTGTGTATATTAGCAGGGCTCCAGACTAACTTTTTACATTGGTGACACTGGTGTGCCTAACTTTTTCATTTAGGTGCACCCAAAAATGTTCCTTTTGGCACCACAATAATACATTGTAATTGTTACCTTTTTTTTTTTTTTTTACCTTTTTTGTCACTTCCCATACACATTGGTAATTTCTAAACACATTATGTAAATGATTATAAACATGAATAAAGGTGCAGATAAATAGAAGAAAAAAAACAAGAAATCTCGATAACCTCAATTGTTTAAAAAATAAACTTAGAAAGTGCTTATGTTTAAAGTGCTTGACAAACTCAAATAAATAAATCAAACTCGAATATAGGCATATATGTTGGCCGTTTTTTATGTCAGAGTCAAATGAGGCCATCTCCCCTGAAGATGTCGGGTCAGGATCAGGCATCTTAGGACTGGGGACAGGAACCTCCGCTGATGATGTCGGGTCAATAGTTCTCTTCATTTTGAATTACGTTTTAAGGTTATGATGCCGCTCACGATTTCTTTCGTTCACACACAAGGAATGTGGGAGGACTACAGGGTGTGGTTTCTCTCACACACACACACACACACACACACACACACACACACACACACACACACAAACAGAGACATGCACAGCACATGTAATAAAAGCTATAATATAATAGCTTACATAAAATCCTGCTATATGCCGACATCTATACCTGCTTATACTATGCAGGGTCTGAAGCCTATCCCAGCATGCATTGGGCGAGATGCAGGGAACACTCTGAACAGGTCACCAGTCTGCCACAAAGCTAAATACATAGAGACAAGTGTTTACAGGAAGTTAAAGTTTCCAATTCACCTAACCTCATGCGGAGAGCATGCAAACTCCACACAGAAAGGTCACAGCCAGTCAGATTCAAAAGATGTTTCAAAATGTGAACATTAATCACTCTAACTCTACTGCATGATATGTGTGTGTGGGTGTGAGTGAGAGGTGATTATGCTTGCATTTGTAATCCTTCATTAGGTCACAGCAAATGAAGTAAATGTCATGACTGACTTTGTGAAATGTTTGGTTTTATGTTCACTGGAACATGGAGCGAATACTCCTCCGTGTCCATTCCATACAATGTGTGTCAGCAGATTGAGACAGAATCTTAGTCAGAGTCCAGTGAGTAAACCTACCAATGACCCGTACCACACACACACACACTTCCCTCCCCCGTGCTCTGAGCCTCTTGGTTCCTGACTGAAGCTCTCTGGCTTCCTCCTCTGGTGCTCCACTTCCTCCCCAGATGGTTCTACTTTCTAGAAGCTTACAAGCCTTCCATGGGAACGTGTGACATCATCACCTCAAAGCAACACTGCTCGCTGTGACGTACCAACATGTGAGGAACTGTTCCGAGATCAGGCTGTAAAATTGATATCGCAGATCATTCCACATTAAAAATGATGAGATGAAACAACTGCTCATAAAGTATTAAATAAAACAAGTCTACTACTAGCTTTGTTATTCATACAGTGAGTATTAAATCATTAAAAACAGTCTCATTTTACTCTAGCAAGGATGCTGCAAATGGATCCTGAATTGAGACATGGTGAAATGTGGAAAGATTTACCAGCAAACACTTCCTGTCCTTTCAGCTCAGTAATTCAACCACATCACTTCCATTCATCCGCCTACAGCCTTCACTGGTAACATGAATCAGGCATTCAAAAAAAAAAAAAAAAAGACATTATTTTGCCATAGAAGTTATTGTGGACTCTAATTACTTTTTCCTTGCATGTTTTTTTTTAAATTTACAAACACAGAAGGTTCCAAAAATATGAGTGAAGGCTCCCTGCAAAACAATACCATTTACTTTAAATATAAACTCTCTAAAAATGGATTATCAGTTATCTACATGCGGTAGACTGAATGTCACCATGGTTAAAGTGTGATATGATGATAACTTTGTATGTTAAAAAATAAAGCTAGAGTCTATTGAAACCTTTTTATTCTCCTGTAAAAAGTGGAGACTTTGGTCAAGTCTGCCTGCCAGCATAACACATCTGACTTCAGAGGTTTCTGCAGAAAGAAAACCAACCATCAGATGGAGAATTACGGTAAGTTTTGCTAACCAAACAGAAGAAATTTGACCCATAACAGAGCTGGTAATTATTTTTACATGTTTTATGAAACATTTATTCAAGGTTTAATGTAAGGTCCTGACCTAAGCTATCTTCTTTTTCAGCCAAACAGTCAAATCTTAATATTTTGGGGACATTACAAAGTTTGTGCCTGAAGCAAAATTCAACTAGTTGTCAGTTGTAGATGCTAGAACTTAAGTTTTTTTCATTCAGTGTTAAAAACAACTCTTAAATTATCAAAATGTCTTTAACTCCATGAACTGCAAAAGCTTGCAAACTTTCCAGACTTCTATTTAACTCAAAAGCACATTGGTAATTATTTCTAAAAGTTTTTTGATAAATAATTCAACATGATGACTTTAATGAGGTACACTTGAATAACACTCAAAAAACAGTGTCTATAACACAGTGCCTCAACTTCTAATCAGGAAAGTTTAAAGGTAAGTCACCATTTAAAATGAATCCCCTCTAAATTAAAACATGATAAACTGGCAATTAGACTAAGCACTGAGCTGCACTGTACCTTGGTACTTCCAGAGTCAGCTAATCACAAATTAGCTTGAAAAAGTTAATATTCAATCTCCCCTAGTTCTGTATGAAGCTCATTTCCCTACAAAATATAATTCATGTAAGTGATGGAGTCATCTTGAAAGCCTGCAGTACAAATATGCTGCTTCCAAAAGACCTTATCTGCATTTATTCTACTGTTAGAGAGTGATCATCATAACTGTTGGCCATGACGAAAAGTTACAAAATATGGAACATGATCCTCCAACATGTCTGCACCATGACTCAGGGGTTATTCACAATCAGACGGGGGCGGGCGAGTAGATGGATTGAGGAGGGAAGGAGGTCAGATTGTCTTTTATCTGCAACACTCTGCTTCCTGGCAAAAGAAGTGCACTTTTAATCCAGCTGATTTAGAGACAATCACTTTAGGAAGCTGCTAAAGCCATGCTTGTCAGGCTGGCTGTAAAATGCTCTGCTGTGCAAATCACTTGAGATGTGCTTTGTGGATATATGGTGGCAGGGCATGAGAGAGTTTGCAGGACGGCCACACATGCTAAAAATGTATACAGTCACACTGCTGTTAATGTGCATTAGATGGGATATGTTATGTTATGTTATGTGTGTGTGTATATATATATATATATATATATATATATACATACACACACACACACACACACACACACACACACATACATATATATATCACATATTTTAATCATCTTCACAGCCAGTAATAGACCTAAAACTAAATATTACAAAAATATAACACAGAGCAACATTAAAGGCACTGTTTATGACAGTACAGCAACATTTGAGTTACTTTATGTACAGCACGAAGGCACATTACCAAATGAGCACTTCAGTGGAGGGTCTAACTATGTAATTACTCTACTTGAAGCTAATTGATTTACTGTAAAAGTCTCTTTTCATGGGATCACCATGGAGAAAAAAAAAGCAAGTTGACCCAGCCTCCAGTAAAGGATGCCTACAGCCAAGGCAGAGCTCATTTAAAGAGCAACTTCATGTTTTACAGCTCAACCTTGGCAAATGACATCTCATGCAGTGAATTGATCCTTTGCAGCCGTGAGTTATGAAAGCCACAGCTGTCGTGTTTGTCAACGCCATTTTATGCTGTGGTTGCAGGTCTCTCTACTGAGAAGAGTTTTCATTTCAGAAAGGAAGAATCTGGACTCTAAATAAAGACATTTGTCAAGACCCTTAACTGCCAACATGCATGACAGATTGAGCATATATGTATCTCATCCCAAGTGAGGAAATGACAAGTTTTCCTACCTTCAACAAAAACTTATCTTCTACACTGATCCCTTTTGACTAATGGACAGACTTCAGTCACTGCCAAGATGTGATGGTGCCAAAGGTTTGTTTTAGAAAATAAAGACTTTATTAAAAAAGGATCTTGGAAAAAATGTCAAGGAAACTAATTTCTTTAATTAAATAAAAGCGCCTGCAGACATTACATGAGGGGCTCTCTGGCTTTTTGATTCAAAAGAGGCTACAAATGACAAATTGTTCTTCAGACTTAAGTGGCAAATATAACTTCAAGGTCAAAGACAATTAACTTGCAGAGACATGAGCATTTAAAGTAGAAACAGAAAGTTCCTGTGCAATCTTTAACTGTTTTACAAGAACAGCTGTTTGCAATTTTCTTCCATCCTTTAATTTCCTAATTAATATTCCTATCACATCCACATCTTGCTCAGCATGAGGAAAGATCCAGTGGGACGGGGATCAGGTGGTCAGATGTGGAGATGGGGACAAAGAAGACAGGGTAACAAAGCTGGGGGGAGGGGTGGGGCGCATGGACATCAGATGGCTTCAGATGGGGTGCAGCCCTGGAGAAGTGTTTGGGGGTGATCACAGCAGTTAATCAAGCGTATGAAACTGACTTGTGCTTGACAGGCTGCCACAAAGACACAGCAGGCCTCATGGATAGCCATGTCCCTGGAGACAGATGTGAGACCATTTCACAGTTTCCTCAAAGAGAATTTGTTCCTTTCATGCGTCTTTGTCAGAGGATTTTGTGTGTTGTGTAAAACATTATTTGCACACTCACACATTTGCTGATAAAAAAGGATGGGCAAGTTTCTTCACATTATCTTACTTTAGAACAGGACTTCCCTTGATGAAGCTCTGATGACTATGTTTACCATAACACACCATAATCAGACATTCTCAGAGAGTTAAAGAGAGATTATTCAGTAAATAGTAAGATATTAAGTATTTAAGCACATTTGAGTATGAAAAATCATATTCACAGAACAACATACCATGTAGAAGGATGTGTGGGGAGGCTGTTTCAAACTGCAACTATATGTAAACACAAGTACAAGCCTGGACAGGGTTATTGGACATGTTTTGGTCGAGGATTATTTAAAAAATCCAAATCTGTGTTTTATGTGGGCTTTGGTTGCCTACAGATTAGATTTCTATGAAAGGTAGTGGAGAGAAATGGAATTCATTGTGATTATAGAGTCACTGTTGCATTTCCAGCAGCATTCTTTATTTTTTCTTTCATTTTTTATTGTTGTTTGTTGTCAGGTGTACTGCAGCTATAAGGAGTAAATTATACTGTAACTTTTTTTTTTTTTTAATGGGATTGAGGTAACAGCATTATTTCTACGTAAGATTAATTTCATAAAGAAGCATGCAGGGCAAATGTCATCTCTTTTTCAGAAAACTATGTAGATTTACAATTTCAATCATTTACATCCATGAGGGTCAGGTACAGAACAGAACTGAACAGCAGCCCTGGAGCTGGATTCAGAGTTCTGACACTTCCAGTGGGAGGAGGCTTGCTGACAACTGGGTTTAATAAGGAGACCTCTGATTGAAGGATGGTCTCCCTGGTCACTAGGACACCCAGCTGCCTCCAAAATTAGCCGCACCACAGCCTTGGATAGAAGTGGTAACAATGTCTGCAAGTGAGTGGCAAAGCAGTGGAGGAGATGAGAGAAGCTGTTGCAACATTTCTCACTCTGTCTCCTTTAGCAGACGTTGCTTGTGGCATCCAGTAACACCTGCCCACAATGTAACAGCTCACCCTAATGTAATAAAAGTAAATGTAATAGAGTAAATAACACCAGTCAATAATGAAATCAAATCCTGGAAGAGTCATACAATATTGTTTTTGCCAGTAATGCAATAATGTGTCTATGTAATGCATCACCTGGTTATTGCACTGAGTTTGTAACTTTTCTAAATGAAAATAAAGTGTCAGTGAATCAAAGTTAATATTCAGCGTTGTTTTGAGTAGGGGTTTAACAGCCAACTGTGCTTCTCTCACTGCTCACAGGCTGACACATCCTGCATGACTCTCAACATCTAATGCAAGTATAGAAGTTTTTTTTTTTTTAAGTAGGGAACATGACATGTATGCCGACTTGTACTAATAAAGCCTGTTTAAACCTGCCTAAAATGTGAGAGGCAGAATGCAGTGTTGTGTTTCTCGGGGAGAGGAAATGAGTTGCAGTTTGGGTTGAATCTTGAAATATCTATATGTAACCAGGAAATGACAATATACTGAAGAACTGACCAAGCTATTGTTATATTTATGATATATATGAGTACAGTAGTACACAGTAATGTGTGGTTTTTACTGTAAACACTGTTAATGGTGTTGTTTTCACCATGATTAAGCCGAGGCAAAGAGGGAATTAATGACTGAGAAATAAGAAAGAACTCAAGTTTGAGATAGAGAAAGAAATAAGAGAGGAGATGAGACAGATAGATCAAAAATTCTGCTGGTTGACTTCAGAGCTCAACTAGAGAGGAAATATATGAACAGGATGTAAAGTGCATGGGGATTTTCCCTCTGCTCTGCACATGGCAATCAGAGAGCACAGGAGAATCACTGGAGCCTTTCACAGCCTTAATTATCTTTAGCTCCTCTCTTGCAGAAATGTTTCATAAAAGGGAATGCTGAAAAGAAATAACATTCACTTCTTCTTTTTGGACACATTGTCAAAAAAAGTCCTCTGGCATCTAAAACATAAACTGGTTTATAATGAGACAGTCCAATTTTTTGCCTTTTTGGAGGCAGTACTTTACTATCATCCAGTACAATCTTACTACTTAGTAGTTCACATTCATTCTGCCTTATTCTCCTTACATCCGCTGCTCCAGTCAATACTAAGTGATCATAATTAGTTTAGGTCAATGTTAAAGAGGAAATCGTTCTGGTAATCCAAAACAAATGGTTGGAAAAAAACGTTTTATATTTTGGTTTACTTAATAGTGGCAAACTTCCTGTCAGCAATGTCAGCAACTTCACTATCACAGTACTACAGTAATGCAACATTTCTGCATGAATGCAATTTTTTAGTATAATGCATTGTAAGAGAAAGCACACAGTAAAACCAAGGGCAGCAGCATTGGCAGCTATACACAGAAAACCAAAAATGACTGCAACAATTATTTTCTGCTGAATATGCCTGTGCTTTCTCTTCTTCCTCCAATTCTCCTCTCTTTCACTTCTCCATCTTCAGCTCCCACTCTCTCTATAATCTTAGTCAATCAGGCAGATGTCTAACACATCACAATCACAGTAGGCTGATGTATGTAAAGGTGACATGCTAACCGCTTACAGGCCACCAAACCAAAATCTCTCTTTGATATGTGGCAGCTTGTCAATGGGACAGTGAGGAGGACAGAAGTGTTAGGTGTCCCTGTAACCCTGTTGAAGTGGGCAAACCTCACACTTAACATCACTGTCACCATCATCATCACTGTCATCACATTATCTCTGCTGTCCCATTTTGAGGTTTTTTATATTAATTGTAATGATGAAGCGGCTGACATCAAACAATACAGTACATTTCTGATTCAAGATCATTTTGGATTAAATTAAAGGATAATTCTGGCAATTTTCTATGTTTTCTTTCTGCCATAGACCTCTGTTGCTGTCCAAAAACTATTAAAAACTAAAAATGCTAGTTTATTGTGCTACATATTACAACCTCTTGACTTTGTGCTACATTGTAAACTTCTCAAAGAACTTAAGTTCAAAGTCAAGAGGTGGTGATATGTAGCACAACAAGCTAGCAAAGCTGTAAACAGAACTGTGTTCCAGCACATGCTCAGTGGCGTCTGCCTTACACAGAACTACTCTCCAGAGACTGAAAATGTGATGCTGTTATTAGTCTTTGGTGCTGTTTCTAAACACACTAATGTGACCAAACTCTTCATAATGAAGGAACATGTCACCCAGCGTAGCAGTGTGGCTCATTGATGTATTTTTAAAAGTTTTTCAACAACAGAGGTCTACGGCACAAAGGAATAAGATATACCAGGCTTTGGATTCAGACACAATACTTAATTACTTAGTAAGTAGGATGAGTTCATTGTTGGTTTGGCTCTGCACAAAACGACAATACTTTGTCAAGATGTTTGACTAATTTTAAGATTAGTGCAACTTAATTGAGATGTAGTGAGCTCTAGAACAAGGAGTAGTCTGTTTTTGACATCACGGTCATGAAAACTATTTTTTAATATCACCAGGCATGACAGTTACAGTTCTGAAATTCAGTGCGGCAGATATGAGTAAATTGTGGATTTGACTGATGCAGTGGGAGGTTGTTTCACTCTTTCTGTAAGATGACACACATCTGAAGTACAAAGTTGAGCTTCATCTCCTTATATTGAAATGAAACAAACACAAAACCTGATTTTCCATCAGCAATGTATCAAAATAAAAATGCTGACGAAAACTCCAGATTCAAGTGCAAATAGTAGGAAAGTTTTGACTGTCATTCCATGTCTTGTCTCTGTGACCATGGCTGTCAGTGAGCAGCAAAATGAGCGCAGTGACACCAGACACAACTCACATCCTGTCTCTTACATTATTCTGAAAGGACAGCTGTACAGAGGGCATCCTGCAGCATCTACTGTATGCTTCTAACCCACATACATTTGCACAAAGCCTTGGAACTGGTGACCTGAACAGAGTGTACCCTCAGGACGGCTGCCTATCACCAGGAAGATTTTTCATGTTTAAATAATCAACAAAACTATATTATATTAAACTACCTCCAGATTGCCCATTTTGTCTATTTTGCCCACTGTGCCTGGGAGACGTTACAGAATTATGCTTTGATGCTTTGCAAGTGGTTTTCTACTCAAAGTTTAAGGCAGGTCAAGATAATTACCCTCTGTACACCATGAGCACAGTCACTGTCCCTTGTCATCCCAAAAGCCTCCATGAAGTAAAAAAAGTAAAAGAAAAAAAAAGGATGAAGATAATTCTCTTACCTGTCCTGTGACTGCTCCTCATACATCCTCTCCTTTCCCTCTTTGAAGAGCCGGATGGCTCGTTTGGATTTCTTCATAAGGCTATCAATGTAGATTTTAAAGTATTCATTCTCACTGAGCTGTGTGAGTCTCTGGTTCTCTTCGTATTTGCCCAGTATAAGCCGCAGGTGCTGGTAGGCATCAGGTAAGATATCCAGGATGTACGGCGGACTGTTTTTCAGCTGGAGTCTGGGATTTTGGCAGAGGCGGACCTGTGGCAAAGAAATCAATTAATGAATACTTGCTGGATGCTTGAAGATTTAATTGTGTTTACTGCATGACAGAAAGTGAGCCAACATTTGACACAACAACTGAGCAGAATCTGATCAGGATGCTTATTTGCTGAGTTTTAATGTGACTGCTTGAAATAAAGTCACACAGGCCAGCAAAAACATTGGATGTTTGGAAACTCAGCTCAAAGGCAAACTCTAAGATGTCAGTAAGTGAATGCAAAGAGTATAAAGTAAATTACTTTCTTACTTTTATTGCAGATAAATAAATCTCCATTTGGTTGTTAACAGTGTACAGCCAACTCACTAGTGAGCTGTCAGTATGTTTATACAGTATCTGATTTAATGAATCAGTCTTCTCCTGCTCTTGGACGCATCATCAGTGATGTATCTTAGACTTTGACAAATATATACCAGACAAGATGTGTAACATTAGAGTGTATCAAACAAATGCTTGAATTAATTTAAGACACCATCTGAAAATATGAGCAGGGAACAAATATGCACCCCATTAGCATTAGCCCCACCCCTCCATGTGCATCTATAACAAAGACTGTGTCTGCTGCCATCTGGCACACAGGCCCAGTGGGTTTATCATTCCAAACTTACAACTTTATCCATGAGCTTCCAGGTTTTCTCCACAGTCCGCCGGTCAGCAGCAGCTTGTTTCGGTGGTCCCACTGCATCATGGATGGCATCAATGATGCCTAAAATCCGACCTTTACTTCGGTTTGGTCCACGTCCACCAGGGTTTCGGCCACTGAGAGCAGTTGCCATTTCCTATACACTGAGACAACAAAAGGAATTATTAGAGTCAGTTTTTAACATATTTTCAGCTGATAAAAAGCAATTACCCCATAAAAAATATAATACATTTCTGATCATGTGTAGACACACTGTAAGTCAGCATTTTAACCTCACTCACTGTTAAAGTAAAATGAGGGTTTTTCAGTTTGTAAAATAATCACTTACAGTTGTCCTATGGCTTGTTGTATGATTGTTATTGCCAGTTGTTTAGCTTTTAAAAGAGAACTCCTCAACTTTCAAGTGAAACAAAAAAGAGCCTCATCTCTCTGGTTCGTTAACAGAAGCGTGCTCTGAGGAACTGTTACAACAGCTCAAATGCTGATGTTATTACCATTGCTTCTCCCTTAAGTACTGTTCAACAGATACCTGAAAGGCCTCTTTGTGTTTGACTGACGCTTGTGAACGGGACTGAAACAGGTAGTCTGTTTCAGAGGTCTCCACAGTGACCATTAAAGAATATCAGAAGGTCTTTGGGGGGGTCCCAGTTCAGTGTGGAACAGTCCAGTGTTATTTTAATTACTAGAGGTTTACATGATGAGAGAATGTACAAGGATGACTATACTGAATAGAATTATCTTTCTCCTTAGTGCAACCATATTCACCTACAGTACAGCAGGGATGTACAAAACAGAACTCATTTCCAATACTAATGGGCTTCTGAGTGGGCTTCATGGTTTTGTGCATGTCTAGCTGGTACTTGACATGATGGCTTGGGAACCCCTGCTTTACTGCATGGTATTTTCCTCCCTCAGGAGTCCACTGATGATCATGTCATTTTCACATATTAATATTACAAATGAAAGTGTAAACAGATTACACAAAACAAACTGCTGATTTTACTCAGCCTCTTAATCATGGTTCTGGATAAGTATACAGTTAACAGTGGTCATGCTGGATTTAGTGTGCTAGTATACTTTATGTTTACATGGTGATCTGACGTCACTCCGTTTTGCTGTTATTAAAGTACCATCCTATAATTGATAGAGTACAACTATTGTTTCATGGCGGTTAATTTGCTCAGCCACTGTAACTGAGCTGCCAGAGCAACTCACACGAGCCAGTGAAGCCCAAAACAAGAGCTCTTTTTTAGTCACTGTGGCTTCATCAGCAAGGAAAAACAGCAAGTCCTAACTTACCAAACCACCAGGGAATGTCTGCTGGGATCCCTGCTCAACTCGGTCCACATCCAGCGCACAAAAAACAAGGAGTGTCCAAGTGTCCAGAGGAAAAGCGTGTCAGGAAAAGTGTCCAGCGCGTGTAATCCTGTTGCTTCACGATAAATCCTCCATATTTAAAGTCGTCGTATAAAAGCTGTTCCCCACTAGCTGTCGGAGGAGTTGGATAAACGCGAAGCTGGGAGGTCTGTACACTATGTTTTGTACAGAGACATCAGTGTAAAGTTAGCTATTGTAAAAACTGTCACATCCACCTACACATTTCAAAATAAAGCCTCCATTCAGGCGCACAATCATTTACACACAGCCTAATATGCATTATTCAGTCAGTCTGTCTCTATCAAATGTGATTGTTCATTTAAATGTTTTAATCATTATGTTGCTCTACTCTTCCCGCTGCTTTTCCTTTTCACCCAACAGTGGCCGATTCTATACCGTTACATTGACGCTCTTTCATTGCTTCCTGTGCTGTCAGTCGATGTTCTGGTTGACTTGACGCAGCTGTTCCAGCGGTAGGAGGGTCAATGGGAGTATGAAGCAATATTTTCCAGGAACCAACCAACGCAATGACAGAAGCGACCAGACACCCATCGGTGCTCTGTGAGGATGTCACTAAAATCAAGTTTGACAGACTCAGTGAGAACAGCCACATCCGGTCTCAACTCTCAAGATTAAAGGCTTTTTGATGACCCCCAGGGGACAAATTTGGTAACGACATAATATTGTAAGACCAATACTGGTCTTGAATGTTTCCATCTTGAGCTTTATAATGATGTAAAAAAAAAAAATTTGTTAATTTGTGTAGAGTTTGTAAAAAAACAAACATAGGCTATAATATCATCTGGTAACCTATGGTGATTATTTTTTACATCTATACACATGCTCACAAATAAAGATTTAGGACTGTTAAATGATTCATTGGTTAAAACATTACACATGAGCGTTTTTGGTGTTTACTTCCGAGAATGCATACGTTTCATGTTTTTATTTTGGAGGTAAACGGGCCCAACTTCCAGTGTTGTTCTCGCTTTATGTTGGTGTCTTGATGCAGCAGCAGAGTGACGGGAGAAGAGCCGCTCCCAAAGAAATCCACACAACTCCTCTCACTCTGAACAAACGAGCAGTGTTGTACCGGAAATGACACAACAAGTGTGGGTGTTAGAAAAATGTACCGTACCATAACTGGGTATGAAGGCAACATTTATTATTATATTTACTTGGTAGTAAGTGCAAAAAAAAAAAAAAAAAAGGAAAACGAAAAGAATCATAATAAACAAGTAATAAAGTTTAGAATGATAGGCTACCACCCCATTATAATATTAAAAATATAAAGATTGTAAAACGATTAGTACTACAGAATTGTAGGCTAATCATTATATATGTATATTAGAGTGACAACACAGGGTATTAAAATACAAGGAGAAGTCCTATAGAAGCTAATCCAGTCATTTTATAATAATAGAAAACAGAAAAACACAAATCTGAGAGGAACTGAAAGTTCAGAGTTCTGAGTTCAGTGTGATAAAACATTCATGTACAGGCCTCATATTCCCCTTCTTGCTATATTTACATATTTTACTTTCATGTATTTATGAATTTAAATATAATATGTATCACATACTAAACGCTTTTCACTGACGTAAAAAGGCACAAATATGCTGTAAATAAACACAGTACCACATCATCTATATGCTAATGTGTGAATGTGTCAACACACTGAGTGCCAGTTGGTCAATCAATAATGTTCCAAAGCCTTGTGACCCTGCTGTTAAAAAGGTCTTTAATATTGAGTTTGTAATAATGGACCCGGGGGCCCTTTCCAAAGAAACTGCTGATTGTTGACCAAGACATGGTTGTTTTGTTGTGTGTTTATACAATGTTTGTAAAAGTGTATGCTGTTATAATGTTTAATATAAATACTTTTCCATTAGATTTAGTTACTATTAGAAATTAACAATAAATACCACCTTGCGGTTGTATTCCTCCAACAACCGATCAAGTTGCAGTTTATATTCATGTCTGTCCAGACTCAAATAATATTTGATGTAAAGACTTTGAAGGAATTTAATAAAAGTAATAAAGTGTATTTTTTGGCAAAATGGAAGTCATCACATCACTATATTGACATGTGTGATTCTATTGAAAAAAAATTTGCAGTGAGAAACATGCTGTCTTCACAGAGACTATATTTAAAGAGGAGTACAGAGGACTGATAGAGAGCTTTGTCACATGGTGCAACGATAATCACCTGAGGCTCAATATCAGCAAAACCAATGAGCTTGTGGACTACCAGAGGAACAGGAGGCCTCCTGTCCTGGTTCTCATCCAGGGAGAGGAAGTGAAGAGGGTGGACTCATACAAGTACGTTGGGAAAGCAAAAGGCAAAGAAGCTACGGCAGCTCAGAAAATCTATACAATCACCACAGTTTCAAGGCGGGCACCAACATTAGTGTCACCAATTCAGAGTCCGACCAAATGTGAAATATGATCACAATCTGCCCTCTGTTCCTGAGTTATGGCTTTGACTAATGGCCAGAAAAGTGTTTTTGCAGATTATGATGTAACAGTGAAGTTGACCTTTGACCTTTTGGATATAAAATCTCATCACTTCATCATTTTATCCTATTAGACATTTGTGTGAAACTTTGTCATAATTAGTGTATGAATTCTTGAGTTATGGCCAAAAACATGTTTTGTGAGGTCACAGTGACCTTGACCTTTGACCACCAAATTCTAATCAGTTCATCCTTGAGTCCAAATGGACATTTGTGCCAAATTTGAAGGACTTTTCTCAAAGCATTCCTGAGTTATCACATTCATTAGAATGACAGACAGACGGACGGACGGACGGACGGACAGGCAACCTGAAAACATAATGCCTCCAGCCATAACTGTCACCAGCGTAGAAGCATAAAAATGAAATAATACTTCAGATATTAAATTATTATTTGACAATGTGCAGCTAAACTTGCCTGCACTTTCTTTTTCAGTTATTTGTCCATATGGTAGGCCTAATCTTGACATTAAAGACAGGAATGCTGTAGCAAAGGTTGTGCAGGTGGCCAGTAGAAAAGCTGGAGAGCAGAGAGCAGCAAATTCAGTCTGACTACTGCCCAAGAAAAACATAGGTTTATTTTCTCTCCTCTGACTTTGGCCTCATAAATTCATAAAGTTTGTTGATCATGATGTCATTTGTCACATGCTTCTTGCATAAACTTTGCTTGTATGCTTTGACAAATTAAGCTGAAACTTAAATTTCAGGTGCAGGTGAGATCACAAATTCTGATAGGGGTGACCCAGACAGTTGGTGTTACTCTCCACACCTACAATGATGAACACTGGGCAGCACCAAGCTGTCCTAAATGGTCTTTAAAGCATGATGGAACCACTTCAAACAGTATGGCAGCTTTTTTGAACTAGCTGATTCTGAGGATAATTTCATATCAGACTGATATGTGTTTGGAATTTAGGAGCAAAAACATAGACAAGAGGATGACATAAAGCACGTAGAAACAGCAATTAAAGTCTGTGGTCTGAGTCTGACACTGACATTAAAACTCAGCTTTGTGCAAAACTTCATTATCCAACTCACATTTTGATATATTTTTAGGTCTGTGGGACTTTGCCCAGTAGAGGGCAGTGTACTCAAAAGCAAAACAAAACTGTTAAAGTTGAAAGTTGAAATGACAGATCAGGGGTAAAAAAAAGAAAAAAAGAAAATGCGTTATAGTTGAAAGGTTTCATACACATGAGACGGTGGCTATATGTCTTTCACTGACATTTGATTTATTATCCAATAGATAATTTCACTCTCTAAAAGGACAATTAAGCTGTTCATCAAAGTGCTGATAGTTAAACTAGGCTGTAAATGAGTAGTTTGATATTAAATTAAGTATGGGAGTAAAATGAAGCATAGATGAGTGGTGATTTTAAGTGAAATAGTACTGTTGCATGCGTAGATTAGATATTTTTGTCAAGTCTCAAAGTCAAGTTGTTTCTATATCTGAATGTACAGTATTTGCAAAAAGTAAAAGTGGAGTGTTCTAAAAAAAATTTTCATTTGATTTTTAATTTTTATTATACAGTGATCATGATAACTAGGGTCAATATAAGCAGGCCCAAAAAAGTAACTGACAAGTCAATGTACAGTACTAGTCAAAAGTTTGGACACACTTTCCCGAATGGGAAGGTATGTTTAAACTTTTGACTGGTACTGGTACTTGCATTTACATTTACACAGACAGTTAACCGGACAGTATTTGATCATAAAGAAATACTGTCAGATTAACTTTCTGTGTAAAAGGACATATATGACCAATCAACCAAATGTACAGATGGTCAAAGTGGTACTACAGTCAAACATAATAATGGTTATCTATCTATACAAACACATTTAGGTTAGTAAGCTCAGGGTAAATCATGTGGTTTTAAATTCACAGCGCATGATAAAATGTCATCTGTATGTTCGAGATCTACACCTTCAAAACACTAAAAGGAAGGAACAGGGACTTTAAACCACAAATTCCTAATTTCCTAAGATTTACTTCACATTCACACAGTCATTAACATATGGAAAGCTGCAGCTCTAGGCCAGTCAGGAACCAAAAGTGTGGTATAAAATATCTGCAGTTGTCCACAAAACCAATATGTCTGTAGTGTTTCTGGGAAGCTACCTTCACATAACCCTGATCCACTTCTTTTCACAGACAGTCAGAAAAGATATTTCAGTCTAGTTTTACATGTTGCTCATTTTCCCAGATTTCCCTCTTTTCATACAGTGGTAACTCCGATTCAGGTCTAACCTAGGTTAATATAACCTGAAACAAATAAAAGGTTGAACAAATAATAAATGTAATAAAGCAAATTAAATAGAATTAGTTAAGTTAATCAATGATAACGATAATCATTAGTATTTACAGAGTTTGACTTTGCTATTTCATTTTGTGTAGTGCAGTGGTAAACCTTTTTACTTTTCCATTTTGGAGGTTTTTGTGTTGACCTTTGTCTGCATTGCTGGCTTCTGGTTTCTTATTGAGTTTTTAACATTTCTTTGTTGCCAGTAGCTAAGCTAAGTCAGCGGGAATATGTTTTAAATTGTATATTTTTTATAGTTTATAGTATAGTTTTCTTTGTGCAAAGTGAATTAAGAAGCTACATGCAACAGCCATAGTCATATTTAGCATTGTTAGTGAAGGGTGCGGTTCAGATTAAATTAACAATTAACCTGTATTTAGGTGCTAGTCCTACTCGGGTACATTTTGTTACTAAATGCATAAGAGAACTTAGAACTCAGTCAACTCAAAGACAAATGAGAAACTAAATAACAACTTAAAGGTACCTAAGCTGAAAAATATCTTTTGAACTCATATAAGTTCAAAAGTTTAAATCAAACCAAAGTGAGAAATTTTTCTGAAATTTGGATTTTATTTTTGAATGTTTTCAAGGAATTTAAATGCACAGTTCCTCTGTGTGTGCGTGTGAAATGTGTGATTTGGTACCAATTTATGTGTATGTCTACTACTAATTTTCTACATAAATAAGCTGATAGTTTGAATTTACCTCTTGTGGTGTGTTCAGTCAGAAAAACAGCGAATATCAGACATGCTGCAATAATATACAAAGTCAATGCAATTGACATGATTACACATCTTCACAAGTTGAAAATGTTTCAAGTTGAGTGAAAAATTGAGAGTTACAAATGTAACTAAGGTTCTATAAGTTCTGGATGACTGCCAGAGACGGTATGAAATACCTGGATATGCATCAGGCACATGTGCAGGAGGTTGAGACATAATACCAACAAAGTCACACGTGTGACCTGGGTGACGCAAGCAACCTGATAAAGGGGCCTGGCACCCAGCAGTCGTCTCCTACAGAATCTTCTCATCAAGACTCCAAGTGACAATGAACTCCGGCAGCCAGAATTCATAGAACCTTAGTTACAATCGTGACTCTCGTTCTATTTCATTCTTCCTTACCGCCAGAGATGGTATGGAACACCTGGGTGACCCATACCAACAAGGTCACAAGGAATCTGTACTCACCAAGCCTCAGTTGCAGACTGAAGGAGCAGACAAGACTGCTGTCACCACAGAACGGGGGGAGGCCACGATAACTCTGTAGAAGCGGGCAAAGGTACAGGAGGAAGCCCAATTCGAAAGCCTCTGTTTAGACAAGGCATACCCTTCCTGTGCCCTCCATAATAAATCTGCACAAACAGTGCATCAGACTTCTGAAACCCAGCCGACACATCTATGCACTGTCTCAGAGCCCGAACAGGACAAAGTACGCTGGCATTAGGAAGCAGTTTCTCCGCCCCTGGCTGCGGGGCGAAGAATGCAAAATTGATAGGCTGATTGATGTGAAAAGCTGAAAGCCTTTTAGGAAGAAATGAGGGGTGGGCTGGTAACCCCAGACCCATCAGAATTCCAACGCAAACAGTCCCTGGCAGTGGACAGGGCATGAAGCTCACCAACTCACTTTGCAGATCCAACAGCGAAGCAGTCTTACCAGGCAGCCATCTCAGGTCAGCCTGTTCCAGGGGCTCAAATGGAGGGGAACTTTCAGAAAACAGCTCACCAGAGGATGTGACCCCACAGTTCGCCCGTCCACCAAAACACGTTGAGCCGAGATGGCAGCAACATACACCTTAATGGTAGAGACTGAGAGCCCCTTATCCAGCAACATCTGCAAGTATTTAGGCAATATAGGCACAGAGGAATGCTCTGGGCCCATGTGTTGATCCTTGCACCAGCTGGAAAAGAGTTTCCACCTGTTGGCATATAGCGCCTTAGTCAAGGATGCATGAGCATTGATTATGGTCTGGACCACAGCCTGATTGCAAGAACTCAGTAGCAAGCCCAGCCCTTCAGAGGCCAAACATACAGTTGAAGGTGATCAACTATGACAGAAGATCCTGTCTTGGTGGGAGACACTCCATTGAGAAACCAACGGATCACAGAAAATCATATCCTCCCTGGTCAGCATGGAGCCACCAGGAGCACTGTATGGTTGCATCTGTTTATTCTGTGAAGTATCAGCATGAGTAGTGGAAGAGGAGGGAAGGAATGTAAGAGGCAGTCTGGCCAGGGGTGTCCCAGCATGTCCTGCCCCAATGGACTGGTTGGTTCTGAGAAGGAGAACCACAACAGACAGTGTGTCAATGTTTCGGAAGCAAACAGGTCGACGTCCACTCTGCCGTACCTCCCTCAGATCATTTGAACCAGGGGGGGGTTTGGCAGGAAATCATGTCCGTGGCTTTGTTCTGCACACCTGGCAAATGCATTGCCCTGAGACTTGCAAGGCAAGGTGAGACCCTCTGAAGAAGCCTGTGAGTCTCCCACAGGGACTGACTGGATTTGGTGCCCCACTAGTGGTTCACATTATAAACTGTCAAAGTGTTGTCTGACTGAACAAGGACATGCTTCCCTTCCAAGAAAGGAAGAAAATGCCTGAGGGCTAAGTGTAAATGGTAAATGGACTGTACTTGTATAGCGCCTTTCTAGTCATTCGACTACTCGTAGTGCTTTTAACACTACGAGTCAATTCATCCATTCACACACATTCATACGCTGAATGGCCCCAACCTGCCCATCAGAGGAAAGCTAACCATTCACACACATTCATACACATTCATACACTGATGGCACAGCCAGGAGCAATTTGGGGTTCAGTATCTTGCCCAAGGATACTTCGACATGCGGACTGGAGGAGCCGGGAATCGAACCGCCAATCTTCCGATTAGTAGACGACCCGCTCTACCTCCTGCGCCACAGCCGCCCCTACAGTGTACTACACACAGCTCTAGCACATTTATATGCTGGAGCCTCTGCTGAGGACCTCAGGCTCCACTGACTGCCCTGTGGTTCCACACAGCCCCCTAGCCTGAGAGGGAGGAATCTGTTACCACTATCCCCCAGCGGGAGGGAAGTGAGCCCAAGGGAACACCGTGGCACAGGTAAGCCTTGTTTCTCCAGTGTTCTAGAGACCAAAGGCACTTGCTTGAGACCATCACCATCCTGCTTTGGTGTCTCTTGGGGTCAAGGCCCAAACCGTTGATCCAGATCTGCAAGGGGCACAATGAAATGAGCCCTAGAGGGATGACTGTCATTGCTGCTGTCAGTTTGCTGAGCAGCCGGAGGAATAGGCTGTATGTTTTCTCTCCGAGAGAGCGGCACAAGGCTGAGGATGTCATTCACCCTCTGGGGGGAGGGAGAAGCCCTCATTAACACTGAGTCAAGGATGAGTCATCGATGAACATGACTTGCTGACTGGGAACTAAAAGCTCTTTGCACAATTCATGGTGAGCCCCAGCTGGGTTACGACTGGGTCAAAAGAGCTGTTGTGCCACAGATTGCCTGCTCCCAGCTCGGAGCACATATCAGCCAATTGTCCAAATAAGGGACAATCAGTATGCCCCTGGCCTGCAGAGGAGAAAGTTGTTTGCTGCAAGGCACCTGGTAAAAATCGGAGGGGCGAACAAGAGCCCGAATTGGAGCACCAATGATGGGGTACCACTGGCACATGGAAATAAGCATCCTTCAAGTCAATGACTGTAAACCAGTCTCTCTCTGACACAGCATGGAGATCATCCACTGTGAAAAGCATGTGAAAGCGAAGAACCTTTACAAACTGGTTCCACTGCCTGAGACTGAGGATTGGGCAAAAGTCGCCATCCTTCTTTGGAACAAGAAAATAAGTTGAGTAAAACCCTCTCGATTGCACTGAAATTTCTACATATTCGATGTGCTTTTCTCTAAAAGCACCAAAATTTTCCGCCTGAGAGCCAGAGACCTCAGAGGGTCATTGACCACATTCATTCTAACCCTGCTGAACTTTGGGAGCCGACACCTAAACTGGATACTGTATCCCTTGGAAAGAGTTGATAACACCCAAGGGTCCAAAATCAAAGTCTCCCAGCGGCTGAGATGTTGCAGGGAGAAATGGCTGGTGCAAGGATTTTGGGAATTAGGCTTCACTCCAATGACCTTTGGGCCACTTGGGGGCTTGGCTAGTAGGTGGCCAAGCTCTCTAGTCATGAAAGCAAATGCCTGGAGGATAGCATCACTCAGGCTCTGTGTCAGGGCATCAACTCTGGCAGTCTGAAGAGTATGCGATAGAAGTAGAAAAAGGTGGGAAAGAGAGTTTCCAATATGTCCCCTCCAAGCTGCTATATTATAGTTCTTGGTAAGGAGGTCATCAGTGATTCTGCACTTTAGGGTGTGGACAACGGTCATCTGGTCTAAGGGCTTCATCAGGAGATACTCTCAGAGAAGCAATGGAAGCATACATGGCAGGCATCTGGTCTAGACCATACTGGGTGATGTCCCTCATGGCAGCCAAAGCCCTGAAGTCATTCGGTAGGTGGAGAAACACCTTGGCGTCTGGTCAGCACCTCTGAAGTTCATCAATGTATGGCTCAGAGGGTAGAACTCTGAAGGCAGATGGTTGTGAGGTGTGCTTGAAAAAGGTGTTGGAGGGAGCAGCCTCAATAGGGGCAGCATCCAGACCAAGCTGTGAGATGGCCAATTGGATGGCTTACTTAACTGTGGAAAGACCAGTCTCAGCATCCCTCAAGGAGTCTGCTCCTGACCCATGAGAGCCTGTCACTGCGGAAAAGGGGGTACACCCTCTCCAGTTTCTCCTGTTTGTTCTCCTGCTTTCCTGTCAGTAAAAAAATTCCCTGAGGACTCATCATGCTGGCTAGCAACAGAGGGTAAAGTAGCTAGGCCATCACTCTCATCATAGATCTGGAGTGGCAGCTCTAGTGACAGCAGTAGCTTAGGAACCGCCAGGCTGTAAACTAAGAAGAAGGGCCTTAATCTGGTCAAACTCAGAGGCCTCTGCCGCTTCCATTTCTTCTTAGTGCTGGAGGCTTCACCCCGTGTACATCACTTAGAACCTGAAGGGGGGCTGAATGCAGGCATTCCTCAAGGAGGTAAGCCAGCCTCAGCAATGCTACTGTCAGACTTGGCCAACCTTGTGGTCCTCTCTGCTAACTGCATGCAGCTGCAATTAATGTAAGCATTCTCTGTCAGTGCCTGCCTCAGGTGTTCAATGCCAAGGCATGATGGGCATCTGACCTGGCCACCCATGGCCAAGCATAATCGCTGTCAGGCTAGCGATGTAGCAGTAGAGCGGGAAACACTCAGCTACAAGTCCAATTACACCAGCACCTATATTGCTGTAAGGCTAGTGATGTAGCCGTAGAGCTCTCACTCGGCTACAAATCCACACTCCACTAGACTTGCTGGCAATTCACACAGGTGACCATGTAATTACATGTAATCACCATTAACAGCATTAAGTCAGTATCTTAGGAGCGAAACAAAATGCTTTCTGCTACGGTTCCCTAACTGTTGATACAGCTGTTGTAACAAGGTGAAAACATCTCAGCAAGACTGGTCAATCAAGTATAAAACCCACACGCTAATACAGCACATGATAGCAATTCACCCACAATGAGTGGACGAGCTAAGCGGGTAAGTTAGCAAGGCACGTCTGCCGGGGAAATAAAGTTGGCTACTTACCTGGAAAATTCCAACACTTTGAGCAGAGATGAGCACCAGCTATGCAGCCTCTGAACATAGCTCCAACTGATAGGTTATGAGGCTACTGGCATAGGCGGTAAAGCACTGATGCTAGCTAATGCTAATGTAACCCAGCAGTTACTTTGTTTGATTCAATGTTAATAGGCACACTGTCTCTTTAAGAGTCACAACAGTAAGCACAGCTTTACGGCTGTAGAGTAGGGATCTCATAGAAATGTAAGTTAGTAGCAGGAGAGTCAGTCCACTTGACTGAATGGTAGAGAGGAGAGAAGATGTAGCCAAGTGTGCCAGGCCTCTAGCCTTCCTTGCTGTCAAATCACCACTCACTGTGATGTTTTCCTGCTAGGTGAGTACATGTATTGTACCTATGTGATTTTACTTGTTTTGTAAAAAGGAAGTTATTTTTTGTGTATGAGTAAAAGTTCATTTTAAGAAGCCAGGAGACTTATCGCTAGCTAAGTGCTAACTGTTAGCTAATTGCTAATCGCTAAGTCATGGCTAATAGCGGAGCATAACTCTTAAATGCAGCTACTTAGCTTTAATTGAGTTATGGTAACTATTTGGCTGAAAAGCTTGAAATTCATTTGAAGGAAGATATGTTCCAGTCCACTACTTGATTCTTTGGACTTCTTGATTTTATTTCTATTTAAAGAGGAGCAAATATTTACTTGGTTACACTAACAACATACACAACCTGCGCATTTAGGCAAGAAGATGAAAAGGAGACGACTGCTGGGTGCCAGGTGCCTTTATCAGGTTGCTTGCATCACCCAGGTCACACGTGTGACTTTGTTGGTATTATGTCTCAACCTCCTGCACATGTGCGCGATGCATATCCAGGTATTTCATACCATCTCTGGCAGTCAGGAAGAATGAAATAGAACCGCACACACAGGGCTTTGTGAATTTGCTTCATAAATGTACAGAGACAAAAGGAAGAGAGAGAAAGACAGGAGGAAGATAACAGAAAGTGTTGTGATAAATCTCTGGACCTCAATTTGAAGAAGTTTCTGCAGATGTCCAAATCAGCTCAGGAAAAACTTCTCTTTGGTGTCCAAAAAATCATCAGGAGTCAGAGTTCAGAGCAGCAAAAAGACTTTAATGCCGACAGTAAAGGAGAGCTCCTTCAAAGTGCACACAAGCTACACCAGAAGAACTCTGATTGACATTGGTTAGTGCTCCTTCATTTATACTTTAAGGCCTATTGACCAGCCCCTTTAACATTTGGCCTATTACACCATTATAACTCTCCTTATGTCAGCTGTTGTTGGGCCTTCAGGTATTTTCCAGATCCACTGGTGCCTGTCTCTAGATCCACTGGTGCCTGTCTCCATGTCATTACATGCCCAGAGATGTCTTTTTTTTTTTAAAGGTTATTCTATTCTTCGTTCATTTTACGCTATTATTCCATGATTCCTTTTGGCCTTAATTTTTTTAAAGTTATTCTTGCCTTTTTTACACCCTTATTTCTTAACTCTCTCCTGTGGTTATTTTTAAAAAACAATAAGGTTTAATGCAAACACGCTTAGAATTTGTGCAATGAGTGTGATTATCTTTAACATAATACGTGCCCTTACATCAATCACATAAGATGTTGTGAGGTGTACATGAGATATGATTGGTACAGTGTTTCATAATAATAATTCAACATATTTCTGCTTAATGCCTATCATGTAATATAACATATCATAATCATCATTTTGCATTGCATTTTGTTTTCTTCAGCACATCACAAGTCTTAAAAAATTATACCACAAAAGAAGTCTTTGGTGAGTTCTGACTTTAGTAAGAGGCTGAACTGAATACAAACACACAGACACGATCAAAGCAACAGCTAGCTAGCTTACAGCTAATGTACAGTTGGTAATTTGGCTGTTTGGGGCGGGTAATGCAAGGCAAAAATTCACTTACTCCTGAGTTGTAGTTATAAGCTGCTCCTCTGAACCTAGACTCTGGTCCTAGCTATCTGTAAATATTTACAGTGTTACACATGATTACACTGAAAACCAAGCCAGTTACATATTACTAATATATAGAATAATGTAATAATAATAATAATAATAATAATAATAATAATACTTCTTATGCCATTAAGAAAAATTATAAGTCATTTATTCAATGTTTATGTACAGTACATCAGGAGAGCTGAGGGAATACCTGGACACCAAGCCAAACATGGACCCCACCCTTATCAGCCAAGAGCAGACCCACAGAGCAAGATGTTTCACCACCCAAACCTCCCCTACTATCCAATCATACACTCATGTACTGGGTGTTACATTTATCTGACAGCCAGACATGGTAGTCATTGAACTTGTGGAAGAAGGAGATATACAATGTTTTGAAGATAGTAGTGCCAGTTTGCCTCATCTCCACAGTTCTCTGAGTTAACACCTAGGCAGAGCAGCATATAACTCTCTCAGATGACATAAAATGTCCCTTGTCTTCTAGGACTTTCAGCCTAACATGGTATACTGTTTGTTTCTGTACAAAACTCAAGACAAAAGGAAGCTGAGTAAGTAGAATACAAGTTTATAAATTTGCAAAAGTTCAATACACTGATGTATATATGAATATTTTGTGACTTTTAATGAATGGACCTGTTCTAAGTACACAAGTGTTTTTTTTTTATTTTTTATGGCTTTTTAAATCTTATATTGTTCCTACTCAGGTCCGTGATCAGATGGGAAATACCAATTTTGAATTTGTAATGCAGAAACATGGCCACATCAAGAGACAATGGTAAGTTTATTTTTTGCCTCAAAATGATTGTTTGGTTCTCAACAGCAAACATGGGTATTCTTAAACTTTCACCATGAATGGTTATTTTATGATAAATATGCATTCAAGTGTTGGCACAAACTGACAGTGTTTACAGTTACTGCAAACTTGTGCCAGTAATGTAAAGTTCCTCAAAACCTAAAAAAAAGTTTTTCAGTGTGATTGCAAAATGTATTGCAAATGTTTGATACATAGGCTTTTGCATCAATGAAATGCTGAATGAAATGAAATGAAATCCAAACTTGAATCTCCTTCAAAATAATCACCAAATTTATTTGTAGTGGAAACCTTCCTGGAAGAGTTCAGGGAGCAGATCATTGCTGGGGTGAGATCACCTGGAATGATCATACAGGCCTGGATGTCACAACAGCTGTGCACACACATGGAAACAACTGCCATCACTGAAGCTCTGACACCACAGAATCAAATGAGGGAGCTGTTTCATGTGGTGGAGGAGGGGACATCACAAACCAAAGCTAGCTTCTACCAGATACTTTCACAGGAGGAACCTGAGCTTATGGCTGATTTAGGTAAGATGAACCTGTTAAAGCCTTACATGGCATGTTTTAAACATCAGTATATTGTTGTGGAATTAAATGTGTTACCTACAAAACATAACAAATTTAAACAATTATGACCATGGACGGCAGGAATGTCTCTGTGCTGTTATTTATTTATTTTTTTTAAATACCAACATATCAACTAAACATTTTTATTGAACACAGTATTTGCAAAATGTGAGCTGCCAATGTTTTTAAAAAAATGACCTTTACTTGTAATGGAGTATTATTAAACTGTAGTACTGTAGTACTACTTTTACTTCAAGATCTGAATACTTAAATCAGTTTAATCAATTAGTTATGGAAAGACTGTGGTCATGGTTTAAAGATACCCGCCAGACTTGTTTTAAGATACATGAAAATACTCTGCTTTGAATAATATTTTGTGTCTAATATGTTTTTCCCAAAAAAGTTAAATTACCTTGTTAAAATTCTTAACAAGGTAACTGGGTGTTCTAAAAAACATGTACTTGAATATAAAAATCTAGTCATTTGCAGGAAACTGGAAGTATTATTCCTTGCTTTTCTTTATGTTCCTGTTGAATGTTCCTGTTGAATCCTTTTGCATCGTGTGTCTTTTCTTGTCCTGCCTGTTGTCCTTTTGGTGTTACTGAAGAGGATAAACATGCAGGAAAAGTGTTTTTTCTATTTTCTTTCTACTTGTTCCACTATCTGTTGTAAAAGGCTTGGTTTAACAGAATATGGGTGGCTTCTCAGCAGTTGTCTCTTTTGTTGGTCATTTGTTAAAGAAGTGATATTTAAATTTTCTTGACCAACAGAGCAAAGGCAACAGCGCAGAAAGATGACCCAAACAGAGGAAACAATGAACACCAAGCAATTAGAAGACAAACAAACAAAAGTCAACATAAAAAACAAAACGGAGATTATCAAAAGACAAAGGCAACTGACATGTCAAATAATAAAGGAGATTGAACAAGTTTGGGAAGAGACACAAGGAGAGAGAAATGAAACTGAATACCTAAAGACAAAGATAGAGCAGCAACAGGAGGACATTGACAGGCTGACAGCTGAAAAACATGAGCAGTGGTTATTAATAAACAGGTCAAAATTACAGATGATAAATGTTATTGAGAGACTCAGGGAGAATAAAAATGAAGCCACTCAAGAAAAAAGACAACTTATGCAAACGTGGACTGAAATATACCAAGAGAGGGAAGCTCTGGAGAGAAGACATGATGAGATCATCAATGAGCGATACAAGTTAGAAGCGATCATCTATGAAAAGACGAAAGCACAAGAAGGTAAGAAAGAACCCAACCAACAGATACAGCAAGAGCAAGAGAAAATTGAGATGCTGATGGGTGACAGTCTTCAAAGTCTAATGAACAATAATAAGAAAATAATGCTTGGAGCAAAGCAGGCAAAAGAACAAATGGAGAAAAACATGGCAGACTTAAAGCAAGAGTTAAAGAGAAACAGAGAGGATGTTTCACAACATAAAGATCAAATTCAGCACATCAAACACAATATGAATGTAATTATCTACAAGTTGAAGCAAAGGTTGACTCAACAGCGAAGTAATGTTCAAATGCAGAAAGCCACAGTCCCAGAGATGGAAAGCAAAAAAAGACAGAAAGGAGAAAAGGACACTTTGAAAATTAAGCTCAGCAGAATCCAGGAAGAGATGGAGAGACTTTGGGCTGTGCTGGAAGACAGTGAACAAGAACAGGAAGTGAGTCTGAAGGAGTTGAAGGCAGAGACAGGTCAAAGTGAAAACATGACAGCTGACTCTCAAAAGCTAAGGCAAGACACAGATGTAAGCATGGCGATAACAACATGGGAAACAGAGAGGTGGCAGCAGATGAAGACTAATATGCAGAGACAAAAACAAGACATAGAGAACAAGTTGGCACAGGTCCAATCTGAAAGAGATGAGATAGATAGAATCAAAATTAAAATACAGACAGACAGAGAAAACCTGGAGAGAGACAGGCAGTTAGCTAAAGCTGAAATGGATGCAATGAAGTATATGAGGGAGAGGGCTGAATTGCAAAAACAGAAGCTGGATGACAAGTTACAAAGGACAAAGAAAGAGATAAGAGAATTGGAAGTGACAAATGCAGAGATTGAAATAAAGAAAAAGAATCTGGTGAAAATGATGAGAATGAGCAGGAGAAAACAGGAGGAGATCAACAAGATGAAGGAAGAGATTGAAAATGCTAAACAAGACATGGAGGAAAAAGAACAGAGTGAGGGGAATAGATCAGAGCAGGTGATAGAGGTGGACATGGTTGACAGCTTTGATGAGGAAAATATGAGACTTCAACAGACTAACAGAACCAGAATAATGCAACAAACAGTAGATACAGAAAATCAGATTGAGGAGGACAACATGGAGAGGAGCACCACAAACAAAGTGAACGCTGACATTCAGAGAGTGATTCTTGAAGTAGAAGATATCAGAAAGATGCTGCGCATGGTGAGAGAAGATACAGAGCAGAGCAGGATGGACTTTACAGAGGAACAGAGCCAAATCAAATGGATGAATTTTCAAGCACAAAAAAAGAGACGGGAGCTTGACCAACGACTGGAGAGGACCATGCAAGAGAGGGATGAATTAGAAATCATGAAGATAAAAATACAACAACACAGGGAGGAGCTTGAACAAAAACTGGAGGACACAATGACTAAAATTCTGACTATGGCTGAGATGAAAGCTAAGATAGAAAAAGCCGCTGCGGAGATGAACATCAACCGGGAGAAGATACATACATCTCAAAGGAAGATAGACGAGACCAAAGAAGAAGTCAAAAACTACATGGTAAGTAAAACATTTTTTTTTTTGTCTTTTATTCTTGGGTCAGTAATCAGCTTTTTCACTGCAGATTTTTTAACATCTTATAGCAGAAAAGCACAGGTGTGACTGATAACATTATCCATGGCTTTTATTTTAAATGTCCCAGTAAGCCATAATAGTGTGACAGTGACGCAGCATATGCAATACCAGGACCCTGCAACTGAAGATGCTAAATAGAATTCAGAAATCATTAATGTAGTGAAGCCTGCAAGCTAGTTCAGGCAGCCCATCTCAACTCACATGGCATACTCCTCTCTGAGAACAACACAACAGTGAACTTTGCGTCAGGAGATCGCTGTTTGTTTCCTCTTTCCAACTGCGAGTCAGGACAGTTTAAAAAAAAGAAAAATGTAACTGTGATTGTCCCCTAACCTTAACTCTGTGGTTATTATTGTAGCCATGACATGAAGGTCACCTAACTTTAAGGGAGTAGTAACTTTAACCCATACCACATGTTTCTCTAACCTTAACTAAATGATAATTTTAACCCAAACCATTATCTTTCCCTAAACCTAACCAAGTGGTTTTTGTGCCTAAATGTAACCAGACCTTAACCACAGCATTGTCACACCATAAAACATCAAAAACATTATTTTTTTTAACAGTGATGTGTAACGGTTTTGGAAAGCACAGACAAATGATGCCCTGCTGATTATTGGTGATAGGGTTCTGGAGTCACATGATCAAACGACATATTTGGTTGTTTAATTTAGAGGACTTGTTGTCCTCCCTCTGTAACATACTGTATATCTAAAGCACCCTTTTATTCATATCAGTGCATCCATATGTAGGGTCTGAGTATACCTTCTTTTAGGGGGGAAGCTACTGTCATCACTCCCCACTCACTCGGTGCTTCCATGTGGGGAGCTTAGATGCCAAACATAAACACTGTACATATTCTACTTTAACATACAGTCTATTCCATGTGAGTTGGCTGACTGACAATTTGTTATCTACACCTGTGCTTTACTGTGTCAAAATGTGTGCTCTCTGCATTACCCCACTACATGAAGACTTGGTTTCAAACTAACATGAAAAAGGAGTTAGTGCACAATTCTAACCAATAAATTGAATAGCTCTCAATAGTGTTCTATTTCATTGTATCTGAACATTTCAAACCACTTTTTTTTTTTGTAAATATTTTATCTAATCCCTAGCCCCAACTGCAAGGCCCCCAAGAAATGAATTATGTTGAGTTGCATTTCAATAAGAATTGTTTAGCTGTGGTGCCAACAATACCAACAGTCCATACAAGTTCTGGCCCCCAAACAGCTAGAGGATTAACCAGCCAGACACGTTGGTATTGTTTTAATGTGAGCACTTTAAAGATGATGATAGTACAGACATTTAAAAGTCATAGGTTGTTACATTCACTTTGGACAAATGTCTCAGAAAGGTAGGTTTACCATTCAGTCTACTACTGCAGCATTCTCCATGTCCATACAGTGACATAAGCAGATCATGCTTATATAGAATGATATATGACTAAAATGCTCGCCAAAACGTCTTTAATACTGAATACACATTACATTTTGGCAATGCAGTTGTGACATTAAACAAGCAAGTTCTTAGGATGGAAACATGATAATTGTTGACCAAACTTGGTCACATCACAACAACAACAATTCTTTCTTTTTTGTAAAGGATAAGCTGAGTTCCATGAAAGCTCGGGTCAGCAGATGGATATCGACAGAATCTGCAATCAAAAAGACTTTTTCATCGGATAGATCTAAACATCAAGAACCACAGAATGAAACACACAGAGACTCCCTCAACGATCAAACATCTGAGATTCTAACAGACAAAGAAGGAGCAGAGGGTGAAATTATGGAAGAGGCCACGTCTTTCCAACAATGTATAATATCAGATGTCCAACATCAAAGTGAAGACATAAAAGAACAGGAGCAGATGCATTCAACACACAAAGAGAGACAGGAATCCAGTTTTGTTGCAGAAGAGCAGAATATTTTCCTACAGATGCAGACAGAAATTCATAAAGAAACATTAATGGAAGATGATCAGAAAGAATTAGTGATAAATATAAGAGAAAATGAAGAAATAGAAAATGAGATATCCAAACTCAAGGAGAAAGAGGAGAAAATAAGGGAGCAAATAAAGTATTCTATGGAGGACATAGAGAACAAAAATCAACAGATTAAAAGGCTCATTGTGGAAATAAATGACCTGCAGAGCCAGAGACCAGAGACTGAAACCTGGTTACAAATTACAGTCAAAGAAATTGGAAATCTTGAGGAAGGAAGGATTGAAATGCTGAAAGAAACAGAACACACAGACATTTTGAGGTTCAATACCAACGTTACCACAGATGAAATAATTAAATATAAGGTGCAAATGCTAAAGGAGGAGGATGGCAGTGAAGTGGAACAAGAAGTAATTGATGAGTCTGACTTGATGAGATTGGATGTTAAACAGCAAAAACAAAGTCAAGAGTCAAGAGAAGATCAGACACAGATTGATGGATGTTCTGATAAAAAGGAAGGAAGTCCTAATATACAAAGACTTAGGGAAGAGATTTATAGAACTCGAGAAATCATAAGATTAGTAAAATTAGAATTTGAAAACCAAGCTGAAGAAATCAACAGAGACCAAAAGGATGAAGACAGCACTGAAATAGAAGGATTGCTACAAGAGCTGAAACAATTCCAAGCGCTTTTGAAAATGGTAAAAAGTGACATGAAGCAAAGTGAAATACATTTGAAAGAGGAAATGACCAACATGAAATCCATAAAAAAAGCAGCAAAAAAACAGAAAAGAGAATTGGACCAGAGATTAGAGAAAATTCTGAGGGAGAGAGATGAATTAGATATTTTAAAAAGAAAAATGCAGAGACAAAATGAGGTGATAGAGCAGAAGATGGAGAAAATGAAAAATTTTAAGAGCACCATAGATGAAATGGAGGCTAAGACTAGAAAGAAAAGTGCAGATATAGAAATTATTATAAAGGAGACTGAAGTGAAACTGAGACACCTGAAAGACCTGAACTATAGGATTGAGGCTAAAAGACAAGATCTGAAAAACAGCCATTATTTTATATCGCAGGAAAGAGCTGACCTTGAAAAATTTAAGACTCACAAAAGAGACAGAACTGAGACAGATACAGAAAGGTTAACAAAGGACAGAAAGGGCAAAGAAATGGAGGAAATGGAAACTGAAATCTTCAAACTCAGATTAGAGAAGGAGAAACTAAAGGAGGATATAAAACTGACAATTGACAGTTTGGACCAGAAAAGCCGTGAAAATGAACAACTGAGAAACACAATAAGTGAGCAAGAGAAACAAAAGATGGCGAGAGAAGAGATAGAGATGCTGAAACAACAGATTCAAGCAGAGAGGGAGAATGTGAGATTAGCAAGACATCGAGCTGAGGCAGAAATACATGAGATGAACCATTTACAGGAAAGTATTGAAAGACAAAAACACCAGCTTGATGACAAAATGCAAATGATCAAAAGAGAAACAAGAGAAATGGAGCTGCTGAAGTCAGAGCTGGAAATAAAGAGAAAACAAAGTGAACAGACATTTAAAGAAAGCATGAGAAAAAAGGAAGAGAGTGATATAATGTGGAATGAAATACAGAGAGAAAAGGAATTACTAAGGAGAGAGACCATAAAGAGAAGAAGGGAATTAGACCAAAGACTAGAGAAAACCATGAGAGAGAGGGATGAGTTAGAAGTTATGAGGATAAAACTGCAACGAGAGAAGGAAGAAGTTGCTGAGGTGAAGCAGAGAAGTATCAATGACCGGACTACTCTTATCCAAGTGGAGAAACTGAAATGGGAAACTGAAATGGTACGCCAAAGCTCAAAAGTCAATGATTTCATTACTGACCTTCAAAACATGAGACAAAAGATTCATGTACATTTGGAAACAATTAGGAAGGAAATGGGAATTCTGGAAGACGTAAATGTTCATCTAGAGGAACAAAGAGAAGGGCTCAAAGCTTTAAAAGCTGAGAACAAGACTGTGAGAGATAACGTGAGCAGAATAAAATCTCAGATAAAGATGCCCTTTGAAAAAGAGATGGCTGAAATGGCCCACATGAAGGATGATATCCAAAAACAAAAACAAGAGCTTGATATCAGACTGGAGAATGTGAAAAGAGAAATAAGAGAGATGGAAGTGTTGAAGTCTGAGTTGGAGGTTGAAAAAAGAGAAAATCAACAGATGATCCGAAGAGGCATTCGAAAAGAGCAAGAGGTGAAAAAGATGTGGGCTGAAATCAAAGGAGAAAAAGATGCCCTCAAGAGAGAGACACAGAAGAAGAAGAAAGAGCTTGACCAACGACTGGAGAGGATCATCAGAGAGAGGGATGAGTTAGAGATCATGAAGCTGAAGCTGCAAAGAGAAAAGGACAAAAGCAAAGGTGCATTGGAAGAGTTGAGGATGTACTCACTCACAAAAGTTCCTAATCAAATTCAAAAGCACTGGGAATTAATACAGACATGCATGGAGAAATATCAACTTATGAAAAGACATAGTGAAGATATGGATCGAGCAATTCAGGATGAAAAAAGACACATCACAGCCCAGGCAAAAATCATAACCCAGGCAAGAGATGAAGTGGAAAATATCAAGATGGAGATTAAAAGACAGAAAGAAAAGATGATATGTGCTTTAAAGAACATGCAGCAAAAGCAAACACATCTGGAGCAAGTGGAAATGAATATCCAAAGAGAGCAAAAGTTAATAGAGAAAGAAAAGGAGAGAATCTTAGAAAAATCAGAAGAGTTAGTCTTGAGAGAGAAAGAGCTGGAGAACGAAAAGGACTTTCTCAAAGCTGAGGAATTGATGCTCAAAGCAGAACGCCAGAAAATAAAGAAAGAACGCAAAGAAATGAAGAGACTGATAAATAATACTGGAAGTGAGAAAGGATTAAAAATCCTCAATCCTGAAAAGAAACTAATGAAAACACAGGATGACAAACCAAAAGAAGTAATGAAGGAAGTCCAATGTGGGAAAGAGCCAGAGGAAGAGCAGGTGAATTTGATGAGAGAAATAAATGATTATCAGAAGAAAACAGTTGTGGGGAAAGTGAATGAACCATTTGAAGAGGACATGAAGGAGAAGGAAATTTTAGAAACAGAAATTCGACTAGTTGTGAAACCTAAGCCTACGCTAGGAAAACAGAAGTTGCAAAGTAAAAAGAAACAGGAGCTTGGGTTTAAGCAATCAGATCATGAAAATCTTGGGCAGCAAAGACACCATAAGGACCTCACTAGAACTGAACAGTTGATAAGCGAAGATGAAATGAAAGATGATATCCAAAAAGAAATTCACCATTTAGAAGATGATGAACAATGTGAAAAAGACAATAACGATATGCCACAAATTAAAAAAATTGAGCAGGCAAGGAGAGAGGAAGTGGAATCTGATGAAGAAATAAAAGATAGTCCAAAGAACACTGAACTCTTAGGCAAAGAAGAAAAAGCTCTGATAATAATATCAGGTAAAGTCATTGAAAAGGACGATGTGAAAGATGGGTGGAGGCAAAACGATGTTGTAGAAGGTCAAGATCCTGAAAAAATGAAAGCCAAATTCATGTGGGAGAGAGAAGAACTAGATAGAGTGAATGAGATGATGAAGAAAGAGAAACTGGACTTGGAGTTGATGAGGTCTGAGGTCCTCAAACAAACTGACATATTACAACGAGATAAACAAGATATAAAAGAAGAGAAAGACAAATTGGAAATCACAAAGGCTGAGTTACAAAAGAAGAAGGAACATGCAGACAATCTGTTTGATGAGATAAACAGAGAGAAAACCAACATTAAAGATCTGACCCTTCAGGTTCAGACAAGAAGAGAACAGCTAGAGAAAGTCATGAAAGCCTTAAAACAAAAAGAACAAGAAGTCAAAGACGATGCCATAAAAAGTCCAGAAGAAGAACTGCAAACCAGTAAGAACATTGTACTGGCAGAAAGAGAAGAAGTTGAACTTTTGAGAAAGGATCTCAATAAGAAGATGAATGAAGTTGAAGCTGCCATGAACAACATCAGTGGAGAGAGAGAACAACTCAGTCAGATGAAGATGGGCATTGAGAGAGAGAAAGAAATACTTTTCAATGAGAAAGAAGGAATAGAAGGAGAAAAGTCTGAGCTGAGAATGAGGGAAGATCAACTCATGACTGACATGAAATCAATAGAAACGCTGAGAGCCAAACTCAAACATCTCAATGAAAGGATGGGGGAAGATATGAAAACAAAAATCAATAGACTAGAACAAAACAATGACAACGTATTGAAACTGGTCAGTGCTTTAGAGCAGAAGCATGCAGCTCTGGATGAACAGAAAGAAAACATGACATGTTACACTGAGATATTAGAGAAAGTAAAGGAAGGTCTGACAGGTTTACTCTCAAACACGGTCATCCAGAGAGAAGACATGGAAAATGAATGGAAGCAATCATTTGAGATGGAAAAAGAAGATCTTGAAAAACTGAAGGCAGAGTTGAAACGAGAAAGAGAGGATCTGGATAGAGTAAATGAGATGATGAAGAAAGAGAAACTGGACTTGGAGCTGATGAGGTCTGATGTCCTCAAACAAACTGACATATTACAACGAGATAAAGAAGATACAAAAGTAGAGAAAGACAAGTTGGAAATCACAAAGACTGAGTTACAAAAGAAGAAAGAACGTGCAGACAGTCTGTTTGATGAGATAAACAGAGAGAAAACCAACATTAAAGATCTGACACTTCAGGTTCAGACAAGAAGAGAACAGCTGGAGAAAGTCATGAACATTATTGCCTTAAAACAAAAAGAACAAGAAGTCAAAGACCACGACATAAAAAGACAAGAAGAAGAACTGCAAACCAGTAAGAACAATGTACTGGCAGAAAGAGAAGAAGTTGAACTTTTGAGAAAGGATCTCAATAAGAAGATGGATGAAGTTGAAGCTGCCATGAACAACATCAGTGGAGAGAGAGAACAACTCAGTCAGATGAAGATGGGCATTGAAAGAGAAAAAGAAATACTTTTCAATGAGAAAGAAGGAATAGAAGGAGAAAAGTCTGAGCTGAGAATGAGGGAAGATCAGCTCATGACTGAAATGAAATCAATAGAAACGCTGAGAGCCAAACTCAAACATCTCAATGAAAGGATGGGGGAAGATATGAAAACAAAAATCAACAGACTAGAACAAAACAATGATGACGTATTGAAACTGGTCAATGCTTTAGAGCAGAAGCATGCAGCTCTGGATGAACAGAAAGAAAACATGACATGTTACACTGAGATATTAGAGAAAGTAAAGGAAGGTCTGACAGGTTTACTCTCAAACACGGTCATCCAGAGAGAAGACAAGGAAAATGAATGGAAGCAAACGTTTGAGATGGAAAAAGAAGATCTTGAAAAACTGAAGGCAGAGTTGAAACAAGAAAGAGAGGATCTGGATAGAGTGAATGAGATGATGAAGAAAGAGAAACTGGACTTGGAGCTGATGAGGTCTAATGTCCTCAAACAAACTGACATATTACAACGAGATAAAGAAGATACAAAAGTAGAGAAAGACAAGTTGGAAATCACAAAGACTGATTTACAAAAGAAGAAAGAACGTGCAGACAGTCTGTTTGATGAGATAAACAGAGAGAAAACCAACATTAAAGATCTGACTCTTCAGGTTCAGACAAGAAGAGAACAGCTGGAGAAAGTCATGAACATTATTGCCTTAAAACAAAAAGAACAAGAAGTCAAAGACAACGACATAAAAAGACAAGAAGAAGAACTGCAAACCAGTAAGAACAATGTACTGGCAGAAAGAGAAGAAGTTGAACTTTTGAGAAAGGATCTCAATAAGAAGATGGATGAAGTTGAAGCTGCCATGAACAACATCAGTGGAGAGAGAGAACAACTCAGTCAGATGAAGATGGGCATTGAAAGAGAAAAAGAAATACTTTTCAATGAGAAAGAAGGAATAGAAGGAGAAAAGTCTGAGCTGAGAATGAGGGAAGATCAACTCATGACTGAAATGAAATCAATAGAAACGCTGAGAGCCAAACTCAAACATCTCAATGAAAGGATGGGGGAAGATATGAAAACAAAAATCAACAGACTAGAACAAAACAATGACGACGTATTGAAACTAGTCAATGCTTTAGAGCAGAAGCATGCAGCTCTGGATGAACAGAAAGAAAACATGACATGTTACACTGAGATATTAGAGAAAGTAAAGGAAGGTCTGACAGGTTTACTCTCAAACACGGTCATCCAGAGAGAAGACAAGGAAAATGAATGGAAGCAAACGTTTGAGATGGAAAAAGAAGATCTTGAAAAACTGAAGGCAGAGTTGAAACGAGAAAGAGAGGATCTGGATAGAGTGAATGAGATGATGAAGATAGAGAAACTGGACTTGGAGCTGATGAGGTCTGATGTCCTCAAACAAACTGACATATTACAACGAGATAAAGAAGATACAAAAGTAGAGAAAGACAAGTTGGAAATCACAAAGACTGAGTTACAAAAGAAGAAAGAACGTGCAGACAGTCTGTTTGATGAGATAAACAGAGAGAAAACCAACATTAAAGATCTGACACTTCAGGTTCAGACAAGAAGAGAACAGCTGGAGAAAGTCATGAACATTATTGCCTTAAAACAAAAAGAACAAGAAGTCAAAGACCACGACATAAAAAGACAAGAAGAAGAACTGCAAACCAGTAAGAACAATGTACTGGCAGAAAGAGAAGAAGTTGAACTTTTGAGAAAGGATCTCAATAAGAAGATGGATGAAGTTGAAGCTGCCATGAACAACATCAGTGGAGAGAGAGAACAACTCAGTCAGATGAAGATGGGCATTGAAAGAGAAAAAGAAATACTTTTCAATGAGAAAGAAGGAATAGAAGGAGAAAAGTCTGAGCTGAGAATGAGGGAAGATCAACTCATGACTGAAATGAAATCAATAGAAACGCTGAGAGCCAAACTCAAACATCTCAATGAAAGGATGGGGGAAGATATGAAAACAAAAATCAACAGACTAGAACAAAACAATGATGACGTATTGAAACTGGTCAATGCTTTAGAGCAGAAGCATGCAGCTCTGGATGAACAGAAAGAAAACATGACATGTTACACTGAGATATTAGAGAAAGTAAAGGAAGGTCTGACAGGTTTACTCTCAAACACGGTCATCCAGAGAGAAGACAAGGAAAATGAATGGAAGCAAACGTTTGAGATGGAAAAAGAAGATCTTGAAAAACTGAAGGCAGAGTTGAAACAAGAAAGAGAGGATCTGGATAGAGTGAATGAGATGATGAAGAAAGAGAAACTGGACTTGGAGCTGATGAGGTCTAATGTCCTCAAACAAACTGACATATTACAACGAGATAAAGAAGATACAAAAGTAGAGAAAGACAAGTTGGAAATCACAAAGACTGATTTACAAAAGAAGAAAGAACGTGCAGACAGTCTGTTTGATGAGATAAACAGAGAGAAAACCAACATTAAAGATCTGACTCTTCAGGTTCAGACAAGAAGAGAACAGCTGGAGAAAGTCATGAACATTATTGCCTTAAAACAAAAAGAACAAGAAGTCAAAGACCACGACATAAAAAGACAAGAAGAAGAACTGCAAACCAGTAAGAACAATGTACTGGCAGAAAGAGAAGAAGTTGAACTTTTGAGAAAGGATCTCAATAAGAAGATGGATGAAGTTGAAGCTGCCATGAACAACATCAGTGGAGAGAGAGAACAACTCAGTCAGATGAAGATGGGCATTGAAAGAGAAAAAGAAATACTTTTCAATGAAAAAGAAGGAATAGAAGGAGAAAAGTCTGACCTGAGAATGAGGGAAGATCAACTCATGACTGAAATGAAATCAATAGAAACGCTGAGAGCCAAACTCAAACATCTCAATGAAAGAATGGGGGAAGATATGAAAACAAAAATCAACAGACTAGAACAAAACAATGATGACGTATTGAAACTGGTCAATGCTTTAGAGCAGAAGCATGCAGCTCTGGATGAACAGAAAGAAAACATGACATGTTACACTGAGATATTAGAGAAAGTAAAGGAAGGTCTGACAGGTTTACTCTCAAACACGGTCATCCAGAGAGAAGACAAGGAAAATGAATGGAAGCAAACGTTTGAGATGGAAAAAGAAGATCTTGAAAAACTGAAGGCAGAGTTGAAACAAGAAAGAGAGGATCTGGATAGAGTAAATGAGATGATGAAGAAAGAGAAACTGGACTTGGAGCTGATGAGGTCTGATGTCCTCAAACAAACTGACATATTACAACGAGATAAAGAAGATACAAAAGTAGAGAAAGACAAGTTGGAAATCACAAAGACTGATTTACAAAAGAAGAAAGAACGTGCAGACAGTCTGTTTGATGAGATAAACAGAGAGAAAACCAACATTAAAGATCTGACTCTTCAGGTTCAGACAAGAAGAGAACAGCTGGAGAAAGTCATGAACATTATTGCCTTAAAACAAAAAGAACAAGAAGTCAAAGACAACGACATAAAAAGACAAGAAGAAGAACTGCAAACCAGTAAGAACAATGTACTGGCAGAAAGAGAAGAAGTTGAACTTTTGAGAAAGGATCTCAATAAGAAGATGGATGAAGTTGAAGCTGCCATGAACAACATCAGTGGAGAGAGAGAACAACTCAGTCAGATGAAGATGGGCATTGAAAGAGAAAAAGAAATACTTTTCAATGAGAAAGAAGGAATAGAAGGAGAAAAGTCTGAGCTGAGAATGAGGGAAGATCAACTCATGACTGAAATGAAATCAATAGAAACGCTGAGAGCCAAACTCAAACATCTCAATGAAAGGATGGGGGAAGATATGAAAACAAAAATCAACAGACTAGAACAAAACAATGACGACGTATTGAAACTAGTCAATGCTTTAGAGCAGAAGCATGCAGCTCTGGATGAACAGAAAGAAAACATGACATGTTACACTGAGATATTAGAGAAAGTAAAGGAAGGTCTGACAGGTTTACTCTCAAACACGGTCATCCAGAGAGAAGACAAGGAAAATGAATGGAAGCAAACGTTTGAGATGGAAAAAGAAGATCTTGAAAAACTGAAGGCAGAGTTGAAACGAGAAAGAGAGGATCTGGATAGAGTGAATGAGATGATGAAGATAGAGAAACTGGACTTGGAGCTGATGAGGTCTGATGTCCTCAAACAAACTGACATATTACAACGAGATAAAGAAGATACAAAAGTAGAGAAAGACAAGTTGGAAATCACAAAGACTGAGTTACAAAAGAAGAAAGAACGTGCAGACAGTCTGTTTGATGAGATAAACAGAGAGAAAACCAACATTAAAGATCTGACACTTCAGGTTCAGACAAGAAGAGAACAGCTGGAGAAAGTCATGAACATTATTGCCTTAAAACAAAAAGAACAAGAAGTCAAAGACCACGACATAAAAAGACAAGAAGAAGAACTGCAAACCAGTAAGAACAATGTACTGGCAGAAAGAGAAGAAGTTGAACTTTTGAGAAAGGATCTCAATAAGAAGATGGATGAAGTTGAAGCTGCCATGAACAACATCAGTGGAGAGAGAGAACAACTCAGTCAGATGAAGATGTGCATTGAAAGAGAAAAAGAAATACTTTTCAATGAGAAAGAAGGAATAGAAGGAGAAAAGTCTGACCTGAGAATGAGGGAAGATCAACTCATGACTGAAATGAAATCAATAGAAACGCTGAGAGCCAAACTCAAACATCTCAATGAAAGGATGGGGGAAGATATGAAAACAAAAATCAACAGACTAGAACAAAACAATGATGACGTATTGAAACTGGTCAATGCTTTAGAGCAGAAGCATGCAGCTCTGGATGAACAGAAAGAAAACATGACATGTTACACTGAGATATTAGAGAAAGTAAAGGAAGGTCTGACAGGTTTACTCTCAAACACGGTCATCCAGAGAGAAGACAAGGAAAATGAATGGAAGCAAACGTTTGAGATGGAAAAAGAAGATCTTGAAAAACTGAAGGCAGAGTTGAAACAAGAAAGAGAGGATCTGGATAGAGTGAATGAGATGATGAAGAAAGAGAAACTGGACTTGGAGCTGATGAGGTCTAATGTCCTCAAACAAACTGACATATTACAACGAGATAAAGAAGATACAAAAGTAGAGAAAGACAAGTTGGAAATCACAAAGACTGATTTACAAAAGAAGAAAGAACGTGCAGACAGTCTGTTTGATGAGATAAACAGAGAGAAAACCAACATTAAAGATCTGACTCTTCAGGTTCAGACAAGAAGAGAACAGCTGGAGAAAGTCATGAACATTATTGCCTTAAAACAAAAAGAACAAGAAGTCAAAGACAACGACATAAAAAGACAAGAAGAAGAACTGCAAACCAGTAAGAACAATGTACTGGCAGAAAGAGAAGAAGTTGAACTTTTGAGAAAGGATCTCAATAAGAAGATGGATGAAGTTGAAGCTGCCATGAACAACATCAGTGGAGAGAGAGAACAACTCAGTCAGATGAAGATGGGCATTGAAAGAGAAAAAGAAATACTTTTCAATGAGAAAGAAGGAATAGAAGGAGAAAAGTCTGAGCTGAGAATGAGGGAAGATCAACTCATGACTGAAAAGAAATCAATAGAAACGCTGAGAGCCAAACTCAAACATCTCAATGAAAGGATGGGGGAAGATATGAAAACAAAAATCAACAGACTAGAACAAAACAATGATGACGTATTGAAACTGGTCAATGCTTTAGAGCAGAAGCATGCAGCTCTGGATGAACAGAAAGAAAACATGACATGTTACACTGAGATATTAGAGAAAGTAAAGGAAGGTCTGACAGGTTTACTCTCAAACACGGTCATCCAGAGAGAAGACAAGGAAAATGAATGGAAGCAAACGTTTGAGATGGAAAAAGAAGATCTTGAAAAACTGAAGGCAGAGTTGAAACAAGAAAGAGAGGATCTGGATAGAGTGAATGAGATGATGAAGAAAGAGAAACTGGACTTGGAGCTGATGAGGTCTGATGTCCTCAAACAAACTGACATATTACAACGAGATAAAGAAGATACAAAAGTAGAGAAAGACAAGTTGGAAATCACAAAGACTGAGTTACAAAAGAAGAAAGAACGTGCAGACAGTCTGTTTGATGAGATAAACAGAGAGAAAACCAACATTAAAGATCTGACTCTTCAGGTTCAGACAAGAAGAGAACAGCTGGAGAAAGTCATGAACATTATTGCCTTAAAACAAAAAGAACAAGAAGTCAAAGACAACGACATAAAAAGACAAGAAGAAGAACTGCAAACCAGTAAGAACAATGTACTGGCAGAAAGAGAAGAAGTTGAACTTTTGAGAAAGGATCTCAATAAGAAGATGGATGAAGTTGAAGCTGCCATGAACAACATCAGTGGAGAGAGAGAACAACTCAGTCAGATGAAGATGGGCATTGAAAGAGAAAAAGAAATACTTTTCAATGAGAAAGAAGGAATAGAAGGAGAAAAGTCTGAGCTGAGAATGAGGGAAGATCAACTCATGACTGAAATGAAATCAATAGAAACGCTGAGAGCCAAACTCAAACATCTCAATGAAAGAATGGGGGAAGATATGAAAACAAAAATCAACAGACTAGAACAAAACAATGACGACGTATTGAAACTGCTCAGTGCTTTAGAGCAGAAGCATGCAGCTCTGGATGAACAGAAAGAAAACATGACATGTTACACTGAGATATTAGAGAAAGTAAAGGAAGGTCTGACAGGTTTACTCTCAAACACGGTCATCCAGAGAGAAGACAAGGAAAATGAATGGAAGCAAACGTTTGAGATGGAAAAAGAAGATCTTGAAAAACTGAAGGCAGAGTTGAAACAAGAAAGAGAGGATCTGGATAGAGTAAATGAGATGATGAAGAAAGAGAAACTGGACTTGGAGCTGATGAGGTCTGATGTCCTCAAACAAACTGACATATTACAACGAGATAAAGAAGATACAAAAGTAGAGAAAGACAAGTTGGAAATCACAAAGACTGATTTACAAAAGAAGAAAGAACGTGCAGACAGTCTGTTTGATGAGATAAACAGAGAGAAAACCAACATTAAAGATCTGACTCTTCAGGTTCAGACAAGAAGAGAACAGCTGGAGAAAGTCATGAACATTATTGCCTTAAAACAAAAAGAACAAGAAGTCAAAGACAACGACATAAAAAGACAAGAAGAAGAACTGCAAACCAGTAAGAACAATGTACTGGCAGAAAGAGAAGAAGTTGAACTTTTGAGAAAGGATCTCAATAAGAAGATGGATGAAGTTGAAGCTGCCATGAACAACATCAGTGGAGAGAGAGAACAACTCAGTCAGATGAAGATGGGCATTGAAAGAGAAAAAGAAATACTTTTCAATGAGAAAGAAGGAATAGAAGGAGAAAAGTCTGAGCTGAGAATGAGGGAAGATCAACTCATGGCTGAAATGAAATCAATAGAAACGCTGAGAGCCAAACTCAAACATCTCAATGAAAGAATGGGGGAAGATATGAAAACAAAAATCAACAGACTAGAACAAAACAATGACGACGTATTGAAACTGGTCAGTGCTTTAGAGCAGAAGCATGCAGCTCTGGATGAACAGAAAGAAAACATGACATGTTACACTGAGATATTAGAGAAAGTAAAGGAAGGTCTGACAGGTTTACTCTCAAACACGGTCATCCAGAGAGAAGACATGGAAAATGAATGGAAGCAAACATTTGAGATGGAAAAAGAAGATCTTGAAAAACTGAAGGCAGAGTTGAAACGAGAAAGAGAGGATCTGGATAGAGTAAATGAGATGATGAAGAAAGAGAAACTGGACTTGGAGCTGATGAGGTCTGATGTCCTCAAACAAACTGACATATTACAACGAGATAAAGAAGATACAAAAGTAGAGAAAGACAAGTTGGAAATCACAAAGACTGATTTACAAAAGAAGAAAGAACGTGCAGACAGTCTGTTTGATGAGATAAACAGAGAGAAAACCAACATTAAAGATCTGACTCTTCAGGTTCAGACAAGAAGAGAACAGCTGGAGAAAGTCATGAACATTATTGCCTTAAAACAAAAAGAACAAGAAGTCAAAGACCACGACATAAAAAGACAAGAAGAAGAACTGCAAACCAGTAAGAACAATGTACTGGCAGAAAGAGAAGAAGTTGAACTTTTGAGAAAGGATCTCAATAAGAAGATGGATGAAGTTGAAGCTGCCATGAACAACATCAGTGGAGAGAGAGAACAACTCAGTCAGATGAAGATGGGCATTGAAAGAGAAAAAGAAATACTTTTCAATGAGAAAGAAGGAATAGAAGGAGAAAAGTCTGAGCTGAGAATGAGGGAAGATCAACTCATGACTGAAATGAAATCAATAGAAACGCTGAGAGCCAAACTCAAACATCTCAATGAAAGAATGGGGGAAGATATGAAAACAAAAATCAACAGACTAGAACAAAACAATGACGACGTATTGAAACTGGTCAGTGCTTTAGAGCAGAAGCATGCAGCTCTGGATGAACAGAAAGAAAACATGACATGTTACACTGAGATATTAGAGAAAGTAAAGGAAGGTCTGACAGGTTTACTCTCAAACACGGTCATCCAGAGAGAAGACATGGAAAATGAATGGAAGCAAACATTTGAGATGGAAAAAGAAGATCTTGAAAAACTGAAGGCAGAGTTGAAACGAGAAAGAGAGGATCTGGATAGAGTGAATGAGATGATGAAGATAGAGAAACTGGACTTGGAGCTGATGAGGTCTGATGTCCTCAAACAAACTGACATATTACAACGAGATAAAGAAGATACAAAAGTAGAGAAAGACAAGTTGGAAATCACAAAGACTGAGTTACAAAAGAAGAAAGAACGTGCAGACAGTCTGTTTGATGAGATAAACAGAGAGAAAACCAACATTAAAGATCTGACACTTCAGGTTCAGACAAGAAGAGAACAGCTGGAGAAAGTCATGAACATTATTGCCTTAAAACAAAAAGAACAAGAAATCAAAGACAACAACATAAAAAGACAAGAAGAAGAGCTGCAAACCAGTAAGAACAATGTACTGGCAGAAAGAGAAGAAGTTGAACTTTTGAGAAAGGATCTCAATAAGAAGATGGATGAAGTTGAAGCTGCCATGAACAACATCAGTGGAGAGAGAGAACAACTCAGTCAGATGAAGATGGGCATTGAGAGAGAGAAAGAAATACTTTTCAATGAGCAAGAAGGAATAGAAGGAGAAAAGTCTGAGCTGAGAATGAGGGAAGATCAACTCATGACTGAAATGAAATCAATAGAAACGCTGAGAGCCAAACTCAAACATCTCAATGAAAGAATGGGGGAAGATATGAAAACAAAAATCAACAGACTAGAACAAAACAATGAAGACGTATTGAAACTGCTCAGTGCTTTAGAGCAGAAGCATGCAGCTCTGGATGAACAGAAAGAAAACATGACATGTTACACTGAGATATTAGAGAAAGTAAAGGAAGGTCTGACAGGTTTACTCTCAAACACGGTCATCCAGAGAGAAGACATGGAAAATGAATGGAAGCAAACATTTGAGATGGAAAAAGAAGATCTTGAAAAACTGAAGGCAGAGTTGAAACGAGAAAGAGAGGATCTGGATAGAGTAAATGAGATGATGAAGAAAGAGAAACTAGACTTGGAGCTGATGAGGTCTGATGTCCTCAAACAAACTGACATATTACAACGAGATAAAGAAGATACAAAAGTAGAGAAAGACAAGTTGGAAATCACAAAGACTGAGTTACAAAAGAAGAAAGAACGTGCAGACAGTCTGTTTGATGAGATAAACAGAGAGAAAACCAACATTAAAGATCTGACACTTCAGGTTCACACAAGAAGAGAACAGCTGGAGAAAGTCATGAACATTATTGCCTTAAAACAAAAAGAACAAGAAATCAAAGACAACGACATAAAAAGACAAGAAGAAGAGCTGCAAACCAGTAAGAACAATGTACTGGCAGAAAGAGAAGAAGTTGAACTTTTGAGAAAGGATCTCAATAAGAAGATGGATGAAGTTGAAGCTGCCATGAACAACATCAGTGGAGAGAGAGAACAACTCAGTCAGATGAAGATGGGCATTGAGAGAGAGAAAGAAATACTTTTCAATGAGAAAGAAGGAATAGAAGGAGAAAAGTCTGAGCTGAGAATGAGGGAAGATCAACTCATGACTGAAATGAAATCAATAGAAACGCTGAGAGCCAAACTCAAACATCTCAATGAAAGAATGGGGGAAGATATGAAAACAAAAATCAACAGACTAGAACAAAACAATGACGACGTATTGAAACTGGTCAGTGCTTTAGAGCAGAAGCATGCAGCTCTGGATGAACAGAAAGAAAACATGACATGTTACACTGAGATATTAGAGAAAGTAAAGGAAGGTCTGACAGGTTTACTCTCAAACACGGTCATCCAGAGAGAAGACATGGAAAATGAATGGAAGCAATCATTTGAGATGGAAAAAGAAGATCTTGAAAAACTGAAGGCAGAGTTGAAACGAGAAAGAGAGGATCTGGATAGAGTAAATGAGATGATGAAGAAAGAGAAACTGGACTTGGAGCTGATGAGGTCTGATGTCCTCAAACAAACTGACATATTACAACGAGATAAAGAAGATACAAAAGTAGAGAAAGACAAGTTGGAAATCACAAAGACTGAGTTACAAAAGAAGAAAGAACGTGCAGACAGTCTGTTTGATGAGATAAGCAGAGAGAAAACCAACATTAAAGATCTGACACTTCAGGTTCAGACAAGAAGAGAACAGCTGGAGAAAGTCATGAACATTATTGCCTTAAAACAAAAAGAACAAGAAATCAAAGACAACAACATAAAAAGACAAGAAGAAGAGCTGCAAACCAGTAAGAACAATGTACTGGCAGAAAGAGAAGAAGTTGAACTTTTGAGAAAGAATCTCAATAAGAAGATGGATGAAGTTGAAGCTGCCATGAACAACATCAGTGGAGAGAGAGAACAACTCAGTCAGATGAAGATGGGCATTGAGAGAGAGAAAGAAATACTTTTCAATGAGCAAGAAGGAATAGAAGGAGAAAAGTCTGAGCTGAGAATGAGGGAAGATCAACTCATGACTGAAATGAAATCAATAGAAACGCTGAGAGCCAAACTCAAACATCTCAATGAAAGAATGGGGGAAGATATGAAAACAAAAATCAACAGACTAGAACAAAACAATGAAGACGTATTGAAACTGCTCAGTGCTTTAGAGCAGAAGCATGCAGCTCTGGATGAACAGAAAGAAAACATGACATGTTACACTGAGATATTAGAGAAAGTAAAGGAAGGTCTGACAGGTTTACTCTCAAACACGGTCATCCAGAGAGAAGACATGGAAAATGAATGGAAGCAAACATTTGAGATGGAAAAAGAAGATCTTGAAAAACTGAAGGCAGAGTTGAAACGAGAAAGAGAGGATCTGGATAGAGTAAATGAGATGATGAAGAAAGAGAAACTGGACTTGGAGCTGATGAGGTCTGATGTCCTCAAACAAACTGACATATTACAACGAGATAAAGAAGATACAAAAGTAGAGAAAGACAAGTTGGAAATCACAAAGACTGAGTTACAAAAGAAGAAAGAACGTGCAGACAGTCTGTTTGATGAGATAAGCAGAGAGAAAACCAACATTAAAGATCTGACACTTCAGGTTCAGACAAGAAGAGAACAGCTGGAGAAAGTCATGAACATTATTGCCTTAAAACAAAAAGAACAAGAAATCAAAGACAACAACATAAAAAGACAAGAAGAAGAGCTGCAAACCAGTAAGAACAATGTACTGGCAGAAAGAGAAGAAGTTGAACTTTTGAGAAAGAATCTCAATAAGAAGATGGATGAAGTTGAAGCTGCCATGAACAACATCAGTGGAGAGAGAGAACAACTCAGTCAGATGAAGATGGGCATTGAGAGAGAGAAAGAAATACTTTTCAATGAGCAAGAAGGAATAGAAGGAGAAAAGTCTGAGCTGAGAATGAGGGAAGATCAACTCATGACTGAAATGAAATCAATAGAAACGCTGAGAGCCAAACTCAAACATCTCAATGAAAGAATGGGGGAAGATATGAAAACAAAAATCAACAGACTAGAACAAAACAATGAAGACGTATTGAAACTGCTCAGTGCTTTAGAGCAGAAGCATGCAGCTCTGGATGAACAGAAAGAAAACATGACATGTTACACTGAGATATTAGAGAAAGTAAAGGAAGGTCTGACAGGTTTACTCTCAAACACGGTCATCCAGAGAGAAGACATGGAAAATGAATGGAAGCAAACATTTGAGATGGAAAAAGAAGATCTTGAAAAACTGAAGGCAGAGTTGAAACGAGAAAGAGAGGATCTGGATAGAGTAAATGAGATGATGAAGAAAGAGAAACTGGACTTGGAGCTGATGAGGTCTGATGTCCTCAAACAAACTGACATATTACAACGAGATAAAGAAGATACAAAAGTAGAGAAAGACAAGTTGGAAATCACAAAGACTGAGTTACAAAAGAAGAAAGAACGTGCAGACAGTCTGTTTGATGAGATAAACAGAGAGAAAACCAACATTAAAGATCTGACACTTCAGGTTCACACAAGAAGAGAACAGCTGGAGAAAGTCATGAACATTATTGCCTTAAAACAAAAAGAACAAGAAATCAAAGACAACGACATAAAAAGACAAGAAGAAGAGCTGCAAACCAGTAAGAACAATGTACTGGCAGAAAGAGAAGAAGTTGAACTTTTGAGAAAGGATCTCAATAAGAAGATGGATGAAGTTGAAGCTGCCATGAACAACATCAGTGGAGAGAGAGAACAACTCAGTCAGATGAAGATGGGCATTGAGAGAGAGAAAGAAATACTTTTCAATGAGAAAGAAGGAATAGAAGGAGAAAAGTCTGAGCTGAGAATGAGGGAAGATCAACTCATGACTGAAATGAAATCAATAGAAACGCTGAGAGCCAAACTCAAACATCTCAATGAAAGAATGGGGGAAGATATGAAAACAAAAATCAACAGACTAGAACAAAACAATGACGACGTATTGAAACTGGTCAGTGCTTTAGAGCAGAAGCATGCAGCTCTGGATGAACAGAAAGAAAACATGACATGTTACACTGAGATATTAGAGAAAGTAAAGGAAGGTCTGACAGGTTTACTCTCAAACACGGTCATCCAGAGAGAAGACATGGAAAATGAATGGAAGCAATCATTTGAGATGGAAAAAGAAGATCTTGAAAAACTGAAGGCAGAGTTGAAACGAGAAAGAGAGGATCTGGATAGAGTAAATGAGATGATGAAGAAAGAGAAACTGGACTTGGAGCTGATGAGGTCTGATGTCCTCAAACAAACTGACATATTACAACGAGATAAAGAAGATACAAAAGTAGAGAAAGACAAGTTGGAAATCACAAAGACTGAGTTACAAAAGAAGAAAGAACGTGCAGACAGTCTGTTTGATGAGATAAGCAGAGAGAAAACCAACATTAAAGATCTGACACTTCAGGTTCAGACAAGAAGAGAACAGCTGGAGAAAGTCATGAACATTATTGCCTTAAAACAAAAAGAACAAGAAATCAAAGACAACAACATAAAAAGACAAGAAGAAGAGCTGCAAACCAGTAAGAACAATGTACTGGCAGAAAGAGAAGAAGTTGAACTTTTGAGAAAGGATCTCAATAAGAAGATGGATGAAGTTGAAGCTGCCATGAACAACATCAGTGGAGAGAGAGAACAACTCAGTCAGATGAAGATGGGCATTGAGAGAGAGAAAGAAATACTTTTCAATGAGCAAGAAGGAATAGAAGGAGAAAAGTCTGAGCTGAGAATGAGGGAAGATCAACTCATGACTGAAATGAAATCAATAGAAACGCTGAGAGCCAAACTCAAACATCTCAATGAAAGAATGGGGGAAGATATGAAAACAAAAATCAACAGACTAGAACAAAACAATGAAGACGTATTGAAACTGCTCAGTGCTTTAGAGCAGAAGCATGCAGCTCTGGATGAACAGAAAGAAAACATGACATGTTACACTGAGATATTAGAGAAAGTAAAGGAAGGTCTGACAGGTTTACTCTCAAACACGGTCATCCAGAGAGAAGACATGGAAAATGAATGGAAGCAAACATTTGAGATGGAAAAAGAAGATCTTGAAAAACTGAAGGCAGAGTTGAAACGAGAAAGAGAGGATCTGGATAGAGTAAATGAGATGATGAAGAAAGAGAAACTGGACTTGGAGCTGATGAGGTCTGATGTCCTCAAACAAACTGACATATTACAACGAGATAAAGAAGATACAAAAGTAGAGAAAGACAAGTTGGAAATCACAAAGACTGAGTTACAAAAGAAGAAAGAACGTGCAGACAGTCTGTTTGATGAGATAAACAGAGAGAAAACCAACATTAAAGATCTGACACTTCAGGTTCACACAAGAAGAGAACAGCTGGAGAAAGTCATGAACATTATTGCCTTAAAACAAAAAGAACAAGAAATCAAAGACAACGACATAAAAAGACAAGAAGAAGAGCTGCAAACCAGTAAGAACAATGTACTGGCAGAAAGAGAAGAAGTTGAACTTTTGAGAAAGGATCTCAATAAGAAGATGGATGAAGTTGAAGCTGCCATGAACAACATCAGTGGAGAGAGAGAACAACTCAGTCAGATGAAGATGGGCATTGAGAGAGAGAAAGAAATACTTTTCAATGAGAAAGAAGGAATAGAAGGAGAAAAGTCTGAGCTGAGAATGAGGGAAGATCAACTCATGACTGAAATGAAATCAATAGAAACGCTGAGAGCCAAACTCAAACATCTCAATGAAAGGATGGGGGAAGATATGAAAACAAAAATCAACAGACTAGAACAAAACAATGACGACGTATTGAAACTGGTCAGTGCTTTAGAGCAGAAGCATGCAGCTCTGGATGAACAGAAAGAAAACATGACATGTTACACTGAGATATTAGAGAAAGTAAAGGAAGGTCTGACAGGTTTACTCTCAAACACGGTCATCCAGAGAGAAGACATGGAAAATGAATGGAAGCAATCATTTGAGATGGAAAAAGAAGATCTTGAAAAACTGAAGGCAGAGTTGAAACGAGAAAGAGAGGATCTGGATAGAGTAAATGAGATGATGAAGAAAGAGAAACTGGACTTGGAGCTGATGAGGTCTGATGTCCTCAAACAAACTGACATATTACAACGAGATAAAGAAGATACAAAAGTAGAGAAAGACAAGTTGGAAATCACAAAGACTGAGTTACAAAAGAAGAAAGAACGTGCAGACAGTCTGTTTGATGAGATAAGCAGAGAGAAAACCAACATTAAAGATCTGACACTTCAGGTTCACACAAGAAGAGAACAGCTGGAGAAAGTCATGAACATTATTGCCTTAAAACAAAAAGAACAAGAAATCAAAGACAACGACATAAAAAGACAAGAAGAGCTGCAAACCAGTAAGAACAATGTACTGGCAGAAAGAGAAGAAGTTGAACTTTTGAGAAAGGATCTCAATAAGAAGATGGATGAAGTTGAAGCTGCCATGAACAACATCAGTGGAGAGAGAGAACAACTCAGTCAGATGAAGATGGGCATTGAGAGAGAGAAAGAAATACTTTTCAATGAGCAAGAAGGAATAGAAGGAGAAAAGTCTGAGCTGAGAATGAGGGAAGATCAACTCATGACTGAAATGAAATCAATAGAAACGCTGAGAGCCAAACTCAAACATCTCAATGAAAGAATGGGGGAAGATATGAAAACAAAAATCAACAGACTAGAACAAAACAATGAAGACGTATTGAAACTGCTCAGTGCTTTAGAGCAGAAGCATGCAGCTCTGGATGAACAGAAAGAAAACATGACATGTTACACTGAGATATTAGAGAAAGTAAAGGAAGGTCTGACAGGTTTACTCTCAAACACGGTCATCCAGAGAGAAGACATGGAAAATGAATGGAAGCAAACATTTGAGATGGAAAAAGAAGATCTTGAAAAACTGAAGGCAGAGTTGAAACGAGAAAGAGAGGATCTGGATAGAGTAAATGAGATGATGAAGAAAGAGAAACTGGACTTGGAGCTGATGAGGTCTGATGTCCTCAAACAAACTGACATATTACAACGAGATAAAGAAGATACAAAAGTAGAGAAAGACAAGTTGGAAATCACAAAGACTGAGTTACAAAAGAAGAAAGAACGTGCAGACAGTCTGTTTGATGAGATAAACAGAGAGAAAACCAACATTAAATATCTGACACTTCAGGTTCACACAAGAAGAGAACAGCTGGAGAAAGTCATGAACATTATTGCCTTAAAACAAAAAGAACAAGAAATCAAAGACAACGACATAAAAAGACAAGAAGAAGAGCTGCAAACCAGTAAGAACAATGTACTGGCAGAAAGAGAAGAAGTTGAACTTTTGAGAAAGGATCTCAATAAGAAGATGGATGAAGTTGAAGCTGCCATGAACAACATCAGTGGAGAGAGAGAACAACTCAGTCAGATGAAGATGGGCATTGAGAGAGAGAAAGAAATACTTTTCAATGAGAAAGAAGGAATAGAAGGAGAAAAGTCTGAGCTGAGAATGAGGGAAGATCAACTCATGACTGAAATGAAATCAATAGAAACGCTGAGAGCCAAACTCAAACATCTCAATGAAAGAATGGGGGAAGATATGAAAACAAAAATCAACAGACTAGAACAAAACAATGATGACGTATTGAAACTGGTCAGTGCTTTAGAGCAGAAGCATGCAGCTCTGGATGAACAGAAAGAAAACATGACATGTTACACTGAGATATTAGAGAAAGTAAAGGAAGGTCTGACAGGTTTACTCTCAAACACGGTCATCCAGAGAGAAGACATGGATAATGAATGGAAGCAAACATTTGAGATGGAAAAAGAAGATCTTGAAAAACTGAAGGCAGAGTTGAAACGAGAAAGAGAGGATCTGGATAGAGTAAATGAGATGATGAAGAAAGAGAAACTGGACTTGGAGCTGATGAGGTCTGATGTCCTCAAACAAACTGACATATTACAACGAGATAAAGAAGATACAAAAGTAGAGAAAGACAAGTTGGAAATCACAAAGACTGAGTTACAAAAGAAGAAAGAACGTGCAGACAGTCTGTTTGATGAGATAAACAGAGAGAAAACCAACATTAAAGATCTGACACTTCAGGTTCACACAAGAAGAGAACAGCTGGAGAAAGTCATGAACATTATTGCCTTAAAACAAAAAGAACAAGAAATCAAAGACAACGACATAAAAAGACAAGAAGAAGAGCTGCAAACCAGTAAGAACAATGTACTGGCAGAAAGAGAAGAAGTTGAACTTTTGAGAAAGGATCTCAATAAGAAGATGGATGAAGTTGAAGCTGCCATGAACAACATCAGTGGAGAGAGAGAACAACTCAGTCAGATGAAGATGGGCATTGAGAGAGAGAAAGAAATACTTTTCAATGAGAAAGAAGGAATAGAAGGAGAAAAGTCTGAGCTGAGAATGAGGGAAGATCAACTCATGACTGAAATGAAATCAATAGAAACGCTGAGAGCCAAACTCAAACATCTCAATGAAAGAATGGGGGAAGATATGAAAACAAAAATCAACAGACTAGAACAAAACAATGACGACGTATTGAAACTGGTCAGTGCTTTAGAGCAGAAGCATGCAGCTCTGGATGAACAGAAAGAAAACATGACATGTTACACTGAGATATTAGAGAAAGTAAAGGAAGGTCTGACAGGTTTACTCTCAAACACGGTCATCCAGAGAGAAGACATGGAAAATGAATGGAAGCAAACATTTGAGATGGAAAAAGAAGATCTTGAAAAACTGAAGGCAGAGTTGAAACGAGAAAGAGAGGATCTGGATAGAGTAAATGAGATGATGAAGAAAGAGAAACTGGACTTGGAGCTGATGAGGTCTGATGTCCTCAAACAAACTGACATATTACAACGAGATAAAGAAGATACAAAAGTAGAGAAAGACAAGTTGGAAATCACAAAGACTGAGTTACAAAAGAAGAAAGAACGTGCAGACAGTCTGTTTGATGAGATAAACAGAGAGAAAACCAACTTTAAAGATCTGACTCTTCAGGTTCAGACAAGAAGAGAACAGCTGGAGAAAGTCATGAACATTATTGCCTTAAAACAAAAAGAACAAGAAGTCAAAGACCACGACATAAAAAGACAAGAAGAAGAACTGCAAACCAGTAAGAACAATGTACTGGCAGAAAGAGAAGAAGTTGAACTTTTGAGAAAGGATCTCAATAAGAAGATGGATGAAGTTGAAGCTGCCATGAACAACATCAGTGGAGAGAGAGAACAACTCAGTCAGATGAAGATGGGCATTGAGAGAGAGAAAGAAATACTTTTCAATGAGAAAGAAGGAATAGAAGGAGAAAAGTCTGAGCTGAGAATGAGGGAAGATCAACTCATGACTGAAATGAAATCAATAGAAACGCTGAGAGCCAAACTCAAACATCTTAATGAAAGAATGGGGGAAGATATGAAAACAAAAATCAACAGACTAGAACAAAACAATGAAGACGTATTGAAACTGGTCAGTGCTTTAGAGCAGAAGCATGCAGCTCTGGATGAACAGAAAGAAAACATGACATGTTACACTGAGATATTAGAGAAAGTAAAGGAAGGTCTGACAGGTTTACTCTCAAACACGGTCATCCAGAGAGAAGACATGGAAAATGAATGGAAGCAAACATTTGAGATGGAAAAAGAAGATCTTGAAAAACTGAAGGCAGAGTTGAAACGAGAAAGAGAGGATCTGGATAGAGTAAATGAGATGATGAAGAAAGAGAAACTGGACTTGGAGCTGATGAGGTCTGATGTCCTCAAACAAACTGACATATTACAACGAGATAAAGAAGATACAAAAGTAGAGAAAGACAAGTTGGAAATCACAAAGACTGAGTTACAAAAGAAGAAAGAACGTGCAGACAGTCTGTTTGATGAGATAAACAGAGAGAAAACCAACATTAAATATCTGACACTTCAGGTTCACACAAGAAGAGAACAGCTGGAGAAAGTCATGAACATTATTGCCTTAAAACAAAAAGAACAAGAAATCAAAGACAACGACATAAAAAGACAAGAAGAAGAGCTGCAAACCAGTAAGAACAATGTACTGGCAGAAAGAGAAGAAGTTGAACTTTTGAGAAAGGATCTCAATAAGAAGATGGATGAAGTTGAAGCTGCCATGAACAACATCAGTGGAGAGAGAGAACAACTCAGTCAGATGAAGATGGGCATTGAGAGAGAGAAAGAAATACTTTTCAATGAGAAAGAAGGAATAGAAGGAGAAAAGTCTGAGCTGAGAATGAGGGAAGATCAACTCATGACTGAAATGAAATCAATAGAAACGCTGAGAGCCAAACTCAAACATCTCAATGAAAGAATGGGGGAAGATATGAAAACAAAAATCAACAGACTAGAACAAAACAATGATGACGTATTGAAACTGGTCAGTGCTTTAGAGCAGAAGCATGCAGCTCTGGATGAACAGAAAGAAAACATGACATGTTACACTGAGATATTAGAGAAAGTAAAGGAAGGTCTGACAGGTTTACTCTCAAACACGGTCATCCAGAGAGAAGACATGGATAATGAATGGAAGCAAACATTTGAGATGGAAAAAGAAGATCTTGAAAAACTGAAGGCAGAGTTGAAACGAGAAAGAGAGGATCTGGATAGAGTAAATGAGATGATGAAGAAAGAGAAACTGGACTTGGAGCTGATGAGGTCTGATGTCCTCAAACAAACTGACATATTACAACGAGATAAAGAAGATACAAAAGTAGAGAAAGACAAGTTGGAAATCACAAAGACTGAGTTACAAAAGAAGAAAGAACGTGCAGACAGTCTGTTTGATGAGATAAACAGAGAGAAAACCAACATTAAAGATCTGACTCTTCAGGTTCAGACAAGAAGAGAACAGCTGGAGAAAGTCATGAACATTATTGCCTTAAAACAAAAAGAACAAGAAGTCAAAGACAACGACATAAAAAGACAAGAAGAAGAACTGCAAACCAGTAAGAACAATGTACTGGCAGAAAGAGAAGAAGTTGAACTTTTGAGAAAGGATCTCAATAAGAAGATGGATGAAGTTGAAGCTGCCATGAACAACATCAGTGGAGAGAGAGAACAACTCAGTCAGATGAAGATGGGCATTGAAAGAGAAAAAGAAATACTTTTCAATGAGAAAGAAGGAATAGAAGGAGAAAAGTCTGAGCTGAGAATGAGGGAAGATCAACTCATGACTGAAATGAAATCAATAGAAACGCTGAGAGCCAAACTCAAACATCTCAATGAAAGAATGGGGGAAGATATGAAAACAAAAATCAACAGACTAGAACAAAACAATGACGACGTATTGAAACTGCTCAGTGCTTTAGAGCAGAAGCATGCAGCTCTGGATGAACAGAAAGAAAACATGACATGTTACACTGAGATATTAGAGAAAGTAAAGGAAGGTCTGACAGGTTTACTCTCAAACACGGTCATCCAGAGAGAAGACAAGGAAAATGAATGGAAGCAAACGTTTGAGATGGAAAAAGAAGATCTTGAAAAACTGAAGGCAGAGTTGAAACAAGAAAGAGAGGATCTGGATAGAGTAAATGAGATGATGAAGAAAGAGAAACTGGACTTGGAGCTGATGAGGTCTGATGTCCTCAAACAAACTGACATATTACAACGAGATAAAGAAGATACAAAAGTAGAGAAAGACAAGTTGGAAATCACAAAGACTGATTTACAAAAGAAGAAAGAACGTGCAGACAGTCTGTTTGATGAGATAAACAGAGAGAAAACCAACATTAAAGATCTGACTCTTCAGGTTCAGACAAGAAGAGAACAGCTGGAGAAAGTCATGAACATTATTGCCTTAAAACAAAAAGAACAAGAAGTCAAAGACAACGACATAAAAAGACAAGAAGAAGAACTGCAAACCAGTAAGAACAATGTACTGGCAGAAAGAGAAGAAGTTGAACTTTTGAGAAAGGATCTCAATAAGAAGATGGATGAAGTTGAAGCTGCCATGAACAACATCAGTGGAGAGAGAGAACAACTCAGTCAGATGAAGATGGGCATTGAAAGAGAAAAAGAAATACTTTTCAATGAGAAAGAAGGAATAGAAGGAGAAAAGTCTGAGCTGAGAATGAGGGAAGATCAACTCATGGCTGAAATGAAATCAATAGAAACGCTGAGAGCCAAACTCAAACATCTCAATGAAAGAATGGGGGAAGATATGAAAACAAAAATCAACAGACTAGAACAAAACAATGACGACGTATTGAAACTGGTCAGTGCTTTAGAGCAGAAGCATGCAGCTCTGGATGAACAGAAAGAAAACATGACATGTTACACTGAGATATTAGAGAAAGTAAAGGAAGGTCTGACAGGTTTACTCTCAAACACGGTCATCCAGAGAGAAGACATGGAAAATGAATGGAAGCAAACATTTGAGATGGAAAAAGAAGATCTTGAAAAACTGAAGGCAGAGTTGAAACGAGAAAGAGAGGATCTGGATAGAGTAAATGAGATGATGAAGAAAGAGAAACTGGACTTGGAGCTGATGAGGTCTGATGTCCTCAAACAAACTGACATATTACAACGAGATAAAGAAGATACAAAAGTAGAGAAAGACAAGTTGGAAATCACAAAGACTGATTTACAAAAGAAGAAAGAACGTGCAGACAGTCTGTTTGATGAGATAAACAGAGAGAAAACCAACATTAAAGATCTGACTCTTCAGGTTCAGACAAGAAGAGAACAGCTGGAGAAAGTCATGAACATTATTGCCTTAAAACAAAAAGAACAAGAAGTCAAAGACCACGACATAAAAAGACAAGAAGAAGAACTGCAAACCAGTAAGAACAATGTACTGGCAGAAAGAGAAGAAGTTGAACTTTTGAGAAAGGATCTCAATAAGAAGATGGATGAAGTTGAAGCTGCCATGAACAACATCAGTGGAGAGAGAGAACAACTCAGTCAGATGAAGATGGGCATTGAAAGAGAAAAAGAAATACTTTTCAATGAGAAAGAAGGAATAGAAGGAGAAAAGTCTGAGCTGAGAATGAGGGAAGATCAACTCATGACTGAAATGAAATCAATAGAAACGCTGAGAGCCAAACTCAAACATCTCAATGAAAGAATGGGGGAAGATATGAAAACAAAAATCAACAGACTAGAACAAAACAATGACGACGTATTGAAACTGGTCAGTGCTTTAGAGCAGAAGCATGCAGCTCTGGATGAACAGAAAGAAAACATGACATGTTACACTGAGATATTAGAGAAAGTAAAGGAAGGTCTGACAGGTTTACTCTCAAACACGGTCATCCAGAGAGAAGACATGGAAAATGAATGGAAGCAAACATTTGAGATGGAAAAAGAAGATCTTGAAAAACTGAAGGCAGAGTTGAAACGAGAAAGAGAGGATCTGGATAGAGTGAATGAGATGATGAAGATAGAGAAACTGGACTTGGAGCTGATGAGGTCTGATGTCCTCAAACAAACTGACATATTACAACGAGATAAAGAAGATACAAAAGTAGAGAAAGACAAGTTGGAAATCACAAAGACTGAGTTACAAAAGAAGAAAGAACGTGCAGACAGTCTGTTTGATGAGATAAACAGAGAGAAAACCAACATTAAAGATCTGACACTTCAGGTTCAGACAAGAAGAGAACAGCTGGAGAAAGTCATGAACATTATTGCCTTAAAACAAAAAGAACAAGAAATCAAAGACAACAACATAAAAAGACAAGAAGAAGAGCTGCAAACCAGTAAGAACAATGTACTGGCAGAAAGAGAAGAAGTTGAACTTTTGAGAAAGGATCTCAATAAGAAGATGGATGAAGTTGAAGCTGCCATGAACAACATCAGTGGAGAGAGAGAACAACTCAGTCAGATGAAGATGGGCATTGAGAGAGAGAAAGAAATACTTTTCAATGAGCAAGAAGGAATAGAAGGAGAAAAGTCTGAGCTGAGAATGAGGGAAGATCAACTCATGACTGAAATGAAATCAATAGAAACGCTGAGAGCCAAACTCAAACATCTCAATGAAAGAATGGGGGAAGATATGAAAACAAAAATCAACAGACTAGAACAAAACAATGAAGACGTATTGAAACTGCTCAGTGCTTTAGAGCAGAAGCATGCAGCTCTGGATGAACAGAAAGAAAACATGACATGTTACACTGAGATATTAGAGAAAGTAAAGGAAGGTCTGACAGGTTTACTCTCAAACACGGTCATCCAGAGAGAAGACATGGAAAATGAATGGAAGCAAACATTTGAGATGGAAAAAGAAGATCTTGAAAAACTGAAGGCAGAGTTGAAACGAGAAAGAGAGGATCTGGATAGAGTAAATGAGATGATGAAGAAAGAGAAACTAGACTTGGAGCTGATGAGGTCTGATGTCCTCAAACAAACTGACATATTACAACGAGATAAAGAAGATACAAAAGTAGAGAAAGACAAGTTGGAAATCACAAAGACTGAGTTACAAAAGAAGAAAGAACGTGCAGACAGTCTGTTTGATGAGATAAACAGAGAGAAAACCAACATTAAAGATCTGACACTTCAGGTTCACACAAGAAGAGAACAGCTGGAGAAAGTCATGAACATTATTGCCTTAAAACAAAAAGAACAAGAAATCAAAGACAACGACATAAAAAGACAAGAAGAAGAGCTGCAAACCAGTAAGAACAATGTACTGGCAGAAAGAGAAGAAGTTGAACTTTTGAGAAAGGATCTCAATAAGAAGATGGATGAAGTTGAAGCTGCCATGAACAACATCAGTGGAGAGAGAGAACAACTCAGTCAGATGAAGATGGGCATTGAGAGAGAGAAAGAAATACTTTTCAATGAGAAAGAAGGAATAGAAGGAGAAAAGTCTGAGCTGAGAATGAGGGAAGATCAACTCATGACTGAAATGAAATCAATAGAAACGCTGAGAGCCAAACTCAAACATCTCAATGAAAGAATGGGGGAAGATATGAAAACAAAAATCAACAGACTAGAACAAAACAATGACGACGTATTGAAACTGGTCAGTGCTTTAGAGCAGAAGCATGCAGCTCTGGATGAACAGAAAGAAAACATGACATGTTACACTGAGATATTAGAGAAAGTAAAGGAAGGTCTGACAGGTTTACTCTCAAACACGGTCATCCAGAGAGAAGACATGGAAAATGAATGGAAGCAATCATTTGAGATGGAAAAAGAAGATCTTGAAAAACTGAAGGCAGAGTTGAAACGAGAAAGAGAGGATCTGGATAGAGTAAATGAGATGATGAAGAAAGAGAAACTGGACTTGGAGCTGATGAGGTCTGATGTCCTCAAACAAACTGACATATTACAACGAGATAAAGAAGATACAAAAGTAGAGAAAGACAAGTTGGAAATCACAAAGACTGAGTTACAAAAGAAGAAAGAACGTGCAGACAGTCTGTTTGATGAGATAAGCAGAGAGAAAACCAACATTAAAGATCTGACACTTCAGGTTCAGACAAGAAGAGAACAGCTGGAGAAAGTCATGAACATTATTGCCTTAAAACAAAAAGAACAAGAAATCAAAGACAACAACATAAAAAGACAAGAAGAAGAGCTGCAAACCAGTAAGAACAATGTACTGGCAGAAAGAGAAGAAGTTGAACTTTTGAGAAAGAATCTCAATAAGAAGATGGATGAAGTTGAAGCTGCCATGAACAACATCAGTGGAGAGAGAGAACAACTCAGTCAGATGAAGATGGGCATTGAGAGAGAGAAAGAAATACTTTTCAATGAGCAAGAAGGAATAGAAGGAGAAAAGTCTGAGCTGAGAATGAGGGAAGATCAACTCATGACTGAAATGAAATCAATAGAAACGCTGAGAGCCAAACTCAAACATCTCAATGAAAGAATGGGGGAAGATATGAAAACAAAAATCAACAGACTAGAACAAAACAATGAAGACGTATTGAAACTGCTCAGTGCTTTAGAGCAGAAGCATGCAGCTCTGGATGAACAGAAAGAAAACATGACATGTTACACTGAGATATTAGAGAAAGTAAAGGAAGGTCTGACAGGTTTACTCTCAAACACGGTCATCCAGAGAGAAGACATGGAAAATGAATGGAAGCAAACATTTGAGATGGAAAAAGAAGATCTTGAAAAACTGAAGGCAGAGTTGAAACGAGAAAGAGAGGATCTGGATAGAGTAAATGAGATGATGAAGAAAGAGAAACTGGACTTGGAGCTGATGAGGTCTGATGTCCTCAAACAAACTGACATATTACAACGAGATAAAGAAGATACAAAAGTAGAGAAAGACAAGTTGGAAATCACAAAGACTGAGTTACAAAAGAAGAAAGAACGTGCAGACAGTCTGTTTGATGAGATAAGCAGAGAGAAAACCAACATTAAAGATCTGACACTTCAGGTTCAGACAAGAAGAGAACAGCTGGAGAAAGTCATGAACATTATTGCCTTAAAACAAAAAGAACAAGAAATCAAAGACAACAACATAAAAAGACAAGAAGAAGAGCTGCAAACCAGTAAGAACAATGTACTGGCAGAAAGAGAAGAAGTTGAACTTTTGAGAAAGAATCTCAATAAGAAGATGGATGAAGTTGAAGCTGCCATGAACAACATCAGTGGAGAGAGAGAACAACTCAGTCAGATGAAGATGGGCATTGAGAGAGAGAAAGAAATACTTTTCAATGAGCAAGAAGGAATAGAAGGAGAAAAGTCTGAGCTGAGAATGAGGGAAGATCAACTCATGACTGAAATGAAATCAATAGAAACGCTGAGAGCCAAACTCAAACATCTCAATGAAAGAATGGGGGAAGATATGAAAACAAAAATCAACAGACTAGAACAAAACAATGAAGACGTATTGAAACTGCTCAGTGCTTTAGAGCAGAAGCATGCAGCTCTGGATGAACAGAAAGAAAACATGACATGTTACACTGAGATATTAGAGAAAGTAAAGGAAGGTCTGACAGGTTTACTCTCAAACACGGTCATCCAGAGAGAAGACATGGAAAATGAATGGAAGCAAACATTTGAGATGGAAAAAGAAGATCTTGAAAAACTGAAGGCAGAGTTGAAACGAGAAAGAGAGGATCTGGATAGAGTAAATGAGATGATGAAGAAAGAGAAACTGGACTTGGAGCTGATGAGGTCTGATGTCCTCAAACAAACTGACATATTACAACGAGATAAAGAAGATACAAAAGTAGAGAAAGACAAGTTGGAAATCACAAAGACTGAGTTACAAAAGAAGAAAGAACGTGCAGACAGTCTGTTTGATGAGATAAACAGAGAGAAAACCAACATTAAAGATCTGACACTTCAGGTTCACACAAGAAGAGAACAGCTGGAGAAAGTCATGAACATTATTGCCTTAAAACAAAAAGAACAAGAAATCAAAGACAACGACATAAAAAGACAAGAAGAAGAGCTGCAAACCAGTAAGAACAATGTACTGGCAGAAAGAGAAGAAGTTGAACTTTTGAGAAAGGATCTCAATAAGAAGATGGATGAAGTTGAAGCTGCCATGAACAACATCAGTGGAGAGAGAGAACAACTCAGTCAGATGAAGATGGGCATTGAGAGAGAGAAAGAAATACTTTTCAATGAGAAAGAAGGAATAGAAGGAGAAAAGTCTGAGCTGAGAATGAGGGAAGATCAACTCATGACTGAAATGAAATCAATAGAAACGCTGAGAGCCAAACTCAAACATCTCAATGAAAGAATGGGGGAAGATATGAAAACAAAAATCAACAGACTAGAACAAAACAATGACGACGTATTGAAACTGGTCAGTGCTTTAGAGCAGAAGCATGCAGCTCTGGATGAACAGAAAGAAAACATGACATGTTACACTGAGATATTAGAGAAAGTAAAGGAAGGTCTGACAGGTTTACTCTCAAACACGGTCATCCAGAGAGAAGACATGGAAAATGAATGGAAGCAATCATTTGAGATGGAAAAAGAAGATCTTGAAAAACTGAAGGCAGAGTTGAAACGAGAAAGAGAGGATCTGGATAGAGTAAATGAGATGATGAAGAAAGAGAAACTGGACTTGGAGCTGATGAGGTCTGATGTCCTCAAACAAACTGACATATTACAACGAGATAAAGAAGATACAAAAGTAGAGAAAGACAAGTTGGAAATCACAAAGACTGAGTTACAAAAGAAGAAAGAACGTGCAGACAGTCTGTTTGATGAGATAAGCAGAGAGAAAACCAACATTAAAGATCTGACACTTCAGGTTCAGACAAGAAGAGAACAGCTGGAGAAAGTCATGAACATTATTGCCTTAAAACAAAAAGAACAAGAAATCAAAGACAACAACATAAAAAGACAAGAAGAAGAGCTGCAAACCAGTAAGAACAATGTACTGGCAGAAAGAGAAGAAGTTGAACTTTTGAGAAAGGATCTCAATAAGAAGATGGATGAAGTTGAAGCTGCCATGAACAACATCAGTGGAGAGAGAGAACAACTCAGTCAGATGAAGATGGGCATTGAGAGAGAGAAAGAAATACTTTTCAATGAGCAAGAAGGAATAGAAGGAGAAAAGTCTGAGCTGAGAATGAGGGAAGATCAACTCATGACTGAAATGAAATCAATAGAAACGCTGAGAGCCAAACTCAAACATCTCAATGAAAGAATGGGGGAAGATATGAAAACAAAAATCAACAGACTAGAACAAAACAATGAAGACGTATTGAAACTGCTCAGTGCTTTAGAGCAGAAGCATGCAGCTCTGGATGAACAGAAAGAAAACATGACATGTTACACTGAGATATTAGAGAAAGTAAAGGAAGGTCTGACAGGTTTACTCTCAAACACGGTCATCCAGAGAGAAGACATGGAAAATGAATGGAAGCAAACATTTGAGATGGAAAAAGAAGATCTTGAAAAACTGAAGGCAGAGTTGAAACGAGAAAGAGAGGATCTGGATAGAGTAAATGAGATGATGAAGAAAGAGAAACTGGACTTGGAGCTGATGAGGTCTGATGTCCTCAAACAAACTGACATATTACAACGAGATAAAGAAGATACAAAAGTAGAGAAAGACAAGTTGGAAATCACAAAGACTGAGTTACAAAAGAAGAAAGAACGTGCAGACAGTCTGTTTGATGAGATAAACAGAGAGAAAACCAACATTAAAGATCTGACACTTCAGGTTCACACAAGAAGAGAACAGCTGGAGAAAGTCATGAACATTATTGCCTTAAAACAAAAAGAACAAGAAATCAAAGACAACGACATAAAAAGACAAGAAGAAGAGCTGCAAACCAGTAAGAACAATGTACTGGCAGAAAGAGAAGAAGTTGAACTTTTGAGAAAGGATCTCAATAAGAAGATGGATGAAGTTGAAGCTGCCATGAACAACATCAGTGGAGAGAGAGAACAACTCAGTCAGATGAAGATGGGCATTGAGAGAGAGAAAGAAATACTTTTCAATGAGAAAGAAGGAATAGAAGGAGAAAAGTCTGAGCTGAGAATGAGGGAAGATCAACTCATGACTGAAATGAAATCAATAGAAACGCTGAGAGCCAAACTCAAACATCTCAATGAAAGGATGGGGGAAGATATGAAAACAAAAATCAACAGACTAGAACAAAACAATGACGACGTATTGAAACTGGTCAGTGCTTTAGAGCAGAAGCATGCAGCTCTGGATGAACAGAAAGAAAACATGACATGTTACACTGAGATATTAGAGAAAGTAAAGGAAGGTCTGACAGGTTTACTCTCAAACACGGTCATCCAGAGAGAAGACATGGAAAATGAATGGAAGCAATCATTTGAGATGGAAAAAGAAGATCTTGAAAAACTGAAGGCAGAGTTGAAACGAGAAAGAGAGGATCTGGATAGAGTAAATGAGATGATGAAGAAAGAGAAACTGGACTTGGAGCTGATGAGGTCTGATGTCCTCAAACAAACTGACATATTACAACGAGATAAAGAAGATACAAAAGTAGAGAAAGACAAGTTGGAAATCACAAAGACTGAGTTACAAAAGAAGAAAGAACGTGCAGACAGTCTGTTTGATGAGATAAGCAGAGAGAAAACCAACATTAAAGATCTGACACTTCAGGTTCACACAAGAAGAGAACAGCTGGAGAAAGTCATGAACATTATTGCCTTAAAACAAAAAGAACAAGAAATCAAAGACAACGACATAAAAAGACAAGAAGAAGAGCTGCAAACCAGTAAGAACAATGTACTGGCAGAAAGAGAAGAAGTTGAACTTTTGAGAAAGGATCTCAATAAGAAGATGGATGAAGTTGAAGCTGCCATGAACAACATCAGTGGAGAGAGAGAACAACTCAGTCAGATGAAGATGGGCATTGAGAGAGAGAAAGAAATACTTTTCAATGAGCAAGAAGGAATAGAAGGAGAAAAGTCTGAGCTGAGAATGAGGGAAGATCAACTCATGACTGAAATGAAATCAATAGAAACGCTGAGAGCCAAACTCAAACATCTCAATGAAAGAATGGGGGAAGATATGAAAACAAAAATCAACAGACTAGAACAAAACAATGAAGACGTATTGAAACTGCTCAGTGCTTTAGAGCAGAAGCATGCAGCTCTGGATGAACAGAAAGAAAACATGACATGTTACACTGAGATATTAGAGAAAGTAAAGGAAGGTCTGACAGGTTTACTCTCAAACACGGTCATCCAGAGAGAAGACATGGAAAATGAATGGAAGCAAACATTTGAGATGGAAAAAGAAGATCTTGAAAAACTGAAGGCAGAGTTGAAACGAGAAAGAGAGGATCTGGATAGAGTAAATGAGATGATGAAGAAAGAGAAACTGGACTTGGAGCTGATGAGGTCTGATGTCCTCAAACAAACTGACATATTACAACGAGATAAAGAAGATACAAAAGTAGAGAAAGACAAGTTGGAAATCACAAAGACTGAGTTACAAAAGAAGAAAGAACGTGCAGACAGTCTGTTTGATGAGATAAACAGAGAGAAAACCAACATTAAATATCTGACACTTCAGGTTCACACAAGAAGAGAACAGCTGGAGAAAGTCATGAACATTATTGCCTTAAAACAAAAAGAACAAGAAATCAAAGACAACGACATAAAAAGACAAGAAGAAGAGCTGCAAACCAGTAAGAACAATGTACTGGCAGAAAGAGAAGAAGTTGAACTTTTGAGAAAGGATCTCAATAAGAAGATGGATGAAGTTGAAGCTGCCATGAACAACATCAGTGGAGAGAGAGAACAACTCAGTCAGATGAAGATGGGCATTGAGAGAGAGAAAGAAATACTTTTCAATGAGAAAGAAGGAATAGAAGGAGAAAAGTCTGAGCTGAGAATGAGGGAAGATCAACTCATGACTGAAATGAAATCAATAGAAACGCTGAGAGCCAAACTCAAACATCTCAATGAAAGAATGGGGGAAGATATGAAAACAAAAATCAACAGACTAGAACAAAACAATGATGACGTATTGAAACTGGTCAGTGCTTTAGAGCAGAAGCATGCAGCTCTGGATGAACAGAAAGAAAACATGACATGTTACACTGAGATATTAGAGAAAGTAAAGGAAGGTCTGACAGGTTTACTCTCAAACACGGTCATCCAGAGAGAAGACATGGATAATGAATGGAAGCAAACATTTGAGATGGAAAAAGAAGATCTTGAAAAACTGAAGGCAGAGTTGAAACGAGAAAGAGAGGATCTGGATAGAGTAAATGAGATGATGAAGAAAGAGAAACTGGACTTGGAGCTGATGAGGTCTGATGTCCTCAAACAAACTGACATATTACAACGAGATAAAGAAGATACAAAAGTAGAGAAAGACAAGTTGGAAATCACAAAGACTGAGTTACAAAAGAAGAAAGAACGTGCAGACAGTCTGTTTGATGAGATAAACAGAGAGAAAACCAACATTAAAGATCTGACACTTCAGGTTCACACAAGAAGAGAACAGCTGGAGAAAGTCATGAACATTATTGCCTTAAAACAAAAAGAACAAGAAATCAAAGACAACGACATAAAAAGACAAGAAGAAGAGCTGCAAACCAGTAAGAACAATGTACTGGCAGAAAGAGAAGAAGTTGAACTTTTGAGAAAGGATCTCAATAAGAAGATGGATGAAGTTGAAGCTGCCATGAACAACATCAGTGGAGAGAGAGAACAACTCAGTCAGATGAAGATGGGCATTGAGAGAGAGAAAGAAATACTTTTCAATGAGAAAGAAGGAATAGAAGGAGAAAAGTCTGAGCTGAGAATGAGGGAAGATCAACTCATGACTGAAATGAAATCAATAGAAACGCTGAGAGCCAAACTCAAACATCTCAATGAAAGAATGGGGGAAGATATGAAAACAAAAATCAACAGACTAGAACAAAACAATGACGACGTATTGAAACTGGTCAGTGCTTTAGAGCAGAAGCATGCAGCTCTGGATGAACAGAAAGAAAACATGACATGTTACACTGAGATATTAGAGAAAGTAAAGGAAGGTCTGACAGGTTTACTCTCAAACACGGTCATCCAGAGAGAAGACATGGAAAATGAATGGAAGCAAACATTTGAGATGGAAAAAGAAGATCTTGAAAAACTGAAGGCAGAGTTGAAACGAGAAAGAGAGGATCTGGATAGAGTAAATGAGATGATGAAGAAAGAGAAACTGGACTTGGAGCTGATGAGGTCTGATGTCCTCAAACAAACTGACATATTACAACGAGATAAAGAAGATACAAAAGTAGAGAAAGACAAGTTGGAAATCACAAAGACTGAGTTACAAAAGAAGAAAGAACGTGCAGACAGTCTGTTTGATGAGATAAACAGAGAGAAAACCAACTTTAAAGATCTGACTCTTCAGGTTCAGACAAGAAGAGAACAGCTGGAGAAAGTCATGAACATTATTGCCTTAAAACAAAAAGAACAAGAAGTCAAAGACCACGACATAAAAAGACAAGAAGAAGAACTGCAAACCAGTAAGAACAATGTACTGGCAGAAAGAGAAGAAGTTGAACTTTTGAGAAAGGATCTCAATAAGAAGATGGATGAAGTTGAAGCTGCCATGAACAACATCAGTGGAGAGAGAGAACAACTCAGTCAGATGAAGATGGGCATTGAGAGAGAGAAAGAAATACTTTTCAATGAGAAAGAAGGAATAGAAGGAGAAAAGTCTGAGCTGAGAATGAGGGAAGATCAACTCATGACTGAAATGAAATCAATAGAAACGCTGAGAGCCAAACTCAAACATCTTAATGAAAGAATGGGGGAAGATATGAAAACAAAAATCAACAGACTAGAACAAAACAATGAAGACGTATTGAAACTGGTCAGTGCTTTAGAGCAGAAGCATGCAGCTCTGGATGAACAGAAAGAAAACATGACATGTTACACTGAGATATTAGAGAAAGTAAAGGAAGGTCTGACAGGTTTACTCTCAAACACGGTCATCCAGAGAGAAGACATGGAAAATGAATGGAAGCAAACATTTGAGATGGAAAAAGAAGATCTTGAAAAACTGAAGGCAGAGTTGAAACGAGAAAGAGAGGATCTGGATAGAGTAAATGAGATGATGAAGAAAGAGAAACTGGACTTGGAGCTGATGAGGTCTGATGTCCTCAAACAAACTGACATATTACAACGAGATAAAGAAGATACAAAAGTAGAGAAAGACAAGTTGGAAATCACAAAGACTGAGTTACAAAAGAAGAAAGAACGTGCAGACAGTCTGTTTGATGAGATAAACAGAGAGAAAACCAACATTAAATATCTGACACTTCAGGTTCACACAAGAAGAGAACAGCTGGAGAAAGTCATGAACATTATTGCCTTAAAACAAAAAGAACAAGAAATCAAAGACAACGACATAAAAAGACAAGAAGAAGAGCTGCAAACCAGTAAGAACAATGTACTGGCAGAAAGAGAAGAAGTTGAACTTTTGAGAAAGGATCTCAATAAGAAGATGGATGAAGTTGAAGCTGCCATGAACAACATCAGTGGAGAGAGAGAACAACTCAGTCAGATGAAGATGGGCATTGAGAGAGAGAAAGAAATACTTTTCAATGAGAAAGAAGGAATAGAAGGAGAAAAGTCTGAGCTGAGAATGAGGGAAGATCAACTCATGACTGAAATGAAATCAATAGAAACGCTGAGAGCCAAACTCAAACATCTCAATGAAAGAATGGGGGAAGATATGAAAACAAAAATCAACAGACTAGAACAAAACAATGATGACGTATTGAAACTGGTCAGTGCTTTAGAGCAGAAGCATGCAGCTCTGGATGAACAGAAAGAAAACATGACATGTTACACTGAGATATTAGAGAAAGTAAAGGAAGGTCTGACAGGTTTACTCTCAAACACGGTCATCCAGAGAGAAGACATGGATAATGAATGGAAGCAAACATTTGAGATGGAAAAAGAAGATCTTGAAAAACTGAAGGCAGAGTTGAAACGAGAAAGAGAGGATCTGGATAGAGTAAATGAGATGATGAAGAAAGAGAAACTGGACTTGGAGCTGATGAGGTCTGATGTCCTCAAACAAACTGACATATTACAACGAGATAAAGAAGATACAAAAGTAGAGAAAGACAAGTTGGAAATCACAAAGACTGAGTTACAAAAGAAGAAAGAACGTGCAGACAGTCTGTTTGATGAGATAAACAGAGAGAAAACCAACATTAAAGATCTGACACTTCAGGTTCACACAAGAAGAGAACAGCTGGAGAAAGTCATGAACATTATTGCCTTAAAACAAAAAGAACAAGAAATCAAAGACAACGACATAAAAAGACAAGAAGAAGAGCTGCAAACCAGTAAGAACAATGTACTGGCAGAAAGAGAAGAAGTTGAACTTTTGAGAAAGGATCTCAATAAGAAGATGGATGAAGTTGAAGCTGCCATGAACAACATCAGTGGAGAGAGAGAACAACTCAGTCAGATGAAGATGGGCATTGAGAGAGAGAAAGAAATACTTTTCAATGAGAAAGAAGGAATAGAAGGAGAAAAGTCTGAGCTGAGAATGAGGGAAGATCAACTCATGACTGAAATGAAATCAATAGAAACGCTGAGAGCCAAACTCAAACATCTCAATGAAAGAATGGGGGAAGATATGAAAACAAAAATCAACAGACTAGAACAAAACAATGACGACGTATTGAAACTGGTCAGTGCTTTAGAGCAGAAGCATGCAGCTCTGGATGAACAGAAAGAAAACATGACATGTTACACTGAGATATTAGAGAAAGTAAAGGAAGGTCTGACAGGTTTACTCTCAAACACGGTCATCCAGAGAGAAGACATGGAAAATGAATGGAAGCAAACATTTGAGATGGAAAAAGAAGATCTTGAAAAACTGAAGGCAGAGTTGAAACGAGAAAGAGAGGATCTGGATAGAGTAAATGAGATGATGAAGAAAGAGAAACTGGACTTGGAGCTGATGAGGTCTGATGTCCTCAAACAAACTGACATATTACAACGAGATAAAGAAGATACAAAAGTAGAGAAAGACAAGTTGGAAATCACAAAGACTGAGTTACAAAAGAAGAAAGAACGTGCAGACAGTCTGTTTGATGAGATAAACAGAGAGAAAACCAACTTTAAAGATCTGACTCTTCAGGTTCAGACAAGAAGAGAACAGCTGGAGAAAGTCATGAACATTATTGCCTTAAAACAAAAAGAACAAGAAGTCAAAGACCACGACATAAAAAGACAAGAAGAAGAACTGCAAACCAGTAAGAACAATGTACTGGCAGAAAGAGAAGAAGTTGAACTTTTGAGAAAGGATCTCAATAAGAAGATGGATGAAGTTGAAGCTGCCATGAACAACATCAGTGGAGAGAGAGAACAACTCAGTCAGATGAAGATGGGCATTGAGAGAGAGAAAGAAATACTTTTCAATGAGAAAGAAGGAATAGAAGGAGAAAAGTCTGAGCTGAGAATGAGGGAAGATCAACTCATGACTGAAATGAAATCAATAGAAACGCTGAGAGCCAAACTCAAACATCTTAATGAAAGAATGGGGGAAGATATGAAAACAAAAATCAACAGACTAGAACAAAACAATGAAGACGTATTGAAACTGGTCAGTGCTTTAGAGCAGAAGCATGCAGCTCTGGATGAACAGAAAGAAAACATGACATGTTACACTGAGATATTAGAGAAAGTAAAGGAAGGTCTGACAGGTTTACTCTCAAACACGGTCATCCAGAGAGAAGACATGGAAAATGAATGGGAGCAAACATTTGAGATGGAAAAAGAAGATCTTGAAAAACTGAAGGCAGAGTTGAAACGAGAAAGAGAGGATCTGGATAGAGTAAATGAGATGATGAAGAAAGAGAAACTGGACTTGGAGCTGATGAGGTCTGATGTCCTCAAACAAACTGACATATTACAACGAGATAAAGAAGATACAAAAGTAGAGAAAGACAAGTTGGAAATCACAAAGACTGAGTTACAAAAGAAGAAAGAACATGCAGACAGTCTGTTTGATGAGATAAACAGAGAGAAAACCAACATTAAAGATCTGGCACTTCAGGTTCAGGCAAGTAAAGAACAGCTAGAGAAAGTCATGAACATTCTTGCCTCAAAAGAAAAAGAACAAGAAGTCAAAGGCGACGACATAAAGAGACAAGAAGAAGAACTGCAAACCAGTAAGAACACTGTCAGACTGGCAGAAAGAGAAGAAGTGGAACATTTGAGGAAGGATCTCAACAAGAAGAAGGAAGAAGTTGAAGCTGCCATGAACAGCATCAGTGGAGAGAGAGAACAACTCAGTCAGATGAAGGTTCGTATTGACATGGACAGAGGAATACTTGAGAAGGAGAAGGATGAAATGGAAGGATACCAGTCTGAGTTGAAAATGAGAGAAGATCAGCTCATGAGTAACTTGTTATCAATACAAACTCTGAAAGCTAAACTCAAAGAGTTGAATGAGAAGACACATGAAGACATGAAAAACAAGATAGACAAATTAGAAGAAAACAATGAAAATTTGCAGAGGTTATGCCTCATAATGAAGCAAAAGATTTCACAGCTTGATCAAGAGAGAGACCAGATGTCAGTTTACAATGAACTGATACAGAGAGGAAAGGATGGTCTGAAAGGTTTACTGACAGATATGGTAATACAGAGAGATGACATGGAAAACCAAAAGAAAGAGCTTTTGTTGAAAAAAGAAGATCTCTCCAAACTGAAGGCAGAGCTGAAACAAGAGAGAGAGGATCTGGATCAAGTGAATGAGATGATGAAGAAAGAGAAACTGGACTTGGGGCTGATGAGGTCTGATGTCCTCAAACAAACTGACATATTACAACAAGATAAAGAGGATATAAAAGTAGAGAAAGACAAGTTGGAAATCACAAATAATGAGTTACAAAAGAAGAAAGAACGTGCAGACAGTCTGTTTGATGAGATAAACAGAGAGAAAATCAACATTAAAGATCTGACACTTCAGGTTCAGACAAGAAGAGAACAGCTGGAGAAAGTCATGAACATTATTGCCTTAAAACAAAAAGAACAAGAAGTCAAAGACCACGACATAAAAAGACAAGAAGAAGAACTGCAAACCAGTAAGAACAATGTACTGGCAGAAAGAGAAGAAGTGGACGTTTTGAGGAAGGATCTCAACAAGAAGATGGAAGAAGTTGAAGCTGCCATGAACAGCATCCGTGCAGAGAGAGAACAACTCAGTCAGATGAAGACTGAAGTTGACATGGAGAGAGAAAAACTTTTAACTGACAAGGAAAAAATGGAAGAGCATCAACTCATGACTCAAATGAAATCTATAGAAGCTCTGAGAGTAAAACTTCGGCAGCTGAATGAAAGGATGGACAATGACATGAAAAACAAATTACAGCAACTGGAACAACACAGTGAACAGGTTCTTAAGCTATGCTCTTTATTGAAGCAAAAGTGTGGAGACATAGATAAAGAGAAAGACAGAATGTCTGCATATACTGAAATGTTCCACAGAGAAAAGGAAGGCCTGATTAGTCTGATATCAAAGATGTTGAAACACATACAAAGAATGGAAGATCAATGGAAGACAAAGAACATTGTTGAAGAACAAGACTTTGACAAACTGAAGGCAGAGCTGAAACAAGAGAGAGAGGATCTGGATAGAGTAAATGAGATGATGAAGAAAGGGAAACTGGACTTGGAGCTGATTAGGTCTAATGTCCTCAAACAAACTGACACATTACAACGAGATAAACAGGATATAAAAGAAGAGAAAGAGAAGTTGGAAATCACAAATAATGAGTTACAAAAGAAGAAAGAACGTGCAGACAGTCTGTTTGATGAGATAAACAGAGAGAAAACCAACATTAAAGATCTGACACTTCAGGTTCAGACAAGAAGAGAACAGCTGGAGAAAGTCATGAACATTATAGCCTTAAAACAAAAAGAACAAGAAGTCAAAGACGACGCCATAAAAAGACAAGAAGAAGAACTGCAAACCAGTAAGAACACTGTACTGGCAGAAAAAGAAGAAGTGGAACTTTTGAGGAAGGATCTCAACAAGAAGAAGGAAGAAGTTGAAGCTGCCATGAACAGCATTAGTGGAGAGAGAGAACAACTCACTCAGATGAAGGTTCGTATTGACATGGATAGAGGAATACTTGAGAAGGAGAAAGATGAAATGGAAGGATACCAGTCTGAGTTGAAAATGAGAGAAGATCAGCTCATGAGTAACTTGTTATCAATACAAACTCTGAGAGCTAAACTCAAAGAAATGAATGAAAAGACACATGAAGACATGGAAAACAAAATAGACAGATTAGAGGAAAACAGTGAAAATTTGCAAAGGTTATGCCTCGAAATGAAGCAAAAGATTTCACAGCTTGATCAAGAGAGAGACCAGATGTTAGTTTACAATGAACTGATACAGAGAGGAAGGGATGGTCTGAAAGGTTTACTGACAGATATGGTAATACAAACTGACATATTACAGCGAGATAAACAAGATATAAAAGAAGAGAAAGACAAGTTGCTACAAAAGAAGAAAGAAAACACTGATCATCTCCTTGATGAGATAAACCAAGAAAAGGAGAAACTCCATCAATTGCTGACACATGTTGAAAATGAGAGAGAAAGGTTTTTAGTTGAACGGAAGAGAATGGAAGTGCCTGAGATGAAAATCAGACAGGGCCAGCTCATTAATGTAATGAATTCCATGGGAACTCTGAGAGACAAACTAAAACAACTCAATCAAAAGACACATGAAGAGTTTAGAAATAATATGGACAGATTAGAGCAGAAAAATGCTGACATACTGCATTTCAACACAATACTGGAACACAAGTGTTATGAACTTAATGAACACAAAAATAAGATCATTGGCTATTATGACCTCATACAAAAAGAGAAACCAGTGCTGGTAACAAAGTGTGATAAGGCAGTACAAACTGTTTTTGTAGCAAAAGAATTGCTGCAAGAGCATGATGTCAAAAAACAGGGATTGAAAAAACCTAAAGAGTTTGAGTCTGAGTCTGAGTCAACGGCAGAGCAAGATGATTTTACAGATGAGAAAATCTCAAAAAGAGATTATTTGCGAAAGATCTGGAAGGATTCAAAAACAGAACGGAAGGAGTTAGATCAGATGAAGCGCAGGGGTCATGAGATGAGAAACAACCTGGAGAAAAGACTAAATGTGATCAATCAGTTTGTTAAGAGAACTTGGATACAGAGAGAAAAGGAACCATTGGAGAAGACAAAACTGGAACAAGGACTAACTGGGACAAGTCAAAGTAACTGGGAGACACTCGATGAAAAACACACAGAGCTCCAACAGCTTAAGGTTCAGATGCTCAGTGAGATTGAGAAACTCCAGGTCAAAAATAAAGAGTCAAGGACACTGAAAACCAGCGACAAAGCTAATCAAACATTCCAGGTGGATAAAACATATCAAGAGCAGATGAAGGTTGAAGAAACTGAAGCAGCTCCACACACATCCAGTGGATTCCTCCGTCAGCTCCGGCAGTACTGCTATCGCTGCTGCTGCCCCTCCTGTGCCTGCTGTAGGCAGCTGTGCCCAGAGGAGAGGCGAGACAAAGGCTTATAAGTGTCAGTGTCTTTTGACTCAGAAGAATTTGACTCAATCCCTTGCATTACTCAAACCAAGGTAACATGAGCATTTTGAAATAGTTATCACAGTGACAGGAAAGTTCTGTTTGGACAGCCCATATTACAGGAAACTTGAATATTACCAGCCTGATGTCAAGTTTCCTGATTTATAAAAATAGCTTAACTGAAATCAAACTATTCTTTTGACACTTTTTAATTTGTCCTGAGTACTTAATAATCAGTAGTACAGTAACAAGTCACAATGTCAAGTAATGTCTTCATTTCAGAGTGCAAAATGTGTGACATTTGAATGGCTCAAAAAATGCCTTTACCATTGGCATTAGCATAGAAGCATAAGCATAATAAGATTTAATAGTGTGCTTTAAGTGTGATTTTCAGTTTGCAATTCCTGATTAATACCTATTTAATATTGCAATATTAAACACAATTTTATTAAACTTATGAATTAATGGTAGACGGGTGTCCCTTTTTACTTAATTACTGAGAATCTTAAATATTTAAGAAGTGACCATGCTTAATTGCTTTATATGTTTGTTGCTTGCTTGTTTTTTTGTACAATTTTTACAATTGTTTAAGAAAACTACATACAATATTCACAAATAAAACGAATATATATATATATATATAATATTTTAAAATTTCATTTGAAATTAATTGATTAAACAATTGAAAAGACAATTGCATATGTTAATTACTTTGTTGAATAAAGCTTTCTATGTCAAATGAAATGATTCACATCATCACAACATATTTGTCATTTCTTTGTATCACAGCTACCTTTTTAACATCAATATTTTATCAGTCTACTACTGTGTACTACCACTTGTTTAGTGTCCAGCTCTTACTGTTGTTTTATTATTAAATCATAAATTTGTTTACAGGTCAAACAATGGAAAGAACCTTTCAAGCAAATAGGATCATAACACCTTAGCATGGACCCCAGAGTTCCAGTTCTTGATTTTATCTTCATATAAGTAATAACTGCCATAGAATGACACTTTTAGTCAGACTTTCACAAGGGTTTTTTTTTCTCCAGCTACAGCGTTGTTCCTATATGTTTAGAATTATAATTTCCTTCCTTTCAAAGTCTGCTTGGAGATGCAGTTGAAACACTGGAGTTCACTGATCATAGCTTGCATAAGTGCTGTTCTGCAGCCAACAATCAAGTCATGACTGTGTTGGTACTACACCATAGTTCCTTCAGTAGTCCACTACCACAAAAAATGCTCTACTTGTAAACATCTTGTAGTTTGGGCTCGTTGGACTCACTGTGTTCAATGAGCAACTGTTTCACTAATCTGAACCAAACTTAGCAGTGCAGCCTGAAATTATGCAACTTCAATGGTCACAAATCACAGTAACTCACAAAAATACATTATCAACAAATACAACTCACAAAGAGGATGGCAAATGGTTTTGTTTGCATCACCTGGTCCTCAGGTCTCCTCCAGTGATGGATTCCTTTCAACTAACAGACTGCAAGCTGACCACCTGCTCAGGATTCCTCCAAAAGTGGCATACATGCATACGGGAAAGCATTAAGTGTTAGGAACAAGCTTCCAGGGAAAGTTGACATATTGTGTTTACTTACATGGAGTTCAATGGATCAGGTAAGTGGACACTTAAATCTCTTTCACAAAATGTGAAGGGAAATATTGTGATTAGACACCAAGAAGAACAGGTCTACTGTATGTCCTTCCACTATACAATTTTAGCTTAATACTTTGATAGCTCCTCAAAACCAGGCCCTAGATTAATTAGTACAGACATCAGATCACAGGGAAGGCAAATAAATATTTAATATCCTTCATATAACTGGATCAATTCCTTGAATCCTGAGAACTGGGTCATAGATTTTCCTCATCCAAGAAAGTCTAATGATTCAAATTGAAATTGGCTTTTTGGAGACAAAAAAAGTGCACATATTATTTACACGTTTTTAAGGTTTGCCAAAGCAAACAAACAAAAAACAGAGTGGCACTGACAAATTCAGATGCAAAAGTGAATATCCAAGCAGTGTGATTTTTCTGTATAGAAATATGAACAATGTGAATTTCATTTATTAAATATTCCCATACTCCCATATTTCCCACTTTAACCTCATTTACATTATTAATAGTTAGTGTAAATAATATATAGGCTTTTCTTTCCATGCCGGATATTTTCATCCCTTACAATGAAAAAATGTATGAAAAATAAATGCACTATTACCTCTCCATACGCCTACAGATTTTTTTTGTCCCCCTTCAATGAAACCAGGGCAAAAAACTAAATAATATAGGCAACACACTCTTTTCTCTGGATTTGGACATCCAGTTCTGGAAACAAGACTCAAGAGCTCAAGGTGACCAGGCTTTTGCAGTGAGCTCTGGAACTCTCTGCCTGAATATCTTTAAAGGGTAAGTTTGGCAATATTCTGTAGTTTTGTTATTGTCAGCAATTCTTATGAAAAGACCAAAGCCAACAATGTGTTTGTCTCTCAATACTTTCCCAAGCCCATTGATTTCTACTGAAGATGTTAATCTTTAAAAATGGCTCACAAATATATAGTTTAATTTCCTTAAAAGCTCAGTAAAACAGTTGGTCACTGTAGTTTTTAGCAAATGTTACTCAAACAGATTCATCCTTTTAGTCTCTTTTAAATCACTCTTTATAACCTACTTTTATAAATACTGGACAACAATGCTACCTACTGGAGGAAGGTGGAACTGGCAGAAAGTGATCCATCATTAAATCTCTAATAATGAGCTTGATTTTTACCTGTCCTGTGAGCTATGACGGTGGATGCTATGTGATGACACATACCTAGTAAAACTGCATGCAAAAAAAGTTAGGCCTTCATGGTCCACATGTTGTACAGACAGACCAGGACCCAAAGACCCAAACAAATCCTGATGAAGAGCCTGGTCTCCTCTTCCCATCTCAGAAATCCCACATTGACAGAGAAAGAAAAAGCCCATCTATTCCTGAAGTCTGAGCATCGTGGTTCTGTTTCACCATATGCACGCTTACGAATGCAGTATTCAGTTTTGTTTCGGGAATATTGATTGATGGGTTTGCACACTCCTCCATACTGCTACTGAGGAATAAAAAGCTGGTTTGCTAAGGCTGATTAATACTTTACCAAACCTCTGTCTGTATTGTGGTTTCCATGAAAGAGGAACATGTATGCATTATTTGCACATATAAAATAATAATTTCATTTTTCAATATTAAAACATAAAATGCTTGGCCATATGATCCAGACTTCATCAATAACAGGCTGGATATACAAACAATACCTGTACAACTCCACAATGACAATGTATGCCTGAAATAAATACACCATGACAGTATTTGGACAATGCTATGTGCATCCTTTAAGAGTTTGGACAACAATGTTCATTGAATCAAAGTTTTTTTTACAACAGAGCAACACACTACAGTCTACAAATGCAGTTAGATAAAAGGCAGTCAAATTTTTCTATCAATCAATTCTATCAATTTTCTATCAGCTATTTTCCATCAACAGCAAGAACTGTAATTTTAAAATGTAGAAATTGCACTTAGGGTTGTCTTTCCTGTCAAACATGCTGTCATTAGTGAATTGTTTAACAACCATCTATTATTTCTAACAGGTCAAACACACTGGTTTGTGTGAAATGCTGTTTCCCATCATTTATCACTGTATATAGCATAACTTCACCAATTTCAGTTTCAAAAATACAGAGACCTAATGATTTAGGTTTTCAAAAGCCAAAATAAGTTAATGATTTCTGGAATTGTTTGAAATACTATATTTCTTAAAAGGCATATTCTTACACGTGACCTCAAACATCCTCTTAAGAAAGCAGGTGGTTTCCTGTACTTTACAGCATTTTGTAGTGCTTGCTTTCAGGCATTTAATAGCCAAAGTTACAATTATTAGACAATGCACACAATCTCAATAGATCTGTTCATGAGTCAGACTAGATTTATTGTTTAAGGTTGTGTTTGAGAGCATGTGAAGACAGTCCATTTATTTTGCCATATACCTGATTATATTTGACAGTAATTAAGATCAGTGCCCCACACCTACAACCAATCTACAGTATACATAATTGATTACATCTATAATGAAATCTTGGTAAGCAAATGCATGTTTACAAGCTATTGCATCACAGATCTGCACACACTTACTAACAAACACACTCACACACCTTCATGCACTCTTCAGGCATTCAAACATGACCGAGGGGGGAAAAAAATGCAAATAATCCACAATAATGCACTACCAAGCAAGACCATACAACTCCTGGAATAAGATTATCAGTAGAAATTTCATTCAGTAATCCTTGGAGTAAAACTACAGTGTGCAATGTCAACATCTGACCAAGTACAGATGAACAGTTTGACACATGCCTGTACCAGATGATTATTGGATGTGCCCACAATATTTATTTAGTTGTGACAGAAACCATATTTGTTGGTAGAACAGATTTACCAATTGAGCCAAATCTCAAAAAGACACATGGAGGTCTGATGGTCAATTGTCTGTGTACTCAGACTGTGATTAGTCATTTTATCTGACTAATACTATGTCAGTGGCAAATTATATATTCTCAGTCAAAACTAGCATGAAGCACAATCATATTTTAGACTGCCAATTTGTGAATTTATAATGCAATCAGCTGATTCCAAGAGAGCTGAGACTGCCAGAGGTTGTGTTATGTAATCTGTACTGCTCCATATCCATTAATCACAGTATTTTATCTAATTGCCCTTGGCCCCAAGTTTCAATTTGAAAAACTTTCGTACAGAAAAAGCCATACCCCTTATTTTGGCCTCAAAATCTCACATATGCGCTCAAAAGGAAAACATGTATGAAATTAGGTTATGCATCACACAGCAAGTTTACCAGAGCATACTGTAACTACAATTTGACTCACTGTTGATTTTAAAATAAATTTGGGATTATCAAATAATTCAAAAATGTAAAACATTTCGATTCATGCAGAAGTCAGTATTTGAAATGGTGTAGAGCAAAAATGAATTTAGAAAATGATGACTGTGACTGTTCTTGAAGCATTTAACATTAACCACAATTTCTACCACAGTAATAGATACTCTGTATAGTGCAACAATAATTAAAAGGAAAGAAATCATGGTCATATTTTTCATGAGCAGTTATGTGGCCATATTGCTCACTTGGGTACTGTTGTTACTGTAAAACAAGGACAAATGCTTGCAAACACACATTGATGTTGCATTGATTAAGTTATCTGTATGTTTAGTAACAAGAATAGAAATTGCTGTCTGTATTCTGAGGACTGAACATGTGGTGTTTTGCACTCTGGGCAGCTTTTTGTTTAAAGGGAAGAATCTAGAAAGTCAGTTTGACTCAGAATTTTGCTCATTAAAACTCTGTTGTGAAAACTGAGCCAAAGCAATCAGAAAATACTGTAATAAGCCACCCACTGAAAGCTTGTCAACCCCTGTGTGAAGTGATCTTTTTATCGTTCATACTCTTGGAGGAAACACATAAGAGCAAAAATCAGTTATCAGCCTATAATGTTGGGAATCTGCACTACAGACCTGAGAAGTGAAAACAACATATGTTCTATTTGTCTGTAAACAGGTTCCAGTTGTCTGGTTGCTTCTGCCACCTATATCATTTGATGCATGTCACATATTGGACATATTGGACAACCGTACACTGACTGTGTATGTGGCCACCTGAATGACAGGCTCATCCACAGAAGGCAACATATAGCTGAAAAATGGACACCTGGATTTAGGAAATCCCTGACTTAAAAGTAGGAAAATATATCAATCATATTGAACTGTAAATCATGTGTGTTAATCATTTCAACACCTTTCAACCAGTCATATTCATTAATATGTCCACATGTTACCCTGCCAGTCATCCATGTCATCCATGTCCTTTTCCCCAGGAAGCTAGAGGAGATAGTTATTGTGCGTAGAGCTCTCTGGCAACATGAGATCACGTAAGTCCTTATCCATGACTGCTTGTCTGTGTCCCTGTTCAGGGACAGACCTGGAAAGAGAAACAGAGATAGAGGTGGACATGGAGTCCAGAGGACAGTCAGCATGGTCTGTCTCTTCTGTTTCTGGTGAGGGGGCAAACAGTGGAGAGGGTGGCGATGTTCCATCATCTATGTTGTATAAAGACACCAGGTTCTGCAATAGGTTACTGTGTGTCTTACTGGTTCTCATGTCATTATCTTTCTCTTTGACTTCCTCACCTCTAATCGTGCTCTGTTGGTGGCTGCACCTGAGCTCTTTCAGTTGATTAAAGTCTAGGTTTGGGTAGGAGCCCGACTCAGTCATGGCCTGGAGGAGTTTGTCGAGGCTATCTGAATCTTTGTTGCACCTGCTCTGGCTGGCCTGGGTGGCCTGGCACAGGAGGTGGGTGTGTTGACGGAGCTGGGCGATTTCTCTTTCAGTGGCTGCGTTCTGCTTCAGCAGTTCCTTGGTGCGTAACGTGATGGCCAGCAGGCCCGACTGGTTCAGGATCTCGGCTGTGTTGAGGAAACGGCGCTGGCGGGTGGACGAGCTGTCCGGGGCCAAGTGGTAGGGGCTGTGAGTAGTGGAGGAGGAGGGAGAAGATGAGGGAGGAGAAGAGGATGAGGGGGAGTCAGAAGAAGAAGGTGGTGAGGGTGTCTGGGAGCTGGAGACAGAGGGTGAGCCTAGGCTGTCAGAGCCTGAGCTTTGCTGGCAGTGGTGGGATTTGGGATGGGTGGTGGAGTTGGGCAACGGGCAGTAAGATGAGCTTGGGGAGGAGCTGTGGCCCCCTCTGCCTTTACACTGGTAATGGGAATGGACCCTACCCTCTTTCTGGTGCTGCTGGGGATTGAGGAGGTGGCTGGTGGTAGATACAATCTCCCTCTTCTCTTCTTCAGTACACACTCTCTTGCTCTGACTCTGGCCTTCACTGCCACTCTCCTTAACCCCCTCCACCCATTTGGTACCCTTGCCCTCATGGCTCTCCTTCCTGGGGTGGGGGGCGATGCGAGGGTAAGAATTCAGAATGGGTAGGTATGAGTTCTTGCTGCTCTGGTTCTGGTTGCTGCGGCCGCCTCCTTTCTTAACTTGACCTTGTGGTGCTGATAGACTGGATAAAGAGGTTGGGGTAGAAGAGGAAGATGCAGGTATTGCTGGCTGTTGGATCAGTAAGAGCTGGGTGGGCGCTTTGGCGGTGGTAAGGCTGTGCCAACCCCCGCTCCATGCCAGGGGGCCATGCAGAAGCTGTTCTGGTCTAGACTGTACCACCAGGAGGTTGTGAGCAGGTTTTATGTAAACAGCAAATAGAGACCAGAGTAAAGGAAAGAGCAAAAGATGGGGAGGAGGTTAAAGTCACAAAGAGATAAGCTGTAGGACACAAACATAACTGAGACCTGAAGAAATATCATAACAAGCTGATGTCAACCTCTTCCACTCCCTGAGGAGAGTCTTTCAGAAGCTGTAGTGGGCTCAGTTTTAAAATGAAGATACTGGTATCATATGAAACTACTTAAGGAATCCATTGGTATCAACCATGCCATGCTAGCTTGTTGGGAAGGGGGTTAAATAATGCTACAAAATCAGGCTAAATTTTGGCGAGTGAAAAACTGGCACAGCCATTTTGAAAGGGGTCCCTAGACCTCTCACCTCAAGATATCTAAATGAAAATAGATCCTATGGGTACCCGCAAGTCTCCCCTTTACAGACATGCCCACTTTATGCTAATCCCATGCAGTTTTGGGCAAAAACCATGTGTTTTTTTTGCATGCAGTATAAAATGGTGTATTTGAATATTTCGGCATACTGGGGTCCCTAAACAGTCTTGAAATTGCACTTGACTGGAAAGCTGAGAGTCTTGTGGATTCAATGAGCCCAATTGTATTCATGTGTGATGATGTTAGTCCCCATAGTGGCCATTTCATCGTAGTGAGACCATTTTTTGAAACTTGACCTCACTGTATAAAATGACCTATTGTGAGCTCTAGAATAATCACAGACTCATGAAACTTTACAACCACAGACTAGAGACCGAGGGCATTCAGAGGATATATGGCTTTCCTTAGGTATATTGACAATAAAGGGGTTTCTGAGCAATTTCCTGAACAGAAGTGTTCGCCATTCAATTGCTGAAAATGCAATTCTTACAGAAATCTCCAAATGTCCAAAGGTTTGATACCAAATCACAGCATGAATTTTTCTATGGTGTTCCTCAAGGTGTTGGTGTTTTAATGTGGTATTTTGGAGGGTTTTTTGCCCATTTTTAATCAATTCTTGAGGTGTCAAAAATGGTTAAATTGTGCACCAAATCTGTGTAACAAATTATATCAACTCAACACTGCTGCAACACCTTATGAGACAATAATTGAGCATGGTAATGACTATCATATACTTCCATCATAATGTTCTAAGCCCTTATACACTCCAAACTTTCAAAATTTGAATGAGGCTAACCAATGTTCATTACAGATTTATTACTAGAAAAACTTGATACACCGTGCTGAGCTGCATCTCAAATTAATCTTCAGGCTCCCAGCTTTCAGATGATGTATACCACTTCTATGTGGCATATACTGTTGACCTGCTATCTCCCCCTAAACATCCCCTGTCACCCCCAAAAATGGGTCGATGGTAGGGGGGTGGGAGTGGAAGAGGTTAAAGCAGCCAGTAAATAAAAATAAAACTCTGATTAGTAAATATATTGACTATACATATACAATACTGTGCAAATGTTTTAGGCACTTTAGATGTTTAGGTTCTTATCCATAATGCAACACCATCAGGGAGGCGTCTCATCGGTCTGACCCAAATGTATTCTGCAGCATGACAACAAGCCCAAACATCGAGCCAGAGTCATAAAGAACTATCTTCAGCAACAAGAAGAATAGATGGTGTGGCTCCGCTCTGCTGCTGTTTTAAAGGCAAAGCTGCTCACACCAAATATTGATTTAACTTAGGTTTCTTCTGTTTACTCAACCTTGTATAAAGTTAATTGATAAATAAAAACTGTTCATGGCATAATTTTTGAAAGCATCCTTACCTAAAACCTTTGCACAGTACTGTAGGAAGTGCTCCAGCAACCTCTACCAAACTATTATCAAAGTTAAATATTTCTGGGGTTATGGTTATGGTTGGAGTTTGGTTGTCTGTTAGTTTTTTCACAACCTGATGGGAGGCTCAACTCAGGGCAAAAAGGTCCTGTGACATTTGACAATCTTTAGTTTTAACAATCATTCAAGCAAATTCATTTGATTTGCCCCAACCATTAATTACAATGTAGTCTGTATAATATAGTCAAATCAACATTCTTCAGTACAGTCTCAAAAAATATTTAAAGCTACTATAATAAAGAGTTTTTTTCTCAGTTGGTAGATATCAAACACAACTCCAAATTAATGCTTATGTTGCTTTGTATCTGCTGGATGTGGAAACAGGTGTTTGCTAACAAGTGTGCAGTTAAACCTAAAAGTTTGTCAAATCAATGTTATTGTAGGCTTAACAATTTTCACAAAGCACATACTAGAGCTGAAACAAATAGCTGATTCATTGATTAGTCCAGAAATAGAAAATAAATCAGCAACTATTTCAATAATCAATTAACTGTTTAAGTCATTTTTCAAGAAGTAGTAAGAATTCTCTGGTTGCACATTCTTCAATGTGAGAATTTGCTGCTTTTCTCTGTTTTATATCAGAATATTTTGGGGGTTTTCAACTGTTGGTTGGACAAGGCAAGACATTTGAATACATAACTTTGGACTCTCAGAAACTGTGATGGACATTTTTTGCTTTTTCTTCAGATGTTTAATAGACAAAATAATGAATTCACGTCGTCAGATTAATCCACAAAGAAAATAATTGGTAGTTGCAGCCTTACAGTATATTCCAGTACTACTGTACTGGACTGCATTATTAGTACAGGTGTTTGTGCCCACCCACAGTTGTCAGCTATATGTGTGTATTAAGCAGTCATTAACTATTAATACTACTAATACTAATGTTATTTGATCTGTTGTTAAATAGTAGTTGTATATAGTTAACATAGTGGCTTTCAATATAAGATTGCAAGGCCAATCAGTTAGTCAATTAAAAAATTAATTACTGTTGATCTACTAACAACTAATAAAGGAAATTGTTAAGATGTACTAAAAATACTCTGTGTGGTGACTGAATGTTCCTTTTTTTCCCACCATTACCTTATCTTGACTCTGTTTATTATGCAACAAAGTGAAATGCCTGAAACAGCAAGTTGTAATCTGTAATTTGATAGCTCACCGGCTTGACCACCAGGTTTTTGATGACGTATATGGGGGTGAGTTCCTCATAAGGAGGCATGTTGTGGCCTGCAGCATTCACACTGTTGTTGTTGGAGCTTTTGCTACTCTCCCTGTGAGGTTCGCTCACACTGCTGCGCTGGTCGTCTACATCAGTGTGGACAGAGTCGGAGCCAGCCTCTGAGGGAGAGGGAGAACTAGGAGTTAGAGCAGATGAGGGCAAGATATACAACATGCAGGAGGAACAAGGCATAGCCAATAAATGAAACTGATGAATTAGACTAATGTACTCGTTATATTAGGCTTAGGTTGAACATTTATTATATATAACATATTGGCATGTTGTCATCTACATCTGATTCTTTCTTTTCATTTTTCTGTGGAAGGGCATTGTTAATGTCTTGGCTAATGTGCAGGTGAAGTTCTCTGTATACATCCATGATATTGACAGGATGAGACTGACAAATGAAGATCTGTTCTCACAGCACTGTTTTGTACCTGAAAGATCCAGCAGTGTGAATTTGTACAAATGTACAAATGAGAATTTGTTGTGCACAAATATTCTGGTATACCTGCACAAATGATCTTCCACCACAAGTATTTTTAGCTTGTGCACACTGTAGAGTTTTATTGTCTCCTGGTAGTCTAAATGCTGGTTCAGATGCTGGTGACGCAGATGAAAAACTGAGTGGTGGTCTATTGTTCAGAGTATAGGTCTTGTCGGCAGTCACTTGCCAGTTTGGTCCCCAGACCAGAGTAAATCTGGTTGGGGAAAGTGACAGAACAGTTTTAATGATGAAGAGGCATCACTACCACCACTGAGGTGCCTCTGAGCAAGGCACTTTACCAGTGGAGCTGCTCAGTGACCATCAGGTCTCACTGTGGTTGTACTGTCAGCTTCCAGGTGTGACTGTGTGCAAATGTGTGAGTGTGAAGTAGGGTGTTGCACTATTCTCAGGGAAACTCCCCAGTTATAAAGATTAAAACAAATCAACAAATATATAAATAACCAGGTAGTCGATATTAGTTGAACCCTAATGTGTTTATCAGCACTGACATCATGAAAGGTAGAAAACCATTTCTAATTTTTCTGTGAACATTTTTTAAGTGACTGAAATCTGTCAGGTATTCATGGAGTCTGTGTCTGTACATGGAAATGGACTTTGCTCACCTGAGTACCCTGAGTCTTTTTCAGAGTCCTTCTCTGAGTCACAGCGCAGCATGCGGTTGCTCATGTCACCCATTCCAGACTGCTCTCTGTGGGTGCCACCCTGGGATGCCCGCAGGGTGGTTCTGTTACTCTTATCCTTAGCATTCTTTGAGGTGTTTCCGTTGGCTCGCTCCCCAAAATGTCCCTGTTCCTTTGGCATTCCAGACCTTTAAAATGAAAGCATACAAATATTTACTGTAGTGATACACAGCACTAAATATTAGGTGGGGGTAATGTATATCCTTGTTTTTTATTTTATACTACTGGTAATTAAGTTTACCAGGCTGTGGCAAAGCATGAGAACCGATGTCTTATTGTGTAAAATATCTGAATCCCGATTACAACACAACAATAATATATTACAACAGATTCACTGACCTGGAGACACCTAATAACACAGAGAGCAATTATAGTCTGTGTATAATCTATGTTGAGTGGGCCTGTGTCTTCAATTCTTTGATCCCTCAAGCTCCAGTGGTTTGGCTTTCATTTGAAAGCAAGTGGAGGTGCTGGTATATATTTACACTGTATTGGGCTTTCGACTGAATATTGGATATTAGGATCAGATTGAAGCATATCTACCATGACCCTGAGTAAAAAGGACAACATCAGTGTTTGAGAGCTTGTCCCATTAGTCACTTTACACTGACAAAAGGATGGTAAAATTATCTGTGTGGCTCCAGCATTAATTTAGTATACAATATAATATCTAATTTGTAGATGGTTAGTTTTACAGTATGAAGACAAAAATAGTCATTTTAGCTTTTACTTATGTCAGACAGTAGAAACTGACAGGCCACATGGGCAGATAAGGTAGATGGCATGCAACAATTAACAATCCTCCCTGGCCAGTGCAAGAGTCATGCAATTATATGTCACACATTTGAACCACTTGGATACTAGGATACCCAAATTAGTGCAGTAATTCCTTCATTAATTAGTATGTACTTCAACAATTGCAATACTCACAGTCACACACTTCATATATAAATTATATTTATTTTATGTCCATTTTTATGTTGATGATACCTTTTGTATGCCGTTGGCTCTTCTGCAAACCAGGCCCTCTGTTACAGTCTTTTGATGACCTCCAGACATCTTTTATTCATTTAAAGCTTGTAAATGTCTGCATTTTAGAGGAGCACAGAGGTTTGATGTTCCGACTATGACCCCTGCTCTCAATAGAAATCTAACAAATACAGCACAGCATTCTAAAGTACAGAGTATTCTGCTTCCGGTGGCTCTGCACTGGTTGTGACGTGCAGAGCCACCGTGTTGCCGATGCAAAAATTTTTTTTGCCAGATTTAGAGTACTGATGCTTCAGTGCATCCTTACTGGGAGAGCCCAGGAGGCATACTCAGCTGTATGTAGAGAGGATGGCTTGGATTATGAGGCAGTGAAAGCGGCTGTGTTAAAGGCATACAAGTTGGTCCCTGAAGTGTATCGCCAGAAGTTCAGAACTTGAATGAAGGGTGATCCATGATTTGTCCATGATTTGAATTCACATTTTTACCGTTGGTGCTCAGCTGCTAAAGTTGATTCTTTTGTGGGTCTTTGTGAGTTGATTGTGTTGGAACAGTTTAAAAATACTATCCCTCAACGCAATGCTACGTATGTAAATGAGCAGAAGCCTTCCACCATGCTCAAAGCAGCTGAATTAGCTGATTTTGTGTTGGCGCATAAAGGTAGTTTTTCAGAGACATGCTCTTGGGGTGACTGGAGATAATTGTGGTAACTCGCATGGTGGTGCAAAATTTTCACATGGTTCCTCACGTAAGCCTGCATTTACGGGGTGACCTGAGGGTGCCAGAGTGTGTAATTACTGCCATGGGGAGGGTCATTGAAAGGACAAGTGTCCGCTGTTGAAGCCGAGAGCTAAGCATCATTCAACGTTGCCTTCACGTCATTCACCTTCACCTTCACCTCGTTCGCCGTTGTATGCTCCAGCTATGATATGCTCTACAGTTTTGAAGCAGACATGGAGCTGGGCTTAATTCCTGTGCCACGCCATTATATTGTGCTGGATTGTGAGCTGGTAGAGCCCGACTGGTATATCAGTCAGCTGATATTGGCCTATCATAGATATATCGATGTATGTATGACTGTCTGTGTGTGTGTGTGTGTTTGTTCCTTTTTCTTAATTCAAGTTTAATATATACATACATATGTTTTTTGTTCTGTTTTATTTAAAGTTATAATTATTAAATTTTTCAGTGCACTGATGTTATTTTATATAATAAAGTTTATTGTTAAACTGTAAATCAACTGTGTATCATGCCTCCATTACATATCTTTGTCACAAGTGTTTGATAACCACATTTGAGGGATCATTGCTAAAATGTGTGTTTATATTCTGTGTATATATATAAGATTATCGGTCGATATATCAATATCTGAATTTTTTTACTCCTTAATATCGGCATTGGCCCCAAATATCCAGTATTGGTTGGGCCCTAGTTAAGATTTTGGGCAACAACCTGGCTGGTAGTGATGTGTGGGCCGAAGTGCCGCAGTCTCCTGTGATTATTACAAAACCACTAGCATCTGGGTACCAGATGACAGTGGTTGGAGTGATACACAGGTTCTTTCAGCCTGCATCTTGGCATGTGCACAGAGCTCTAATGTGTTTACTCCATTCCCACCTGATGGTGTTTGCTCAGCCTGTGCTGTGATGTGGGCACAGAGCTGCGATGTGTCTGCTCCAGACCCACCTGTCTTGGGGTGTAGTGACGGTATGGTGCCTGCAGAACAGGTGGTTTCACTGCCTGATCTTCTTCCATCTGTTTTCGAGGGAGGAATGGGTTAAGAGCCAAAGGGCTGATTTGTCCCTGTCTGCTATGTGGGATAAGGCTTTACTGGTTGAAAAAATAAGATGTTGCTCATAGTTACTTTATCCGGCAGGATTTGCTTGTGAGAAAGTGAGAAGTCAGTTTTCAGGTTGTTGTGCCGAGTAATTTTGTCGGGATGTGGTGTTGCAAATGGTGCATGATAGTTGTGGGCATTTGGGGATAAAGAAAACACTCTTGCTGTTCCTGTCACATGCAGTAAGCTAAAAAAACTCTCACTTAGCTCTGCAGGATGGGATCTGTCACCAGCTGCTAAAGCCTCAGATGATCCAGCTACTGCTGAAACATTTTGGACCAACCGGGATAGGTTAGTTAGCCCAGGGGGCTATTGGGGATTGTTTTGTTTTGTTTTGTTTTTTTGATTAATTGTTTTTGTTTGTTTCATAATTTGTTTTGTTTTGCTTTAGTTTGGGTTTCGGTGATCCTGTTGGGACCCTGTCTTAAGGGGAGGGGGGGGTCTTTCTGCTTTGTTCAACAGGTAGGGGAACACCTGGCGCCGGTGTTCCCAGATTATAAAGCTTAGCTGCAGCTAACAGCTTCCTCTTTGCCTCTCTGCTACTGTTCTCTCTGCTCCAGGCACCTGTTTTGGTTTGGGTACATACATCTTCATCACCCATGCACACCTTACATCACTGACTGCTGACATCCACAGCCCATGCTCTGTTAAATATTTGGTTAAGTTGTTAATTTGTTCAATTTGATTTAACAAATGATCTTTTGTTAAAATTCAACAAGGTGTGTCTCCTATTTGTTGTGGCCAAAGAACAGGGTCACAAGATCAACTCTGAACTGGGACACACTGCTTTCCAGTAACATGTCCCTTATTACTGGATTGTAGTGCAACACACTGAAGTTACAGACGCATTCCTCTGAGGGACTTTAAAGTTCAATTTAATAATAGTGTTAATGATACTTGTAATGGTTTTGATTAGCGTGTGTGTGATGGCTTTGTGTGACTGACTCTTGTGATGTTTAGATGTAATTTGTTCTCAGGTCTCTTGTAAAATGAGATGTTGATCTGAATGAGATCTTCGGAATAAATTAAGATTAAATAACTAAACTAAACATCTCAACGGTGATATGGTGATGCTAACAGAATTGCTGTGCAAATTTTGTTTTTAGTAATATGCAAATAAAAAGCTAAATGCTCTAACATCTGACCGCCTATACTTATCTGGATCCATGACATTTTCAGTCAAAATTAATTAACATTCTGTTACACTCAAATGTGCACAAAAAAAAAATTAGTTTCTGAAAAACCCCAGAGTTTAAATGGCACACACATCAGTCTACTACCTTGCAGTCCCAAATGACAGGTGAGCATAAACCTACTTAACTGGAAGTGAGGACTGCAGTGAGAAACTGCAAAGACTGTCTGCGTTCAGGGGAGAAAAGTGTATTGTGTTTCCTGATTATAATAGTTGAAAAATGGGACACGTTTGTGATTTATGATCAGAATGGTGTTAGTGCCATTTCCATAGCACTGCTACTGAAAAATGACCCATCGTGTAAATGTAAAAAGAAATGTAACATGTGCAATGATCTAATCTAACAGAGCTGTGCTCTTTGATGCTTGTGAAGTATGACAAGTTTCTTGTCATGCTTTTTTTAAGTGATCAAGAATCAGTTCATTTATAGCCAAACAAATAGTTAACAGGACACAAATAAAGTAAATATCTCAGGCTGGATGAAACTGAAAAACTGGACTTGTGACTTAGCCAAGAAAGTATAATACACAATAGTTACATTGCTTACAGGCAGTCTATTTCATATCCTGTTGAAAATAAATTCTAAAAATCCTTGAACACTAAATAATAGGAACATAGTCTATGTCATTAGTGACATTAGAGTGACATTCTGTAGATAAAACTTTCATTAAGGTCACTATAAACTAAAAAAGGAATATGAAGGCAGTAAACAGTAAACTGGTAAACGGTAAAGTATTTAAACATCATCTGAATAAGAAACACTTGATATAAGACACTACAACCTGCTTTATGATCAAGTTGATATAAACAAAAGACAGCCAACCCATTAATAAGAGTGGTTGTGTGTGTCATGTGTGTGGCCTAAGCCTCCTCAGTAAACATGACAGCATGCACATGCGGGTGAGGCTGCAGCAGGATGAACTTGATAAGATGGTCCCTGGCAGACTGTAGTACAGTCCCACCCCCAACACTGTTATGTAATACACTGCTTCCACTGCTCCATGAAAAAAAAAAACCCTGCTGGAAATGCACATGGCAACTCCCCATTCACTGCCTGTGTGACGTTCATGATTCACAGTATAAACAACACGTTTATAGCCTACAGAACAGCTGACCATGGCATATTATTAAAGTACATGCAGAACAGGACATTAAGTCACTGGACAAAAGTTTAGACACTTTCAAACTTAAAGTAAAAGCACTTCACTCACCTGTCAGTATTTTATCCACGAGATAAGAGGAAACAGCTCACTTTTGGCAGCAGGAAAACATCATATCCACCGAGGGAGGCAATATTTCCTCCAGTCCTGAGTTTAGACATCCATCCTGGGCAAAAAATAAGAGAATATATATAGGCCTATATATTATTATATATATTCTCTATCACTGACCGTGGAGGAGACTTTCTCACCAAGGAAATAAAACAAACACTAAGCCATGGTCACACTGATACAGTGTGAAGCTGCAGTTTACCGGGGTGTCCGGCTATTGGAACCCCCGCTAGCCCGACCATGTACTGAAAGCATCCATGATGGCCATTTGCGTAGCCCCGCCCTCGTCTGCTACATATTAATTAGCGCGTCAGTGCGCTGAGCAGATCGGTGGTGACGTAACCGCAGCGGTTTGGCCAATCCCGTGCCGAGACACGTGTTTAGGCGCTGACGTCGGACAGTCCACGTGAGGGGTGAATTCGCTGCTAGTATGGTGCTTTTAGCTGTTGTCGTAAGTATTAAAGCTGGACGTTGTGTTGCTCATAAACTAAAATGGAGTGTTTTATATTCAAGTACGAAACGGTTATAAAACATGTCAGTTCAAATATTCACATACTTTATTTATCTATAAAGTACATTTCGTGGCCTACACTACAGCTATGACAAAATTGTTACCCTTATAACAAATGTGTTTTAAAGTAATTTTAAAAAAAGAAATCAGCTTCATTAAAATATTAGTTTTTCCATTTTTCATTCCACATCTACGACATTAAAGGCTCTCAGCTCTTCTTCGACCTACAAGACAAATCAACAACGAGCAAATTGTTAACTGGACATGGAACTCTAAAGCAGGAATTTACGATGAGCACATGAAGGCCACATTGATACCTGTGGGTGCGGGTTAATATTAATTTACTACAGTTGCATGTGACCTGAGGTGACTGAGACAACAGTATTTTTAAATGGTGTAGCTGTTTAAGCCCAAAACAAAATCACAGCAGCTCCCAACGTTTTATGAGATGTTTGTGATGTGACGATTTGACATCCAGCTTCAGTCAATTCCAGTCAGAACTAACGTTATTAATCGCATGAGACCGATTCTGGTTTAAAACAAATATTGATTTTACTGCAGTGGTGTGGAAATGCAGATCAATATGTCGTGATTTATAGATGTCTGTAAATCAGGTATATGAGTTGGATGAGAGGTTAGTAAATGTGCTCTCTAACGCCGCAATGGTCTCTGGGAAAGACAGAAATGGGTGATCACCTCCCATAAGCCCACTACTGGAAACTACATGATGGATGGGAAACCCTAGAAGAAAAAAGCAGAGATCACAAGTAGGCCAAACATACTATCACACAGCAGCAGTTTATACTATTTTAGGACTACAATTAACTTATTATTTTTATTATTGATTATCTGCAGATGGTAAGGGTTATTTCCTGAATGGATTGTTTTGTGTGTAATGTTATGATTCCCCAGAGTCAAAGGTTACACTTTTAAATGTCTTGTTTTGTCCGACCAACAGTCCCAAACCCAAAAATACACTATGACAAAGAAATGTATAAATCGTGACATTTGAGCTAAAAGACTAGATCATCAAAAGAGTTATTTTATGTCAATCGACTAATTGCTCTAACTTCTAAATTCCCTAAAGCATCATAATAACAAGGAAATGATCTGGTTGTTAATGAAGATGATTTGTCTTGCAATGTGAAACAGCTGTTCAATGCGACGAAATGCAACAGTATATGTCCCGAGACTCTCTTTGTTCTCTGGTGTTCCCGCAGGGCACACAGTAGGAGACAGTGAATGTGTGCGGCAACATGTGAGGCAGGCGGGTGGAGGCGTGGTCGCTCCCCGGCAGCACATGTTCCCTGCTGGGGGAGTGTTGAAAAGCACCGTGAGGCTCCCGTGTGTCTGGGCCGGAGCACACAGCAGCTCCATCTCCTCTGACAAACACAGAACAGACAGACAGACAGACAGACAGAGACAGTGCTACCTACTTACGTAACACTGCAATTCTGGACTGTGTGGATATTTATTACTCAAGTGCCAGTGTGTGGTATTTACTGGGTAGGAGGTGTTGTGTAAAGTATGAATTTGAAAGCATTTATAGCCTGTGATTTACAAGAGGCTGGGCATAAAAAAATGATTTTCACTCTTACCTTGAATGTAGTCAGGTCAGCATGTATTTTAATTCATGCATCCAGCCCATATGAATCAATATCAAACACTGGGGAGCTGAGGGCTGTACACTATTTTTATTTTTGTTCATTTCCTGACATTGTAGATTTGATATTAGTATTCATTGTTTTTGATGTAATGTTAGAAACAAAAGCCAAATTTGGGGGAAAAAAACACAACAGGAAATGCTCCAGAAGGTTTTGTATAAAACTCTTCATGCTATCATCATAATCTACAGAGCCCGGGGGTTTTTAATGGAGAAAAAGTTTGCACACAAGCAAATAATTCATGGTTTAATAATTTGTGTACACATCGAGAGCTTGACTTACTCCTGAACTTGTGTTAAATGTTTTGCATTATGTTATCTATGGGATAGTCTATGTGATGTGAAGAGAACAGAGTGAAAAGAAACAGAAACCATTAACAGTTAAGTGAATGCATTTCAAGTTGTGATCACTGCATTTGCAGTCTTTGAACATAGTTGGCATCAAATCAAAAGAAAAACTGTAAAGCCACTTTTGTAAGACATCTGTGCCGTCACTGTGTGTAGTCAGTCTGCTGTGGTTGTAGCTGTAGTTACACTAACAGTAGAGAAAAGCATCCACAAGACTAAACATTAGTAAGGCAACACCCAGCAGATCAGCTTCATTGTGTGATCTCTGATTGCCTGTATTTATGATCTTCCTCATGCTGTTCAAACAGAGATGAGTGAAAAGTGTCAAGATAGAAACCTGCCCAACTGAGGGCGAGGAGGGTGGGACTAACAGTACACTTCCTGTTTCAAGGTAAATAGTTGTTTGCCTATCACCACTTTAATATGCTTATACTCTGAGTGCTTGGCAGTATTATAAAGACTGAGTGTAGAGAGCTTCAGCACTCTATGGTGTGGAAGGATGAGAAGTATCAAGACAAACACTTGCATGTATTAAGACAGTTAAAAATATGTATTGGATCATTGTCTTTCAGAATTACATTCACAGACAAATAGAAATGAATTGTTTGAATAGAATCATGTAACTGAAAAACAAACATTTCTTTCAACCATTTCAATCCTTAATTTGAGACTATCTGAAGGAGGTTCAGGGTACAGGAAGGATGAGGGAAATCAGCAAGATGTGAAAACCAGAGGAAAAACAAGACAAAAACAAAAATAACGGAAATTCTTTCAAAACAGCATGTGTGGTAGAAGGCTCTGTGAGCAACGGGAAGTTGAGCAGGTTGTCTGCACCGGCTCTTTATTACCAGTGACTCAACAGCGTAGCACCAATACAATGCTGGGTGCATTTTCATTTACAGTATAACACCCAGTATCGTAAATCTCACCGGTGCACCCCTCCTGGTTACCATTTAATGTTGTGCAGCCATTTATAATAGATGGGAACAATGAAAATAATAAAAAGACATCCTTGCAAGTCACCATTGCACTCAAAGACAAAATTTCACAATGGACCATGTTCATGATGTATGCAGCTCCCTAGATGTATTTTTCAGACATGTCCAATCAAATCTAATAGCACATTCAAGTGTGAGCAGCAGCAGTTTGGATGCACTGGAACATCTTAAGAAGAGGAAGATTTACAAATAGATGACACATACAGAAGGGGCAGGAGGAAATGAAAACCTGTTAACTGTATAACTTTAAACTCTAAACAAGTTTCCAGCAAGCAAAGTATATGATGATCCATGGAAAGATTACTTTCCTAGAAAGGCTGAAGAGAGACAATACAACAGGTATCATTGAATTGAAAATCTTTTAAAATGTGCATTGAATGCTATGAAAGGATGATGATGTCCTCTGGAAGTGCTATGTATTTTGGTGTAAGGCGGGAACTGGGTATTGTTAGAAATGTTTTAATACTATTGCCAATACAATACCTGAGTTTCAGTACTGATAGCAAAACAGTGCTTTTTTCATACCTTACTTTGAGGGTTTCTCCTAATTTAAAAAATGTCAAAGTTCTCAAATGATAATTGTTGTCTAAACAAAAGCAGCGAAACAGCTGTGGACCAAATTCAGATTTCAATCAGGAACTATCTCTTCAAAGAATAAGTGAAGAGGACTATGACTCTGACCAGACATCCGATGCCAACTTTCAGTATCTGACAGTTTTTGATACTCTGGGCTACAAATAATAAGCTCTGACACCAATCCCAGAAGCTTTCAGTTACATCATGCACATGGTCCACCTGAGGAAAAATGAGGTCTGATTTAAATCACTAAGTGCTTATTGACCTTATTAAATCACATGGCCGGTGTGTATTTTGCTGATCAAGAAAGATCAAAATGTGTTAGAATTAAAAAAACCTTGTTTTAAAAAACAACATATACACCTCGTGTATTTAGGTATTCCCAATTCCCATTAATTGCTGTGTCACACTTGACAAATCTCTTAACAAAGATCACATTGTGAGATGAGAGCAAACTAATACACAAGTGATTTGTTTTCATAGCATACAGTTTAAAAAAAAAGACACCTCCTGCTTCACTTTGTCAAAGCTTTTCACCACGGAGACACTTTGATCATCATGTGTTATCAATTCATCTGTTGTTCCTGATGCATAGCAGGCAAGCGTTGTATAAAGACACAAAACCACATGCTCTCTCAGACTCACTCTGACTCAACTGATGACATTCAGTTTGGATTTGATGCCCCCGTCTTCTTCCACCCCCCCCCAAGAAGAAATTGTCTCTCACACACACACACAGACAGACACACAGACAGACAGACAGACAGACAGACAGACAGACAGACAGACAGACAGACAGACAGACAGACAGACAGACAGACAGACAGACAGACAGACAGACAGACAGACAGACAGACAGCCAACAAACTGCCACGCCTCTTCCTCCCTCATATATGAACCAGTCTATAACCAGTGGTAACAGCTGGTTCTGAAGAAGAGCACTTGGAAACGTCATGAAGGAACTGTATGGCTTCTCATAAGACCATATAAAGGAGAGCATTGGAAATAACCAGCGGTTTTACAGTCTGAAAAAGCAGCAGCAGTTGTGTATAGGCCATCCGAAGGTGCTACAGACAGAGTCCTGTTTGTGTTGTTGAGTTGTGCTGATGACTATGTGAGGTACTGAAGTCCAGTTTGATACAGTACAGCCAGTATGGCCAGGCTTTGTCCGTAGTGTGGACGAAGGGGGTTTCTATAGAACAACATGGCTGCCAGCCGAGGCACTTAGATCTTGCCGGGACATTCTGGTCGTTTTATAGCTGTAAGGGATGTGGCCAAGGTGTTCATGCCTCGTGTGTTTTTGTCTGTATGTTTGTGTAAGTGTGTGTGTGTGGCGGAGATGCTATCACTCTCTTATGCTAGCAGAATAGGAGAACTGGGGGAAATGTGCTTGCTGTCCGGGGTCCTCACAGTCCAGACTGTTACCTGAAAGAGCAAACAAGACAGGAGCAGTCAGTCTGCACATTCCTGCAAAGAAATCAGACCATGATCATGGACAGCAGTGGATCAGGCCTGAAGGCTCCAACACAGTCAGAAAATACTTACACTTGTCTGGAGGAGTGAGCGTAATGGTCTGCGCTGTGAACTCCTCATCAAAGTACCGGGTGTCCGTCTCTGATGTAACTTGCGGTCTGAAGAGTGGGGTGAGCTGAGGTAGCAAGGAGAAAAGATTGGTATACTGGCAATTAAACTGGGAACATACTCAATTTGAACCTACTCTTGTGTAGGTAAGGGGCTGCATGTGCTTGCAGTGTTTACATACTGCCTGTGTACTTTGTGCGTATCTGGAAGATTAAAACTATATCCATAAGGGGACACATCAGGGCTGGATCATCCCTTGTCAACACTGAAATATCTTCCTTGAGAACCTCCAATTTTTTTTTACAGTGTAAACATTTATTAAGTAATTAAGTTCAACTGAATTTGAATGGAGTATTTGTGTCTGCTACAGCTACACATCTGGTCTGTAAATCACTTGTCCTGTGTTCTTCTTTGAGAAAAAAATCTTAAACCAAAAGGGAGAATGATGGCGCCCCCTAGTTTTGCATTAATTTGATGGAATATCAATCCACTCTCCTTCTTTGTAGATAGAGATCTTGATACAGCCAATCAAGTCTTTCCATAAAGCAGTAATTTCAGCATTCTATCATCAGCAGAGCAGACAGTCACACTGAGCCTGATAGCATCCTGCTACACAAACAAAGACCACAGACTCTGAACAACCCACATTAGCTTTCCTGCTAAAGTCTCCTTATCTAACTTACAAACATGAACACACGTCTTGTCCTGCAGCTTAGCTTGTTGAACGAGCCACCAAACAAACATTCACCGGGGGAAAAATGCGCCGCTGTAGCTAATTAGCTGCAGCACGTTTCAGCAAGTTTGTTTACAGCCTGCTAGCTGCTGTCAATCAAACAAGATCCTGACATGCCCCTCCAGCTGGCTGAGACAAAAAGGAGCATTTCAAAAATTTGGGGTTAAGACCCTTTTCTTCCTTTTAATAATAAAAACCTATTAACAACACATTTACTTTCCTTTTTTTCTTTACTGCAAAAGGAGAGACTAGATGTGACTTCCGTCAGACTTTAATGTTGAGGTCAGTGTGAGCTCTATTAGTTTTGTCTTGAAAAATTCACCATTATTGTTGTGTGTTCAGTCTGCTGGCTCCAACCAAGTCTCCTCAACATACATAGTTAAAAGGAAATATATAAGCTCCTTTGTTGCAGTAAGAAATCAGCTCAGCAGATTCTTTGTATAGATTTTCATTAAATATGAAATATTGCCACAATCCGTTGACACACAAAAAACCCAAATAGTACTTGCTCAATACTGATTGAGAATCATGGTAGATCTGTGTTAAATTCAGATTAAGAAAACAAACAAATGACATACCACAAACATATCATATAATAGAGAGATGACTGATCTGTTTTGTGCTTTTGTCTGAGTTGATTCAAGTGCGAAGATGCGAAGGCCAACTGAGCAGTAAGCCAGGACATACTTTGTTTCTCTGACTAAAAAGGAAACCTCAGTTTCACTTCCTCTAACCTCAGAATGTCTTACCTTCTTCTGTACCACATCCTGCCAGTTGATGGTGATGAAAAATTTGTGACTCATTACTTCTTTGGCATCATTGGGACCTCCACCTAACCTGTCAGTCCAAACAGGATCATGTAAGAATTAAGTAGATTTTGTATAAAACAAATGCACACAGGATCTGTTGGGTCCAGTACCTTTGTTTGGGGTCCTTCTTGAGCAGGCCGGCCAGCAAGGATTTGGCCTCAGGCGACAGGTTTCTGGGGAAGCGGATCTCCTCCATGAGGATGAGCTCAAACAAACGCTCGTGGTCCTGATTGTAGAAAGGCAGACGGCCGCACATCATCTCATACATGACTACGCCCAGACCCCACCAGTCCACCGCCCGGCCATAATCATTATCTTCTAGGACCTGAAGGAGAACAGATGTTTGTCTCATGAACATTTTTCAACAATGGCAGAAAGAAGGGATTTCTATTTGATACACATCACTTGCTTCCCAATGCTCACATTGACCACATCTATATCAATCATTAAAGTGCAATACAAGAGTGGGCTATAAATAAAAGAATTTGGGTGAGTTTGAAAGAGCAACAATAAAGAAAAAAAAGATGACAAATGAAGGTTATTCTAAATACATTCACTTTTTCAGTGAATGTCTACTGTTCAGTTGATCCAGAAAACCAGAAACCATTATGCAACAACATGTATGTGGTTAACATACAAACATTTTATAGGATATTTTTATAGGCTATATTGTTTTTTTTGTCCGATTAACACTCAAAATATATATTTTACTATTATATGAAACAAAGAATAGCAGCAAATCCTCATATCTGAAGAGCTGGAACCAGAGAATATTTGACATTTTTGCTTGAAAAATGACCTGAAGGATTTATCAATTAATAGTTGATTTCTTTTCTATTGATCAACCAATAGATTAACTGACTGATTATTTAAACTCTACATAACTGTAGAGTTATTTAATTAAGCATAATAAGCAGATACAGCAGCTGTCTGACCAGTCTTCTAGTTAAAGCACCAGTGTGTATGAATTTAGTTATACTGTCAAGAGAGCGAAAAGAGACAAAATCAGCTGCCAAAAAGTCTCTGGGGATCTTGTGTTTACAGCTGAAACCTGCAGTTCATCTGCACACGAAGGAAACAGAGTAGAAACAGCTAGCAACCTCTGACTCTTCCCTGAATAATAATGTAATGGTGGAAAGACCCTTCTGCCCCCGACTGCCAGACCAGGATTAGTTACTTGCTGCACAGAAAGGTTCAACACAGTGACACAAGCAAATCTGATTCTGTGGTTGCCATTCTGCACAGTAAATACTATTTTTACTTGTGTTAAAGGGATAGTTTGCATTTTTTGTGGGGTTGTATGAAGTAGTCCATAGCCAGTGTATAACCTGCAGTAGATGGTGGGCCATAACCCCCCAGTTTGGAGAAGCAGGCAGAAGTACCAGCACAGAAGCTAAGCAATGTACTGCTGGGACAGGGCCAACGGCAAAACGTATTTTACTCACCTAAAAAAAAACAAAAAAACCCCCCAAAAAACATCAGTTTAAGTGTATGCTGTATTTAGAATATTTTCACCACTTTACCTTGCTGTCAGACAGCCCTTTCCTTTAGCACTACATCTTCTCAACCACAGAACTTCTGTATTCATACGCATGCCACGCAATGTATTACACCACACATCTGCTGTTTGGGTCAGAAACTGCTGTTGCAGCATAAAACATGTGCAGCATGTGTAGGAATACAGAAGTTCTATGGATGAGAAAATATAGTGCCAAAGGAAAGGGCTGTCTGACAGCAAGGTAAAGCGGCGAAAATATTCTAAATATTGCGTACACTTAAACTGATATTGACTTTTTTTAGGTGGGCCTTTTTTTAGGTGACTAAAATACATTGCTGCTGGCCCTCTCCACAGCAGTACATTGTTTAGCTTCCGTGACGGTTCTTCTGCCTGCTTCTCCAAACTGGGGGTGTGTTTACCACCATCTCCTGCAGGTAATACACTGAATAATGAATAATGAATAATACACTCATACAACCCCACTTCAAAAAATGCTAACTATCCCTTTAAGGCTAAGCAATGTTATGGGCATATGTTAAACACATTATCAGCTGGGCGGTCCTAGTAAGTGCTAGTAATAGTGGATTATCCTTCTAATTCTGCATTGTGCATTATCTCTCTACCTATCATTTCATCAAATATTAACCACTTTTTCTCCTGTGTTTGTACTTATCAACCATCCCAGAGAAAATTCTGTGTTGACATATATCTGGCCCTACTTTTAAGCCTCGTAGGAAGTATTTTACCATTATTGTAGAAAAGGCCTACGTTACTGGCTTAACAGCACAAGATGCAGTGCTAGATTTGAAGAATTTGAGGTCATCTAAGATGAAATGTAATTTGTGTGTCATTTTGTGTTATTTTCAGCCTGTGCACAAATAGCTAGTGGCTTTCTTCCTATTTAATTGTTCTATCTATATCAGCCTTCTAAATGTCTTGACTATATACTGGAATCAATGAGAAGAACTACAAAATCATATTTATCTCATGTTACTGTTGTGTAGTAAAACTGTGATGCCATTTACTTTCAAATGATAGCTTGTGCTTACAGAGAGCAGAATTAGGAAGTTTTAATAAATAACCCTGAAGTCCTACTCTGAAGGAGTATCTTTAGTCCTAATTTAAAGTTGCAATACATGACATTCAGCCACTAGATGTCGCACTATAGCACCAACATCTCAGAACAAAACAAAAGTGTGTCGTTTACGCGGAAAAAAAAAAAAAGAAAGTTCACAACTCATGAAACTTAGATCAAACTGTCAAACTAGGCAGAGCTGATCAAATATGGATCAAGATTTTATTAGTGCATTGCCTATTTCTCACCTCAAATGCTTTCAGAAACATATTTTAGTGTACTGTTTAGCCGTAATTTGAGAAAGTTTGTAATGCGGCAGCCATCTTGGAAACAGACGTGGAGGACATGGAGGGACTCACATGCACTAACATGCCAGCGCAGGTACCAAAACAAAGAACAGAGAAGCTCAGATAACAGTACACACACAGAGGGAGTGTGACTTCATTGACTGGTAAGGACGCCATTACTACGCAATATCTCTACATAGCAAATAGTTGTTTTCTGACAACTGATACTGCTAAATATCGTTTATTGCAACTTTAACTTGCAGTGTGATTTCTTGGAGTGATGCTGTTAACTATGCACTTAACCTTAGATGATGCATGTCATGATAGATATTAAAAGAAAATATTAAAAATCTTACATATACAGTACATGTATGCATCATCAAGTGTGTATGGAGAAATGTGTGACTGCTTGTGTACAGGTCATGTACCACCCTGTCATTGTCAGTATCTTACCTCAGGTGCCAGATATTCAGGAGTTCCACAGAAGGTTTTCATGGTAGCATCAGGAGTAATGCCCTCCTTACAAAGGCCAAAATCAGTGATTTTAATATGGCCATCTTTGTCCAGCATCAGATTCTCCAGCTGAAAAGGTCAAATAACATACACAGCTGATCTGAGTTTGGTGGATATAATGACGGGTTCTAGGATTAGCATTTAGTAGATTTTTAATCAAATGGCCATAGTGGATCTGAAGACATTTGATTGGGTTGCTTTTAATGGTTGGTTGACCATTAAATATATGACTTGCCATCCTTTCTCTGGATTATGTGTCAACATATCAGCCCAGAAAATACTGATTCAACTCATTTACACTCATTTTAAGTCTGTCTGCCCTCTCACTTCTTACTTACAGTGATCACAGATGACTTTGTTCCCCTCACAAAACCTTAATGTGAATGGAAACAACTTCCGCTTGGTAATGTTTAAACACTGTAGTTTCAACAGTTATTATAGGTTACTTCTTGAGAGTTATTATTCAACTATATATGAGGCAACAAAGGAGAATTATGCATTACGCTGCTGGCCATTGTCAAGGTTATATCAGGAAAAGGATCAAATCTGGCCATACAATGTGCAACTGACGTCACTTTCAGACTTAAAATTCAATGGAGCATTTCCCCTCGGCAGCACATGCTGATTCCAGCAGAAAGTCAAAATAAAAATGTTTCTGTAAGTTATTTCATATATTTCCATTCTCCTTGCTTCTTTGTCCCTGGGTTAATTTTTATATGTTACTCTCTTCACCCCCTGGATTCATTTTGGGTATGTAACACTTAACTACATGTACAAAGTTTGGGCACCCCTTGACCAATAACATATTTTGGTGATTCTGTTAATTGAAAAGATGTAAACACAGCCTCTTTAGGATATGGAAAAAACACAATATTTTCAGCAAACATTAATGCATAGTTACTTTTTATGTCATAAATTGAACAAATATAAAACAATAAAAACATCACTGTGGCATGTGCAAAAGTCGGGGCACTCTAAGAGTTCTGAAGTCTCAAGATTCTTTTTAGAAGGTCTCAGACCTTAATCAGCTCGTTAGGCCTGAGGCATGTCAACAATTGTCATTAGGAAATATCAGCTGGTGCCAGTTTCAAAGCTTTACAAATACTCTGAGTCTTCAAACCCTGTACGAATACTCAGCAACCATGGGTTACTCTATGCAGCTGTGTAAGACTCTGCAGTGATGCTTCCACAAACAAGACCTTCATGGAAGAGTCAGTAGAAGAAAAACTTACCTGTGTCCTCATCATAAAATCCAATGTCAGAAGTATGCAACGGAACATCTACAGAAGCCTGATGCATTTTGGAAACAAGTGCTGTGGACTGATAAAGTTAAAATAGAACTCTTTGGCCACAATCAGCAATGTTTGGAGAAAACAAGGAGCAGCATTTCATGAAAAAAAAAAAAAAAAACACCTGGCCAACTGTTAAGCATGGGGGTGGATCCATCATGCTTTGGGGTTGTGTTGCAGCCAGTGGCACAGGAATAATTGCACAAATAGAGGGAAGAATGGATTCCACTAAACGCCAGCAAATTCTGGAAGCAAACATCACACCGTCTGTAAAAAGAGCTGACACTGAAAGGAGGATGACTTCTACAACAGGATAATGATCCAAAATCCACCATGGACTACCTCAAGAGACGCAAGCTGAAGGTTTTGTTTGGCCCTCACAGTCTCCTGACTTAAACCTAATTGAAAATCTGTGGGTAGATCTTAAAAGAGCTGTGCATGCAAGACGGCCCAAGAGTATTGCAGAACTAGAAGCCTTTTGCAAGGAAGAATGGGAGAAAATCCCAAATACAAGAATTAAAAGACTTTTAGCTGGCTGACCTAAAAAGCGTTTGCAAGCAGTGATATCTGCCAGAGGGGCTGTTACTAAGTACTGACTATGTAGGATGCCTAAACTTCTGCACATGCCACAATGATGTTTTTTCTCAAATCCTAGAGGTGGTGTTTACATATTTTCAATTAAAAAAATCACCAAACTATGTTATTTGTCAAGGGGTGCCCAAACTTTTGCATACAACTGTAATTCACATGTGAAATAAGTGAAGAATAGTTTTCATAAGGTTCACTAAGCTGTGCTGTTTCATGCAAAGACTATCATAATATTAAAAAATATATAACTGGCCGTTATTAGTGATGTTCATTGTTTTTTTGATTACTTTTCAACTACATTTAACTTGAATACAGGCCACATTCCTCAAAAAGACAAATAAAATAACATTTCCAGATAATTTCAAGAAATCCCACTTCAAAAAAATGATAAAGAGCCACTGCCATTAAATGCTTGTCAGTGCTTAAATCCTATTTAATTGAAAATGTCTTTATTCAACTGATAAAATGCAAATGTGCTCCTAATTACCCATGGAGTCATGATATAAAGCCTTTAAGGATATTGTGTATTTCAAAACTGATAGATATTACAAGTATTCACCTTCAGATCACGGTACACAACGTCACGTGAATGGAGGTACTCGAGCGCTGACACAATCTCAGCGCCATAGAAGCGTGCCCGGTCTTCTGTGAACACTCGTTCCCGTGACAGGTGGAAGAAGAGCTGAAAGAGGCGAGAGCAGATGGACTCAAGACACTTACCCGTTAAAGAAGATCTGTTTGAGTGTTCACAACAAGCTGTTGATACCAAGTGACATTAGTGTTTCTCCATGTGACTGACATGTGTCTGTGAGGTCTCACCTCGCCTCCGTTGGCGTATTCCATTACAAAACACAGCCGATCGTGGGTTTGGAAGGCATATTTCAGTGTCTGCACGAGGAGAATAGTCACATTAGAGAAGGAAAAAAAAACATTATACAAAGGCGGTGAATCACTCCATGCATTATTGTAAATCCATACCATCAGGAGAAATCATGTGCATCAGAAGAGGCACATGGTCAGGAATGGGAGGATGTCCTTTTAAGGACATCTAATCTAACTAAAACTATTTCATTTGTGTGTCAGTGTAATTTTAGTGCAACATAAAGAACTAACAGTGGTTTCAAAAGCTTTTCCAAACTGATGAATGTATTCTAGCTGTAAAACCTGCATTGTGTTACTTATTGAAGATTTTTTCCACCAGAACTGAATGCTGGCAGCTTCCATTTAAGACTAATAAAGCAAAGTTTAGTTTTAATTCCTTAATTCTTCCAAAATGTTCAATTGTGATTGTTTGTATTATTTCTGGATTAGGATAGGTAAATTAAATTACAAACAACACACGTCTGAGTTACTGAGGCACAGAAGTGCTTTGAGCTAAATGCTAACCTCAGCATACTAACACACTCACAATGACAAAACTAACATGCTGATGTTTAGCAGGTGTGATCAACAACATTTGCTACTTAGCACTAAAAGTACAGCTGAGGCTGATGGGAATGTCATTAGTTTTGCAGGTATTTGGTCATGAACCAAAGTATTGGACAAATTAATCATTTTGACGTGATGATGGAGCTAAATGAAAAGTGAAGGATCACCAAAGCTATTACAGTTCATCCTGAGGTGATCATTAATGTATGTACAAAATTTCATGGCAATCCATTCTTGAGTTGCCGAGACATGTCAGTCTGGACAAAAGTTGTGGACTGACAGACATTTTCATCCCTAGAGCTACAGTATCCTGCTAACCTGGCAAAACAATACACTATTCATGTGGACAAGTAGTGACAGTGGTTAGTCAAGTGACTGGTGAAATCATTCAATAGGAAATCAAAACTGAGCTTTCAGACTGACCTGAGGACCACTTGACTCATGAAAAAGAAAATCTCAAGTGAGCGCTGGCTGCTCTCTGACACAGCGGCTGCTTTTACCAGCAGTGCTCCTGCAGAGCTCTACCATCAAATAGGTCATTTGTAATTGTACTCACTGTGAGGAAGGGATGCTTTGTGTTTTGTAACACTCTGCTCTCTGTAACTGTATGGGCCACCTCATCCTGCCAACAAACACATTATTGTCAGAAACATTGATAACACAGTATGAAATGTAAAGCTTTACTTCATGGAGACAGATGGTATGACATGATCTTTGTTTTTATCTATGAACACAGCCAGAGCACAAGAATGTAGCTGATACATAGCTAAAACAAACACACATACACACACGGCACTTACTTACCTTGGCTATGATGACCTCTTTGCGCAGTATTTTCATGGCATAATGTACTCCGGTGGACTTCTCTTTGACTAGAATGACCTTCCCAAACGTCCCCTTGCCAAGCAGCTTGAGGTACTCAAAGTCACTCATTGTCTGTAAAGTACACAAGGCCAAGGTGTATTAACTAATTTTGTAAAAACAACAAAAATAAAAGGACAAGTCTCAGAGAAGAAATCTTCAGACAGAGATGAGCTTTCCTTTCCAAGGCATGTGTCTCATTTACCATCACTACCTTAAGAAATACTCTGCTTCCTGCTGTTTTTTTTTTTTTTAACTCAGTAGAAAATTCTTATTAACTATGCATCATTTACAACTGTTCAGCTTATTCAGTACAAACTGCTTTAACAACTAATGTGAGATGTTAGCCCTTTCAGGCATGCAACCCTTACCCCTTTTTACGACAGTCTAACATTACCTCTAATGGAATGTTTTCTTTTGTCCATCTCCACACAACTGTCACATTCCATTTTAGTCATAAGACACTTTGCATTGCATTTCATGGCATCAAATGTCACATCAAATAATTACATATACATATATATACACACACACACATTTTTATATATATATATATATATATACATACATACATATATACACACACACACACATATATATATATATAAAAATAACCAAATATACATAAAATGCTGCCTATATAACTATAATTTTTTTAAAATATCAGTGCATACTGGACAACATATACGCAGATATGGATATGATACCAATATATCGATGATAAGCCAATATCAGCTGATAAAATTGGCCGTTTTCTCATTGTTTCAGGTCCACTATTACGAATACTGACACTGATAAGTTCTCGTGAGTTTTCGTGCTGATATCTAACAGCAGGACTTCAAGCTCTGTGGAGTAGTTCTTTTTACTCTTTGGTTACATTTTTGTGAATAAAACCTGCCCACAAATGCAGTGCAACAGGTAGCTCTGTATTGCAATTTTGGGCATTGGTTATGCTAATGATAATAAACGTGCATCTACTCATTACAGGTGTTGTTCATCATGTGGAAATTAGCGATTTATGATAAGTTTCTGCAGTTAAGAGAATCTGACTTGGCACACTTGTACGAGGAAAGCTCACAGAAAAAAGTCAGACAGGATTAGAAGAAGAAAAGAAAATGTTTTTGCATGAAGCTCATTGTCTGGCCAACGCTAGACTTGCAGTTTCTCTATAATGTATGCAAGTGGACAATGAAGGGCCCATTAAAATTGAAACATATCAATTCAGTTTTTTTTAATATAATGTAAAACCGTCTGCATGATGACGGCGTCTCTGGGTCTGGAGGCAGAGTGTAATCCTGATCTACTCTAAAGAAAATCATATTGTAAAGAAACAAATGTAAACAGAATATAAAATGGCAAGAATGTCACTGTGCCCTTGATAGTGCCCCTCAAAAATCAATACTGCCTCCTTGTTTGTGTTTTCAAATGCCCTCACAAGGGGAAAAAAAGATTCCTTTGGATCAGATCACACTAGGGCCCTCTATCATCTATGTCCACAACAACCAATCCTCTTACCACTTTGCTGCCGCTCTTTGACATCGCCACCTCCATCTCCTCAAGGCTGCTCTCGCTGGGTGAGCCGAACACATCCATTGGTTCCTCCTCCTCCTGTTCCCGCATCTTAAGACTATTTGCCACAGACTGGATTGCCCGCATCCACTCCTCTCTGAGAGACAAAAATCCCGGAAATTATCAGGGGTCATATCATCATTTAGGCCTCAAACAAATGCACTAAGTTAGGAGACCCTGTTACACACAAAAGCCACTGAATGCCATTTGGGCACCACAGTTTGACACAAGCCTCATGAAAAAATGGAAGGTTACTTGATATAATATTTTACACTATTCTAACCTCTCCTCATTGCTGTCCACGTGAAAGGTGCGTTCAATGACAGTGGTCCACTGTAGGCAACGAATGACAAATGTGTTGGGCCGGGGTCTTTCAGTCTTCATTAACTGGCATTCTGTGGAAAACACAATTGAGATGTTTACAGGAAGCTGCTGAAGATTTAACCACTGTATGACCTGTATGAAGCTCAAAACATCCATGATGGTTTTGGAGAGTAGAAAGGAATAGTGATGAAGAAGCAGCTGTCACCATTGTTTGGAGTTATGTTTCTCCATCTGGAGGACTGACCTGCCACTGAGAAGTTGTTGAGTGGTGGTGAAGTCTGGTCGTTTAGATCAGGCTTCTCCTTGTAGCCGATGAAGGAACCGTCACTCTTCAGGATGAAATACCTGGGCCTCCATGTCTTGATATATTCACCTGGGTCAGACAAAGATTACATTTGAGTACATTCAATCAGTAAAAACACCTCACTGAGATTCTAAGATGAACCCTAGGCTCAATCTGATCAACTTCTATACTAATCATTGTATATGTTGATGAAATTGAGCCAAAATAAAACATGTTATAAAACCTTTAAAGTCAGCAGCCAGCATGAAAACACCTTACTGATCTTCCTTACCTCTTTTGTGGAGCCAGCCCTCTCTGACTACGTTAACTTCATTCATGGTGAGTGATGTCTTTCAGAGAGGGTCAGGAACAGGAGCTTGGGGAAGGGAACTGTGGATTTCTCTCTTGGCCCAATCAAGTCTCAGTCACAGTTATCAAATCTGAACAGCACCTGCTGAATGAAACAAGACTTTCATAATCTCCACACAACCTTACTGAGTGAAGTCACAGGGGAAAGCTAATAATGTTAAAACAGTATATCTGTATGTAGGGCTGCAACTAAGTATTTTCTTCATGATCATATCAGTTACTAACTAATTAATTTGTCCAAAAAATTGTGAAAAATGTCCATCACAAGTTCTGAAAGCCCAAGGTGACATCTTAAAAATGTTTTGTCTGAGTAACAGTGCAACCCCCCCCCCCCCCCCAGATATGTAATAATTTAATTCATATTATAGAACACAGAAGCAGTAAATCTTTACATTTCACAGGCTGGAACGAGAGAGTATTTACTTTTTTTTTTGCATGATTAAACAATTATAACAACTAATTGTGCAAATTAACTTTCTTTTAACTTTCTGTTAGGCTTTTGATACGTGTCATTCTGTTAATTTGTACTGTTGATGTGTCTGTAGGTGACAAGCTGCCAACTTTCCCCAGGAAAGGAGGAAAATCAGGTGATGTGTGGCCATGTTTTAGCAGTTAATGAGACTAAATGTCACAGAAATCACAAACTGACCCGGAAGTCTTATAGGTTCAATTACCAAATTCTTAACAGAGATGTAAAGAACTGAAATGATAAAAAATGAACACAGCAGGAATACAAAACACCCAAATTAAATATTTATTGATTTATCAAATATTTTTAAAAACTGGTTTTAGTTGGTTATGGTGAATGTTATCTAATGGGGTGGCTATTAATGTTAGAAGTCTGAAATAGTTATCTCCAGCCTCTTACCGTATAGACCAAATATCTCACCCTACTCTACTCATGAAATATTCACAAATATAAAAATGAGAGACTGGCCCCACTAATTATTTATTTAGCCGCACATTTAGTTTCGGTATGTATAAAACAGACTGTAAAGTTAAAGTAATGTTAGTTCAGAATTCAACATTTGGCATCGACACCAAGTGCCATTTCTTACATTACCTGTATGCAGAACTGAGCAGAAAAAACTGCAAAAACTAGAACATTACTACATTGGATATAATTCCGTTACTTTTACATAGTTTGTAGTTTGTGTGGCCGGGTACAGGGGCAGAGGTGCTACATTTAAAACTAATAAGTATATGCTGCTCAAGTAAGTTAGCGTTAAAGAAAGAAAAAGATTTCCAAATATTAGCAGTTTTTAGAATATTCGGAATTACCAGTCAAATCACAGTGTTACAGCTATTCTTATCTCGCTGTTGTTGTTGGCTGTTAACCCGGCTGCCATTTAACGTTAGTTAGCTCACCTAAACGCTGACAGAAGCTAGCTATATGCTAGCTGAATGCTAACAGAGACACATTTACTTTCAACAAAACCATTTACATGAGAATTAAAAAATCGTGTATCTGGTTAATAACCCAGCCGACATTTGAGAATCAACATATATTTACTGTGCACCTGAACCTCAAATACACACATTAATTTCAGATACATGTCATACAGGTTCGAAGTAACAGCTCTGGTAGTTAAAGCTTGCTGGCAGTAAACTAGTTAGTTGGATGAAGATCTATCATCACAATATCGCGTATTAGTGTTTTAGAGCCAAAAACACACTTAAACTTTCTATACCCTATTTTTATGAGTTTACTGCTGCACTGTAATGTCACCAGCTGATGCTTGAGCTCCCCTGGAAATGTTAGTTTATTGTTAGTAAACAGTTACATTAGCGATCATATGCTCTGTACTGAGCCATGCTAGTAGCGAGGTAATCAAACAACTCTTTTAGTTCACCTAGCTATGAGTTACAAGTTCCTCAACGAATTTCGTAATCCGATATTTTACATTTAATGATGTAACAACAAGATTTAACGCACATTACTACTTTCTCCCACGTTGCTCTCGTTTCAGTGCAGTTTTGACAGGCTGGATCCAGAGCAGGCCATCCACCCAGGAAAACACCATGGACTCTCTTCTTCTTGGAAGTAGATAGAAGATCGCTGCTCTCTGGATTCACAGCGCCACCCGCAGGACGGCCCCACCTCATCTCAAATGAGTGGGATGGCTGTGCAGCAGCAAGGCACATTGCTGTTGATCCTGGTGTAATGCACTGCAGCTGAACGTGTCTTTTTGATACAACTTAGCTTTTCAACAAAATGTTATTTAGGCAATATAAACATAAAGAGCTGTATCGAAATGTATACAGGTCTCTAATTTTGATTTATTTGTTTATTTTCTTTTCTACTTACCTGCATCCTGTTCCTACTTAACTCAGTGGACTCTGTTTATGGGTTTATGAGATACTTTAACACTTAAATTTCCTCCCTGAAGATCAATAAACTTTGACCTTATCTTCTTATGTCAACAGCTTTTCCTTTCTCTACTACCATAATGTATTTGAAAGAGGCTACCAATATTTGTTACAAGAAGCAGGTGTATTTTGCAAAAGGCAGGGTTTTATTTGTAGAATCTTCTTACGCCATCTCAGTGTTTTTACACTGTTTCAAATGCAAACACACACCAGGATATTTCACTAAATTTCACTTCATAAAAAATTGGCTGGCTGTTACAAACCTGACAGGAAAACATTTATTATTTACATAAACAACAAAATAGTTATTACACAGTTCTCTTATTACTTCAAATGCAGCAGCATGGCAAGAGACCTTTGGAGCTTTGGACCAAACAAATGCTTAAAATAAAAATGTATTATGTGGTTTGTGAAAATAACAGATGGGAAATTCATCAGCACCAGCCCCAAGGCGATCTCAGACATACCAGTCTGAGGTACTAGTACTTCACCTGACTATTTCTATTTTATGCTCATTTTACTTACTCACTAATGTTTAAATGTGGATATTACTCCACTACATTTATCTGACAGCTGTATTACTTTGTGGATACAAATTAAACATACAAAACATATGATCAACAAATAAAATATGTTGCATTGTTATAAATTAAACTACACAGATGAACACCTCAGCTATACTAAGAATGCTGCTTACACATTAATGCATCAATAAGCATATCCAATCATATAACAATTTGAAAGGTGCCATTATGCATTACATTTATTTTGCTGACAATACTTCTCCACTTACTTAAGTGAAGCTTTTAATTGACTTTTACTTGTAGTGGCATATTTTTACAGAGTACTTTTTCCACCAGTGGAAGAAAATTAAAACATTGCGCAGTAACTATTTTCTGCAAAGGTGGGGCATGATGGAACATTTAAGGCTCAGGAAGGTGTGCACATGAGAACAAGAATCCTAAAGGGGGAAAGCTGGAGCTGTTGGTCTTTCTGATGTAAATGGTAAATGGACTGTACTTGTATAGCGCCTTTCTAGTCATCCAACTACTCAAAGCGCTTTTAACACTACGAGTCAATTCACCCATTCATACGCTGAATGGGTACAGGGGCTACCCTACAAGGTCCCAACCTGCCCATCAGAGGAAATCTAACCATTCGCACACATCACATACACTGATGGCACAGCCGTCAGGAGCAATTTGGGGTTCAGTATCTTGCCCAGGGATACTTCGACATGCGGACTAGAGGAGGCGGGAATCGAACCGCCAATCTTCCGATTATTAGACGACCCGCTCTACCTCCTGAGCCACAGCCGCCGATGTGTAACCTCACCTGAACTATAACTGGTATGTCTGTTAGCCTCACTTTCATATTGTTTCAATAGTTATAGACATTTATTACGATAGTTTAATTTCAGCCTTTTTTCAAGAATATAACTCTGCATTCATATCCTTGTACTGTGACTAACACAGTCAGTGAAAATTAACAACTTATGAGCAAACAAAATTAATTTATATTCATTTATTTATATTTACGTTTCACATACATGTATTTTAATGTTTTTTTTTAGTTTTTGTGTCAGAGTGAGTGAGTGAGTCAAATAGCACATTAAAAGTTTCAAATGTATTTATTGTGGGGTATTACATGTTAGAGCAGTTTTTTATGTTGTGAATTTGTGTTATCATGTGTACCACCCATGTAGGTGCCAAAAAGGAAAACGGACAGTAGGGAGACAGTAGGATGTTGCACTCAACCTGAAGATGACTAAAATGTAAGGCATACTTGTGAAATGTTTGTGCATTTTCTATGTTCATGAAAAAAAGAATATTGAATGATGACATTGTTATCAGATATCAGATATTGGTACCTTCAAAATCAAGTACTGCAGGAAAATATAAAGAAGACACAATGATATATATAAATACAAATTAATGTATTGAGATATCATATTTCACATTTTGTAAAAATACCACATCATTTTTGTTGGCTAAAAATATGTAAATTGCCTGAGCATTGTATCATAAAACAGTCATATTCTCTCGATCCATTCTTCAGTCTTTCAGGACTATTCACACTTTTGCTGAGCACTTTGTAGCTCCTGGATCAGTGCTGGAAGAGAAAAGCAGGATAATATACAGGTATACACAAAATAATTATTTCATATATTTTATACATGCGCTATCTATTTTAATAACTTAACCTAATGACAGAGCATACAAGCTGAATTTACCTGCGATTATCTCCTCCTTCACTTTATGAAGCTCTTTTTTCACTTCTTCAAGAATTTCCTTTAAACACACACACACACACACACACACATACACACACACACACACACACACACACACACACACACACACACACACACATACATAACACTGTTTTCTAAACAAAAGCCACATCATTTCCTGTGTGGCACAGGAATTCTGATGAATTAAAAGTTAACATTTTGCTGGATATTGTTGTATGTTCAACTAGAGATGGAGGAACCAACCTGTTTGATTTGTTCCATATCAACTCTATCACTTCCTGCACCATCTGAGTTCTTTTTCATCACCTTCATCCTAAAATAGAAAGATGAATGTTTAACCTCAGCCAACACAGACTCATTGAGATCAAGGGGGGAGGGAGAGGTGGCCAAGAGAAGCAGCATAGCTATCTAGTTTTAGCAGGTATTTGAGTGAGAGAAAGAGGTAGACTAAACAGCAGCACTGTCTCTTGCTATAATTACAGCCCCAGAGAGAAACCACCAAATGTTTAGTGCTTTATTTGCTGTAATGAGTCATTTACAAGCAGCACACCAGTGACAAAAACAGCAGTAATACCGGTGCAGTGCTCACCTCACTGGTCATACTGTAGGTAGCATACAAAGCAGAGTGCACTGAGAAGTAGCATCCTGGGGTGAAAACACAACAGCAGCTGCAGAGCAGCAGGGTGGCTGGATGGGGACAGAAGGGGACTGGTACCTGGACACTGGGGTAGTGGCTGTGTTAGAGGGAGAGGAGGAGGTGCTGGGACTTGAGCTGGTGTCCCTTTGATTGCTGGTTAAGGATTTGGGCCTGCTGCAAAAACATGCAAATCCTTTAAGGCAAGATGCTGATTGGGTTTGTGAATTTGTATGGACGGCTCAGTGGAGATTGTTATTTTGTTAATATGATACATATTACATGTCTGTGGAACATAATTTAATGTTTACTCGTGGATAGAAAAAGCTTGATGGATCAGGCTCTTACCTTGGCATGATGGCAGATTTTTCCCAGGGCTTTTCATTGATTTCTGTTGAAATATGATTCTATGTATTATTACAGTACATGGCCATAAGATAAAATAAATGTATTTGTAGTGTCTGTCTGTTTTACCCTTCATAGAATACAATGCTATGTTGTGGTGAATAGAAAGAAGATATGGTGGTATATGAGGTATTGTTCTGAAATTAAGTCAATGTTGTGGTTCTTGACAAATAATAAATGTATACAATATACTACACACTACCCTTGCTGCCATAACAAAGTAGCACATTTTATTTTCTTGTGACATTGAAATGTATTTTTCACAGTATTATGCAGTGTGACAATGAGAAGATACAGCAAAATCCACTTATTTGACCATATTACAGTCCTTTAGGAGGAGTGAAAATAACATTACTCACCACCTGGTCCTGAGGATTTTGTCATTGGGGAGTCAGAATCTTCCTGTAGTCAAGTACAGACATACCAGAGTTATCATCCACCCATATCTTAAATTGTACTGCTCATTCTACAAATACTACAAATCCCCAAATCATGAAATCATTGACAGGAGACTTACACTGCAAGGTTCTTCCTTTTTTGCAGCAGGCTTATCAGCAGCTTTCCTCCTATTTAAAATTGTTGTATTATAGAGGTTCAGAAGTCCCCAATATCAGATCATCACAGACATATCTGTTTTATGTTTCTTAAGTAATAACTTACCTCCTAGCAAGGATGGCACTCATTTCTCCCATTAAATTGCCTCCTCCACCTCCACCAGATGAGGATGCTGGTTTGGGGCTTGGGGCTGCTGCTCCTCCCTCATCCTGGATACACAAAAACACAGTTAGCTCCAGTCACTATGTTCAAGAGAATTTTGGTCCACTGATCAGCCTATTCAGGCTGTCACTGATGAGAACATGGACACCAAAATTATCTATCATTTGTGTCCCAAGCTACTGTGTATCTATACACAGTATTGTACAGCAGAACATATGTGCATCAGGGTAATAATGTTAGCATATAAATAATAATAATAATAATAAAGCATATATCCATCTTACCCTTTTACGCAGTTTGGCTCCTGCCAGAGCTGCAGCCAAGTTATTTGCCCCTCCACCACCTCCACCACCTCCTCCTCCCCCAGCAGGGGGAGGGGGTGGTGCAGGTGGGACCATGCCCCCAGGAGGAGGTGGTGGAGGTGCCGGTGGGCATGGTCCCGAGGAGGGGGGTGGACCTGGAGGTGGTGGGGGTGCTGGTGGAGCTGGTGGAGCAGCTGGTGGGGCAGGAGGAGCAAGAGGGGCAGATGCAGCAGCTGAGGCCTGCCTCTCTCGCTCCAGACACTCTCTCTCCTGATGTTCTTGCCTCTGACGCTCCAGCCTGGATGGACATCGACAAATAATTTAGAATTTAGATGTGTAGGGTTATGTGATGTGTGGAAGCTGCTAGTGGTGAAAAACCAGCAGCTTTTGAAAGCTGTTTTCTATTTATGTTTGGATTTTGCCACAGCTGAGATGAGTGTGTAACAGTGTCATCACCATCAATTAATTGATGGTGATGAATTTATGACTCACTGTTGTTTGTGAAGAATAAAGGTCAAACACACACTGGTTTCAGCTTCTTAAATGTGAGGATTAGTTGCTATTGTCAGTATTATGACATTGTCAAATGAATATTTTTGTATTTTGGACTGTTGGACAGACAAAACAAGCAATTTGAAGATGTTAGTGTATTTGGGAAACTCTGTTTTTGTTTTTCACTATTTTCTACCATTTTATAGACTAAATGAAAAATAATAATTGTCAGATTAATCATTAATGAAAATAGTAATTATTTGCAGCTTCAGTATCATTTATATAATCAACAGTACCTTTTCTGCTCTTCCAGTTCCTGTGCTGAGGGTCCATTCTGAGCAGAGCCTGAGCAAAAAGAAAAATCGAATTATTGTCATGTGTAATTGACAAGTGTGTTCCTCTGCATCCAGCATATTTACAGTATAAGAAAGCAGTAGATGCAAGCAGGGTTGTAGTAGAGAGAAAACCCAACTTAACTCACATTAATTTTGACAGCATACATTCATAGTTTACTTTGTAATAGGTGTTTTCTAAATAGATAAGTACTTTTGATGCAAATTCTGGAATGATGATTTACAATGATAGCTGAAATACGTACTTTGTCACTGACTGGAGATAATAGTTTAAATGCTTTTTTATTGAGCACCACATCACTCAACATGTATAATGAATTTATCTTTAAACCATATGTCATTGCCATTTATATTATAACAGTCAAATTCATAAATGTAGAGGGACTATAACAACAAGTAAAACAACTGCAAAATCCTCTGATTACACTGTCAGTTTATAAAGATCACAGCATGAAAAGAACAGAAACGCTTCACACAATACTGGATTTGGCTCTCTTGCATTGCTGTGTTTACCTGCACCCGCCGCTGCATTGAGAGTCTCTAAAGCATGCATCATGGAACTGGCAAAAAGTGCAGCATCCTCCTTACTGCCAAAGTTCAGCCCCCACACCTGTTTAGGATCCCGCCATTGGTGGAAGTTTGGTGTGGCTTGGTTATACTTCATCCCTTTGATAATGGGACAGTTGATCACCACCTGGCATTAACAGGAAGTGCATGATAGTGATTGGATTGAGAATTTGAGACTCAAATAACTTACAATGTCATAATGCCATTCAATGCAAAAGTCAGACAGGCTAGAGGTGAGTTCATATGTTTGATGCTGCTGTACATAAGGTGTACATCATAAATCTGTATAAGTTTGAAAAGAATACAATGCAATGAAAATACACTAGATGGTGATGATCCTGTATTGTTCAAAAGGAGCACAGAGAATCATCTTTCCCCTCTATGAAGAAGTAAATTGAATGCATCTGATTGTAAAAAGCAAATCACCATCATATCAACATATGAGATCTGACCATCATTTAAGCACTGTGAAAAAGATTAGTAGCCTCTAGTAGCCACAGTTATAAAGCACAAGTTAGATGAGGAAGCGAGAAGCCAAGATGAGGTACCAGACCTCAGCAATAATACACAGGACATTTTCAAAGAGTTGGAACAAGTTGTGATTTTTCTCACTTATTTCTGTGGGATAGCCGTGCATTGTAAACTAATATCTGGAAATTATCAGCTCATAGCAAAAGATAGGTCAGACAAAATTTCTTCAGTTGTCCAACAGTTTAAGAGATTACTATGCTTAGAGTTTATAATTTCACAGAAGGTAATGCACCAAAAATGGGCCCCTGTCGGTCAGAACTCAACAAACTTGAAATCTGACTGATGAATTTACAGAAACAATAGCTACACCGACAAACTACGTTGCTGAGTTCATCATTCAGATGTTTTAGGGAAGTGAATTACAGGCAAACTGAATATTTACAGAGGTCGATTTTATGTTACCTTCAACCAGAGTGACTGCTCTATATGTGTAAAACCAGAACACATGAAGGTAACTATCTGTTTGGCTGTATTTGTGTGTGTGGGTGTGTGTGTGTGTGCATGCGTGAGTGTGTGTGTGCATGTTGCCCTGTACCTGCTGGTCAGCCTGCAGTTTGCGGCCCACCACTCTGAAGCTGTTGGCCACAGAGTTGTGATAGATCTGGACACGACTGAAGGAAGGATTGTCAGATCCCGCCGGCACCCAGCGCTTGGCGGTGTCATCATACAGCATGACTGTTGCCCTCACCTGGCAGATACTGGACTCACTGTTGGAAGGAGAGGGAATAGGGATGGATGGAGAAAAGGATGGTGGAAGAAAAGATGAGATACAGGGTACCATGGGGTGGAAGGAAAGTGTGTAGCTTGATATGTTGCATACACCTGGCTCTAAAGTGCTAATCATGAATATTCATGTTTTGTTCCTAAGTGTACAGAGTGTTTACTGCTGCTGTGTTTCTGCACTGTACTTCCCACAGAGATCAGGTTTTTGTGCCCTGACATGTTGGGATATAGGCTCAGGATAAGCAAGTATAAATAATTGATGAATAGATGACAAGCTTTTGTTTGTTCGGGCACAGAGACTACAATTGTTCACGTTACTGTTTTGTTTTTTATGGAATAAAAATAGGGTTATAAGTATTGTTGCTGTCTATCACCATATCTGAAACATTTTGTATGAATACATTCAAATGTGTGAATGTGGAAAAACCTTGTGATCAAATGAATTCAAATGTTTGAATGTGTAAAAAATATCTGAACAAATAGATTTAATTTTTGAATCCATAAGGAGATCTGTAGCTGTGCATGACATTTTGTGAACAAATAAATTTGTGAGTGCATAAAGAAGATTTGCACAAAGGTTTGCCATTACACATCAGGTTTACAGTTGCACATCTATCTGTTTGTGGGTGAAAAAAGTTCACACAGAGCTCAATTGTATGTGTGAAGTTTACAGCTACGAATCAAATCTATGAGTACAAATAAAACCTGTGAGTACAAATACTTTTGTTCCACTTTTGAAACTTCCTCCTGAATAGCCAATGGGGATGCTCTGAAACGCTGGGGGCTTGTCTGCTGAAGGTGCTGAAGGCATGTGCCATCTGGACAATTTCTCAACTTAACAATGCTCATGCTGAACTCCCATATAAAAATACACAATTTGAAACAGACCTTGCTTGTAGGTGTAGGACAAGGAACATGGATGATATTTTAAAAATAAAGTTACATTAGGAGCCACTGTTTAAAAAGGCACATATTTTGTTTATATTAAATGACTAGTTATCAAGAAATCCATCTCTCATCATGTTAAATTGTTGTTTTTTTCAATGGAGTTCGGTGGTGACGTTACTCACTTCCCTGCTAAAAAGTCCTTTGCAGCTTCATTTTGGCCATCACCCTTGGAGCAAAAGCCTCTCATGCTGTGCTTTTTAGTGAAGTGCTGCCCAGCAAATGCCCTTGCTCTGCCTGGGACCTATTTCAAACCCAGCTGAAGTGTCCGTTGACAGGTAGAGTCGGTGTTAAAACGGCACTCTGACTTCAGCACCGACTGTTTTGCTGGGAGGTCCCGGGCAGAGGGAGAGTATCTGCCGGGCAGCACTTCACCAAAAAAAACACAGCGTGAGAGGCTTTTGCTCCAAAGTTGAGGGCCAAAATGAAGCTATGAAGGACTTTTCAGCAGAGAAGTGAGTAACGTTAACACCGAACTCCACTGAAAAAAATGACAATTTAACATAACGATGATTGGTGATGGATCGCTTGTTAACTTGTTGTTGTTAAGTTCAGAGGCTCAGAAGCTGTTCATTTGGGGCATGCTTTCAGCGCCTTCAGTGGACATGCCCCCAGCATTTCAGAGCATCCCCATTGGCTATTCAGGAGGAAGCTCCCAATGTCGGACAAAAATATTTGTACTCGTAGGTTTGATTTGTACTCGTAGATTTGATTTGTAGCTGAGTTAATACAACTGAGTTCTGTGTGAACTTTCTTCACCCACAAACGGATAGATGTGCAACTGCAAACCTGATGTGTAATCGTAAACTTTGTGCAAATCTTCTTTATGCACTCACACATTGGAAATTCATTTGTTCACAAAATGTCATGCACAGCTACAGATCTCCTTACAGATTCAAAAATTAAATCTATTTGTTCAGATATTTTTTGCACATTCAAACATTTGAATTCATTTTATCAACACGTTTTTCCACATTCACACATTTGAATGTATTCTTACAAAATGTTTTCACACATTCAAATATGGTGATACTCAGTTACAAAACATATGATCCTAATTGTATTACATCGTTTTTACAATTGCAAAGAATGGTACTTTTTTTTGCATGGCTGATGCAACTTTACAGTATACATCACAGAAATTAATCAGAAATTCTTCAATAGACTTTTTCCTGTTTGTTTCACCATTTTTGCATTGAGTAATTCCAAATGCACAAAATGAAACTAGAGTAATTTCAGTAATGCAATACAAAACTATACATATTCACTATATATACGCGTGTATACAACACTATATGTGTATAATATAGCTACAGATATAGAAATACAACAGTGCTAGTCAACCCTGTCTTCTGCATTTGACCACAAGTTCTCATCAGAAGAATTCTTCTGTGGGGTTTAGGTAGAAGGAAAAGTGACAGCATGCTGGAACGTGCTGTAAACTACTCTGTGACTGTAAGAGAATGTTGGAACAGCACATTTTGCTACTAAATCACAAAATGTTCTGGATTCACCTCACCTGCCCTCTTTCTTCACCTACACAAACGTGAAACTTTGATCCATGACTTCATCACATCCACAATTGACTACTGCAACAGCATTCTTCATCCAAAATCCTAAATAAACTCCAGTACATCCAGAAGTCTGCTGCTTGCCTGCTCACCCATTCCCACTCCCGTGACCACATCACCCCTGTCCTCCAGAACCTCCACCGGCTCCCTGTCACACAACAGATCCAGTTCAAAGTCCTTCCCCTCACTCACAAAGCCCTCCATAACCAGACCCCACCGACCTGCTCCACCAACACAATCCCTCCCGTAGCCTCCACTCCTGTGATGCCAACCTCCTGTCTCCACCACTCAGGACCAACCACTGTACCTGGGATGACAGAGCCTTCTCCATAGCTGCCCCCTCCCTCTGGAACTCTCTCCCCAAACACATCCAAGACTGCGCTGATCTGTCCATGCTCAAATCAATAATCGAAACTGACCTTTTCAGAACTGCTTTTAAGTTGTGATTAATGATGTGTGTATTTTCTATGCTATATGTTTTTTGTTTTTAGTCTATGATATATGATTTTAGTGTGTTGTTTTTGAATGATCATTTTAACTTATGTAAAGTGTCTTTGAGTACCCTGAAAAATGCTCTATAAATAAAATGTATTATTGTTATTGTTAAAAGAGATCCACAGTTTAGACCACATTGTCTTCTGTTGTGCTAACTGTGTGAAGAGAAAAAGTGAACTCAGTTTTGAGAAATACGTGTTAGCAATTGTAAAAAACTGTAACTTCCCATTTCTTCTGTTTACATAAAGACCTACCAATGTAAAAATGTTCCATAACAAGCAAAATCTTGCATTCCAAATAAAAGTCAGGAAGTGTTATCAGTAAAATGTAAATCACTCATAGAGGAGTCCTGTCAGTATTATTATTTTTATTATTATATTATTTATTATATATTATATTATTTGATGATTGAAGTACTCAAGTAAAGTTCAAATGACTCAAAATTGTACTTGAGTACAGAACTTGAGTAAATGTATCTCTGGGGATGTATATACATGGTTGGCAAAAGATATTTCATATGCAACCAGACTATTAATTTGAATGTTTTTATGAACAAAAGTAAGGAAATAGTAAATAAAGTTACGTTTGCAGGAGTACTGCAGATAATTATTTCCATACTCTATGAGCCGTTGTTGTTTTCAGTCTACTTGTTGTTGCAAAGTCTGTAGCCTGTGGGAAATCTTTACTTCCTGTCAAAAAGGTTTTCATGTTTTGACCACTTCCTGTGCTCAGTGCAATGCTGCCTAATATGGACTGCTTTATTCCTCCTGTCAGTGATATACAGTAACTCCTCTCATGAGCACTCAAAAGCTTTTTAAGGGTTTAATAATACATTTTTTCTACAGCAAACACAGACCACCAGCAGTAATACTTCCATTTTATGTGTGAAAACTGTAAAAACAGAACACCTGCAGTGAGCTCCAGATGCTTGCAGACAGCAGGAAATGTACTCAGAACTAAAGAGCTTGCTTGGCAAAGTCAAGTGTAGAGTTGATAGGAAGCAGTACTGTGCTGCATATTTCAGTTATTCATGCATGAGATGTTTAACATGCTTTGGAAGATCAAAAAAACAGTTTTAAGTGGGTTAAAGTTGTTATCAATGTTATTAGAAAATTACTCACCCCATATTTCAGTAGTAGTCAGTATCCAAAGTTTCACTTGCTTTTACACAATCTGTTTCTTCTGATCAACTTAAATCACTCCTTTCTCCCTCTCATAGGTATATTTGTTGCCTATTAAATCAAGCCTGCTGTCATTCTCTCCTGCACACCACCATCGCTCTCTGTCATGACATTGTTTGACGCCAACCACTTGCACTTCTGCCTTTGTATTCTCATTTCCTAGACATTTTTTTTCATTCTTCCTGTTCTCACCTCTTTCACTCGCTCTTTTTTAATTCTCATTTTCACACCTCCCCTTTTTCCGTCTCCCTGTGGCACAGCTTTGATTTTTGTCTCAGCTTTCTTTTTTCCGTCATACAAGTCTGTTTATTTGGGGAGGGGGGCAGTTTTTATTACAGTTGGTGCCTGGCTGTATGTGTATTTGTGTGCATATGTGTGTGTGTGTGTGTGTGTGTGTGTGTGTGTGTGTGTGTGTGTACTGGGGAGTGAAGGACGACAAGATTCCCTCCACTTGCACACTGGTCACAAGTCTTCATATAATTATTTAGACTACTTCAGATAAGGAGTTGGAAGTGTTGCTACATCACATGAAGGGGTTCTGTGCAAGTTCTCTGCTGCATGCAAGACAATCAGCAGGTGTTGCTGTATGTTATGGCTCAATGCAAACAGTTATTCTTGTTCTGTATTGATTAATGTGATAGCTGTATAATCCAACAGCAGTAGTATTTAACTCTGAAAGTGTTAAAACTGGTTTAGTAACAGTGGTGGCAGTAGGACTGGATGTAGTGGTAGTAATAGCAGTGGTAATAGCAGGTGCAGCAACATTGCAGTTACAGTGGTAGTATGTACTGTAAATGTAGATTTTGCAGTATCAGGGCCAGGCGTGAAGGGGGGGTTGAAGTTTAGTGGAAGCCACATCAAATGTTCTGAGTCATCCTAAAAAGAGGGAACTGCAAAATGCAAAATTTCCTCTGTGATACTGTTGAGGATACCATTGAAAGTATCAAACATATTCAGTCATCGTGTTTTAGTTTATTCAAAGATAAATTACAGATGTAGTTGTGTTCATGCTACAAAATGTAGGGCTGAACACAGAGTACATGTTACTCTCTAACAAAGTGTGTTCTCCGTCAGTCTCAGCAATCTCACAGCAGTGCTAACTACCTCTTCACTTCCTTGTAGAAAGAGCAGCGTTGCTGTGGTAGCAGTGAAAGAAGAACTGTGAACTCCATTATTTTTGCTACTATGAGAGTAAATAAATATTAGTTCAGAGGAATGAGGAATATATATCGGTAAAATAAGCAAATTGTCATCTCACCTCATGTGATTCCCATTGGTTATGCAAAAAAGATTTTCAGCCAGCATAGACTTGGATGAGGCCAGTGCATTTGAGAGGCTTGTTACACAGGGGTAAAGAACTTAACAATGACAATGCTATTTTACATTTTATGGCATATATCATAAGACAGATGTGTTGTGTTTTATTGTTCATTTAAATATATCAGAAACATAAAATGGCATACATATGTCGCATAGAAAAGTTCCATTTGCATCTAAAAAAAATTAAAACCTCATTGAATTCTCATATGCAAAAATATCTGGTATGAACTGTCTGAGATGTCAGAAATATATCTATGCTGTTGGGTGTGTATTTGTACATGTATATTTAGCATGTGTGCGTGTCAACATGTAACCTTGAGTTGCATCTTGTCAGTAAATAGCTATGTCCCTTTAATAGTCATCCAGCCACATCTAAGTGTTGTTCATTTCCTCTTACCTCTCCTGATTGCTCTGCAGTTCCCCATTCTACTAATGTCTCAATACCAGGCAAAGTCTGCACCAGCACATAGCTGCATACATTATACCATATGTGACCATGCAAATGAACACATTTGTCAGCATATCTTGCCAAAATCGATCCGTTTTTCACAAGGAGAATCTGTTAGCAGGTTGTTAGCATGTGCATGCTTATGTGTCTGGGAGCATCTGTGTATTCTTTTCATGATCCTTGCAGCTCAACAATATTTACTTATTAAATCCTGTACACTGTTTTACCTGTATACACTGGAGGCATCCAATATTATGAATTTTTGCTCTAACATTAAGCATCTGGCATATTGTATATAGTGTCTGGAGTATTTTGATGGCAACAGCAGGAATTTCAAGAATGCTAATGTTACTTGAGGTTTCTGTGCTCCTAACCTGTACTACATGCTTTGGACACTCACTCACTCATGACCTGCAAGTCTGCAGTTATTAGTGTTACTAGTGGCTATTTCTCTTTGGTTAGCTAGCTAGAGCTCACATGTCTATCAATGTGAGGTGTGTAGAAAAAAAGTGCAATGCGTAAATTCACCACTAAAAAGTACATTTACTAGTTTCCAGCAAGTTGATTCATTTTTTTAACACTGAAAATGTCTATATATTAGCTATTATAACCACAAACCCATAATCATGAGCCTCAAACCAGCAACATGCTAAAATGGCTGCATGCAACAGATTTTCCGTTACTGCCACTGGACACAGTAATAACTTCAGGTCCGCACTATAAAGATGGTCACACGTTGCCATACTCAGACGTATTAAAACTGGTAAGAGGATATGATGAAAAACAGAGAATACAACAATACTGTATGCACAGAGATCAAACTGATATGAGTCCTCCCATTCTTCCAAGTCCTGGTAAACCACCTCCACAAATGTCACAGTAATATTTCAGTATTGGAAGTAGTCAGTTTAATGTAATAGTTGAATTTGAAATTGTAATCACTGAAAAAAGTAATCTGTAGCATGTTACTGCTCAACACTGGAGCTGATCATACTAATATATACAGTATCTGTGCATCACATCCCCTGGTTTGGAAACATGAGCCTGGTCCTGATGATGTAATTATCACTGGAATGAGTGTTCATGGAACCTGACTCTCCTCTAGAGGGCCACTTTGGATAAGTCGACTGTTGCTGGAACCATTAATGTAAGACAGTGTCTGCTGCTCTGTCAGAGGGAGAGTCTCTTTAGCAGCTTGGCACACTGATTGCACAAACCTCTACCTCACCCAAGCGTATCATTGTATATAAAACCAAAGATAAAAACTGTTGGTGCTAAAGACAACAGAATCATAACTACAGTTAAAGCCATTCTTTCACCGTACATATTTATAAGTATTAGTATGTGACATATACATCTACAAATCTAGTAACACATTCGCCTGGCAGCAGCACACATATGATCAGCGAAACTGAACCCAAACTTACAGCAATATGAAATTAGTGGATCTGATATGATTTGAAAAAAACATACCAAATGTAGTTTACAGAACTAAAGTTGTGCTATGGTGCACTTACACTTCCCTTTGCCAATTACTTCTAGTAGCCTTTAATCAATCAAAGGACTGATGAGTAAATATAACAGTAAACTGTTTTCTATAAAAGTATGACACTGTTGGAATAGAAACAGTGGAATAGAAACTCCACTGTAGGTTGCTTTAAAACAGAATAAGCACAAGTCGAATCCTACAGCTTTTACCTCATGGCTAGGTAATCCAAAACTCTTTTCCTACAGGCAAGATATCTAATGGCAGCTTTTAGTCAGAAGGCAGAGATGAGATGATAGTATGATCCACACTTAGCCAATCAAATCAGGCATACTATCAGGCTGTGTTCAATTAATCAGAGAGGCACTGAGTGCACTGGCTCTGCTGTGTAAGGGGAGGGGATCTGAACAATAAGGGTGTGGCTTCCACAGTAATTGCTCTTTTACTTTATATATTCAATGTAAAGTTTAAAGTGGATTCACTTCAGTCAGCCTGAATGCATGATTTTGTATCAAGGTTGCTTTGACAAAACATCACTTTATAAACAAACCAAACCTCAGACCACTTTAAATGAGTCAAAACCAGAAATCAAGCTCAGTGCTCTTTGCATTGGCAATGTGTTCTGTCTTTTAAGAAGACTTTGACACACCATGCAGTCACACTGTAATCAGATTGCTGCTTTTGGAGGTTTGGGATTGAATTGTTTCTGGGCAGATCAGGATGCATTAGATGAGAAACAGCATGCTTATCCTGAAAATGCTCCACACATCACAAACCCAAGATATAGTCAGGAGGTTTATTTGGGACTTCAACTTGTCAGGAATTTTTGTATTACAGTATTTTCTATTTAGGTACAAGTTCCTGAAAGGTGCTAGATAAGAACAAGGATGTAAATAGAACTGCAATAAATAAATAAGTAAAATAAATCTCTTGAATATACACAGTACATACAGTATGTACACTTCAGATATACAGTACATTGTACATTCACACATCCATTCCTGCATATTCACACCTACATGCACATGTTCATACATACTGTATGTACATACTAACTACTAGTTATATGCATACATAAAGTAAATAAAGTAAAAAGCGAGCTTGCTGGTAAACCTACAGACATTCAAAGGTTGTACCTTAGAATGCTTGTAGGTTATATTATTGGACTGGTCAGTATTGCACATAAAACTTATTACACACATGTGAAGCAGTAACATAAAAAAGGTGTGTGTTGGAGGGGTGCGGGTCTTGATAGACCTGTAGCGGCTTCCAAAGGGGAGCAGGGCAAAAAGATGGTGGCCAGGGTGGGATGAGTTTTTGATGATGTTTGTGGCCTAGCGGAGGCACCAGGTGTTGTAGATGTCCTCCAATGTAGGCAGTTGTGTGTTGGTGATTTTCTGGGCTGATTTGATGACTCTCTGAAGAGCCCAGCAGACATACCACACCGAGATGCAGTAGGTGAGTGTGCTCTCTTTAAAGATATAACAGTGTTTATTAAAAAATAACAAAGTAAACAAAGTTAGCCGATGCTTTGATCAATAAATCACTATCCTAAAATCTAATTCTACCTAAGCAATAACAACAGCAACTATGTACAGTGAAAACACACGCAAGCCAGAGCGTGTGTGTGTGTGTTTGTGGGCAAGAAAGTGGATGTGATCTGAGAGGATGACATCGTGCAAGATTCAAGATGGCGGACGCGATCTTGTGTGAAGGTGCCACACGATCTCAGGGATGGTGGACGTGATCTCGGGAGATGAATTCACGCAATAATCAAAATGGTGGACGTGACTACTGCATCTCTGTGCTCTACACTCACCTGAGTCAGTATGTGTCATCAAATTACACATGTCTGATGATAGATGACAAGGTGCAGAGCATTGCTGTGTCCAACGTTATCTGTCCACCAGATGTGCAAAAGGGTGCGAGTGTTGTGTATGTGTGTGTGTGTGTGAGTGTTAGTAACAAGAGAGAGAGAAAGAAAGGAGAAAAAACGTCGGCTCACGGCGAAGTTCAGCGACCATGGGGGAGAGAGCAGCAGTTGCTTTGTCCACAAAGAGCATGCGTATGGACGGCAGTCTGTAACACGTGCTGGATTGGAAACAAGTCCATCCCCATAGACCCCCATGTTAAAATGCCCAATTTTACAGCAGAAATAAACATGTTAACAGCTTGGTACAAAAAACAGTATTGTTCTCTATAGCTAATTTTTATATAAATCACCCATTTCAATTTTATTAAAGCTTAAAGTTTTGCATAATTAAGGGCATGGCCACTTTGAGTGACAGGTGGGTGCCGTCACAGGCAAGTCGCTACCACAGCAACAACGTTGATTAGGTAACATAACCATGGCGTAACCCCAGACTCAGAGTGTAGGTATAGCCATAGCTAGTTGCTATTTCAGTGTGTTTTTAGTTCATGAAAGTTAATTGTAACATTTTGGTTACCTAAAAAAGTCTTGTTCAGCGTTTGGTTGTACTAAAAGACCCTCTGAGGAGTTGGATGTTCAATTTTTCTGGTAAGTACATTTTGTTTTAATGGCTTTAAGCCTGTTTTTGCTAGCGAAAATTAGCATTAGCATTAGCATTAGCACAGGTAATCATAGACTGTAAATGCACCATGCTAACCAAGCTAGCAGCTAGCGTTAGGGTCAGCTCCACCCTCTCGTCCAAACATGGTCACTTCTTGCTCCAAAAATCCAAGATGACGGTCCCAATGCCAAACTCAAGGCTTCAAAATGGGAGTCCACAAACCAATGGGTGATGTCATGGTGGCCATATCCATTATTTCTTACAGTCTATGGTATTTAGGTTAGTTGTGAGGCCATTTCATTCATCCAAATTGTACTTTGTTGCAATTGTTAGACTTAGAAGATGGCCTTGTGAGTATTGAGAATAGCAACCCTCAGGTTCAACATTGTTTAACCAGGTTTAATCATATTGTGATGTGTTGTAATACTATTTCATTTATATACATTGTTTGACCTTGAAGATGGCCTAGTAGCCTGCAACCTACCACAATTTTAGGCTACATAATGTTTTTATAAATATAACTTCAAATATGAAATTCTTCTAAAAATCATTTCCTCTCCTGATCCACCCAGTTATATACTGTTTTTTTCTTGATGCATTATTGATTTTCATAGCATCCTCAATCTAACTAATCTAGACTAGCAGGTGACTGTTTCTTAATCCAAGAAGTTAGGTGATGTAGAAATGCTGGAAATTTGTTTTAAATTAAAAAAATTTTCTGGGGGAGGACCCCCATACCTCCCCACCAATTACGTATCTTTCCAAATTTGCTCCTGCATTTTAAAACATAACCAGGCGTCCATGGTGAGGAGCATGGTGAGAAGATCTTTCTTTCTCGCACACAAGTGTACACACACTTCCGCATCAAACTTGTGAGAGAATGGCAGAAAGGAAACGTAGTGTGGTGTGGTGCTACTTTTCACCTGTAGATAAAAATACAGCAAGATGCACTATTTGTGACAAGAAAGTGCCACACAGTAACCTCTTCAAACATTTAAGAACACACCCTGAAAGTTAAGTTAGTTAAGTAAGTTAAGTGAGGCTGAACAAAAATAAGAAGATGCCCATACATCTAAGTCTCCTGCACCACCCTCTATCTGACAAAAGAAAGGTTTAAGAACATTAGGAAATCTTTATGAACAATCAAAATGAAGTAAATAAAATGCCAAGATCTTTCTGTTTGGATTTCTGAAGAAATGTCAGAAAGCAAGAAAATTAATAAGGGTTTTTTTTTCTGAACATTGCTGTCAGGAAGCCTAAATAGTTGGATATGTAGAAAGTGGAAGTTGCTCTGGAAAAATCATGGCCTATTTAAGAAGATTAAAAAATCTTTAAGAAAGTGTGCAAATGTGCACGTTTTATGTTGTTAGTATTTTGATTTATTTTATTCATATTTATATTATAATTATTTATTTATTGTATTATTTAATCATAGTATTTCTGTAAAATACTGGACATTTTTTATACTTATTAGAACAAATATTTTTATTTAATTGTATTCATATTTGCTCATAATTGGTTATTAATGGCTGGTATGTGTCATGCATTTACCTTTAAGTGTAATGATCTTTTTTTTAAAATTGACCATTATTTTGAAAAATCACATATCCATTTAAGAAATGATCAGTATCATTATCATATCAAATTTAAAAAGTTTGGTATTGCCCATCCCTACCTGGTGCTAAAATTGTGGATGTTATGCAGCAGATCCCGTCTCTGATCAGTAAACATCTATATGTCCACAGTGTTATTATTCATGTCGGTATGAACAACACCACCAAGCAGCAGTCTAAGGTTTTAAAACGGGATTTTAACTGTCTTTTGAACAAACTCAAAAACTGTGGAAAGTCCGTCCTTTCCTTTCGTTGGGCTGAGGTATCGGACGTTTTAGTCGGCTGCTCTCTCTGCACACATGGCTGCAGTCAGTCTGTCCATCACACTTTTTTTTTTTTTTTGGTCTTTTACTTACAATTTTAATCTTTTTGGGAACGTTCCTTTTTCAGCAGAGATGGTATCCACCCCAGCTTCCATGGCACACTACATTACTACAGCCTTATGTCACTATATGCTCCACAACAGCTCTGGGGGCTCATTTGTAACCACTGCGTACACACAAAACAGGGCTTGAAAGAGGCGTACGCCAATTCCCACACAAAAGTTGTGATCTATAAAAACAAACTTGACGGGAGAATGTGTGCACCTGTATGGAAACTCTGACCCATGCGTAACGACCATTATGGAGACAGGGGAAATTGGTGATGCAGGTGGTGAGGTGGTGAATTGAAGCCATACTGTATAATGATGTCTCTCACACATTTAATTTCACTTAATATCAAATGTTAATTATAGATCCACTTTATCATAAACATTCAAACCAGCAGTGTTATCTGTACTTGCGCTTGTAGTGAGCCATAACTATAAGCACCTTTCAGTTTCAAAAGATATAAGCCAACTCAAATCTTAAATCAAAGCCAAAAACTGATTGGTCCAGTGAAAGAAACATATGCATATCAATATTCACGAATACTTTTGCATCGACCATTTATGGTTGATGTGGGCGTGTAGAGGGCTGGATATGAAGCTGATCCACATGCATACAATTCCAGATGGACTGTGATTTAAAAAGGGAAAAATAGGTGCATTCATATGTATACACAGTTTTATAAATCTGATCATTTTTTTGGTGCATGCCATTTTCGGCTTTTGTGCACATGTACACTTTTAGTGTGGATCCTATGCATTGTTTTTAAAGACCCCTGGACTACAAACCGGTCACTGATTACTCTTCTTCGCCCCCAGTGACCTCTTCGCCTCCTGTTTTTACTACTAGCTGGCCCTACCTTTTTATGACACTCCCCTTGGTTTTAGTGGTCCAGTAGTAATGAGTCATAGTCGGCTTGACTATCACTGGACTAACCACAGGAGTTTTGATATTAATAACTTGATCATGATTTGGGCTGTTTGCTTGTCACAGAAGGAAGCAAATCAAAGGGTCACAAAGCTGGATTCAAAACAAAACCTGTTACTATGTTCACCACTTATAAACAGTGCCACTTGTGGTTCTGGAGGTTGTGACTCAAATTCGGAGGAAACTCAGAATGTTGATTTTAGCATGCAAAACTTCTTGCAAGGGTATTTGAATTGTTCATATTAAAGTGTGTAGTATTATATCCAAAATGGACTTCATTATAGTCTTGGCACAACAAACTGACCCTGACATTTTTCTGTTTTCTGAGACATGGTTGTCAAACAAAGTTAAAGATGCTGATATTTGTCTTGATAACTATGATGTTTTTCAATGTGATCTGCCCACTAAGGGAAGAGGTGTTTCCATTTTTGTGAAAAGTTTATCTGTCTCTGTTGTTACCTCTGTATCTAAGCCGAAATGTTTTGAACTCTTGGCCGTAAGTGTTTGTCTGGGTAAAAATAATACTGGAAAAGTACTAGTTATTGGGTTTTATCGTTCACCCTCTGCACCTACGTGTGCAATCATAGATCTTTTATTTGATTTGATATCCAGCTATGAAAATTCAGAACTTCTTATCCTGGGTGATATGAAAATTAACTGGTTAACTAACGCTTCTGATAATCTAAAAAATAATCTCACACAGTTTATTTCTTCCTCTACTCGGCCACATCCAAAAAATGCAGAAAAGGCCACACTTCTAGATATTATTTTAACCAATAGACCTCAACATTATAAATCTAGTGGTGTTTTTTCCTCTCAATTTCAGTGACCACTGCCCAACAGCATGCATCCGTGAAACAAAATTACAAAGATCCAAACCATGTATCACTGCCAAAAGGAATTTTAAACACTTTTCTGAACAAGCATTTTTGTTTGATTTGTACTATAGTGATATTGGGTTTACCATGGCAATTCCTGATCCACACTTGGCCTTAGATCTTTTTTATAAAAACATATAATTCCAAAGTCAAAAACAGGAACAATCTTTGGTTTTGGAAATTGCTGAAATGTTACATGAAAGGGATGCTGCCTGGCGCAAAGCGCGAACAAATAAATCATCCTCACATTGGCAATATTTTCATCAACGTAATAGGTGTCTCACTGTTATTCGAAATTCATCTAAAAGTAAAGGAAACCCAGTAAATCTTTGGAAAATGGTTAAATCACTATCACATAACCTACATCATCCTTACCCAATGAAATTGTTAAAAAAAAAAAGTGATGTAGTCAATGAACACTTTATTTCTTCAGGTTATTTATTTGAAAATGCAGGATTTCCTCCCACTGTCTCTGATCATAGTGCACCTTGCTGGGCAAACAATTTAGGCACTCAGACCACTCAGATCATCAAATTTTTCTGAAACGCCTGGAATACATTGCATTTGATGAAAAATCATGTAATTGGTTTGGAAATTATCTCTAGAACACAGGCTGTTGTGGCTGATGGCTATCAGTCCAGCTTTATGTGTCACAGGGATCTATTCTAGGACCACTTTTATTCACAATTTTTAAAAATGACTTATGAGAAAATGTCAAAAACAGTACAATTCATTTGTACGCGGACAACACTATTTTCTGTACAACAGCGCCTTCTGTTGCCCAGGCAGTTCAAAAGACTTTTGATTTGCATTTTGCTTTCTGTGCTGTACAGCAAATTGTAATTGATCTTTAATTACTTTTAAACTCTGATAAAACAAAATGCATACTGTCTTCTAGAAAATTGACAGTTCCACTGAAGTGAATATTACTACCCTTAATGGGACAGCAATTGAAAGAGTATCCTCTTATAAATATCTTGGTTTCTGGCTTGATGACAAGCTGTGCTTCAAAAAACATATTGAAGTCCTTAAAAGCAAAACTGGCATTCTTGTATAGAAATAAGGCATGTATTATCCAGAAGCAAATTGTCAACCTTATCTGTTATGGACTACAGCGATGTAATTTATATGCACACTCCTGCCTCTACTCTTAAACCTCTCGATGCAGTCTATCATTCTGCCATAACTGGAGATGACTTTAGGAGGCATCATTGTATTCTATATGAGAAAGCTGGGTGGCAGTCGTTGGCAGTGAGAAGAGAACAGCGCTCCATTCTATTTATTTACAAAGCACTTATTGGAAAACATCCTGAATTTCTCACCTGTCTTTTTAACTATAGATCAATATCACACTGCACTAGGACCCAAAACTATTTGGTCATTGAAAATCACCATGTTAGTACTGACATTGGGAAACTGGCTTTTAAGTACTATGCTCCACACAAGTGGAACAATCTGCAGAAGCTTGTATAATTAGATAAGCTAATGCCTTTTAATCAATTTAAATCTCTATTGACTAGAGCAGTGTGAATGTACATGTTTTTGAATTGATGTTGATGTTGATGTCTTTGGCCTATTTGTTGTATAATCTATTGATACTGTAATTTTTGTGTGCTTTTATTGGTTTTATATGTACTTTTATTGCACTTTTGTGTGTATTTTGTGTGCTTTTATTTTTTTATATGATCTTTTATTGTTTTTATTGCTCTTTTATATGATTTGTTGTTGATGTATACTGTAACTTTCATGTGCTTTTATATGTGCTGTAATCAGGGTGTCCTTGTAAAAGAGACCTTGCTCTAAATGGCCCTCCCTGTTTAAATAAAGGTCTCCACTTTTGGAGCTGCATTTGCTGTTTTACAAATGGAAACACAGTTTCTGAGTGTACTGGTTCATTGATTGCCACAGAAAATGTGATCTTGTTTGGTTCATGGAAAAAGATGATTGCAACAGATGATCTCATGGGGAGAGCTGAAGGGGAGTCGTTCGTGCAGTAAGCCATACAGCACCACCCCCAGCTACCACACTGTCGTGGGACCGGCTGTGTAGCAGCAATGCTCAAACCATTCTGGGGAAGTGTACACTTCAGTCCCTAGAATACACAGAGACACACGGAGGGAAAGTTTAATGGTGAAGGACTGAGGTGAAGGCCAAGGACAGAGACAGTAAGACAGTAAGACAGTAAGACTAAAAGATGTTCTTCATAGTCTAAGGTAAAAAAAGAAATAAAAAAGCCTACCTTGTTCCACAGTATGCACTTCTTCTATCTGCATTGTGCCATAGCCAAAGTCAATGAATCTGACCCTCGGGACATCAGAACCTGTTTCAATAAGAATGTTGTCCAGTTTTATGTCCCGATGGAAAACTCCTTTTGAATGCATCTCCAAGGCTGCATCCACCAAGAGACATTCAGAGCACGGGACATAAATTCTCCATGAAACTTCAACTGATGAAAGACAGCAGGCAGCTTGACCCATGATGGGTATGGACACACACACACACACACACACACACACACACACACACACACACACACACACACACACAGACACACACACACACAGTTGTGTTTCCATCACTTCAGAGGACATTAGATTGACTTACATTCATTTCCTAGAGACTTATCCTAACCTTAACCATAACCACCACATGCCTAACCCTAATCCTTACCTTAACCTTAACATAACCCTAAACTTATCTTAACTTTAAACCAAGTCTTCACCCTAAAATTAATGATTATACGTTATGGCGACTTGCTTTTTGTCCCCATGAGGGAGGCGAGTCCCCATAACATGACTGTGTAAAGAGATTTACATCCCCACAATGTGAGGAATACCTGGACCACACACACGCACACACACACACACACACACACGCACACACACACACACACACACACACACACACACACACACACACACATCCAGCTAAAAGGCCCTTACATGAACATGTAGGAATCCGTTTGGTCAAAGTAATCGATTAAGTCCATGCAGGGGACAGGTCTCTCCAGAACCATAATTAATTCCTCATCCAGGTCGAACCAGTCCAGCAGGACTGGGGTTATATTGTTGGTTGTTGAATCTGGTCCAGGTCCTACTGCTATTAGCAATGCCACCTCCAGAGGAACATCGCTCATCTTCTCATTCAGACACAGTGAAATCAGGTAAAAGATGGAAAAAAACTCAATTTTGGGGTTTTATAAGTAACTCTAAACACCATGCGGCGCTTCAAATTAAAACTGCCACAGGTTTTACAGGTAGTGTATGCATGTGTTTACCTTGTGTAAAAAGAGAAATGTTAAAAAGAAATTAAACATTTAAATGAAGAATCCTCCTGTGGAATATGTTTTATAGCCACCTACAAGACACAAACAGATATTTAGTTTAGCTTTCACTACATATAGAATTAATGGATGAATTATAAATGTGTCTATGTGTATGTCTGTGTGTGCGTGTGTTTGCAGTGTGTGTACATGTAAGAAGCTTTATAGGCAGATTGTCGTTTCTGCAAAGTCCTGCAAAGACTGAAGCATAGCCTCCCTTACCTTCTCCTCATACTTGGCCTTAAATTTGGCTGCAGACACAGAATACAAATACATATAATGTGTTTTATAATGCTTGTGAAAATGTTTCATTGATTACACACTCACACTCAGACATGCACACTGTGCATGAGTCACATGTACATGCAAACGCAGCCAATTCAATCAAGGTAGCGTTATTAACAACTGGACCATGGGTCTCTGCTTTGGCGGGTGAGAATATTAACCCTGTATTCATCTATGCAATTAGAATTCCATTCATATGGAGAAAATAATTGTTAATTTGTGCTTTTGATTTAATAATTAGTGCTCTCAATTTAATAAATACCAGACTCTTCGCTTCACTTTTATGCTCCTGCGGGTATCATCCAGTTCATAAAAACTCAGGTTGTGGACATGGATGTATTATATATATATATATATATATATATATATATCAATGGGGTTGGGACCATCAGTTGTGTTGTGCAGAAGTCAGGTTACTACACAGCCGACAGCCCTATTGGACAACTGTTAAAATTCATATTATGGCAAGAACCAATCAGCTAACTAAAGAAAAACGAGTGGCCATCATTACTTTAAGAAATGAAGGTCAGTCAGTCCGGAAAATTGCAAAAACTTTAAATGTGTCCCCAAGTGGAGTCGCAAAAACCATCAAGCGCTACAACGAAACTGGCACACATGAGGACCGACCCAGGAAAGGAAGACCAAGAGTCACCTCTGCTTCTGAGGACAAGTTCATCTGAGTCACCAGCCTCAGAAATCGCAAGTTAACCCATCTCTGTGTTTCTGTGTAGTAACCTGACTTCTGCACAACACAACTGTTGGTCCCAACACAACTGATGGTCCCATCCCTATTGATAAAGCAAGAAATTCCACTAATTAACCCTGATAAGGCACACCTATGAAGTAAAAAAACCATTTCAGGTGACTACCTCTTGAAGCTCATCGAGAGAATGCCAAGAGTGTGCAAAGCAGTAATCAGAGCAAAGGGTGGCTATTTTGAAGAAACTAGAATATAAAACATGTTTTCAGTTATTTCACCTTTTTGTTAAGTACATAACTCCACATGTGTTCATTCATAGTTTTGATGCCATCAGTGACAATCTACAATGTAAATAGTCATGAAAATAAAGAAAACGCATTGAATGAGAAGGTGTGTCCAAACTTTTGGCCTGAACTGTATATATATATATATATATATATATATATATATATATATATGATGGTACAATGAGCATGCTACAGCAAGGGGGATCCAGGATGACAGGTCAGAGGGGAGATATCATCATCCCCTAACTCCGAGTACTGGGTACCAAGCCCCAACAAGCCCTTACACAGATTCCCCTAACACAAGGGCGAGTGACCTGAGATTGAAAATCATGACTAAGCCCCTGTAACTGATTACCAAGGCTAAGTGACAAAGTACCCTCTGAAAGTCTGCTAGAGGATATGAATGCAGCACTACACACTTTCCCTACTAGGACCATAACTGAGACCAATCAGCTGATATACACCACAGCAACAGTGGTCCTAGAGATGCTTGGCTACAAGATGAACACCATAAGCCACAAAGAGCATTACCCCCCATGGAGAAGAAGGCTGGAGGCCAAGATCAAGGCAACACAGAGAGACGTTAGTCAACTCTCAGAGCTACAGAAAGGTGTGGGGATGAAAGGGATTCCTAGAAAGTACAACAAGCTGTCTATGCCTGAGGCACTGGAGACTGCCAAGCAAAGGCTCATGGCTCTGGCTACCCACCTGAAGAGATACACAGGAGAAGCAGAAGCCAGGAGAACAAATAGGATGTTCTCCACCGAACCATCCAAAGTGTACTCTCAGTGGCAAGGTAATAACACGAGAACAGATCTACCCAGGGCTGAGACTGAACAGTACTGGAAGAGCATATGGGAGAAGGAGGCATCACATAACACCAATACTCAGTGGCTAGTGGATCTAAGAGCAGACCACAGCAATCTCCCAGAACAAGATCCAGTATTCATTACAATGGCAGACAACCAAGAGAGAGTGTGAGGTATGTAGAGCTGGACAGCACCGGGCCCTGACATGATCCACACCTATTGGCTAAAGAAACTAACTGCACTCCATGAACACCTGGCAAAGCAAATGAACCAACTAACTGCTGATGGATGGGACCCACGCAGAGTGGTTAACCCAAGGGTGGACAGTCCTGATCATGAAGGATCCCCAGAAGGGCATGATTCCATCCAACTACTGGCCAATAACCTGCCTCTGTACAAAATGGAAGCTCCTGTCAGGCATCATAGTGGCTAAGATGAATAGGCACTTGGCCAAATACATGAGCAGGGCCCAGAAAGGAATTGGTAGTAATACTAGGGGAGCCAAGCACCAGCCACTGGTTGATAGAGCAGTCACCCAAGATTGCAAGACCAGGCAGACCAACCTGTGCACCGCCTGGATTGACTACAAGAAAGCCTACAACTCAATGCCACACACATGGATACTGGAATGCTTGGAAATGTACAACATCAACAGGACACTAAGAGCCTTCATCAAGAACTCAATGGGTTTGTGGAAAATGACTCTGGAGGCCAACTCAAAGCCAATTGAAAAGTTGAAGTGTGGCATATACCAAGGTGATGCACTATCCCTGCTGTTGTTCTGCATAGGCCTGAACCCCCTCAGCCAGATCATCACAAAGATTGGCTATGGATACCGGTTCCGAAGTGGAACAATCATCAGTCACCTCCTCTACATGGATGACATCAAGCTGTATGCCAGGAATGAGTGAGACATCAACTCACTGATCCACATCACCAGGATCTACAGCAACGACATCGGAATGTCATTTGGACTAGATAAGTGTGGTCGGATGGTATCAAAGAGAGGGAAGATGATCAGGACTGAGGGGGTTGAACTACCAGAAGGCAGCATTGCAGATTTTCAGGACAGCTACAAATACCTTGGGATCCAAATGGCAAATGGGAACCATGAGGAGACCGCAAGGAAGTCAGCCATAGCCAAATACCTACCTAAGGTAGGTCCTGAAAAGTCGGCTGAATGGGAAGAACAAGCTAAGAGCCATCAACATGTACCCCCTGCCAGTCATCAGATACCCCACTGGTATAATAAGCTGGCCAAAGGAGGAGATAGAGGCCACCAATATCAAGACAAGGAAGCTCCTCACAATGTATGGAGGGTTTCATCCCAAGTCCAGCACCCTGAGACTGTACACTAAGCAGAACGAGGGAGGCAGAGGACTGGTGAGCGTCAGAGCCACTGTCCAGGACAAAACAACCAAGATCCAGGAATACATCAGGAAGATGGCCCCCAAAGATGAGCTGCTAAGTGAATAACTCAGACAGCAGAAACCTGATGATGCAGAGGAGGAGAAGGAACCATCATGGAGGGAGAAGCCCCTACACGGCATGTACCACCGACAGATAGAAGAAGTGGCTGATATCAAGAAATCCTACCAGTGGCTGGAAAAGGCTGGACTGAAAGACAGCACAGAAGCGCTAATCATGGCAGCACAAGAACAGGCACTTAGTACAAGATCAATAGAGGTGGAGATCTACCACACCAGACAGGACCCCATGTGCAGGCTGTGCGAAGATGCTCCTGAGACAGCTCAGCACATAATAGCAGGGTGTGAGATGCAGGCAGGAACAGCGTACATAGTACAGCCAGTTAAGGCTGTACTCCATATTTCCAACTCTGAATACAGATGAATAGTTGTAATCTATGTTGTCAGAGAAATGAGCTTTAACTGATTATTGGTTTTTAGCTTATCACTAGAATACAGACAAAATTAATCTGTCTACATGTCCAAGGTCATCTAACCTTTTGTAATGGTTTGGTCAGTGGTTGCTGCAGCAGAGGTGCTGGGTTTGTCACTGGTGGAGTGTGGGGACTGTCTGTGCTCCTGGGACAGACTTTGGCTCACCCTGCACCTCTTATTTGCTCTTTGCAGCCTCTCCTCAGAGCTGTCCTTCCTTTTTATGTTCTCTGTCTGCCCATCTAATGTGTATCTTCCAGCCTGAAGATGCTGGAGACAATGTGGCGGCCTGCAAAAAAATACAGCTGTATGTGGTGAACTATGTTGGTGCCCTATTCGAGATTTTAGATTGAGACACTTATTTTCTAACATAGTGTTTATTTTTTATAATCAGTCTGCTCAGGCACATAGACACACAATGCACACTTGGTTCCTATGCAGGTGTGATTTGGGTTTAGTAGCAAAAATGCCAGGCGTGATGAACAGAACCACTGGTGCTGCCTTAGGCTATACGGTTTAAAAAAATAAAAACGTCCCAGTCATTTGGCGCCCCCTTCTTATTTGGTGCCCAAGGCCTATGCCTAAAGTAATTATTTTTTATCATAAATTCCTCAAGTACCAACACAGAATAAGTCACCAGTACCCAATCCTACATGGGGAATCATACTGATTAACATGTAAGACAGACTGCATTTTATCCTCACTACTTACCTAGATGTCTGCTTGAGTCCAGAAAACATGGACTAGTAAATCTTGGCCAAAAAAGATGCCATGTGGTTGATTTGATTTCAAACAGGAATATTTTACTGTTCATTGTGGTGAGTTGAAAAACAAACTGTGTTGGTCTGAATTATGAAGTGTTCACGGAATGTGGTTAGCTCATATGACATCTCATTGTTCAAAGATTCTTCAGTTCTAATTCATAGAGTACAGTTCTGGAATTATAATTCTAATTCTAAAAAAAGCCAAAAAAAAACCATTCACCTTATGACACAGTCAAAACAAATAAATACATTAAAAAAAAGTATATTACTGGGCTCTTCATGTCATCTGCATACAGAATCTTTATCTGTGACAGAAACAACACTGGCAGACTGACATTCTTAATGCAAGAAAAGGTTCAACATTAGTTGATGAATTAATTTGACAGTAAAGAAGAGTATGTGAAATAAAATTTGAAATACTTAATATACATAAAATAAAATGATCCTCTGGTAATGTCACTTTTGGCCTAAATTACATTAGAGGCAAGAGACGAGTCAACACTGAATTTATTACTGTTCATGTACTTATTTCTGCAATAGGATGGAAAAACACAACTGGCTTGCACTCACTGCATACACAGTGGATGAAAAGCATGTACAGTACAGTGAATCTCAAACCACCCCTGAAACATAATATACTTCTCCGTGTCCATCCGTTTGCTCAGTATCTTCGATTTTTATGATGATATTCCATTTGATGTCAGCATGATGAGTGAACGACTGAGTATGGAAAGTGGAGAAGAGGATGAGTATTAATAATTGTTGACTGTAGCTGTTACAAAATTCTAGTTCAAAGCTGCAGTTTCAATAGCTAAAGAGTTTACCTGTCTAACTGAAAGAGGCAACAAGGGTGTGGCCAACCATGAACACATCAACAGTTAAACATGGCTTCTTGAGTGTGCATGTTCAGACCTGAAGCAAAAAAAAAAAAAAAAAAAAAAAACGTGAGAGAAGGCACTATTACTGTCAGGCGGCCTGAGTCAATGGCCTGACTCACGTCATTGAAGACACCGCAGGAAAACAAATTTCTAAATTAAGTTCAATCAGTATTTGCAGAGACTAACAGTAGTTACAGAGTGAAGTGGTGGTCAAACCTCATTTTTGGTTCTCCAGTGGTAAAAGAGCTTGAAAGAGCTCATAATTAGAGTGTCAGTGTCACTTGAAGAACCACATTTTTTATGTCTTGTACAAAGTAAAATGGAGCTGCGTTTTTACCATTTTATTTCCATGCTGCAGCACACAGGCTGGTGCTTTGCATACAGTTAGAGCGCAGCTCCGGAAGGAGCACACACAGTACAGTCAACAGTCTCCTGCAGGCACTTTAGGAAATGCTAACACTACAAACCCGATCATCACACAGTATCAATAATAAATCAAGAGATTTATTATTAAAAATAGTACTTAATTACTCTGTCTGATAACATTCTCTCTTAGACAAATTAATTTCATAAATATTATAAGTCCCATCTTCCCCTTAATTAAATGAACAAATACAGTATACTTTACAGTTCTTGTACATGCTTATCCAAAATCAATTACATAGGTATGCAGCACAGAATAGATACACAAGTGCTCTTTCCCCCTTAATCTCTTTCTTTGGGATAAGTAGTACAAAGTAACATAACATTTCAAAAGAATAAATGCTAAAAGTGTGTGAAACATATGTGTGAAAAATTAAATTATGTGTTAAAAATCAAATGCAGTGAACTGCAAAGAGAGGTTCTCCAATGAGCCTTGATCAGCACTTTAAAAGAGCGAAGCTGTTCAATTCTCTATTACTTACCAATTTGAATATTGTGGCAACACATCGTTTCCACTGTTACCATCACATTGACAATCACTGACAGACAAACCGGAAGAGTTAAGTATTAGCCTGTTCAATTGTAACTTCTTCATACACCACATCATGGCTAAATGCAGCAGTAAGGCAGCGCTGACATATGTTTATACTACTGTACAGTTTGTACTACATGATTCTCCTGGTGTTCTTGGAGTGACCTCTATTGGTATTTGCATGATGGGGTTTAGTCTCGGGCTGCATTTGTATTTGCCATGCAGAATCCAGTGAAATAAGATGTACGTAGTTCATTTTCCTCTGAAGCACACAATGGATGTGCAGACTCTTAGACAAGGTTGTGCTGTTTACTTTCAATATGTCATTCTTTATTGGCAGAATTATTAAGTAATATGTCTTTAAATTTGCTGGAGACCTGGACATTTTGGACATCCTGCTTTTCCTGTTCAGAGTTGCAGAGGCTGCTGCCTTTCCCAGCATGCACTGAGCGAGAGGCAGGGTACAACACAACAGGATAGAGAGTGCCATCATGTACGTGCAATTATGTAAACCACACAGTCAACGGACAGCAAGTGCTTGACATCTTTTCAGAGATGCTGAATGGCCTTTGTATGCATTTTTAAAGGCTCTGTAATCCCAACAAACAATTGCAACAGAAAGAGGCTAAAAAAAGAGAAACGGCTGATTTACCTAGCAGTTAAGGCTGTGGCTCCTCTGTGCTTGCTTCTGTTACTCAGACCGTGCCCTTTGTCTGGGGCCAGGGCCTGGTCCAGGGCCAAAATTTGCATGCCAAGGGCCACTTGAATGAGAAGCTCCCCGGATTCTCACTGCCTGACATGCAAAACTAGTGGGGGACCAGTTAAAATGGCGCACGCGCACAGTCAGCACAGGTGTTCTCCAGTCAAAACAATGAGCTGCCTACAACCCCCCCACTCTCCAGAGCTCTAAACCTTCACCACTCTTCCCAGAGAGTGTTATGGAAATGAGCACAGTGATTTTCCTGGGATACTGTACCTGCAGGTTGTCAAAGGATGAGGGTTGGATGTTAAGGTAAGGTGATATGTAGGTTGGTCCGTAACAGATCACAAACTAAAAGCAGTGTGACATTCTAGTGTGGGGACTGGAGGTTGAGGGTCATATAAAAGGCAGTTCATCAGAAGTAGAAGCAGAAGAGGAATAAAATCGGTAGGATTCAAAGCATGCCGAGGTCTTTCCTTGTGAAAAAGAAACGTGGGACATGTGGAGCATGGCAATGGAAAGAGTCAGAGCAGGTCGAGTGGAAAGAAGATACAGCAGGTAAGATTTTAATGCATGTTTACATTTATTTTGAGTTGTCAAAAGTAAGCAGTGACATACAAGTCGGTCTGACTCAATAACAGACTGTTAAGCCATACTACAGCATGTTTCATTTATCTGTTGTCATTAAAGTTAAACCTGTTAATTTACTTATAAAATAAACAAGTGTTTCCTTTTGTCCATGTTGGTGAGTAAAGATGCTAAGGAGCTGGTGTCCTGTAGTGCTGATGCCCAACAGTCTGCCACTGTGCCTCAGCCAGTAACTACCTTAGGATGTGGGACAGCAGCAGAAATTAGAGTGCCAGTACCTTTGGCAGGATCAGGAGGACCAGGGGCTGACACCAGGCAGGACTGGTCCACACTGATGCTCCAGGGTTCCTTCTACCATCCCAACACACTGGCACTGGTCGGCAGAGCAAAGGTGAGGTCAGACTTTTCATGTGAAGTTAAACTCCTATAATATGACCATGTTCAGACTACAATTTGCTTCTTATATGCTAAAGAGAGGAGAGAAAAATCATAAGGCTGATATTACAATATTATTATTATCTCTCTCATTCTACTAGCCCCGTCCACATACTTCCCTCGGCTCAGGTGACTTTGCGTGCTCAGTGTGCCACAAGATATTCCCCCTGCAGCGCATGTTGACCCGCCACCTGAAGTGTCACAGCCTGGTGAAGAGACATCCTTGTCGATTCTGTGGCAAAGGTTTCAACGATACCTTTGACCTCAAGAGGCATATGCGAACACACACAGGTCAGAAATGTATACACACACACACACACACACACACACACACACATTCTTGGAAATATAAAATTAAATGAGCAACTTCACATTTTACAATCACAGGCTATAAAATGCCTTTTCTTAACAGAGATAGTAATAGTACAGTAGTAGTCTTAGTGAAAATAGTACATGCCTCCATGGAATTTATATCATATTATTGTTTAGTATTGAAAATGCATAGATAGTTGTAGGTGCTTTCATATTTGTCTCATTTTATGGGTTCATTTTGATTGTTTTTTTCATATCATATAAGCTGCTGAATTATTCAGGGTCCTCACTCCTCAACCTTTGAGCTGAGGAGTGGAAACCCTGAATTCATGAAATCTATGAAAGACATTGATGTAATTATATTCACAGAAACATGGTGTCAAAATGATCTGCTCACTCACTGTCCTCCAGGATAATGAAGTCATGGTGCCCTCTATAAATGTTATTTTCTGTTTTTTTCGGTTTGAGAATGTTTAATTGAAATATCATATCAATATTTCAAGCAGTAATCCGTTATTTCAGCACATTTACAGCAAGTATTTATTTTACTTTTGTTGATAAATTCACCAAGTGGCAGTGGAGTGACTTTGCTCCAGAAACAGATGTGGTTCTGAGACGTTTAAGACCCATTTTCCACAAAAACGCCAACAACTTGCTCTGCGCTGCCCATTTGCGTGTCTCCTCCTGGCAGTTCACCATACATGCAGCGCTGGGCACCACAATACCACGCAGACAGGCAAAGCAAATTTCAAGGTCAGGAAAATACCAAACTGTCCGTGTGCTGCTTATGCTGGTCATTACACTATCATGAAAAATAAGGCCCAATGTTGTATTTGGTGGTCAAATTATTTAAACTAGTCGGAACTGACAGCCAAAATAGGCTACTCACGGTGCTGTGTGTTCTAATTAGGATTGGATTTAAAGGTCTAACATCTTAGAGTAGGCTTAGACATTATTGTGGTGACTGTATATACCTGGCTTTAGACGTTACCACTTTATTACCATAACACCTGAAAGTGGGGGGACAAAAAGTTGTTGTTGTCCCCCCTATACCGGCATCAGTATGTTGAGAACTTCACAAGTTTGACTCAAGAGTACAAACTTCTGAGGACGGGAGGACGCTTAATAAGACAAAACAAAATGTAATATAGACTGATCTGTTCGTTTTAATATATTTATATTTATATAAATGTGGTGATATCTGTACATATAGAGCTCCAGAGGCAGCGCTGTTGTTCTGTCCAGTAAAAACATGAAGCTTCATTTTACATTCAGACAAACTAATGTTGCAGCTACAATTGTGAGATTTCATCTGTGAGACCAACATTTATCTTCCAAAAGGAATTATATTATATATCAAAATGCTGTGGAGACATTAAGAGCCAGTATTGAATTACTAAAGAGCTGCAGATCAGTTCATCGGATCATGTTCTACCTGGGATCACGACGCAGGACTCAGACTGCTGCTGCAATATGACCGGCCTGTCTCACCCGGCCAGAGGCTCCGAAAATGTTGCAGCAGATCTACAAACAGGCGTTATTTGGATAAACTGAGCAGATATTGGGAATCTAGATGGTTACTTTCTCACCTATTAAATCTTAATAAAGTGAGATATTAACAGTCCTAGAGTGAAAATTACAACAGTCTGGCTCAAAATCTCCACCATGATGCCATCGCCCTTGGATACCCAATCTTTATTGGGAATGTGTTTTAGTACCATTACAACTTTTCCCAACACAAGTGTTTCAATGCCAATGTTTCCTTTTTCAGTTCAGGTTTTGTTTTAAATGCCAAATTTTATTTTCAATGCCAAAATTTAAATGTCACTCTTCTGACCCCATAGCAGGGAGGTAGTGTATTTCTGTTGGGCCTTAGGCCTGTGTTGGGATCTATAGTGAGAGAGCCTCATACAGGAGCACCACTTGTTGGGAGGTGATTGTAAGCTGGTTGGTTATTAGCAGTAATTAATAATTATCAGATAATTATTAATTAATAAAAATTTAATTATTAACCGGGACCAATAACCAAACAATAAGTTAGTCTCATTAACAAGGTTCACTTGAGATGCTGATATCTGAGGGATATCAGCATCCACAAGTGAACAGTGAAGGTATGAATTCGAG